>BSBN01000040.1:0-2400000 GCA_027924645.1 Cunninghamia lanceolata
TATGGAAAATCATGTAAATGCTAAAGCAAATGAACCAATTTAAGGAGCCCTTAAGTAGTAAGAAATCATCAAAGTCAAGGAGCCAGCTGACATTCCTTAAGGAAAGCACTACAAGAGAGGCAATCAATAGTCCTACAAGTATATGACCTAGACTTAGGTAAACCTAAACTTTTTCCATTCTACCTTACCCTTACAATAGGTAAGAAATTGTTCATAATTGTATGATTGACTCAGGGGCTAGTACCTCTGTTATGCCTCAAAAGAGTAGTAGATGCCTTAGGTTATCATATGATCCCACTAAAAAGGGAGTAACTCAATTAGCTGGTAACCCTACTGAGACCTTAGGAGTTATTAGGGATCTCCCTCTTACTCTATATGCCTTGCCTCGCCATCATTATACCCCAGGCTATTGTAGTTATTGAAATACCAATCATGTTTAGGCTTTGCCTATCTTAGGACTTCACAACTAATTGGGGGGTTACCTATCTCTAGACTAGTCCCATATGTTCTTAAAAATAAGGTTGAACCTCCCAGTCAATTGCATTGGTGCCACCACGTTGAGCATAAAATAGAACCAAAAGTCAACCCAAATTATGCATTAGTAGCTGAAGAAGAACTCCCTCCATCAAATTCTCTACTAATGAGAGAATATTAAGCACTCTAATGAGTGTCTAGATAGTTATTTGACTAATTTTTCTAATTTATATCCATTCAACCTATTTTATGAAACTAGAATGAGTACTTATGTGATTCATGAAGAAATATCATTCATCTTGAAAGTCTCAAAAGAAGTATCTAATAGTGCTAGGATGTAAAAATTGTACTTTAATGGTGCTAAGTGTATAATTGGAGTCAAATGTGACATTTCTTTAGTCTACCCTTAGGGAGATAAGTATCAACTATCCTACAAATTATAGTTTGAATTGCACCGATAACATGGTAGAATACGAACCACTAGTGCATGAGCTACAATATGTTGAGAGGAGAGGATCAAGCTCTTATAGATTTATTGTGTTATAGAGATAATTATAAAGCAAGGTCGCCATGCATGAGAAATAACTCTTTAATGAAAGCATACAAACACTATGTATGGGACCTACTTGAGTTTTTTTATTTAATTAATCTCCAAGCCATTTTGAGAACATGAAATGTTGAAGCTAACAGAAGCTATATATGATTAGCCTCACAATTTGACCTGGTAAGAGGCTTGCCCATGAATCACAACCATATCAAACTCATCATTTAGCCTTCCATTCCTAATAACATCAATTTTGGCTAGTATTTAGGATGATGCATAGATTTCTATCTTTAATCAACAATTTCCTAAATTTTAAGAAGTAATGGCTCCTCAAGTGGAGGAGGCCTGTGGAGATCAAATTCTGCAACTTAAAAGTAACAAATATCTAGGGGTGATCACCTTAGAGCACATTTTTAGTCCTAATGAATCATGCCAAGATAAAAGAAGATAACTACTAACAAGAAGAACTACAAATATGTATAATTAACCTTGGCCAAGATAATAAATTTGGCTAAAGTTTGCACCAAGAAAAAAAGGGAGTGCCCTTGTCAACCTATGCACCATATATGACTAGGTCATGGCCTAGTATTACAAAGGATTGAAAGGATATAAAAATGATGTAATATAACACATAGTTGAGCTCCACCGTTAAGCCAAACTATTAAGATAGAGGTGAAGGCTAGTCAATCCAAAAAATAGAGCCAGTTATGAAGCAAGAGACAACTAAGCTCACAATTCCAAGATTATATATTCTATTAAGCATTCAACAGGGGTATCTAATCTAGTCCCTATAGAAAAATAATGGGGAGATCAAATTGTGTGTTGATTTTAGAGATTTGAACAAAGCATCCCTCAAATACCACCACCTGTTACCATCCATGGTGTGTTGAAAGGCACAAGACAACTGAGAGGGGGGGTGAATTAGTTTCACAATCACTTAACTTATTTATTTTTTCTGTTATGAGCATTAAACATGAATAGCAGAATCAAAACATCATACACACATCAACACCAGATTTTTACGTGGAAAACCCTAAATAGGGAAAAACCACAGTGAGTGTTAGCTCACAATATAATGTAGTAACAATACTGAATATCAAAAGGTGGCTCACTACCCAAAGAATGACTCACTGCTAGGGGTGGCTCACTACCAAAGAGGTGAACTGATTTAGTAGCATCTACACCATGCCTGAGCTCAATTCTATTGAAGCGCACTATATCTCCTCTACTCTACTCTGCTTTTACACTTCGCATTTATCTTCGCATCTTCACACAATCACACCTCAACATGAATTAATTACATGTATTTATACCTATCATCAACCTTGGAATGAACATCAAGGTCGGCATTACATTCTACAACCATTGGAACTTTATCCAAGGTTGGAATACATACATAATTCAAATTAGGACTAGACCTAAACAAACTTATGGAGCAAGTGAATGATAGATGAACACATCATGACTTAGCTCGGACCCAAATACATCTTCACACGCTTGGACATGCTTCCATTAATCCATGAATCACCTCCGCAACAAGTGTGACAAACCAGGTCGGCTAGAACTTATGCACACATCAAGAACACTTAGAAACATGCTTGCAAGATCTTCATTGTAGCTTGTGGATCAAGCACACACCTTCAACACATTCTAGAGACATCTATGATAGCATATGATCACTTCAGAGTCAACAAATCCAACCGCAAACAGATCTCACTTGAACACAACATATATCACTTGAAGAATATATCACATATTGCTTCTTGTTAGACACTGTCAACTCTACTAATTAGAAACTTGCTTTTCGAAGCTTCAAATCACACATCCTTTGGAATGAAGATGACTAAGGACCTTATAAGCTTAAGTCCAGAACTGCAAGCCAAAAACCAATATGCGGAGAAATGCGGAGAAAAACACTTACTCCTTGTCACTCTGTGAACTTGCCAGGCATAGTCTTCAAACTGGTGAATAGAACATTTTATGCACAGCGAATTCAGACCACCAAATTTTGTATTTAGCATCTTCAACACTTCTCTAAATCATATCCAAATCTCATACTCCAGTCTTTAATACAGAGAGAATGCGAAGCAAAATACTTAGACAGTGTTCTTCAATTAATCACCAAACAACAATATCAGAAGAGATAGTTGACACAAATGACAACATAGACATGTTGACATCAATTAGAACACCAGTTAGCACATGCTTGAAACACATGGATCAAATCTTGTGAACCATGTCTGAATGTTTGATGGCTTCTTTCGCTTAAATAAGGTCTTAGTGAAAAAAGAAGACCAATACAAGCTAACATTCACAACCAAGTGGGGCACCTTTGCCTACCAGAATATGTTTAGTCTATCCAATGTTGGAGCTACTTTTTAGATGGAAATGGACGTTGCCTTTAAGGACCTTACCAATGAAATCATCCTAATATACCTTAATGACTTAACTATTTTTCACTAAAAACGAAGAAAACCATTTTGATCATTTGGAGAAGGTATTTCAAAGGTGTCATCAATTTAGAATTTCCCTTAATCCCAAGAAGTGCATATTTAGTGTTCTCAAAGGGAAATTGTTGGGGCACAATGTATCAAAAGAGGGAAAAACTATTGATCTTGAAAGGGCTTAGGCTATCATATAAATTTCACTTCCTCAACACAAAATGAGTTTGTAGTCTTTCCTAGAAGAGGTAAATTTTGTGAAAAAATTCATATCCAACTTTATAGTCCTAGTCAAACCCATCACCCTCATGCTCAATAAAGACCAACCTTTCAACTAGATAGAAAAGGGGAAAGTGGTCTTCAAGTTGATCAAACAAGTCATTGCAAAGGCCCTCATGTTGGTCAACCTATATTCAATAAGGATTATATCCTATATGTATGCAGGAAGAAGTTTAACATCGTTGTAGTACTTACTCAAAAGACATATGTTGATTTGGATGAGCATCCATATTTTTCTTCAACCAAACTCTAAAGGACTATGAGGAAAAATATAACTTTGTAGTGAAGCAAAAATATTCCTTAAACAAGGGGCTAAATAGGTTCAAACATTTTTTCTCTTCCAACTAAAACATCATCATGATTGTCCACCACAACATCAAAGAATGTATCTATAATGTCCCCTTTTTTTCGAGTGATCATCTAACGGAGTCGGCTAGCCTATTTTATTCTCGTAGGCTAGGTCAGGGGTTACAAGGGAATAACCTAATTAATTAAATACTAAGTAATCCTAAGTCAATTTTGGATTATTTATATTTAATTAATTAAGTTAGACGTATTTATAATATCAAATGACTTTATTATAAAATTAAGTCACTTTGTTAGAAAAAAAAAAAAAAAACAAAGTGGATTGTCAAAAGGAAGTCGACCAAAAAGGAGGTCGGCCATAGTGGAGGTTTCATTGATGGCTATAAAAGGGGGGTAAAAGAAAGTCATTTGAATAATTCATATCTTATCATTTGCATTGGATATTTTCTCTTATTGGCTGCAACTTAGGTTCAACATATTCCAAGGATGAAAACCCTTAGGAATATTGATGGATTGGATGAAAACCCAAATCCATCTTGAGGTGGATTCATATGGAATTTAGATTTGTACTTCATTGGTGATTTGGAGGAGTGGATTGAGCTACAAAGACATATCTATTTCTACAGATTGGTGTGGAGAAGACCTAGGTCCAAAATTGTGAGATTTGTTGTCAAATACAATTTTGGAGATTGAGAGTTTATATCTAGATTTGGTGCAGGTTGGATTCAGATTTTATATCAGATTGGAGAAGTATTTCTAGCACCATATTTTGAGGGTTTTGATTGAATATTAGGGCAAGGGATTTACCCTAGGGTGAGCACCATCTCTAAGGGAGCCAATTTCATATTTGTGGAGCATTGAAGATCAAACCCTAGCCTCCACCCTTCACTTAACATGCCATTTTTCTCATACAAGGGAGTGTCGCCTAGTTTGGAAGGATCCATAGCTATTTGAGGAGGAATCCTGGGTCTTTTTTGAGTCTTAAAAGTGTATAAACAAATGCCAAAACTGATCGCCCATCTAGGGTTTGAAACAAGACACCATTCTCCATTATTTTGGTATGTATAAACCCTTGTTTATCAATGTAAAGGTCTGATTTTAAATAGTAGAGATCTGAGTTATGTTTGTGCATGTTTGAGAATTTGGATGTTATTTTAAGTCTGAGCAATCTGATTTGTAACAACAGTTAATCATATTAAGAAATCAGAACTTTAAGTCATTTGTTTTGCATTAGAATGGTCATATTATGTGGTAGAATATATGGTTTGATGTTTCCTCACAAAGATACATGAATGACATTTATATTTGAGCAATTGGCATGCATATATTTGTTGTCCAAAACCAATTACATTTAGAAACAGAAAAATCAGACTTCATGCTAAGGGCTTGACAAAAATAAAAAAAATCATAAATTTAGGGCAGATCTGGTTAGGGATCTTACAGTGGTATTAGAGCAAGTGAGCTTGCTAGCCTGGAGGGTTTATATGACAGGTTTATCTAATGAATGTTGATTTATGAATCTTGAGGATAGAGAATACATTAAACATATAGGAGAAGGCAACAATTTATTGGCTCAAATTTTGAAGAAGAAGACATCATGGGTAATAGGAATCATGAGGATCCTAACACTAGAGACATCTTCAATGATATTGCTAGAGGACAACATGATCCAATTCAACTTTTGTCCCAATTTGTGTAGCATAACATGGAAAATAACAACAGAAACCATAATAATAATAGGGGCTTGTTAGAGTTAGCCGGCAGAAGATACAATTAAATGCAAATAAAGATTAAACAGAGGAATGAAAAATACACAGAAATAATAACAGTGAGAGACAAGTTTTAATGTGGTTCACCCAAACTCGGGCTACATCCACCAACAGAGAGTCCAATATTATTATCCAGTGAATCAAATCGATTACAACCAGCAATCCCCTGTAACTCAATACCGTTGCAAATGCTATAATATGATATCAACCAAAACCCTAACCCTTAGCTGCTTTTATCAAGCCTTATGTCAGTTACAAAAATAGGGTTTTTTATGTCAGCTCATGAATTTTTTTTTATACATATCTGGCCCAGCCCCGAACCTCGGCGAGGATACATAACTAGTGTACAATACTTGCATGATTAGTCACCACCTACCAACAATCTCCCACTTGGAGAATGATCAGGCTCCACACCAAACAATCTCCAACTTGGAGACTGATCCTAGATGACATCGTTGCATGTGCAACTCCCATTGGAAATAAGCACCCTGGACTCTATTATTCTAATTTTATTGTTTCAGTCTTGAAGACCAACCGAAGCTAAAGAGGAGCTCAGATTCTCCCTTGTCGCTACCTTTGTAAACATATCCGTTGGATTTTCATCTGTATGTATCTTTTCTAGCTTTAACTGTCCATCATCCAACATTGACCAAATAAAGTGATACCTCAACTGTATGTGTTTGGTCTTTGAATGTGAGGCAGAATTCTTTGCAAGATGCATGACACTCTGACTGTCTGTATAAAAAGAACTATTAGCCTGTTGTTTGCCCGATTCTTTCATGAAAGATTGTAGCCATATCATCTCCTTGCTTGCCTCTGTTGCAACTACATATCCGTGGTGGATAAAGCAACCACCTTTTGCAATCGTGAGATCCAACTCACTACTGTCCCACCTACAGTAAAGACATAACTCGTACTACTCTGCCTGGTATCAATATCCCCTGCCAAATCTGAGTCTACATAACTTGCTAAATCAATATGAGAGCCCCCAAAACATAAATGTGTATTGGATGTACCTCTCAAATATCTAAGAATCCATTTTACAGCATTCCAATGCTCCAATCCGGGATGACTCATATACCTGCTTACGACTCCTATAGCATGTGTAATATCCAATCTCATGCATACCATGGCGTACATTAAACTTCATATAGTTGAAGCATATGGTACCTTGGACATTTTTTCTTCCTCCTCTTGTGTCTTATGACACATCTCCTTAGTCAATTTCAAATGACTAGGCAAAGGTGTGCTGACAGCTTTTGCATTCTCCATATGGAATCTCTACAACACCTTTTCAACATAATCAACTTGAGATAAAGTTAATTTTTTGTTCTTCCTATCTCTACAAATTTTCATACCAAGGATTTGTTTTGCTGCCCCCAAATCCTTCATAACAAATGATTGTGCTAACTGCTGCTTTAACTCTCTTATGTGATCCATGTTAGACCCAACTACAAGCATGTCATCAACAGATAAACATAAAATAATATAGTTGTCATTATCGAACCTCTTTAAATAAACACAATGGTCAGAATTACACTGACTGTAGCCTTGCTCAACCCTAAAACTATCAAATTTCAAATACCATTGCCGAGGTGCTTGTTTCAGGCCATACAAACTCTTCTTCAATCTGTACACCAGTTTCTCCTTACCTTTGACCTCAAATCCTTGGGCCTGTTCCATGTAGATCTCCTCCTCCAAATCACCATGGAGAAAGACAGTTTTCACATCTAGCTATTCCAAATGCAAATCTTCAGCAGCCACAATACTTAAAATAGTACGAATAGAAGTCATCTTGACAATCAGAGAAAATATCTCATCAAAATCAATGCCCTTTTTCTGTGCAAATCCTTTTACAACTAACCTAAATTTAAATCTTTTCTTACCTCCATCTTCCTCTTTCAGCCTATAAACCCATTTGCTTGGTAAAGCTTTTTTACCTGTAGGTAACTTATATGATTCCCAAGTCTAATTTTTCAGCAAGGAGTCCATTTCTTCTTTCATTGCAAGTTCCCACTAAACCTGTGTATCCACCTAAATAGCTTCATCATTACCCTTCTGGTTCACCAGCATCTGTTAACAAAATAGAATACAAAGAGGGAGAAAACCTTTCAGGAGGTCTACTTAGCCTTGTTGACCGTCTAACATTCACTAGAGTTTGTGGTATTTCTTGTTGTTGTTGCAGAGTATGAGAAACCACTAGAACATCACTATTTGGAGTATCATCCAGCACCACGTAATCCTTTTCTTTCTTCTCATGCTGCTGCAATTGATCTTTGTACAACACCTTCTCATTGAATATAACTTTCCCGCTTCTCACAATTTTTTGATTTTCAAAATCCCAAAGCCTATAACCAAATTCATCAATGCCATATCCAACGAAAGTACATTTTTTTGATTTTGCATCTAGCTTGGTTCTATTTTTTAGAATCTACATGTGCAAATGCTTCATAGCTGAAGGTTTTCAGAAAAGAATAACTCACCTTCTTACCTGTCCATGCTTCCTCTGGAATACCACAGCCCAAAGGAACTGAAGGACCTCTATTAATTAAATATATAGCGGTGTTGATAGCCTCTGCCCACATGTTTAAAGGCAGCCCAAAATGCAATCTCATGGTCCTTGCACACTCCATTATTGTCCTATTCATGCGTTCAACCACTCCATTCTCTTGTGGAGTCCCTAGAACCATTTTTTACCTACGGATTCCATTAAAGGAACAATAATCCTCAAATTCTTTGCTGCAATACTCCACCACCATTATCATATCTGAGACATTTTAATCTTTTACCTGTCTCATTCTCAACTAAGCTTCCCCATTTCTTAAATGTTTCAAATACATCAGATTTCTGCCTAAGGAAATAAATCCATACCTTCCTAGTTGCATCATCTATGAATGTAACATAATATCGAGAGTCACCAAGAGAAGATACCTGAGCTGGTCCCCATACATCTGTATGCACAAGCTCCAAACTTTTCATCTTTCTTTTGCTTCCCATCTTTGAGAAAACTAACTCTCTTTTATTTTCCATACACACAACTTTCACAGAAATCCATATTAATACATTTCAGACCTGGTAAAACTTTCTTAGAATGAAGTACCTTCATACATTTTTCACCCATATGCCCAAGTCTGTTATGCCACAGTGTTGTCTTAGAACCTATAGCAACTGTTTCAGTCTCTTCTTGCGAACTTGTAGCAATTGTTCCTGAACCTATTTGTTTTTTCTCTGCAACAGCTAAAGTAGAAGGAACAATATAACCTGTACAAAGATATAAGGTGCCTACTTTCACACCTTTTGCTACTATTAAGGCACCTTTTGAAACCTTCCAATTTTTATCAGTAAATGTAACAATGCAACCTTCTTCAACTAGTTGCCCTGTTGAAATTAAATTCCTACTAGGCCTTGGAACATGCCTTACCTCTTGTAGTAGCCAATGATTCCCATTCTGCAACTTAATCTTAATTTTTCCCTTTCCAACAATATGACAGGGTTCGTTATCTCCCAAATAAACCAGCCCAAAATCCCCTTGGACATAATTAAGAAAATAACTTCTATGGGGCATAGCATGAAATGAGGCCCCTGAATCTAAAACCCATGAATCATCAACATTATCTAGGGAAAGAATCAAAGCATCATCTTCAGATTTATTACTTACCACATTTGCCTCCTTATTGCCTTCTTGTTTGTCTCCTTCTTTATTCTTCCGAGACCAACAATCTTTCTTCAGATGACCTGGTTTCCCACAGTTCCAGCAATCCTTTTGTCCTCTAGTTTGGGATCTCTTATCCTTTTGATTTTCCTCGTGACTTCCCATGACCTCTAGAACCTTTTCCTCTCTCCTTAGATTTGCCCTTGCTTTATGCATTCAAAACACTACTTGATGTGGACCCTCCTAAGCTTTTCTATCACATTTCCTCACTAAGGATAACACCAACAACATCATCAAATTTCAAAGTATTTAAACCAAAGACAGAGTTACTTACAGCCATTACCAAGGTATTCCAGCTTTCTGGCAAAGAACATAAAACTAATAGAGCCCTCACCTCTTCATCAAATTTCACTTTTACAGAAGTTAACTGACTGGTAATCATATTAAACTCATTTAAATGATCTATCATAGATCCACCTTCAATCATTTTCAGATTAAACAAACGCTTCATGAGAAATACCTTATTTGAGGCTGAGGGGTTTTCATACAATTTAGCCAAAGCTTTCATTAGTTTACTTGTTGTCTTCACTTCTGTTATATTGAATGCCATAGATGGTGCGAGGCATAATCAAATGGTTCCCAGTGCCTTTCTGTCCAAAAGTTCCCAATCCTCATCCGTCATTCCTGTCGGTTTCTTGGATACTCCTTCCAATGGCCTCCATAAATCCTTCTAATAGAGGTAACCTCCATCTGTATCTTCCATAACTGATAGTTCTGCCCATTAAATTTATCGACCTTCAATTTACCCTCATCCACCATTGCTCCCACTCAACCGTGAGACTCCCACTCAACCGTGAGACCTTCCTGTAGATGATAATTGAACGCAACCCGCTCTAATACCACTTGTTAGCGTTAGCCGGAAGAAGATATCAATTAAATGCAAATAAAGATTAAACAGAGGAATGAAAAATACATAGAAATAATAACAGCGAGAGACAAGTTTTAATGTGGCTCACCCAAACTCGGGTTACATCCACCAACAGAGAGTCCAATATTATTATCTAGTGAATCAAACCGATTACAACCAACAATCCCCTATAACTCAATACCGTTGCAAATGCTACAATACAATATCAACCAAAACCCTAACCCTTAGCCGCTTTTATCAAGCCTTATGTCGGTTACAAAAATAGGGTTTTTTTTATGTCAGCTCATGAAAAAATTTTGATACATATTCGGACTGACCCCAAACCCTAGCGAGGATACATAACTAGTGTATAATACTTGCATGATCAGTTGCCACCTACCAACAGGGCTATCAACATACACGTGGAAATAATAGAAACAATGGGGATGTTGAAATTAGGGTAGACAACTGCGAGGGGGGGTGAATCAATTATCACAAAAACTTTTATCCTTTGCTGTAATTAAACTTCTTTACCACTTCTCAATAGATGAATGATATAACCATGAAATCATGAATCAACAACACATGAGTAGAAGCAAAATCAACACACATAACAGTAGGATTTTTATGTGGAAACTTGGTTAAGGGAAAAACCATGGTGGGGGTTGACCCACAAGATTTATTCTCTTTTAAAAGAATAGAAAAATGGGAAGGCACTTGCCTTCGGGCACACTACCTAGAGTTCATTGCTCAAAGAGACTCATTGTCTACAAAATGTTTATATGATTAACACATAAAGATTGAACTAAGAAACAACATTTACTTCATGCAAAATTCAGTTCCATTGAAGCGCACAATACTTCTGCTCTGCCCCAAACACTTCTTTGCTATCTCCTCATCCTTTACTACTCTTCCTTTCTTAGGATCTTATCATTTTTGCACAAGGATGCATTTCCACAACTCAACCACACATATTTATACGCTTCATCAACCTTTGAATAAACATCAAGGGCGGCACTACAAACATTTGACTTAATGCGAATCACTATACTATCGACCAAACATAGCTAGGACCCTAATCTTCCTTGAACAACACTCCACACTTCATAGAACCTCTCTTAGATCATCTGCAACATGCACAAAGCATTCGGTCAGCCAAGACTAGAAAGAACAACAATACCTAAGGACAGATCTTCAACCACGAGCTCAATCCTCAATGCGGACCACCAACACAATAGGTACATGATCCAGAGACCACCACAAGCACAATGAAATCAACAAGAACAACTGCACCACCTCACTTCACCAGAAACACTTGCATCTTCATCTGAGAACTTAAGAACTCTCACTGTTATGACTGTCAGACTAGAAAGATTGCTTGCGGACCTCCAAACCACGAACCTCTTGAGTTGAGGATACATACTGACATCCCAAACACACCTCTAGATCCACAGATCATAATATTCCATTGCAGATCAATCCGGACCAATTTTCTGTCACTCTATCACCTCTGAACAACTGTAAAACCCGGTTTTACTCAGATGGCCATAACTTCACAAATTCTTCATGTGGATCCCTCAAATCTTAATTGGAGCAATTTTAGACAATCCTTTACAACACCCTTTGGTCTGCAGACTCTGATCTTCATCTCACTGGGAATGCAGAGCAATCTACTTCACTGAACTGCACTGTCTTCACTGTCTCTTACAAAGAGATATGTAAGTCACTTGTTTCTTCTGGAGAGGCTAATTTTCTCAATATCCTCAACATACAAGTCTTCTAGAATTGGATACAGTTGACACCAATGACAACAAGGATATGTTGACATTAATGACAACACCGATTGGGCACATATTTGCAACAAGGGAGGCTAGCAATTCAGGAAATAATAACAACACCCACACTAGAACCACTCAAGCTTCCATAGTTAGGCCTCTTATGCCTACTTTTTTGGATCAACAAGGGGCACAAGAGGGTGGATAGCCAGTTGTGGGAGATAGCTTTAATGATTACATGAGAGAGTGGCAATCTCTAGGTGATGAGTTTCAGGCTGCAATGTCTCTACAGGATATTTGTCAACTGAAATATAAGAACAAGCCTAGAACAGAAAGAAATCACAACCATGATTTGCAAAGAAAATTGGGAAAGGTAACTATTACTCCTTTTGATGGTTCGGGTAGATGCATGACATGTGCATGGATTCATAAGATGGATAACTATCTCACTTTGAACCCTATGTTTGAGAGAGGCAATTCAATTTGCTACTTTACACTTAGAAGGAGATGCACATGATTGGTGGTATAATGGGATGATGACACAAGGTCATAGCCTTGCCACTACTTATGCTGATTTCACTTAGAGGTTGATTGACATGTTTGACAAAAATAATCCTGAATAGTTTTTCAGAGAGTTGGCCCAACTCAAACAAAAGGATTCAGTGGATGCCTATATATCTAAATTTTAAAAGCTCACAGTCTTGGTTCCAAATGTTTCTAAGAGTAGATTGACTTATATTTTCATTAAGGGTTTAGAGGAGCCTCTACGTGTAGGTTGGGTGAATGCCCTAGATCCACCTTCATTGCAGGATGCTATTAAGAGCGATAGAGGCATGCAGTTTTTAGCACCTTCCAGGCACAAATTTCAAAGCAAACCTTTCTCTTCCTCAAGAAAGGATCCCAAGAAATTTTTTTAGAAGGAATGGCCTAGGAAGACGACTCCCAATATAGAAGCTAAAAATGAACTAAGGAGGAAGAAATTGTGTTTCTCATGCAATAAACCTTGGGATCTCGGTCATAGATGCCTTGGGAAAGGCAAAGCCCATTACATAGGGGTTGCTCCTAATATTGATGATGATGGAGTCCAAGACACTAGTTCAAAAAGTGAGAATGAGGAGTAACAATTAGTGCTTGATGCTATAGCTACCTGTGACATAGTGCATGGTACTATTACTACATTGTCAAGATCTCCTAAGTATCATTGTTTTAGAGTGAGAGGAGTCCTAAAGGGAAAGCGAGTCACATGTTTGGTTGAAAATGGAGCCACTCATAACTTCATTGATGAGGGTTTGGTGGTGAAGAGAGGTTTGCAGGAAGAGGAGTTTTTTAGGCTTCACTGTTATGGTTGTAGATTGATTCAAGATGATTTGCACTAAGAAGATTTCATAGTTGAGTATCCAGTTGGGTGACTATACAGTTATTGATGATTTCTATATGGTCGGAATTGGTGATACCAATGTTGTTCTGGGATTCCAGTGGTGGCAGGTACATTTAGGATTTTTAGAAGATGGAGCTGGAGTTTATGTCAAATGGAAGGAAGATAGTATTGAGAGCATTGGCAGATGGGGTGCCAAGGGTGGTGACAATGAAGAGGATGGAAACATTGTTTAGACATGGTAAGGTTGCATAGGAAGCTCAATGTTTTGTGTCTTCTAAATCCTCTTCTAGCAGTGACAAGCAATATCATGTGGATATCCAGTCAATGCTAGATAAGCACAACATGGTATTTGGAGAGATTCCTCCTAGTAGACCTCCCAATCATGGACTTGAGCATGTGATTGAGTTAGATGAAGGCTCCAAGCCCATCATCACCACTCCTTATTGTCATCCTAGGAGGTTCAAGGAAGAGATAGATAAAATGATTAAGGAGTTATTGAAAATGGGACACATCAAACCTATCTTTAGTCCATTTGCATCTTCGGTGGTCTTGGTGAAGAAGAAGGATGGCACGATGAGGATGTGCATTGATTACCATGCCTTGAATAAGAGGACCATCAAAAATAGGTACCCCATACCCTGATTCGATGAGTTATAGGATGAGCTACATGGGGCAGTTTATTTCTCCAAGATTGATCTTCATTCAGGGTACCATCAGATTAGAGTCTATGATGAGGATGTTCATAAGACCGCATTCAGATGTCATTACAGGCAATATGAGTTTTTGGTTATGCCTTTTGGTCTTACTAATGCTCCTGTGACTTTCCAGTCATGTATGAATCATATCTTCAATAAGTAGTTGCATAAGTTTGTATAGGTATTCTTTGATGATATCTTAATATACAGTAAGATATGGGAGGATCACCTCAAGCATATTGAAGAGGTGTTGGGCATTATGGAGGCATAGTCCCTATTTTCTAAGGCTTCCAAATGTGAATTTGGGATGAAAAAGATTTTATATTTGGGACATGTGATTGACATTGGTGGAGTTAAGCTACATTAGTAGAAGATACAAGCTATTCTGGATTGGCCGCCGCCAAAGAACATTTCAGATTTGAGGGATTTCTTCGAGCTATGCAATTACTACAAGAGGTTTGTGAAGGGGTTTTCATAGTTGGCAACACCTCTTACAGATCTCACTAAGAAGGGTGCATTCAGATGGTCATATGAGGCTCAAGTGACATTTGATAGACTTAAGAAGGCAATGAGCACTTGTCCAGTATTGGCTCTATCTGATTTCTCTTAGCCATTTGTGTTGGAGTGTGATGCATCAGGTGAAGGGATGGGCGTCGTCCTCATGCAGAATATACATACCATAGCCTATGAGAGTAGGAAGTTGAGAGATAAGGAGCAGTTGTATTCCATCTATGACAAGGAGATGCTTGTCACATGAATTCATTGGAAAAGTTTAGACAATACTTGGTGGGTGGAAAATTTGTGGTAAGGATGGACCACAACAACTTGAAATACTTTATAGAGCAAAAGGATTTGAATGAGAGGCAACAAAAGTGGGTGAGTAAGATTTAGGCATATGATTTTGATATTGAGTATGTTAAGGGGAAGAAGAATATTGTTGTTGATGCACTATCTAGAAGACCCACACTTTGCTCTATGTCAGAGATTTCCGCTGATTAGAAAGCTCACCTTTTGGTTGAGTATTCCAAGAATATTTTTACATGCGATCTCATGGACAACAAGATTCAAGATGGCAGGTATAAGTTGATTGATGATGTGATAAACTATAAGGATATGATCTATTTGGTACCTGAATCTAAAATGAAGGATAAGATTTTGAGGGTTGTTCATGATACTCCTTTAGTGGGACATCCAGGGTTCTTCAAGACCTACACACAAGTGCTTGAGATATTCTCATGGAAAGGTCCAAGGATGATGTCTTGCGATATGTTCAAGAGTGTATGACTTGTTAGTAGAACAAGTCAGAGCATACTTTCCCAATAGGTTTACTTCAACCATTGCCCATTCCAAAATAGAAGTGGGAGAGTATATATATGGACTTCATTACAGGTCTTTCGAAGGTCCAAGGAAAAGACTACATATTTTTGGTCGTTGACAAGTTGACTAAGTATGCACATTTCTTTGCTATTTCATCTAATTACAAGGCACCTCAGGTTACATAGTTATTCTTTAGAGAGATGTCTAGACTTCATTGATTTCCAAAGACCATTGTCAGCGATCAAGATAGCAGATTTCTCAATGTGTTTTGGCAGGAGCTATCAAATTTGATTGGTACGGAGTTGTCCTCGAGCACTAGCTACCACCCTCAGATAGATGGGAAGACTGAGATTATGAACAAATGGGTGGAAGGGTATCTACGCAATTATGTCATGGTACAATAGAAGGCTTGGATTAGGTGGTTGTATTTAGGAGAGCATTGTTATAATACCACCTATCACATGTCAATAAGCATGTCACCTTTCAGAGCCTTATATGGTTATGATGCTATGTCTTTTATAGACTTAGCATTTGATGACAACAAAACTCCCAGAGCTAGAGAGATGATGCAAGATAGCCAGGATATCCTTAAGGCACTTAAGGATAATCTACATTGTGCTTGGAATCAATAGAAGATGTATGCATGTAGGCACAAGGTGGAGAGGACATTTGAGGTTGGTGATCTAGTTTTCTTGCGTCTACCGCCATACCGATAGTCTACATTGAAGAAGAGTGGTGCAAAAAAACTAAATCCTTAGTTCTATGGCCCTTACAGGATTGTGAGGAGAGTTGGAGAGGTTGCATATGAGTTGGAGTTATCTGAGGGTAGCCAAATTCATAATGTATTTCATGTATCTTTCCTCAAAAGGGCAATTGGGTAGCACATTACATCTTCTCCAAAGCTTCCACCATTGGATGAGGAGGGGAAATTGATACTTGTTCCTGATGCTAGAATGGATGTCAAGGAGTGCAGGTTGAGGAATAGGGTGATCAAGGAGTATTTGGTTAGATGGAGAGAATTGCCCCTTGAGGATGCTACTTGGGAAGGTGAACATATTTTGCAGCATCCAAGTTTGCAATTGCTTGAGGGCAAGCAATTTCGAGAAGGGATGACTGTAATGTCCCTTTTTTCTAAGTGATCATCCAACACAGTTGGCTAGCCTATTTTATTCTTGTAGGCTAGGTCAGGAGTTACAAGGGAATAATCTAATTAATTAACTATTAAGTAATCCTAAGTCAATTTTAGATTATTTATATTTAATTAATTAAGTTGGACCTATTTATAATATCAAATGATTTTATTATAAAAGTAAGTCACTCTGTTAGAAAAAATAAAATAAAACAAAATGGATTGTCAAAAGGAGGTTAGCAATAGTGGAGGTTTCATTGATGGCTATAAAAGGACGTAAAAGAAAGTCATTTGAATCATTCATATCTTATCATTTACTTTGGAGATTTTCTCTTGTTGGCTGCAACTTAGGTTCAACATATTCCAAGGATGAAAACCCTAGAAATATTGGTGGATTGGATGAAAACCCAATTCCATCTTGAGGTGGATTCATACGGAATTCACATTTGCACTTCATTGGTCATTTGGAGGAGTGGATTGAGCTACAAAGACATCTATTTCTACATATTTGTGTGGAGAAGACCTGGGGCCAAAATTGTGAGATTTGTGGCCAAATACAATTTTGGAGATTGGGAATTTATATTCATATTTGGTGTAGCTTGGATTTAGATTTTAAATCAGATTAGAGAAGTATTCCTAGCAGCATATTTTGAGGGTTTTAATTGAAGATTAGTTCAAGGGATTTACCCTAGGGTGAGCCCCATCTCCAAGGGAGCCGATTTCATATTTGTGGAGCATTGAAGATCAAACCCTAGTCGTCGCCCTTCATTTAACATGCCATTTTTCTCATACAATGGAGCGTCACCTAGTTTGGAAGGAGTCATAGCTGTTTGAGGAGGAATCATGGGTCTTTTTTGAGTATCAAAAGTGTATAAACAAATGCCAAATCTGATTGCCCATCTAGGGTTTGAAACAATACATTATTCTCCATTATTTTGGTATTGTATAAACCCTTGTTTATTAATGTAAAGGTCTGATTTTGAATAACATAGTTCTGAGTTATGTTTAGGCATGTTTGAGCGTTGAATTTAGATGTTATTTCAAGTCTGAGCAATTTGAATTGTAACAACAATTAATCATATCAAGAAATTAGAACTTTATGTCATCAATTTTGCATTAGAATGGTCATATTATGTGGTAGAATATATGGTTGATGTTTCCTTCACAAAGATACATGAATACCATTTATATTTGAGCAATTGGCATAAATATATTTTCTGTCCAAAACCAATTACATTCAAAAATAGAAAAATTAGACTTCATGCTAAGGGCTTGACAAAAATAAAAATAAAAAATTTATGGTAGATCTGGTTAGGGATCTTACATTCAACTAGATAGAAAAGGGGAAAGTGGTCTTCAATTTGATCAAACGAGCCATTGCAAAGCTCCCCATGTTGATCAACCCATATTCAATAAGGATTATATCATATATGTATGCAGGAAGGAGTTTAACATTGTTGTAGTACTTACTCAAAAGACATATGTTGATTTTTAGGAGCATCCATATTTTTTCTTCAACCAAACCCTAAAGGACTATGAGGAAAAATATAACTTTGCAGAGAAGCAAACACATTCCTTAATCAAGGGGCTAAATAGGTTCAAACACTTTTTCTCTTCCAACTAAAACACCACCATGATCATCCACCACAACATCAGAGAATGTATCCTCGGTGGAAAAAATAGTGAAAAAAGGGCCAAATGGATAACCAAAAGTACTTAAATATGATATTGATGTGAAGCACACCAAATCAATGAAGGGAAGGGCACTGTACCAATATTTGGTTGAAGACATTCTCATTCTAAGGGAAGTAGAAGAAATGCAAAAAGAAAAGGAAGAAATTTACATTATGAGAAAACTAATGGAACACAAGACTTACTAGATTGAAGATAGATTAAAGTATTTGGAGATAAGGAAATACCCTATTGGTTTAAGTACAAATAAAATAAGAGCCTACATACTACAAGAAACACAATTAAAAATGATTGATGGCACCTTGTTCAAAAGAAATTTTGATAGAGTGTTGCTAAGATGTGTAGTTGATGAAAAGGCTCTTGTGCTAATGAAAGGGTTCCACCAGGGCCTCTTGGGTGGACAGTATTTAGCTTATAATACTACAACCAAAATCATGAGGGTTGGATACTACTAACCTAGTATATTTTTAGATACTCACAAGTGGGTGAGGACCTACCAAAATTGCTAATTCTACACTAGTAAGGAAAAAAAAACTCTACTTTCCCTAAAGCCCATCTTCGTTGATCAACCTTTTGCTTGATGGGGTTTGCAGTTCATTGGGACTATATATCAACTCACTATCAAGTGCTAGTCATGGGTTCATATTGATGGCCATACTTCACTAGGTGGACCAAAGCTATTGCATTGGAGGAATCAACTAAGGTAGTCATCCTTGACTTCCTTGAAGATATTGTCACCAAGTTTGGCATTCCTAACACAATTATAAGTAATAATGTCAAAGTGTTTTTGGGAGTAGGTATCACTGAGTTTGTCTTAAAATATTTCATCTATCTAAAGACACCATCAAACTATTATCCCCAAGGAAATGGACTCGTGAAGTCAACCAATAAGAACCATTGCAAGTATGTGCTAACTAGAGTTGTCATTGATGTCAACATGTTTGTGTTGTCATTGGTGCCAACTGTCTCTTCTGATATTGATGTTTGTTGATTGATCGAGTTGTCATATTAAGGACACTGTCTGAGTATTTTGCTCACATTTCCTATGTGTTGAAGATCAGAGTATGAGATTTGGATATAATTTAGAGAAGTGTTTGAAGATGCTAAATCAAGAATTTGGTGGTCCAGATCGTTGTGCAGCAAAAGTTCTATTCACTTGTTTGAAGACTGTGCCTGAAAATGTTTGCAGTGTGATAGGGAGAGTATTTTGCTCCGCATTTCTCCACAGTTTGGATTTTGGTCTTACGGTTCTGGACTTAAGCTTATAAAGTCCTTAGCTATTTTCATTCCAAAGGATTTGTGATTTGGTGCTCCAAAAAGCAAGTTATTGATATGTAGAGTTCGACAGTGTTTGTTGTGAAGCAACCTATGATATGTCTTCGAGTGATATTTGTTGTCCTCAAGTGAGATTTGTTGTGGTTGGATTTGTTATCTCCCAGGTGATTCTATGTTGTTCGTGGATGTCTCCAGAATGTATTGAAGGCATGTGCTTGATCCACAAGCTATAATGAAGTTCTTGGAAGTGTGTATCTAAGTAGTCTTGATGTTTGCACTAGTTCTAGCCGACTTGGTTACTTACACTTGTTGCAGAGGTGATTCGTTGATTATGGAAGCGTGTTGAAGTGTGTAAGGATGTGTTTGGATCCAAGCTAATCCATGAAGTGATCTTTCTTCATTCATTTGCTTTGCAAGATTGTTTAGGTCCATACCCAATTTGAATTATGTATGTATGCCAACCTTGGAGATAGTTCCAATGGTTGTAAATTGTATTTCCAACCTTGATGTATGTTCCAAAGTTGATGATCAGTATAAATATATGTAATGAATCTATGAGTGATGTGAGAGAGTGTGAAGATGTGAAGATAAAGTGTGTGTGTTGTAAAGGCAGAGAAAAAGAGATCTATTGCACTTTAATGGAATTGAACTCAGGCATGTTGTAGATGCTACTATATCAGTTCATGGTAGTGAGCCACCCATCCTAGCAGTGAGCATTCATTTGGGTAGTGAGCCTCTTATTATTCAGTATTGTTACTACATTATATTGTGAGCTAACACTCACCATGGTTTTTCCCTTTAAGTGTTTTCCACATAAAAATCTGGTGTTCATGTGTGTATGTTGTTGATGTGTTTATGTTTTGATTATGCAATTCATGTTTAACTTTCATAACAATTTAAGGAGTTAAAGTAAGTGAATGTGAATGTGACTTTGTTTAAAGAAGTTAAGGTTTTTGATACAAGTGATTCACCCCCCTCTCAGTTGTCTTGTGTCTTCAACAAGAACCTATTAAGAATTGTTAAGAGAATTGGTTCAAACTACAAGAAATGATGGCACCTACATTTAAGGAAAGCTCTATGAGCAAATGGAATTACACCTAAAAAAGCCACAAGAAGCTCTCCTTATGCTTTGGCTTATGGAAAAGAGGCGAGGCTACCTACTTCTATTGAGCTCATAACACTAAAAATATTTTCTAGCTTGAAATTGATGAAAATGATGCAATAATAGTGAGGCTAGTAGCTAAGCTACGATTAAAAAAGAGGAATGACCCAAAGCTTAAATGAGTGAACATCTGGAGGTTTTAAAACACTAGTTTGAAAAGTAGGCCTCAATACAATATTTTAAGGTAGGGGACCTTGTTTTGAAATGGGATGAGGATAAAGCAAAGACCAAATGTCATGGCAAGTATCAATCACTCTAGAGAAACATGTATGTCTGCAAGCAAGCTAATTCTTTTTAGCTATTGATGCTAAATGTCCATGCATTCTTTCTCCCAATAAATGAGATCCCTCTAAATCCATTTGTGCAATCCCACCTCTCCCCCTTATACATAGCTTCCTTTTGCTTTTCCATGTTTGTTTCTCATTCAATGTGTGCCCTGTAAGTATGTGAATACATATCATGAATACCATGGTTTTCCATTCTCATCCTATCCTTTTGTTTATTCAAGTTATGAGAAATTCCTTGAGATTAGAGAAGTCTTGGTCATGTAGGTCCAAATTTCAATCCATGAGGTCTCAAATCCAAGTCAATGAAGTATAAATGAGATTCTTGTCATGAGATATGTTGTGTACTCTCACAACATGCCCCATTTTGCCCTAGAAAAATGAGGACCCTGTTGGTTTTTCTTCTGAATCAGCATTAGGGTTTGCCAGTTCTAATGCACAGGCAGATTCAGCCAACTAAATACAAGAGGTTGCGTGAGCTCCTCCCCTTCACTTCTGGTTCTGCCGCACCAAGGGGGGTGTCCCTATTTGATAAAAGTATGACCTTGACTAGCTCAATGACAAAAGGATATAACTTGACAGCAACAGGCAGAATACTCTCATGTAAGGACCAAGATTTGTGTAACAAATCACAAGGTTGGCAACATTCTTGGACATATGTGTCTGGTTAGGGATGAGAGCATGCAGGGGTTTCCTACTCCTAATCCTACAACTAACAGATGGAAGGATGAAATGGTTTGAATTGGTGTTTGGAGTTATGGGACTTTCCTAGACCCATTAAACAGACAGATTCCCAAACTAGTGCCTTATCTGGGCAGCTGAGTCATATCTAAGAATGTGAATGTCTCCCCATGACAACACTAATTCATATCCAGAGGACCTGAGAAGAATGCTACTGCCTAACAACAACATGTCCAAGAAAGAGTATTACTTATGATCATACTTAACAGATCCTATGATGCAATCTATTTTCCTTTGTATATGATCAAAAGCCTATTTAACCACTCCTTGAGTAGACGCAATAAATCAGACACACAGCATGCATATACTGAAAAAATTAGAAGCCCTTGACAACCTTGTTTGAAAGGAAAACAAATGACATACAGGAGACAATCAGAAACAACACACACAGGTGTTTTTCATTTAAAATCAAGCTGCATAGAAAGTCATCATAGAGAAAATTATCATTTACAAGACAAGATAGACTGGTACACCAGACTAAGGACCGAGTCTGTAGCAAAAAATGCCTTTCAAAATGTGAACACCTTATGTTCAGAGTCAGAGCAGAAGGCCCAAAAAACATCCAACCCCTAAAATGAGTAACACTTCCTGCTTAAAAATCGCCAGAGGGAAGCGTACTCAGCATTAATTACATAGCCAAAAGTTAAAAATTCGCTAGATACATTCCTTAGAAGGAATGGCGCTCAGAAGTTATTGCTGCAACAGACAAGAGAGTAGACAAGGGCGGCCTTGAGCCCTGCGCCACCATCCAGGAGTCTTCATCCATAAACGAGTAGCCTGATCACTTGTCCCATCGCCCATACCCCTGCATTGTCGCCATTGATGGCTCAACCACCCGCGACCTACTTGAAAACTGTCGCAGCATTCAAACAGAGGCTTCCCGCCAAAATGTGCTTTACCACAGGTTCAAAATATATAGGGAGATTAATCCCACATGCACGGTGCAGAGACCACCTTAGCATTTTAAAAACATGGCCATATGCATAATAGATGTCGAGTGCTTTTGCCATGCTTGACGCACGCTCCTCCAAAAGCCCATCGACCAAACTTCTACCATCGGCCTACCCCACAAATTTCCTGCTGATCTCAACGGTCTTGCCGATGGAAACTACACTCCCCACCTCTGTCGGCGTAACCCACACCATCGGAGCATCCAAAAATCCTCCTGCCGATCTCAACAGTCACACTGATGCCTACCTCCGCATTCCTCTATCGGTGAGACCAACACTATCGGCCAACATGAAATTCCTCCCGTCGACACCCTTAGTCACACCGACGAACACCTTCGCTTCCTATCTTCGTTGGTGAGACTAACACCATCGACTCGCCCAAACAAACTCTCACCGATCCCAACGGTCTCTCCGATGGCCAAACAAAACACACCCGTTGCCAAGACAAAGGCCATCGGCACAACAAAAATGACGCTCGCCGATCTCAAAGGTCTCGCCGATGAGTACCTAGCACCCACATCTCCTTTGGCGAGACTCTCCATCCGTCAGGTTGAACCATTGGCTAGGTTCAAATGAGAAGTTCAACTCGATGGTTCAACGCCGATACCTCCTCTGTCAGCAACACAAACTTAACCCCGCGAACTGGTTGAATCAATGAACTGGTTCAACCCGATGGTTCAACGCCGAGGTTCAAACATCAAAACAATACTCCATCGGCAAAACACTTCGGCCGAGACCAAAATCACAAAGCATCGAACCATTGAACCTTGAACAGTTGAGAAAAGGGTTCAAGCGAGAGGTTCAACAATACAATATTTATGCAAGGCAAATGCATAATATGACCCATTAGAAGAAAAATGAACCCTGAACCGTTGAACCATTGAACTTTGAGAAAAAAGGGTTCAAGTTCAAACTGAAAGTTTGAAGACACAACCGGAGCACTTCAAACAAAAACTTTCGTCGATGGAGAAAATATGAAGACCACCTCCTCAAGAACTATGATGCAGATGCTGAAAAACACTGAGGGGCACCAAAACTTAAATTTTTTTGGATTTTTTGGGAAGGTGCCTGCATGAAAATTGCTAAATTAACTGACAGTCAATTTAGGCACCAACAGTGGCTCTGTCTAAGGATGCATGCCTCTTGCAGGCATGGCAAGAACCACAGAACTCTGGGATGCAGACCGGTCCCCTATCCAATGGGCACAGAGTCATGAAGTTACAATGATCTGCATCACCAATCAAACTTGATGGCCTAAGGCCACCGAGAAAGGGAAAACCAATACTTCCCCTTGTCAAACACCTTATTTTCATCTGCATGCACTGGGTCAAGCCTAAGAGTATTGCCATGATCTGACCACAAACAAACCTGGTCATTTGCAGATTCAACCTTCTGACCCAGTTTGTCACTGTCAACTTTATGCAAACAACCCTCAGCATCAGACAACAAATGGATGCAGAATGTATCAAGCAATGCATACTCACATGGTATAGAACACAGGTTATCATCACTATGCATTACAAAATGATTTCCTAGCTGGACTGAAAATTGAAAGCACTCGAAGTCCACTACACAGCTAGTAAAAACAAGGATCTCTTCATCAGCTGGCCCAAAAGAGAAGCTTTCAAATTCACCATTGTGCACATCATGCACACAACCAATAGCAGCACCAAACTGGAAAAGATCAGGCTATGGCATCTCTTTCAAATCAGGCACATTCTCACAGTCACTTACCTGATGTATGTTGTTTCCTCTTTCATCAAGATGAGAAACAGAATCCAAGTCAAAAACAGTGTCTAAATCTTCACCATACTCAGACAGATCCTCATCACCATATGTGTCAAAAATGGGTGACCCAGGGACATCATTTTCATCATAGTATGCCATTGGTTCATGGGCAGCAGAGCACGCATTTTCATCACCAATGGATTCCCTTTGTGGAGGAGTATCAGCCTGTGTGTCATAAGCAAAACAGCCATCAAATGAAAAACAACCATGTTCTGCATTAGCATTTGTTTCAATCTTTGACTGCTCTTCATGATCTCCATGTGTTTGAAAGGAAGGCAATGGGTCACACATGGGACTATTTCTCTGTTTGCTTATATCTTCTCTGTCTTGAGTACAATACTCACAATTATCCCCACAAGTCCATTCCAAAAGTTGCTCATTGCTGTCTACAACCTCGTTGTTGTTTTCATGGTCAGATGCCTCAACATTGCAATGGGAGTCCTCACTAGTCCCTTCACTGGCACCTTCAGTATTCATCTTCTCATCTTCACATGATGCTTTAATCTCTTGGTCATTCGCAGCTTCACAACCATTATTCACACCAAAGCCTGGGGGCAAGGATTTCAGCAAGTGCTCATTTCTGATATTTTCTATATTTTTTACGAACTTGTATGCCATTTGCATGCTTGTCACCTTGAAATCCCTCAGTACTGCACTAGAACCCTCCTCAAAAGCCTCAAAGAATATGCCAACACAGGCTGAAGTGTCAAGTCTGAAGACTTCTGGGATCTGTGAAAGGGCTACCGCAAACCTATGACTGAAATCAATACATAGCTCTTTATCTTGTTTTCTAATTTTCATCAATTCTGCAACAAGATCAGTAGGTTCTTTTGCAAATTCCTCTTTGAAACAGTCAGTAAGCTCATCCCAACAGGAAAAGAATCTCTTTGGAAAGCTCAAATACCAGTCTTTTGCTTTTGCATCAAGGGACCTAACAAAAAACCTCATCCACATATCCTCATCTCTAAATAAATGTTTTCCCATGAAACTATGAAAATTTTGGATATGTGCATTCCCATCACATACACTATGACCACTAAATCTAGGCATCTGACAGTATATCCTAGCAGGCATACTTTCTACTTTATAATCAACCCATGACAAATCTAGTTGGTCATACAAAGGATCAAAAGGGCTGACCAGAAGTTTAGCTTTCTGACTAGTAGACACAATAGGGTTATCATTATTCAACTGAGCCTGCCTAGCCTCTAAGAATATCAACCTATTTTTCATCTCTTCTATTCTTTTATCCAACAAATCATCTCCCTCTTGGTTGAGCACGGGTGTATACATATTTGGATTCATGAAATTTCTATTTTCAGACATCCTTTGCATTCCTAAGACCTATAGCCTCCCCTGGCATCTAACCTATGCAGCAAAACAACAAATATAAAGGGAAAGGAACAAGGTACCTTTTCTCATACAGATGCTGAAGTCTGAACAGCACATTTTTTGTCACAACACATACATCAACTTTTCATGTGCACTTGAATCTTTTGCAGAGTCGCCACCTCTCCAGAGAGGACAAAATTTTCAACAGCTGAAAGCTACTTTTCCAGGTTCATTCCACCAGTAGAGCATCATCATTCACGTGAAAGACTCCCCAGCAGAGTCGCCATTTTTTGTTGGTGACTCGGATGGGCCACAAATTTATTTCATTTTTATCAATCCATCCCCAGCAGAGTCGCCATTTTTGTTGGTTTTTCTTCTGAATCAACATTAGGGTTTGCCAGTTCTAATGCACAGGCAGATTCAGCCAACTAAATACAGGAGGTTGCGTGAGCTCCTCCCCTTCACTTTTGGTTCTGCCGCACCAAGGGGGGTGTCCGTATGTGATAAAAGTATGACCTTGACTAGCTCAATGCCAAAAGGATATAACTTGACTGCAACAGGCAGAATACTCTCATGTAAGGACCAAGATTTGTGTAACAAATCACAAGGTTGGCAACATTCTTGGACATATGTGTCTGGTTAGGGATGAGAGCATGCAGGGGTTTCCTACTCCTAATCCTACAACTAACAGATGGAAGGATGAAATGGTTTGAATTGGTGTTTGGAGTTATGGGACTTTCCTAGACCCATTGAACAGACAGATTCCCAAACCAGTGCCTTATCTGGGCAGCTGAGTCATATCTAAGAATGTAAATGTCTCCCCATGACAACACTAATTCATATCCAGAGGACCTGAGAAGAATGCTACTACCTAACGGCAACATGTCCAAGAAAGAGTAATACTTATGATCATACTTAACAGATCCTATGATGCAATCTATTTTCCTTTGTATCTGATCAAAAGCCTATTTAACCACTCCTTGAGCAGACACAATAAATCAGACACACAGTATGCATATACTGAAAAACTTAGAAGCCCTTGACAACCTTGTTTGAAAGGAAAACAAATGACATATAGGAGACAATCAGAAACAATACACACACAGGTGTTTTTCATTTAAAATCAAGCTGCATAGAAAGTCATCATAGAGAAAATTATCATTTACAAGACAAGATAGACTAGTACACCAGACTAAGGACCGAGTCTGTAGCAAAAAATGCCTTTCAAAATGTGAACACCTTATGTTCAGAGTCAGAGCAGAAGGACCAAAAAACATCCAACCCCTAAAATGAGAGACACTTCCTACTTAAAAACAACAAGAGGGAAGCGTACTCAGCATTAATTACATAGCCAGAAGTCAAAAATCTGCCAGATACATTCCTTAGAAGGAATGGCGCTTAGAAGTTATTGCTGCAACAGACAAGAGAGTAGACAAGGGCGGCCTCGAGCCCTGCGCCACCATCCAGAAGTCTTCATCCATAAACGAGCAGCCTAATCGCTTGTCCCATCGCCCATACCCCTGCACTGTCACCATTGATGGCTCAACCACTCGCGGCCTACTTGAAAACCGTTGCAGCATTCAAACAGAGGCTTCCCGCCAAAATGTGCTTTACCGCAGGTTCAAAATATATAGGGAGATTAATCCCACATGCACGGTGCGGAGACCACCTTAGCATTTTAAAAACATAGCCATATGCATAATAGATGTCGAGCACTTTTTCCACGCTCGACGCACGCTCCTTCTCCAAAAGCCCATCGGCCAAACTTCTACCATCGGCCTACCCCACAAATTTCTTGCTGATCTCAACGGTCTCGCCGATGCATCCAAAAATCCTCTTGCCGATCTCAACAGTCACACCGATGCCTACCTCCGCATTCCTCTATCGGTGAGACCAACACTATCGGCCAACATGAAATTCCTACCGCCGACACCCTTAGTCACACCGACGAACACCTTCACTTCCTATCTTCGTCGGTGAGACTAACACCATCGGCTCGCCCAAACAAACTCTCACCGATCCCAACGGTCTCTTTGATGGCCAAACAAAACACACCCGTCGCCAAGACAAAGGCCATCGGCACAACAAAAATGACGCTCGCCGATCTCAAAGGTCTCGCCGATGAGTACCTAGCACCCACATCTCCTTTGGCGAGACTCTCCATCTGTCAGGTTGAACCATTGGCTAGGTTCAAATGAGAAGTTCAACCCGATGGTTCAATGCCGATACCTCCTCTGTCGGCAACACAAACTTAACCCCGCGAACTGGTTGAACTGATGAATTGGTTCAACCCGATGGTTCAACGCCGAGGTTCAAACATCAAAACAATACTCCATTGGCAAAACACTTCGGCCGAGACCAAAATCACAAAGTATCGAACCATTGAACCTTGAACCGTTGAGAAAAGGGTTCAAGCGGGAGGTTCAACGATACAATATTTACACAAGGCAAATGCATAATATGACCCGTTAGAAGAAAAATGAACCATGAACCATTGAACCATTGAACTTTGAGAAAAAGGGTTCAAGTTCAAACCGAAAGTTTGAAGACACAACCGGAGCACTTCAAACAAAAACTTTCACCGATGGAGAAAACATGAAGACCACCTCCTCAAGAACTATGATGCAGATGCTAAAAAACACTGAGGGGCCCCAAAACTTAAAATTTTTTGGGTTTTTTGGGAAGGTGCCTGCATGAAAATTGCTAAATTAACTGACAGTCAATTTAGGCACCAACAGAGCCAACTTGTTTTGGTGTTGGTTTGTCTGTTGTCCACTTGGGTGGTAATGGTAAAATGTCATGTCACCTTAGAGCCAAAATTTGAGCTAAATTTCAAGTTACAAAGTATCCCCTATAAAGGTCATGGATGGGTAGAGGACAAAATTCTAGTCAGGTTTGCCTCTTAAATCATGTGAAAATTTGTTAAAATCACCAAGTTATGCCCATTTGAAGTTCTGGTCAACATGACATTTTCGGTCAACTGGACATGGACATTGGCAAAGCATCTATGTCAAGTCTAGTATACATATCAGGTTCTAAATCCTTTAGGAAAATACACAGACCCAAGAAGTAAATTTAAATATAGCTCATTCGTGGTTTAACTGGACCAGACATTAGCACGCCTGAAATATCTGTCTAGATCTTGTTGAAACTATCAAATTTACCCTAGCGAGTCATAAACATTCCTACAGGACATGACATTTCGACCTAACATGATCCCACGATTAAATATCTAGTCATGTTCAAACATCTAGCGCAAGCTATCAAATTTACCCTGATCTAAAGAGTTTCCATCAGACCGGATATTTTGCACCAGATATTTCCATGTCAATATCCATATCGCTATCCTATCTGAAGTATTATAAGCCAAGCACACGCTCATGGACTATTGAATTTTCAACTGGACATCTTTGTCAGGACATTTCATAATGGACATTCCTAAATGTCCTGACCTTCACAACCAAATACAAATATCCAATCATCCATTGCTCTAGTCAACAAAGTTTGACCACAATGGTAATGACATCACCTGATGGAATTACCGCTATGATTTCCACCTTATTTTGGTCAAAGTCAAAAGATATTTCAACCAGACATTTGTACAAGACATTCTGAATAGGATATTCAGATCCAAATGTCCATCAAGTCCTTAACATTAAAATTCCCATACCGCGAGTGCTTTTGACGTTAGGATTTAAATATAAAATTACAAACTCGTGCCCATCTGTCACTCTTTCCCAACCCCCAAATAGTAATTGCTCACCAACTCCAGTGAACATTCAATGCATTTCTACACTTAACAAATTTCACGAAGGTTAAAATTAGATTTCAACACATTTGGTAAATCACAAAAGCATTCTAAGAGATCTGAAGAGTGAATTTGCAGAGAATTCCTTTGAAAGCAAATTTACATAACTTCAGGCAGATAGAGAATTTGAGTGAACGGAAAGCATGATGGTAAACAAAAATCCTCTACATAGTTTAATCAAGGTGATATCATGTTTGTCAAGTACGTTTATGACAAAATCCATTTTCGTTGATGATTGCAATAATTTTTCTTTACCAAATGTTACTCTCATTTGCTTAAGGTAAATTTTTGGATTCATCTTGTTATAAACAATTTCAAATTACTCTGCAAAGTTATGATTGATTTGCATGCCCTAATTTCTAATGTAGGAACTAATTACAGGTGTTTGCACCATGTAAGACAAAATGATGAAAAGACAAAAGCAACACAATGACGAGTTCAAAACTCCAATGGGTCCTGCTCTTGGCGGTATATGGAGTAAATTTGGTCTTGCATCAAACACCCATTATGGGAAAGTAGATCTGGATGTGTTCAGGGCGAGGATTCAAGCCTGTGAAGATGAGCCCATGTTCAAGAACATTGTCACCAGCATAATGTATCACACAACGGGCTTCCAATACGCCACGAATGCCCTAGAGCTAGTGATTGAATGTGATCAGAAGTATAATCCTGTTAACAGTAGGGTGGAGCACCTAGAGCAAGTTTACACAGACTTCTTGACCAAAGGAATTGTAGATACTTTCAGGTTACCATGGAGCCAGAATGTCTTCGAGGTGGATCTAAATGCCCTATCCATAGAATATAACTCAAATGTCACAGGATGCCACAAGGTTATGCACACTTCCTAGATGGATCTGGCAACTAGGCTGAAGGTAGTCTCTAAGATGTCACAAAATATTTACAAATTCGAATCCAACCCCGAAGTCTAATACAAGATCATGCTATTGAATAGAATGGTGGGAAAGAAGACTTAGGCTCCTTAGATTTATGGATGTTTGGCCTCATCCAGTTTGTAAAGGATGTTGGTGATATAGTGCATTGGGAACAAGTAATCAACAACTCCCTACATGAGGGGATGGTTGGTTGGAAGAAGAAGAAGAAAAAGGTTTTTCATGACCTCCTATGTGGTCTACTCCTACGCATATCGGTCCCAATTCAATGGACTATACATAGTTGAGAAGCTTGGTAGCAATCTAGGAGAACAACTGGTATGGGAATATTACCCACAACTGGAGAAGAATTAATCAATTATGCACTACAAGAGGGTCAATGATTGCTTTGTGATGTGGTTGGTCTAGTTAATGGAAGGGGACCAAGCCAAAAGAATTTCTAGGGATGCCCAAGGGTTCATCACTACACACAAGTCCTGGTTTATCCAGTTCCTGACATTCACATACATCAGAATGGAAGGGTTTGAAGGTCACCCCTTCATGTTGCCTCAGTATCCAGCTGATAGGGTTCTATTCCTAGAAATAACCAGGCAAATAATCCCCTCCTATGAGGCATACATTCAAAAGCATAATCAAGGGACCATTGATTTTCCTTTGGATATAGGGTGGTATAGATGTGTAGAGTTCAAGGACTCCAAACTATCAGAAGTGGAGCTGCAAATGCTCAACATGCATCCTTTTCCCCTCCTACGTACCTTTGGTCCTTATAACAGGATGGAGAAGTACACCAATAAGAAGCTACAACATGTTCCTCATCTGGAGGATTATTGGGCGGATTGCAACAATGAGGAGGACGTTAGGATGAGGAGATACCAAAGGTTGACCCTAAACCATATCCAGACCTTAGGATGTCTGAAGGTGCCCCCACAAGTAAAGTTTGATGATGGTCAGATTCTCGATCCAGACTATAATGAAAAACAAATATACATATCCTGAACGTAAACCTATGGAGGTTGATACATAGGCTCCCTAGCAAGAAGTCCCCCAACAAGAAGTTCTGCATCAAGAGGAGCTACAACAAGAAGTTCTCTAGCAGGAGGTAGCACAACAAGAAATTCCCTAAGAAGAGACTTCACAACAAGGGGAAGGTCTAGACAAGAATGCAAAAATGGTGATAAAAGATGTTCACATTGAACAATCCAGTCAAGAAGGGCCTACACCTGACATTCCACAATGGTTAGCCTCAGAGGTAATTGAGCCTCCTATTAATTTGATCCCCTTTGATTTCAAGGCATTATTTTCAGTAGAGGGAATAAATCCCAGGTGAAAGGCAAGGGCAATATCTGCCATAAAGAGGGATGCAACAAGTCGTAGGACAACCCATTTGGTTGTGCCTATAGTTAATAAGGCAAAGGGTGAGATCACAAAAAATGAATACTAGATCACTACCTTAGACTTGGGACATGCCAAAACCGAGCAAGAAATCGATGAGCTCATGGGCAGCGCGGAGGCTACAACAACTAGAATCCACAAGGATAAGCTAAAGAAACAGGAGCTAAAAGGGTGCATTGCCCAACTCGAGGGATTCATAAAGGGGTTATTAACTCCAGGAGTCCAAATAACAGAGGTCCCAACCAATTTAGCACTGGTGACACATGATGAAATAAGTGACCTGGATGCAAATAAGCATTAGGCACAGGTGATGCAAGGATGGTTTAGTAGATTCTTGAAGGACAGGGAGGAGGTAATCCAAACCACATTATCCAATTGGGATACCTTGACATTTATCAAGGGGAAAGATGATGCCTTGAAGGCTGAATGTGCTATAGGACATTTATCAAAATGATCAAGACCTCAGCAAATTGAAGGTTATTCAAAAGCTATAGGACAAAGTGATGTTGAGTCAGAACATCATGACAGTCTAGACAATACCCAAGATATCCATATGGATAAAGAACCTGAAGTTCAAGGCAGACATCCTGAAAGGGTGTAGGCATAAAGCCATGGATATCAGCACCAAAGCACATGACCTGTTGACAAATGAGATGGAAATTTTGGAGGAACTCCTCAGAACCATGGTGGATGAAAAGGAAACATACAAAGAGTAGGCATCCGTTGGAGTATTCAAGGCTAAGTTTGAGCTAGTTTTGAAGGATCCTATTGGGCATTTTTCAAAGAAAACCATCGATGAAGTAGATTTATCGGTGAAGATAAAAGCATACAAGGAGAAGTTGGATAGCCAAATGAACAAATGGATATCAGTAGGCGAGAAACTCCAAGTGTAGGAGTATGCCAAAGTCAAAGCCTATAATTTTGATAAAGTCGATATAGAAAAAAGCATCATAGCGTATGATGAGTATAAGAGGTTGGATTCTAGTAACATGTTAGTCGAAGAAGTTATCAACTTAGATACAGAGTAGTTCAATGTCTGGAGGAGGAATTTTTTGCAGCAATAAGATATCAGGGTGAGAGAGGCAGATCAAGGTGAATATCCTGGTGATTAGTAACATACATGCAGTGGCAAGTCCAGAAAAAATATTCCAGATGTACTTTAAAGATGTTGAAGAATATACCAAGTGCTAGTTGTCATCCATTCCTTGATTGCCAACTAGAATTCATGTGCTCTATTTTGTGACCATTGATATTTTTGGAGGGATCTTGACCATTGATTGTTGTAACTAATTCTAGATCCTTGTCCTATAGAAGGATCTAGTGTTGATAACTGAGAGGGGGGGTGCATCAATTATCCTAAACTTTCTTCCAATTTAAATATTCAGATCCACTTAGTTATTCATTAGCATAGCAATTAATCATCCATGAAAGCATAAAGCATAAACATCAGAGCAGATAAACATCAACACATTGAACACCAAGATTTTGACGTGGAAAACCTGATTAAGGGAAAAACCACGGGGTGATTAACCCAAAGATTATTCTCTGTTAGAAGAATAAGAAAAATGAATGGCACATGCCAATTAGGGCTCACTACCCGAGCACACTGCTCACAAGGAGGCACACTGCCTACAAAGAGACACACTGTCTACAAGATCATAAGGATCACAACCTTGAACTGGAGAATGACATCTTCACCATGTCTGGATTAGTTCCATTTAAGCCCGAGTCACACCTGCTCTGCTTTTCACTCTTTCGCTATGCCACACTCATCTGCTTCTCTACACCCTTTGAAATGAACTCACAAACCTTCATTTTTACAAGACATCGACTTAGGAACAATCATCTAAGTCAGCAATCAACCATAAGGACATTCGCAAGATGATTAATACATCCGGTCGGCCACCACAAGAACATTTGCAAGATGAACAACTTCATCTGGTAGGTTAGTTTGAACAAGAACTTCATCCGAAAGAATATCTTCAATTCTGGGGTCTACCACCAATGCGGACCGACAACATAACCTCAACATGATCCAAGAACCTTCACAAGCTTGCCTGATTGACCAAGTACATCCACACTTCCTCTACTCACTGGAATCTCTTCTCCTCTTCATCTGGAACTTCAAGAACACAGTCTGTCGCCACTGTCATACTGAAAAAGGTTCTTTCGGACCTCCAAACTTTGTATAAACTAAGATGACACATCACAAGGACATCCCAAACACTCTGTCCAATACGCAGAGTTTGATAATGCACCTCCATATCTCACCGGACCTTTTTGTGACACTCTGTTCCTCCAGAGCATCTCCCGAAACCGGTTCTACTTGACCGATCCAACTTTTTCATATCTTCATGCGGACCTCTGAAATCTTAACTCAATCATCTCAAGACTCATATCTACAAACCCTTTAATCTGCATCCTCTGAATCTCAACCTATTGAGTACTTTTGCCTTCTTCTCATCACTGTTCTTCACTGTTCCTGATTGAGACTAATTTTCTCAATATCCTCAGCACACAGCTCATCCAATCCTTCTTGTCAATGCAATATGAGTATGTTGACATCAATGACAACACTGGTTCACCTCATACTTGCAACATCTAGATCATTTGTAAATAGCGGGATTGAATTGATGAACTTTGCTAAGCATTAAGTTTGTATTTTTGCAACTTCATGACTTACCTCATGGTTCTTTCTCAATCAGTGAAATGCTTGTATATCTTTTGTGCACATAATGAAATTGAAGAAGTAGATTACAGTTAATCTTAAATCTTGAGTAATCTTTGGTTGACTTCTGGTATGGAATGTCAATTGTTACATCCCTTAGGAGTGCATTTGAATGATTGCTTACTATTGTGAATGTTTCCTTTGAAGATTCGCATATGTTATACGTAGATGTGGAATTCTCGATGAAGTATAACTAGATTAACTTCATTTCATGAAAGTGTCTGGATATCCGTGTGTTATCAAAGAAAAACGTTAACTTCTTAGGACTTTTCCCTTCTTAACTCAATCTTTTGCCTTTTATTTTATAGATCTCAGTAAATGATTGCAAATAATGATAGATCCAGATTAAATAATCATAAATATTGATGAATTTCATGGTTTAAGGGAGATCTTTAAGTAAATTTAAAGTCTACATGCAAAGACCAATAAACTAGATATAGTTTATAAGAACTAATTGAAGTTAAGGATATTTTAGAAGAATTGATCAAAGTTATGTCTAATTCATGATAATCTACTGAAAGCTTAAATATCTACTTAAGAATTTGACATAAATTGTTAAGGATATGTGTAGATTGTGCAAGATACGCAGGATATTTGTGAAGTTTAACCAGATCTAGAAGAAGATGACTTAAGGTTATGTAAGGCCTCAAAATGGAAAAAATAAAACACAACAAACCCTTAGTGAAAACTAGATAGTCAAGACCTGACAACCAGAGACTTGGGACTTCAAATATTTAGGGATTTTGAAGCCTTTCAAGATAGATAGGCGTTTATTGTGTAAACTTTTTTCTGTGTGAGTGCGACTAGAAACCACATCAACAAGATCCCTGATTCTATGCATGGAGTAGTGTCTTGTGCATGAATTTGGAGAAAGATTTAAGCATGTTTGGAAAGAATAAACCCTTTTGATCTATTTTAAGATAAGAACAATCACAATCCATCCAATTGTGCCACATTGGTTTGATCCAATGACTCCCACTACTCCTAAGAATCTCTTGTTGTTTATTAGAACAAAAAATCTTAATGGCCATCTAATCAACCTCAAAAATAATGTGAGTTCCTGATTATCTTAGATGAAAGTATTTATCACAAGTGGATTAAGCTTGCATGTCCCATCATCTAGCCAAGTGTCATCAACACAAGGAAGGAGAAATAAAATAAAAGATGTTAGAAACATAAAGCAACACTACTAGTCCACATCATCAATGCCTATCAATCAAATTTAAACTTTACAAAATTAAAAAATGGTGTGATCTACCCATGAACAATTGAATTTAATGCAATAAAGATTTAATTCTAGGGATTATCGTCTTTGACAAGATTCATAAGGCTATATATGTAAGGTTTCTTAGCTATTTTATCATTTTGCATCTCAAAGAGATGGATTTTGCATAGCGCCAAAAAGGAAGAAAAAAGTCACTATTTTCAAGAAAGAACGAGAGAAGGAAATTAATTCCTACAACATTCAAAGGTTTGGAAGCATTCCATGTAGCATATCTAAAGAGTAGTCTAAGAATTAGGAGTAATTAAACCTTGGCATAATGAGGAAGATAAGAGGAAAAGTTATGTTAAAGCCTCTAGCGCCACTAACTCCACCACTAGACAAGGGAAAAGGAGGCATTCTAGAACTTGACTAATCTAACTCCTCCTTCACAATAATGTATCCAAATGATCTGATAGCCAAACCAAGTATGCCTAGACCCTTGCCTCATTTAGTTAAAAGAGAATATATGAAGGATGAGGTAGACTTTGTTTGTGACCCCATCATGTCCAAAACTACTACATCACTAAGGGAGGGTGTGTACAACTACATGAAAAGTTCCCACCAAGGATACTCTATCACTGTTGATGTTAGTTATGCTAATATAATATGGACTTCTACCCTTGCCAAATATATGGTCCCATATGCCCACCATTACCCATAACTCGTTTTGGCATGTGTAGAGAAATATGACACTAGCACTAGAACCATCAAGTAGAAAGGCAAGAATAAACCATTTGTATGTTAAATTAGTGTTACGTTTATTAGAAAAATGTTAGGCATCAAGTGGGGTGTTGTCCATTTGAATTTTGAAAATATCTAGACCTATTGGGACAATGAGGTCCTAGATAGTAAATTTCTGTAGGAGGTATGCCCAAATGAAGATATTAGGTAGCCCCTCAAATTCCCCATCTTCTCAAACTCTTTAAGTCTAACATTATAGACCTTTGCAGTATGACGAACTTCATACTTGGAATGGATGACAACTAAGATGTATTTCTAGAATAACTATCTGTAGTATACGAGCCACTAAAAACTCCTAGGGGTGAAAACCTCCAGATCAATTTCTCCCATTACCTAAAGGACCAAATCCATAACTAACCATCTAATTTATCCTTTGTAAAAATATTCAAGTGTTCCTCTTTCCTCCTATATATGATACTACATCAATGTTTCCACCTCTGCCCCAACATTCATCTTAGGTTAGCCCATTCTTAGGAAATCCCAACAATATAGTCATGGTATAGATACCTCATCTCCATATGGCCTCAAACTACTATGAATTTTTTGAGAAATGCATAGTTTCCACCATCACCCTTGTCATAGGTGAACAAGTTCCTAGGCTCTCTAAGTCCAACATTGTCATGTTCAATGCTAGTTGTAGGGACAACTAGTATTTTGAAGCAACAAGGTCCACCATCAAGCTCTATGGCTACACCAAGAAGGTACATAAGATCCCCTTCCATGTTTTTACCATGATATTTACATTAGAATATATGATGTAGGTGGATGTGATAGATGTACAACATGGTAATGATAGAGGCAAACAAGTTTCTACTCAATTCCCCACACTTGTCACTCTATAGTGGTTATCAAGGGGAGGTCTGCAAAATTCCTAAAGGACAAGCTACATAAATTACAATTGGATTAGGTTAAGGATAGATGGAACCATGACCATAAAATAACTCCAAAAAATAAAGAGCGGTGAAGCCAACATATTCATTGATGAACCTAGGCTACATATAGAAGAGAAAAATAATCCCAAGAAAGATGAAATAGACAAGTACATTGATGCTTGGGAAATTCTAGAAACAATACCTTTGACTCTCAAGCCATATGAGATGTTCTAGGAAAAACTAGCAAACTTCTACCCAAGCTAACAAATGATTGGAAGAAGAATTTGAAGAACAAGGGCTAGAAGGAACACAAAATTGATGCCTAGTGGAAGTATCAACAAGAAGTAGGGCACACAACCATCTACCCCACTAATTTTTCCATGGATGAGCAATGGGAAGAACTATATGACAATGCTCATAAAAGCCTTGCCTCATACTTCACCCCATACACATGCCTAATACGAGGCAAAACAATGATAATATTTTTATAACATGAAAAAGAGGTAGCATCAAGACCTCGAGGTTATAAGCAATAGGTACCAAATGTGGGATGATCTTCTACTTCCCTATTTGCTTAGTAGCCTCTAACAAATAGGAAAAGTGTGGACATGATTTTGCAAGTGAATTAATAGGAAGGGACCCAGTTCCTTATTTAAAGCATCCCAAGCTAGTCCCATGCCTCTATTCCAAAAATGAGAGGAGATATCCCCATGGCTATAGCATCCAAGTAGGTCCTTTTAGGCCAAATAGAAAGATCACCTAGAACCACCAAGAGACAAGATGAAAATTCCATAGCATATTACTTGCCACCAAACATAGCCTTTTCAAAGTGTAGGAGTGGAGATGACAATACCAAGGAACACAAGAAGAAGAAAACAAGAAGGACAAGGACTTGCTTGAGAAGAAGAAGAAAGATGAGAAGGATGAAAGCAACCAAGAATAGTTGAAGGAACCAGAATAGAAAGCACGAGTGTAGGTGACTGATGTCCCCACTATAGGTGTTTCTTCTCCTCCTCCTTCTAAGGCTAACGTTGTTGCTATTTTCCAAATATTCCCCCATTCCAATAGTAGAATATTGCTTCCCAATACCAACCTTAGCAATAGGGATCCATTCCAAGCACCATCCAGGTGCCATTGCATTAGGACATGCATCTACCTAACAATTTGCTCCCTAATTTTATTCCTCTCACTTGATGCCTCCCACGGTACAATTCCAAATGTCGACCAACCCTTACCCCTACTAAAGGCTATCAATTTCCTCCTTACCAAGTGCTTCTCCCCATTACATTTGGAATCCTTTCAACTTCCCAAGCCTTGGGTCCATTCCCCATCTCTTCCTCATCTAAGTATATCAGGTTTTTTCCTCTCAAGCCATTACTAATCCCCTAGTTGAACAAGTGGCATTGGCCCCCTCCATCTTCTCTCTAGGTGCCACCAGTCCCTATAAAATATCATGGTGTTAAGAGACTTGTCTCTTTATTACCAATAGATGTAACAAGTGCAAGTGGAGGTGCAACAAAGGGAAACAAAGAGAAAAATGAACACAATCCACAACCAAGTGAATCAAAAATCTATATGGCTTGTTGAAAGAGGATATCTAGGTTGTCTACTTCACAACACTAGTTGATAATCCTAAGGAATAGATAGAGGAAACCAACTATGAAATGTAGGCCATTGGATAACTATGAAAGATGCTAGGATTGAAGATAGAGTTGGGTTGTTACAAGAAGGTACTAAGGTAGTGGCATCAAAACTAACCTATTTGGAAAGGAAACCCAAGAAGAAAGACATGAAGCTTAAGCAAATAAGGTTGAATCTAAAGACCATGGAGCTAAATGCCAAAGCTCTAGAGGGCCAGGTAACTACTATTAGAGATAGTTGCAAAGATTGAAGAAAAACAAACCAAGGTTCACAAGAAATAATTCCAAGAGGCAAAGGCCAAAATGATAAGGGTAGCGATAGAGTTGGCTCAAATCAAAATCCAAATGGTCACCCAAAAAGCCACCAAAGATGTGTTGCAAAAACAAGTGGATAACCTACAAAATAAATTACTAAAAGAAAAGTTCATCATAGGTGCATAGGCTACAAAGGTCCCATGCCTCAAAGAAAAAAAATCATTATAGGAATATGAGCTATATAAGCTCAAAAATCATGTTGACATCTAGGCCCAAATAGTTAAGGTTCTCAAAGAGAAAGAAAAGGACCCAGAGGAGGGACTCCAAAGGCCTCCAAAGAACAAATTAAGAAACTACATAATAACATGGAAGAACTAAATAAGTTTGTGGGCTCACTTGAGTTGATCAAGGCCCTACACAAATCTTAATATAAATCTATAATATAATAAACTATGTCCTTTATCCCAACACTACAATTTATGGAGATGGAATAGACTTAGTGTAATAGTAAAAGAAAAGATAAGCAAGGTGGAGGGTGAAAGGAAGCTAGGTGTGCAGAAATCGCTTCTGACACTAATCTATTGAGGGGAGGAGAGTGCAAATTCAAATTTATCCTAACTATTAAAGCAACATTAAACCATTAAAATGAGATATTGCAGCAAACACATAATAGAGAAGATGAGACAGAAGAAGAGAGACACAAGATATACGTGGGGAAAACCCTTATCGGGTGAAAAACCCCACACTCCAAAACCTGCACAATGTATTATCAAAACAAAGAATGTTTACAACACACTTGAAATGAAAGCTCTCAATAGTCTTTGACACTCATATTTGGAGAAAATTTGGTAGCATAATAGTACTTGTCAAACCTGTAATACATCTCCTTCTTCAAGCACCTATTTTTATAGAATATACAAGGCAAAATTGGTCCTATCTTGGAATGGGCGTCCAACTTGGCCTCATGGCCCAAAACCCATGCCTAAGGACACTTGGTCAACATTGTAGAATGTGCCTAACACTTGCCCACAACTCCCGTCCCAAAGAGGTCGCCTATTTCCAAAATGGGCTATGACAAATGCTCTTACGACTCTTATGACTGTCATAGAATCTATCATAGTGGTTACAACTTACAGTTGTATATTCTCTTACAACATGCCATAGTCCACCTTGGGGTGCCCAAATATGCCTTTTTCAAAGATGCTTCATGACACATGTCTTCACCTGTCTTACAAGCTTCTATTTTTGACTCTTACACATCATAACTTCGTCATAGGAATCCGTCATAACCGTTTCGCTCAAACATTCCCTTACACAACATCCAAGATGCCGACACATGGAAAAATACTCTTACCACAAAGTGGGATGCCTATCTCTTCATGTGAGGACAAAATTACAAGTTGTCATCTTCCATGTAGGATGACACATCATCGTGCCACATCCCACAATATGCCAATATGGAATTTACAATTAATTTACAACATAGGCAATTAACAAATAAATACAATCATAAATAATGCAAGGAATTACCAAGGTTGAGACACCTTAATTCCCAACATTCTCCCACTTGTCGAACACCTTGTAAGAGTCAATGGAATAATAGGATTTATTTGCTATAGGCCGAGAGGCCCATAGACTCCGAACACCATCTGAACTTCTTTGTACCCACTAGCTTCGTCAATGCATCTGCAACATTCTTCGAAGTATCTACCTTCTCCAAGTTTACCTTCCCATCCTCTACCATGTCTCGCACGAAGTGAAACTAAACATCAATATGCTTTGTTCTAGCATGGAAAGTTAGATTCTTTGCAAGGTAAATTACACTCTGACTGTCACAACTGATCGTAATTCAACCTGCATCAACACTAATATCTGAACACAATCTTTTAAGCCAAATGGATTCCTTACAAGCATGAGTTGTAGCTGTATACTCAGCTTCTATAGTGGACAAAGCAACCACAGGTTGTCTCTTACTCATCCAACTAATTGCACCACCAAACATTGTGAACACATATGCACTGGTGGATCTCCTACTGTCAATGTCACCTGCCCAATCAAAATCCACAAATCCATGAATACAAATTGAATTCGGAGGTCCTGTAGCCTTGCCATGATAGCAGATGAAATACTCAGAAGTACCCCTCAAATATCTGAACACTCGCTTAACTGCATCCCAATGTACCCATCCAAGATTAGCCATAAACTGAGTAAGGACTCCCACTGCTTGGGCAATGTCTGGTCTTGTGCAGACCATAGCATACATCAAACTGCCAACAACACTAGAATAAGGTACTCTGCTCATGTCCTTCACCTCACTAGGAGATTTCAGACAATCATTAACAGACAACTTTGTCCCCAATGAAATAAGAACACTTAATGGTCTACAATCTGCCATGCTGAACCTGTCCAACACAATCTTCACATACTTACTCTGGCTTAACCAAAGTTTTCTATTAGTTCTCTCTCTTCTGATTTCCATTCCAAGAATGTACTTGGCTGCCCCTAAATCTTTCATTTCAAACTGTACTGCCAACCGAGACTTAAAATTAGAAATCATATTCTTACCTTTCCCAATGAGCAACATATCATAAACATATAATGCAACAGTGAGAATATGATCACCATCAAACTTATAATACACACAGTGATCCAATTTTAATCTCAGATAACCAATTGACAACACAAAGGCATCAAACTTCAAGTACCACATCCTAGGAGACTGCTTCAAACCATACAAAGACTTCTTAAACTTTCAAACCAAATTTTCTTTACCTTTCTCTATGTAATGCTCTGGCTGTGACATGTAGATTTCTTCCTCCAAATCACAATGAAAGAAAGTTGTCTTCACATCCATTTGTTCTATCTCTAAATCATAAGCAACTGCAAGAGATAATAGAAATCTAATGGATGTCAGCTTTGCAATGGGAGAGAAAATTTCACCATAATCAATTCCCTCCACTTGTGAGTACCCCTTCGCAACCAATCTAGCCTTGTACTTTTCAACACTGCCATCTGCACTGAATTTCTTCTTGAACACCCATTTGCAACCAACGGGTTTCCGTCCATCAGGCAAAGGCACCAAGTCCCATGTTTTGTTCTTTTCCAAAGAAGCCATGTCATCCTCCATGGCCTCCTTCCAGGAACCTGCATCTTTCATGCCTATAGCCTCTTTCACAGTTCTAGGCTCATCAGTGTTGGAAAGTAAAGCAAAAGCACAACTAGAATCAAGTAATGAATAACCAAACCTATCAGGTTGCTTTCTTGTTCATGTAGACCTCCTCAATGGCTGAGGTTGAGGTTCTGCTTCTTCTTTTTTGCTTCCAGATCTGCTAGAGCTCTCCTCATCATCAGGCCTCATAGGGTTTGTCGCTTCAGTCTTCTCAGGGGTAGAAGGAAACTGAACCGCATCTTCTTTCTTTTCCAACTATTCTGGCTGTAGAACAATGGAAGAGGGTGTTAGCTCTCTGAAGATAACACTTCTGCTATACAACACTTTCTCAGTCATGGGATCTCAAAGCTTGTATCCTTTCACACCGACACCATAGCCAATGAAAATACATTTAATAGCCTTGTTCTCCAACTTAGACCATTTCTCCCTAGGCACATGTGCATATGCCTCACAACCAAAAACATGAAGATGCCTTACTGAAGGCTTCTTACCAAACCACACCTCCATGGGTGTTTTGCCAACAAGAGCTAATGTAGGAGATCTATTTACCAGATAGCAAGTAGTGGGAACAACTTCAGCCCAAAACTTTTGTTCAAGGCTTGCTCCACTAAGCATACTCCTAGCCTTCTCCATAGTGTCATGTTCATCCTCTCTGCAACTCCATTTTGTTGCGGGGTATATGGAGTTGTCTTATGCCTTTCAATCCCTTGCTCTTTACAGAACTTATCGAATTCTGCCGAACAAAACTCACCACCATTGTCAGTTCTTGAACACTTAATCTTTTTACAAGTCTCATTTTCAGCAAAGGCTTTAAACTCTTTAAACTGACTAAAGACTTTAGTCTTGCTTCTGATAAAATAAACCCATGTCCTTCTACTGTAATTATCTATGAAAGATACAAAATATATAGATTTTGAAATGGAAGGAACATTCATAGGACCAAACACATCAGAATGAATAAGATCCAATACACTAGAAGACTTGTGAGAACTAGAGTAAAACTGAACACGGTTTTGCTTTCCATAAATGCAATGTTCACAAAAGTCGAACTCGAGATTACAATCATTTAACCCCTCAATGAGGTTTTTATTTTTTAGGGTACATAGACCCTTCTCACCAACGTGGCCATATCTCAAATGCCATAACATAGTCTTTTCAGCAAGAAGCTTAGCTTCCAAAGCATGTGCACAACCATCGGAACCGGTTACAACATATTTCTTCACTGCATGTTCAGATGGTGGGGATGAAGTGACAACAGTTTGTTTCCTTGAGTTAGAAGAACTATTACACTATAAAGTGCATGCCTCCAACTGAAACAGAGTACCCCTCCGAGTACCCTTCGCAAGAACCATAGATCCTCTTGTCATCTTACATCCATCCTTCGAAAAGACAACTTGCATACCTACATCATTCAACATACTTATAGAAAGTAGGTTCCGTGCAAGGCCTGGAATGTGCATAACTCTAGTGATCCCTTTCACTCGTCTATTAGGGAATCAGATTGAGACTCTTCCATGACCAACAATCTTTAGATGAGAGTCATCACCAAGGTACACCCTTCCACCATCGAACTCTTCATATTTGGTAAACCAGTCTCGATGTGAGGTCATGTGGAATGATGCACCAGAATCAACCAACCACACATCATCAGATGCATGGGTGGCTAGGGCTACGATGAAGGCATCACCATCATCTTGTGACTTGTTGAAATCTGAATTAGGAGCTTTCTTCTTCTTTTTCTTCTCCTCTTTGCATTCCTTTCGGAAATGCCCAGTTTTACCACAGTTCCAACAAAGAGCCTTGGACTTTCCAGAAGATTTGGATCTCCCACGAGATTTGGATCTACCCTTTTCACCTTTCTTGTCCTTCTTCTTCCCTTTCTCTTTGGGTCTTCCTTGAACTGCAAGAGCCTCTTTGGCTGCCTTAGAAGACTTTGTCCGCATCTCTTTAGATAACAATAAGGATACCACATCTTCCATTTTGAAGGTGGTAGTGGTGCTTCTGATAGCCATGACAAGATGATCCCACAAATCTAGAAAAGAACAAAGTAGGGTCATGTATCGATCCTCCTCCTCCATTTTCACACCCACAGATGTCAACTATGCAACGATCATGTTGAAAGCATTCATGTGACCCGCAACAGATCCTCCATCTTCCATCTTTAGAGAAAATAACTTCTTTTTTAGAAAAAGTTTATTTACCAAGGACTTGGCCTGATAAACATCACCCAACTTCTTCCAAAGATCTTTCATTGTCTTCTCCTCATGGACATTCAACAAGACAGAGTCAGCTAAGCAAAGTCTAAAGAGACCCTTAGCCTTTCAATCTTTGAGGTCCCAATCAGCTTGTTGCATTATTGCAGGTTTTACACTAGATATCATTTCCCATAGGTCACGATCAACAAGTAGGTCCTCCATCTTCAATTTCCACAACTTGAAACTAGTGCCATTGAATTTCTCAACCTCTAACCTTCTGGATGTGGTTGCCATATCCTTTCTGCAATAAGATACAGAATACTCTGTACAAGACTCCCACTCAACCTAAGATTATCTCAAAAAACCCCTACCCAATAGCTAAGACCAAAACTGGCTAGCCTCTGATACCAATTGAAAGGAAGCTAGGTGTGTGGAAATCACTTCCTACACTAATCTATTGAGGGGAGGAGAGTGCAAATTCAAATTTATCCTAACTATTACAGCAACATAAACCATTAACATGATATATTGCAGAAAACACATAACAGAGAAGATGAGACAGAAGAAGAGAGACACAAGATATACGTGGGGAAAACCCTTATCGGGTGAAAAACCCCACACTCCAAAACCTGCACAATGTATTATCAAAACAAAGAATGTTTACAACACACTTGCAATGCAATCTCTTAGGAGTCTTTGACACTCGTATCTAGAGACAACTGGCAGCATAACAGTACCTATCAAACCTGTAATATATCTCCTTCTTCAAGCACCTATTTTTATAGAATATACAAGGCAAAATTGGTCCTATCTTGGAATGGGTGTCCAACTTGGCCTCATGGCCCAAAAACCACGCCTAAGGACACTTGGTCAACATTGTAGAATGTACCTAACACTTATCCACAACTCCCATCCCAAAGAGGTCACCTATTTCCAAAATGGGCTATGACAGATGCTCTTATGACTCTTACGACCGTCATAGAATCTGTCATAGTGGTTACAACTTGCAGTTGTAAGAGAATCTATCATATATAGGCTTAAAATAGCATATTCTCTTACAACATGTCATAGTCCACCTTGGGGCACCCAAATATGCCTTTTTCAAAGATACGTCATGACACATGTCTTCACCTATCTTACAAGCTTCTATTTCTGACTCTTACATGTCATAACTTCGTCATAGGAACCGTCATAACCATTTCAGTCAAACATTCCCTTACACAACATCCAAGATGCTGACACATGGCAAAATACTCCTACCACAAAGTGGGACGCCTATCTCCTCATGTGAGGACAAAATTACAGGTTGTCATCTTCCATGTAGGATGACACATCACCGTGCCACATCCCACAATATGACAATATGGAATTTACAATTAATTTACAACATAGACAATTAACAAATAAATACAGTCATAAATAATGCAAGGAATTACCAAGGTTGAGACACCTTAATTCCCAATAGAGGGAACTCTCTCTCCTATAATTGTGAGCACTAATACTTATGTCAATAAACTTTATGATATCCCTCCCTACAAGGTTGTTTTAGTATGGATCATGAGTATGATGAGCACCATATAAAAGTTAAATGACATTCTAGACAAGGATGAATCCAATCAATGATGTAAGGAACAACTGGATGTCTTATGACAAACAATGGTAGGTATGAGGACCCATATCAATTAGTTGGTGTGACAAGGATTTCCTTCACCACTTGATGACAATAAACAAGTTCTCCCCCACAGTAGATTCTTGGAGATAATGAGAGAAAGGAGATAGAATGATTCATTTTATAGTAAGTGGTCATAGGCACCTTATTTTGATTAAGTGCAATCAATTTTTAAACCCTTGGTGGAATTGGAGACCATCATTTAGATAATCATGGTTCAAGTCTAGGAAGCTTCATACAAGGATACCATCAAGCTAGAGCACCACTTTAGAGTCCTATAAAAGATTAAGATACCTATAAATAAATAATGGGAAGATCTCCAAGCCTCCCCAGAGAGTCTATAAAGTGTAGTTATCATTCAATATTTTTTGGTTAAGGGACTCCTATGCCCAATGGATTAGAATATTTAGGTCCCTTGTTTTTTCTTGAGTGAAAAATCCCCGTGAGTTGCTAGAACTGTAATGGTTTTTCTCTACAGGTAGTAGAATGGTTCTACCGTAGTAAATTCTTGATCAACATGGCTTATGACTAAGGCGAATGATCTTTTCCAGAGTTGATTTTGTATTTTCTACACAGGCTAAGTGTTTTAACAAGTTTTAAAGGTTCAAGTAGTGTGCATCATTTGATCAGGCCATGATAATCTTCATTTGATGACATGCATGAATTTGAGGTTTCACAAAATAAAGATTATTAGACCAACCCCCACTATTGGTACACATCAACATAATGGGCCCAAGGACTGATTGGGTCTAGAGTAAGTTGAATCGTGAAGATTACATGTTTGCTATATTTAAGTTGGCTTATTGCTTGGCCTTCTTTTCCTTGGATGAGTTCAACCTGTGTATGAGGAAAAATCGATTAAATCAAACTAATTAAATCAAAGAACCCAACAACATAAAGAAAATAAATTTAAATAAAAGCCATAACAAATAATCAATGAAATAAAGACTTTTACCGAAATCTGTATTGTTTCCTTTGGATTGAATGTGGATTGCTCAATGAAGTTGCAAAACCATAGCTGCAACAAGCAAGTAGTGTGCTCAAGAGATCAATGTCAAAAGATTGTAAGAGTGCTCAATCGACGCGTTTTGTATGCTCAAAGCTCTGTTAAGTATGCCTGAGAATACGATCGAAGAGAGAGCCTCAATGAAGGAGATGAGGGGGGTTTATATAGATTTCAAGGAAGATCAATCAATGGTCCAGATAATTCAGAAGAATCAACGAAGGAGAACAATTGAGGAATGTGCAACAAATAAGAAGAAGACATGTGTCTTGCTTTCTTTTGCATGAGAGGAGTTATCAAGAATAGAAGAATAAGTTAACTGAAGAGATAAATCAATTAAAAGAATAAAGCAATCAGTTAAGTGATTTAAAACAAGAAGAAGAGATTTGCATGAGAGAAGAAGATATTTTGCTTTATTAAATATAGAAAGCTTGAGTTTTTTAGAGAGAACTCAAATTAGAAGAAAAAGCAATTTAAATAAATAATTGATTTATTTAAATTTAGAGCAGATATTATTGGAAGAAATAATTAAATAATTGGAATTATTTAATTTAGAAGATTTGAAAGCAAATTAAATAAATAAATTTATTTAATTGTTGTGCATGATTTTGGAAGAATAAATTTTGATTTAATTAAATAATGTAAATTATTTAATTGTAGATAAGATAGAATTTATTGAATTAATTAAATAATTAGGTTTATTTAATTAATGTGGATTTGATTTTTGGAAAGAGGATAAAGATCAAATTAAATAATTGAAATTATTTAATTGTGGAAGAATATTAGAGGAATTTGATTTAATTAATTAAATAAAGAGAATTTATTTAATTAACGTTGGAAGTATGTGATTTAGAAGAATTTGGTGAAATTAATTAAATAATTAGATTATTTAATTAATGTGTGAAAAGTAGGTGATTAGGCAGAAATGACGAGATGCGAGCAGTGTGACGACTTGGTCATTTTAGGGTGTCTACATTTTGCCCCTCTTTGATGCGATGCAATTTATGGCGTTGCGTCAAAGAAAATAATTGTCGAAGACGTGATACAAAATTTTTATTGATGCCCCAGTGTATGTAGTTGCCCCAGCGTATGCCCCCTCGAGCGGGAAGATGGGGAAGCGGTAGAAGAACGGGGTTGACGCGCGACTAGAAGATGACACGACCAGGTAGGAGGAAAAGCAGAAGAGGTGGGAAGAAAAACTAAGGGTGGGACACTATAAATAGGTCCCATGGGGACCACAATCCTCATTTGCACCCTAGGAGATTCTAAATTTAGAGAGGAGAGCTTCCAAACCTAGGTGAGAGAGAGTTGAGTAGACAGCGGGGAGAGATGCCGATTCCAGTGCACAGCCATCGGGCGGAGCTGGTGCGGACCTACAGGAGGCCAGTAGGAGCTCCGGTAGCGGTAAGTGATCGAAAACCCCCTTTGCATTTGTCGTTTGAGGGTAGATTAGGGCTAGGTTTAGGAAGAGTTTGATATGTCAGCCAAAAGTGCTTTAGGATTGTAGGGCGCGTGTGGTAGTCGCGTGCAACGCTTTTGGCGCGCCGCAGCGTGGATGGTAGGCGGCTAAAGTGCACTTGGTAAAATCAGCGCGCGTTTGGCGGTTTGGCTCAGCGCCGTAGCGTGGTTGGCAAACTGCCGCAGCGCTCGTGGTAGTGTGCTACAGCGCATTTGGAAGAATAGGTTAGCGCGATTGGTGGAGAAGTAGGAAAATCACGTCGCTTCTGGTAATGCAGAAGGGCGCGGTTGGTAGATGGATGCAGCGCTTTTGGAAAAACAAGGCACATTTGGTTAAGAAATCACAGTGCGTCTGTAGAGATAGTAGGGCGCGGTTGGTAGGGAGGGACAACGCTTCTAGAAAACAAGGCGCATTTGGTTTATTGGTAGGAAAGTTAGGTTTGAAGTAGAATAGGGGGGATAGAATAGGGATGGCCATCCGAGCTGACAAGAGGGGAAAGGGATGGTTGGGGGTTGCGTAGCCTAGCCCATGGGTAGATAGGATTTGAGGGATTGAGGAAAGAAACTGACAAGTGTTTTGCTTATGGATGTAGAGGATTTTGCCACCGCTGATGTCGTGAGAGCGACACCACGCGATAGCACATGAGGTTGTTTAGCTGACATGGGAGGAGGACACATTCTTGGAGCATGCGGGACTGTGGCATGTGGCCCACCTGACACACATTAGGGCCAATCTCGCCCTAGTGACAGCAGTGGTAGAGAGATATCACAGTGAGACTTCGTCATTCCACTTTCTGATGGGGGAGGCTACAGTGACACTGGAGGATGTATACCGCATCCTGATGATTCAGATAGATGGCGAGATAGTGGACTTTGACCCGGCACGGGGTGAGGCAGGCTTGGAGGAGGTGTTCTGCACAGATGACCTGTGGATAGATGACGGGGAGATCCGATGGGCAAACGTCCCGAGACTCTGTGATAGGATCCGATGGATAGTTGCGTCACTGATTGGCGGCTTCCTGTGTCCAGACAGGAGATCCAGAGGTTTATCAGTTGGATGGGGGACTGTACTATCAGGGATGTTCACCCATGGTAGACAGTATGCGTGGGGACCCTGTGTGTTGGGACAGCTATATCATGACCTGCACCATTGTGTTTACAGGAGAGGCAGGAGCCTCTCAGCAGGGGTGACTTTATTACAGGTATGGGCGTGGGAGCATATTCCAGTGATCCGACCCATGGCACAGCGCCATCGAGATAGGGGTGAGCCATATGCATTCTTATATGACGGGGTGATGACACATCAGAGGATGGGGTCTGTTAGCTATTGGAGGCGGCAGATTGACGAGATGGACCTGTTCATATGGAGGCCCTGGTTACTATGCGAGGATTGGGATGACGAGCATGAGCAGCTCATGTATTGCAGACAGGCGCGATATCTGTTCGGTAGACGGACAGATATGATAGAGAGATATCTTTCAGAGTGAGTTCTCAGGTAGTTTGGATTGCCGCAGGGACTACCCGTGGGGGAGGCCACACATGCCAGGACACGGAGGGAGGTTGGAGACTGGGATGCAGAGATCCCAGTGGCTACAGCGTTGGCAGAGGTACGGGGACTTGTCCTCGTGAGATGGGATTGGGACTCTGGGCTGGCAGACCCAGGGACGCTGCCAGAGTATGATCAGTACTGGCAGACACACATGCCGATGAGATTGACTACACCAGGTGTAGCAGGGGCAGTGGGAGAGGTACTAGTCCTCGGAGGGGAGGCTAGGATGAGACGGCAGGCCAGGGCAGCCAGGCAGCAGGCAGTGGGTCAGCAGGCAGGTGGAGAGGGTAGCAGCCAACAGGCTGATGTGGAGATGGCGGAGGCAGTGGGCCCGGTCGTAGAGATCGATCTGCAGAGAGCTGAGCGACTGCTGCAGGAGGAGATAGCCCAGAGGACTCGTTTAGAGCTCCGGATGGCATGACTGAGGAGGGATAGGGATGCAGCGCGGGCAGATGCGAGGTAGGCAGAGGCCACAGCCCAGGCACAGACACAGGCAGCCTCAGCAGCACAGACAGCCCTGGCACATGTACAGGCACAACTACAGGCCCAGGTGCAGGCATATAGATAGCTACAGGCCCAGGTACAGGCACAGGCACAGGTACAGGTGCAGCCACCAGCCGCAGACGCCGAGGAGCTAGCACAGGCCCGGAGAGAGAGAGACGCAGAGGTACAGCTGCGGTTGACTGCAGAGGCTACACTCTTTAGAGTGAGGAGGGAGAGAGAGGAGGCACGCCGTGCATTAGGTGCTGATCAGAGGACATTATACAGCGAGCTCGTCTGAGTGCAGGGTGAGCTAGTATCAGCCGGCCGTGAGGCAGAGTACTACAGAGGTTTGTATGTGGGTGCGGTGCCAGCAGCTCAGCAAGCACCGAGCTACAGAGACAGGAGCAGATCTGGAGCCTCCAGATCCCGTAGGATAGGGCAGTCAGTGTCCTCAGTTAGAGGGCCACTCTTACCGCCAGGGGGAGGAGGAGGAGCAGCAGGGGGACCTCCACCGAGCACAGCGGGACGATAGGGGCCACAGCAGGAGGGCAGCTCTACCCACTAGGGCGCATACACTTGTATATTGTATCATATATATCATTTGTATCATTTTAGACAGATGCCTGCGTGCATTCTGATGTATATTTCGCGGGCTCTTGATAGCCTTGATGTACTATATTGATGTATATTTGGATATATGCACACGTTGTATTATTGATGTAGACACAGACATTTTGTATTGTGATGACCATTACATGATATATATGATGATCTATTCAGCTCACTGTTTGTTCCTGCTTTTGTGTATGCATTCCTTGATGTCATGGATGTGATGATATGTATGTATGATTATGGATTCACGTGATGACATATGTTGCTTATATGATGCTTATAGATGTATGATGATATAGATGTATGATGATATAGAATGTGATGACTAGCGATATCTGACATGTGGGTTTTACAGATATGCACCAGAGAGAAGAATAGGAGGAGATGGAGACAGGGACTGTTGATCGATTACCGCAATGAAAGTGATATAAAGGTTGTGGGAATGGATGAAGGAGTTTGTTGCAATGGTTTCACATTTGTATATAAAGAGCAATCCTTATTTTGATATAGCACGTGGATAGTTCGCCACCCAGGTATAAGAGACCAAGGTGCAGTAAAATTTGAGTGCGTGGACGTTGACTCTGCAAGCAAGTGGTTTGAACCTAGATCCCCTTATACATAATATAACCTTGTTGGAACATGCGAATAAGCCATAGTCTTGAACATAAAATAAACTTCAATACATGTAAATGCAAGAAAAATTATTAATATGTAAGATGCTAGGTCCTAACACACACAAGATAAATAGAATGCTAAGAAAGATACTAAAGATCATTCCTCAAACACGGTACACAGAAAGCAATGACTATGCCCCCAATCCGTACTGCATCGCAACATACCAAGATTATAGATAAATCAAGGTAGTCTTGAATAGGTATTGGAAAAGGAACAAAAGATAAACCATAACACAAATTGACTGACTTACAAAGTAAACATACGGCCAACATATTCTCTTGCCAAAGAGGTTGCTCAGGATAGATTGGATAGGAAAGATAACAGCCTTATCGTAGGAACTCGGTGTCCGTTAAAGGGTGCTATCTACCTAAAAAGACAATGTCTTGCTGCAGGAAATGCCACATGTCGTAGGAGACGCGTGTGTTGGTCTCGACAATGGAACACTTCGCAGAAGACAAGCTTGTGGATCTAGGGCTTGGTTAAGCGGTACTTAGCTGATGTTGGCAATCGGTATGCAGGACAGTAGATGACTCTGGAAGTAGGCCTCTTTGTGTCAAGTTTGTTAAGGACTTTTGCTTTGAAAGGATGTGCTAGCTTGCTGCTTGAGTTAGTCAAGTTGAGGCGAATGGATTTTTGACAAATGGAAGACTAGAAGGATGAAGTGCAACTGGATTGAGACGGGCGGAGAATGATGGATCGTGTGTGTCTGAGTACTGGATACATCCTTCGTATTCCAGACTGCCTACATACCCTGTATCCATGGGATCAAGGCACATTATGAGGAAAGATGAACGTGATAAATATGTAGTTCTGGATAGAGTGACGAGATGGATCGAGGTGAAAGGGGGAGATCTTATGTACCTGAGTACTGGAAACTTCCTTCGTATTCCAGACTGCCTACATACCCATATCCATGGGATCAAGGTACCTTAAGATTGAGAAGATGATAATATGTAGTTCTGGTTGGTGTGATGATGTGGTAAAGAGTGTTGAGAAGATAACATCCTTATCGTAGGAGTGATGTGTCCGTTAAAGGGTGTTACCTGTGGAAATGAAAAAAGAGATTGAAGTATGCGTTGCGAACCACGAACAAGGAACCAATCCTAGACCTAAGTTAAGGAAAGGGTTGCCCCCATTCTGGTAGAGGAAACGGTGTGGGTGACTGCTGAAGAAGACACCGAAAGCTTTGACCTAGGACAAGATAGTGTTAACTGTAGACACAGATCAAGATGTGGGATGATGACGAGGGACATTGACAAATTTCCAAGCTATACTAGATAGGGAGATGGAAATGCAAACAAAGTCAATGGTTTTATTATGGATGAATGGAAAGTGCACTGCGAACTGGACAAGGAGTGGACAGGACTCGATAGACGATGGATGCTGACTCTACACATAGCACCTGTTTGCCAGGTTTTCACTATGGTACTTATCCAAGGTGCCTGTTTGCCAGGTTTTCACCAGAGGACAGATTTTTTTGGATTTTTTTTTTTTTTGGAATACTCTGAGGATCAGGCATAGAACCTCTTGAGATGGACACTGTTAAGTGGCTCATCCAGAGGAATGCCATCAGGTGTAGCTAAAGTATAAGCTCCTGATCCATATACTGCTGTGACAATAAAGGGGCCTAACCAATTAGGCTCAAACTTGCCCTTCTTTTCTCGATCTGCTTGATTTCTCTGATTCTCCTTAAGTACAAGATCACCAACTTGAAACCATCTTTCTTTGATCTTTTTGTTGTAATTACGCCTGAGGCAGTTTTGATAGACATGGAGATGATTAAGTGCGGCAAGGCGCCTCTCATCTAGTAGTTCAAGCTCAGCTAATCTGGAAGTGCGATACTCCTCTCCATCGATCAGGTCCTGCATGGATACTCTAAGGGATGGGATCTCGACCTCTATAGGTAGGATGGCTTCAGAGCCAAAAACCAAGGCATATGGTGTGGCACCAGTTGGTGTTCTAATACTAGTGCGGTATGCCCATAGGGCGGGATTGAGTTGCAAGTGCCAATCACGACCAGCTTCATTGACTGTTTTCTTGAGGATTTTGAGAATGGTTTTATTGGAAGCCTCAGCTTGGCCGTTACTCTGCGGATAGTAGGGAGTTGAAAAGTGATGTTGGATATTGTATTGTGTGCACAAGGCACGGACATCTTGGTTCTTGAATGGTCTCCCATTATCAGTGACAATGGCTTGGGGAATACCATACCGGCATATGAGGTAGTTTAGGATAAACTTGGCTATTTGCTTACCGGTGATATAGGTCATAGGAATGGCTTCCACCCACTTCATGAAATACTCAGTGGCGGTAATGATAAACTTGTGGCCATTGGAGGAGGAAGGGTGGATTTGTCCTACGAGGTCGAGATCCCATTGAGAAAAAGGCCATGGAGTTGTCACAGGTTGTAATTCATGAGCTGGGGCGTGAATCAGATCTCCATGCTGCTGACATTGTAGACACTTCTTAGCAAACTGTGCAACATCTTGCTTTATTGTAGGCCAGTAATAACCTGTTCTGAGTATCTTCTTAGCAAGATTAGGACCGGTAGAATGTGCGCCACAGACACCTTCGTGTATGTCTTGTAAGGTAGCTTCGGCTTCTTCTACGTTAAGACATTGTAAGAGGATACCATCGAGACTCCGGCGATATAGTGTATCACCCAGAATGATGTAACGGGAGGATCATCGGATAAAGGTTTTGCGTTGGGTGGATGATAGGTCAGGGGGAAAGGTTTTGTTCTTGAGGTATTCATAGATATCTTCGTACCATGGGGAATTGGGACCAACAAGTTCGCAGATGATTTCAGTAATAGGAACATCGACGGCTGGTATCAACAATTGCTCGATCAAGAATTCACACTTCTGTGTATTGGCAGGCATGTCAATCAGTGACCCTATAGAAGCCATAGAATCCGCAGCTTTGTTATGCTCTCTTGGAATTTGCTCAAATGTGATGCTAGAAAAATGTAGTTTGTAGGCATCCACTAGTTGTTTGTAGGGGACCAACTTTTCATCCTTTGTTTGGTATTCATCCGTGACTTGACGAATGACTAGCTATGAGTCTCCATATACTTGTAATTCTATGATGTCCCATTAAACTGCTGTATTGAGACCTATGAGGAGTGCTTCATACTCGGCTATGTTGTTGGTGCAAGGGAATGCAAGCCGATAGGACTTTGGAATGTAGTCATTCTGAGGTGTAACAAATAAGATGCCGGCTCCTGATCCATGCTATGTGTAAGAACCGTCAAAGTATAACTTCCACATTATGGAGTTAGCAAGAGTGAAGAGATTTTCATCAGGAAAGTCAGCTACCATAGGATGTGTATCTTTCATAGGTGCTTCTGCTAGTTGATCCGCAAGGGCTTGTCCTTTGATTGCTTTACGATCCGTGTACTCGATGTCAAACTCACTAAGGATCATGAGCCACTTAGCTAGTCTGCTTGTGAGAGTTGCTTTTGCTAGTAGATATTTCAAGGGATCAATCTTGGCTATCAGATTTGTGTGTTGGTTCAGCATGTAATGCTGCAACTTTTGGGAGGCGAACACTACTGCTAAACAAGCCCTTTCCATTGGTGAATAATTGAGCTCGTATCCCACCAAGGTTCTACTAATGTAATAAATTGCATGCTCTTTTCCTGTTTCATCATTTTGTGCTAGAAGGGCCCCTAGGGCCGAATTCGTAGTGGAGATGTATAATATCAAAGGTTTGTCCGCAACTGGTGGAACCAATACAGGAGGTGTAGCCAAATACTCTTTAAGTTGATCAAACGCTACCTGACACTTGTTGTCCCATCAAAATGAAACATCCTTTCGGAGCAAGTGTTGAAAGGGTTTACATTTATCTGCTAGCTGTGATATGAACCGCCGAATGGACTGCAACCTTCCCTGAAGGCTCCTTAATGCTTTAAGATTCTTAGGTGGAGGCATCTCCACTATAGCCTTTACTTTTGCTGGATCGACTTCGATGCCTCTACGAGATACAATATATCCCAACAGCTTCCCTAATGTGACACTGAATACACACTTCTTTGGATTGAGTCTTGGTATTTTTCAAGCCTATCGAAGATCTGTCCTAGAACCTGTATGTGATCCGCCCTAGAAGATTTAGCCAATATATCATCAACATAGTCTTCCATGATGTGATGAAAAAGATCGTGGAAGATCACTGTCATTGCTCTCTGATAGGTTGCTCCTGCATTCTTCAGACCAAACGACATGACACACCAACAATAATTGCCCCATGGACAAGTAAAGGTTGTCTTATGTTGATCTTCTTCAGCTATCCTTATCTGATTGTAACCAGAGAATCCGTCCATGAGAGACAGCATCTTGTGACCTGCTGTCAAGTCCACTATAATGTCAATGTTTGGTAGTGGAAAGTCATCTTTGGGACATGCCTTGTTGAGATCTCTAAAGTCATTACACATGCGGATGCGTCCATTGGGTTTAGACACAGGTACAATGTTTGAGACCCAATCTGAATAATCGATTGGTCGTATGAACTTGGCATCCAATAATTTTTGTATTTCCACTTTTACCAAGAGAGATATCTGTGGGTGCATCTTTCTCAACTTTTGCTTGACTGGTTTCACCTTGGGATCAACTATGAGATAATGAACTACTAGCTTAGGGTCTAACCCTAGCATATCTGCATAGGTCCATGCAAAGTTGATGGTTCGTTGCAAGAAGAAGTTGTTAAGATTTCTGTGCTCTGTTTCAGATAATGATGCCACTAGGAATGTGGTCTTTGGATTTTGTTCTGTGCCCAGGTTTATCTCTGTAGAATCTTCCACTAGGAGAGCTGATTTCTCTTGATACTTAGATGGTAGGGGAAGGTCAAATCCTCCATCCTCAGGTGCCATAGTTGGGTTTTCACCTTTGGATACATCCTTTGTTTTTACTATTTTGTGATCAGGAGGTGCCACAGTGTGGTTTTCACCTAGAGATCTTTCTTTATTTGCACTTTTGCGACTGGAGGATTTGGCATTCTCACCAAAATAAGCCGTTGGCTCTAGTTCCATTACAAAACTTGCTTTATGATCGCCCAGAGGGATACCTTCCCGAAGTCCCATGAACTCAGCTCAAGCTTCGTCATTTTGAAATACATCTATAACGGGGGCCCCTTGTTGGTCCCAATCAATAAGTTCAGGGTAGACAAGTGTGACATTCTGGGTGTTGGTAGTGGAGGTTAAGGATACGGAGGATAGTGTAAAAATGGAGGATTCTGCGAATAGGTTGGTCATGTGGAGGGAAGAGTCGTTGATGATATCCTCTGTAGACGTCGAATCAGTGAGAAAAGTGTCAGCTACCTCGTCGAGGATATACTCGATGTCCAAGGTGCGTGGTACCTTCTTACCAAATCCTAATCCCTTCTTGTCTAGCTTCTTTGTTACAACAATGGGTTCCATAGTTCCTTGATTCTGTTTCCCAAGGCCACCTTTGCCTTTATAGCCCATATTTTTTACTATTCTTAAGCCATTGCCATATTGCTTGACTGGTATTATGACTGGTTCTTTCTCCTTATAGAGCCAAGAAGAAATGTCCTCAATAGTTTCCTCTTCCAATAACCGTCCATGTTGGAATTGGGTTAGGAATGTTGGGGGAGGAATAGCTACTTTTTTGGTTACTTTGGCAATGGGTGGTTGGCTGTAAGATTTTGGAGATAAAGGCATCCGCCCTACACAACAAGATTCTGAGATATCATAAGTGCCAAAGCCTATATCTTGAATGCGAGCTGTGATTTTGGGTAGGGGTGTAGACTCACTTGTAGAGGCTTGCGTCAGAGTTTCAGGATCAACATAGAGTGGGGATTCAAGGGCTTTTTCATTTTTAGGCACTTGGTTGCAATTCTTATAGCTTCCTTGCAAGACACGGTAGAATTCAAAAGGATTAGGATCTCCTGGGATGGTGATCTCCGTACCATTGTATGGGAACTTTAGAGACTGATGGTATGTGGAGGGAACAGCTTTCATTACATGGATCCATGGGCGGCCTAGGATAATGTTGTAAGGCAGCTCAATATCAAGAACTTGACACCTGGTTTCAAGCATGACAGGGCCCAGTTGTATCGGCAAGTGGATAACACCTTCTGAACGGCATTCAGCATCATCATACCCCTTGATTGTAATACTATGATAAGTGTTGATGTGATCCTCAGAGTATCCCAATTGCTTTAGTAACTTTAAAGAACAGATGTTGAGACCAGCACCACCATCTATGAGGATGCGTTTGATTTTGCGCTTATGGATGAGAACTTCAATATGAAGGGCATCGTTGTGACAAGGATCATGGGATGGGAGATCTTTCTCAGAGAAGACCACATTGTAGGGCGAAGCAATGTTACAACTATAGCTTGGAAATCTACAACCGCTATGTTGTTAGGAACGGAAGACTCTTGGAGGGCTTTTTCTAGCACCACTCTATGTGCAGGTGATGACCGTAGAAGGTCCAAAATAGAGATCTATGCTGGTGTTCTCCCTAGATGTTTGACAAGATTATAATCAGACTGAACCGGAGGCCTAGGTGTAGGAGCACGAATGGTGACATGACCTCGACAAGTAGTAACAGCACAATCCATAGATTTGCCTTTGATCGTGAGGGCTGTCTGTGCTGCTGAGGCTGCTTGTGTCTGTGCCTGGGCTGTGGCCTCTGCCTACCTCACATCCGCCTGCGCTGCATCCCTATCCCTCCTCAGTCGTGCCATTTAGAGCTCTAAATGAGTCCTCCGGGCTATCTCCTCCTGCAGCAGTCGCTCAGCTCTCTGCAGATCGGTCTCTACGACCAGGCCCACTACCTCCACCATCTCCACATTAGCCTGCTGGCCGCTACCCTCTCCACCTGCCTGCTGACCCACTACCTGCTGCCTGGCTGCCCTGGCCTGCCGTCTCATCCTAGCCTCCCCTCTAAGGACTAGTACCTCTCCCACTGCCCCTGCTACACCTAGTGTAGTCAATCTCATCAGCCTGTGTGTCTGCTAGTACTGATCATACTCTGGCAGCGTCCCTGGGTCTGCCAGCCCAGAGTCCCAATCCCATCTCACGGGGACAAGTCCCCGTACCTCTGCCAATGCTGTAGCCACTGGGATCTCTACATCCTAGTCTCCAACCTCCCTCTGTGTCCTGGCATGTGTGGCCTCCCCCACGGGTAGTCCCTGCGGCAATCCAAACTGCCTGAGAACTTGCTCTAGAAGATATCTCTCTATCATATCTATCCGTCTACCGAACAGATATCGCGCCTGTCTGCAATACATGAGCTGCTCATGCTCGTCATCCCACTCCTCGCATAGTAACCAGGGCCTCCATATGAACAGGTCCATCTCGTCAATCTGCCGCCTCCAATAGCTAACAGACCCCATCCTCCGATGTGTCATCACCCCGTCATATAAGAATGCATATGGCTCACCCCTGTCTCGATGGCGCTGTGCCATGGGTCGGATCACTGGAATATGCTCCCATGCCCATACCTGTAATAAAGTCACCCCTGCTGAGAGGCTCCTGCATCTCCTGTAAACACAATGGTGCAAGTCATGATATAGTTGTCCCAACACACAGGGTCCCCACGCATACTGTCTGCCATGGGTGAACATCCCTGATAGTATAGTCCCCCATCCAACTGATAAACCTCTGGATCTCCTGTTTGGACACAGGAAGCCACCAATCAGTGACGCAACTATCCATCGGATCCTATCACAGAGTCTCGGGATGTCTGCCCATCGGATCTCCCCGTCATCTATCCACAGGTCATCTGTGCAGAACACCTCCTCCAAGCCTGCCTTCCCCCGTGCCGGGTCAAAGTCCACTATCTCACCATCTATCCAAATCCTCACGATGCGGTATACATCCTCCAGTGTCACTATAGCCTCCCCCGTCGGAAAGTGGAACGACGAAGTCTCACTGTGATATCTCTCTACCACTGCTGTCACTAGGGCGAGATTTGCCCTAATGTGTGTCAGGTGGGCCACATGCCACAGTCTCGCATGCTCCAAGAATGCGTCCTCCTCCCATGTCAGCTAAACAACCTCGTGTGCTATCGCGTGGTGTCGCTCTCGCGACATCAGCGGTGGCAAAATCCTCTGCATCCATAAGCAAAACACTTGTCAGTTTCTTTCCTCAATCCCTCAAATCCTATCTACCCATGGGCTAGGCTACACAACCCCCAACCATCCCTTTCCCCTCTTGTCATCTCGGATGGCCATCCCTATTCTATCCCCCCTATTCTACTTCAAACCTAACTTTCCTACCAATAAACCAAATGCGCCTTGTTTTCCAGAAGCGCTGTCCCTCCCTATCAACCGCGCCCTACTGTCTCTACAGACGCGCTGTGATTTCTTAACTAAATGCGCCTTGTTTTTCCAGAAGCGCTGCATCCATCTACCAACCGCGCCCTTCTGCATTACCAGAAGCGACGTGATTTTCCTACTTCTCCACCAATCGCGCTAACCTATTCTTCCAAATGCGCTGTAGCACACTACCATGAGCACTGCGACAGTTTGCCAACCGCGCTGCGGCGCTGAACCAAACCGCCGAACGCGCGCTGATTTTACCAAGTGCACTTTAGCCGCCTACCATCTGCGCTGCGGCGCGCCAAAAGCGCTGCACGTGACTACCACATGCGCCCTACAATCCTAAAGCGCTTTTGGCTGACATATCAAACTCTTCCTAAACCTAGCCCTAATCTACCCTCAAACGACAAATGCAAAGGGGGTTTTCGATCACTTACCGCTGCTGGAGCTCCTACTGGCCTCCTGTAGGTCCGCACCAGCTCCGCCTGATGGCTGTGCACTGGAATCGGCATCTCTCCCCACTGTCTACTCAACTCTCTCTCACCTAGGTTTGGAAGCTCTCCTCTCTAAATTTAGAATCTCCTAGGGTGCAAATGAGGATTGTGGTCCCCATGGGACCTATTTATAGTGTCCCACCCTTAGTTTTTCTTCCCACCTCTTCTGCTTTTCCTCCTACCTGGTCGTGTCATCTTCTAGTCGCGCGTGAACCCCGTTCTTCTACCGCTTCCTCGTCTTCCTGCTCGAGGGGGCATACGCTGGGGCAACTACATACATTGGGGCATCAATAAAATTTTTGTATCACGTCTTCGACAATTATTTTCTTTGACGCAACGCCATAAATTGCATCGCATCAAAGAGGGGCAAAATGTAGACACCCTAAAATGACCAAGTCGTCACACTGCTCGCATCTCGTCATTTCTGCCTAATCACCTGCATTTCACACATTAATTAAATAATCTAATTATTTAATTAATTTCACCAAATTCTTCTAAATCACATACTTCCAACGTTAATTAAATAAATTATCTTTATTTAATTAATTAAATCAAATTCCTCTAATATTCTTCCACAATTAAATAATTTCAATTATTTAATTTGATCTTTATCCTCTTTCCAAAAATCAAATCCACATTAATTAAATAAACCTAATTATTTAATTAATTCAACAAATTCTATCTTATCTACAATTAAATAATTTACATTATTTAATTAAATCAAAATTTATTCTTCCAAAATCATGCACAACAATTAAATAAATTTATTTATTTAATTTGCTTTCAAATCTTCTAAATTAAATAATTCTAATTATTTAATTATTTCTTCCAATAATATCTGCTCTAAATTTAAATAAATCAATTATTTATTTAAATTGTTTTTTCTTCTAATTTGAGTTATCTCTAAAAAACTCAAGCTTTCTATATTTAATAAAGCAAAATATCTTCTTCTCTCATGCAAATCTCTTCTTCTTGTTTTAAATCACTTAACTGATTGCTTTATTCTTTTGATTGATTTATCTCTTCAGTTAACTTATTCTTCTATTCTTGATAACTCCTCTCATGCAAAAGAAAGCAAGACACATGTCTTCTTCTTATTCGTTGCACATTCCTCAACTGTTCTCCTCCGTTGATTCTTCTGAATTATCTGGACCATTGATCAATCTTCCTTGAAATCTATATAAACCCCCCTCATCTCCTTCATTGAGGCTCTCTCTTCGATCGTATTCTCAGGCATACTTAACAGAGCTTTGAGCATACAAAACGCGTCGATTGAGCACTCTTAGGATCTTTTGACATTGATCTCTTAAGCACACTACTTGCTTGTTGCAGCTATGGTTTTGCAACTTCATTGAGCAATCCACATTCAATCCAAAGGAAACAATATAGATTTCGGTAAAAGTCTTTATTTCATTGATTATTTGTTATGGCTTTTATTTAAATTCGTTTTCTTTATGTTGTTGGGTTCTTTGATTTAATTAGTTTGATTAGAATGTGTATGAGGAAAAATCGATTAAATCAAACTAATTAAATCAAAGAACCCAACAACATAAAGAAAACAAATTTAAATAAAAGCCATAACAAATAATCAATGAAATAAAGACTTTTACCAAAATCTGTATTGTTTCCTTTGGATTGAATGTGGATTGCTCAATGAAGTTGCAAAACCATAGCTGCAACAAGCAAGTAGTGTGCTCAAGAGATCAATGTCAAAAGATCCTAAGAGTGCTCAATTGACGCGTTTTGTATGCTCAAAGCTCTGTTAAGTATGCTTGAGAATACGATCGAAGAGAGAGCCTCAATGAAGGAGATGAGGGGGGTTTATATAGATTTCAAGGAAGATCGATCAATGGTCCAGATAATTCAGAAGAATCAACGGAGGAGAACAGTTGAGGAATGTGCAACGAATAAGAAGAAGACATGTGTCTTGCTTTCTTTTGCATGAGAGGAGTTATCAAGAATAGAAGAATAAGTTAACTGAAGAGATAAATCAATTAAAAGAATAAAGCAATCAGTTAAGTGATTTAAAACAAGAAGAAGAGATTTGCATGAGAGAAGAAGATATTTTGCTTTATTAAATTTAGAAAGCTTGAGTTTTTTAGAGAGAACTCAAATTAGAAGAAAAAGCAATTTAAATAAATAATTGATTTATTTAAATTTAGAGTAGATATTATTGGAAGAAATAATTAAATAATTGGAATTATTTAATTTAGAAGATTTGAAAGCAAATTAAATAAATAAATTTATTTAATTGTTGTGCATGATTTTGGAAGAATAAATTTTGATTTAATTAAATAATGTAAATTATTTAATTGTAGATAAGATAGAATTTGTTGAATTAATTAAATAATTAGGTTTATTTAATTAATGTGGATTTGATTTTTAGAAAGAGGATAAAGATCAAATTAAATAATTGAAATTATTTAATTGTGGAAGAATATTAGAGGAATTTGATTTAATTAATTAAATAAAGATAATTTATTTAATTAAGGTTGGAAGTATGTGATTTAGAAGAATTTGGTGAAATTAATTAAATAATTAGATTATTTAATTAATGTGTGAAATGCTGGTGATTAGGCAGAAATGACGAGATGCGAGCAGTGTGACGACTTGGTCATTTTAGGGTGTCTACACAACCAATCATAACTATTGATCACCTAGATTTAATCAATTGGGTATAATCTACATCTTGTGGGGCAATCAAGCATGGAAAGTCTTGTAAATGTGGGACCTTTGACTTGCAAGATAGTCTTTGGGATTGAAAGGATGGTTCCTTATATACTCTAACTTAAGCCTAATTTTTTGGGGAGGAAAGAGGGAGAGATACGAGAAAATAGATAATATAAATTAAAAGGTTCACACTAAACAAATACCCTCTTATGATCCTTCTCAAGGATTTGCAACTATGACGTAATAGTTAATAGAAAAATGATGAAAGCTCAAACATAAGCCTGCATTAGACAAATTTATTCATAATAATCAAGAATTATAACTTTGAGAGTCTCAACCTCTTATATTAATTCTTTAAATAATATTGTTTAGCCACATACAATGAAAGGTTAACATCTCTAGATGCATACATAGAGGTTCCCCTGAAGCCTAATCATAACAAAACTCAAAAATTACTTTATACATAAGGATCTTAGAGCTCATCCATACAAGGAAAAATCTAAACTATTAGATGGCATGAAGGCCTCTATTTATAGGAAAACACACATTCCATAAAGAATTTCCACCCAAAGTGCAAGAATTTAAGTTTTAAATCTCACGAAAGGAAAAATCTAGCTAGGTGGTTGGTAAAAAAGAATTATAACATAGAGGATAAACAACCATACACGAGCCATGTCAGTGGTTTAAATACCCTTGGGATATTGTGAGATGTTTGGCTTTAAATTTTGACTCATACTCTACCACACAACTACTAGGGTGGTTGAGACTAACTATCACGAGTGTCACCTATGAAATAAATTTGAATTAGTAGATGCATTTCCCACTTGATGTGATCTTTTAGCTCGAAATGGTGTTAGGTTGTTGTGGAGAAACTACCATGAGCCAATTGATCTAAAAATAACCTTAAATCATGCTTAGAACATAAAAGTTTTCATTATTCAAAACATTGAGGAATGGGCTCCATTCCTCATGGGTAATTGGATAAGATATGATGTGGTGATTTGTATAACTCATGCTAATCTAGAGATAAAGCAAACAATAATTTTGGGTTGGTGCCTTGAGAGCATGCCACATGACATATATTAGAAATCCCCATAAGCAAAATATAAAGGACATCGAGTGGGCTCCACCATCAATATGTACTATCCAATTTAGAACATTTTTCTATACCTAAATTGCATCATAAGGGTCATGAGTTACCTGTAATTGAGAGTCCCTTGAAGAATCAAGTCATAGATGAGGATGGAATAGCTAAGCATGCACTTAGTGGAGCAACCACTACTATTATGTCCACATGTAAAGAGGGAGACATAAGTGATTGAGATTTGGGTGAGCATTCGATCATTCATAGAGAGGTTGAGGAGTTGATTTGTGATGAGGTAGAACTTCATTTGGAGGCTGCCCTACTTCAGGGATTTGTGCTAGATACACTTTTTGGGTTAGAATATCAAGCTATGAAAGAACTTGAACATGAAGCCTATGTTGATAATATATGCTTGAACAGTTGTTCATTTTCTAATGATTCCAATGATTTACTTTGGGACAACATGTTTTCACATAGTCATGATTTATGTATGCAAAAGGATAGTATCTATGTGGATTTTTTAGTTTTTGTCAACAGGGATCAACAAAAGCATAGTGAAGGTGGCACAATTAGAGATAGGATGATATGCTTCTATGAAACCATTAGTGAACATAACATCTCTAGATTGGATCTGAAACAATCTTTGAAAAACATGATATTTGATAGAGGCAAATACTGGTTCTTCATTTTTGGCGGCCTAGGGCCACCAAATCAAAATTAAAGGAATGAATTTTGCACATGGTCTACACCCCAGAGATATCTGGAGTTTCACCATGCCTGTAAGAGGCATACGTCCCCAACCAGAGCCATTGGTAGAACCCCCCATAATTCCCTTGCTCTTTGGCCTAGGACCCATGCAGTTGGTTAAGTCTACATATAGAAAGCTTAAACCCTAAATCCTTATCTTTTTCCTTGAGCCTACATTGTAATTTTGAGTTGACTTGTAATAGGCGGTCGTCCTAGTTTTAAGTTACAACCTTATGTCTTGATTCCCGTTTGAAACCGACTCCTTAAGCCTAGTCACCGGCTTCCCCCATGCTTGCAAATATTTCCTAAGCTTGAGTCTAAGATCCTTGAAGATAGATCAACAAGATTGATAGTATACTAGATGGATGTGAAGAGTGCCTTCCTGCATGGTGATCTTCATGAGGAGATTTATATGGAGCATCCTCCTAGAGTTTTGTGCAAGACTCTTCACTAGTTTGTAGGCTTCATCATTCACTATATGGTCTCAAACAAGCCCTTCAAGCTTGGTATGAAAATATGGACACATTTATGCCTTATTTTGGTTTTACATGATGCCATTTTGATCCCATAGTGTACACTCAGTGACAAGAGGGTAATCTTTCAATACTTGTACCATATGTATATGATTTGATTCTTATAGGTCATTCATCTTCCATGATCTAGAGTGTTCAAAGAGCATTAATGGAATACTTTGACATGGCAGATCTAGGACTTCTGCATTACTTTATTGGTTTATAGGTTATTTAATCTTCAGATGGGATTGCCATTTTCAACAGAAGTATGCTCTTGATATGCTTCACAGATTCATCATGCTTGATTGCAAGCCTATCCCCACACCTTTCCAGTTAGGTGTTGTATCGTCTTCCAGTTGTTCCACTCCTTCGGTTGATGCTACATTATACAAGTAGTTGTTGGCAATCTTTTGTACCTGACACATTCTCATCCTGATATATCTTTTGCGGTTGGTCTTGTCTCTCAATTCTGTCATGATCCACATGAGAGTCATTGGAAGGTTGATAAAGCATATTTTGAGATATATTCAGAGTACCTCTCATTATTGAATTCATTATACATCAAGAGAATCTTGGATTGTCAGCTTCACTGACTTAGATTGGGATGGTGATGTTGATGATAGGAATTCCACTTCTGGCTTTGTCTTTTGCCTTGGTTTTGGTCCCATAGCATGGTCTTCCAAGAAACAGATTGGTATTGCTTTATAATCTACAAATATTGAGCATCGAGCAACAATTTCAACTAGCTAGGAGGTTCTATGGCTTTGTTAGTTATTGATAAAGTTTAGCTTCCCTCTTGATAGTCCCACTATTCTTTGGTGTGACAATCAGAGTGCCATTCATATTTCTCGCAACCCAATGGAGCATCAGAGGACTAAGCACATAGATATCCACATGCACTTCATACAACAGTTGATTCAGGATAGTTTTCTCACCTTGGAGTACATGCCTACCAAGGAGTAGGTTGTAGAAATCTTTACGCAACCTTTAGCATCACCTCATTACTTTCAGTTGCGATTGATGCTTGGGGTGAAGTTGTCCTTGGGGTATCTTCATGAGGTCTCCTTCCTTCACATTTTCACATGCTTTCTTTCATGTTGGTTTCTCTTTTTTGGGGAGGATTTTTTCCCATGATGTTTTCTCCTTTTCTCTATTTGTGAGGGTTGTGTTTTGTACATGGGTACCTCATCAAGCCTCATTACTTGGACCCATCTTTACTTTTTCATGAATTGTTTTGTGCCACCCTAAGTTTCACTTAAGGGGAGGTGTTGGTGTCATTATTAATTTAATTACACTTAATTACTTTTTATTAAGCTCACTTAGGGATTTTTCACCCTTGCACATAAAGCAAGGTATTTTTACTTTTTTATTATTCTATAATTATTCTTTCCTAAGGTAATAGTAATTTTCCTTTGCAACTCTCATTTGTGGAAGGTTTCTTGGTATTGCTGATTGATTTTTGTGCTTGTAGATTCTCCAATTTTTCAACAATATTTTCCATGACCCCATCCATGACACAATAGAATCATATGTCAATAATTTATTGGAAAATTCCAAGAAGAAGGCAAGTCACTCAGAGGACTTACATGCCTTTTTAACTAGGCTCTATGGAGACAAAGTCAAATTGAATCCAAAAATGCATATTTAGAGTCACATCCAAAAAAGTATCAAGGTTCATTATGTCCCACCAAGGGATAGATATAGATCATGCTAAAGTGAAAGTGGTCTTGGATGCAACTCCTGTTACCACTAAATCTTCATTTAAAACCTTTCTAAGATATTTAGAGGCCATACAACATTTCATACCTAAACTCATATTCAAGATTCATTCGATTAATGACTTGTTAAAGAAATAAACACAAATAACACAGATGATAGACTATTAGAAGACATTTGACTAGGTAATTTTTTTTCTTCTTGCTCCTCCAACACTCGTCGTTGAAACAAGACAACCAGTGATAACTTTAAGAAAACCCTCCTAAAAAGATATAAAATCCCAACGAATCCTAGCCCAAGGCATTAATTTTATGGCAAATGTATGCCTATTTTGGAACCTTCTCCAATTCTTCATTATGTTTTGCCACTTGTTTTTTTGGTTCATGAAGAGAGTTACTTGTCTCCTCTTTTTTATTTACATCTTGCTCCTCTTGCATGTCCTCTAATTCATTGATACAATCCTCAATAGATTCTTAAACTTGCTCTTCCTTTCAACTTTCCTTTGAACTTCATTATATGCAATATCTTGTAATGTAACTTTTTTCCTCCTATACCAAAGCTTCATGAACTTATTTTTCACATTGATGTTTATTGTTCCCAAAGATTCTAACCAAGGGTAACCGAACAATATCCAACCCATCCATATCCAAATCATGAAAATTTGAATGAAATCATATTTATCCATAGAGAGCTTCAATTATTTAAAAATTTGAATATCCTTACCAAATGTTTTACTATTCTTGATGTGCTTTACTTGCACCTATAACTTCTTGGCTAATTCCATGTTGACAAAGTTATACTTGTTGCTAGGGTTTATAGAAACAATAACCTTTTCCTTTCGAATACATCAATAAAATTGAAGGATTGAATCTTCCTTACTTGGAGCTAAAGTGCATGCACCTGTATCCTTCATCTTCTCTTCCTTTCCTTATTTTTCTTCTTTTTCTTCTTGTTCTACATATTTCTCTTCATATTCTTGTTGTGTTCCTTGTTCTTCTTCTTCTTCATCTTCTTGGGCCCATTTATCTAAGAAGATTTGTTCTAGTTTATCCAAACAAGAAATATCCTCACATAATGATTCATACCATTGTTTAGCTTCACCTTTTAAGGATACCTCAAAATATAAAATCCATATTACACTATTACCCTGAGATCTTTTATATTTTTCCACCATTCTAATGCATCTCCACTTCCATCAAAATTAGGAAACCTCATTGAAACGAGGTTTTCTAAAAAAATTATTGCATACCCAACTTTGATTGAATTATTTTGTAATGTTGTCAGACTTAAAAATAAAAATATAAAGAGAAGATCCCTGATAGAATTTGGAGAGATTTCAAAAAATGTAAAAATCTCAGGAAAAGTCCTTGACTTGCAGCCTATAAAGTGAAATTATGAAAAACCATAAAATTGTAATAACTCACTCAATATTGATGATAGAAACCTGATTTTTGGCTATAGCATCCTTAGATGATCCTCCACCTTCAGTAAAAAAATTGTACAAAAATTCACATCCATTTGAAAGATATAGGTGAATCTTTAAAAATTAGGGTTTTATCCACATTTTCCCAAATCAAAGCTCTGATACCACTTCGTAAGATCCACACATATAATAATAGAAATAATATATTTCAGAAGATAGATCTCACACAACACAAGAGATGCTTGTGGACCAATATGCCCTAATATCCAATATATGTAGAAATAGAATAAACCCTTGAGGTAGGGTAACACCATACAATATTATTTATGGAAGAAGCCACTCCACGCTATATCTCCAAGAGATCCCAATTACAATATCATACTCAACACATTTTCTTACAATGATATTCACCTTCTTTATATAGACCTTCTCCTAATAACATAATGGAGGGGTAATCCTAATGAAGGCCTACTCAACACCTGATATAATTAATTACACAAGTTATCCATAAGGCCTAATATAAGTAACTTAAGGGATGTGTGCCACATGTCGATATCTTCGTCCACCTAAATACATTATAATATCATATCCCTAGGTACATAATAGATTGCTTATATGTGTATAAGTCGATAGTTTAGTTTCATGATTAATGAGAAATACCTATGCAAAGTTGTTTGTGAAAATATAAAAAAGTTTTAAAAGATATGTTGCAAATGTTGCCGACACTTTTTAAAGTTCACAAAATTTCTAAAACCCTGACCATACTCTTTGTCGACACTTTTGATAGTTAGAAAACCTTTTTAAAATGTCAAAATACTCTTTGTTATCACTTTTTATAGTTAGTGAACCTTACTTATTGACCAATATCTTGGTTAGTGAAATTCCCATTTCACCGACAACAAAAAGGATATTAAAAAAAGTACTCCTATGTTACCCTAAAATGGTGAAGACTGGTTAACATTGCACAATTTTCATGCTCCAAAGACTATCATGAGGTGCATCCTATTGAAAGAGGTTCCATTCTTACTACTTGACCCTCTCCTATCTCCATTATTGTGACCTATACTTCTCAAGAGCACATTTTCACATGCTTGCACAAGGAAAGTCTACTGTTTCATCACTTACAAATCATTTTCATTTATTGTATATGTATTCTTCCATACCTACACAAAACATGGTAGCTCTAGGATAGGTTTAAATGCCCATTTTAAAGCATAAGGGATAGAGGAATTTGTCTGATGTTGTAGTTGCAATTGCATTGGTAAAAAGGTATGTGATATGTGGAAGCTTAGACAAGGTTTTGATTGCTAAAAAAATGATTCAAGGAGTTGTCCTCTCATGGGCCATGATAATTGTAGGATATGCACAAAATTTTTTTTATTGAAAAGGCTTTAGAAATTTTCAAGCACATGCATGTGACAGGTATAAAGCTAGTTTCCATGACCTTAATGTGCATTCTCCTCTTACTTGCATACAAATGGGAGCTTTGGAGAAGATTATGGACATCTATCGAAGCATAAGGATTAGAAGTATTACAATGTAATATAAAGGAACAATGTGTAGAACTAGTTAATCTTTTACCTCCAACACAAGTAACCCTCTTGGACTAGGCTATCAATCTGATGACATATGTTGTAAAAAAGAGCAGAATAATGAAATGAATGCATAGAATATTGTAATCATCTTTGCACCCAACATGAATCAGATGTATGATCCCTTGACAACTCTTATGCATGTTATTTATATAATGAATTGTCTTAAGACCTTAATTCTCAAACCATTGAGGGAACGTGAGGACACAGCCAAATGTGATTTGATCACTCGTTATTGCATAGATCCACCTAATGAAAGATGGCTATAAGAGCATAGGACTGACACTGGGAACTTCTGATGTGATGGGAAGCTCTTGATTCACTTGCAGGTCTCTTAAAATTTATGTATTTTGCTCAACTATTTCATGTCTCTTGTCATGAAATATTTACACCAATGATGTGGATGAAAATGCATGAAAGAATATCTTGCCTTTCCTATGATTTTTTCATAGAGGATGCAACAAATCATTTGAAATAAATAGGATCTTGATGCTTTGTCATTCCTTGAATCATTATTGACATCAAGGCCATTTAATACAACAATTTCACACAAGGATGCCCTCCAAAACTTCCTGAATCATGCACGACAGTAGCTATGCAACTCAAACCAACCTATTCATCTAGACTTTCCTACTTCTTACTTAGGTTTGAGAGAGAGACTAAATAAAATTACTTCGTCAAAGTATTTTTTCATGACTCTTCAAATAAAGATACTCAATCAACAGGCTGCATCAGCAGTGACATCGGATGTTTCTCTATATGTTCCTAATGTTTTATTAAACCAATCTTCTATAGAAGATGAAGTTCTTCAAATGGAAGGGGAACCAAAATACTTTCAATATCAAAACTAGATTGAACCAAAGTAGCATATTTTTATTGGGAATTACAACTTAATCATCAACAAGTCTAACTTAATAATATATGGCATAATAGTTAATAACCTTGATTCATGTGGTTTAAATTTATACATGCAAAGTAAATTTTTCATTTTGTTTATCCAATGTAAATATTTAATTCTATTATGTAATTTAAAAAAAATTCCTTATGCAAATATGGTGTAATAATTCTCCTATTTATTGTGATGAAAAATGTACCTACTCTTAAAAAACTAGCCCTTGTTTATTACATAATTAAGAATGCACCAACCCTTAAGAACCAGGCTTTGTTTATGATGTAACAAAAAATGTACCTTCTTTGTAGCTACCATCCCTCACCCTTATATATCCTCACAACTACCATACCTCACCCTTCCCTATCCCTAACATTTCTCATCCTTCCCCTTCCATCACCCTCCTCCTCCCCAACTCTTTATTCATATATATTGTTACCTTGAAAGTGTGCATATATCAATACTAAATTTTAAACATAATAAAAAACCAAAAAAATAAAATATTGGAAACTCATATTTGTTGTGAATGTAATTCAATACATGATCTATAAACTATCAAGGATATTCCTTAGAAGTCACTAACTTATGAAATTAGTTAAGATTTAGAATTGGAGAACAAACAAATGACTGAATATAATTATAACCATATGAAGATATAACAAGGAACAAAAACTAGAGTGGTAAACACCATGAAAAGAGAACCAAGATACCCTAAAGAAACCCTTTGTGGGTAAAAACTTTAGAAATTATGAGTCTCACTCACTTAAGTACTCCAAATAGTTGTTATAACTAATCTTCAATTGGTAAACTTTCTTAAGAGCTTGAAAACAATCCTCCAAGACTAATTACAACTCTTTGCTTCAATTTCCTAGTCTTATGTAATAGTCATGAATATGAGCATAAAAACTCTCACAATGGCTCCCAAAACTTAAGTTACAAGACTCAATTGACTTCATACATACATAATTTGAACACAAACATGATATTTAAATATGCTCAAACTATCTAGAAGCTAAAACAACCATCAAGAGGAAGAAGCAAAAACTTTTGAATTCTAGAATTCCAACAGATACAGATTGTCACTCAAATTTCTACTTTCACTAAATTAGAAATTTTGTAATCGCTCAGTGAATTCACATTCACTAACTATGTAAATTGATGAATTCACCATAGGGACAAAAATCCATATTGAACTATTTTCTCATCAATACGAAGCCTACACATTGATGTCTCATTACACCTTGCATATACTCTAACATCAAAGAAACCATATACTATCTAAAATCATTCCAAGGGTTGGTGGTGTTGGTTTTTTCCCAGACTGGATGCTTACTCCCAGATTTCCCTACAAGGTAGCCATCAATGATCAACAGGATCTCTGGGCCAGGGGCCAACAGTGTAGGAGATAGACTCTATATTTTATCTCCTCTTCTTCTTCAGGCTCTGCAAAACCTAGGGGGGTATTCCCTACTCAACATCCATGAGAATGTGCATACTAAGGCTGGGATGCTGACAGAAAGCAGATGAGTCCTCCTGTAAGTAGACCAAAACTGAAAGATAAGAGCAAAGGGGCTGGCTTTGGGCCTATTTGCAGTTGTAGACAGAGGACTTGGATCCTAAAACTAATTCTACTGTCCTAAAGGTTGTTTTAGAGTTTGATTTTGATTTTGTGTTTGGATGCAGAGCTGAACCTGGTATGTAACACAAACACAAAGCTAGATCGGTGCCTGTCCAGGGCCTGGAGTCAGTAGACATACACCTGTGAATGATTAGCATGAATAGCTAAAACTGGATTTCAGGGGGACACATATGATACCTGCCTTACAGATATCTCCCAATACAAAGTGTTAAGCTATCTATACTTATGGCATCCCTACTGCAGTATACCCTTCCCAATGTTCAATCTGAGAACAATTTAATCTACCCCTTGAGCAGAAGTTAGAGATCAGACATTCAACACAGGAATTCTATGTTCTAGAGTCTCAGACATTCCTCAAATATCCAGACTCAGAAGAAAGATACATGCAATATTGGAGACAGAATTAGCACAACACATGCAAACATAGCATTATTCATATAAGATTAACCATGAAATCAGTGGATTCATGCAAAAACATACAATAGGAGATACATAAACTCACAAGTTTTGCTGTACAGAGCAACCAATCAGCTGTATTGCATTACAGAGCCAAATGTTCAACTTTCAACAACCTAAAAAATGGTAACATAGTCTGCCTATATCGGCCAGAAAGTGTACCCACAGTAATTAATTACATGATGGACATCAAAAAATGTCAGATAAAGAACCCCAAAGGAATGACGCCCAGAAATTATCACTGCAACAGACAAAGGAGGCCTCGAGCCCTGCGCCGCCATCTGGAAGTCTTCACTCATAAATTGAGTAGCCTGATCGTTTGTACCATCGCCCATACCCCTGCTACAGTCGCCATTGATGACTCAACCACCTGCGGCCGCTTGAAAACTGTTGCTGTGTTCAAAAAACAACTTCCTGCCAAAATGCGTTTTATCGCAGGTTCAAATTATATAGGGGAATAATCCCACATGCATGGCACAGAGATAACTTTAGCGCTTTAAAAGCAAATTCGCATACATACCAAGTGTCGAGCGCTTTTGCCATGCTCGACACACATGCCTTCGTCAAAAGCCCGTCGCCATGACACAAGCCATCGGCCAACTCAGAAATTCTCCTGCCGATCTCAAAGGTTACGCTGACGCCTACTTCACATTTCCCTCCATCGGCCAGACCAACACCGTCGGCCTAGCATGAAATTCCCTCGCTGACATAACAACTCCTGCCGATGAACCATGGCCTCATCCCTCCGTCAGCCAAACACACGCCGATGATTCTTCATCGGCCAAGCTCCTCACATCGGCAGATCAAAACAATGCTAGCCCGATATACCATCTCACTCCGATGGCACTCCCCATTGGGGTGATTTCCTTCATCGGCGAACTGCAAAACGTCGCAACCGATAGCCAAAGTCTTGGCGATGAACACACAAATCATCCTCATCGGTGAGACCCACGCTGATGACATCGCATTGGCCAAACATCCACTGTCGGCCCAACTCAGAAACCCTTCGCCGATAGCATAAATCACAACGATGGCACCATCTGTAAGAACAATCCCGTTGGGGAACCAGAAAAAAGACATGCCGATGATGAACGTTACGCCGATGGCACATCACTACCACCAACCTAATCGCCAAGAAGCCTGCGAGGTCATGCCGATGGGCAAGAAGATATAGGGTTCAAATGAAGAAACCCTCTAAACATGAAAAATCAACCTCCAGGTCAAAATGAGTACCAACAGGTGGAACCACTCAATAGTTAACACATATGCCAATTAACCTTACACCACATTGTGAAATCAAACTAGAACTTAGTATAATTCTATCTCCAAGAGTTTTGATGATAAAATGAAAATTTTCTTAAACTAGGAGTTGCATTATCAACGTTAGTTTTCTCTATCCAAAAGACGAAAGTGTTGTCACCCATCTTCCCATGAAGATTTACAATCTTAGAAGACTTATTACTACCATGAAAAGCATACAACATGAATTATTTGTCATTTTTGATTGCCCATTATTTATTTCCTCTCATATTGAAGACTTATTTCTTGTCTTATGAATATGGGTTACCAAAAATAACTCTATAAATGTCTATAAGAGCAACATTTTAAAAAAGCTTCATCAATAAACATACCAATAGCAAACTTCAACTTACATTTCCTATCAACAAGAATTTGAATACCTCCCTTAATCTAGCCCAATGCATAAGACTTAAGGTGTTGAAATATCTTCAAACCAAGTTTTGTTACCAAGCTTTGTGCAATCAAGTTGGTCTATGAACATGATTCAAACAAAGCATCCAATTCAATGCCATTTATTTACAACTTGATATTGAATAATGCTTAGTTAGTCACCAAACCACCCTTCCTCATAGTGCAAGAAAATTTGGAATCCAATTATGAGAAAGCATAACCCTTCTCTCCATCATTGCCAATGGAGGAATGAGAGTTTTCCTTACCCTTCTTACCATTTTTGTGAGGGTTTAACTTAGGATGCAACCTCCAACACAAGGATTATCCATTACCATTTTCCCACAATGATCACAAAGTTTGACAAGTTTTGACATTGCCTTCTTTGTATTGGCTATAGATTCACTCATTACAAAGAATGATGGAGAGTTTTAAGCCTTTGTACTAGCTCCTTCAAACTCCAAACATTTTCCTCCATAAAAAATTATGTTAAATTAAATATTTTCTTAAAATTAATGCAAGATTGTATAAGAGCATGCTTTCCAATATCTATAGAAATCAATAGACCTCCAAACCATTTTAATGCATCTTTTGCTAAATGAAATGTAGCATGGCCAAATTTTCCTTCCAAATTAAGATAATGCAAATGAAAATATACCTTTATATTCTCAAAGCATTGCCCCAATTCTTTGATATCTCCTTGGAATAACAAAATCTCATCTCTTGATTTACCTTTCTCTTCGAGCATGGTTTAAAGACTCAATTCACCTTGGACACCTTCTTCTTGTATGGATTAGGTTGTACTCTTGCTCTCCCATGAGATTAAATTCTCCAAAAGGGTCTCCATTCAGTATGTTGTAGCCTCCACAAATTGAGCTAAATGAGCAACAAAAACTTCTAGATTAAGGAACCTTGTTTCCTTGTCAAGGATTTGTGTTTCTCTATCCATGCTTTTGGCTTACTATTAGGACCATAAATATATTTGATAATGCAATGAGATTCTCAAATTTTATGTTGTGTACCTACAAATTCAACTGCAACAAAATCCACGAGGAAAGAACTTGCCATGACACCACTTGATTCATAAACTACCAAGAATATTCCTTAGAATAGTCACTGACTTATGGAATTAGTTAAGAGTTAGAATTGGAGAGTAAACAAATTATTGAAATTACTTTCAATGATATCAAGATATAACAAGGAATATAAATTATAGAGAAACACCATAAAAATAGAACCAAGCTATTGTGGAGAAACCCCTTATGGGTAAAAACTCCAGAAATTGTGAGCAACACTCACTTAAGTACTCCAAATGGAGGTTACAATTGATCTTCAATCTGACTTTATTAAGAGATTCCAAACATTCTCTCAAGACCAATTACAACTCTTTGCTAAAATTTTCCATCCTGAGCTACTACACAACAATCATGAATATGAGCACAAAAATCTCTCACAATGGCTCCCAAAACTTATAAGACTCAATTAACTCCATATATATATAATTTGAATAAAAACATGATATTAATAATGCTCAAGCCCACTAGAAGATAAAGTGACCATTAAGAAGTAATAATATGAAATTTTTTAATTTTGGAATGCCAAAAGATGTAGAGCCCATAACAAAATCATTATTTTCACCATGTTGGTGATTTCATAATCGCCGCAATCAATTCCCATTGTTGGCCTATCTAAATCAATAAATTCACCACAAAGCTAAAAAATGCATCTTTAACTATTTTCTCGTCAACCAAAGCTTGCACAATGATGTCCCATACCAACCTACACATACTCCAACATCAAAGAAACCAGATGCTATCTAGAGTCATACCAAAGAGTATAAAAACTAACCTAGTTTTTAATCAATACATCTACAATATACTTATACTTTTCCTATAATAAAATCACATAAAGTAGTCCGAAGAGTTGTATAATGGTCAAGAAAGGTGGACAAAGTGAATGATCTAAGTTTAAATAACTACACCACAACACTTGGCAACCGATAATTTAGAGGGTATATGTGTGTAATAACATGCTCAAATGTAGATTCAAAAATTTCATACTCTACACTCTTCTCCCCAATTTTTGCATTCGTTTTAGTGGCCATCATGCATGGACATAATTATGCATCATTTCAACTATTTTCTAAGCCTAAAACTCTTTACATGTGTGCCAAACCAACCAACTAGATCCTCGTTGTCCCTTATCTTTCCTCTTCCCCCTCCTTCCTTCTCTCTCTTTCTCTCTTGATTTGTGCATTTCTTGCCTTACAGCTGTGCATATATCAATAGTAAATTATGAACATGCTAAAATGGGGACAACCTTTATTGAAACTCATAGTTTGTTGTGAGTACAAATCAATACATCTATAAGATAATTATATTTTTCTTGTGATTTAATCACATAAATCAATTCAAAGAGTTGTGCAATGGTAAAAAAAAGGTGCAAAAAGTGAATGATCCAAGTTCAAATAACTACACTACAATAAGGCAACCCCTAATTTGGAGGGTATATGCATGTAATAACACGCTCAATTGTAGAGTCAAAATTTTCATACTTTGCACTCTTTTGTCCATGTTGTTCACTCATTTTAGAGTCTATCACCCCTAGACACAATTAGGTGATGTTTCAATCATTTCTAATCCAAACCCTTACATGTGTGCCAAACCAACCAACCAAGACCACCTCTACTTCCAAGACCTCATCCCTCAATTCTCATTTTGTGTCCTTCTAGACACTAGTGTACCCATGCTATTGTTTTTTGCCAATTTAAATTCCTTTCTCCCAGAAATGGTCTTTAAGCCCTAATATTTACATTACTTTGTTTTCTAATGACTCATTCATCTATATTCACCTTTTTAATTAACCTTTCCTCACTTGGCAAGTCTCTTTCACATTTTTCTAAATCTTCTTGCATTCTTTTTACATTCTTCTAGATCTTACATTCTTACACATTCTCTATCTCTCTCGCTTCTTTCATGCACTTTCACTCTTCCATACTAAGTATTCCACTTGCAAATGAGTCTATTTTAGTGGTTCAATTGTAGATTCATGTTGAAACTTTGTTGAAAACCCCTAGAACACTATTGAGTCTCTCTTTATCGCCCTTATTCTCTATACATAAGAACTACCCACACTTTCCTAAATTAGCAAACTTCTAGGTCATCTCCAACACTTTTAGCACACATAAATCCAGCATACCTACACCCTAGGATTCACTCATCTAAAAGTGTGTAATCTACTTGGGATTAAACAATGTTCCAAATATGGGATCCTAACCCTAACAATCATTTTTCTTCCCCCTTAAACTTTTAAAAGCTATTTCTCAATCCTACTAGCACGTTCTTCAATTTTGCAAACACCACCAACCAAAATGAAAATAATTGTAACATCATAGTCAAGGGGCACTACCATTTAAGGAGGGTCACTGGCGTTACACCAAAAATAAGGACCTTTAGGAGGTCACAACTACACACCCTTGTCACTAGCATGTGTGGAGAGTCACTAATATGCCTCCTTGTCAAGAGTGTTCCTCTAAGGTTGGTACCATCTGATGCACTTCCTAACACTTTTACACATCCAAAATCCTTCTTGGTTGATTTCCTAGCACTTTATAGCCTTTTATATTAGGTGTATCATCCCCAAACATCAAAATAGACACACTTCTCAATTCTTAATTCCTTTCCTTCCAATTTTTTTGTTCAATCTTGACTTTAGTGCTTTATTTGAACTAGTGTGGATCTGAAATTAGAAAGAAAATTATACTAGTTATGTAGAATAACACATTCCATAGTTGGTAGTTCAATACTTTAGGAATTAACTATGTGCAAATTTTTACCTCAACATTTCAGATCACACTTCATGATCCATCATCAGGAGAAAGAGCAAGAAGAGATAAATAGATACTTCATTTTCTCTCTTCTTGCTCTTTCTCCTAATGATGGATCATGGAGTGTGATTTGAAACGTTGAGGTAAAAATTTGCACATAGTTAATTCTTGAAGTATTGAACTACCATCATCATGGATTGTGGAAATCTGATGTCTCACATTCCATAGTTTTAATAAACTATTGTTTAGAATAAAGTAGTTTATTTTATCCACGTTTTGGTGAGCACGCCCTTCTAAAACAACACAACCAACCTTTTTCACTCAAAATAGTACTTCAAACACATACAACAACATAACAAAATGCCATTTTCCAAACACTTCAACACTCCTAAAAAACCAAGCAATCGAATCTTCACAATGCTCTCTTTTATCTACTCCACCTCCTCCCGACCCACCTCTTTCCCCATTCTCTCTCATCCTTTCTCACTTACCTCTCCACCTTCTCTCTCCCCTTCCTACTCTCAATCCCACCTCTTTCCTCTTTCTCTTCCTATGGGACTGTTAAATAGAAAAGAGTGACTTAGCCTAACAAGGCTAACTAGGTCAAACCCTCTTCTATTAACATTGGAACACAAACTGAGCTTGGCTTCTACCTAAGGAGAACCAAACTATAGAGGTTTTGCCCCTTTGTTGTATAGAGGAGTGTCAACCAAATCCAACCAAATCTAACCAAGCAAGCTAGGGAAAAATATCAAACCCTAGTTGACAAATATTTACTCATAACAAACTGTTGGAAGCAGATATAAAAAATCTAACACCACAACGAGGATCAGGGGACATAATAGAACTTGGATCTAGATTTGGGGGCCCAAAGGACCAGGGTGCTTGGGCACCCTAGACCCTGATTAGGGTTTGGCAAAATGTGATGTTTGATGTGTCTTCACCCTTCTGTGTTCCTATCTCCTATAGCTTGTTTTCTGCAGATTCTTTTGGATGCTACCTGCACACACACAAGAAGGAAAATGGTTGGGTACTATATAGGATCTTTCCTAAGTTAGGCTTCATGAATGGTGTTTCCACCTCCACAATAGAAATGATGAGATCTCAAAGAGTGTGTTCCCAAAGAGGGTAGAGGCAAATTTGAAGTAGAATGGAATGCTAGAACAAAGCATGAAGGAAAGAAGTCACCATGAGCATGGAAACCCTAACATGCTTGATGCAACATCACAACTTGACTCAAGAAGTTGGTGTAGCCCAAAGAAGTAGAAAGATCTTCACTAGACTTGCAAGAAGTTAGTGCCACAACAATAATCCACCATAGGGAGCTTTAGAAAAGAGTAGAGAGCATGAGAGAGAAGAAGAAAGAGTACAAGGGTGCCTAGATTGCTTAGAGAACTTAGATATGTTCAAATGAATAAACTAACTTGCTTATATCACCAATGATGAATAAAATCAAATGGGGCCAACATGAGGAACCATTTAAGATGTCTTAAGATGACATACCTTTAAATTAGGTCAAGGCTAAATGAGGGACTAGGGCGCTTGGGCGCCCTTGTCCTTTAGCCCCAAAAACTTTGGCATAAGTCCCTTTAAGTGTTATTAGATCGGTCTCATTATTATTTTGTTAGGTTTTATCATCGGGATCAAGAATTAATTTTTTAATGCTCAAAAAGGTGTTAAAAATAGGTCTTGATTAACAAGTGTAAACATTTTAGGTCCAACCAGGTGCTAAACTAGGTGTAAAGTGCTAGTGTACACATTTTACTCCATAATATTTAGGCCCCACTTTAGTGTGGGTATGAAATTACGTTCGAACTCACACTAAAGCAAGGAGAAGACATATTTCAAACACAACAAACATAGAAACCATATAATGTCACAAAAATTGAGGGGTGATCAAGCCCCCAAGTTGATGATTCTAGAAGTCTATGATGATTGGCATACACATAAGACACATGACATAATTCACTCATAAATGAAGCACTTAGAAAACATGAGATAAGACAAGACATACACAAAGCATACACTTGAGAAATCACAATATATACACTCAATACACAAAGTATACACACTTGACATGAAGCATATAACACATAAGGTACAAAGTATACATAGAATACACACGAAACACACATTGGAATACATGTAAAGCACTTAAGGAAAATACATAGAGAATACATAGAGAAAACACATGAGACACATTTGAGGTATGACGAATGCATAGAGAATAAGAATATATGAGAACACATGCATCATACATCAATCACAAAAAACACATAACGAAAGACCTTAAGTCAGTATGACAAAAAAGACCTCAATCTAAATGTTGTCTCAATCATCATGCATCATTCCCCAAGATGTAATAAGAAGAATTCTAAAGGGTTAGTTAGAAATGATAAGCACAAGAGGATACAAACACATCATACACATAATATGTCTAAAGAGAAGTGCTTTGATAGAAAGATAAGAGTAAGGCTCATAGCACGATATATGCCCCCACCGTAAAGTGATTGCTAACTCCATCAGGGAGCAATTGCCTTTAAGGTAGAGTGAGGAAGAGATCTAAAACATGCACAAGAGATTTCTAAAAGCACATGCCCAAATGATATGTGTTTTCAAAAGATACATTGCGATAAGGGGTTTCCCCCAAGATGAGAAAACCAAGGTGATGCTTACAGGCATGATACACAATGGCTTGTGTAGTCATGGTATGATGCCGAGCATTGCAACAAGGTATTGCATACATAAAACATCATAAATTACAAATTTGATGGAGGAAAAATCACATGAAAGTAGAGTACACATAAATTGAATCAACATGAAAGGATGCTAAATCATCCAAGAAAAATAACACAATTGTATGCCATGACATATAGAAGAATGAATATACATATAGAGGAATGAGACAAAGCATTCTTTCTCCTTATACCTTTGTGCTAACAAGGGTGTCAAGGGAGAACTAACAAGACATCACCATACGGGGATAACATTTACAAACATAACACAAATGAGAGGGAGGGACTACACTTGCGAGTTGACCTATAAAAAATCATCCTCCCCCAACTTGCTTATATAATGGATGGAGGACAAGCTACTCTAGGGACTACATCAATCATGGTGAAGAGTGATAGATCCATACCTTGTTCAAATTTGTTGAATTTTGTCACCCAAGACTCGACATTCCTTAGTGGAATGGCCAAGTGCTCGATGATATGCACAATAATGAAGTGTTGAATGGTTATTTTGTTGAATCTTTTTGTGTATTAGAGGAGGAAGAGTGAGTAAGCAGTCTTTGTGTAGACTTGGCAACATACACTCTTGTTGAGATAGAAGAGAAGATATAGGGGAAGTAGGAAGAAATTATTTTTGTTGTGAACATGGTGGAGAGAACGTAGGAGAAGGCCGGAAACCTAAACCTACTTTAGACAAGTGTGGTGTTGGTTCCACAGGTTCCTTAATTCCCCATTCTTTGAATCCTAACCCATTTCCATTGTATCCTTGTTGAGAAATAATTTTGATTCCACGCCCATAACACATCTCCAAATCCAAAGGAAGAGGAGAGGTCATATGACTATCTTTTTTGAAAGAAGTAGGAGGATCGTACATTTGATCATGGTGAGGAGGGTCAATCTTTGTTTCAACAATCCCATGTCGGTTGAAATCTAAAGAGACCTCATCATTACCAAGACATGTATTATACTTTATCACAAGTGGCCGAAATTTATGTAGAAAAAGACAGGTCATCAATTTTAAAGGTTCCATCATCATTAATCTTGAGTTTAAGCTTTGTAGGAATAGAAAATTGTGTTGAAGAAATTTCATTTACCTTCGAGATTTTTGGGTGTGAGGGTGAGACTTTATACTCACCCGTAAAGGAGGGTGTAAAATCTAACGAACCCCAATCATCACCAAAAAATGCATTTGAAGGACCGACAGTATCTTGACCTTAACTATTGTTAGTAGCAGAGAATAGTGGTTTGGTTTTTGTTAAATAAGGGATCAAATTTCTAAAAGAAATTTGATGTCTCACTTATGTTTGTAAGCAACTTTACAAAACTAAATCATCTTGAATCGTATGGATCTTGCTTTCAAAAATGAACTTAATTGAACGATGAAGGGTAGATGTGACTAACCCCATGGCATGAATCCATGGTCTACCAAGAAGAAGATTATATGAAAGAGAATTAGGCATGGCATGGATAAGGGTAGGCAATGTCACAGGTCAAACCTTAACATTTAAGGTGATTGTACCTAGTGATTGGTTACCAACATTATCAAAGCCAAGGATGATGAGTTTATCTAGTTGTATGAGAGACGTATCAAGATTGATTTTATGTAACAAGTCTATGCCACAAATATTAAGACCTGATCCACCATCAATCATAGTACATCTTACCCTCATTCTATTAATAATTACATAAATCATAAGAGGCTCATATTGGTTTTGAACTTCTATGGGAGGTAATTCATGTTGTTGAAATTAAATATCTAATATTGTCCCATGCATACAACTAAACAAAGATGCTACATCATTTGGTCTAATAGGTGGACCAACTACCTTCTATAGAGCCTCTTGGAGCATTCTGTGGTATGTAGGCGATGTTTGTATGAAATCCCATAGGGAGATCTTAGACGGAGTAGTGCAAAGCTTCTCGACAAGATCATATTCTCTACCAATATGTGGAGGAAGATGAGGTGTTCGAGGTAGGATAGGTTGAGAAGGTAGAAGAGAAATGGGCACACTAGGTGCTTGCTTACTTTGCTTGTTATTGCGGGTGTTGTATGTGTGAGCAACCACATCATTATGGGATTGTTGCAACGCATTTTGAACACCTTGATTTCTTTGAGTAATTTGTTTTGCATAATTGAGAATGTAATCTGGGGGTCGAGGTGGTGTTGGATCACCTTGAACCATAATCATCGGTTTACAGAAAAGAGGTGGATTGCACTTATTCACTATCCCTTTAGTGGGTGGAATAAGTCTATTAATGATGATTGAATTGACATTGTTTTCCTTTTGAGTAAGCTCAACATCTATCCCTGAGGGATTTAATTTGAGAGACCGCTCTTCATCCACTAATGCTTCATCTTTTCAAGGGAGAGCATTGGAATGAAGGGAGGGTAAAGTGTTGTTAAGAAAATTGTTGATGATGGTATCTTTAGTTATGTCCAAGGGGTTTGAACATGCAACCAAAGGAGACAATATCAAGGGTCTTCACATCCTTAGTGATATCTAAGGTACTTGAACATTCAATCAAAGGAGGAAGATCAAGGGTCTTCATGTCCTTAGTGATATCCATGGTACTTAAATATTCAATCAAAGGTGGAAGATCTATAGGATGAGCCATAGAAACCTCATGTACTATGGTAGAAGTAGAAGTAGTATGCTCAACATCATCTAATGCTGCATCTCTAGAAGAGAGATTAAAATGAAGAGAAGGTAAAGTAATGTTAAGGAATATGCCAATGATCTCATCCTCTTACGCCAAAATTTCTTCATTTTTGGGAGAGGGATCCAAAGCATAGGGTGATGTAGGTGAAGCTAGGTCACCATCATATGCCTTAGAGGCGATGTCAATGATATTATTGTTAATTGTAGTAGAAGAAGAACTATCACCATCATCTTTCTCATGACTATTCATGGAGATGAATTTATTGAAGTCTTCTAATATTGATAGAAGTAATGCAAAAAAGCCAATAATACATGTAAGTGTGATATGGAACAACAATGTACAGTTAAATTTAGACATGATTTGAGTATCTAAAATAAGATTGCAATCAATGATCTACAAGTGCAAGATAAGTGGGGCTTTCCAAAAATGTGGTTTTTTTGGTAACCACAACAACTAAGCATTGAAAATGTAAGATGTGTAGTATGTGCAAATGATTTTCCTAAGTAAACACAAGAGGGATTTAGAAATATTTGCTTTAAATGAAGATGCATAAGTGTGAAATGGAGCTAGATAGTTTTGTTTGTGTTTTTGCTTTCAAATTTCAAAGAGAAGATGAATGCATGAATGTTATTTCTTTCTAAATTAACAAATATGAAACATATGATGAGTTACAACATCTTAAAATAAGATTTATCAATCACTCAACATAGCAAAGATCTGAAAATAAGATTTCAAATACAACCACTAAATGCGAGACTAGCTAGGGTTTGCCAACACAACCCTAGATCTTAAATGCTTATTCCCTAAACCAAAACCTTTCGATGCAAGAACTATTTTTGAAAAAAAATGATATTTATGAGATGCTACACCAATGCAAGATCAGGTTTGAAATGTAAACGATAGCAGCAAAATCTGAAACAAGATCTTAATTACAAACTTTAGGTTACAAATTTGGCTAGGTTTTCAAAAAATGCAACATTTTTTTTGACAAAACCTTAGCCAACAAGAGGTTTAATGCAAGATGTAATACCATGAAATGATTAAATACTCTAATACCAATCAGATCTGATGTAAAATCAGAAATTTAATTCATGCTATGATGAGCTAACTGTTGGCAAGAGGCACTATATGGATTCATGAATGTTGTCATTGATGGCAACAAAGTTCATCCCACACATCCATAGGACATGGTATGTCTATACCAGAAGTCAGAGTGAAGAATGTTGTCGTCCGGTAAACAAGAACATGTGGCGAGGTCCGACAGTCAGGTCCAGATCTCTCAGAGGAAGTATCTTGGTGAAGTACAGATTTGGGGAAGTCAAGAGGAGTATCTTGACTGATAGATTCCAAGGTTTGAGCCTTCAGTGTGGAAAGAATAAAGAGATATGAATGCTTGAGTGTCGGGTTCCCAAGTGACAGTGTGAACAGAGGAAGAACTGACTGACAGAACATCAGACATTATTTCGGATGTGTTACTAATGTTGGTAAAGGTTATGAAGGCATAAATTATGTTTGGCCGACATGATTAATGATTTCCACAAGTATATCCTTGATCCGCATTACTTGGTAAGCAAGGATTCAGCCGACAGATCAAAGCTTATGGAAAATATTGACTATTCCAGGTGCCGACTAGAAAGGTGATGAAATCACTTGTGCAGATATATATACAAGATGGATTTAGTTATGAGATGTGTGTGGTTGGAAGTGATGTGCGAAGAAAAGCAGTAAAGCCGAATAAAAGCAGAAAGGAAGATCCAGTATGTGAAAGAAGAGCAGCATAAAAGAAAAGAGATGAAGTGCAGTAGATCAATATACAGAGCCTAACCAGAACTGAAATCCAGCATATGTTGATGCTCCTTATCAGTTCAAGTATTGTATAACACTCTTTATAAATCGTAGACAGTGTGTCTCTTGTAGGCAGTGTGCCTCTTGTGAGCAGTGTGCTCGGGCAGTGAGCCCTAATTGGCAAGTGCCATTTTGTAATCCTATTCTTCTAATAGAGAATACAATCTTGGGTTAATCACCCCATGGTTTTTCCCTTAACAGGGTTTCCACGTCAAAAATATTGTGTCATGTGTATTTCCATTTCATGATTAAGTTTACTTGTTTGAATTGATGTTGCACTAATTATTAAGAAAGTTTAGAAAGCTGAAATAATCAAGATAACTGATTCACCCCCCCTCTTAGTTATCAACAATTGGTATCAGAGCTAAGTTCCTCCTAACAGAGTCTAACAGCTTGAGGAAGATCTAGGAATCCAAATGGATGCATATGGTTTAAGGGAGCAACTCAAGACTGCCCTTGATGATCTTGAGCAGTCAAACTCTGAAGTCAATGAATTAAAGGAAAGACTCAAACAGGCTGATGATTTCATGAGAGAACTAAAAGACAAATTAAGTCTCTCTATGAAAAAGAGAAAGGAGCTACTTCAGCAATTGGCAAGTCAAGGTGAAGCAAATGATGCAAATGAAGATCTGAAGGAGAAAACCAAGTTATGTGAAAAGTTATCAAAAGAAACCATTATGATAAGACATGAAATGGAATCAGGAGTTATAAAATTTACCCAAGAGATTGAAGAGAAAAGAAAAACTGAAGATAATCTAAGACAATCTCTCAAGGAGAAATTAGAAGATTGCCACAAGATGGATAGAATTATCAGACATCTTGAATCTAATCTTGAAGATGCAAGGATAATGAAGAAAAACTTGAGGATCAAATTGTCTCTCTCAAAAGGGATCTTCAAACAACAAACGAATATAAAGAGAAATTCAAGATAAGTTCTGCCCAACTTGAAGTTCTTCTTGAAAGCCAAAAGAGGGTAGATGACAAGTGTGGTTTGGGATATGAGAAAGGAGAAAGCTCTGGATCTGGTTAGAAGAATTTTAGATCAGAAAATCCAAGGAACAGGCCTAGAAGTCCTCCGGTAAGGCAGCCTAATGCTCAAAGATATCCATCCTTCAATGGATACTACCAAAACTGCAATAACTTTGGTCATAAAGCTAATCAGTGCAGAAGAAGAATGAATCAGACTAATACATCCTTCTCTGGACAGTGCTTCAACTACAAAAGGTATGGTCACAAATCTCATGAATGTAGAAATATGCAAATGAATAATTCATTCAATGGTAGATGCTTTGCATGCAATAGAATGGGTCATATGGCTAATCAATGCAGATCAAGAGGATATCAATCAAATATGCAAATAAATGTTGTTTTCCCAATTTGCAATAGATCCGGTCATATAGCAAAATTTTGTAGAAGCAAGAATCAGGATAAAAGAGGTTTGATATATTACAATCAGAATCAAGATAAGGGAAAACAAAAAGTAAATGTGGATGAAGTTCAAAGTGATATGAACAAGATTTGGGTGAAGAAAAGTATAGAGAATGTAGGGGATGGATCCGCACCAAACTCTGGTGCTGATATTCCTTCCAGAAATTAAAAAGTGAGCTCTAGCTCAGGGGGAGACACAAAGAAAACCTTGTTCCCCCAGTTAGTCAATTAGTGCCGGAACTGGCACAAGGAGAGCTGCGGATTAAAAGGGCTCATACAAGAAACATCTAAAAGGAGTATGGTAAAGATTTGAGAGATCTGCAAGAAGATTTGAATAATCTAATCCTACCAGAATTGATTCGGTAAAACAGTCTTCCGGTAAAAATAGATTCCTTACAAGTTTGGTCTGGTATGATTCAAACTATGGTGTCTTGATCTGTAGATAGATCAAATGACTAATGAAAGGAAGATAGATTATCACTACTCTCCTAGAATAACCTCGAAATCTATCTCAGTGATCCGGAAAGGTTTCGTCTCTGAATAAGACAGACAAGGCAAATTGGAATGAATTAGGTTGCGCATTTATTGCCGAATGAAAATTAGGGCTTCTCAGGAATAAAAGAGTTTATTCGCTCATCATTTGTACACTCACATGCGAAGAAGAGAGAAACGAAGCTCTGCAACAACTTTTCCCAAATATCAAGACGATTCCTCATACAGCTCAATCCAGATTTCATCATGTGTGCCCTAAACAGCGTAAAAGGTATTCTTCGTTCTTGATATCTCTCAGTAAGATTCCTTGATGATGGCTACTCTGAATATAGTAAAGATTTCTGATAGACCTCACCCCATATTTAAGAAGCATCCATACAAATCCTTGGAGGTAGATCCCCTAGGAGCCTTCTCTAGTGTTTTGCATGGTGTTTTGCACACAGAAGATATTAGGGTTTACATACACACAAATGTTGAAGAGTTTGGGGAATTCAAACTAAGAGATATCTATCACAAACAATTGATAGACGATGCTTTCAAGCTTAAACTAGAATATAAGGGCATCCAGGAGAAACATTTTGATCAGTTCATTCATTTCCCCTACTTTGAAGAAGATGAATGGGTCCGGTATGTGTTGAGTAGGGTACATGACAACTTTCTATGGCTTAATAGACCTTGCAAAATCACCAAGGAAGCAATTAGAGCAGTAACTAGTTTACACTCCTCCGGAGGAATACTTGTCCTCAAATCTGTCAAAAACAACATTATAACTGAGGTCACCAGATCAAAATTTGATAAGAGGGCAATGACCATTGAAGATATTACTGACCCGGATTCAAGTTTGCATCTATGATAATAGGATACAAGATATATCACTCCAGTAGGGAGAATTCAGTATCCGAAACTACAGTATATACTACCTATGAGATGTTGAGAAAGAATACAGAATATGATCTCTGTGAACTTCTTTTGAGCCAATTAATGGAAAACATACAGAAGATCAAAAAGGACAAGAAGAACTCCTTTAAATATGGTGGACTAATATTATGTCTATTTTTCTACTTCATGAATGAGCTGCCTGGATCAAATGGATGGGTATGGCAAAATGACAAACCAGTAGCAATTCAGATTAGAGATTACTTGCATGGACTTGGGGATGCTAAGGCAAGGAATACAGCTCTGTGGGGTTACTTCAAGCACTTTCAAAATATAATACAAATCAGAGAAAGAATCCCCAAATCAGTAGTTGAGAAATACAAGGATACAGTGTGCTTCATGGTAGACACTGATCAATGCCTAATGGAGGCAGTAGAGCCTAGGACAGTCTGGATCATGCCTATGGGGTATGAAGTTGATGAACAAATTGTAGAGCTGCATGTTCAACACATGCTCAGTCAGCCAAAGGACCCAAAAGCAGAAAGATTCAGAACCTTTGAAGAACTAAGTGTGAAAATTCATACAGAACTAAGGCAACTAGAGATTAAGAAGAAAGTGAGAAAAGAAGTAGAAGATGTTGCCAAAGGCTTTGGCATCTCAAAGGAGGCACTTGATGCCAACAGGAAAAAGATGGAAAGGGCTGAGGAAGAGAAGAAGAAGGTAGAAAAGAAAAATGAGGAAAGTGCTCTAGCAAAACCTTCCACCCAGACCAGATCATCAAAGAGATCTGCACCTACCACTACCAAAGGCTCAAGGACTTTAGAACCGAAAGTACAATCATCTGGTAAAAGAGAGAAAAGAACAAAGACAAAAGCCACAAGAGCTTATGTCGGTCAAAGGGATGAAGAGGAAACTAAATCTGATGAAGAAATCAGGGAAGTGAAGAAACAGAAGAAATCATCCGGTGAACACTCTACCGGTCAAGGAGAAGAAGAGAAGGAAGAGGAATTTGTTGAAAAACCCACTCTATCCTTAGATGTTGTAGTGAAAGCAATCACTATGGATGGGAACCTGCAACCCTTAACAGAGTTCTATGATGCATATAATGAAGTAGATAAAAAGATTTTGGAGGAAGCCACAGTTAAGTTTTTGAACACTTACAATAAATCTTTTATTGAAATTATCTCTCTAATTCCCAAAAGCTTAGAGAAAAGGCTTGAAATAAGGAAGAACAATGCTTGAGCAAAAGATTTAGAAATTCGGGAACAGATAGCAATTCAGCTATATCTTTCAATCGATCCCAAGACAATGAATATGGTATTCAAAGATTGTAAGGATGAGTTCAGGAGAAAAGCAAGGATGAATGAACTTATGCTCGGAGAGACTGACAAAGTTGCAAAAGAGATAGAAGAGATCCTCTGGAATGCATTCAAAAGATTCAACATTCCTATTATAGAGGACTTGGGTACTGATCCCTCGACTACAAGTGTTGCAGAAGAATCTACTGAGAAAATGACAGAAGAGGTGGGCCTTGAATAGACTAATATTTCTCCTCCGGATTCCCCTACAGTCTCTGGATCTAAAATAGAAGAAAGAATACAGGAGAAAGAAGCAGAGGTGAAGGAAAAAGAAGATGACAGTACAGAGGTTGTGGAAGGGGAGAAAGCTCCAAAAGACAGTTCTGTGACTGCAGAAGAAAAGAAAAATCTGTCTCCGGCAAGAGACACTGCAGAATTAGTCAAGGACTTTTTGACAAAAGCAACTATGGAGATTGATGAACCGGAACAATTAAAAGGGCCATTAGATTTTGACTCTCTATCTCCGGTGCAAACAATGAAAATAGCTTCATTTGCAAATGCGAAGGTCAAAGAGAAACTACTGAAATCTCACATGGAAGACTGTGAGTTGTTAGAAGCTGCTTCTGGAGTTCTTGAAAAGATTATGCCATCCTTTCAGAAGGTTCCTATAGCCTCCTCTTCCGGTAATCTCAAAACTCTAGTCAACAGTGTTAGCACACATTTTGATTCTCTAGAGAAGTTAGCTAAAGAAAAGGTCTGGAAGGAGTTTTTGGATAAGAGATTCTCCGAAGTACAGGGTCTGATAACAAATGATAGGAGAGTTATGGATATTGGGATAAAGAGCTTGGAAAATGCTCTTAAAGATGGCAGAAATTTGTACAAATTTTACTTATCTTGGCCCACAGTGACCAAAGATATTGAGAGGAAAGTAAAAGAACAAGAGGATAAACTATTAAATCTGTCTCAAAGTTTTGATCCTCTCTCATCCTCTATAGTAAATCAAGAGTGTCAGACTATTGCAATCACAAATGCAATAAAGAATTTTGAGAAGGAAAGGAAGAACATAATTAGCTGGATGGTGAACTCAGAGGGATAATTGTCCCTAAGTTAGAGGCCATGCATGAGGCCATAAAATAAGCTCAAATCACAGCCCAGACAAATGATCCAACAGATCTTAAGAGGGTAGAAGCTTTTGCGTTCCTATTGAGCGGTCATATTTCAATTTTGGATAGAATGAAGCAAAGTTGGGCTACAAAATTTATTCAATTGAAGACAACTTTTGTAGACATACTTCAGTATATGTAAGTTTGCCATATGTATATACTTATGCGGCTAAGTATAGTTGAATTTTTTGAAAGTTTTGATATGCGGACCCTACCCTTTGCCTTTGATGTCAAAGGGGGAGTGAGGAGCAGTGAAAAATGAGGAATCCAGGTAAGGGGAGCTTCAGAAAATGTAAATAAAAATAGAGCATCAGCCAAGGGGGAGCATAGTGTAAACACTTGGTCATTTTTCACTAAGTGTTGCCATCAATGCCAAAGGGGGAGATTGTTGGCAAGAGACACTATATGGATTCATGAATGTTGTCATTGATGGCAACAAAGTTCATCCCACACATCCGCAGGACATGGTATGTCTATATCAGAAGTGAGAGTGAAGAATGTTGTGGTTTGGTAAACAAGAACATGTGGCGAGGTCCTACAGTTAGGTCCGGATCTCTTAGAGGAAGTATCTTGGTGAAGTGCAGATTTGGGGAAGTTAAGAGGAGTATCTTGACTGATAGATTCCAAGGTTTGAGCCTCCGGTGTGGAAAGAATAAAGAGATATGAATGCTTGAGTGTCAGGTTCCCAAGTGACAGTGTGAACAGAGGAAGAACTGACTGGCAAAACATCAGACATTATTCCGGATGTGTTTCTGATGTTGGTAAAGGTTATGAAGGCATAAATTATGTTTGACCGACATGATTAATGATTTCCACAAGTATATCCTTGATCCGCATTACTTGGTAAGCAAGGATTCAGCCGACAAATCAGAGCTTATGGAAAATATTGACTATTCGGGTGCCGACTAGAAAGGTGATGAAATCACTTGTGCAGATATATATACAAGATGAATTTAGTTATGAGATGTGTGTGGTTGGAAGTGATGTGCGAATAACAGTAGTAAAGTTGAATAAAAGTAGAAAGGAAGATCCAATATGTGAAAGAAGAGCAGCATAAAAGAAAAGAGATGAAGTGCAGTAGATCAGTATACAGAGCCTAACTGGAACTGAACTCCAACATATGTTGATGCTCCTTATTAGTTCAAGTATTGTATAACACTCTTTATAAATTGTAGACAGTGTGTCTCTTGTAGGCAGTGTGCCTCTTGTGAGCAGTGTGCTCGGGCAATGAGCCCTAATTGGCAAGTGCCATTTTGTAATCCTATTCTTCTAACAGAGAATACAATCTTGGGTTAATCACCCCGTGGTTTTTCCCTTAATAGGGTTTCCACGTCAAAAATATTGTGTCATGTGTATTTCCATTTCATGATTAAGTTTACTTGTTTGAATTAATGCTGCACTAATTATGAAGAAAGTTTAGAAAGCTAAAATAATTAAGATAACTGATTCACCCCCCCTCTCAGTTATCAACACTAACCTTATGAAATGCAAACAAGGTAACAAATATGCTTCTTTCAAGATCTACAATGAAATGTTTGTTTTTCCAATTTCATATTCAAGAAAGAAAGATCATGAATGTGAAGGTACATAAAATGAGATCACTTATAACAACCTAAGAATGCATCCAGATCTGAAACAACACACTAATCTACAACCCCTAGTTTGAAGACTAGCTAGATTTCCTACAAATGCAAGGTTTTTACAAACACTAGTTTTGAAACTATGCACAATTTAGCTATGTAGGTATGCAAAATGAATAATGAACTCAAATATAATTAGATATAGGGTAGAAAACAACTCAGATCTGAAGCAAGAAGGATGTCAAAGTGTAAGAAATGATGGGTTCACCAAAATGTTGAATAGAAAAGAGTGACTTAGCCTAACAAGGTTAACTAGGTCAAACCCTCTTCTATTAACATTGGAACACAAACTGAGCTTGGATTCTACTCAAGAAGGAGAGCCAAACTATAGGAGGTTTTTCCCTTTTTTGTATAGAGGAGTGTCAACCAGGCCCAACTAAATCTAACCAAGCAAGCTAGGGCAAAATATCAAACCCTAGTTGACAAAGATTTACTCATAACAAATTGTCAGAAGCAGATATCAGAAATCTAACACCACAGCGAGGATCAAAGGACATAATAGAACCTGGATCCAAATTTGAGGGCCCAAAGGACTAGGGTGTCCTAGACCCTGATTAGGGTTTGGAAGAATGTGATGTTTGACGTGTCTTCTCCCTTTTGTGTTCTTATCTCCTGTAGCTTGTTTTCTGCAGATTCTTCCGGATGCTACCTACACACACACAAGAAGGAAAATGGTTGGGTTCTATTTAGGAGCTTGCTTAAGTCAAGCTCCATGAATGTTGTTTCCACCTCTACAATAGCAATGATGAGATCTCAAAGAGTGGGTGCCCTAGGAGGGCAGAGGCAAATTTGAAGTAGAATGGAATGCTAGAACAAAGCATGAAGGAAAGAAGTCACCATGAGCATGGAAACCCTAGCATGCTTGATGCAACGTCACAAGTTGACTCAAGAAGTTGGTGTAGCCCAAAGAAGTAGAAAGATCTTCACAAGACCTGCAAGAAGTTAGTGCCGCAACAATAATACACCATAGAGAGCTTTAGAGAAGAGTAGAGAGCATGAGAGAGAAGAAGAAAGAGTGCAAGGGTGCCTAGATTGCTTAGAGAACTTAGAGATGTTCAAATGAATGAACTAACTTACTTATATATGCATTCCTACTCTCAAACGACAAATAAAACCAAATGGGGCCGACATGAGGAACTATTTAAGATGTCTTAAGCTGACATACCTTTAAATTAGGTCAGGGCTAAATGAGGGACCAGGGCGCTTGGGTGCCCTTGTCCTTTAGCCTGAGAAACTTTGGCATTAGTCCCTTTAAGTGTTATTAGATTGGTCTCATTGTTATTTTGTCAGGTTTTATCATCGAGATTGAGAATTAATTATTTAATGTTCAAAAAGGTGTTAAAATAGGACCTGATTAACAAGTGTAAACATTTTAGGTCCAACCAGGTGCTAAACTAGGTGTAAAATGCTAGTGTACACATTTTACTCCATAACAAGGACTTTATTTTTCTCTAGTTCCCTTGTTTAAGTTCATACTTTCCAAAGACATTTCTAGACTTTCCTCGACATTATCCATGTTTATGATTACCTTGAAGACTTGAAAGCATTAAGAATAGTATATGATATGTTGATGAATGATTATGTGTGAATTAATGATTTTTTTATAGAATGTGATAGTAATTTCTGTTATTATATGGTAGTTTGTGCTGTGTAAATACTATATGGAGAAACTAACCCCTATGCAACAAGTACACAATTACCTGTGGCAAAGGCCATCTGTCAAACTGCAATAAAGGAGGTGTTTATCTACATTTTAAAATGCAATAACCCACAGCCAAAGGGAAAGGATTCTGAATCAAGTGGGCATGGTTTAACCATAACTCCTCCCACTCCTTTACGGTTTCACCTTCAATAGTTGAGATAGTCATAAAGATGAAGAGGAGATTAGATCATGGTTTGTGATTAATCCAATAATGTTCTATTTTCATTTATGTTTGTCTTTATAGTGAATAAGAAGAATCATAGTAGGATTGTGATATCTGGATTATCTTTGTAATAGTTAGTTTCCTACTTCTGATTTGATTAGAATAATAATAGTCTTCTTCCTATGTTTGTGGGGAGAATGGACAAGTGTAGGATAGTTGTTTAGAAATTTAATTCAAATAGGAGGCTTGAATCATGTCTATATATGATAGATTCTGTATTTGATAGAGGGAGTTAGAAGAGATTTTGTATTGTCAAATTCTTGTTATTGTATTACATCTTCCAGAATTCAATAGAGAATATAGATTCAGATTCAATCAATGAGTAGTTGATATAAGAAGAGATTTGATTTTAATTTTACAAGATTATGGTCACTCAAGAAAGGGTCACTTGAGGTAACTGTAGTTCTCCTGTTAGTTTATATTGTTAGTTTACATTGTTAGTTTAATTTGTTAGTTTACATTGTTAGTTTATTAAGTTATTATGATTTATTAAATTAGGGAATATTGAAGGTGATCATTGATCTAGTACATAGATTATTTTTCTGTTGTGATTAAGATAGTTCATGAACAGTTCTTTAGGAAGTTGAGTATGGTATTTGTTATTCCTTAACAGAATTACCTACCCATAGCAACTACCATTCTTTGCAATTTAGAGTTTGTTTCCTTCTGCATTGTTTGTTTCTATGCACAACTTCTAGGGTAAACTCAAGAATCCTTGACTATACATACAATATAGGTACCATCCAAGAAGAATATGATTCCCTGGTTTGACATATTGAAATTTAACACATTATAGCCATTAGGTTGCTTGATATAGGATCTGTAGGTCCATTGAGTTGAGTGCATGCCCTTTCAACATCAATTTATTGGTTAATAATGGAGTTAGACACTTCCATCCTCTCTCACTTACCCCTTCACCTTTTATCCCCTTCCTACCCTCAACCCCACCACCTCCCCATCCCTTCTCCCTCCCTCCCTCCCTCCCTCTCTCCCTCCCTGCACCCTAACCCCACCCTCAACTACACTTCTTATTCTACATATCCATTAACGCCTTACCTTATTTTCCTCTCAAACAACCCTTTCAAAACTTGCTCTCACACACTTTCTCTTCTCTCACCCCTCACCCCATACTATTACCTCTTAATTTTTGACTTCCATTTCCTTTACCTTATCCACCTTAGTTCATGCCCTCTTCCAACTCATCTCAACCATCCACTATATCCCTTGTATCAACCCCAAAATGTCTCTCCCTCTTCTCCCCATCATTGAGAAAGTTAAAACCTTTCCACTTATTGATGACCACTTCAACCATCATATTCACTATGTACACATTGAGAATTGAAGATGTCAAATCATACTCCCATCTTCATATTCTTCATGAAAAGATGGGAACCTTGCAAGATGGAACCAAATATTTTTCTATTGTTAATTCCCTCCATATGATGCTTGCCACTCATTCCTCAAGACTAGACATCCTCTAGTGTATCGGTATTCTATTACATTTGACCACTCCACCTCCTCATCTACCACTTCCTCTTTTGCTTCTCTTGTTTCCTCCACACCACCTATTTCCAAATTTACTCCATGTACCCTTCCACTTTCTCATCCTTAGTTATCCCCTCCCTTACCTAATTACCCTTGCATTTTTTCTACCATAGTTTCCACCACCTCTCCCTTAGTATATTCCCACCACTTCCTTAACCCTCATGTCATTCGTCATTCTATCTCCCTCCTTCCCTATACTCATTCTTTCACCCATACCTCCCCCTTTCCTAATCCTTCCCAACCTTTGACTCACCCTCTTGTCTCATCCCATCCCTTATCCTTCTCTACCTAATACCCTTTCTCATCCCAACTACTTTTCACCCTTCCATATACCATTGCTTCTACTCCACCTACTTATTTTCCTTGTATTCATGGCATGCCTCCTCTACCCCCTCCTCATCATCCTACTTCCAACCTGGCCATGCAACTCATCTTACATGACCTTGGGGCTATGTAAACTAAGTTATATTATCTCCCTTCTTCTAACTGAGAGGTTATGACAAATTTGCGTCAGAAATCTCTCTCCTAATTTTCTCTCTCATCCCTTTCCTCCTATATTTGTATCTCCCAAATTTGAAATGTATAATGGAATGGGGGATTCTATAATGCATGTATGGTATTTCAATGCTATATGCCTAGATGTTATATATGATGATCATCTTCTTGCCAAAGTTTTCTCATGCAAACTCAAATGCTATGCTCTTGAGTTGTTTTATTCTCTCCCTCATAACCCCATCCACTTATTCATAGTCTTGAGTGGTTTTTTTCTCTCCCTCATAGCTCCATCCACTTCTTTGTAGAATTAGTCACATGCTTCTGTCCAACACTTTCAAGTCCATGTTGGCTTGAAAATTACATTCTCTAACTTGGTACAATGCAAGAAACAACCTACCAAGTGTGTCAACAATTTTGTTATGCGATTCAAATCCATGCTTGCTAATATTTACTACCACCTTTTTGATGATGAGATTCAATGTCTCTTTATTAATAATTTAATTACACCTATCAAAGACAAGGTCGTGTTTAATTATTGTGCTTCTTTTTCAGACCTTTGTGCCACTCTTAGGAATTAAGAGACAAATTTATCATATGAAAATCTATTGACTTATAATCCCTCTTCTTTTACTTCTTCCTCTACATCTTTTACCTATCCTTCTAAGTTATTTAAATCCTCCTTCCAAAAAGCTAATAACCTTCCCAACTTTTCTAGACCTAATCCTAAGCCCAATGCCAACCATGTTGACCCTTCTCCCTAGTCTTCTAATGCTATCACCTTCTAACCATAGCAAATTTGTAAATTCAATTGCCCTTTTTATCTCCTTCATATTCTCAACCAACTTATCCTTACCAACTTTTCATTTTACTGTCTATTTTTCCCTTAAACACTTCCCTTCCCCTTATATGTGACTATGACTCTACAGCATTTTTCCAATATCACCATTCCCATGGCCATGACATTGATAAGTGTATGGGGCCTTCGCCACAATGTGCAAGATATTATAGACAATAATATAGTCCATGTTGAACGTCATGATGATTGGGGAAATAAATCTATAGCACCTCGTAATCAAAACCTACATATTTACACTAATCCATTTCCTTAACATCATCATTCAAATCAAATGGATCTTGTTCTTGAGCCTTAAACTTCTTCTTATGTTCTACCTAATGACTCTACCACTTTGCTTACCACCATCATCACTTCTTCTGTTGACCTACCCTCTTATACCTTTGATGACTTTGTTGGTGCTCTTGGTGCACATTCTTCTCCTCCTCTCATCACATTTTCCCTTCTAAAATCCTTACAAATTTTTATCATGGCCATCTCTATGTAAAATGGTGATTGGCTACAAGGACAATTCATGGTATCTTTGTAGATGCTACTTGTTCTTTCAATATATGCACCAAGGAATTCTTATATAACCATCACTTTTAGCAAGGTTATTATGTTGTATTTGAGATTGACTTTAAATGGTTTCATGGTACTTTTATCGATACCTTGGGATGTGTAATTATTCCCCTCTAAACCAATCCCAAAGAGTTTCTTACTTTATGCCATATCATTCCTACTGATTTGGTATACTTCTAGGCCACCCTTGGATTGAACAAAATCAAGTGGTCCCTTCAATTATTCACCAATGCATCAAATTTATTCATAATAATGACATGATAACTATCCCACATCATGAGTACTAACCCTTGTCTAATTTAGGGAACATTCTCATTGACACCTTCATTACCAAACCCACGGGCCCACCTTAAGAGCATCATGCTACCCTCTTTGGGTTGCATAAATGTTTTAAAGAACATCAAGCATGTATCCATGCAAGTAACCTTAATCTTATTGTATATCCTCATGGGTCTCTCATCCTTTCCTCCACAACATATCTTCACTTACCCCTCCTTGCTTCTCTTCTACACCTAATGATAATTCCTCTTCCTTCTCCTCTACTTCTAAAATATTTAGCTATGCTCCCAAACCCAAAAAAAAAGAAATCATGTCCCTCTCATCCCAAGGCCATTATTGTTCCTTCTACTCTCCCACAAATTCTACCCACTCCTAAGATATCCCCTCTTCTTAACACTCTAACCCACCAATATCCTCCCCAACCTAAGCCCAAGCAACTTCTCCAATTTTCCCCAAGGCCCAAGCTCTTATCTACCCACGCCAAACCTAATTTTCTAATCCAACATGATCCCAAACGCCTCTTCCTAGACCTCTTAGCACTTCTACAACTTATTTTCTAGTTATTTATATTATGGAGCCTACCCCACCACATACAGACCTTCCTACAATTATTGTTGATATCCCTTCTCTCTATTATTTTTATTTATGGCTCACTTCACTCTTCTTAGCCTACCTCACCACATGTAGGCCCTCCCAAGATGATTTTTTATATTCTTCCTCTCTCTTCTATTTTTCTTCAGACTCGATTTTCCCTTCTAAGCCTTCTCTTCATGTATATCCTTATTTTATGGCCTACTTGGTTGAGTTCTCATTGGCTCATCTTGAGGATGATGATTTCCTTCATGATACCATATATATGGATTACATTGGTTGATTCTTTTTAGGCCTCTTTCCTTTATTTTTCTACTATTTTATATATCTCGTGCTTATGTTCTTCAACCTTAGTGGAGGATGCATGTCAACCTTGTAGGTGCATGCTAACACAATAGTGAGCAACACATATATGTTGTGCTTATTGTCACTCTCTTATATTTGTCTACCTATTATTCCTTGTTTATCTACTACTTGGGACACCTATATTCATATTTATAGTTACTCACCTATAATTTTGGAGATTATGCAAATCATTAAGGTGCTCTTGACTTTTTCATTTTGACCCCAAATTATAGGTCTACTTGTGTTTATGTCTCCTCTATTTGTGGCATTCCTCATGTGCCTTCTTCTCTATGTCATTCATCACTCTATATTTTCTTCTTCATGAGTTTGGATACAATGCAAAGCATTAATGTGCTCTTGCCTTTTTCATGTTGACCCAAAAATCATGCTCTTCATATTTTTGTTGTATCCCACTTCTTGCTACTTCTCTAGTGTTGTGTTCTATGAATTTGAAGATGATGACATGCATTTAAATTAATCAATTTCCTTAGATCTCTTTATATTGTGCTCTTTATATAGTGTGTGCACACTCTTTATGAGTTTGGAGATAATGCAAAACATTAAGGTGCTCTTACCTTTTTCATGTTGACCCAAAAATGATGCCCTTCATCTTTTTGTTGTATCCTACTTCTCGATACTTCTCTAGTGTTCTGTTCTATGAATTTGAAGATGATGACATGTGTTTAAATTATTCATTTTTCGTAGATCCCTTTGTATTGTGCTCCTTATATAGTGTGTGCACACTTTTATTTTCTTATGTGTTTGCACTACACTTACACACCCTCCTATGCTATGTTCTTAATCTCCCTTATTTTTCCACTAATTCAACTCTCACATTCTTAAATATTGTTTTTGGTCTCATACTAGGCTTAGCCTTTACAATTTTTATTATCATATTTCTCCTTATGTCCTTGTCACACCTCACCCTCTTTCTATTCATCGCCTTCTCCTCTTGGCTTTCTTCAATAAGGAAAACCTTGTGGAGGCATATTTGGGAGCAACACCTCTTGTTTCCTATTTTCACTTGTTACTACCCTACCATCTTACAACAACATTAATCATTTTCTATTGTTTTCCCCTACATCACCTTGTCATGTGCCATAAATGATTCTCTCATCTTGTTTACCTACTATCATCTCATCCTACTTATACATTACCATACCATCTATCCTTTACTTTGTTGACTAGTTTACCTTCTTCTTTTTATCTCTTTCATTTTCGAGACAACTTCCTATACATACCCTCCTAATCATACTATTCCTTTTTACTAAATATCACTCACATTGTCACTTTACTACTACACTTTACCTTGCTTCCTACTAATCCCATCATCACTTTCCTAGTTATCTCATATCACCCACATTCTCTTTCTTCATTCACTTTCATTAACTTCATTCTATTTACTTTACTCTTCCCTTGCTACACATTAATTTGCTTGATATCCCCCAAAAACTTTATCATGCACCTTATCATACTATCCTCATACGTGTACTTTCCTATCCACCCTCTACTTATTTTCCTTACCCCCTTGCTCTTTCCATGTGAGGAGACATGCATTGATATCATTGGAGGGGCATCACCTCAATACATGTTCTTCCTACACTCTTGATCACCTTATGGTTTCCTAGTTATTATTATCTTACCCTTATTTCATACTTTCCCCTACCATGGGAGAAAAACTCTAGTGATATTTCTAGGGGTAAAACATTCCTTATGCATCTTCCTCTTAATCTCCCATTATGTGCTTTACATCTTTACCCTCAATCTACAAACTACCCATCTATTCCATTCATCATCTTTTTTATTATTTTTCTTTAAATTGATTTTCTCTTTCCATAGCCTATTAATTTAAGGGGGGCATGCATTCTCCCTTATCACATAATTTTACCACAAGGGATCTTTTCACAACAATTACTAGTATCATGTCACAATGGTGGTTCCATGATAGACAATATTTTTATTTTGATAGCTTTGTCACAGCCATAGTTTTTTATTTCAGTGGCTCTATGACAACCATAGAATTTTTATTTGAATGGCTCTGTCATAGCCAATTTGATTTTTGAAACTCCATCACAACCATAGCACTTTGATTTAGGCGACTCCATATCCAAATCTATGCAAAGGTGGCACCTTCACAACCATATCTATTATCTCATGCTGGTTCCATCGTAGCCTCTTCTTATAATATTTCTTGTTCAAACAATCCTCTAGGGATCCCTCACTTTCCATTTGATTGGGTTCAACAAAAAGTAGATAGCAATTCCAAATATGTGAAACTTTTCTTTTGACTACTTATACTAATTTACTCACTTGCGTGCATTGTAAATTTGAAGATGATACTTGAGGAAAAAAAATAGATGACAAAAAAATGACTCTTTAGTATCCTCTAATATATCCTTTTATCCAATATATTTAAATTAATGTTTATTTACTTTAACATACTTGATTCATTGTAATGCATAAGCCCACTAAAGTGGGAGCAAGATGTAGAGTCAAAAAGTGTTTACTTGGCACTAGTCTCTCCGTGTTTTGTGTAATGCCCCAAGCTTTCACATAGGACATTAGCCGAACAAACACTGAACCAACAAATTTTTTGCATTTGCAAGTGCAACATTTACATGTCGCATTGCACTTACGCACACACAAGGTGTTGCAACATGTACAACAACACCTAAAAAGACATCACCATTGTACAATGCAAGGTGGCACACATGGAAGACTTCACCCATCATGTGACAACTCACCACGATGACCAAGAGAGAGGTGGAGCTCACTCCATGATGAGGATCAGATACATGTCCATGAACTCGCTCCCTCGCGAACACATGGAGTAGGATGGGGGTGACATCCACCTCAGTCTATTTCATGATGACACAAGACATCCCAAACACAAGGGTAACGCTCACCCACGGGATAGTCCAACTAGGAAGTATGATTCCTCAACCAACTAGAATGGTCACTAGTCAAACTCATGTAAAGGCACACATCCCAATGCAAAGGAGGGAATAATCCAAGAGTGCATATCATATCATAGAAATGACACCAAAACACTTACGAGGCTAAAAATAGTAATCAATGCCAAAGATAATTCATTTTAACCAAAAACATTAAGTTGTCGAACCAATTATGTCCACATGTCAAAAAGGACAAAAGCGATACAAAAGGCTATGCATGTTCAACACCAACGTCGACACATGCCAAAAGAAAAGATAGGATCCTCACCACCTATGTGGGATGAATACAATCCAACATAAACATATCCATAAACATCAAATACAACATCAAATAACTGAGTCTAAACATGCTAACATAGCTAGATTCTAACATGTAAAATCTATCAAAACATGCCAATGTCCTCAAAAAACAAGGCGTGGAAAAATACAAGACGATATCCAATAATTACAATATTTGAAGGGCTTCATCCTAAACATAGATGAATCATAGCCAACATCATAGATCAACTCAAAGCATTAATTACATCTTATTACAAGGGTCTCAAAAGACCTACATTACAAAGGTTACAATAATCAATAATGATAAAATACAAGTGTATAAACCACCCAAAACCAACATGCTCTCCAAGGTGCAACAAGGCACAAAGCACAAGGTAAACCACCTACAAAAAGATCAAGGAATCCATCCAGCACCTGAAGATCATCATGAAGGACTAATGAGGAAATGTTGCTCACCTCCTAACCATATTTCCATCGTCGAGTGCAATAGATGTCTACACAACTCTAAGCAACCCCCGAGCTATGGAGAAGGTGATCATGGCAAACCCGCTAAGAGTATCTCACACATCCAAAGTATACAAGAAGCATATGGAATACACGCCAATCAATGCACACAACACACATGACACAAATGCCAATATAATGCATATAAACAACACATGGTACAATTACCATCCAATTGCATTCAAGTAACATATGACACACTTGCCAAAACATAATAGAATGACATAACAACATTCAAGCATAAGGGAAATAGTCACACCTTCAATGTACACCAAACAAGGCATAAATCATAATCCATCATAGACACATACAAGCATGAATTAGGCATCACAATGCACATACAATCACATGGTAAACATCACACGTCGAGTCAAACTCCGACGATGGAAGAATGAAGAGAGACCTAGGTAGTTAGGACAAGGAGTGTCAAACGAGGGCAATACTCACCTCGCAGTAGAACATGAAGGCATAACCTCCTCATAGAAACTGAACACTACACCAAAGATTGCTCTTTACACCCAAACCCAAGCAAGGCAGACACTTCACCAGCACATGCAGTTTGGTGTCGATGATCTTATTATTAAATTTTATTACCCAATGTGTTTAAATGTTATTCTTGATTAAAACTTCCATTCGATAAATTCCAACGACCTCTTTGGGCCGTGGCGCACGATGGAAGCCACTCCTTTCCTACCCCTAGACCTCTTCCTAAACACCCATAGCACCAATTTGACCAATTGGGCATGGCACAGATTTTGAGGTGACAAAATCACAACATATTCTCAAAAGATGCAAAATACCATTCTAATTGGGAGAGAACTCATCCCACAAACTAAAACATGAAGGAAATGCATACAAAGCAATTTTTAGGTTTTCAAAAATAGAGAAATAAGTGGCACTGATTTCAATGCACCAAAATGTCTCAAAAAATAACAGTCTCACAAGATGCAAAATCACATAATATGAAAGAGTCAACTCATCCCTCAAAGAAAATCATAAAGGAAATGCATAGAATTCAATTTTCATGTTTTCTAAAAGTCCAAAATAACCATAAGGCCCTAAAAACTCCATTGGAGCTCTCTTTGGCACCTTGACCAAAGTTTGACCAATTTTCTAACTTTTTTTTTCAATAGCTATGCATGATCTGACAACTACCCATGATAGATAACATGCCTAACAACCAATATATGCAATAAAAATGAGTTGGGGATTTCCACAGAAAATTTGTCAGGGTTTTGTCTATATTTTCATGTTTCCAAAAATGAAAATACATAAAAATAAAAGCATACACAGCTGAAATAAATTTTCTAAGCTTCCTACAACTAAGCAAAGCCATCTTCAACCATTCTAGATGGTGTGGCATGAAGGAAATAAAATAAAACAATTTAAATGAGAAGATTGGAGAAACTTACCTTCCAATACAAGCAAAATCCAAGAAAAAGAATGAGGTTGAATGTCAGATTCAATCCACACACAACAAGCAAACACCAAGCTCTTGAATCCAATCCAAACTCTAAGCAATTCCATACAAAACTCCCTTCCAAGCAATCAGATATCCATTTTTCAAGCAAGAGGGTTTCAAACAAGGGAGAGCAAATTTTGGAGAGAAAAATAATAATGAAAAATACATGTCTTTTTCCTTTTATTCCTCTAAAGACACTATTCCTTTTTTGGTAATAAATTAATCCTTTAAGTGATTTAATCAATCAATTCAAAATTATAGCCTTTGCACTAAATCATTTAATTCATTTAATTCAACAATTAAATATTTGAATGTCTCTTTTGCAAATCAAATAGGCATTTCAAATAACACATTAATAAACCCTTTTTCACTTAAAACACCCAAATAATTCACTGAAATAGATAGGGAAATAGTTAGTCGAATGAACTCAACTATTCCAAACATGTTATTGCCATTTAACTCAATCTCATTCCGAAAAGTAAAAACATGCCATACTAGGCATTCAGTTTCCTCATTTAATGCAATTTCTACCTTTTTACGAAAAAATATCAAATTTTAGAATTACCGAAATCACTCAAATTTGTTCCACAAGCATATAATGATGCAAAAAACATTTTTGCTAAAGCAAAAATAGCAATTTCCAAATTAAAACATTAATTTAATCTGAAAACATGCTTTTTGAAACATTTTAAAAATAAAGTGCAAGAATGCTAAGGTAACACATGCAAATGATACCAAACACACATCATGGGTTTCCACAAAACAAGGATAAGGGTGAGATCACTTAGTGTCCCATGTCAACCTTCTCCACATTTCCCACATTAGTTAACACCTGTAATTACCTGTACACTCAAGTAAACCATCAGGCATACCTGCTCCATACATAAAATAGACGAAGCACATCATAATACTCAACGTGGTATAATATTGCATAAGCATCATAAACATGGGTCAACAATCAATCGACATCATAAAATCATATATGCATAAATCAATTAACACAATCATACTGAAGACATCACATCCATCCAACATATTACACAATTGAAGACAATGAAGCTGAAGCACTACAATAATCTAACACACACGAACACAATGTATGCAATCCATAATGCATAGTTGGAAAGCCAAATAATAAAGAAAAATGCCATTGGAAACACCTCAATGGTCATGTAGAATACACCCTCAGAACCCCTCGATGGCACCATAGATCTCATTGACAAGTTCGGTGCAATGCATCAAAGCATAATAATCACATAATACAATGATAAACACTCAGAACAACATATAACACATGAATCAAAGCACACAAGGCACACACTAGGGTGGGCATTACATTTTGCACTGATTTTAGTGTCCATCACACCTAAACACAACTAGGTATCACTTCAACCATTTCGAAACCTAAAACTCCTCATAGGTGTCTCAAACCACCCAATCGAGACCCTTTCTATTGTCGAGACTTTGTTCCCCTCTATTCTCTTTATTGTATCCTAGACACTAGCATGTCTACACTAGTGTCTATCAATTTGATTCCCTTTCTCCCACCAATGGTCACTCAAATCCTAACCTTCACCTTAAGTTTTATAATTGTCCATTGATCCAAATTTGCCTACTTAATGAACCATTCCTAATTTGGAAAGTCTTTCATTTTTCTAAATCTTCTTACATTCTTTACACATTCTTCTAGATCTTCTTGCATTATGTAAACATCCTCTAGCTCTCTTGATTTCTTCATGCGCTCTCTCCCCCATGCTAAGTTTTATAATTGCAAACTAGTCTATTGCAAGGATTCCAATGTATATTTATATTGAAGCTACATTGAAAACCCTTGGCACACCTTTGAGCCTCTCTTCATTACCCTTGTTCCTCTATACACAAGCACCATGCACTTTCCTAGTATGGAAACTTTCTAGGGCATCTCCAACATCATTGTTGACACACATCACTCCTGCATACTTGCACCATCATATTTACACAAAATTGTGTTGTCATGTCCCCTTTTCAGCCCTAGGTGTGTGACATGGTCCCTTAGCCTATTTTCTAATTTCTCGTAGGTTAAGGGTTGAGTTAAGGAAATTATTTTAATAATAATTAAAGTCATTCTTATAGTCCTTTTTGTTTATATTGTAAAAGTCCACTTTATTTATTACTTTTAGGCCGCCTAAATGGGACACAATAAGGCCTTTGTAACTCTTAGTGTTATTTTAATTATTTTTTGGTAGAGTTACTAAAGTCAATTTAAAATTAGCTTTTTTGGAGGGAAAAAGTAAATATTTTAATTTTAATTCCTTGGGAGTCCATAAAAAGGGTCAAAGGCTCATTTGAAAATCTCTATCAAATTATAAAAAAACTCTTGTATTTGAAATTGAGCCTTGTGTTCATTTCTTTCCCTAGGACGAAAACCCTACGAGCAAACAAGATTGAGGATGAAAACCCTCTATTTTGAAGGAGAAATTCCATCCAAGGATTTCCATTGAGTTGATTTGCATTGTATTTTCAATTTGTGGTGTTAGTGTGATGATTTTAGTTTGTGTGGTGTGTCTGACATATTTAGAAAATACAAAAATAATGTTGTGTGTGTTCCAAATTCATGTGGGGAGGGATTTCTAGTTTATTTCATATCCTTTCTTACAAATCTAATGTATTAATATTCAATTGGGAAAGAGATTATCCTTGTGTTGGCAGGTCGTACTCTTGTGTTGGGTCATACATATTTCAAGGGATGGTCGTACTATTCTTGCTAAGTTAGTAGGTTGCATCACATAATAAGGAGTTGTTGTAAGTTTAGAAGGGGGTGGTTGTCATTTATGGTGCCAAACATTGTTTCCCATGCAGCTACACCATATTTCAATAGTGTTGTTTTAGTTGGGAATTGGGATGCAACGATATTTGGGGCTTAGTGTGTTATTCCATTTGTGGAAAGAAGATAATCAGGCGTGCAGCTAGTCACCTTACTCTGAAAACTATAGACTTTGAGGTTACTTTGGCACTTTATATTATTGCTAGCTCATTCCTTGGCAAGATGTACATTTGTATTTGCTAAATTCTGAGTTGGATTAGATACTACATGTTTATATAAGTTGGTATAGGAATAATCTATCTACTCTTTAATCAACAACTACATTGTGAGTATATGCTCTAGAAGTTCTTAGTTGATTTTAAAGTTTGAATGCCTTGGAAATTACAAGTTTTTATCACTGTAGTTGTAAGTTTTAGTGTATAATCTTGGAGGGCTTAGCCACCAAGAATAATTAAATGTTATAGTGGTTTTCATCTTGTATTTTGGTCAGACCACTGTTAGATTGAAATTATTTAACATTATAATAATTCAAAAGGTATTCCATAGGATTCATTTAATTTCTTACTTTGCATTGTAATCACTGATTGAATGGCATATCCGGCAAGTGTTTGCACTCATTATCTACCAATTTGGTGTTGATCCAAATCTATTTGTAGTCTATCATTTTGGCATTGACTAGATCTATAGTTGTAATGAGTCAATTTGGCTTGAGAATTTTAATTCTATTCGTCTATTTTGATGTTGATTGTAAATTAGTCAACCTACTACTAGTAAGCTACATTATTTACTTTCTTGTCCACATCTTGATTTGTGTATGCTCTCACCTTGCCCACATTGAGATCTTGGTGATCTAAAAAAAGACTTAGGCTTGTGTTGATTGTAAGATTTGGAGATTTTGGGCTAATAGTCTAGTTAGGGACATTACAATAGTATCAAAGTTGGTGTTCTTTCTAACTTGTGAAAAGATAACATTGTATGCAACATTCGCCTCATGCACGGTAGTGACAGAGAGTACCACTACTATCAGAGAGAGAAAAAGAAGGGTACATATCAGTAGAGGAAGGAACAATAGAATCCTATGATAGAAGAGACTAATATGGCAGGAAGAAAGAAGAGAGTTATGGGAGAAGATGTTTCAATAAAGGTACTGTACAATAGACTAGTGTAAGGGCAAAAGTGCCTTATGGATATGTTGGCTCAGTTGATTCACACGATGCATAATAATGTGAATATACTTAGGAACCATGAGCCTAGACATTAGAATGGTGAAGGGAGCAGTTTTGGGATCAATAATCACCACAACACTTACAACCAAACCTAGAGGACTATTATTAGTTTTATTGCTAGACTCTTCCAACCTACTTTCCTTCATACAGAGGAAGAAATTCCTGGAATGGAAGCTCAAAATCTGGTAGTGGATGACATCACAGCTTGCTATGTTTAATATAGAGCTCTTCAATATAAGATCTGGAATGAAATGTCTCATACAAATTTTATGCATATGAAGAAAACAAGAAATGTCCCTAGACCTCGACCTAGACCTTAAGAAAATCAAAGAGACTTACAACATGGTTTGAGAAAGTTCACTACAACAGAACATGCCATTAGCGCCTAAAATAGCACTGGATTTTAGTGCAATTGAGCTCAGAAATTGGACACTTTGTCTGACGCAAAACTCGACACAATTTTGCATGCTTACTTTCATGTCAGATTTAGCACCGACTTTAGCGACGGATTTAGCGTTGACTTTTGCACCGAAAAGCAACAGCCAGATTTGGCACCAGATTTAGCACTGGATTTTACACCCAATTTGGCTTCCGATTTTGCTTTTGGTTTGGATTCCAGGTTTGCTTCTTGTTTTGCTTCTATTTTTGCTTCCAGTGTTGCTTCCAATTTTGCTTCCAGATTTGCTTCTGATTTAGCACCAAATTTGGTACCCAATTTGGCTTCTAGTTTTGCTTCTTGTGTTTCTTCTAGTTTTGCTTTGGGTTTTGCTTCTAGTTTTGCTTCCAATTTCGTTTCCCATTTTGCTTCCAGATTTGCTTCCCATTTAGCGTTGTATTTGGAACTCAATTTGGCTTCCAGTTTGGCTCCTGATTTTGCTTCTTGTGTTGCTTCCAAGTTTGCTTCCAGTTTTGCTTCAGTTTCTGCTTCCAGTTTTGCTTCCCATTTTCCTTCTAGATTTGCTTCCAATTTAGTGTCGGATTTGGCTTCTGATTTTGCTTCTGGTTTGGCTTCTTGTGTTGCTTCTGGTTTGGCTTCCAGGTTTGCTTCCAATGTTGCTTCCAATTTTGCTTCCAGGTTTGCTTCTAGATTTGCTTCCATTTTTGCTTCCAAGTTTGCTTCCAATTTAGCGTCGGATTTGGCACCCAATTTAGCTTCCAGTTTTGCTTCCATGTCTTCTCCCATTTTTGCTTCTAGTTTTGCTTTCAATCGTGCTTCTAGTTTTGCTTCTTGTATGACGTCTAAAATAGCTTCTTTTTTGGCTTCCTAATTGATGCCAAGTTTTGCTTCCATTATGACCTCCTTTGTTGCTTTGGGTTTTGCTTTCAATTTAACAAGATAATTATATAAAAAAATAAGATAATTATTATAAAATAACAAGATAATTATTATAACATGATCATCATCTATAATTAAAACAAGTGAGTCAAATATCTATAATTTAATTGAATTTTACAACATCCATCCTGCAGTATTAAAATCATCATACGTAATAAATATCCATCCAAAAATCATCGACCACTTTCAATATATGTAAATTGACAAGTCAATACTGATAAGATCATCTTCATATACAACTAAAAATAGTGAAAGTCAAATATGCCAGTAGATCAATAACATGTCAAAATGATACATGTCCAACAGTTGACATAAGTCAAAATGATACATGTACAAATGATATAAGTAAAAATGATAAATTATGTAACTCAAAATGATACAAGTCAAGATGATACATGTCCAAATGATATAAGTCAAATTGATACATGTGAAAATGATACAACTCAATAATATGGTATTGCAGGTCGTGAAAATGATACATATGATAGTAACTATGAAAAGAGGCATCATAACGATATATAAACAATGATCGATGATGCAGTCTATATGATCATGAATGTCATTGGCTACTACCATCAACTACCTCATCATGATCATCACCATCATGATCATCATCATCATGATCATCATCGTCGTCGTCATCATCATCATCATTGGCCTCGTTGTCTTCTGTATCTACATCATCATCATCCTCTACAATGTGATCTGTACCAGAACCAATATAATCTGGATCTATATCATCAGGATCATCTTCATCTTCTGGAATACTTGTGTTCTGCAAAAAAAAAACATTTAAAATGAAAAGTTATTATTTATTTCATTTAATAATTTATTTTTCTGTTATATATCTAATATTCCAACATATGAAATGAAACCATAATCATATTACATCATATCAAAGTGCACATACCATAATAACATTTCAAAAAAGTTACAGCTAATATGTCATTCCAATGATGTAAAACATGCAACAATTCTAATAAACGTTACTAAAGATCATAAATTTTTTTTGTTATACAATTTAACTATCAACTGTAAATTTTATTACATAACCTTAAGTGCCACAAATTGTGTGGTCAATGTATGTTCTTTTTCACTATTAATCTAATAACCTGCATTAGACAGAAACATTAAAGAGTTTTTAAGTAGTAGTTGATTAAATTCTCTTACATGTCATTAATGAATGCACAATTTTTTTTCAATAATTATTTATCTTAAGGTTCATGAGTAACCTTAAGATAAAGGTCTAATAGTTGTTCCATGGGGCATGTTTAACAAACCAAATGCAATTGTCAACTTTTCACCATGGTGGCAGAGAAATAATTCTTTTTCCCATCCTTCCACAACATTAAGTAAATTCTTGAATTTGGAAAATACTTGCCGCCTTCATCTTCCAAGCCAATTTCTCCAACTTTGCATAGGTCTCCTTTGTCTATGGATGTGATCTATCTCCTACACAAAAAAACATGTACCATTTTATGCCCTTCAATCCAACTGCATCTGGGCATTTTTTAAATTCCTCTATCTTTCATCAATCTCCTTACCTCACCACACCTGCCCACTTGTGGATAGATGTTTGAGAGAAGAACATAAGTTGTGCAGCATTTTTAGGATCCAAATCAAAAAGTAGTGTTGCTGTAAATACTCCTAAGCCTATATTCATATGTGATCTACAGGCACCAAGAAAACACATGCATACAACTAGCACAGATTAAACATGTATCTCAATGATAAAGTTTAGGGTGTCTTCAAGATAGCCAGCAACAACAAGGATGTCAACCATGCACGTAAACAGAGAGGCCCTAGTTAGCAGGTTGTATGGGGAGAAGGATGCTTCTCATTTTCAAGAATCCTAAGTCTCATTGCTACATATGTTGCTTAAAGAAGGGCCAATTTTAAACTAGGTAGTTGTTTTGTCACTCACTTTGTGCAATGAAATGATGAGAGTCGAGTCTCCTTATATCACTGTAGATTTGCATACAACAACCTCCAATATAATAACACCATACAATGCACACTTAACTTTACGGTACCTTAGCCCAGACATGATGCTACAGAAATCTGAAGGTACCTCCTACTAAAGATGTCATGCCATAGACCAGATACCACTGTACAATATATATCACATCTAAAGTAACAATTTCCTTCCAAATGTAGGGTTATAGTCTATGATTAACATGCATAGACCTTTCTAGTGTTTACAAGACAATTCCTTAGTCAACACCATACTAGTGTCCATAAGATGTTTCCACAGTTAAAATAAGAAATTAATGCTACTTTGCAAACAATAAGCAAGCCTTCGAAGAGCTTAAAGTTTCCATTTACATCCATGCACAATAACTTAATCAACCCTTAGGATTTTATGGACAATGAAACAGAAGGTCCTTGTTGGCATTTCAATTCGCACCTCTGGAATGCGAGTTGGAAACGGACAGCTATGCACAGATAAACAACTCTCCTATTGGAAGGGCGAGTTCCCTTTTTGTTGATGTTCGCTGAAAAGATAAATAAAACCAAATTTCACCTATCTTCTTTTTTATTCTCAGCTGCGAGCACAAGGTTATAAAACTCTAAACGCTGTAGAAGAGGTTTTTTCCTTTTTTAAAACTTTCACTACAACTAAGCATAGACTAACAATGCTTTTAATCTCCTAAGTAAATTCAGAGCAAAGGAAATTAAAAGTGAACAAGGAATGATTGTTTTAACAAAAACTTAAGAAATTTTCTCCCAGATTTACATCACAAGACTTATAGTACTTTAATGATGAAAGATGGAATGAAAGCTACAAAAGCCACACATCTGACGATGAAAAATTGATGAATCGAGATAGAATATCAGAGCAAAATAGGCATGAGACTTCTATTCAATATCACAAAGTTGGTACAACTCCAGGACAACAATACTGTAGCAAAAGGCAGGCATACAACAAGTGATCAAACACCGGAGAACAGGTTACACAAAGTGAGCAAACACTTGGAATAACAAAGTTTGTAGGCTAGAATAGGCACAACAAATTAGTTACCACAAAAGTCGATTCTTTACGAAGAACACAGAGTGAACGGACACTTGGAATATCAAGATTTGCAGGCTAGAATAGGCACAACAAATTTGCTATCATAATTACCATTACATACAATGGGCAAGGATGCCCTTATTTATACTAAAATCAAAGGAGTAGGGAACCCTAAAATCTCCTTGATTAGCCCTAACTTGCCAACTTGCAAGCTTTATTACTATTCTAAGACAAAGATACAATAAACAAACGCTTTAAAGCGATTTGCTTTAAAGCAAAGAAGATTCCAACTATCACAAAGTGATTTCTTTCTAAATATAGAATGGATGAGCTTAGGATGAAAGCAAATGCTTTAAAACAAAAAAGCATCTAATTTAAAGCTACTTTCTTTTGAAATGCATCCTCATCAACATTCTTGCTTTTTGGTGATGTCATCCATTAATATTCTGGGAAACAATATCTTCTAAAAAGTGAGTGACCGTATCTCTGCCAGGAACACTGATACTCTCTAGAATGATATTCTGATTCTCTAACATTTCTTCACCATTTGCAACCATCTGAAGAAATTCATGAACTTCACCCACAACCTTGTCGAACTTCACTGTCATTGCAGGAAAATGACCCATCTTGTCGGCACTGATATCATCATTAAAATTGCTGCGGATGAGAGTCTGGAACTCTGCTTGCACTTCCTTGAGATCATACATGGTGCCATCTTCTTTTTCATACAAACACGGGATCTGAGAAACAAAAGATCTGATGAACTTGAGGACGTTGACTACCTTTTCTTTCCATTCTGTCAACTTTGAAATCATACTGTCATAGGTTTTTACTGTGAAAAGGTATTGCGCTTTCCAAGTAGAAACTATTTTCTTATCATCGGCTGAATAAACAGAATCAAATGCTATCTTCAAGTCAGAGATAATGATCTCAAACACCGGTCTATTTTCTGCCATGGTCTGTTGCAACCCCTAAATGCCTTGGCATAAATCATGAGCATTCTACTTTAATTGATAAAACTCTGAAAGTACAACTCTCCCTTTAGTCATAATTTCTTCCACCCAACTATTCATGTGCCTCCCATAGAGAACCAACTGAGTGAAATGTTGTTGATCGGCTGGTGATTCCAGATTCAGTGGAAGTAATAAATCAGCCCGTGATGCGCCATGGAAAAGGTTGGAAATATACTGCCGCAACTACCTAACTTCAGCTTTGAGAGCTACTTTGTCTTCTCCGTCTTTCAACACCCTTTCTTTCAAATTATCTGCTGCAACCTTGAAGATATTTACATCTGTATGGCAGGTACTTCTACCAAGGTTAGCTTTGACAACTATGAAGTCATCAACCTCGACGTCATCAGCACTTCTATCTTTCGGCGGTGTTGCAGTCTCAAGGATTATTTCTCCATCCACATTCTTTTCAATGAGAACTTGCTTCTTTAGCTTCTTGTCTGGTGTGTCTTGGTAGATGCTTTTGAGTTCTGTTAAATCCAGCGATATGAGGGCCTTCTTCTCTTCCTTCCTAGAATGTTTTCAAGCTAGGATGAGCCATCCTCTCTTGGAAACTCAGTTCTAACCTCATCAGCTCCTGATGAATCAATGTGTGCATCAGAGTTACGAACTGGGAATCTGGCTCTGAATCTATGTGGATAGGAGAAGTGATCGGTGAAGGAGGAGAGACATGATCTGAAGGTAACGCTTCAACATGCAGCGTTAGTTCAACAAGAACTTCTGATTCAACTGTTGGTTATTCCTATTGGACATGAGCTGGAGACTCATCCTTTTTCCTCTTTAACTTAGCCATTTTTATTCCTTCTAGAAGAACACTCATAGCTTTAACCCTTCATTTTGGTTTGGAAGTGGAAGGTTCTGATGGTTGTACAATTGGTGGCTTTGCTACCAAAATATCATCCTTCTGCTTATTCTTCAAGAATATCAAACTATTTTTAACAACTCGATTCATTCTTTCTTCAATGGAAGTGCTCTCTTTTACTGACCAATTAATTGGTGACAACGGTTGTTGCTCAACTTGGTCTCTGAAATACATGGGAAGTAGAACTTCACCACTCTTTGTCAAACCCTCAATATCTTTTGATAGGATATTAGACATCTGCTAAAGAGTGAACCTGCTGTAACTGCATTCTCGCACTTCAAACTCATCAGCACAATTAGCCCAGAAGTCTTCAACCGCATGCTTGTGCATATAATTTTGACCAAGATGTGATGCAAAAACACCACGAGGATCATATGAAGACCTCCTGTCGAAAAACTTGAGACCATATTTGGATGATTCATTACCAATTGCCTTGGCATCTACTCCAGATCTCCATCTGTAAATACTCATCCCAAGTGGAAAATTGAAAGCTGCCTTGAGTTTGCTATGCAAAAATGTATGAACTTCATAGGCTTGCCTCAAAAATTCCATAAATGCTATTTCATTTGTAGGATATCTCGGCAACATGGCTGACTTTCTTGAGAAGCCATATACTCTAATGTAGGAAAAATGGGAAATTGGATAAACCAATCAACCCATTCTGCCATTGCTATTCTAGCATCTGCTGAAAACTGTATATGTAACTCATTATCCATATCTCGCATTGCATGCATCAAGAATGCAACATTTACCTTCCTATAATGTCGTTTAGGTTGAGAAATTTCTAACTGCGGGAAATGATGATAAACATGTTGAATACCCAGAGTTCCAACAACATTCAAACCTCTGAATTGACCTTGAAAAGCCATCAAATACACAAGGTATAAAATCATGTGGAATTCATGACCCCTTTAAAAATTAAGTATTTGTTGGTGGAGACTATCACTGATGAGTGCCGACCAGCCATAGAATTCAGTTCCATCAACAATCTGGGACATGATGTAAAACATCCAAGGCTGGAACTTGTTAGCATCTGCTTGACCTGTGATTCAGCTTAGTAGAGTAATCATTATTGTATGCTCCTCCTTGAACTCTCCACGTCCAACGTTCTTTGGCATGACATTTTGCTTCTCTTTTAACCACATCTAACCAATCTTTTTCTGGTATTTTTCCTTATCATTGTTCCAAACCCTCTTGCATTCTTCAATTGAAATAGTTAAGTTTTCACTCTAGACTGGTATTCTAAAACACTTCTCAATGTCGTTCGGCCTCAGGCTACAAAGCACATGTCCATCTCTTGATTGGATTTCTCTTGTGACCAAATTGTAATGCGTCATGCAAGCAATCACAAATTTGATACTTTGCACCGTGATGGGGAAGGATGCCACTGCAAGCAAATCGGAGTGTCCTAGATTCCTGATATAATTATTTCCTGCATCTTCCAAAGAATGTAAATTGATCCCTGGAAGTACTTTATGCAAGTCTGTTTCACAAGTTCTCAGGTAATCGTGAACCAACACCGTCTTGGGCCTGATTTGTGTTGGAGAGTACTGCATATTGGAAGATTTGAAAATTAACTGTGAACATGCCTATGCCAGAAAAATCTTGGACAAATGGTTGAAAATTACTTGTTGATTTAAAAAAAATAGAATGTAAGCAAAAAAGATGGCACATGGGTTTTGTAGGCAATTCTGTTTTGAAGCAACCCAGATTGTCAGATTTTGAAAAAGCGGAGACTTTCCCGAAAAAACAACAAAAAAAAAAAGCAGATTCTTGAAAAAAAGCAAAACTCCCAATCTTCAAGAGGATGATATACTGGATGGACCCATCTTGACGAAAAATGAAAAAGATTCGGTCCAATTTCTAAAAAATGATCCCCTTGAAAAAAGGACCTTGAAAAAGCGAGCCTCCCTGCTTCCTCAACCTGAAATTATGAAGAACGCTGAAAAAGCACTTCGTTTGAGCCTTTGAATCTTCATTGAAAGACAAATAAAAATCTTTCCTTTGGATGCAACTTGCAAAAGATAATGAAATAAAGAAGCCAAATGATTGTCTTTATAGAACTTTAGGGCGAAAAAGCAACTTTATTTCTGAGAGAATAAAACTTGGACCTCATCCATGAAGAAAGCAACTTTTAAAGCACAAATCCAAGTGGATGTCTTCAAATAGGAAGAATCCCTATTTTGTAACTGCCTATGGCTTCTTGTGTAAGATGAAAAAAATATCTTCTTTTGATGATGTCATTGAACACGCGAGTTGATAGAAGTGTTAGCCAATTTTTCTTCATTTTTGACACTTCTGTACTCGTTTTACCCAAGTATGGCCTGTCTCCGACTTCAACAAGATGGTGAAATGTCACTGTTGAATGAAAAAAGTTGACTGATCCTAATATTTTAGAGACCTATCAACTGAGATTCCATCCCCAGCCTTGGATAGATGATTTGGCATTGTTTGACCAAGTTTGACCTCTTGAAAATTGCCACAGGACGAAGTTCTGGAAACAACTGTTAGAAAACACTGTCAAATCTAGAAATTTTCTAAATCTGGTGAAGTTGGGCAGCCCAAGTCACCTAGGGTGTTTGGTTATCTAGACTTAACCATTTTTCTAATTTTCCAACCTTCATCTGCAACTTGCTCTATTTTGTGTGCCGACAACTGCTTCTTGATGTCGATTTTGATGATTCATCGATCAACTGCCACTGAATGGTGAATGAACTGCATAGACTAGATATATCTGATGAATTTTCTAGCTTTTTAGGATCTGATGATCGAAATGACTACTTTTATGCCCACTGGAACTGACTGACAAACATAGTTCTCACATTTTCTCGAAAAACATGAAAAATTTCTATCTCTGGTGGGACTGGGCACCCCAAGTCACCTGGGGCACTTGGTTTCTCTAGACTTAGACAAATTTTGTGAATTCTAGATTTTCACCTCATCTCGGATCCATCCTGCTCCATTTTGCGTGCGTCATCGAGTTGACGACTGTTCATCGGTTCTGCGTCATTGGAACAATGTTGAAAACTCAAAAATGAGCTCTGGCAAATGAACTTCCTCTGTTGATGACTTCAAAGCTCATGCTTTGCCTTCTGAAAAAGTAGAAATGACCTAGTAGAGAAAACTTGACCTTTTGAAGATTCCGTCTGGACCACGCCGATCTTGAAGCAAAATCGACCAATGAGAATCAAGCATGACACCTAAGCCAGAGATTCTATTTTTAGAAAGTTTTGCTAGCATCCATATCTCAGAAAACCCAAAAAACCTAATTTGACGTCTATTTTTAGAAATTTTGACTTTTTGACTTTTTTGACGAAAAAGTTTCTAGACTTGCTCAAAATGCCTTAATGAAGCAATTTTTTTTGATTGGGTACAACAATTGGCTCTGTCTGGGGACCATGTCGAATACTTATGGCATAGAAGAACTGAGAATCTCTGGACTTTTTAAGCTTGAACCAGTGCCTTATCCATTGGGCAATAGAGTCAGGACATTTTCCTAATCACCTAGAACAAGACTTTTCCCTACATCACCTAAAACCAGACTTCCTAAAATCACCTAAAAGTTGGAACTTCCCAGAACACAAAGAACACAACTTGTCACATTACAAAAAGGGGAAAAACATTACGACATAATGATCACATGATGGAAAGGGGAAACACATTACACATACAAATGCTCTTTTTGAGCGAGGAAAGAAAAACAAAAACTGTTACACAAAACCATCAACTGGTTCAGAAAAATGAGAGCCTTTTCTCTTGAGCTGTGAGATTTGTCTTGACAACACATAGCTTTTCTTCCTTTGCAACACCTTCTCAAAGAGCCATGATTCAGGTGGGTATTCACGTTTGGGCCATGAAAAGTTCATGATGAACTGGTTGATACGCCAAAGATCAGGTTGATCAACTTCTTCCAAAGCGAGAAGTCTCTGCAACACGTGAAGGTACAAAACCTCTTTTTGAAGATATGAAGCAAGGTCTTGTGGCCAAAGTATGCTAGTGGGAATGGTAATCACCACATATAGAACTTGACATTCATTTATGTCTTCAACATACACAACCTTGAATTCTGTCAATGTATCATTCTCTGAAAAAGGTTGAAGCTGCTTATACACAACTCTCATTACTAGTTCTTGACTTACCGGATCCACAACTGTCGTTACCCATTTTTCCAGTGCTTCAGGAACTTCTTCTTCATTGGTCATGTTTTCATCCATCCAATCCTCAGAATCTGATAAATCATCTAGATCCGAATGCTCAATCCCTTGATCATTATCGATAACAACTTCACCTGACAGCGCACTTTAACATTCATTATTTTGAACTTCGTCAACCTCCATAGAGTAATCTTCTTCAATGCGGATATCTGGCATCGTCTCATCTTCATCATTCATGTATCTTTCTTCTCCTGGTAAGTAAGTGAAATCAAAGACAGATTCATCTGAGCTATATGCTTCTTCTTCATCTTCTTGATCAATTTCACATACGGCGTATCTCACAAAGTATTTGTCAAGAATCTCTGACTTTTCAATATCATCCTCCTTAGTGACCAAAACTGAATATTCCATGAAATCTTCTTCTCCATCAACCTCTTCATATGTTGCATTTTGCGTTGACTTCATCATATCTATGATGTCTCTTGATTGTACAGGTTCAGGGATAACCTTCAAAAGTTTAGCATCATCTTCTTCACTAGTGTGTATGAAAACTTCTTGAGACAAAGATGAAAATGGGCTAACCTGTAAAAGAAAATTTACAGTATCCTCTACTGAAGAATCACTCTCCAAGTGATGTAGAAAAATGTCGAGATCCAATGATGAATCTTCCATATGATCTTCAGTTCTGAGAAATTCCTCTAATGATGAATCATCTTCAAAATGAAGAAGATCTTGTTCTTGCTCCAATTGCAATGCTTCTTTGGTCTCTTCTCCTTTGAATGTATCTGACACAGGTTCTTCAAACCAACCTTGAAAAGATGAGAAGAACAAATTGGATTCATCATTGCTCTCTGAAGCGTATTTGATCTCTTCCTCATAATTTTGATCTTGAGAAGATTGTTGCACTTCTTCTTCTTCTTCAGAGAAAGTATGTAAGTCATGCATTTCTTCAGGTTCTTCCATCAACGATCCTTCATATTCGAAGAAATTATGCAAATTTTTAGCTTCCGATGAACATTCATGTTCCATATGCAAACACATGATGTCGCTTGAAATAGAGTTAGGAAAATGATCCCTTTTAATATTTGATTTACACTGGTAAAATCCCTTCATAGAGCCGCCATTAGATTCATTAAAGAGACATTCAAGAGTATCCAAAAATCCTTGATTTTCATTTGATGCTTTTAATATTTGCATGAATCTTCTCATCTCAGGGAAATTTTCTCCATCATATTGGTTTATTGCGTGGAACAAGCAGTAGATTTGTATTGCAGAAGACACATCTGCCTCTTGACGCATAGGTGATACTTGACACACAAATGAAGCAGGTTGATCACTGACATAGTTAATGAAAGAATCTGGTATACTTGAAGGAGATGGAACTTGCCGAAGCGGTACAACATTCGAGGGCACCAGTGGCTTGATTAAATCTCTCTAGATCTTTCCTGAAGTGATCATATGATCTTCCAATTCAATAACATACTCCTGAGCTTCTTGCAGTTCTGTAGCATGTCTTTGCTTGAGGTAGAAATACATTTTTGAAGATTGTGTATTAGTGAAACAACTTAGCAGAATTTCTGACGAAGGATTCAAGGTGTTCATGACTTTTTCAACGAGACAGTTGAATCTGGCCACAAACTCTCGCATCGGCTCACTTTCGTCTTTCTTGATGTTTGAGAGTTGTGTAAACAAGACATGACTGTCTTCTATGGGCTTGAAATGGGTGAGAAATTTCTCCCTCATCGACTCCCAACTTGTGATAAAGCTGGCAGAGAGGTGATTAAACCATTCAGCTGCTGAACTTTGCAATGATTCCATAAACAAACGCACTGCAACATCTTCATGTGCAACACCAAGAATTCCACAGGTGGTGGTGAAGGTAGAGATGTGCTCGTCAGGATGCTGCTTGCCATCACCATGAAACTTTGGAAAACATTTTCTTGATCCTTCAGCAAGCTCATGATATTCTGATAGTGCCAAAGGTCCAATGTTGTTACCCCAAGGTAATGGGCATGGATGCCACTGATTCTGATTATTGCGATTGTTATTATTTGCATCACCCATTGCTCTAGGATGGATTACTGGTTCCTCTTGAGGTTCTTCCTGCTTGACTTCAAAAACTAACTAGATTTCAGGAACTATGTTGGATGCTTCTCCAACTTCTGTAGGAACAAGCTCTTGGAAGAAAGGATCTGTAGTACTATCTTTCCTTCTTCTTGTATAAACCCTGTGAGCTAGGATTATCTACTACCACACGAGAGGTGATAATACTGGTCTTCTGGATGCAAGATCTGTTTTGTTTTCTTCTTCGTCAAGAATAGTAGCCACATTTCTCCACTGAGTAGGACTTTCCTTTTGCGCAAATATGAAACTCCTCAGGCTACTAATGATTTCTATTTGCTATCCTTCCACACATACAAGATTTGGTTGAATAGCAGGTGGTGTAAGATTTGGTTGTTGAACTGGAGTAGTAGGACACCAGACAGTCATTCCTGTGTCATAAGCCTAAGCTTGCTTGAAGTTTTATGCCTCGTGCCCCACGGTGGGCGCTAGAAAACTGTTGGCATTTCAATTCGCACCTCTGGAATGTGAGTTGGAAACGAACAACTATGCACAGATAAACTGCTCTCCTATTGGAAGGGAGAGTTCCCTTTTTGCTGATGTTCGCTGAAAAGATAAATAAAACCAAATTTTGCCTATCTACTTTTTGATTCTCAGCTACGAGCACAAGGTTATAAAACTCTAAACATTGCAGAAGAGGTTTTTTCCTTTTTTAAAACTTCCATTACAACTAAACATAGACTAACGACACTTTTAATCTCCTAAGTAAATTCAGAGCAAAGGAAATTAAAAGTGAACAAGGAATGATTGTTTTAACAAAAACTTAAGCAATTTTCTCCCAGATTTACATCACAAGACTTATAGTACTTTAATGATGAAAGCTGAAATGAAAGCTACAAAAGCCAGCCACACATCTAACGATGAAAACTTGATGAATCGAGATAGAATATCAGAGCAAAATAGGCATGAGACTTCTATTCAATATCACAAAGTTGGTACAACTCGAGGACAACAATACTATAGCAAAAGGCAGGGATACAACAAGCGATCAAACACCGGAGAACAGGTTACACAAATTGAATAAAAACTTGGAATAACAAAGTTTGCAGGCTAGAATAGGCACAACAAATTAGTTACCACAAAAGTTGATTCTTTATGAAGAACACAGAGTGAACAAACACTTGGAATATCAAGATTTGTAGGCTAGAATAGGCACAACAAATTTGCTATCACAATTACCATTACATACAATGGGAAAGGATGCCCTTATTTATACTAAAATCAAAGGAGTAGGGAACCCTAAAATCTCCTTGATTAACCCTAACTTGCCAACTTGCAATCTTTATTACTATTCTAAGACAAAGATACAATAAACAAACACTTTAAAGTGATTTGCTTTAAAGCAAAGAAGATTCCAACTATCACAAAGTGATTTCTTTCTAACTATAGAATGGATGAGCTTAAGATGAAAGCAAATGCTTTAAAACAAAAAGCATCTAATTTAAAGCTGCTTTCTTTTGAAATGCATCCTCATCAACATTCTTGCTTTTTGGTGATGTCATCCATTGATATTTTGGGAAACAATATCTTCTAAAAAGCGAGTGACCGCATCTCTGCTAGGAACACTGATACTCTCTAGAATGATATTCTAATTCTCTAACATTTCTTCACCGTTTGCAACCATCTGAAGAAATTCATGAACTTCGCCCACAGCCTTGTTGAACTTCACTATCATTGCGGCAAAACGAACTATCTTGCCGACACTGATATCATCATTAAAACTGCTACGGACGAGAGTTTGGAACTCTGCTTGCACTTCCTTGATATCATATAGGGTACCATCTTCTTTTTCATATGAACATGGGATCTAAGAAACAAAAGATCTGACGAACTTGAGGACGTTGACTACCTTTTCTTTCCATTCTGTCAACTCTGAAATCATACTGTCATAGGTTTTTACTGTGAAAAGGTATTGCACTTTCCAAGTACAAATTGTCTTCTTATCATCAACTGAATCAATAGAATCAAATGCTATCTTCAAGTCAGAGATAATGATCTCAAACACCAGTCTATTTTCTTCCATGGTCTGCTACAACTCCTGAATGCCTTGGCGTAAATCATGAGCATTGTACTTTAATTGATAAAACTCTGAAAGTACAACTCTCCCTTTAGTCACAAATTCTTCCACCTAACTATTCATGTGCCTCCCATAGAGAACCAATTGAGTGAAATGCCGCTGATCGGCTAGTGATTCTAGATTCAGTGGAAGTAATAAATTAGCCTGTGATGTGCCATGGAAAAGGTTAGAAATATACTGCTGCAGTTGCCTAACTTCAGCTTTGAGAGCTGCTTTGTCTTCTCTGTCTTTCAACACCCTTTCTTTCAAATTATCTGCTGCAACCTCGAAGAGATTTACATCTGTATGGTGGGTATTTCTACCAAGGCTATCTTTGACAACTATGAAGTCATCAACCTTGACGTCATCAACACTTCTATCTTTCGGCGGTGTTGCAGTCTCAAGGATTATTTCTCCATCCACATTCTTTTCAATGCGAACTTGCTTCTTCAGCTTCTTGTCTAGTGTGTCTTGGTAGACGCTTTTGAGTTCTGTTAAATCTAGCTGATATGAGGACTTTCTTCTCTTCCTTCATTTAATGTTTTCAAGCCAGGATGAGCCATCTTCTCTTGGAAACTTGGTTCTAACCTCATCAGCTCCTGATGAATCAATGTGTGCATCAGAGTTGCGAACTGGTGAATCTGACTCTGAATCTATGTGGATAGGAGAAGTGATCGGTGAAGGAGGAGAGACATGATCTGAAGGTAACGCTTCAACATGCAACGTTGGTTCAACACGAACTTCTGATTCAACTGCTGGTTGTTCTTGCTGGACATGAGCTGGAGATTCATCCTTTTCCTCTTTAACTTATCCATTTTTGTTCCTTCTGGAAGAACACTCATAGCTTTAACCCTTCATTTTGGTTTGGAAGTGGAAGGTTCTGATGGTTGTACAACTAGCAGCTCTACTACCGGAATATCATCCTTTCGCTTATTCTTCATGAATATCAAACTATTTTTAACAACTTGATTCATTCTTTGTTCAATGGAAGTGCTCTCTTTTACTGACCAATTAACTGGTGACAACAGTTGTTGCTCAACTTGGTCTCTGAAATACGTGGGAAGTAGAACTTCACCACTCTCTGTCAAACCCTCAATATCTTCTGATAGGATATTAGACATCTGCTAAAGACTGAACCTGCTGTAACTGCGTTCTCGCACTTCAAACTCATCAGAACAATTATCCCAAAAGTCTTCAACCGCATGCTTGTGCGTACAATTTTGACCAAGATGTGATGCAAAAACACCACGAGGATCATATGAAGACCTCCTATCGAAAAACTTGAGACCATATCTGGATGATTCATTACCGATTGCCTTGGCATCTGCTCCAGATTTGCATCTGTAAGTACTCATCCCAAGTGGAAAATTGAAAGCTACTTTGCGTCTGCTACGCAAAAATGTATGAACTTCATAGGCTTGCCTCAAAAATTCCATAAATCCTATTTGATCTGTAGGATATCTCGGCAACATGGCTGGCTCTCTTGAGAAGCCATATACTCTGATGTAGGAAAAAGTGGGAAATTAGATAAACCAATCAGCCCATTCTACCCTTACTATTCTAGCATCTACTGAAAACTATAAATGCAACTCATTATCCATATCTCACACTGCATGCATCAGGAATGCATCATTTACCCACCTGTAATGTTGTTCAACTTGAGAAATTTCTAATTGCAGGAAATGATGATAAACATGTTGAATACCCAGAGTTCCAAGAACATTCAAACCTCTGAATTGACCTTGAAAAGCCATCAAATACACAAGGTATGACATCATGTGGAATTTGTGAGCCCTTTGAAAATCAAGTATTTGTTAGTGGAGACTATCACTGATGAGTGCTGACCAGTCATAGAATTCGGTTCCATCAACAATCTGGGACATGATGTAAAACATCCAAGGTTGGAACTTGTTAGCATATGGTTGACCTGTGATTTGGCTTAGCAGAGTAATCATTATTGCATGTTCCTCCTTGAACTCATCACGTCCAACGTTCTTTGGCATGACATTTTGCTTCTCTTTTAACCACCTCTGACCAATCTTTTTTCGATATTTTTCCTTATCATTGTTCCAAACCCTCTTGCATTCTTCAATTGAAACAATTAATTTTTCCCTCCAGACTGGTATTGTAAAACACTTCTCAATGTCGTTCAGCCTCAGGTTACAGAGCACATGTCCAACTCTTGATTGGATTTCTCTTGTGACCGAATTGTAATTCGTCATGCAAGCAATCACAAATTCAATACTTTGCACCGTGATGGGGAAGGATGCCGCTGCAAGCAAACCAGAGTGCCCTAGATTCCTGATAGCATTATTTCCTGCATCTTCCAAAGAATGTAAATTGATCACTAGAAGTACTTTATGCAAGTTTGTTTCACAAGTTCTCAGGTAATCGTGAACCAACGCTGTCTTGGGCCTGATTTGTGTTGGAGAGTACTGCATACTGGAAGATTTGAAAATTGACTGTGAACACACCTATGTCGAAAAAATCTTAGACAAATGGCTGAAAATTACTTGCTGATTTTTTAAAAAAGTAGAGTGTGAGCAAAAAAGTTGGCACATGGGTTTTGTAGGCAATTCTGTTTTGAAGCAACCCAGATTGTTAGATTTTAAAAAAGCGGAGACTTTCCTGAAAAAGCAACAAAAAAAAGAAGATTCCTGAAAAAAGCAAAACTTCCAATCTTCAAGAGGATGATATACTAGATGGACCCATCTTGACAGAAAATGAAAAAGCTTCGGTCCAATTTCTGAAAATGATCCCCTCGAAAAAGGGACCTTGAAAAAGCAAGCCTCCCTGCTTCCTCAACCTGAAATTATGAAGAACGCTGAAAAAGCACTTCATTTGAGCCTTCGAATCTTCGTTGAAACAAAAATAAAAATCTTTCCTCTGGATGCAACCTGCAAAAGATAATGAAATAAAGAAGCCAAATGCTTGTCTTTATAGAACTTTAGGGCAAAAAAGTAGCTTTATTTGTGAGAGATAAAACTTGGACCTCATCCATGAAGAAAGCAACTTTTAAAGCACAAATCCAAGTGGATGTCTTCAAATAAGAAGAATCCCTATTTTGCAGCTGCTTATGGCTTCTTGTGTAAGATGACAAAAAATATCTTCTTTTGATGATGTCATTAAACATGCGAGTTGATAGAAGTGTTAGCCAATTTTTCTTCGTTTTCAATACTTCTGTACTCGTTTTGACTCAAGTATGGCCTGTCTCCAACTTCAACAAGATCGTGAAATGTCACCATTGACTAAAAAAGCTGACTGATCCTGATATTTCAGAGACCTATCAATTGAGATTCTGTCCCTAGTGTCAGACAGATGATTTGGCATTGTTTGACCAAGTTTGACCTCTTGAAAACTGCCACGGGACGAAGTTCTGGAAACAACTGTCAGAAAACACCGTCAAATCTAGAAATTTTCCAACTCTGGTGAATTTGGGTGCCCCAAGTCACCTGGGGTGCTTGGTTTCTCCAGACTTAACCATTTTTCTAATTTTCCAACCTTCATTTGCAACTTGCTCCGTTTTGCGTGCTGACAACTGCTTCTTGATGTTGATTTAAATGATTCATCAATCAACTGCCACTGAATGGTGAATGAACTACATAGATTAGATACATCTAATGAATTTTCCAACTTTTTAGGATCTGATGATTGAAATGATTGCTTTTATGCCCATCAAAACTGACTGACGGACACAGTTCTCACATTTTCTTGAAAAACATGAAAAATTTCTATCTCTGGTGGGACTGGGCACCCCAAGTCACCTGAGGCACTTGGTTTCTCCAAACTTAGCCAAATTTCATGAATTCTAGTTTTTCACCTCACCTGGGATCCATCCTGCTCCGTTTTGCGTGTGTTGTCGAGTCGACGACTGTTTGTCAGTTCTGCGTTCTTGGAACAATGTTGAAAACTTGAAAATGAGCTCTGGCAGATGAACTTCCTCTGTTGACGACTTCAGAGCTCATGCTTCGCCTTCTAAAAAATCAGAAATGACCCAGTAGAGAAAAGTTGACCTTTTGAAGATTCCGTCTGGACCATGCCAATCATGATGCAAAATTGACCAATGAGAATCAAGCATGACCCCTGAGTCGAAGATTCTATTTTTAGAAAGTTTTGCCCGCATCCATATCTCAGAAAACCTAATTTGTCGTCTATTTTTAGAAATTTTGACTTTTTGACTTTTTTGACTAAAAATTTTCTAGACTTGCTCAAAATGCCTTAATGAAGCAAAAAAATTTGATTGGGTACAACAGTCCTATATTCCATTTATGAGTCCTCTATCCAAATGATGCAGTGATCACAAGTACATAATATCCACTATTCCGTGGGTAGTGCTTAGACATTCAAACATAGGGAAGTCCATACTAAGATAAATTTGTTCACAAATAGTCTCCAATTTAATAAATACTAGTTTGAAATCACATTTCTAATTTAGTGCAAGTCATTACAATGAACTCAAAGGTCATTGTCATCAAACGAATGCCTTCACAATAGACTGTTCTAGTTACAAGTACAATACAACTATTGCAATGTTACACAACTGTATGCAATTGACAAAACCCATTCTTTCCAAGAGTCAACTGGTAATCAAATACAATCATGTAGTGTTGTTTCAACATTGTATTCAATTGTGGCTTCAGTAATGCAAACCTCATAACCTTGGAGGGAGTGTTGGGGGGCAAGTTGGCCTGAACTAAGGATCCAAAACCATCCCAAAAGCCCACTTAGGAGTGGTATTATTAATCCCAAGAAGACCTCGCATCCACAATTGAGAGAGTGGACATTTATAGGTGAAATACCAACACCATCAGGGTTTAAAACCATGTAAAAAAAGATAACCATGAACCAGGCCAGGTTTCCTCAAGACTCATGGTATGTTGCAATGATAGCATTCTAGCAATTCTAGCCAGGGTTTGAAACTCCACCTCAAACTGTGACATCATTCTCCAATGGGACTATAACCTTTTAGTGCAGCGTAATGCAACCTTCAACCCTCGACACTATACCTTAAACCCTAATCCCTCAACCCTCAACCCTCAACCCTCAACCCTAATCTTAAAGCTAAACTTAAAGCTTCCACTCATTCCACCATCCTCAAGGGATCCAGAAATACAAAATTAGATGTCTCTACTGATAAAGCCAAAAAATCTACCATCATTCATCCACTATCCTACATACCCTCCACATACCATCCCTATGGTCCATGATTTGGCATAAGTCTGACATAATCCACATCATAATCCACTATTTTCCCTACATAATCCACGTCATAATCCACTTTTCTCCCCTCTAGAATCCACGTCATAATCCACTATCTACCTAATCCATTTGCCTTCCATGTATCCCTTACCAACATTGATGAGGGCACTCGACATGGTCCATGCGCGAGGACATCATTCTCTAATGGGACTATAACATTTCATTGCAACGTAATGCAACCTTCAACCCTCAACCCTAAAAACTATACCTTAAACCCTAATGCCTCCACCCTAAACTCTAATCCCTCAACTGTAAACACTATCCCTAAAGCCTAAAGCCTCAACCCTTAAACCTTAAAGCCTCAACCCTATCCCTAAACCCTCAACCCTAAACACTATACCTTAAACTCTAATCCCTCAACACTAAACCCTAAACCCTCAACACTAAACACTATACCTTAAACTCTAATCCCTCAACACTAAACCCTAATCCCTCAACCCTAAACCCTAATCCCTTATCGCTTAACTTAAACCCTATCCCTAAAGCCTCAACCCTCAACACTTAAACCTTAAATCCTAAACCCTATCCCTAAACCCTCAACCCTAAACAATACTATGCCTTAAACCCTAATCCCTCAACTCTAAACTATAATCCCTAAAGCCTAAAGCCTAAAGCCTAAACCCTCAACCCTCAACACTATACCTTAAACCCTAATCCCTCAACCCTCAACCCTCAACCCTCAACCCTAATCTTAAAACTAAACTTAAAGCTTCCACTTATTCCACCATCCTTAAGGGATCTAGAAATGCAAAATTAGATGCCTCTACTGATAAAGCCAAAAAATCTACCATCATTCATCCACTATCCTACATACCCTCCACATACCATCCCTATGGTCCATGCTTTGGCATAAGTCCAACATAATTCACATCATAATCCACTACTTGCCCTACATAATCCACTTTTATCCCCTCTAGAATCCACGTCATAATCCATTATCTGCCTAATCCATTTGCCTTCCATGTATCCCTTACCAACATCGATGAGGGCACTCGACATGGTCCATGCACGAGGACATCGTTCTCTAATGGGACTATAACTTGTCATTGCAACATAACGCAACCTTCAACCCTCAACCCTAAAAACTATATCTTAAACCCTAATCCCTCCACCCTAAATGCTAATCCCTCAACCGTAAACGCTATCCCTAAAGCCTGAAGCCTCAACCCTTAAACCTTCAACCCTATCCCTAAACCCTCAACCCTAAACACTATACCTTAAACTCTAATCCCTCAACACTAAACCCTAAACCCTCAACACTAAACACTATACCTTAAACTCTAATCCCTTAACACTAAACCCTAATCCCTCAACCCTAAACCCTAATCTCTAATTGCTAAACCTTAAACCCTATCCCTAAAGCCTCAACCCTCAACACTTGAACCTTAAATCCTAAACCCTATCTCTAAACCCTCAACCCTAAATAGTACTATGCCTTAAACCCTAATCCCTCAAGTCTAAACCGTAATCCCTAATCCCTAAACCCTCAACCCTCAACCCTAAACCCCAAACCCTCAACTCTCAACACTATACCGTAAACCCTAATCCCTCAACCCTCAACCCTCAACCCTAATCTTAAAGCTAAACTTAAAGCTTCCACTTATTCCACCATCCAAGGGATCCAGAAATGCAAAATTAGAAGCCTCTACTGATAAAGCCAAAACATCTACCATCATTCATCCACTATCCTACATACCCTCCACATACCATCCTTATGGTCCATGCTTTGGCATAAGTCCGACATAATCCACATCATAATCCATTATTTTCCCTACATAATCCACGTCATAATCCACTTTTCTCCCCTCTAGAATCCACGTCATAATCCACTTTTCTCCCCTCTAGAATCCACATCATAATCCACTATCTGCCTAATCCATTTGCCTTCCATGTATCCCTTACCAACATTGATGAGGGCACCCAACATGGTCCATGCGCGAGGACATCGTTCTCTAATGGGACTATAACCCTCAACTCCCTCAACTCTAAATCGTTATCCCTAAACCCTCAACCCTAAACCCTAAACCCTGTTGGGACAGGAAAATTTCACAATTTTTTTGTACTTCTATCCATCCCCTTTTCAACCAAGATTAGAACATTATACCCTTAATCTCATAATAGTAATCAATTGTGTTACAAAATCCATAATTAACCTAAGTCTTGCATATCCATTCCACGAATTGTACCCTTTGCCTTTCCTAAGAACATATCGGCCCAATGTGACCCCATTGTTGGAACCTTTCACTTTGCTATACCGATGGCTCGATAAAGATATAGTATCACTATATCAGCAAAACAACGATCGATCAGGGTAACCTTTGAGGTCATCCCATTGATAGACTGACGAAATGGAATAAAATGAGCTTATCGGGATAACATGCAGACATCGGTGGAAACCACATCATGGTTCCATTGATAGGCTGATAAAGTTGGTAGAAGAAGGTTATATTGCCGTAACATGTGGATTTCGGTGGAATACATATCACGCCCTCACCGATGAGATGATGAACTCGAAAGGAGTTAGCTTATCGCCAGAACATGTCAACTTCGGTAGAACTTATATACGAGTTCCCCCGACATGCCAATAAAACCAACAAAGACAAAAGAATCGTTGTAGCATGTAAGGATCGGTGGAACTAAAGATGAAGTTCCACTGATAGCTTGAAATAACTATAAAAAATTGAGGATATGAAGAACATCAGCCGGACTAGGGCACATCGGGGCAACTTCATATGGAACCTCACCGATGGACCGAGAAAGGGAAATTTATTGATGGAAGGGATGGACTTCAGTGGAATATAAAACAAAGCCTCAGTGATACAATGATGATTGTCAGACAAGATTGATGTGACATTCCAAGACATCGGTCAAATATTTGCAATTAATAAACCGGCTCGATGGCAAGATACACATTGATGGTGCATTTATGAGCTGAGATTAAAATAAGTTATTCCAGCCCTGTAAGATTTAGCTGAAGAAGGTTATATCACCGAAACATGTCAACTTCGGCAGAACTTATATACGAGTTCCCCTGACATGCCGATAAAACCAACAAAGACAAAAGCCTCGTTGTAGCATGTAAGGATCAATGGAACTAAGGATGAATTTCCACCGATAGCCCAAAATAACTATAAAACATTAAGGATATGAAGAACATCGACCGGACTAGGGCACATCAGGGCAACTTCATATGGAACCTCGCCGATGGACCGAGAAAGGGAAATTTATCGATGGAAGGGATGGACTTCGACGGAATATAAAACAAAGCCTCAATGATACGACGATGACTGTTAGACAAGATTGATGTGACATTCCAAGACATCGGTCGAATATTTGCAATTAATAAATTGGCTCGATGGTAAGATACACATCGATGGTGCATTTATGAGCTGAGATTGAAATAAGTTATTCCACCCCTGTAAGATTTGGCTGAAGAAGGTTATATCACCGAAACATGTCAACTTCGGTAGAACTTATATACGAGTTCCCCCAACATGCCGATAAAATCAACAAAGACAAAAGCATCATTGTAGCATGTAAGGATCGGTGGAACTAAGGATGAATTTCCACTGATAGCCCGAAATAACTATAAAACATTGAGGATATGAAGAACATCGGCCGGACTAGGGCACATCGGGGCAACTTCATATGGAACCTTATTGATGGACCGAGAAAAGGAAATTTATCAATGGAAGGGATGGACTTCGGTGGAATATAAAACAAAGTCTCAACGATACAGCGATGATTGTCAGACAAGATTGATGTGACATTCCAAAACATCGGTTGAATATTTGCAATTAATAAACCGGCTAGATGGCAAGATACACATTGATGGTGCATTTATGAGCTGAGATTGAAATAAGTTATTCCACCCCTGTAAGATTTGGCTAAAGAAAGAAGGAGAAAGGAATTTTGACCTCTCACAGAGCAAGGAACAGAAAAAGGCCAACCAGAAATATATTTCAAGTATATCGGTCCTGACTATAAATTTATACTGTGTAGAAGCTTTGGAGTCGACATTATGGAAAATAATCTAGAGAAACATAAAGCTAAAAAGCAGAAGGTCGAGAAAAGATCACTGAATCAAGATTTAATTGACCAATGCCTAGGGTCTGGGCCGAGACCAAAAAAAGTGCCGAGACTAATCCCTCCATAGATAAATTGATAGGCGACTATAAGGAGTTAGGAGATGTTTGGACCCCTCTCCGAGGATATCAATTGTTTCTGTATCATTTCAAGAAATAATTAAGGTTTGAACCTGTCTGCAACCCTTGGAGGTTAAATTTAGCAAGGCTAATAGTGTCTAATGTCTTTATCCACGTGGATTTGATTAAAGCCTTAGCTAGCAAATATGACCCGAAAACAAGAACTATTAGATCACACACTGGTGACAATATACTGGTGCTTTCCAAGGATTTCATTGCGAATGTTTTTCAATTGGAATGTGGCTTTGACACACCCATTACAGTCAGAGACCTATTGCTAGAGTATAGGCATATGGACACCAGTTATAAGAGAGGCAAGTTAGCTTTACATAGGCTAAAAGATGACAAGGGTCAGATGAGGAAATTTTCCAATGCTAAGAACCCTCCATTTTCTGAAGAATTATTTGAGGAGTACTTTCGTTACACTTATTATGCTACTGGTCAAGTCTTAGGTCTCAAGGTTCCCCCACAAATGTCAATTGCACCTATGGTGTGTTGTACCAAACCAAATTTTTTGCTTCACTAAGGCATTTTGAAACAAGTCTAGAAAATTTTTCATCAAAAAGTCAAAAAAACAAAATTTCTAAAAATAGATGTTGAGTTCAGTTTTCTGGGTTTCTTGAGATACGGATGTTGGCAAAACTTTCTAAAAATAGAATCTCCAAATCAGGTGTCATGCTCGATTCTCATTGGTCGATTTTGCTTCACGATCGACACGGTTCAGACGGAATCTTCAAACGACCAAGTTTTCTCTATTGGGTCATTTTTGCTTTTTCACAAGGTGAAGCATGAGCTCAAAAGTCATCAACACAAAAAAGTTCACCTGCCATAATTCTTCAACGAGTTTCCAACGCTGTTTCAATGACGTAAAACTGACAAACGACCGTCGACTCGATGATGCACACAAAACGATGCAAGATGGATCCAAGGTGAATTGAAAAGTTGGAAAATCATAAATTTGGCTAAGTCTGGTGAAAATGGGCACCCCAGGAGGCTTGGGGTGCCCATCTTCTCCTGTGTTAGTTTTTTTTCATGTTTTTCGAGAAACGTCGAAAATGCTTCCGTCAGCTCCTTTCCGGTTGGTCAAACTTGGTCAAAAGTTAGTCAAAGCCAGGATTTCATCACAGATATGTTTAGACTACTTAGATCACCCTCCGTCCCGCCTCAACAGTCGTCAGAACGACCGAAATCAAAGATTGAACAGGAGCCGTGGGCACAGAAATCGAGAAAAGGTACAAAATTGAAAATTTTTGAAAATTTTTCTAAGTGTTGACAAACCAGGCGCCCCAAGAGGCTTGGGGCGCCCAAACTCTCCAGAGTTAGATTATTTTTGATGTTTTTCTTGAAAAACATGAATCTCCTTCCGTCAGCCCGGTCTGGTTCAGTGTTGATTAGTTTGGCACATTTTTTGAGGCAAATAGAAGGTACAATTAGCTCATTTTTCGTCAGGCCCGCATATTTTCTAGATCATCAAACTCATTTTCAACCCAGTTGATAGAAATCGACAGCCAAATAGGGGTCCTGTGCCACCGGAACGCGCACGCAAACCAAGAAATTGAAAAAGTTGAAAAAACTAAAAAAATGGCTAAGTGTTGGGAAACCAGGCGCCCCAGGAGGCTTGGGGCACCCAACTTGAGTAGTGTTTGAATATTTTTATGTTTTCAGTGTTTTCTGACATGCTTTGTTACCAATCTTCGCCCGTTGGCAGTTTCCGGGAGGTCAAATTTAGTCAAACGATGTCAGATCGTCGAACGGAGGCAGGGGATGGAATCTCAGTTGATCAATCTCCAAAATGTCAGGATCAGTTAGCTTTTTCAGTTCATGATGACATTTTTCCACCTTGTCAAAGTTGGAGACATGCCATATTTAAGTCAAAACGAGTGTTGAAGTGTCGAAAATGAAGAAAATTTTGTTAGCACTTCTTTCAACTCGCGTGTTCGATGACATCATCAAAGAAGATATTTTTCGTCATCTTGCACATGAAGCCATAGGCTCCTACAAAATAGGGATTCTTCCTATTCGAAGACATCCACTTGGATTTATGCTTTAAAAGATGCTTTCTTCATGGATAAGGGAGAAGTTTTCTTCTCACACAAATAAAGCTACTTTTTCGACCAAAAGATTTATAAAGACAAGCTTTGGGCTTTTTTTTTCATTATCTTTTGCAGGTTGCATCCAAAGGAAAGATTTTATTTTTTCTTTCAACGAAGATTCGAAGACCCAAACCAGGTGCTTTTTTAGTGTTCTTCATAGATTCGGGTTGAGGAAGAAGAGAGGCTTTCTTTTTCAGGGTCCTTGTTTCAAGGAGATCATTTTTCAGAAATCTGACCAGAGCTTTTTTAGTTTTCGTCGAGATGGGTCCATCTAGATTATCATCCTCTTGAAGATTGGGAGTTGTGCTTTTTTTAGGAATCTACTTTTTTCTTACTTTTTAAGGAAAATCTCCGCTTTTTCAAAATCCGACGATCTGGGTTGCTTCGAAACAGAATTGCCTACAAAACCCATGTGCCAGCTTTTTCAGTCAAAATCAGCTTTTTACAAGATATTATTTCCAAAAATACCAGTGGATGACATCACCAATAAAGCAACAATAAAGATGGGGACACAAAAATAAATCAGCTTTGAAACATATGCTTTTTGTTTTAAAGCAGCTCATCCATTCTTTAGAAAAGAAATCACTTTGTGTTAGTTGGAATCTTCTTTGCTATAAAGCAAATTGCTTTAAAGCATTTGTTTATTGTATCTTTGTCTTAGAATAGTAATAAAGCTTGCGAGTTGGCAAGTTAGGGTTAATCAAGGATATTTTAGGGTTTCCTACTCCTTTGATTTTAGTATAAATAAGGGCATCCTTGCCCATTGTAAGGGAGCTGCGTTTGTGATAACATATTTTGCTGTGCCTATTCTAGCCTGCAAACATTGTTATTCCAGGTGTTTGTTCAAGCTGTGTTCATTGTAAGGGAGCTGCGTTTGTGATAACATATTTTGCTGTGCCTATTCTAGCCTGCAAACATTGTTATTCCAAGTGTTTGTTCAATCTGTGTTCATTGTAAGGGAAGGACTTTTGTGATAGCAAATTTGCTGTGCCTATTCTAGCCTGCAAACATTGTTATTCCAAGTGTTTGTTCACTTTGTGTTCATTGTTCTCCGGTGTTTGATCGCTTACTGTATGCCTACCTTTTGCTACAGTATTGCTGTCCTGGAGTTGTATTAAACTTTGTGATATTGAATAGAAGTCTCATGCCTACTTTACTCTGATATTCTATATCGATTCATTAAGTTATCGTCGTCAGATGTGTAGCTTCTGCAGCTTTCATTTTCAGCTTTCATCATTAAAGTACTTTTAGTCTTGTGATGTTAATCTAGAAGAAAATTGCTTAAGTTTTTGTGTTAACAATCATTCCTCATTCACTTTCAACTTCCTTTGCTCTAAATTTACTTAGGAGGTTGAAAGCATCATTAGTCTATGCTAGTTGTAGAAGTTTTATAAAAAGGAAAAAACCTCTTCTGCAGCGTTTAGAGTTTTATAACCTTGTGCTCGCAGCTGAGAATCAAAAAGAAGATAGGCAAAGTTTCATTCAAGTTATCTTTTCAGCGAACATCAGCAAGAAAGGGAACTCCCCCTTCCAATAGGAGAGCAGTTTATCTGTGCATAGCTGTTCGTTTCCAAATCGCATACTAGAGGTGTGAATTGAAACACCAACATGGTGTTAGCTGCAGATATTCAAACAAAGGGAGAAAGGCCTTTTGATTATGCAAGTTACATAGCTAATGCTCTGACCATGGATTGAAGAAAATCAAACATAATAGTGATAATATTAATTTCAAACTCTACTCTTTGTTAATGCATTTGCTTTTATACGAAGGGCATGGTAGAGGATGGTGGAGTTTAGAGATAAAAATTTGGGACTCGTTTGACAATGGGGACCCAAAACCAGTGAAAATGTGGACTTCACTGTGGGATTGTCATTTTGATAGATCTCATTATTTTTGCTTTGAAGAATATTTTGTGAAGCCTCTGATACAACTATTGGGATATTCTCATGACTATAGCCTCTCTCCTAGTATACAAAGGTTTCTTAGGCCAAAGGAAAAGGATCCAAAGACTAAGGTGAATCATAACTGGGGAGATTGGTATGCCTTTTCAGACTGCACCATGATACGAGTCTATGGATTTGAGGGTTCCCCTTATCTATTGCCTAGGGTTGTCCCAGACAGAATTGCATACTTAGAAATTGTGAGACAATTGGCTAAATCTAATGCTTTTCATCTAAAGAGGAACAACAAACAATCATTCATGCCCAACACTTTCTTCTTTGGGGAATTCACAATAGTCATGAATGAGGGTTATGAAGAAGTCAATGCCAAACTAGCACAGTATGATCTCCTAATAGAAGATGAAAGAAAAGGTTTTGATAGAGAGGGTTTTATTCACAGATCTAGGGTCTCATAGGGTCTGTTTGGTTATGAACATCTTTTTTCAGAAGTAAATATAATTAGAAATCAAGATGAAGCCTCTACTGAAGATAGAATGGCTATATTTAATAAAATTCTACTTGCAGAGGATTGGAAATGCAAGAATGTTCCTTCATACTCAAGAGCCTTTTCTGAAATTGAAGACCCACTATCAAGAGTTGAGTAGCTTATTGCTCATGCAGGTGAGATAATTGAGGGTGTGCCTTTAATTGCTTTTGATACAGATTACATATGATACTCTGGGACACAAGCTCAAGAGGTGCAGCCTCTGACTCACATACCTTCACAGCCAACCCCTGAAGTATAATTTTTCTGTAGATACAAATATAGATGAAGTGAGTGATGATGAGATTGAACAAATGCAAACAATAAGTGCTCCTGTTGTTCCACATTATGAGCCTCCTACAGAATTGAACCATGTAAAATTTGAGACTTCTAAGGATCTGTCTGATGACATCAGAGTTATGGCTGCTCAAAAGTTTGTCTCTGATGATGAATTTATTAAGACTTCTGAATTTAAATCTTTTGTATATGAATATCAAGGAAATAAAATGAGGCAAAAAATGAAAGATACTACCCCTGAGCAAGAAACTGCCGCCTTGGAGGAATTGAAAAAAGAGATTGACAGAGAAATGGAGTCTATTACTCAAGAAAGAGGAAGACAACTACTCCAAGAAGCTAAGGTATTGCTTGTGCCATGTTGGGATATGAGCTTTGCCATTGTATTTGACACGTTCAAGAGGAAGGAAGATAAAACACTGAGTTTGATAGAGGAAGCAAGTGACAAAGTATATAACTCAGGGTCGGAGTATAATGCAGATGAAGCCACTTTATTGATTTGGTCTTTTTATCCCCAAGATAAGAGACCAATAATAACCAGTGACCCAAATCAAATGTTTGGTCACCTCTTGGTCAAAAGGATAGGAGACATAGATCCCTTGGAAACTGTTGAACTAAATGTTAATGTAGCAAAGTTCACTAAGGCCCAGATTGAGAAATTAACCAAGGAAAATGACAAGATGAAGAAAGAATTAATATACCACAAGGAAAGAGCTTCTTCTGCATCTGAGGTACATTCCCCATGGATCCAGAAAGACAAAGAAATGATAGAGGCATTAACATATGTAATCTATTGGAAAGAATGCCATGCTAAATCCCAGAAAAAATGTGAGAAGCTTTTTAGGGAAATAAAGACCCTCAAATACACCATGGCCTCTGAAATAATAAAAGAAAGGTTCAAAAAGATGTGGGAATGTGCAGATACCTTTTGGAAATCATTCCAACAAACATATTCAGCCATTATAGAAAACAAAAGATTATAGGAGAGGATGATGGAAAGGAAAGAGGAACTTTTAGACAAAAAACTTTTAACAGAACAAGGATTGCAGATGTAGGATAAGTTGGTCAAGATGCATGAAAAGTATCATAATAAATTAAATAAGGAGTTGAATTCTTTTGATATCGCTCCCTCAATTCATGATGATACTGGAGAATCACGAAAATATGAAGAGTGGAAGGAAGATGTATGCATAGTTCTAAATACTGCTTTACAAGAAATCAATAATGAAGCTATGATCATGTAGAATATTCACAAGTATCTTGAGAAAATGATGAACATGGAGCAAGACATGAAAGGGATAGCCCTTAATGCTGACACATATGCAAAATAGGAGTATATTAAACATTTATCTGAAATTAATATGTTCCTGTGCAGAGCAATTGATATGATTGACGTCACCATGAATTCTTCAAAGGGAGTAAATTAGCTAGCAGACAAATGAAGCACCTTATGGAAAAATAGAAAGCCTTGCTTAGGTCTTGAATGGTCACGGGCTTCTATTCATAGATTAACAGATTGGTGTTTTCTAATTAAAAACATTTTGTTAAGTTTAAAAGTATTTTCTTAACAATTATGAACATATTTAGGTTGTGAAGAGGATTGAATGTGAAGAGGAGATACCACATCAGAAAATAGAATGCCTTGCTCAGGCCTTGAATGGTCACGGGTTTCTATTCGGTAAATAACGGATTGGTCTTTTCTAATTAAAAACATTTTGTTGTAACGGGTCTGAAGCTTGTTTGCCTCTCCTATAAAAAGAGAGACCAAGACCCGATAAAAAGATATAGGGCGAAGAGAGGAGCTAGTAGTGGTAGATAGTAGAAAAAGTTCCATAATATTTACAAACTCAAAGACCATGTTGCAAGCATAATTTTGAAGAAGTTAATGGAAAATCTCTGATTCTGTGGCGCCATATTGGTATCAATTGTTTGTTAAAGTTATTCAATTATTTGGTTGTCTCTATTTTAGTGCTTCCTTATTATTTAAATTGATATATCACAGCTACCTACCATATAAAAATTTACGATGGTTTCCTCTACTATGTTCATTGTGATTTCCTCTACTATAGGTTCTAGTATTGACTCTTGTCACAATTGCCTGCCATATAAAAATTTAAGATGGTTTGATCTGATTGGTTTGGACTCTTTTTGACCTCAGATTCTATGCTTAGATTCGGTCAAAACTCAGTGAAGACTAGACAATTAAATATAGAGATTTTTAAGGATTTAAAATTGGTTTCATGCATCCTTTATTAAATAAATTTTAAAGACACAATAAACTAATCCAATAGAAGCTACTAAGATCAAGTATAAAAGAAACAACATTTTTAGATATATGAATATTGTCAAAGTGTTTTAGGAATATAAAACTTATCAATTATAATATCCATGGCATCAAAAACAAAAATTATAATATGGAATCATGAATTATGGTAGAAAGAAGTTTGTAGCATTTTTTAGATATATAAATATTGTCAAAGTGTTTTAGGAATATAAAAATTATCAATTATGATATCCATGGCATCAAAAACAAAAATTATAATATGGAATCATGAATTATGGTAGAAAGAAGTTTGTATCATTTAGTCCAAAATTGCTCTCTCTTTGTGGAGCCATGTATTTGTATCTCTACTAGGGCCATAGGAGCATTACTTAGGATAAATATTGACTTAGCAAACTAGAAGAATAAATGTAATTCAAATATTTGGGATTTAATTGGAAAAAAGTCAAAAATTAAAAAAAAAATGTTGTTTTTCCATCTAGCATGGTTCAAAATGTTTTTTTATTTTTTTCTTTTTAAAACTAGAGTGAGGTCTAAGGGCAATGCTCTTGACCAAAGGTGGACCAATAGTTTCTCAGCATGCTTTTTGTTAAGGTGTCTAATAGTTCCCAAAACAAAGGTGGACCAATAGTTGTTCATTAAATCATGTTTTGTTGGTGTGGTGATGTGGCATCACATAATTGGTTGTTTTTAAATCTAAAGGGCACATTTCATTCAATTATAGGTACTTATAGTCGACACTAACAACCTTAAAGTTAGAACTACTAGTGCTATTGTTTTAAAATATTGACCCTTAAGTCCACAAACACTATCACAACTATTGGAACATGCTCAACAATTGGGTCCTCTCCCCTATGTTACTTTTAGTGATACCGAGAGCCCCATTGAAGATATCCCAAAAATCTTACCAACACTATTTTCAGATCACAGTAATGTGGGAGTATTAATTGGATCAGTAAGAAGAACCACATAATTAGGGTTGGCATTTTGTTTCCAAGTTAATATCATCTACTATACTAGTTTGATTTATTCAATTGGTTCCTTCAAGTAGGGATTAAAGATCCTTTTGATAAATTACAAGTAACCTGGTTGTGTCAGTTGGATTATTAAGAAGACTCTGTCAATTATTTCCTTGCACGGTTATACAAGTTATTAACCAATATTAGTGTGCCAAATAGTTACAATTACTACCAAATATAAGCCACTTATCTCAGAATTTCATTTGACTCCATTTACCAAAAAAGGCACTGGTCTCACCCATTTCATTTTACTTAAAACTCAAGGATTCAAACCATCTCGCTGTGATTTTTTAATTGTGAATGCAAAAACTCAAATCAATTTACTGTACCTGTAAATTGGTTATACAAGGATTCAAATTAGTTCAGTGTATTTGCCAATAGGAATGCAAGGATACAAATCATTTGCATATAACAACTAGGAGGTCTGCACAATTGAGGGCTAATGTAGAAAGGTTAGAGGATAAATGCAAACATATAGGAAATTTATATAATCTGTCAGGACACATTTGCTATTCATGTGTGGTTATCTTGATTGGTTCCTTTTAACCTCTTGGTGCACAGCTGTTATGTGACTATTGTCATTGTTGTGTATTACAGGATCCAGAGGAGGCCATGGAGAGAGGACATGGACGGCGTAGAACTACTAAATCACAGAGAGGAAAGTGGGTGGAAATAGATATGACAACAGAATCTGTAGATACAATAGAGGTAAGAAGAGAAAGCAACCTTAACCAAAGGAGGAAGGTGTTTATGAATTCACAAATGCTACAACATAGAGGAGATAAAGTCATTTTTTTGTCCATGAGGCCTCTGAGGTCAAACTTATTGGTTGAAAATGCATAGGAATGGTGATTAAATGTGATTCTATGATCAAGGGAAAAGTTTGAAAATTAGGATGGCCAAAACATGATATGAATATGTCACATATATGACTAAAGTGAGGGTTTGTGTTGGATAGCATATTCGTTGAAATGATATAATTGGTGTACTAAACATCATTTACTATGTTGTGTATTATAGGGGCCAGACGAGGCCATGGAAATAGAACGTGTCATATCAAATGAGGACACAACAAATGAAGCGGGACATCAGGTACTCAAATTTTGACTTAACTTAGGAAAAAATGATCTGATGGCATTTTGTGATACGTCCATCTTTTTTCACAGTATTATTGAAATTTATAATGTATTATCCAATCTTGACATAAATTAATGCATGTTGTTGATTATTTTAGATGGAGATTGGAGCAAATGTAGAGCCTAAGTGTTCAACTAGCAAAAGAAAAAGATATGTACGTGGATGTGGACCTAAAACTATTAAATCACGTAGACGACAGTGGGTGGAAGAGGATATGACAATGGATCCTGCAAACACTACAAATGATTGCACTGAACAAGAGGTTGGTCAGGACTATAGTACATGGGATGAATACTTTGAGAAAATTATTGTTTGTGGATGTTCTGTATGTCGTGGAAAGAAACAATTCAAACGAGCGATTGTACAAAGACATTACATATATGATGAGCTTCCAATCGGTAGTATTCCTCTTACAATCGAGTCAAATCCAATAGGAATTGTGGTAAGGAATTTTCCAATTTGATATAAATAACATGTATACTTCATTTAAACATTGTTTTATATTATTTAAATAACTAATTTTTTTCTTAATGGATACTTGCAGGATAAAGTTCTTGGTTTAAAGTTTCCTGGATCACTGACTTTCAGCCTAGAGGGAAATGATCATTCATCAGATGGTACATCTAACAAAAATATGTGCCAATATACCAGCTTCAAAGATGAGGAATTGATGAAAACAAGTAACAGAACAAGAATCAGTTTAAAGATGCATAATTTGCTTAAAGACAAGGGGAAGGTGGACTAAATACCCTATGAGAATGAATGTGATGGAGATGATAACTTGCCCTTGAGTTTGAGATCAATTTACAAAGAGACATTTGATCGTCGACTATATTGCGCTTGGCCTAGTGATCAACAACTACCTAGAGTGTACAAGGTGTTTCAATTTTGGGGATACAACTACATGATACGACCCTCCAATATTCATGGAGCGAATCTAGGCCTCTTTGTTGTCCAAAATGTACATGTGGGATCTAAACATAGAAACAATTCAGAATAAACCACTAGGAGATTAATACCATATTATGGTCCATCATATTATAGTGGTGAATGGAGAAGGCTAGCAGAATATAAGCCTAGCATGTCAGCATATGGTCTAAATTTGAATATGTATACACATCGTCTCTAATTGGAAAGTGGAAAAGAAATGAATAGAGGTCATCTTATGTATATAGATGGACGTGCATACACACACAAAAATATTACAGGATTTATAAATAGTAGTAAGGGAAGGGACCCTAATGTAAGACCGAATTATCAATTTGTTGAGGTTATAAATGATAAAGATGGAGATATGGAAAGAGAGGTTGATAGATTGATAATGGTTGAGGCTATTATGGACCTTACCATTTGGGATGAGTTATTGATTGATTACCCCTTCTTAAAATGCACTCTTGCGCGAAAGAAAAGGGAAGAACAAGGTCCCCCTAAGGATGTTCTTAAGGCCAGAAAACCAAAGAATAATAAATGAGTGTGGACTGATATTTTATAAACTATGTTGTCAAAATTATGTTTTCTTTAAATTATTGTATAAAAAAGGTAGTCTATAAAATAATGTTCCATTATTCAATTGATGTATATATGTTCATACAATTTATATTTTTATTTTTTAAGCCATATTTGATTATATTTCTTTGGAATTGATAGATTTTGAATTTAGTGCAATTGTTGCCAAACATTAAATAATGCTTGCGTTTGTTAATAGGTAAAAGATGTTGATGAAGCACATACTAATACCCAAGATCCAACTGGGTTATTAAGGTTTGGACGGGATGATCCAAAGCATCCTTTAAACCATACCAGGCAGAAAAGAGCAACATTGAAGAGAATACTAGCAGTTGAGAAATTTGAACTGCTGATGAGATTCACATACACTGATGACATGCCAACTAGCCTTAATGATGATGATCATGATAGTGAAAATGTAGTGCATGAAGAAGGATTGAATGAAATGCTTACAGGTTTCTTTGGGGATGGCAACAATGATGACAATAATGATCATATGGTTGATAGTAACGATGATAGTAGGGGTAATTACCACCAACGCAATGTTGATGATAACAACCTGAAAGACTCCATCAAGCAAGCAGTGAAGACACCTGTGTTCAAATCTGGTGCAAGTAGAACTTTAAAACTGGCATGCGCATTAATATTATTAGAAATCAAGTCACTATTTGGTTGGTCAGACAAAGGATTCACTACCCTACTAAAGTGAGATGAAATCCATTTCTTACTTTGCATTGTCAATTGGTGTACATAATTCGTAAACATTCATCAACTTCGTTTATATTTCTTTAAGGGGAGTTTAAAACCATATATTGTATATAAATAGTCCTAGTATAGATTGACATATGAAACATGTTCATCATAAGTCAAACATTCAATTGATTTAATCTCTGGCAATCTTACAGGGCACTAAAAACTAAAATATTCCATGAAGAGAATGTGTTGCCATCAACTTGCAGAGAGGTGCGTCTATTGTTGGTTGAGTTGGGGATTGAATATAATCAAATTCATTCATGTAAAAATGATTGCATTTTATACAGAGATGAATATGAAAACAAGGTAGAATGCCCTGTATGGAAAGAGAAGAGATATCGTATAGATGTACAAGGTCCTACAGTTCCAAAGAAGGTTTTACGTCACATGCCAATTATACCTAGACTTCAACGAATGTTTCGTTGCAAGTCACTTGCACAATTGATGGACTGGCATGCAAAAAATAGGAGTAAAGATGGATTCATGCGAATTCTGGCCGACTCCAAAGCAATGAAACACATAGAGGAAAAATGGCCAAGAAAATTTAAAGATGAACCCCGTAGTATCAAGTTTGGTCTTGCAATTGATGGAGTGTGCCCATTTTCTTTCCTAAGCTCAAATTATAGTGTTTGGCCAGTCGGATTGATAGTATACAATATTCCTCCATGGATAAGTGTTAGAAAGGATCACCTTATGATGACTCTCATTGTTCCAGGAAAACATCAAGTTAAAAACATGGATGTTTATCTTGCGCCTATTATTGATGAGATGCAACTGCTATGGAAAGGCATAAGAATGTATGACATATCACGTCCCCCATCAAATAGGTCCTTCATGTTGTATGGTATGCTATGTTGGACTATTCATGATTTCCCAGGACTTGGTGTTTGTTCTGGTAAGATAAAATATTTATGTATTTACACTCATAATTTATTTCCATCCCAACTTTCATACTTAGTTTTATACTATTTTTTTGATGTTATTAACATTACTTATTGAATTATAGGGATTCAAACAAAGGGGATATTTGCATGTCCAAGATGTGTAGAATAATTTCAAGGGCAATATTCTAAAGATCTACATAAATTTATTTATGCAAACAACAGGGTTTTTCTACCACTAGATCATAAGTTTAGAAATCACCTGAAGAATCAATTTGATGGAAAAGTTAAAAATAGAGGCCCTTCCATGATTATGGGTCTAGGCGATTGGCTTAAGAAGTATGAAGATGCTGAATTGAAAGCTTGGGAGGATTTTTTTGATCGGGGTGATTCAATTGAAGAACCAGAACAAGTTGTAGTTAATATGCCACAAGGAATGAAAAGGAAATCCATATTTTATGAGCTCCCTTACTGGAAGGATCTATTAATATCTCACCTATTAGATCCTATGCACATCTTCAAAAATGTCCCAGATTCTATATTTCGACATATATCAGGCAAAGATATGGACACCTTGTCTTCGAGGAGAGATATTGCTCTTTCGCGTACCAAAATTGATAGAAAATATTTGTGGCCAAATAGGGAAAATGAAACATATGCAGAAGCTCCATGGATTTTGAAAAAAAAAGAGCTAGACCAACTAAAAAATCTCATCCGTCCAATAAGGACATCCACTGGCTATGGGTCATCATTGGCTAAAGCTTTTACAGTTGATGGACATATCACAGGATTTAAAACACACAATTTTTATAATTTTATGAAGGTATTATATATCATCATTTAACATTTATTGGTAACATTGATTAAGTACTAAATATATTTTGATATTTTGTTGTGTGAGGAAAAATTACTAATGACCTTTTCATAAATGCATTTGATAGCATATCATGCCATTGGCAATTAGGGGGGATTCCTGTCTTACAGTTGACTTAAGGAATGCCATAAGTCGATTGTCAGCATTTACAAGGTATGTGGTTATATGAAATGTTCACGTGTGAGAGACATAAAGATATTATATTGCATTTTAATTTTTGACTAAAGGTTCATACTAATTTACTATTTGTATATTAGGTGGATGACCTCCAAGGAGATCCACGAATGTGAAGTGCCAAAATGGAAGAAGGAAATTGCAGAAATTGTATGTGTATTTGAGAAGGAGCTCCCTACATGTTTCATGGACCTACAAGTCCATTTACTTATACAGCTAGTCGATGACATTGAATTGGTGGGTGTCGTATCAACGATGTGGATGTTTTTCTTTAAGAGGTATATGAAAACTCTAAAAAGATATGTTTGACAAAAGGCACATCCAGAGGGTTGCATGGCTGAAGGGTATGTATTGAATGAAGCATTTTTCTTCCTGCGTGAATGCCTTGGTAAGGATTTTCAAGATGGGCCACGCTTCTGGGATGAAGAACGAGCATCATATATTATTGATGGAGAAAAACCACAATCTAATGGTGTTCAAGTAGAAATTAGTAAGTAAATTCATGATCAGTGTGGTTGTTTTTCTTGCAATCATTAATTTACTCTATAATTTATTTGTCAAATTAACAGCATGCAGACATTTGGAGTTTGAAATAAACATGTTGACATGTAATAGGTGTAGATAAAGTGCTATACTCGACAAGTTCATTCTGTACCAGATGGACTTTATGAACAAATGGATCGATCTGTATGAAAAAAAAAAGAGAAGTGTTAGAAGCAAGGAGACAGTTTAAGAGATCAAACCCAAGGAATACTCCACTTCCCACTGATCTGCTTGGGGAATGGGGCAAAGATTGCACACTAGAATGGGTTACTGAACAAATTTGAAATCAAATAGAAGATGCAGGGACAGATTCAAACATAATAGAAGTCGAAATCAACATGTCTAGAGGATGTGAAAGAATGGTATAGTTGGAATTTTATAAAATGTTGTTTCCTTACAGTTTTGACACTATTAACTATTTTAATATTCGTTGAATTATATTTGTTTTCACTGAAATAAATGGTCTTTCATTGGCGAGGAAATATCCAGCAATGTGGTCATATGGTCTATATTATCGTGTAGAAAGTGTAGATGTAAAGAGACGATCCTTCGATTGTGACATCATGGTTGACTTCAAGCAATCCAATCGATCAAGCTCAAAAGATAAGAATATAATTGAAGGGAATCTACAATATGTTGGGAAACTACAAGAAATTATTGAGTTGGATTACTGCTCTTTTAAATGTTGTGTTTTTAAGTGTAGATGGTATGAAGCATTTGAGAGGACACGAAGACATGATACCCATAGTGAATTATTTTCTATAGATTCCTCATGTTTCCTACCGGAGGATAAGGAGCCTTATCTTCTACCAATTCATTGTGAGCAGGTATTTCTTTAACTCAAACAAGAAGTGGTAGTGATCATTAATCTATTAATTCATAGTTTATTGTGAATATATACATGTGTTTATTAATCAATAAAATTGTTATACCATACGTCTAATATATGTATGCCGTTCATGTGCAGGTATTTTTCTATGAAGATATTTTAGGCCCGAAATGGATATTTGTCATACATTATGATCCAAGATTAAGGCATGTATTTGATGATGCATTAGTGGATACTGAGCAAAACAATGATGGCCAACAAAATGAGAGAGGGATTAGAGAACATCGAAGAAATTGACATCCATGATGATGTTGAAGATGGTTATGTTCAGGCACAAGAAGACAACAATCTAGAGTTAGATGATGTTATGGAAGACAACAATATGGATGGTATAGAAAATGATGATCCAAATACATCTGGTAACAATATAGATGGTCTACAGTCAAATTTCAATGATGATGAAGATGATGATAATATTAAATGCTTGAAATAACATATGAACATTGACAATGATACAATTGATGACATTGTAGTAGACAATACTGTTAATGACCAAGACTTCTAAATTTTTAGAATTATTTGCAATCCATGTTTAAAAAAGGATGATTCTTATGACCTAAACTTTGTAATGCTTCAGTAATATTATTTATGTTGATACAAATTACCTGTTGTAATATCCTTAAATTGTTCAATCTTTGGTATGAATTGTTGGCAGAAAAAATTAGGATTACTTGGATGTAATTTCCTTTTCATTGCTTTATATTTTGCTTTAATGTCAAGGTCTCAACGTAATCCTCATTTTGCACTAAGAAGAAACCTTAGGCTTAACTCTACAATGGCCTTGATTCATTGCGAGGAAGTTCTGATTGAGGATTTGATGACTACAACATATTTTCATTCTGTCAAACAATTCACGTTTTTTGTCTATGATTCTATATTTTGTGCATATCCTGCAATCATTGCAGTCCATGAGACCACATTTCTTTGAGGCATTCTATCAAATAGTTCACGTGCCTTGTCTATGGTTCCACATTTTGCATACATGTCTAATATGGCAGTTGCAACTACAACATCTGACAAAATTCCTCTATCCTTTATGTATTGATGGATGTCCATACCCTATTCCAAAGCTCCCATTTTGACATAGGTAAGGAGGATGCTGGCAAAGGTTGTGGAATTTGGCTTTACACCAACCAATTGTATTTGCTTTAAAATTCCTTAAGCCTTTTCAACAAATCCATTTTGTGCATATGTTGTAGTCATTGCAGTCCATGAGACCACATTTCTTTGAGGCATTCTGTCAAATAGTTCACGTGCCTTGTCTGTGCTTCCACATTTTGCATACATGTCTAATAGGGCAGTTGCAACTACAACATCTAACAAAATTCCTCTATTCTTTATGTTTTGATGGATGTCCATACCCTATTCCAAAGCTCCAATTTTGACACAGGTAGGGAGGATGCTGGCAAAGGTTGTGGAATTTGGCTTTACACCAGCCAATTGCATTTGCTTTAAAATTTCTAAAGCCTTTTCAAAAAATCCATTTTGTGCATATCCTGCAGTCATTGCAGTCCATGCGACCACATTTCTTTGAGGCATTCTATCAAACAATTCACATGCCTTGTCTATGCTTCCACATTTTGCATACATGTCTAATAGGGCAATTGCAACTACAACATCTGACAAAGGACTTAAGCATTCAGAAACCTAAACTATGATGTATCTGTTATCTTATCAAGCATGATCTTATGATAGTGTTTGGACTGAACCTATATAGTTTTAGGGCATTCACACATCTCAGTTATAGTGTGGTGTGTGAGGAATTATTACTAAATGGTTGCTACCATGCACATAAACTATACACATATCTGAAGACTATAATATGACATTATTATGATGGAATCCTAGCTTGGAATGAAAGCTAGGCCTCATACCATTTTAAATTGATTCCTTGCAAAAAAATCTGATATGAGAGCCATTGTGTCCTTGGATACCATTCCACCAGCCTGTGGACCTAGTGCAAGGTGTGCAACAAGTCTAAGAAGCAACAACATCCTTCTTTCTGTCATACTGAGAACCACAAAATAATGGATTTAAATCATGGAACATATATAATTGATACCTTTAATGCATCTTCCATGCAAGTGAGTTTAAATCTGAAGATTTGAGTGTAGGAAAGGGCTTCTGAATAAATGTTCATTAGTAAAGAAAGAAAACAAATAGTTTTGAAATGGAAAAACAAAAATCACAAAATCTAAAGGTTTCCATATTCTGCTAAGCCCTTCTTTATCCACACATCTACTTGGAGTGCAACTTTGATCTTCCTTCAAATCACCCTGACTAAACATGAATTAAGAGTAGGTCATTGATGCAAACTAAACATGAAACAATCAACTATGCAAGATTATTTTGTGCTTATACAAAATGAGTTATGCAATTTATATGGTAGTTATTCTAGTTCATGATGGGAGGCATATGTCTAAGGTTGTATGTATTAGAACAGTAAAATAAAACAAGCATCAGCAAGTCATATGGTAGTTGGCTTAGATGACATTTGTGAATTACTTATAAAGTAGAATGCATACTGTTCCTTGTAACTATATATTGTTTACCATCTTTAGTCTTGAGGCAATAAGGCAACCTTTTACTTCAATTCTAGTTGCCTAGAGATTTGGACAAGATTTTCAAAAGACTATTTTGAAAAAATTAAGTGTGTAGAGAATTTGTCAAATACATAGCAAACTGATTTAGTTTGCAAGAAAGAAAATTATCAAGATGTTAGATACATTAAACCCTTCCAAATAATTCTATTAATGTCAACAAATGACCAAAAATAGAATTCAAAACATACAACAAATAGATATATCAATGATAAAAGAAAGGGGTTGCAAATAAATGACCTCTAATGTAGTTAGATTTGGAGGGGATAATAGTGTTAATTTGGTTATATAAACTGTACTTATCTATATTTTTGCAAGGACGTTGTTATTGGTATGCAATTAATTTTTTACTTCTGGAACATGGAACAAAATGTACAGGAATAGATGTAGTCATGAGTATCAGAAGGGGAAATACAATTGTAATTAACAAGTCATGGCAGATTTTATCATGATTCTAGTAGCTATTAAATCAAAACTTGGTGGCTTTGGAAGAGTCATTGTGTGAGCATATATATAATTGTACATTTCATTGCAAAAGTTATTTTCATTAATTGTGTAGAAAGTAATTAATTCTCAAATGACAATTGACAACATTATTTTAACTCTATGCATTAGTGACTCCTTTGATCAGAGATGGATGACCTAGAGAAGAAAATATTGATTGAAGTGTTTAGATTGAAGAGTTGTTTTAGGATATTGTTATAATTCTTTGCCAAAGTGTTATCCTATTGTATTCAATTGTGCATTTGCCATTCAAATTTAGCATTAGAATCAAGAGTTGCTTGAAGTAATATCCCTTCTTGTGAATCAGAACCAATGTCAACACTCATGCTTGAGGAGAAAAGTATCTATGAAATCACTAATCAATATCATATGCATAGAACATCGACACCAGTTGTGTTCATTTTCTAGTTTTTGTACTGTATCTTCTCATGTATGATACCCACTTCGAAATTAAAGACGTCGATAACAAAAGTTTTTATTCCTTTATTTTTAAATAAACTTTTCACATGAAATTTGCATCTTTGTATACTATAACTCATATCAAGAGTCTTCAATTTTCGGTACAAATTTGTGTAAGTTGTTCAAACCTTGACTTGTCTTAGGTGCATATGCAGAATACATGTAATTTAGATCATAAGCTCAACTTGAAGATCGTGAATTAGTATTGTGCCTTACAATCACTCTTTTATGATAGGCTAATGCTTGTTAGCATGAATGCTTAAATGGTTCATTTGCTGCAACATATCTTTTGGAGGAGATCATAACAACAAAGTCACAGATTATGCTAGACAAGGTGGATGGAATAACAAGGACTTATAATTATAGAGGGATGTAATTGATTAAATTTCATAACTAGGCACAAACTAGTTTCTTTATACTAGACTAAAGCTTAAATCACCAATAGCAAGTTCATATCACACTCATTATAATTTCTATAATCATCCATCATAACTAGGCACAAATTAGTCTCTCTCTCTCTCTCTCTCTCCATATATATATATAGACAACATACCATGACACACATCCCTTCCTCCATTACATCCTCCCTAACCCCTTTCCCAACATTGATAGCCCACTACCCATGCCACCTCATTTTCATAACACATTTGACCATAACATTGCCACAACAGTCATCACTCATCTTGACACCATCCTCCACCATGTGACATTTATCTAACATAGATAGGCGTTAAAGTTAGCGCTAGAGTCAACGCTAACATCAACGCTAAAGTCGATGCTAAAGTCAGCGCTTAGGCGCTAATGTCGACGTGAAAGTCGGTGCTAAATTAGGCACTAATTTGTGCCTAAATTAGCGCCTACGTGTTCTGATCGATGCAAAAAACACCAAAAATAGCACCATCCCGATAAATAGCGCCGACTTTTTCAAAAAATTGGTGAAAAATACATTAAAACAGTGGATGGAAGCAAAAAATAGAGCAAAAAAGGAGCTAATCACAAGGATTTGTTGTAGTGGTTATTACTTTCCACTTTTGATAGATCTAGCAAGTGACAGCTCGAGCATGGATATAGAAGCTGGACGCATACTTATCTCTCGGGTCAATATTGGAAGATAAGGCCATCAATTTTGCTACTCTCCACCTTGAGGGAATAGAAAATGAATGGTGGTACAATGGGTTGATTACTCAAGGGCACAATCTCATCAACTCCTATGATGAATGTAGTAGGAGGTTGATTGAAAGATTTGATACAAAATACCTCGAAGTTCATGTTTGAGAGTTGGTGCAGCTCAAACAATATGGAATTGTGGAGAGTTATGTGGTTGATTTTCAAAAGCTATGTGTAATGGTTCCTGATGTAATAGAAAGAAGGTTGATTATGTTGTTCGTGGAAGGTTTATCTGAGACTCTCAAAGGATTCGTCAAAGCTTTCAAACCTCCATCATTGCAAGAGGCCATCAAGAGATCTTTGGTATTTGAGACTTCTATTCTAAAAAGTAAATTTTAGCAGAAGTCTATTCCTCCAAAGAAACCTTTCCACAAAGGTTTCAACTAGCCAAAGAATTTTCCTTCAAGGAAGGATGAGGAAGACAAGAATGAACTAAGGAGGAAAACGCTTTTCTTCACTTGCAAAGAACCTTGGGCACCTATCCATAGATGCCTTGGAAAAGGGCAAAGTACATTACATTGAAGTGCTTTCAAATGAATAATCTGAAGTTGAAGAACTTGAACCTTAAAGTGAAGGAGAAGAAGCAGAGAATGAGGTTCAGGAAGAAGAAGATTTTTTGGGAGGTACCCTCGCCAAACTTTCTATTACTCCCAAGTACAACCCTTTTAGAGTCTTTGGAGTCTTACATAGACAAAGAGTCACTGTTCTTATTGGCATTGAAGCTACTCACAACATCATTGACGAAGGGCTTGTAGCCAAAAGGGAACTAAAAAATAAAGATTTTGAAGGGTTCAATGTGATAATTGTCGATGACATCACCATCTAATGTACAAGGAAGATTTCCCAATTGAATATCACTTTGAGAAATTATAAGATGAAAGATGATTTCTATGTTTCAACATAGAAGACACAGATGTGGTGTTGGGAGTGCAATGGATACATTCTTTGGGACAGATCATGCACAAGATTTTTAGACCATGGAACTCAAATTCCAATGTAATGGAAAGGAAGTGGTGCTTTGTGGAATGATGAATGGAGCATCTAGAGTTGTTTCAACCAAAAGGATGGAAAGAACATTTCATTGTGGGCAAGTAGCATGGGTTGCCCAATGTTTGGTGACCACTACAGACTCTCCAAGTGGCAAGTCATATCATGTGGATTTTCAATCTCTCATGGACAAGCATGGTAAGGTTTTCAACAATATACCTCTAGGGAGACCACCTGATAGGGGGTTTGAGCACGTCATAGAGTTGGAGGGTGCTAAGCCCATAATCACTACACCTTATCCTCATCCTAGGTAGCATAAGTAAGAGATAGAGAAGGCCATCAAGGACCTTCTCGATATGGGTCATATTCGGGCTAGTTTGAGTACATTTGCTTCATCAATAGTCTTGGTCAAGGAGAAGTATGGAACCATGAGGATGTGCATTGACTACCAAGCTCTTAACAAGAAGACGATCAAGAATCGATACCCAATCCTTGAGATCGATGATTTGCATGGTGCGGTCTATTTTTCAAAGATAGACCTTAGATCGAGGTATCACCAGATAAGAGTTTAAGAGGAGGATGCTTATAAGACAACCTTCAAGTGTCATTATGGACATTGAGTTTCTAGTCATGCCGTTTGGTTTGACTAATACTCCAACTACTTTTCAGTCATGTATGAACCAAGTGTTCAATAAGAAATTGAGGAAGTTTGTTTTGGTCTTCTTCAATGACATACTCATCTCTAGCAAGACTTGGGAAGAACACTTGAGGCACTTGGATGAGGTTTTGGGCATTCTGGAAGCTCAAGCACTATTTACCAAAGAGTCAAAGTCTAAGTTTGGAATGACTAAAATTTTGTATTTGGGGCATGTTATCAATGCTCAAGGAGTGCAAGTTGATCAAGAGCAGATTCAAGCCATCTTGATTAGCCTCCCCCAAAAACATTGACACAACTAAGAGGATTCTTTGGCATTTGCAGCTATTATCGAAGATTTGCGAAGGCATTTTCTTAGTTAGTAGCTCCCTTGACTGATTTGGCTAAGAAGGGCTTTCACATGGTCCAATTCAACATATAAAGCTTTTGACAAACTCAAAGAGATGATGAGTTCATGTCTGTGTTGGCCATTCTTGATTTCACTCTTCCTCCTATGTTGAAGTGTGATGCATCCGGGGAAGGGATCAGAGCTATTATGATGCAAAATAAGCATCCCATTGCTTTTGAGAGCCACAAACTCAAAGGATTTGAAAGAATGTTCTCAATCTACGACAAGGAAATGTTGGCCATCATGCATGCATTGGCCAAGCTCAGACAATATCTTGTGGGAGGAAAGATTGTGGTGAAGATTGACCACAATAGTTTGAAGTACTTCCTAAGCCAAAAATATCTCAACGAAAGGTAGCAAAAATGACTAAGTAAACTTCAAGCTTACGAATTTGACATTGAATATGTCAAAGGGAAAAAAATCATAGTGGTTGATGCATTGTCAAGAAAACCCACTCTATGTTCTATGATGAAAATTACAGCAAATTGGAAGGCTCACATTTTGGTAGAATATTCTAAGAATGCCTTTGCCACTAGCATATTGGAAGGGAAGTTAAAGGATGATAGGTATGTAGTGGCTAATGAACTCATCCTATACAAGGATAGAGTCTTTTTGGTGCCCGAATCCAAAATGAAAAGTAAGATTTTAAGGGTTTTCCATGATACACCTTTGACTGGCCATCCGGGTTATTTCAAGATAGTTAAGCAAATTTAGGAGAGGTTCTCATGAATAAAACTTAAGGATGATGTCCTTAAGCACATCAAAGAGTGTCTTGTTTGTCAGTAGAACAAGACAGAGCAAACATTTTCAACTAGTTTGTTGCAACCTGTACCCATTCCAAATAAAAAATGGGAAAGTATTTCAATGGATTTCATCACTAGACTTCCCAAAGTACAAGGTAAGGAATGCATTTATGTTGTGGTGGATAAACTCATGAAGTATGCACATTTCTTTGCCATTTCTTCAGATTTTAAGGCACCTCAAGTTGTTGATATATTTTTCAATGAAGTGTTTAGGCTCCATGGGCTGCCTAAGAATATTGTGAGTGATAGAGATAGTTGGTTCCTAAGCTTGTTTTGGCAAGAGCTCTTTCACTTGACAAGAACCAAGTTTCCTCCTAGCAATAGCTACCACCCCCAAATAGATGGGCTAACTCAAATTGTGAACAAGTCAGTGGAAGGCTACTTAAGAATTTATGTTGTTGGTCATCAGAAGGCATGGATCGAATGGATCCATCTGAGGGAGCATTGTTACAACACTACTTATCACATGTCTATTGGGATGACACCGTTTTTGGCTTTGTATGGATATAAAACTCAATCTTTTGTTGACCTTGTTATTTCAAACAACCAGGTTCTGGGGGAAAGTGACTTGATGAGTCAAAGCCAAGATATCTTGAAAACACTTCAGAATAATCTCCAACAAGCACAAAATCAACAAAAGATGCATGCAGATTGCCACTGTGTGGAGAGAACTTTTGAGGTTGGAGATATGGTGTTTCTAATATTACAACTATACAAGCAATCCTCTCTGAGAGCTAATGGATCCAAAAAGCTTAAGCCTCGTTTTTATAGGCCTTACAAAATTTTGAAGAGGATTGGTGAAGTTTCCTACGAATTGGAGTTCCCAAAAAGAAGTAGAATCCATAATGTGTTCCATGTGTTTTGCCTCAAAAAGGCACTTGGTTAAGAATCGTTTTTACAGGCCTTCTAAAATTTTGAAGAGGATTGGTGAAGTTTCTTACAAACTGGAGTTGTCATAAGGAAGTAGAATCCATAATGTGCTCCATGTGTCTTGCCTCAAAAAAGCACTTGGGCAACACAATGTTCCTTTAGTAGAGTTGCCTCCACTTGATGACGAGGACAAATTGGTGTTGGTTCCTAAAACAATTGTGGACATGAGGGAAAGGAGTTGAGAAATAGAAGCATTAGCAAGTACCCGCTTCACTAGAGGAATCTTCTTGTGGAAGATGCAACATGGAAATGATCATAGATATTAAAGCATCTTTATTTGCAATTGCATGAGGACAAGCAATTTCTGGTAGGGTGAATTATCGTGTCCCTTTCTCGGCCCTAGGTGTGCAACATAGTCTCTTAGCCTATTTTCTAATTTCCCATAGGTTAACAGGTTGGGTTAAAAAAATTATTTTAATAATAATTAAAGTTGGTCTTATGATCATTTTTGTTAATATTGTAAAAGACCATTTCATTTATTATTTCCAGACTGCCTAAATGGGGCACAATAAGGCCTTTGTAACTCAGAGTTATTTTAATTATTTTGGGGTAGTGTTATTAAGTCAATTTAAAAATATATTTTTTGAAGGGAAAAAGTAAATATTTTAATTTTAATTCCCTGGGAGTCTATAAAAAGGGGTCGAAGGCTTATTTTCAATTCTCCATCAAATTATCAAAAAAGCCTTGTATTTAAAATTGAGTCTTGTGTTCATTTCTTGCCCTAGGATGAAAACCCTACTACCAAATGAGATTGAAGACGAAAACCTTCCATTTTGAAGGAGAAATTTCATTCAGAAATTTCCATTAAGCTAATTTGCATTGTATTTTCAATTTGTGTTGTTAATGCAAAGATTTAAGTTTCTGTGGTGTGTTTGACATATTCAGAAAATATAAAAATAATGTTGTGTGTTCTGAATTCATGTGTGGAGTGATTTCTAGTTTATTTGTGAGTTTATTGTGAAGATTGCGAAGATATTTCATATCCTTGTTTACAAATCTAATCTATTCATATCAGCCATGAAAGAGATTATCCTTGTGTTAGCAGGTTGTACTCTTATGCTGGGCCATACATATTTCAAGGGTTGGTTGTACTGTACTTATTGAGTTAGTAGGTCGCATCACATAACAAGGAGGCGTTGGAAGTTTAGAAGTGGGTCATTGTCATTTAAGGCACCGAACATTGTTTCCCATGCAAACACACTATATTTGAATAGTGTTGTTTCAAATTAGAGTTGGGACACAACAATAGTTGGGGCTTATTGTGTTGTTCCAATTGTGGAAAGAAGATAATCAAACCTATAGCCAATCACCTTACTCAAATTGCAGACTTGGAGGTTACTTTGGCACTTTATATTGTTGCTAGCTCATTCCTTGGCAAGTCGTATAGCTATATTGCTAATTTTTGAGTTGGATTAGACATTGCATACTTATATCAATTAGTACAATAGCAACCTATTTGCGCTTCAATCAACTACATTGTGAGTACCTATTCTAGAAGTTCTTAGTTGATTTTGAATTTTTAATGCGTAAAAAAATGCAAGATTCTATCACAACAATTGTAAGTTTCAATAATTAAGTGTTGTGGTTTTCATCTTGTATTTTGGTCGGTCCACTAGCAAATTGAAATTGTTTAACATTGTATTAATCTAGAAGGTCTTCTGCCAAATTCATTTAATTTCTTGTCTTGCATTGTAATCAATGATTGGATTGTAGCCGCCAAACGTTTGCATTCATTATCCACCAATTTGGTGTTGATCCAAATCTACATGTAGTCTATCATTTTGAGATTGACCAAATCTATAATTGTAATAAGTCAATTTGGCTTAAGCATTTTAATTCTATCCACATGTTTTAGCATTTATTGTAAACTGGTTGGCTTGCCACTAGTAAGCAACATTATTTACTTTCTTGTCAACATCTTAGTTTCTATATGCTCTCACTTTTCTCACATTGAGATCTTGGTGATCAGAAAGGACTTGGGTTTGTGTTGATTGTAAGATTTAGAAAATTTTGACTAATAGTCCAGGTAAGGACATTACATATGCAATCTACTTGAGTTGAAACATGCCAAATAGGGGTTGACTGCAATAAACTCCTAAACCTAACAACTATTTTTTCCTCCCTCAAACCTTTACAAGTTGTTTCTCACTTCTACGAACACATTCTTCAATTCTACAACCACCACATGGGAGCTCTAATTTTGGCAAGCAACTTCAAAAAGTTACGAAGCATCACAATTAAGGGACACTACCTGTCTAAGGAGGGTCACAACATGAGTTCAAACATGAGCACCTAGTGGTCATGAGCACACCCCCTAGTCACTAGTGTGTCTAAATGGTCGTTAGTGTGCCCCTTGTTCAAGAACGTGCCTTATAGGTAACTACTATCCTATGCATTTCCCCAAACCTCTCTACATGTCCAAAATCCTTCCCGATTAATTTTATAGCACTTTCTACCCTTCTATAGCAATTGTATCAATCTCGAACATTGATAGCAAACACACTTCTCTATCCCTAATCCATTTCCTTCCCAATTTATAGTTCAATCCCGACTTAAATGCTTTATTTTAGTTAATTAGTTAATTTGAATTCCCTAATCCATTTACTTCCCAATTTATAGTTCAATCCCGACTTAAATGCTTTATTGGTGTACAACTCTCTATACATCTTCAAATTTGACCCTATGACCTCCTTTATGGAACACACGTGCCTTCACCATCAAGCCACTCAAGTTGTGCATAGCTAGATATGAATTGTAATAATTAAATCTTAATATACATCCTATGTAAACCTATTAACATAAACCCTTTTAGAAATTGTTATCTCACTAACAAAGAAACCAAATAATTACCTTCCAAGCTTAGTATGTTACTATACATCTCCTTTAGTCCCTGACATCTAATTCCACAAGTAATAGCTACTACTTAAATATACAAAGCGTTCACATTAGTGTAAGGAATCTGGCATTTATGTGCAACTGTACAACATGACCAAGTGTCATTTCTTTATTAGCAGAAATATAATGTCATTGAATATTTCAAGAGTTCCTCTATAAGCGTGAATTTATGGTCAACACCTTGTCAACCTGCAAAGCAAGTAAAAATAAGAGTATCAGCATTCAGAAGCCATTGGCAACTGCAATATCAGTCTGCAGCCCCTCAATCAAAATGCAACACTGCCTTAGAAAAATGATACATTAACACTCGAGAAAAATTCAGACACAAAATAGGTTTAATGTATCATTTTTGAAAACCTCGTGGGGCAAGGTTTCCATGATGCTTGCCCACAGTCGATGAAAACTGTAAGACAGAAACTATGTATCTAGAAAGTTCTACTTAAACCATGTACATCAAAAATTAAAAAACAAGAAGATTGGAATCTTAGCCGCAGACCTGAATGAAACACGCATGAATATGTGAAAATGGAACTTCATTAAAGCCTTCGACAATGCAACAGCTTCTGCATACTATACACTGACGAAGTTCATATGGATGCTGCCATATGACTGCAATTCCCCATGGTACAAAATTACTGTCTGAGATTTCAGACCATCAAAATTTTCTGATTTTATAGAGCCGCCAATACTGAGGGAAACCATTGCTTTATGCAACCAACAGTCTTAACTCCAATACAGAACAAATTCTCAGAATTGTGAGATCAAATGGAAGCAACAAATATTTCATCATGAATTTCCTATAGGGCATCTAGGACTTCCCTCTATGCAATTTTCCACAGTAGAAAGCATAAGGAACTTAGATATATCTGCATGTTATCCAGCTTTATTTGGGCGGTGTGAAAACATGAAATCTGATTCCTTTCTTGAAGGGCTCAGTCTGGACTTCTCGGGATCCATCAAGTCCCTTTTTGCAGGTGAGCTTTTTATCTTCTCTTTCTCAGCTTTCTTTTTCTCAGCTTCAGCTAGCTTGATATTCTCCTCACGAGCTTTTTTGAACATATTTACAAAGTTCAGCAGGGTAGATATTACTGCGTACAGAATTGAAGATTTATTAATAGTAATACATAAAGAATACAAATTTTCAACCACGTTCAGCCTAGTAAACTTTCAGAACTTTTCAGCTGAATTACATTGCATATTGATTGCTAAAACCCTGGCACATTAAAGCTTGAAATAATGGCTTCATCTATCCAGTCTATGCAATGTGGATCATTTTTTAGTTTCGGTTGACATTATCATGGCCCATTTAATTGGCCCACTCTCTAGCAATGAATGGAGATTTGCACTGGCCTCTTCCATGACCCATGGCCCATTTAATCATCAAGCAAGGTCACATTGACACAAGGAATCCTCGCATATTAAAGAGAGAACAGTAGACACATTCAATACTTGAATACTATTTACTTAGTCTAGGCTTCTCTTCCTTGAAAAATGTCTGCCATCATAATAGATTATCAACTACACATTTATCTCTGTTCTAAACAGAAAATCTTAGAAAATGTTTTTCTTAGTGACATTGATTATTAATTTAATATTAAAAAAAAACAAGAAACAAAAGTGTAGATGCTGCAAGAGGGACTTGGTAAGCACTTCCACAATTAAAATAAATACCTGCAATAGAAGCTGCATGACCAGTATCATATTGATAAAACTAGTGAGTAGTTAGTTACTAAGAAATCAACCATCCAAGATCTTAACAAAATTTCACCTGGAGCTTAATAATGACTTTGAACTTCTAAATACGAATAATAACATACAAATGAATATGGATCTGTTTGAGGTCATAATGGGCCCAACAGAAAATGAGTGATGTATGCAATTGGTTTTAAATATATTCCAGCGCCTTTTCTGTATTTTTGTTACATCAAGGAAACAGAATAGCTACCTTACACTGTTGAACTTTTATTTTAAATATTTTAAGTCATAGGGACTATAGTAGGTCAAATGTATTAAACAAAATCCTTGGGAGAGCAATATGTCCAGATCAGTAATGTAAGATAAGATCTATGTCACTGGGTTCTTTATTATTTTCTTTGAGCTGTCAAATACATAGTAATAATCACACCTTTTAGGGGGTTAAGAAATAAAAAATCAATGAGAAAACAAGCCAAATGAGAGATTATTACAGCTTGTTACTTGTATTAGTAACAGTATAATTTTATTGCCTTAATTTATATGTTTATCAGTTGTTTTCTTTTTTTAATTTTGCTAGGAGTGAGGCATGTCCAGGTCATATCAATTTTAATTTTAGTTTTAAAGATAGAGTGTTCTTGATGCAGTATTTATTAATTTAATGGATGTTTCAAATTACCAGTCGGATGAGCAACAAATATTCAACCTTCCACATTTATGGGTGTCTCCTACACATCTCTAAGAAACATATGAACAGGAAAAGAGCATGTCATAATCAAATGCATGTTTGAGTCTGCAGTAAAGTTTTAGGCCACTTGTGCAATCTGATACATGTAAAAAGAACATTTTCATCAGTTGCCCTACACCAAAGGTCTCCCCTATGCAAACCCAGCCGAAGCCTTTTGTTTCAAAATTTCCTAAAGCTGTTATTCTATAGTTGCAAAGATATCAGGTCTACTTCCTTCTTTGAGGTTAAAAATAGAAGTCGGTTCAAATTTAAAATGTCCTTTGGGAGGCCTTCAGCATGACATCAAATCATCAACAAAGTTTGCAGATTCTCGGAGCATGGAATATTGCTTTTCTTTTTAAATTCAAAAAATATGCATGGAACTGATTAACACAGGTTTTCCAGCTAAACACCACAAACAGATAGTCAACCATGCTTTCCAAATTTAGCACTAATCATGTGCTAAGGGCCTTATGTGAATGAGGGGCAAGACAAAAGCCTAAGTTTGCTATTTCAAATTCTGAATCTAAAAGTATCGGTTGCTTAATCATGTAGTACTCTCACTCTCTAAAGCTTTAGTATTTCAAACGAGTTGCTATCATAACCATGCATAAGCATGAAGCATCATCTACTGACATTTTAAACTTGCTTTCATATGATACAAAAGAACCCCAGAGGAGTCTCTAAGCCTTCATTTTGTTTCTTTAATATATTCCAGTGTCTCAATATTTTCCTTTTTCAGACTTTTACAATTACCTCTTATCTGGACACTAAATGGTTATTTCTGTGTGCAAGTCCTATGGAGAGTACCAAGGAAGATCAGAGGGGATCTGAGCACAAATATCATATATGGCATTGCTATCTTTTTATATAAAAAACCTTGCACCCAATTGTGAGCTTCTAGAGGCTAATATCTATACAGTGGAGTTCCATTGGATATGACCATTCCTTTGTGTTCTCTGTTTTAATGTTACCATTTTGGGATAGATTAGCCTAAAATACAAGAGGAACAGTTAAGATCTTTTCACGCCACTATAAAGAAATACATTAGACAGATTTATAACAATCAAGAAAATAAAAACAAGGACAATGTATAGAATACCTAAACAAAGTAAGGTTTTGCCCACTTGGATTTATAATCCACCAGGACCAATTATGAAGCAGTTTTTATTACCTTGCTCAAATGGACAGCGTGCAGGATCCTCACCAAAATACTGGGCAAGTGAGTCGGCATTTCGCCCCTGACATCACATAAACATTGTTAAACAAAAATTCATAAACTTAATGATATGATTGGCAATCCATCCAAAGAAAGAAAAGGCTCACCGCTTCTGAATATAATGACGTAAGCGATCTCACATCTGCTTCAGCCGTATGAAGAAAATCTTTCAAAACCTAATTACATAATAAGGATGAAATGATTATAACAGTGCAATCCTAAAATCTAGCATTTGAAATGAATTTTGTATCTGTATGTAATAATGCCGAAGTTAGAAAGAAAAAAATTAAAAGATCAAACAAGAGTCCACAAATCTGACCATGCCTTCAGTCTTGCCCTAACAAAGTCAAATAAGCCAGACATATTTCTCTGTGCATTGTATAACTATAACTATCTACAAATTCCTCCAGGCTTATCCTATGAAGATAAAAAAAAATTAAAAATTTATTCTTCCACTATAAAATTATCTACAAGTGGTTAGACTTATATACATCTTTTAATTGTATGGAATCCGGATTATCCACAAGAATACCTCACAAAATGTCAAAATACAAGTCAACAATCTTGATTACACACAAACCTACAAACAACTTCACAAGTCAGTGATGTGAAACTCAACGGACCTATGACGGGAAGACCATTTACCAACAATATCTAGAAGGAGAATGCCCCTTGAAGTTTATCACAGATAAGGCATGATAAGTTTGGAAGCCCAACCAACTCAAATGGTGGTCAATAAAGAAAATTCCATAGTCAATAACAGATTCAGGGATGTCAGCCCTACAGTAAATAAAGTCAAACAAGGAGTAAACGATTAATTAACACATTGGTCAAGACCTTTAGACCTTGCTGATGTCACTGCCAACCATGCTAAGATCAACAATACAGTTCTCCCTACTTATCTTCCCTGAGATTGAAATTTTTTAAATGAATGTAATTTGATTTGTGGGATACATTAATAAGGCTCATCTATGGATAATTATAGTTATTAATTGCATAATTCCCAGGCTTGATGTGGTGCTAGTCAGTCTATTTAGAAAATCACCATATTTAATGTTGCCATTTGTAGGATTTGCCTATGACGGAGACAAAATCACAAGACCACGATCTAGATGGGTGAAGCAAGTTACAATAGTGGATCCACTATTCCAATAAACAAAAAATAAAACACGAATATGCAGAATAAGATGTATTCCACAGGTGCAAGATTACAATGATGCAGGCCCGTTACTCAAAAGTGAGTATGAGAGAAGTATTTATAAGAAACACTCAAGAAGAGTCCTATCATATGACAACTAGGTGAGTCACCAAGTGAGTCACTATGAAGGAGACCAAGTGAGTCATGACTTGCTAATTATAGAAGATGCTTTCTATGAACATGACATGTGTGAGTGAGAGAAAATGCTCCTCACAATATGACACATGTACAGGTCAACAACCAAGCAATCTTATCCTATGCATAATAAACCTAGGATAATAAAATAAATATGCAAAAGTATTATGCACTCTAACACCCCAATAAGCACAACTTAGGAAGGTAGTGAAGATTATGATGATGGGTCCCAACTACAAGGCCATGTTAGGTATCCCATGTACATAATGATCTCTCATAAATGAAGAAAAAGAGAAACACTGTAGGAAAAATCTTTCCCCCAAAAGAGAGAAGGTTGAAGATGACCCCACTCAAAACATCCAAAATAGGTGTGTGAACGTACTAAAGAAGTATCGGAATGTAACATCCACGTTCTAAAACATAGTAAAACCGGAAAATTTACCATAAAGTAATTCAACAAGGTAAAAATGAGATAGAATTTTTTTTTCTTTTATTCAACATATAATCAAGTAACTACAATTACAAGATTTCTCATTACAAAATACAATAAACCATATTGTCTTTCTCAAGTACAATGTTTACAAAAGTAAATCAATTACAAATATCTGCATTAGATAATGTTTTACATAGTCTCAATAAACACAATTCTCAAAGATATACTGCATTCGGAAATCTGACATCTTTATCACAAGCCTCGGCATGTTTTTTGCTAAAGATAGAGTATCTTTCTAGTGATTTACCTCCAACCACATACCGGTGGTCTCCCACACATCTTCCACATAGGAAGTGGCCCTACTCTTCACGAGGAATATAGACCAAAGGTGACCAGTGGTAATTTGCCTTCCCGAGTACATAGTGTTGTATCCTACACAACTCTATCAACCATACAACCCTAGATACCCTCTAGCTAAGTATGATTTCCGATAGGTTGTGCAATTCAGATACAGTGAACCGACAATGCATGCAGAGACATATGCATTACTATGGCCATAGTTTCAATATAAATTGACGTTCGCAATGAATGTTGTCGTAATGTTCACCCACCCCAACTCGACTTGGATACTATCATATTCCTACAGTTTGACTTGGTCATTTATATATAACTATAAAGTCTTGACAACTTCAGTATTTTAGTCTTCCCAACCTGGACAAGTTTTCATTTACTGTCTATATTCCATAGACCTTATTGTCTACCTTTCTTCACAAGGATTCTTATTGCATCATTGCAATACCTGAGGTCAATGACTTATTGACTCATAAGAATTTTAAATCGATTTATAACGACTAAGATAATTACCTTACCCAAGTTAAGCATCATAGTCTAGGAAATTATTTCCTTTCTTATAAGTAAGAATAAATATACATAGTTAGGGTACTTGTCCCTTCAATCACGATCTATATACTGATCACAATGATTTAATATAAATAATTACCACATCTGGGTCAAGTTAAGGTTTAACTAAAGAGTTTTGTTTAACTCAAACCTCGTCTTTCTAACTTAGGTGGATTCACAAGACACTGTCATCACTCCATAAACCTTATGGATTGACTATCTATTCTTCGGTATCTCTTTGCATCTTTGCAACATTTGAGATTCATCACTTATCGACAAGTAATAGTTAAGAGAAGTTGTGACCAAAAGGTATAATGAATTTAATGTTTGACTAACCATTTAATGGTACCTCTTGCATGCTTGCAAAACCTGAGGCTTATGACTTATATCTCACGTCGACTTGTAACCAACAAATAGGTTCCTCTACCTAAGGTTAAACATTATCGACTAATAACCAATCACTCTTCCATAAGATAGATATGAAACATTTATTATTTAGGGTTCTCGACCCTTTAATGTCTACCCCCATAAAATAACTAAACGGGTTATAACCATAAAGGTGTCATCGAATAATCTTTAACCCTTCTAGTTTATACTAGGGTTTTATTTACCCTTGAATAATCCATTATATCAAAATAACCCTATCTCATAACTTCAAGACTAAGGTTTTTAAACGACCTTTGGTTTAACTCAACCAAGGTTAAGAATACTATGGTTTTGTAATAGATAATAACTCCTATACAAAAGGGATATGAATACTTTCAATTCACTTCTACGTGATGTCATTACCATCACTTCTTTTACACTCACATATGATTCTATATAAGGTTATAGACAGTCTTTTTCGACATAATGGTGTACCATAAAACTATACTCACCAAGATTACTTGTATAGACAATATAGAAGGTCTTACGACAAAGTTATTCTCATTTACCGAATACGTTGTAAGGATAGTCCTATGGACCTTAATGTCTCTATCATAACATTTCCAATGAGTTATCACTCGATTTATATAAAAGGTGGCTTCCCAAGCTTAATAAGATTTCTAAGTTCTCTTTGAAAAAGAAACCATTATAGGCATTTATAAATTTATCAAGAAATGGTTTTATATTACCATTAACCCACCTCAAGGATTGAGCCATCTTACTCAACTACGTGAAATCCTATCATAGTTCTTCATGGCACTAATATGTATGAGAGCGGTATAAAATATCTCATAACCAACTCTCGGTCTATCTTAATATCGAACCTTCTCTTATATCGACTGTATTTTCTATTAAACCGACAACTTTGAAAAGAGACCCTCTACGGTTATAAAGGAATACAATGATCATGCTTGTAATGTCTAGAAGAGTTACAAATCGACTTCTAAAGAAATCTTATAAATATACAAATGTATACGCCATTCCCCATACTATAGACATCATTAAAGACTTAACCGTCTATCTAAAGACCAAAGTTGCAATATTTTCCCAAACAAAACAAAGGCTTGCGACACCGAAGAATCAATATCTGATTATAGCAACATGTTAAACTCTAAGCTTCGACCTTGTTGTTCCTTATGGGCATCGGCCTTAGAAAATTAAAGAAGCAATTTCTATGTTCTGAGAGATAGCAAAACATTGAACCGGCATAGTAAAATGATATAAAAACTGTATGTGAGGAAAAGAACCTGAATTGACAAGTTTTGGAAGACCCTTCGTTGGATCAAGTTCAAGTATTCTGAGCTATTCTTGCCAGCAGTCGGATCCTTCTGTCCAAAGCTAAACGTTTTCAAACATCCCCATTTCTTTCTGAGATTTCACTTCCAAGATTTTCTCTTAATCATGTATTCTCTATTTTTCTTTTATCTCCTATCTCTCTTATTCTTTTTCCCTGTCGACCCAGCCATTCTCAGGTAACTTCGATATATGAAAATACATATCCTTTGTTTCCAACTCAGCCCCCGTCTAAATGTACGGTTCCACGTCTTAGCAGATAATAAAGAACCGCTACGTAAGGTTGAAACGACTTCCTAGAAATTTGCGTAAAACTTCCACTAAAGATTTCGCATAGGAGTCAATCTAGCCGATAAGGAGATAATCGTGGTATGTCTTATCACTCACTCTCCATAAATCGACTAACTAAACTATTGGAGCTGTAATGATACAGTTATATCATCCTCCTCGAAGATACAACACCTCCACTCTTCGCAGTTGGAAACATATTGAATACAAAGCAGTCCACTTCATGATTCAGTTTCAACCGACAGCTAAAAATTTGCATATCTCTACACATGTTGATGGGAAGAACACTCTTTGAGGGAGCTTCAACGAATGTGGTTAGCATCACCACCGCTCTACTTTCAAAGAGGCCGACAAGGCATTAAAACTACGTTTGCTCATTTAATAACACTTAAAGTGGTTCGTTACACCACTCAATATAATAAAGGCTCTCCTATTTGTAAGCCTTCGACTACTCAAGCATAACAACATCGACTCATTATGAGGTATTACCCTCATCCGATGCTATGGCATTTACATATTTGATTACATCAAATATAATTCTCATAACATCGCCTCTGTATTAGATAGTTATGGTTTAATCAATAAAATGATAATATTTAAACAAGGATTACGGATAATATGATTGGGTTGAGCTTGTCTCCCCATCAGAATCCGTCGACAATATTCATGTATTCTTAACTCAACGAAATCGTCTTAACGTTTAAGAATCGTTTATAATACGTTAAGATACTTAATAAAAAATGAGAACCATTTTACGACAATTTACGTTGTAATATTTACGTTTAATGTAAATAACCATAGTTCATATTCAAACGACGTCGTTAACGCTATTAACGACTAGGACGATTTATTACGACTTACAAAGATTTGTAAGGTATTGACTACCTGTCGATTGGGTTTAAGTAAACTGACAAGTTAAGGCTTACCTCTCACATCACATTGGTTCGTACTTTTGTTACACTTCATACTCGTCTTGGCAAATAGACCACTCATAACCCGAGGTCTATATCTCTCTCCTCGAAAGATACTCTCTCTTCTCTGAGAGTCATCTGAATCTGTATTCCTGTTTCAACTTGTAACCAAACAAATTATGATCAGTGCATCATGACTTAAATAATAAATCAAATCTCATAAGCAATTATTAAATTGATATAAACATAATCATTTTCATAATTTCGTAAATGACAATCAATACAAACCATGTCTTTTCTTTGGCATTAATCTATAACATCACAATAGATTTACTTATGTCCTAGTAAAAATGAAAAGTAATAATAGGACAAAATTAGGGATGTAACACGGAAGCCCTCAATGAAACGCATTTGAAGTTTGAAGAAGCAGGTGATTGTGAAGGAGAAGGAACATTATGAGAAGTCTTATTGTTCAAGATCTTCCCAAGCATCAAGCTCATTATTTGTATGATTGTCATCATTAAGGGGTACAAAAATGTCCATTATAAGATCATCTAAGAATGGAGTTTCATTGGGATCTCCATATATCTCTCAAATTTGGTCCATGATGTGTGGTCATTAACACTATAACCGATTAACCCTAGGACATGATCCTTCTATTAGTCCATTATACTCATTTTGACTTAGATATATTTCCCCCATAGTATATCTCCTAGGATAGAACTTTATTGAAGTTCGTGATTACAAAATGTCAGTGTATTAGCCCCCCCCAAAAGACAAGTACATTTATGATGGCACTTTATAAGTTGAGAATGTTTGTATGTATGAACCCCCCCCCACACACACAAAAAAAAAAAAAAAAAAACTCAATTTAGATACCCTTAACAAGTTGATTTTTTGGCACTTTATAATTCAGTGTGATTACAAAACTTGTAAATGTGTTCTAGTTGATTTACAATTTCAAGAATGTGAGAGAAAGCTGAAACGATAGTCTCCGAGCAAAATTAGATCAAACAATTAACATCATGATGTAGTGCTCTAAAAATCCCACACTTCAAAAAAAAACTCATTGATTAGAGTCCACATGTAAAAGTTATAGGCATTCAAAGTTGCAAAAACGAAAAAATACAACTAAATCTCTAAGAAACTGTGTTTTCTAGAAAAACTAGGCATCCTGAGCAAAAACCAATGACATCAACGCAAAGAGCATGAAATATTGCCCTATTTCAAAACAAATTGCGCCAAAAAAGGCCTCCATTTGATCGAGATATGGCCCTCCGAAGTTGGACAATAATTTTGAAAATTGCAATGGTGAAGGATAGCAAGCTTAGGGGCAGGGTGGTGGCCGATGGGCGGCACCCAGGTGGCAGGTCGACTAAGCAACTGGTGGTGGTGGCTCCCTAGTGAAGTTGCTAGGCAGAGGTGGGGCTGTAAATTTTTATTGTTTTTTTTGGTTTGAATAATTTTTTTTTAAAGAAAAATGTCTTTTTTTTTTTTTTCGTTTTTGAATGTAAAGGGTTTAGTGGGGGCTAATGTAATGTCCCCTTTTTGAGCAAAGTTTGTGTAACATACACCCCTTGATATATGTTTTTCTCTGTATATTTTTTTTGTTTTCTGCTTGTTTGGTGTTTAGGGTTTCATGGGTTTTGCTTGCATGTTTGTTTTTGCATGAAATACATAGAATATAAAGCATAGATTGAAAACCCAGAAAAACTAAAAGAGATAACAACAAACTAATGACTACCTAGATAGCAATGAGCCAAAATATGAATTATATTGACATACCTAGATGGAGATCTTCAACTTCATACAGATGCTGACGGAGAGCCACTAATACAAGTCATAGAAATGTGCTCACAACTACTAGAAATGCAACAGTTTGCCTTTACAAAGATTGGCAGCTCAAACCCTTGTCCTAGACGCCCACTTTGAAGTATGCATGAGACCCAAAAGGCAGTTTTGTGATATATTTTGAAGACTCACAAACAACTGCTGTAGTACGACCTCCCTGGACAGCAATCGGCAAATAAAATCCTCAAACACCCTCCCAAATACTTTTGTTATATATCAGAATTCATTGCAGTAATATGGCGACCATGTTGTTGAGATAGAACACCAAGAAAAGACTCCACAAACTTCCCAGAGTGGTGCTAATGGAGGTACAGCCTTGGCTGAGACAGTACGGCCTGCAAGTATGACTGAAATCTACCTCCAAATCACTCCAAAAACATAACCAAATCTGCAAATAAACTTCTAATCTGAACTGCCCCAGATAACTCCACAGAAGATACTTGTTCTTTGACCAAACTCCATCAAAATCTGTCAAATAATAGCTCAGGTGAAGCTCCGGAATGAAGCCTCCAACTATCCTCTCCTGATGCGATCTTTCACGCACAAAGAAAGGGACTTATGCATGGGTTTTCGTCCCAGCAAAGCCAAATCCAAACCCTTGAACTCCAAAGCCTAAGAATGCATGAGAAAATCTCATAGAGAGAAAAGCCAATACAATAGTCAAACATGAATGCCCAAAATGAAGTCACTTTTTGCTTTTAATCTCTTCCTCAACTCCAATGCCCAAGAAGAGTATTTTATTTTTATTTTTAATAATCTCCTTATGTCCCCTCATCACCTTGGGCACCCTTCTCCTAGGCAAGACACTTTTAAGTTATAACTTAATTTTATAAGTGACTTAACATTATAACTTAAAGTCATTTTAGGTCTCATAAAATAATATAAGTTAAATATTTAATTTGACTTATATTATATCAAATGGAGCTCTAGTCATATCGAGACCATGAACCTCGTGCACTGATCATCTGTAACTGCCTTGCTATAAATAGAAGTGCCCTTAATCTGACTTACTATAAATAGTAAGCCCCTGAATTGACGTCCTAACCATTGTTATTAGCCTACGGAAGTCATGTGATAGGCTAATCTCCACCATCTGTGTGATTGGGCTAAATGGGGGACATTACAGTTTGGTAAGGAAATGTTTATTGGTTGAGATAGGACCTTGGAGGCTTGGTGAATGGAATGTTGGATTCTAGTGGCTCAACTAATTTTATTTTATGGGATAAATTGTATTTTTGGCTATTGATATTTATATATTATAATTAAAAGCCAAAAATATTAAAATATTATGCCAAGAGGAAAAATGACCTAGGTGGGAAAATGAAAAAAATAAAGAAAAAATAAAGAAGGATGGCAAAAGACAATAAATAATATTTTATTATTTAAAATATTATTTTATTAAGCCAAAGGTGGCGCTCAAGGGAGAAAAAGGAAAAAATAATAAAATAATATTATTTTATTATTATTTATGTGGGACGTCCAACTTGGAGGAAAAAGGAGAAATAAATTAAATAAATAATATTTTCTTTTGGCGGCGGACTCCAAAAATAATAAAATAATGCTTTATTTGGACGCCCAAGTTGAAAAGTATAAAATGAGGCCATTTGGAGCATTTTAGAGATATCTTGATCATTTGGTATTTTGCTTATTGAGTATTTGCTCTTGGTTGAAAGTGATTTTCAATTTGTTCAAGGACGAAAACCCAATCCACCATGAGAGATGGATTCATGTGGAGTTCATTATTGAGCATAACCGGAGGTTTTGATGGAGATATTGCTTCAAACAACTAGGGTTTCATGACAGATTCCTCTTCAACTAGGGTTTGAAGGATTTGTGTGCAGGTTTTATGAAGGATAAGGCAGATCGGGGTTCAATTCCACCATATTTTCATGTATTGACATCATGCAAGAGTTTTTAGGCGATTCGCCCATGAATTGGAGGCATATTTGAAGTTTGGCATCATCATTTGAGGGTCTGATTTTTATGACAGCAGCTGGAATTGTGTTTCAAAGGGTTATATATTCATATTTTGGCATTATTTGGCATTTGCAACCTTGCTGGGTGAAATCGCACCTCTCCTAGGCATACCCAATTTCACTATTTGTCATAATTTGGCACATTTGGGCATGATTTGCAAAATCTGGGTTGTATTCAGTGAAATCAGTCATCTACAGGTTCATATCAGACTTTTGTTTGAGGGTTTGATGATATATTTTCATGCCAATTGATGATATTTGACATCTAGGGTCAAATCGCTCCAACCCTAGACCTAGCGGCCAACATGTGGAGGTAATTTTGGCATTGTTTGGTGATCTACATCAATTCTGGGCTATTATCAGCATCATCTGCATTTGCATCAGTCCAAATCAGACTTCATTGTCCACCTACAGGAGCTGCTACAACCATCATAGGGTTTCATCTTCTACATTGGCAAGGCATCATCTACTACAAGTTGGCTAGGGTTTCATGCATTGTATGAGCATATTTGTAATCATTTTGTGGACTGATTTTCAAATCAGAATAGTCTGATATATAACAGCAGAGAGCTTCTTTGTAATTCATTATTATCCATTGCAATAGAGAAGCCACAATTGCCATCCAGGTATGTTCCTTCATGTTTGCATTGTCTTTTAGTGTGGTATGAGTTGATATCATTGCATCTTTAGTGAGTAATTGTCTATGATATTTCTACCTTTTCATCTTTACTTGATTGCAAATATATTTGTGAAAACGGAATATCAAAAATACAAGCCAAACTCTCTAGAATCAAATTAAAAAAAATTAGGACAGCGAAGGAAAAAATTTGGTTTAGATAAGACAGGGTTCTTACAGTGGTATCAAAGCTCATTTCTGCATAGTTAATTTAGTAAATATCCTATTCGGGATATTACAGGTAACCCCCCATGCAGCTCCTAAGGGGGCCGCGAGGGTAGTACCCCTGACGCCCTCTTAAAAGGGGGCGGCGGGGGTGTGTGGGGCCTCACCCTGTCACCTCCCTGTCATGTCAGGGGGTATGGGGTACCCCATGCCTCCTAACTCATTTTTTTTCTTTTTGATTTAAAACAACGAACTTTTGAGCACTACAAAGCAATATACAAACCTTTTTTTATTTTTTTTAATTTTTATTTTTGCAAATCAAAATATAAAGTACATGAAAAAAGAATTTATTTATTTTTACACAATACAGTACTATGCAGGGAGGCCTCTGGTGTCCCTATGCAAAAAAAAAAATTGCATCCACTGCACCTACTCCAATGTTGACAATTTGATAGCCGATTTAGGGGTTTTGGGCTGCTGCAAATGCAATGATGCAATCCATTCTGAGCCAGGAAGTTCCATGACCAGATTTTCACCACGAACTATCATAAAACCCTCAAACAAATTTTTGAAAATAAATGCAAACGAAGATAAGAATTGACAAACCAAAGGTGCCTCTTGGGGTTTTTGGATGTTGTGGACGTAATGGAAGTGTCAAATTTGCAACAGGATGCCCTGGAGATGTCATTTTCCAACTCAAGCCTCTTGAAACCTTTGTTCTTCTTTGACCACAGACAAGCTCCTTCTCACCCTATGGCTTTGATACCATGTAAAATTCACCTATGATGGAGACAAAATCACAAGACCGTGATCTAGATGAGCGAAACAAGTTACAATAGTGGATGCACTATTCCATTAAATGAAAAATAAAACACGAATATGTAGAACAAGATGTAGTATTCCACAAGTGCAAGATTACAATGATGTAGGCTTGTTACTCAAATGTGAGTATGAGAGGAGTATTTATAAGAAATACTCAAGAAGAGTCATATCATATGACAACTAGGTGAGTCGCTAAGGAGACCAAGTAAAAAATAACTTTCTAATTATAGAAGATGCTTTCTATGAACACGACACATGTGGGTGAGAGAAGACGTTTCTCACAATGTGACACATGTGCAAGTCAACACCTAAGCAAGCTTATCCTATGCATAATAAATCTAGGATAATAAAATAAAGATGCAAAAGTATTATGCACTCTAACATCATTAAATGTCAAGCCACATTTTGAATGATTAATAACACTCAATCAGTTCCACTTCATTGACAAACACCAAGACTTGCCCAAGTTGCTTCCCTTGTTTTATAAGTTATTGTTTGATTTATTTGTTTCAAAGAATTATCTTGCCTTTTCTTTTAACATTGTAAATGTCCCAAATCTCTAGATCATAGCAGCAAAACTCTTTCTCGGGATTGACTTGGCAAACCAAAAGATAAAAGTATTTTCAAATAATCAGAAAATTTTAAAAAAACTGTAAAATTCATTAAAATATAGAAAAAATGCTTTTTTAAAAAAAAATTTCATGCCAAATTGGGATTAAATTACAATTTTGCAGATAAAATCTCGATTTAATTGCAATTTTGCAGTTAAAATCACAATTTTTATATGCCTTCAGGTTTGTGCCCAAGCACAGAGAAAAAATCAGCAATCCAATTCAGATCCGATTGGCAAACCTGCCGAGTACATATTACCCACAAGTAATCACAATTTTTTGCAGAGTTTTGCTACATCGTTCTAGATGATGGTTTAGTACAATTCTGTGATACCAGAATTATTGGGTTTACTCTAAGATGGACTCTATCTCCTATTTGAAACGGGCAGGGTACTCTTATCTTAATTTTAAAATAGTATCTCTCTAGCATAAGCTCTATTTATATTTCTCTTACACTCATTTAGTAGTTAATGTATTTCTTCCAACATTTTATGTGATGCCTTAGTTTTTCCTTTTAAGGTATGGAGGTCCAGTATTATTACCACAAGTAGGTCGGTTGGTACACTACGTTCATGCAGGAAACCAAATCAAATTCAGCAGTTTGAGTTCATACAGCCCTCATAAACTAAATCTGCATAAAATAGGAGTCATGCTACCCTCTAACCAGTCTACAAAAATCACATGTTTCTAAACCAAGCCTGATTCTAGAGATTGACTATATACAAATTCTGTACAGACATCAAAGAAGACTCTAAGAGCAAGAGCTGAAAAGTCATTAACTTGATGAGAATAGGACCACTTTTGCTCTCTGTCCAGGGTATGCACTGCAGCACAGGTCATTGTGGTGAACTGATTAGATCTGCAATGGATTGCTTACAAAAAAGTCTTCAAAGTTCCATCAGTAAACCAAAATATGTCTCCTAACCCTCCTGCCCATGAACCATTTGCTTAAAACTTCTGCAAGGAGAGTAAAGGATTCTATCATCCTTATCATTATTAGGATGCCTTCTCAGGCTCAGCGGAATCTAATCCAAATACCAAGGAAGTTTGTGGGACAACTGTCTAGATGAGGATCTAGATGTGTTGTATGCATGCAGAAGCAATTTGGATACAAGGGTTTAGATAGAGAAGAATACTAGAACTAGTATAGAATGTTTTATTAATCTGTGCGTTCTGTACATAACATACTTTCAAGGGAGATGTATGGTTGCATATTTTCTCCCATCTATCCTATTTTCTATCTCAATACTTATGTTATGGATGTACATTTATAGATTACATGTTCATGAAGACAAAGAGTTGTTATGGAAGTTGAAATAGTTGAGCTTCCATGTGTGATGCTTCACCTCCTGATGGTTAAAATTCTGGTTGAGCTTCCATAGTTAGATTGTTGCTTGGTGTTCTAAGATGTTGTGCAATGTTTTGTATTGAGTCCTGGACTGTGTACCCTATGTGCACTAGCACACGTAGGTCTAAATGCGGCACAAAACTCAAACAGAGTTGCTTATGAAGTTGTGTGGCCTGATCCTTGGCATTGTGCAAATGGTGCACGATGCAAAGGGTTATGCAAGAGTTGTATGATGTTTTCTGAGTTACATGGCATGGTTCTAAGCATTGCAAAAGTGGCACATGAAGCAAGGAGTTGCGTGTGGAGGCGCGGCATTGTTCCTAGAGCTGCACACCTGGCACATTGTGCAAGAAACTGCCCTTGAGATTGTGAACTATTGTGCAAAGGACTGAGATTGGTGCACGTTCAAAACGCTGGATGTGATATTTTAACGTGGCCATCTTTCTTGCGAAATGCAATATGTTGCAGCAGTAAAACCTATGTCCATTGAGTAGTAGAAGTAGCAGCCCTTGTCTCCTCACTGGAGTCATAGAATCATTCTTGCTAAATGCAACATTGTTGCAGCAGCAAAGTCTATGTCCCTTAATTAGTATGTGTGTAATAGCAGTCCCTACCTCCTCACAGATAGAGATAAGTCTGCTTCGTATATAATCTCAAACGATCTTCCTCCTCTAGCTTCAGCTCCTCAAGCACCTCTGCCAGCTCTTGCTCATTGTCATCTTGCAGCTGATATCTTTTGGGATCAATCTTTAACCTGTCAAACATGGTAACCAACTTTCAGCCTTGAATTATTGTCTCTTTAGCTTGAGCATTTTGCAGCTTCCACATCTTCTCCAGCATAATCATAACATTAAGCTCGAGTTGTCATATGTCCTCACAAATAGCCAAGGTGTTTCTTGCACCAAACAAGACAGTCTGCGCCTTTGTGACATAAGTTACCTTCATAACATTAAGAAGTGGAATGGATCATCCTAGGTCCTTCATGGCCTATAGGACTGTCCATAGAAGAGCCTTTCCCCAATCTTACAGAAAATTGTGTCCTAAACAAATTAGTGGTTGCCCAATTCAATAACTTTTCATCTCTTATACCATCAGTGAGGGCCCTTTTCTTGTATTCAAACCCCTGTTCTTCTTTCATCCTTGTGTTTTCAACAATTAAACCATCACTCAATAGTTGTTTGAGCTTCATGTCATCAACCAAACCAAGGTAAGCATAATGAACTTCCAAGGATTAGTAAGTGACTATTTTCTCATTATGTTCCCTGATGATCTTCTCAGGAGATTGTTTTCCCATTACCATCTGAGGCTTCTTTGAGACTTAGACATTCCCCCACATTCATATAGATCTCGTCATCGCATTCAACTGGGGAAGCCTTCACTATGGTATAAAAAATGCTGGTAGCAATTAAGGAGCAATCATTAAATCTGTGTATGCCACTTTTCTTCAAACCCTCAATCTGTTAATGTAGCTGAAGAAACAACAGAGAGTGCAAAGGTCTTGCATGGACAATTTTAGAAGATAGATAACGAGAATTCAATAAAATACAGAAAACATAAAATCTTGTCAAAATACCCCTAACTTTGGCATCTATTGGCTTAGATGAACTACTTATTATCTACCTACAACTAAAGATGGCAATACTTAGCACAATTTTACCATTTTTCCAACTAAAGTTCAACACAAGGGAGAGAGTACCAAGGATGTTCAAGTTTTTCCATATCCCTCACCAGTATCAATGAGGCACTTAAATAACAGCTAAGATAAATGAATTTTCAAATTATTACACCAATAAAGAAGGGTTTGGATGGCCCTACACCACCATAGTTCAGCAAGGCATGAATTTACTCTAGACTGGAAGGCTAAGGTTTCTTTTAGGATTCTATAAATAATCCTCAAAGCATCAGCTACGACCTGTACAACTTCTAGTCCCTAGGTAGAAGGGGGAGGCCATCAAAGTACTGTCGGCTACCCCAGGCACAGCATGCTTCTGCAAAGGGCATAAAACAAATGAATTTTCAAAGAGAAGATCATCCCACTGGACCATAAAAAGGGCTAACCACAAGTCTATCCAGGCAGAGGGCTTTGACATAGTTTTAGAAGTAAGCATGTCAGAAATGAAAGAGAAATTGAATAGTAAGAACAGTCTATACAAATCAGAAAATGGCTGAAAAAAGGGCAATTGACAAGAACTGATTTCAGAAAATAAAGCAAGAAAACAAAGAGAAGCCTACGAACAAAACAAGAGACAGGAGGAAAGGGATATACCAAGAAGATGTCAAATACTCCCGCTCTTACTCTGCTTCATCAAAGTGAAATGGTGGGAGAGAAAGAAGACGAGAGAAATAAGGCACCTCCCATATGGGACGTAAAGGAATGTTGCAAGGGGAGGCCACGTGATAAGAGTGAAAAGGGGGTATTATTGCAAGGTGAGGAGGATGTCCAAGGGGGGCCTATCAAGATCAATTAGCTTTGCCATTTGAGAAGAAGAGCAACAAGATGGAAAATGAAATAATAAAAGGGTAAGGGGTCCCTTTAACATGGCCCCACAAGTCAGCTGATTCATTTACAGGCTTCTAACCTATTCTTCTTATATGGCCATATCTAATCAATTTCAATCCCAAGTCTTTAACAGTCGAGGACAATTTTCCTCAGCATTCAACGGGAACACCTATCTTTGAGGACAAGATTGATAACCACTGTCAAACAGCTTTTCATCATTATCTGCTTCCAATCTTTCTCCTTTGAAATCAGAAGACCATTCCAAAGCACCCTTACTTCTGCCACATTACTAGTAATTTTTGCCAGCTTCTTGTGGTAAAAGAGAATAGGCTCTCCAAGATAGTTCCTGAAAATTCCCCTTGTTCCAACTTCACTCAGATTTCCTTTCATAGCTCCATCAAAGTTAGCTTTAGAATTACTGGCAGAGGAGGGTCCTATTTTGCGATATTTTCCTTTTTCCAAATTGTTCTCGCCCCCTTATCAAGTATGTTTATCAATACAACTCTCAAGTCTCCAAAGGCCATTATCTAAACCTTAAGGGTTTATTGCTCCATTCTTTGGAAGCCAAGTGGTCAACAGCACTTTGATGCTCCGAAGTATTCCATCCAATACCTTTATTGGAGAAGAGCTCTTCTGCAGGAAAGATTCTCCTATTTCTTTACGATATTCACCAAATGGGAGGATAAACCAGTTGCTTAAGCAATTTTGATTTTAGCTTAAATGACCATGCAACGAAAAGATTTCTAATAATTCTCAAGGCTACCCAGGCTAGTCCAAATCTGGCTCTTAATCTATACCAAATGTTGCTGGCATACGGGCAGTGAATCAACAAACAACAAATGTGTCCCTCATGAGTCATTATTCCTACATGGCAGGCACTTCAAAGTACCTTGAAAGCCTCTCTTTGCTAAGTTTGATTGGGTTAGAATTTATTCAAGAGCTGATAACTAGAGAAGCGAGTTCTCTTTTATAAGTCCATTCTTGTTCCAAATAACCTGCATTGGAATTTCTTTGTTTAAGTCCTCCATCGGAATAGCTACCTTATAGCCCCCAGTGACCTTATACTCCCTAACTTTGATCCGATCCACACTAATCTGTCTGGAGCGGTTGAAAAATGAAAGGGAAGGAGCATCCTTTCCAATTTACCTATAGCTTCTTTCAGATTTTCTAGAAGACTTCTATTGCAACTCCTTTTTGACTCCCAATGGCTTTTAAGGCATATAGGGACTTACCCAAAGCTTCAACAACTAATTAAGGGGAATGGAATCGCCCTGCCTCAAACCTTGGGAGGTGTTAAAATAAATTGCAAACTCAATATTTATTAGGACAGACTTTTGAGGTGGAGATACAGATGCTGACCCACTTTCTTTAGCCTTGGAAAAGACAAATTTCTCCAAGATACATTCTAGAAAGGCCCAATTGACTCAATCATAAGCTTTGTTCATATCCAATTTTATCACCATAGCACTACTTCCACAGCATCTTTCCTTACAATGTTCTAGAATCCCTGAAAGAAAGTAGAGAGAAACCCATTAAAGGTATTTATACCTTTGAAAAGAGCAAACAGTCCAATTAACATCATCTTATACTTGGGCAGTTAAGAACTTAAGACTATTATCTACGTTAGATAGAACATTTGGAATTACTCTGAGAATCCACTAAATTGCTACCACTCTCTCCAATGTGTCCTAAGAGAATAGCTCAAAAGTAATCAACATTTGCTCAGGCTCCTCTAAATCTTCTTCACCCAGGGTTCGTTATCTTATTTATCTTGTTGATGTTTATAACTTTATTAGTTTATTCTAATGATAATCGATCTGTTAAAGTAAACCGTGTTCCACTCTTCATTTTTAGCCACCTTAACCTTTCTTTCTGCTTCCAACAGATTTCTTCCTCTAGTAGACTTCTATTCCCTTCCTTATTGAACATTTCTTCTCTCTAAGCTTTGTTAATACTTAATAGGCCTTGAGTCTAGGTGAGTCTATGTTCCTCTATTTGCTTTTGGATTTTCTCTTGCCTACTATTGATATAGCCAAATTCTTGTTGTTCCATTCCTTCAGTTTGGCGTTAATGAATTTCAGTTTTTGAGCTGTCTTGAAACATCTTCAAACCTAAGAAATCTATATTCTATAATCCAATATCTTGTCTCTCAGGAACTCATCTTTTAACCATAATAATTCAAAATTTTGAAAGGCTTCCTACTTGATCTAACTTCATCCACAGTGAGCAACAAAGTTGGCCAATCTTCAGAACCTGCAAATTGTAGGATTTTAAATACTACTTATCATTCTGAGTCAAATCATTATTTATTAGAAATCTGTCTAAGTGCTCAGCCATAGAATTAGTTCCCCAGTATTCTATTTGACTATTTACATTTCCCATCTTTATACTGCACATCAAAGAGATCTTGGTCATCAATGAATTGCCCAATCTCTAGTGCAAAATGTCATGTCAGAGAAGATCCTTTGCATTTTTTAATAGGAGATACAACAACATTGAAATCTAGCCCCTCCCACCCAACAATCCATTCTCCATTCGCATAGATGCTCTTGAATACTTTCAAAGATACCTAACAAATGTGCCTTCCATGCAAGAGGTTGATCCAAAGATATTTGTCAGCATAGATATTTTATCATTTTGCAGGTCATCAAAGCATTGTTGCCAATGTGGAGAAGCATCCGTTCACAATGCCAAGCAAGTTGTTGGGTTCTAGCCACAGCCAACCCATGGGAAGCACCACTAAATCTATTGTCACAAGTTCTCCAAGTAGCTCTCATAATTTCACTAACAATTGTTTGATTCAGGACAAGTTTCTTCTAAATGGATGATGTCTGGTTTCTTATCAATAATTAGCTGCATAAGAATTGAGATTCCTCACATTCCAAGAAATGAGAATCATGAGGGCAACCTTTATGTGTCATGGTTATCCCTGTTAGCGTTTAATTTTGCACCTTTCAGTGAGAAAGAAAAACTAACAGCGTGTACAATAGGACTGTTCTTCAAATTCGGAGGGGAAGCTCCCTAAACAAAGAAATTAAAAAGACGATACAATATAACCTATCTTTTTGGTTTCTCAGAGCACGAGCACAAGGCAATTGAAGCTCTTCTGCAAGGCTATACGATTTTTCTAAAGTATTGCAGAAGAAAATAACTAACTTTATCAAAACACACTTCCAATTCGTTTAGTAAATCCAGAGCATAAAGAAATTGAAAAGACAACTTGGAGATTTCAACACAAAGGAACAATGATAATCTGACAACAATCGTTCATGCACAAAGTCATGAACAATTCTCACAACTCTCAGAAACCATGATGCATATTCTCATTAATCAAAAGACAAGAACAAATAACACTGCTTGAACAATAAAATGCGAGCAAAAATTAGTCTCAGCATTTACCATTCGAGAGTTTAAGTGTGTAGAATACACTTATTTATACCTTAAAAAACAAAGATGCAAGGAAATAAAAGGAAGAGTTAACTAACACTCTTCACTCTAGATTTAATGCTGCATGGGAAGCATGCAAACTTATTAACAATTAAAAAATAAAAATATCTTGTCATGTGATTCAGTTAACTGAACTTGCATGTTATTACACAATGAGTTCCACTCAAAGAAAATTTTGCATGATTTCCAAAAGCAAAATCCAAAAATAGATTTATCTTTGAAAAGCAAAGTCAGTTCTCAAAATAGAAACTGCTTTGGAAATCCTCCAATTGCCCAAAATAGAATCCTCCTGCAGATAGTGAAAATTGGTTAAGTATAAGAATTGAGATTTCTCTCAAATTCATCAATTTTGGCCTCATCTGGAGGTAAATGGCAACATCCTCTGTGATTTTTGCAAAAACTTCAATCTCTTTTTCAACCTTGGCGAATTTTGATGCAATTTCAACCAGGAGGTACATCTTGTCTACGTGGGGATCACCACAAAACCTTCCACGGATCAACTGTATGAACTCCTCCTGCAAATTATGAACAAGGCAATTTATGCCTTCATCGCTAAAATACCTGCAAGGAATGTTTTGGACAAATGAGCGGCTATGGAAAATGAACCGGCTTGGATGAGCCCTGAATTCTTCAAGTTTTTCGCTACCATATTGCCTGAGCTTATCAATGGTTCCAGGTCAAAACCTTCTGGTGAAATCTGGCACAAGTCTGTTTCTTTGACCTTGGAATATTCATGTTTGAGCAAGGATTTGGCCTCAATGATGACCGATGAATATTGCATGATGGATTTTTAGGCTTCAAGAAAGCCTTTCTTCTTCACTGTTCTGCTTCAAAAGATCAAACTAGGCCTTTGTATGCTCGTTGTTTGAGAAAATCAGGTTTCTTTCTCGCTGTCCAAACTTTGATTTTTTTGTGAAAAAATTATTTTTGGGCTTTCGAAAGTGAAAATACGTAGCTACAACCCCAAAAATTCTCCAGATCTGAGCTCTAGACAGTCAAGAATGGTGGAAAACGCCTTTTCCTGAGGTGGGTAGGCGATAGAAATGAGAAATTTTGGACATATAGGCCTCAAAAACCACTTTTATTTTGGCTGTAGGTGGTGGTTTTGGGCATGAACAGTCATAACCAGCAAAGGGATATCTCAAAAAATCATCAAAAATGGACTCCAAGACTTGGGCATTGCCTTCTATGCATGAAAAAGAGCCTTAGGATGAAGGAGAATGGAGAAAATGATGCCTTGAAGTGACCAATCTGTCTTTTAGATGCTTTGCTGACCCAAGAAGTGCTTCAAATCTGCAAAAAGAAAAGCTTGAAACCCTTGTTAATGGCTGCCAATGTGGAGAAAAGGCATGCTCATGTGTGGATGTGCCTTGGGATGTGAGAAAGAGACAAAGAATGATGCAACAATGTGTGATCTTGGCCTTCTAGGTGATGCGCCTCTCCTCCAATTCTTCCATTTGCCTTTGAAAGCTTCAAAACCTTCAACAATGGCTGCCTCCAAGTTGAATGCTGCCTCTATATCTTCAAATGGCCTTTGGAAATGATAGTAACAATGAGGAAGAATCCCCTTTATAGCTTGCCTTCACCTCTAGGGTTTCAATGTGCCTTTTCCACAAATAGAGAGTTTTTATTTTTAGTTCCATGCACCAAAGAAGAATGAATTAGAAGTGAAGGATGAACCTCTATTTATAACCTTGAAGCTTCTCTCTTCTAGGCGCTCCATCTTCTCTCTCTAGAACGTCCAATCCCTTCAAACTTGAGAGCCCAAAAATGGAGTGCATTTGCCTTGATTTGAGCACCTTTCCTCAACATCAAAAAGGTGTGGGTTTATGCCAATAAGGGCGCCTTTTGCTAAAGCAAAAAGGCGTGAGGAATGGGGAATTTAGGTGCATTTTGTCATGATCAAAAAGGCATGCATTTTGGGTGAAAAGAGCGTCTTTTGTTAAGGCCAAAAAAGGTGTGTAAATTGGTCATTTTGAATGCCTTTTTTCAAGGCAAGAAAAGGCGTGCATTTGAGGTGTTTTGAGCGCCTTTTTCAAGGTGAAAATAGGCATGGTTTTTTGAGGATTTAGGCGCCTTTTATGTATATCAAGACTTAAACTTTTTCCGCCCGATTTCGAAGTGTCCTGGGTGGAAGTATATTTAAAAATATATTAAAGCATATGCTCAGATATTGAATTTCCTATACTTTAAATATTTTGAAATATACTTCTAAGATGTTTGAGATAGGTCCTAGATCCATGGGATTTAACATGCAGATTCTAGATTTTTGAGGATCCACCAGATTTCAGACTTAGACAGTTTTCAGGATCTCAGAACATCAGGCTTCAGGACACCAGACTTAGCCAATTTCAGGGCTCATTCTTTATGATTCTTGACTTTGGAAAACTTTGAACTTTGCCTTGGCCATTTTGATGGAGGTTGCCTGGATCACTGTCGTTTGCCTCTGCCTTTGGAGCTTGTTTTTGCCGTAACTTCATCTGATGACGAAATGTCTTGAAGTTTGGAAATCAGGCTCATATGATCCGAAGCTCCCATTGGAGCCTCTCCTCCATGAATTATACTCCAAGATGGAGCACATTTAGCCAAAAACACCCAAAAATGCCTTACAATTTTTTTTGAAATTTTCCAAATTTTCAAAATTGAATTTTGATTTGCCAGATGTATTCGCATTGCTTCCCTTGGTTCCTTTATGTCATTTTGGCCTTCGATCCATCACTTTGACCTCCTTTTTTTGATGTTCTTCCACTGCTCCAGCCCTGATTGGCTTGTCAGAATCTCCCTCCATTTGAGCCTTGGATCGCCATTTTTTGATATGTCTTGTACCTGCAGGGTTAGCGTAGTAATGATAAGGCTACATGGTGTTTGGGAGGTGTGTTTGGGTACATATACGAAAAATTTCGTATGGGTACAACAATCCCTAACAATACTTCCAATTGGCCTCTTTCATGGGCTCCATATCAATGACAATCTCTTGGTCCTGTACTCAAATCTGAAATCTATTTCTGAGTACTATTTACAATATTTATTTGTGTTGTACCCAATCTGAAACTCGGATTACGATACAAAGATCTTCGTTTTGCGTTTGTCAAGTCTTTTGTAATGAAATTGCAATGGTCAATTTTGTGTCTTGTCACCAAAGTATAACGTTCGTCTTGTCGAGTCAAGATGTCAAAATGTTGCATTGTCAAAGTTCGTTTTGTAAAAATCTAATGTCGAGTTTAGTGTTTATATCGTAAAACTCCGAATTGTAATTGTGCCATAAAACATCGTTTTTCAGTGAAGTCAAAATTATCAAAGTTTAAATATCAAGTCGTTGAAGTCAAGTTGTCGTATCCAAGATTTGTTTTGTCAAGGTCCAACATTCGTCTAAATTTAAAATGTCAAAATTGGACATATTTGTTCATGTCCGTTTATGGTCCGTAAATTTTAATATTAATTAACTTATGATTAATAATTTATTATTAATTGTTTATTAATTAAAATTAAAATGTAAAAATCGTTATTGTTGTCAAAAAATTAAAAATCCAAAAATATATATATATATCATTATTATTTTAAATAATATTTATTATTATTAAATTAATAATAAGTATTATTTTAAAATAGTAATAATAATCATTAAAAATTAAAAAATATAAAAATATAATAGACTTTAAAAAAAAATGCGTTCCATTAAAAGAGGACGCGCCCCTTCAAAGGCAAAAAGTGCCTCTTATAAATTTTCACGTGCCTACACATAGGCAACTAAAAAAGATCTAAGAGATCAAATGAATAAAAGTGCTTCAAAATAAATCCTACGCGCCTATCACCAGAGCTCAACGCACCATTCAATAAGGATGTCACGTGCACCTGTGGAGAATCAAACGCTTCACAATCCTGTCCAAGGTTTTCAACGCTCCAATCCATCATCAAACACACCAAAGTTAGAAGGAAATCGTGTCATAGAGAGAAAGTTAGAAGGAAATCGTGTCATAGAGAGAGATTTCTCACATGCCAGACAAAGGGCGCCATTCAGCAAGTAAACAAAAATGCCTCAGCAGGAATTCCTCACACCCAGTCTACATTTGAAGGCGCCAAGAGAAAAAGAAAGTCACACCAAAAGAAACAAAGAGTATTGGTGCTTTCTGGTTGATGAAGGCATTTCAATGAAGAAAGATAAAAGATGCAAGCACGCCATGATACCTTCCTCCCACATTTCATTCCAAACGCGTCTTCAAACAAAAAACATCGCCCCAGTTCGAAGTCCTAGTCAACAGGGAGAATGAAATCAAAGGTAGTTGCAAAGGAATGAAGATCCGTCAATATCCAATCAACATTCAAAGCGCCTAATCTGAAAGCAATCGCACCTCATCATCAAGCACTTCACTTCAACACCTTACACGCCAGCAAAGATAGATCTACAGACCATCAAGTCACACGCCACTCCACAAAGAAGAGCGGTCAATAAGGAAATTCACACGCTAGTTTGGAGAATGAAGTAACGGTCTACTCGCCTCCCTCACACCTCAACACCCAATCAAAACATCTAAACGTGCCTCATACAAATTTCTCACATGCACTCTAACAAGAATGAAAGCACTACAAGAAGATAAAGTGCACCTCAAGCGCATGTCAAAGACTTCAAGCACAGATTCAAAGATCTCACGCTTCATCAAAGGAAAATCGCCCTTTAGGAAAAACCCACGCACTGAAAGGAAAATCATGCGCTTTTTTGAAGGAAGAGTCATACAAGGAAATTGGCATCTCTCACACCCAATCAACGCGTCCTGCACTACCAAAACATGTAGTGCCCCTCTATTCTCACCTTGGATGAATAGGTGGTCGGGCTAAGGAGCATGAAGACAAAGGTAAAATACTCGGAATACTTAAGGTATGTTAGACATGTTGATGATAGATTACTCATTTATGCTTAGTTATGCTTATCATGGATTATGGATTACTGATGTAGTTGTCGATATTTTGTTATGATCTTTATGATGACATTGTTGATGTTAAAGTATATGATGTGTTTTGACATGATCAATTGTTGGTTAAATGATTATGTAGATTAGAGTTATCATGTTTTATGTGATCAATTGATATCATGATATCTGATTATTAGCTAGAAATGTATATGTTATTTGTGATGTTTTCGGTGAAGGGACGATGTAGTATTACTCATTATGAGCACCCTACTATGTTGCGATTCCCTATCACATTGTGTTTGATTATATATATATATGGATATGCTCGTACACAACCCCTTGATTTGATGCAGGTTGTAGGTACCAGGCACCAACTCCACCTGAATTAGCAGGTCTGAGCGTGCCTTTACACCAATGGATAATGTGGATGGGAGATGACATGTGGTCCCCTCTGTTAGTCAATGTCTCTAGTTTGTCGTCGTCCGTGTATTTCCTGTCATGGGTGTAGTTGTTGTTCTGTTGGAGCCTGCATTCGAATGTTGATTAGCCTGTGGTATGTGATTGTCGTTATTGTTGCTTATTGGATTTCGAGTTGTTGATTATAGTCCTTTAGTTCATTTTATAGTATATGTGATCTGTGTGAAGATGTGCGGATATTTGATCACGTAATTGTTATAGAAATAATAATAAGTAAATATATCTATATATATATATATCAATATCAGTTATTTAATTAATTTAGAAAATAGAGAATATTAATTAGCTATTTTTTATTAATTAAATCAGTAGCTTTGAAAATTAATAATAATAATGATGTTAATATTTAATACTATTTAGTACTTTATTAATTTTATCTGTCACATGAGATTTTGTTTTTATTTTGTATTAATGGTTTTTTGAGTGGGTTGTCGGAGTTTTGAATTGTTCCAGTTAGTGGTGTTTTGAATGCAATTAAATTTTGGGTTGTGGGTATCTGTAACGGAGAGAATGGTGATAGTGGGTATCAACGGTTTTGCCTATTTTGGTTTTGGAAGATTATTTGGGGGGAGGAGTTTTTTTTTTTTAGGGAAGAGACAGAAAGATTTTGGGGGAGGAATTTTGTAGAGGAAAAATAAGAAGGAAGAAAAAAAATTTCTAAGGGGAAGAGGATTCTGAAGCTTGAGGATAAAACACTGGGTATGTCTTTTGAATAGATGCATTTGTGTTAGTTGTGTCTCTGTTTCTCTCTTTCTCTTGTTAAATGTTCAGCATGAGCATGTTTCCCAAATCTGTCATTATTTTATCTGGTGGATGAATTGTCTTCCTGTCGCCATCTGCATCCTAGGAATACTGTTTGTTTCTGGGCCCTAGTTCGTTTGATCTACATCATCCTCTTCACTGCTAGGCTTTGGTTTAGTCAGGCTAGAATTTGATCTTTGGCATTTGGCTCTGTGTGAGCCATATTTCACTCCCTCTCAGGTTCCTATTGATCCCTCATGCTCTAGTCGATGACCTCTCATACGCTACTCAGCCCTACTTTAAGGCCGAGTTCATCCTCAACACATATCTCCGCCATTTGAAATCCATAGGCCCATTTGGCGCTCACTCTAGCCAGCATTGAACCGACTTCTTCAATCAACGTTCATCATCCTCACTTCATGCCATATCTGTATTTCGTCTGTGTGGTCTTTCAAGTTTGGTCGTTCTATGTGTTTCAGCCCATTTCAAGCTGTCAAAATTGCTCACACCCGTAGCCGTTTATCTGATATTTGTTTCAGCCACCATTACACATCAGACCCTGATGTTTATAGTTGTAGTAGAAATGCTGATAATTGAAAGTTGTTTTAACAATTTTAATTGAGAACTTATTAAACGCCTCCCTTATAATTGCTTATTTGATGAACAATGACATGCACAACTTAAAAAGATCAGATATACTATGGCGTGCACAACTAAAGTTGACATTAAAGATGGATAGTTCTGCTAGAAAGTTTCTAAAGCCTTCTCAACAATTCCATTTTGAGTAACACTGCAATATCCGCATTCCATGAGATGAGATCTCTTTGAGGGATTTTGTCAAGCAGTTAACGTGCATTGTTTATGCTTTCCCATTTTGTATGATTTGCTTTTGCTTGAATGCCTATATTCATTAACCCTTCGCAGCTCCAATACTTGCTTAGGAAGAGTGAGACATGGAGTCTACCTACTATTCAATAGGTGCCGTTACATTTTGACATGGAACTGCATCTCATGATGAGGCCATACTTATTGTGGCGCAACATCTAGAAATTATCTGGAGGGTATTCATTTGATATGGCAACGTGGCCCATCATCTTGTAGGTGATTTCCAAAATAAGGAGAAGTAAATATTATGTGGAGGCTTAAGTTAAAAACCGTTTCAAAAGATATGCTACTGCCATTTCTTGCATTATCATAACATTTAAAAGTCTTAAATGGACGCCGCCTCGCTTGCAAGGGAAGTCTATCATTGAATCCCAAGGGACCATATTCGGCTGTAGCTAGTATTAACTCTAAGTTTTATTGTATTTGAAATCTACTCCATTACCAAGCCAAGTCATGCTAGTCCAATGTAGGTCGGCTAGAGGTGAATCTTCAGTGTGTTAGTCTCAGATCTGCTATATAGATAATTCTAAGGTTCACACCATTCCGAGTGTGGATCATAGAACTTACTTCTGTAACTTGCAATTATCAACCTGACGAGTCTTATTTGAGTAGAAGCAGTATCTTTGCATAGCTTTAACATGTATCTTTCTTCTCAAATCAATCAGCTCTTATACCCATCTACACGTGATTTGTCCTTCAGAGCAGTAGAGAGCCTACTGTTAAGAAATTAATTCCAATAATGTCTCTTATCCTTAATTTTCATTGTCCTCGATATATTAGAAAATGATAAAACACTTGAGAATCAGATTTTAACTCTCTTTTGTAAGTATTTCTAAACCGTCTGATGCATAACTTTCTTACCTGATTAGTGGTATTTCTAGAATGCGTTTTAACTAATAAACTTCACAATATCTGTAATCCATATCTGCATTTTGTTTATTAATTACTCAGGAAAGTAAATATAGATTTAGGATAGTGAAAACTTACTAACCGTTTTGTTATTTTGTCTTTATCGGTCTAAATGGGAACTTATGGAACCCTCCAATATTAGTATGGGGCTGTATAAACTAATTTAATCTTAAGAAGATTTCTAACTTCTCTTACGTATCCTTAAAATAGTTCATTCTATATTTTGAAAAAAAACAATCTTTATATCTTAAGAATCTTCCTATATGGATAAAATTTATTCTTCCTTTAATTTGCATAAGAATTTATTTGTAGATATCTCAAATAAATCTGTTTATTTTTTAAAACTAAATCTTCAAGTTTTTATAAAATCAGTATTCATAATATATATGTTTAATATTTAGTAATAGACTAAGTACTCCTGGAATTCCAAAACTATTCTTAGATTAATTAACTACTTTATTATTTGTAAGTCATGTTAAGTTATAGAATTTAGTTTGACAAAGATGAAAAAAAAAATAGTTAATTTGGAAATTAGATTAGAAGTTTTGTTTATTGTCATGAATTAGAAGATAGTTTAGAAAATAAACATTTTTAAAATTAAATATTATCTAGTTTTTTTTTTTTTCAAAATTTGATATATTTAGAAAATTGATCTAAAAGGTGATTTTAGAAGGGAGTTGTACATTTTAGTAAGTTGATTAAATCCTCCTTTATTAAATTTTGGGTAGTTATCAATATTATCACTCCTATTTTGATATTGACAGAATCAAATGCAATTATTTTTCAACGGAAATTATGATGGTTCTCATGTATCTAGGTTTCATATAAATAGTATTAAATATTGAGTTGAAAACTTAATTAGTGCTTCTAGGTTTAAATTGTTTGATGGAGACTTATTTGAGTTAATTTCAGATATAGTATTTGGTCGTGCTTGTAATGCCATTGTCAGTTACTTTTGACTTGGAGGGATTGTATCATTGTATTTTCCTTTGGTTTTGAGTCTTATTGTTCTTATAGACTGTCGTAAATAATAAATGTCAAGTCGTTTGAACCCGTGTTTCCATATTGGGAGATGAAATTGTGTATAATAGTAATGAGTTCAACTTACCAACTCCAGAGGTTAGGCTACTTGGGCTTCAATTTGTTATTGTGTTATTATGTTTAAATGTTTTATTGATGTGAGATTTTGAAGTGGATAAGGGAAAGTTTTATTGTTGAGGTTGAAATTTGAAATGGACTATGTTCGGGATTGTAAAAGATAGATGCCTTGTAGCCCTTGTCCATGCATGTTATTGGTTTTGGATGTTCGTTAGAGGTTGGTAGTTGTGTGTAGGAGAGTGGCTTTCATGGTGGGGCTGGTGCCCAAAGTGGCTGCCTGGATAACTCCATGGAAGTTGTAACCAAGTGATAACCTAATAATTTATTTAGGTGGGCTGGGTAGTAATTCACATAACAAGATAAGTATGATGCCTCACCCATGCCTTGAGTGCTCTCACAGACTAAGGATGGGATGAGAAGGCCTAGTTGGCAAGGTCGACCTCCTTGTCTCCATGAGAGGATGTGTCGGCTCCGCATGTGTCACCCTATGGGGCCGGTGCCTAGTGAGAGGTTGCCAGGATAACCATTGATGGGGGCCGGTTTCTAGTGAGAGATAGCCTAGATAACCCATGCTAGGACATGCGATGACACTCTCCCTACTGCAACTTAGTTACTTCCTCTTTATCTTTTGTTGTAGCCTCTGGAGTATTGTCTTGTCTTGATGATTTGACTTGTCTGATGATTTGACTTGTCTTAATGATTGTCTTGTCTTGATGATCTGAGTTGTCTATGTCAAGTCTGTATCTGCTTGCTTGTATCCTTTGGCTTAGTAGAACCTCAATGTTATCTCCTAGCTCGGGGGGTGGACCTCAGGGTTCCACATGGTTGGGTGGAAGAGCTTAATCCATTGTTTTTTCTTGGTCAACCTGATTCGTGATCACTGCAGATGTGCTTCCAGTTCCGGATTTGCACTTGCATCCCCAAAGCTGTGTTCTACTTTTAAAGTTGTATAATCATGTTGTATATTGTAAACCAATATGATCGGTCATGAACCTTGTAATCTTGTAATCTTGCATTTGAACTTTTATAACTGTTCATATCCGTAAATGAATAATGTAATTCTATTGTATCAAATTGTATGTTACTTGAGTTGTTATGATTTCATGTTTATTTGATGCAGTTATGTTCCCTAGAGGTGTTAGTTGTACAATTTGTTTAAATGTTGTTAATAGTGTAATTTTATCTAATGAATAATGCATTTACTTGCTTCAAAAAAAAAAAATTCTATTAATTTTGCACTTGTTAGTTTAACACTCTAGGGTTGCATGACGGGGCATTACAAGACACACCTGATCAAAAGGAAGCGTGCCCAACATGAAGAAAGTGCGCCTAAAAAGGAGAGGCGTCACATCAGTTTAAAACTAAAGTTTGGCCGACTTGTTTCAGTCACCTCTTTTCATGCATAATACATGCCTTTTGAGAAGGCTATTAAAAACATTGAAACTCCAGTTCTAGTTCAACTTCCTGGTCAATATGACTTTTCAAATCAAGCTATTTACAAGGCAGAAATTTCATTCTTTACAACTGGGGGTCGCATTTTCAATCGTTAGTTGAGCTACAGTTGCAAGCTTTTAAGATTGCTTACTGGATCAAATATTTTGTAATAAGTTTGCATGCTAGGCAAACAGTAGTGAACTAGGTTAGAGTTCAATTATTTATTTTCATGCATTTATTTTGTAATAGTATAAATAAGTGCTTTTGCACAAAAGGAGAGATTCATGATTAGTTAGCATTTTTTAGAGCTTTTTAGGAGTTAGCATTTTTCAGTATTTATTTTCCAGAGTAGAGAAAAATCAATTGTACTAGTGAGTGAACATCAATGAAAATGGCAATTCTCATGCCTTCATTATGCTGGAGTTGTTAGTCACCTGGTGTTCAACATTCTTGTAATTTTGTTACTCGTTCAATAGAATTTACTATTCTTGCCTTGCTTCTAAATGTCTATTGAATTATGTCATTTCCAGTGCTGAAGGTTAAGTCGGTTTAGTGAATTTGCGAACTTTGCGTTGCAAATGAAGTGGGTGATACAAGTCGTGGCTTTGTATTGTCTTGTACTCGATTTCGTTATGGCATTTGTAATTATATGTTTGTGTTAATCTATTCAATCCAATCCGTGGTACTTGCCCTGCTCGGCCTCTGAATTTAGAGGAATAGTGCAAGTGTGAAGTCTAGGTTTTGATTCCAGTCAAAAAAGTATAAAACCCTTGCTTCGCTGTTGAAAGTGCATCTCTACCTTTCGCACGTTGCAAAACCAAAAACAAAAGATTGCAAATTTCCCTTTCACTCAGCATAAGTATGAAAACTTCTGAAAACACTGTACATACTCTGTAATTTTAAGTTAGTTTTATTTACAGGGAGCTTCCCCTTCAAATTTGAAGAGTGGTTCTACCGCACATCTATCCATTTTACGTTCGCACTGAAAGGTGTGAAATAAAACGCTAACAATTTGGGTTTCAGTATTTTTGTAATTTGATTGAAATGTTCTCCGGAGTTTAATTCTACTAGATTGGGCAGCTTCAGTTGCTAAGTTTGAGACTGTCAACTTTTTCAATCCAAACTATCTTAGGAGCTCTTTAGTTGTGAGTGTGAAATCTTCAGTAATTCTGGAATTCAGTTGTGGGGGTCTCCTGAGTTTTCTTTTTCTGGATTGGATAGCTTTAGCTGCTAAGTTTGAGGCTTTTAGCTTTTCCAATCTAAACTAGCTTAGGAGCTCTTACAGTTGCGAATGTAAAATATCATCAAAGCCCAAGACTGCCTCCTTTCCTTTCCTCCTTTCCTTTATGTTGTCCATCTCATCCTAGATCTCCCCTTTTTAGGGAGTTTTTGGATCTAGAACAATTTCTGATATCAAACCCTGGTCTTGAATGTTAGGAAGAAAGAGGGAACAATCTGTTTCTGAAGCACTTATTTCTTCATGCTTATCCTCCAACTGGACCCCTTCCTCTTCTTCTAGAGCAGCAAATTTATTATTGGAATTGAGGGGGGATTCTCGGTAACCAAACATGTTTAGACATTCTTTGAGGGAAATTTTGTGGGGCTTAGAAGATCTCTACATCAATTTTAGGGTTAACAAATTTCACCATTTCTGAGCACACTGTAATGACATGCCCATTAGAGTAACATGATCTACATCTTAAAGGGATATTATGATAGTCAGTATTCAGTTCCTTTCCTTTGTCTCCAATTAAGGATTAGAAATTGGGGGAGGAGTTTAGGTTTAGTCAGATAAATTCTAGTATAGATTCTTGCATATACAAACAACAGCCCTGTTTGTTTGTTTTATTCTAAGAAGATGTAATCACCCAAACTGTTTCCAATCTGCCAAAAAAAGTCCTCATTCTGGAATTCTTCCAAAAAACCATAAGATCCAATCCAAACGAGAAGTCTGGGTAGAAATTCCTTGTTGGGGTCAAAACCTTAATCCCAAGCTTGCAAATACACGCCTGTCCTAAACCATGGCCCACCACAAAATATTTCCTCTCTTTCATTAGCAGAATTGAGAATCACCATAACAAAAATTGGGGGGAGCAATCTTACCTTTTCTGCAAAGTCAATCTTCCAATGATGCACCACCCACCTCTCCAGATCTGTTGTGTTTGGCCAAAACCAGTGAATTTTGTAAATTAGTTTATCTCCTTCATGTTTTTGTCTACAGTTCCAAGTCATCTTTTAGGTCAATGATCAAAACATCATCTGAAACAAGGATGATCAATTGAGAGCGGCTTGGGTGAATTCCTTTCTCTTGACCTCCACTTTCCTACACTTGTGCCTCCAGTTTCTCCACCTGATATCTCATACATTGCCTTCTTCCTGCACCTCCAAGGTTGTGCTCACTCTCCATATTTGAGAGATGTTCTTTGTTGCGACATAAAAGATTATCTTCCATGATGTAATTATATCTACCATGATTTCATTAAATCCTTCTTGTTGCTTTGATTCTCAGTGATAACCATTGCTAAAATACTAAGTTGCCAGTTCTAAGCATAGGGACCATGGATCTGCGTCCAATCCACACCTGGTCTGGGATCCAATTCAGTCCAGCCAAGGAGTCGTCCAAGGGATGTCTTTTCATCTGTGGATCCGTCCTGGATGAACCCAAGCAAACCCACATCGAACCCATAGGAATCCGAGCAAACTTGCATCAATTAGGGCACTTTTCCCAAAAAAAAAAAATATTCGGCATTTGATTTTTAATATGATGGATAAAAACAAATCCCTAACCCCCAAAATGACTTCTAAAGCATTTGAAAGACTAAAACAAACTAGTTTTACCTCATTGTGAATGCAAAACACAAAAACCGCTCATTCTTGCTTGCCATCACACAAATAGAGTTGAAGATTGATCAGTGAAGGTTCCAAAGTGGTTAGTTTGTTATTCCTACACATGTGCAAGAACCCATTTTCTGCCAAGGAGATCATAGAGAAAGACATTTACAAAAGAGGTAAGGTTTTTCTTTCTACATTTATGTTTTACAAATGAACTCTTTTGTTTTGTTTTCATTCTTCTATGAAATAATGGCATATGCTTAAAAAATTTAAATTAGTTAGGTTATATATATTTGTTTTCATTTGTTTTGAATATGTTTATCAAACTTGTTGTCATAGGGATTACAATGGTAGCCAATTCTAACTCCGTGGGCTGACCCCACTTCAAAACAAACCCAAATTCTCCCCTTTAGAAGTATGTTGAAATGGTAAAACTAGTTCCAAGTGGTGGGGGCTATGTTTGGATTTGCAATAGATGTGGTGTCAAGTATTTAAGTTCATATGGTCAAGTAAAAGCCCATTTGTGTGGCATTCCTAGACAAGGCATCAAAGCATGCCCAAGGAAAAATGGTGTATCCATTCAATCAGAGCAAGTCGTAGCATATATTAGTGAGCACGAGAAAGTAGATGAAGTAGTAGGTTGTAGATCATATCATCCTTTGGCAAAGAAAGGATCTGGAGGAATTAGGCCCCTTCCTCCCCCGTCTAATCCTAAATTTGTGGTAGAGAGCCACCCATTTTTTGCCACACCTGAAGAACAACCCATGGCCATCATTGACATTTATTTGTTGAATCCACTATATAAGGTAGGGGTGGTTTCAACCAATATTCAAGAAAGTCGGGGAAGGGGAAAAGAACTTGCTCAGCGTAGGATCAATGATGGAAGATACTAGATCTGATTCTCACCCCTACCTATATAATTGGGCCCGAGGATTGGAGATGACCCCCAATGCATATGTTCCCAATAATGCTCGAGGATTGAACCCAATGGATATGGTTCTTGTAAACTGTAATGTCCCCTTTTGGGATATACCTGATTTCTTGGCCTACAAACAATAATAACTACTAGAAAAGGACATTAGAAATATTAAAGATCAATAAATTATGATAATATTCAATTCATAGCATTATTCATATTAAATTCATCTATCATAGCATAATTAATAATGGGATCAATACTTCATAACATAATTAATAATGAGATCAAGACATCATAGCATAAACCATATTTAGTTCAATCCATCATAACACAATCCCTCAAAGCTATTTTTAGTAAGTCAGTTTCAGGCACCAACTAAGCTATTTGGCAGGTTTACTATTTTTAGATATGTCGGTGGGAGCGGAGAATATCGACATTTCGATATTTGATATAGTCAAATGGTTTTAAATTAAATAACGATGAGTTATTATTTTGAAAAGTTAAATTAAAGATTTAACTTTATCATTATTTAATGCATTATTCATAAATTGACTATATAAGCACCTAAGGGATAAATAAAGTGAGAAAATAAAATATAAGTTTTTGGGATGAGCATCCACTTTATGGGAGACATAAGGAGTTTCAATTAAAATTAAATGTTTTAATTCCCAACATGGGCGTAGGGTTTGGAAAGGCAAATAAAAGTGATTTTGGAGGCTCATTTTGCATACGCTCAAAAATATTTTTACACAAGCTATTGCTGGTTGAACAGAGTTCTTCCTTTGGTTATGTTAGGATGGAAACCCTCATAGAGATCATCATCTGTGGAAGTGAAAGACCTCTCTAGGGTGACTGTTGACAGTCTTATTCAGAGGCTATGCTGGTGTTGTCAATGCAGATTTCCAGTTTTGTTTTGCAAGGGTTTTGGAGTGCAAATTAATGAAGATTCTATGAATATTAATTTAAGAGATATTTGCAGTTTGTAGGGTGATTTTTGGAGTGTTGCAGAGTGCAATACAAGCCGTACCATTCCTTGGCTGGCCGTACCACATACAAGGGCGATTTGATTTGTTTGGGCAGATTTTTCTATTCATACATGGCGCGAGGATTGGATATTGCCAATGCAGATGTAAAACAGGCTTTTGGACAGCATTTTAGGAGAGTTTGTTTTATTTGTTTGCTGTTGTACCACCATTCCAACCGTACCAGTGCATCCTTGGGAGGCGTGACACCTCTGGGAGTGAGGCGCTTAGGGTTTGGACTCCAAATAAACACCATTTGAGGAGCCTTGGAGTTATATATTGTTGTTTGGCTTTGAGGAGGAGCCTTGGTGTTTGAGGAGGAGCCTTGGTGTTTGTTCGTTTTGATGCCAAACAAAGGGTTCCAGTTTGTTGTATGCTTCATTTCAGACCTGCAGTCAAGTAAATCAGCAAATGGGTATATGTGTTATTGTAATGTTCCCTTTTTGGCACATAGAACTTTTGTGCACATTATGCTTGTTCTTAGTCCTTCGGAGGCTATTCGTCATAGTTGAAAGAACTCCAATGTTCGTGGAATGGCCGTGGATCAGTTTTTCAGAGCAATTGATGATGGATTTGAGCTCAGTGATGTTTCAAGGTGACTATGCAACTTTTGGAAGTTTGTTCGGCTTCTCGGATGGCTCTCCAAGATTCTTGGAGGAGCCGTCTATTTTTAGAAAGTCACTCGGAAGGCATCGTTATTCATCCCAAACCCTATGGAGCATGTTGGCACAATTTATTTGGCATTTTGGTGAAGTTTGGGATTTTTCGCAAAAAGTATGTATTTTAATGAGCTAACAGTAATTATTTGCACCTAGACTTATAAGTTGGAAACTAATTATAAAGTGCAAGGGTATGATAGCTCATTAGAAAGGGGAAAAGTTAATCTTTTATTTAGGAACATAAAAGTGAGAGCTAATGTGGTGAAATATTGGAGTTTGAGGGGAAAAGTATATTTCTCTATTTTATAATTCTTTTTATTGTACAAACTCCTAAAAAGTGCCTATAAAAGGGGGTTGAGAGCTCATTTCGCTCTTTATGCTATTGATTTGATATTGTTATGCTGCTAGAGTGAACCTACATGTTCTTCATTCCTTCTTGAGGACGAAAACCCTCTTGGAGAAGATTAGTTTCGGTGGTGAAAGATCCACCCTACCTGGTTCAAGGTGATTTCAATCCAGGAATCACATAGAGCTTCATGGAGTTTGATGTATTTTGACTAGTTTGGATTGAGAAGGGTATTGGATTGCTGTGTGAGATTTATAGTGTGGGTTTGGAGTGTTTTAGTTTGTTCCTTTGAAGTTTCCTTGTTATTCCTTAGCTGGTCGTACAGCATCAGGTTGTGTACCTAGGCGTGGACTTCGGAGTTGCTAAGCATTATTAACCATTGCAATGTTATTTCTGATGATTGAATAACTGTTCTATGGTGATGGCAACCCATTTTAATGCTGAGTATATTGTTTTTCTGCTGTGAGGAGTTCACCAAATCTGGCCGTACTTTCCTGCTGGCCATACAGTCCTTGTTGGGGGCGTTTGAACCTCAGGTGTAAACCGCTGCTTCATTTGGGGGCGCTTACTATGGTGGAAGAAGTTATTGTTGCTTGAGGAGAGGTTTGAGCTAAGATTGGACTGTTGTATACAAGTTTATTGGCTGCAATTATTGCTGTTACAGACTTGCGTCAGCCATCTGTAGCATCTCAGATCAGTCCTAACACTCATTTCCTGTCTTCCATTATGGGGTATATCCATGGTTACTCTTTGTTATACTTGTATGTTTGAAAACATCACTAGATTGAGTATTTCCATGCTCATTTGTTACAGTAGTAGCATGTTATATCAAATGTTAGTACTCTAACTCTTCAGGTGATCTCATTGTAATACTCTGATGCAAACTTTGTAATGGCTTCCCACTGAATAAGTAGATGTGCCAGTCAGACTAGTTTCCTTATTTGTTTTGTAGTGGCTTCCCACTGAATAAGTGGATGTGCCTTTTTCTTTTAGTACTTTCATGCAAAGCTCAGGTTCCCGCTAAATAAGTGGATGCACCTGGTTTTTACTTTCTTGTACTCTCACTAAATAAGTGGATGTTTACATTTCAAGCTTATTCCCACGATTGAGTGGATGCCCACTAAATAAGTGGAAGATTGTTACTTTAGCTGGTTTATGATTTTGAATGCTAACTCTGAAGCACTTGTATGCTCTCACCTTGCCCACATCGAGATCCGGGTGATCAGAAGAGTGTGGAAGAACATTGCTCATAACATTCAGTGTTGTCATCTTGTGTTTTCAAAACAACAAAAAAAATCAGGGCAGCACATTATAGTGGTATCAGAGCGGTGATCTTGCCAACCTACTTGGGTTGCTAATAACTCCTTGCAGAAATTCAGTTGAGGGACAAAATTTCAGCACCTGCATGTGTGTTCAGTGATTCGGCAGTTGAAGTTTCTGTTCAGTGGATGTGAAGCATGGCATCTCTCAAGGAAATTGATCTGTGGGAAAGGCTTTCCAATGCAGGGATGAAGCTGGAATCTCTGCGATGGTCAAAGGAGAGTCTTCTAAGCACTTTGGAGGAAGTTGAGAAATGTTTATCTAAAGTTCCTCAGTCACCTTCTAAGGGAATGCGGGTGGCCTTGATTCCTTCAGTGACTTTGTTGGGTAAGCCTAAATTGTTGAGGCATCTAGACAAGGATGTCAGACTTGTGGTTATCGCATGCATTAGTGAAATCACAAGAATATCAGTTCCTAAAATTCCTTACGATGATGGAAAGATGAAGGGAATATTACAGTTGTTCATGGAAAGCTTTCAAGGTTTGGGTGGCATCAAAAGCCCTTGTTTTTCTAAGAGGGTCAAAATCTTAGAAACTATTGCCAAGGTTCGACCCTGTGTGATGATGCTAGACTATGATTGTGAAAACCTAATGCTTCAAATGTTTGGCTATTTCCTTGCTGAAATTAGGAGAGATCATGATATGGATATTTTGTTAGCAATGCAAGATATCATGACATTGGTTGTTAATGAGAGAAATGATGTTTCCCATCCTCTCTTAGAAGTTTTATTGAACAACATAAGAAAGGATGATCAAGATTCTCTATCAGCTGTTGATGTGCTAGCTGAAATGGTTGCTTTCCAATGTGAAGAAAAATTGAAGAGCTAGCTGATTTAGAAGAGACTACAGCAGAAATTTCTGAAATTGAGCCTAACCTTGAAGGAGTCAAAGATGTTTCAAAACCGGAAGTATTGGACTTTGCAAGTCCTACATTTGATGAGGACCCTGATGGATATGAAGATGCCACTACATTAAAAACTGAGATGAGAATGATTGATAGATTGCTAGAAGGGGATTATCAAGTGAGCCTGAGATCATTGTAGCAGAGTATCTTGATGAGGACATGGGGAAAGGTGAATTTGTAGCAGTTGAAGAAATTGATGCTTCTAAAATTTTCAAAACAACACCTAATGTGGAGCATCTTCACCATTCTAGTGAAGGCAATTCCGATTATGAGTGGGAATTTCCCATGCAAAGTGAAGAACAGTCTGACTTCTCAAAGATCTCGGATGAAGAGCATGTTGAAGGAGAGCTTGATGAAAGCTTTAAATCAGCCTTTAGTGATGACTCAATGTTTGAGTTTGGTGCTGCCATATCATTTGATCAAAGTGACTGTGAAGAGGAGACAAATTTCGAGAAACTTATTGCTCCTAAAAAAAAGGAATTTTCAAAATCCTTGCTACTTGAAGAACCAAGACACTTGAGTGATCGAAGCCCTAGAGAGTTGTGTGTGTGGAAGAATCAACTCTTAGTCTCAAATGAGAAGGTGATTCAAGTCCTTGTAAGTTTGGACAGCTGACATGAGTTGGTTGAAGGCCTCATTGGGAAAGCCTAAATTGAGGAGAGACAAAAGGGAATTGAGAATGGAATCACCCTAGCAAATTTGCAGATCATCAAAGAAGCAATGGAGGCCATAAAATCTGAGTATTTACATGTGATTAGTGACCGGGATCATGCCCTTTATATTGCAAGAGAAAAGGAGAGAAAAGTGGATGAGCTCATACTTGAGCTTAATACCACAAAAGACAAGTTGCATGGTACCCAATTGGCGCTTCAAGAAGTTGAAGAACAGCTTGCTGCTGTTACAAACTTGAGGGAGCTTGAAAGGGGTACAATGGTGGATGAAATCCAGTTAGTGATTGATGAGATTGATACTCTTCAAGAGGAGTATGATTTGGAGATCATGCCAAAGGAATAAGAAGTTGCAAGGGCAGATTTAGTTGGAGTTGTGCAAGAGGAAGGTAATGAATTTCACATTCATGATAACCCACTCTTTGTCTTAGATGCAGAAGCAACTTATGATAATCCTCTTTTCTTATTGGATGATGAAACAACTCCTGATAGAGGCAACACATTTGATGATAACATCAAGATATGGGATCCAAGCGTTGTTCCAAAAATTGAGTTAGAGTGTGGTTCCCACTTTGTCAATTTAGCATATCATGAGGAAGCATGGAACCTTACAGTTGGTAATCCTCCTGGGAGACCACCCAATTGGAACTGTGCAAATGAGGTGATAGTAGAATTAATGAGTTGTAATTCGTGCCCATCATATGTTATTGGCGATGAAGTTTCTGCTTGGGACGTGATGGTTCATGGTGACCCCAACCTCTTTGACATTGAGAAGTTGTCAAAATGTGGTTGTGTAGTTGCTGGAAATTTCATTACAGCAGCTGAGAGAGGAGATTTCAAGCTTGTTCCTTATGAAACCCTCAAGGAAGAAGGACCTAATTGTGACATCTACTTGTTTGACAATCCATCCCTTGGATTGAATGGTGTTCTAACTTATGCTAATTCTTCTTTGGGGTTGGTTTTGAAGACAACAATTACTCCATGTCCCTTAGTGGTTGATGTTTTCATGGATGGGTTACAAGAGATTTTCAAAGAAGTAACCAATTCCCATGATGAGCAAGATGCTACAAATGGCACTTGAAGTTATGATGTATACTTTTCTAGGAATGATCCTTGTAGGGATAAGGATCGAAATTTCAGACATTATAGTGTTGTTTCTTTCTTTACCAGCTATTTGGTGATTATATTTGCGCTCTTACTAATGGATTGGAGAGAGTTTTTGAGTAAGGAGTAGAGCAATGAACGAATGGCTACTCTTGGGAGTGTTCCATAGCAAGGAATGGGTCAGATTTTCAGTCTTGAGCTTGCTGCTTGGTTGCAGGCCAGCCACCTCACATCTTTGTTTGCTCTCATTCAAGAGTATCAATCTCATTACATGGAAGTAAAGGGTTTCAGTTGGAGATTACATGGAAGTGTTTCCCAGCCAGTTCTGATGTGTTTTTGTGCAAAATAATGCTCATTTCACATGCTTGTTCTTGGAAACTCAATTGGTACTGCTGTTGTCCCTTATGTAGAGTACTAAAATCTGCTTGTACTTCGCTGATTTCAGTTTTGAACAGCAGTGATTATTTCTTACATTAGACCTTCCTAAATCCGAGAGCTCATCTTTTGAAGGATTGTGAGGTAAACTATGATAGTTTACTCACAGTTTTGGTCCAAGACAACTATCTTCCACATGCTTTGGTTCATCGTTTAGAGACTTTTGGAGTTGGAACCGTGAGGGATTTCACAAGTCCTATTGATCATATCAGAACAGTTCAAAGGAGGCATGTTAGATTCAAGCAGTGTTCGGGTGAGTTGGATGAATTCTTGCGAAGGATTGTTTTCGTTTTTGCAAGAAGTGTGGAGAGGATTATGATTGCTGTTATGACACAACATGACGCATGGTATTTGGAGGTTCACAAACCTCCTAGATTGATTTGGGATCCTGGAGTAGTATTATTCAAGATGGATCTAATGGTTGTGTTTGACGAATTGCTTGAGAGCAAGCAATTTCAAGGAGGGCAGACTGTAATGTTCCCTTTTTGGTGCATAGACCTTTTGTGCGCATTATGCTTGTTTCTAGTCCTTCGGAGGCTATTCGTCATAGTTGAGAGAACTCCAATGTTCATGGAATGGTCGTGGATCAGTTTATTGAAAATATAGTCATCTCAAGAAGCATGTGCCACGATTTTTAAATAATGTCATTCCCCTCCCAGTCTTTGTCGATCATCTCCATGTGATTATGGTTTAAAGTAGTATTTTATATCATGATGATGATTATCAAATATCAATATAATTAATCTTTGTTTTTGACATCTATTTCAATATTTTAAAATGTTAATAACTTAATTTTTATTTAAAAGTTGCATATCCATTTTATGATTTTTTTTCTAATATATATATATATATATATATTTGCAGTTTCCAAGTACCCATCTCCCAGGTTTTTTGAAAATATAACACCAGTACCCATCTCCGTCTCCCGTACCAGTACCAGTCCCACCTCCTACTAACCATGCATTTGATCATGATGTATATATAAAACATTATTTGGGATGAATCTGAACAAGGTTTATCTCAGCAGTATTTAAGACTAATAATTACGTAAGATGATGACTCTAAGGCTGGACCCAATTGGAAGAGAAAACTAGAATAACAAATTGGCAGCAAAAGAGGATCATTGAGATAAAATGATTAAGAATTCCGAAAAATTAAAAATGATATGACACAATAAGTACAGCTCGAAGTTGATCTTTTTTATTATGTACCTTACGAAATCCCATTGACACAGCACCATCATTCTCTGAAATAGTTAGTTCTTGCTCAACTTTTTCAAGACCCTTGCTCACAGCTTGCATCTCTTCTGCCAAGGACTTCAGTTGGATCTGTTATATATCACATTATTTAAAACAATTAATAATATTGTAAATCAACATAAACATTAAAGTAATTTACATAGTTTATTATGAGGGGCAAAGATTTCAACTGACACTACCTTGGAGGCTGCTTCAATACTAACAAGATCCTTATCAAAATCTAGCAGCTCTGCCATCTTTTCAGCAAGTACCTGAAAACAGGCAGATCTAATATTATACAAACTTCCAAGAAAAACTTTGAAGCAGTTAACGTTTGGAAGGAAAAATTCATAATAATGAGTTATGGAAGAAAATTAACTTTTGGGTCAAAAAAATTGGACTCTAGAACCATAATGAAAACTAACATCAATAATGTTACATCACAAACATGTAAATAATATTGCTTGCAAATTGGAACTCTCCATCTCAGTTATCCTTGGATATACTAGTGAGTTAAGCTTATCATCACTACGTTAACTCTCATTGCATCCCCAACACAAATTCTATGTAACCCTAGATCCTAATATACAAAAAACCATAGTTACGAGGCTCGGACTTGGCTCAGACTCGGCAAGCTGATTTTGGACTCGGACTCGGACTCAGCGCCTAGACTTGGCAAAAACTCGGCAAATTGAAAAACCCAAGAAATTCAGAGATTTTTTAGGATTTAAAACTTGTTTCATGCACCCTTTAATAAATAAACCTTAAAGACACAATAACATCATCAAATAGAAGCTAATTTGATCACATACACAAGTATACATCAATCACATAAGTATAAATGCAAATTGTAGCTGAAGGAAATAACACACTTAGATATATAAATATTGTCAAATGTATACAAAACTCATGGAATATGAAATTCATGGCATCAAAAGTTCCAAACATATATTAAAAAAAAAACTAGTAGTCTATGGCTTAGAGGAGCTTGCAAGTGCACCCTTCCTATGAAGGCGTCTAAGATAGGTCCTGGATGATGATGCAGCCATAATATCTGCCTGTCTCTGTGCCACCCACACCAACATTTTACTTCTCCTTTCTTTTGGCCAAGCATAATTTCAGCATGTTTCCAACAAGGGTCCCTTCTAATTGGGTTGTTGGACATTGTGATAAAGACGATTTGAAAATCTCAACACTGCTACAATTACATATAAAATTTATAAATACAAAAAAATTAACATTTGTGATTTATACTTATTAAAGTAATACAAAAAAATGTAGGGTTTGCTTACAAAAACACCTAGGGTTTAATAAAAAATCAAAAAATCAAAACACCTAGGGTTCTTTCTTTGATCTACTAAAATAAAATAGAAAGAAGAAAAAAAATGTAAAGAAAAATGCAATTTTTGGTTTAAAAAACACAAAAAAATCAATACAGAGCTCCTTCCAATCCTTCATAGACACCTCTAGATGCACTAAAAGTAGCTACGAACCTGCCCAAATGCGATTCAACAATCGATTTTTGCTCTACCTCCTTGCCGGTTTCCCTACAATGCACTCCAAATTTTGCTCACAACTCTCTTTTCTCCTTCCCCTTTGGCTTCAAAATGAAATGATGTTGCTTTTAGGGTGGAGGAAATATAACTAAAAAAAAAACCAAGTGAAAGCATGTTTTTTTATGTTTTTTTTACTTTTTACTTGCTGTTGAGTGGTAGAGTCTGATCAGCGGGACTAGCTGAGTCTGGCGAGTCTCTAGACTCGGCGAGTCTGGGAAAAACTCGGCCGAGTCCGAGTCCGAGTCTCCCAGACTCAGCCAGCCTGGCTTGCCTCGGATTCGCTAAGTCTAGGCGAGTCCTAGCGAGTCTCGTAACACTGAAAAAACATGCTATGAACAGTCATGAATCCCCAAGGAAATTTGTCTCCAGAAACATTTTATTTAGCAAGAACTTTCGTAGGGTTTCGTGTATTAAGAAAGAGATCACAAAAGTAACTGACAATAATACTCTGCTAAAAAGTTTGTAGCTCAGCCAAACAACAATGACTATTAAAGCACAACATTGCATTCTAACTTCTAAGAAATGTTTTTTGGATTTCATCACTCTTTAGTTTCAAGGATGTGATCAATTACCAATTGGTTATTATGTGCATATCCAAATTCTGCAATGCAACCAAATGATAATGTTAAAGCAGAGACCAATATCCATAAAATATGCATTAATCTGATCTCTTCATTTATAAAACTCACCTCCAATACAAAATGCATATGCTGTGATGAAAAAACCAGCAATGCTTCTGAATTTAACCTGTAATTTGATTTGAAAATCAGGATGAATGAGAAAACTGTGATTGATTAGAAGTCGAAAACCAATTGTTAATAACTGTTCAAAGTATGCATACCCAAACGAAACAAGGGCATATAACTTAGGATGACCGGAAAAGCTTATTCAAGACAACTAAGCTCAGGAAAGGCCAATCTTGCCAACAATCTAATCAGATCCAAAGGAATAGCACAAGATTGAATGAGGAAGAACCTTACTTTAGTCATGGATTTAGGATAAGGTCTATCACCCACACACATCTTCGAAAAGATTTAAAGGAACTTGATAGGTGAACCAAAAACAGATGAGGGCAAGGCAGAAATGACCAATATAGGTAAGGTCAAGGCATGCCAGATGAATGGGTAAACCAACCAAAACTATGATGGGTATCTTGCACATCCATAAGAGGTCATTCATGTCTAGATGGACCATTGGTGGTGATGGCACGATGAGAGGCATCTATATCTCCAATTCCAATGGAGGTGATGGTATGAAGATTTGGGATCCAGGTATTGGTATGTTGGTACACTTTGTCACAGGGATCTTGGTGAGTTGCTTCACAACTCTTGGCGTGGTGATGTGTATATTAGTGTGGAGCAGCGGAAGACTTGGTACAGGGGGTCGTGTTTTAGAGATCTTGTCATACATCACTTGTTGTTGAGCATAGTTTTCTTCGAGGCTTTGGTTTTGTATAGTGTTTTATCTTTGATAGACTTAGCACTCATGGACAATGGAGCCTTCGAAGGAAAGGAGTTTTTGGCACTTATGGTTGAGGTTTTTGCATTCTTGTTCCTATAGCTTCACAGGCAGGACAAATGGAGGAGCAAGATTTCCGAATTTGGAGAATGGAACCGAATTGAGTTTGAGTGTGTATGGCTAGTTTTGCCACCGGAGCTCACTTTGCATATCATTCTTCATATTCTCTTTAGGAGATGCAGCCATAGGTTGAGTAGAGTGATCACAGAGCACTTGATTGGATGGAGATACTCGTCACTTGACAGTATTTTGTAAGATATAGGTTTGCAATTGCTTGTGGGCAAGCAATTCCGGGAAGGGAGCGCTGTAATGTGTCCATTTTCAGAGTGATCACCTAGTGATGACCTAATTGGCAAGTTTTCACACTTGGCCAATTTTGTAGGGCAAATTGATGATGGATTATGACTTGGCATAATTTTGTGGTAATTTTGATGAAGTCAACACTAGTCAAATAATCTTCCCTAATGTAGAGTGACCCATTTGGAGGATGGAAAAATGGAGAAAATAGAGGAAATGACCTTGGATAAGTTATGATGCCATAGAAAATATAAAATAAGGCAAATTAATTCTTTTTGATGCAGGATGACCTAGGAGAGGTCGAAGGAGGATTTTATTTCGTTCCCAAGGAGGTCACCCAAGTGGGAAAAATAATATAAATTAAAATAAGAATATTTCCTTGCCTTGGGCGCCTAACACGAGGTCGGCATCATGAGGAAGGGCAAAAAATAAATAAAAGGAAGACAAGTCTTTAATTTGAGCGCCTAACTTATTTTATGAGGATCGGCCCAACTTGACGATAAAAAATAATAAAAGAAAAAAGAATTTCTTGCCTAGGTCGGCCTAGAAGGAGGAAAGATCATGTATAAATAAAAGATCTTTTGGAGGCATTTCAACATATCATTCAATCCTAATTTCATATGGAGTTTGTCTTTTGGCTGCAACAAAAGTTGGGCTTGAATCCAAGGATGAAAACCCTTGTGATCCTAGGTGAATTGGACGAAAGCCTAATTCATCTTTTTGGAGGCTTCATGATGGAAGCCTAATTGTACTTCACTGGAGATTCGTGAAAAGAAGAGCAGAATTTTATATTCAGATTTCAAGATCAGATTTGGAGCAGCACCTTTGGTGGCATTTGATATTCATTTTGCATTGGGCATTGCCCTAATTTGAAGCGCCATCATTATGAGGGCGATTTATAGCATTTTGGAGGCGATTTCTACATTGTCTAGGGTTTCCTTAACCCTAATTCCTAGCAGCATTTGGAGCAGACCTGAGTGCCACTTGTTGGAGGCTAATTCTTCATCCTTGAGGATTTCTAAACCCTAATTTCAGAGCCACTATGTATAAATGTAATATCCCAAAGGGGGTATTTTGGACAAGTCTAAATTTTCTGCTCAAACTCTAGATACTGATTTCTGATTTTTATATTTTCAGATTGCAAATACTTATAAAAATTCCATAAACATTACATCAAAGCATCAAAGGAATATAGCAAATAATTCGCGCAAGTACATAGATGAATTACACCATGAAATACACATTGGCAACCATCATAAACATCTCCAACATGAATAAATAAGTCTGCTGCTGTAAATCTGAATATATGCAGTCTTCAAATACAAATATATGGCTAGGGCGAATAGCCACAAGCCTCACAACATATCAAATACTACTAGCAATGATTACATACCAAAATATGCATGAGTATAGTCTTCTATGGGTGGCGCATAAGGCTGCAAGACTGCTGCTATGAATTCTGCTGTAACCCTAACCCTAGCAACCCATACAACTCCACAATCTGCCCTTAGATGCAAGTTGCCTTCCCTCCAATAGGTGTGCTCCAGCCCTAGGGTGAACCCTAGGCAATTCGTCACCAAAAGATGCTCTCCAATTGCTATAATTCTGCCCAATAATGGTGAAGTGCAATTGGATCCCCGTCACGGAATCCCCACAAAAAGAAGCTAGGGTTTCGTCCAACTCCTTCCAAGAACTTGAGGTTTTCGTCTCAAATCCTTCTCCAAGAGATAACTCAAATGAATGATGATTGAATGATGTCTTTGCAATGCCATATGACCACCTATATATATGCAATTCGTCTCTTCTCCTATAGGGTCGACCCATGCAATAAATGATATAATTTGAATGCGAGTTTCCCTCCAAGAGGACCAACCATCCTCCAATATGAGCGCCAATAATAAACCAAATTAAAGATTTGTTTATTATTATATTTCCTCCTTCAAGCGCTAGCATAGGAGTATTATATTTTATTGGGCGCCAAGTAAATGAAAATAGTGACGACCTCCATGATGAAAAATCACAAGTGAAGTTATAAGCAAAGCACCCAAGTATTTGTCTTGGCATGAATGAGGGTATCTCCTTATGTCAACAAGGCGTCTTCACAACACAAAGTGATCTCCCGGCAAGATAGCAATTCTCCCAAATAACTCACTCCAAGGAAGACAAACCTCCAAGAATCTCGGAGTGGGGTGATAAGCCCAAGTCCTCTCTAATGGCGACCATACCAAGAATGGGGACATTACAGTCCTCCCTTCTCGGAACTGCTTCTCCTCAAGCAATGGCAAGTGTGTATCCTGTGAGATAGTGTCAAGTGACATGTATCTCCATCTATTCGCATGCTCAATGACCGTACAACTCCTCCACTGGTGGTTGCATCCTCCAAGAAGAATGTGAAGAATGCAATGCAAGGTGAACTCCAATAGCTGAAACCATACCCTTGCGAGCCCAACCAAACACAATCCTCCAAATTCTTAAAGTAATCCCGCAACCACGAGTGCAATACTCTCCAAACCTCCCAAGGTGTCACTCCTCAAGAACCAGTAGCTGGTCCAATCCGAATCCTTGAAGAAAAAGTGATGAAGAATACGATCTCTGAAACACAACCACAAGTCTCCAAGCTTCCGCTGCGCCACTCTAATAGAATCATCGTCAATGCTCCTTGAGTTGTGAAGCAACTCATCAAAATCCCAATGAAGTGATGTACCTAACATGCCACCACCTGGATCCCAAATCATCACCTCTACAAGCACAAAATATGTAGTGGAAACACCTCGGAAAGTGCTCAACACCAGACCAACCTCCAACTCTTGTAGACCTCCCATGAGTGTGAAGTATGCCCAGCACAGGTGCTCCCACAAAGCTATTGACATGCACCCAAACAACAACCTCATGATGGCAACTCAACTCCATGATAGTGTGGAGGACGTCACTAATGGATGATAGGATACCATCAATGCGTTGCTCTCCCAAGATGAGGAGGTGATCCAACTCTCCTCTCAACTCCACAACAACTATTGTCCTCCATCTACTCAGTAAGAGATCCATGTGCCAAGAAGTAGAGTGATCATCTCCTAACCATATGTGCAAAAGGACCTCATGTATTAGGGCTAGAATATCCATGGCATCGTGCTCAACTCTATCTCCTCGGTCAAATCTCAATTGTGAAACAAGCCCTAGTGCCTCAACATCCAAAGTAAGAACAATATCATACCTCAGCATATGAACCACCCGTATCTGTGAAGTATGCTCCTCCAATGCAAGTGCCTCGGTATTGTGGACAGCCTCCCATATCACCAAAGGATCAATAGAATGAAAGAGCTGTATCACCGAACCATCCAACTCTACCTCTACTCCATGAATGATCAAAGAATCATCCCATATGGCTCCCTCTCCAAATGAAGTCATGTCATAAGTGCCTAGTCCACTAAGTGTAGACTCATCAATCTCCTCAACTGATTGAGCCTTCAAGGGGCTCTCAAAACAAACCACCTCATGATGCAAATCAAATGCAAGAACCTCGGAATCATACCTCCCTATCTGCTTATCCAAATCCGCATACTCCTCCATGATGTCTTCTTCCCTTGGAAGAAATAGAGATCGTAGATGTCCTTCCCTCTGTTTCCTTGCTTGGTCCAGATGTTGACTCTATTCCTTGATGTCATGCAAGTGTTGTCCTGCTTGGGCCGCCAATACCTTTGCTTTCCTTGCTCGCTGCAACTAGCCATCGCACAACTCCATGTCCTGATCACAAGTGTCTATCTTGAGGATCTCTTCCACACTGTTTTCCTCATGTGAAGTAGCTGTCATGTAAGAGGCAGAACTGCTGTTATGAATCAGAAAATCAGATGTATCCTCATACCTCAACTCATTGTCCTTAAGCTCCTTCTTCATCTCTTCCACCTTCGCCACATGTCCTCTAATGAGTGTAGATCCAAGGGGGACCTCTAGCTGAAAATCACTCGCCTCAAATCTGAATCGGACCTCCATCCTCTTAGCTGCCATGCTCGCTAGTGTGCTACTGCTGTTGGCCTTCAATATTATCTGCTTTCCATTTGAAGTGAACTCTAGCTCCATCTTGTTGAAGTCCTGTATTTATCGCCCAAGAGATTCGAGCCACTGACTTCCCAAGACGACCTCAGTTTCTCCAATGCCAACCACATAGGACTCATCCTCAAAAGTGTAGTCCTCCAACTGAATGCTGAGATGAGATATCTTCCTTGTGCAATTGAGCTTGAATCCATCCGCCAAGAGGGCATTAAACCCTAGGAACTATTCTACTTGCAACCCTCTCTTGACCACGAATCCTTCATCAATGAAATTATGTGTAGCACCACTATCCACCAAACAAGATACTCTTTGTCCTTTTATTACACCTCTAATTCTAAAAGGATAATGCTTCAGAATTCCAGAAAGAAATGCAATAGTACCTTGTGTGTTGTCACTTTCCTCGTGTCGTTCCTCTATGCCTTCCTCTGACCTAGTATTGGAAATCTCTTCCTCATCATCGGAGAAGACCTCAATGTAATATGCCTTCGCCTTGCCTTGACACCTATGCCCCGGCACCCATGGCTCCCTACATGTAAAGCAAAGCTGCTTTTGTCACATCTCGTTCCTTGTTTCAAAATCTAGTCTGGTCTTCCTCTGCTCATCCTTTGGAAAGTTCCTCTTCGGCTCCTTCTGAAATGACTTGCTTTGAAACTTCAGTTTGGAAGGTGCTGAAAACTTCATTCCTCGAGCCCTCTTGATTGCTTCCCTTAGTGTTGGAGGATCCAAGGCTCTCACCCATCCACAAATCGGCTCCTCGAGTCCCTCAATGAAAAGGAATGTTAGTCGTGTCTCTGAAACATTTGGCACCCACATGGCAAGCTTTTGAAACTCCGTAATGTATGCATCCACAGGACCATCCTGCTTGAGTTGTGCCAAGTCTTTGAAGAACTGCTCCAGATTTGCATCATCGAACCTATCAATCAACCTTTGGGAGAACTCCAAGTATGTAGTGATGAGATCATGTCCTTGAGTCGCCAAGCCGTTGTACCACCAATTAAGTGCATCGCCCCAAGTGTAATGTGGCAAACTGTATAGCATCCTTCTCGACCATAGGGCTCAATGTAAAGTAGTTGTCCAATTTTTGAATCCAAGCCCATGCTATGATTTTCCCCGAGCCGTCGAATGGAGTGATATTGACCTTACTCAACTTCTTTTGTAACTCATGATTTGTGTGACGGTGATTCCTCCCTTCTCGAGGTTGATCCCAATTCCGATATTTGACTTGGTTGAAGTCGCCCCATGGAAAGGCTTCTTTGCATTCTTCACTTAGTGCCGACCATTCCCTCCAATAGTCCTCAAAAGTTTCTCCTTGAGCTTGTGGTTCCTCCTCTATGACCCTTTGTTGATCCAAAAATGTAGGCATGAGTGGTCTCGGCATGGAAGAATGAGATGTACATACCGGATTCGCAAAAGAACTTGCACCATTGTGTCCATTGTGATGATTGCCTCTATCACCATTGTTGCCTCTCTCATTGCCAAGATTTTGCCTCATAAAACTGTTCATCATATGAATTAGCTCTCGCTGTTGTCTTGCAAGACCAAGGAGTAGCACCATTGTGCCTTGGTTTTCATGATTATCTTCATGATGACTTTCATGGCCCTAGTCACTCATGTTGCCTTCTCCATCCGATTCGGACCTAACAGTATGTTGTCTCCTTCTGTAAGTGATATATCTTCCGTCTTAAAAATTCATGAGCCAACAAACTTCGCACGAATCCCACAAGCTGGTAGGATCAAGGCTCTGATACCAATTGTAGTATCGCAAAGGGGATATTTTGGACAAATCTGAATTTTCTACTCAAACCCTAGATACTGATTTCTGATTTTTATATTTTCAGATTGCAAATACTTATAAAAATCCCATAAACATTACATCAAAGCATCAAAGGAATATAGCAAATGATTCACCCAAGTACATAGATGAATTACACCATGAAATACACATTGGCAACCATCACAAACATCTCCAACATGAATAAATAAGTCTGCTGCTGTAAATCTGAATATATGCAGTCTTCAAATACATTTATGGCTAGGGCGAATAGCCACAAGCCTCACAACATATCAAATACTATTAGCAATGATTACATACCAAAATATGCATGAGTATAATCTTCTATGGGTGGCGCATAAGGCTGCAAGACTGCTGCTATGAATTCTGCTGTAACCCTAACCCTAGCAGCCCATACAACTCCACAATCTGCCCTTAGATGCAAGTCGCCTTCCCTCCAATAGGTGCGCTCCAGCCCTAGGGTGAACCCTAGGCAATTCGCCACCAAAAGATGCTCTCCAGTTGCTATAATTCTGCCCAATAATGGTGAAGTGCAATTGGATCCCCATCACGAAATCCTCACAAGAAGAAGCTAGGGTTTCATCCAACTCCTTCCAAGAACTTGAGGTTTTCGTCTCAAATCCTTCTCCAAGAGATAACTCGAATGAATGATGATTGAATGATGCCTTTGCAATGCCAAATGACCACCTATATATATGCAATTCGTCTCTTTTCCTATAGGGCCGACCCAAGCAATAAATGATATAATTTGAATGTGAGTTTCCCTCGAAGAGGGCCGACCATCCTCCAATATGAGCGCCAATAATAAACCAAATTAAAGATTTATTTATTATTATATTTCCTCCTTCAAGCGCTAGCATAGGAGTATTATATTTTATTGGGTGCCAAGGAGATGATAATAGTGACGACCTCCATGATGAAAAATCACAAGTGAAGTTATAAGCAAAGCACCCAAATATTTGTCTTGGCATGAATGAGGGCATCTCCTTATGTCAACAAGGCGTCTTCACAACACAAAGTGATCTCCCGGCAAAATAGCAATTCTCCCAAATAACTCACTCCAAGGAAGACAAACCTCCAAGAATCCCGGAGCGGGGTGATAAGCCCAAGTCCTCTCTAATGGCGACCATTCCAAGAATGGGGACATTACAACAAACCTAATTATAGGTCTAATTTGTAACAGCAGAGATCTGATTTGCAATTGGACATGTTTGGCCTATGTTTTGGATGTAAATTCAGAGTTCTACATTCTGATTTATAACAGCAGATTGGTCTTCAGATATTCAGACTTGTTATGTGCATTTGATGTTCATACATTGTGTATTTCATGGTGTATTTCACTTCTGATGTTGGGTGAATCATTTGGCATAATATTTTCATATTTTGGATGATATATGTTGGCTGTTATAAGTATTTAGGTTTCTGAAAATAAAATCGGAATTCAGTCCTAGGGTTTAGGGCAGAAAACTAAATCAGAAAAGTGCAGAAAAATAAATCAGAATTTAGGGTTTTGAGCAGAAACTTAAAGTGCAGAAAATTAGCGCAGAATTCCGAAACTAAAGTGCAGAATTCTAGGGCAGATCCTACTTGGGACATTTCAGAATCCAAGGAGTGCTATCTGAACAGCGGATCATGATGGTTATTGATAGTGGGGCTACCCACAATTTCATTGATGAAGGCTTGATAGTTAAGAGAGAACTAAAAGTGGAGGATTTTGAAGGCTTCAATGTTATTTCCTATAGTGTGCCACAAGTACTATGTCACACCAATAGAAGAAACAAGTGGGCAAGGCAAGGAAGGTTCTATAGCATATCTAACAAGTACACTAGCAGGTACCAAAGATTCTCTCATGCCAACATCAACAGTACAAAGATGACCACAATGCACATCGCATGCCTCATGAATTCAAGGTAGGTGATAGCTTTTGGTTGCATCTTCAAAGGAGCACTTCTATTGTTTGCACCAAAAGATCGAGCCTCAATACTATAGTCCTTACACCATATTGCATGTTGTTGGAGACAATGTATTCATCCTTGATTTGCCACCATGCCTATGTCTTCATCCAATATTCAACATTGAACTCCTTAAGTCATAATTTCCACTTTACTTAAGCCAACAACAATTCAGCATCCTTTAGAGTTTGATCCAAAACATTTGCATCCAATACCAAAAGACTAGATCATCAAGACTACAACACCCACCCACCATGGCACACATTAGTTGTTTACAATGGCCAAGACAAGACAATATGCTGACCGAGCTAAGTTGCACAGCCTTCAACAACTTCGAGTTCAATTTCCGCTGCTAACCAAAGATGTGATGGGGACTAATGCTTTTGAAGAATGGGCAAATGATCAGAGCCAACACATGCCCTCACCTTGATCACATTATCATTGCCGTGGAACTCCTCCCAGCCACATAACACCAGCACCAAACTACCTCAATGTTACCAGTCTTGATGTTGTGCCATGTTCTAAGGCATTTCAATTCAACACCATTATGTTTGCAGATCAGCACCATGTTAAATAGCACTTCAGCCAGCACCCAGGTCAATAGGCTCACCTTGAGTTGGCGCACACCACCAAAGGCTTTTGCACAACTCAAATGCAATGCCAAACCTTCACTCATGTGCTATGTTAGCATGCTTGCCCACACAACATCCACCAGGGAGCAGAACCATCACAGCCAAAGTAAAACAAACCTTTAGTCATTACAGAGCCTTTATCATTCTATAACCATTCTCTTTGTAATCATCTTTCTTGTAATTGTACATACATTTATAACATACATTTCAAACAAAGGGAAATCTGCCCTCTTGGTTCAAAATCGACCTCCACAAGAAAAATCGCTCCACTCCTATGGATGGCGCTCAAGATCTAGGGTAAGCCCTAGCCAAACCACAACACAAACTCGCCAAATGATGAAGCTATCAAGTCTTAATATTAATTTCTGATCTTCTTCTTCACGAACATCTCCAATGAAGTGCACTTAGAGCTCCATCATGAACTCTCCACAAGATGAGCTAGGTTTTCGTCCAGCTCACCGAATATTCGCAAGGGTTTTCGTCCTTGGAATAGTTGCAAATTAAGTTGCAGATCCACAATGGGAAAACAAGAAACAAACTTATTCCATGATGAATGAAATGATCCACAATGCTTGCTTTCATACAAATTTCCACCCCTTTTCCCTTGCTGGCCGACCAGCCTATAATGCTAATATTTTATTAATTTTGATCTCCAACTTGGCCGACCTAGGGAGATTGGCGTTCAAACTCAAATTTGAATTACGAATCCCTTCATTTATTATTTCTTTCTCAAGAGGGCTGACCCTCATTAAGGCAAATATTGGCGCTCAAGTTCAAATTGAAGATTTGAAATCATGACAAATCTCCAAACTCAACCATCCCTAGATGGTTCTCTCCTAGGAGACAAATTATTTTATTCAAAGTGAAGATATCATAATCATTAGAAAAATATGATAATTCAAATTCCATGCTCAAATCTCCCACCAAAAATCCCGAAGTGGGAGAATTGGCCTCATAGGTCCTCTTCTGTGAACACTCCAAAAAAGGGGACATTACAAAGAAAACAATCAAAACAACTTTTCATATACCATGATAAACAAACAAGTAAGAAATCAAATCACCTACAGGATGTAAGTCACACTCCAAAAATCCTAACTATAGAGAACCTCCTCTTAGGATTTAGAACTGTCTCTGTTTAATATTTTCCCATGTGACATGTTTTTTAGGGCAATATAGAAAAAAAAAACAATTCTTCAATGTTCAAGCAACAAAACAAACCTCAGACCTTTTGTGCAGTTTTGATTTTACACACATGCTCAAATCCTTTCACCATTCCTGTTGTAACAAGCACAACCATGACTTTCATCCAGGATTGACTGGCGATTTACATTCACAAATTACCCATCCAGATCTGACATAATATCAAAGATGATAGGATATACATCCATCCTCAGAATCATGAACACACCCATAAATTCTGTATAAAGATACAGTCTGTATGGTTGTCTAGGCTTGTAAGACAGACAAACCCTCTTCTGATCCAAGCTATTATTTAATTTTGTTCAATATTTAGACAGAGGCATACCCATGATTTTTGTTAACTGTGGATTTCAATCTACAAATTACCTATCCAGGTCTGATATAATATCAAAGATATACACCCATTCTTGGTGTTGAGAACAAACATAAAACTCTGTAACCAGACAAAAATACAATCTTGAATCAGTGAACAGTGAACATTGAATATTAAATTTGATGCATTATGTGAATGTCTAAACTTGAATCTTGATTTCATGTGCAGCTAAACTTGTTAAATTTTCCACACACATGCATGTCCACACCCGCACCCACACACAGGTTGAAAAATAAAGACTGATCAAAATGATCCATTTGAGATTGACCCAAAACAAAAGGCCATAAAGTTGACACAATACCAGAATAACTATCTATTTCATAAGCAAAACAAAATGTTCACCGCATGTTTACAAGAAAGAAATTATATACAAGAAACTACAGAGTCATCATACTTATGAATGAACACAGCAAAATATAGGAATAGGAAAGTCAAAAGTAATATTTGCAGTGATATACATGGTCTCCAGAAGTGTAAGGCCAGAATAGCATATGAAAAGCAATAAACTCATTGATGTTGCACTCTGATTATGATAATCCAGCTCATACATGTAGAAGAGTTGAGGATAGGTACAAAGATTAACCATAATGGTGCAATCATGCATAAGTTATAACCATACCAAGCCCCATATCAAAATTGAATGAAAGAACTACTACACTACAAGATAGGCGCATAAGATTCTTTAATGAATGACTTGATTTATTTGTGGTTTATAGACAATGATGGCAATAATCTTCTCTACACCACCAAAATATGAACGATGAAAGACACTCTGCCACAACTGGAACAAGAACAAGAAGTTGAATAATAACAAAAAGTTTCAATTCAAACAACAGGTTGTAATCTCTATCATTAATTCCTTTAGCGTGTCACTAAAATTGAGCAACCAAAACTGTTTATTGTTTGTTTTTTGGTTGCTCAATTTTAGTGACATGCTAAAGGAATTAATGATAGAGATTAACTTCCAAAAACAAATAGCATGCATGACTGTACACCTAATTAACATTTTAAAAGTCCGTTTCTCACTTCTGAATTCTAATCTACTTAAAATTTTTAGGACATCTTTTGATCTAACCATTACCATAACTAATGTGAAATAAATACAAAAATACTTTAAAATTAACCATAATTACCTTGCACAAATAGTGCATAAGAGTCATTTTGTTGTTTCGTGCACGTGTATCTGTCAGTTTAAGAAGACTATCCAGTTTGAATCCAATTGCCGAACCTAGAAACATTATAGTAAAAGACATTATCACTATGTTTATGAACTCTACTAGACCAAATACTTATATAGACACTTTTTTGCTTGAGTTTTTTGTAAATACCTCGTGCTGTTCCCTGATTCAATGCATTTCCCAGTGAAAGAATCGTTTGCATTATCCTTCGTAGTTTGACAGACTCCCTAATCTGGTCAGAAAATTACAGAAAGAATGGTTCAGTCCTTATAATAGGTTCCATTGTCCTACACAATGACCATGACTAATATTGATCAAGCTGAAGGTAAAGTTCTGCCAAACCAGCATTACCTCTCTAGAAGCATGATTAATAATTTCTAAATTGGAACGCAATTCTTTCACCTGCAAAGAGTGAAGATATGCTTCAAATAAACCGTTATCAATAAACCGATAATATATATAACTCTTCTAATATGATAAATGCAGTATTACCTGGGTAGAGAATGTAATCTTGAATGAAAAAACTCTCAACTTGGATTCTACCCTTGGTACCTTCATGAGTTCAAGGAAAAACTGCATATGTATGCCCATCAGCACTACTCTTCACAAAGTGGCAACCGCCTAAATAAGATATAAAATAGAATACAAAGGCATTCCAAGAATCCCAAAGAAGCACTGAAATGGCATACCTGTTCACACTTTCCCAACATTTCCTTGTCGCCTGAATAATTCTGACTCGCAAAACAAACAACCTTGTTTCGTTAGAATCCAAAGATGGCCCAGCTAGTTCCATGTCTAACATAAATAGACATTATTAGCTGTTATAGCTTTATCAGGTAAATTAAATCTCATTTGTTTAAAAAGCAAAAGCTAACACTTCAAGCAAAATAAACTCAATAAGTACGAGCATAATTAATTGCATTACAGTAGATAGTAGATACACGTGATTCATGAAAATGATATAAAATTTAAATGAATGAACTGAAGCAGTAAAAAATGCTCCTGAATTCAAGAATGTGTGCTACTCAGTAACCAATTTAGAATACATAAAAAATCTGCAATAATGAGGTGAGCACTTTTAGGTGCTAATTCTAAGCAAGTAAAGTGTGCCCATCACCTCATGACAGAATGCAAGGGAGAAGTTCCTTTGAATAATTTCTGCTTATGTGCATGCATTAATATGCTATCATGTTAATGTGTTAATATGCAGTCATGCACATGCATCAATACACAGTCATGCACGTGCAATTTGTACGAGTAAATTCATTAAGCAAAACAGGAGAAATATAGACAGGAATAAGTTATTGGTATCTATCACATAAAAGTTAAAACAGCAAGCTCAAATTGGTCAGCACTCCTGAAAGTCAGTAACAAAAAATTACTGGGAATATATCACATAAAACACAAGAAATAACATGTTTGGACAGTCCATGGAAAGTTGCTACCGTAATTCCCAATATTCCCAATGCCATATAAAGTAATTAATATTCTAGATCCCAGAAGCTATTTCCAAATCATATTACATTAACCATCACAGTAAATACCACCATCTTAAGAATATGTCCAAATTTCTGTGTATGTGCTATGTATGAACATATTACAGGACTGTGGATTAATCCTTTTCGATTTAGAAATAAAAATGAGAATGAAAACAAAAAAAATTCAGACGAGGTGGGTATATTCTTTGTCATGCTTGGGGGAATGAGGCCCCTGCCCCAATCAATGGAGTAGATAATAATCATAAGGCGGATGTCAAACCTCAGGATTCCTCATTTTAGCCATACTGTTTTCATGGGTAAATTTAGAGGAAACGAAGCCTCAATAGAAAAACCCAATGTTGATAGTAGTGTTAGAGAATCAAGCCCTATGAAATGTGATGGAGATAGTAAAAAAGATGACAAGCCTTTTGAAGAATTAGTGGAGTATGCAATATAAAAAAAAAAAAAGAATTAGTGGAGAAAATCAAAAAAAGGAAGCAAAGTGACTATCATCCCTAATCCCAAGTCTGGGAAAAAGGGCAAGGAGGAGAAACTACCTAGTTGTTTTGAAAGGATATCTAAGGGTCCAAAGCCCTCCTCTGCTCCTAACATTAAATGAAAATTAATTGTGTGCATTGGAATGTTAGGGATCTAGAAAACTTTGATAGAAAACAAATTGATAGAAAACAAATTGTAAGAGCCTTCTGTAATTCTAGAAGCAGCTTAGATTGTCTGTTTCTTCAGGAAGTGCAAGATGTTGGCTTTGTTTTAGAATGTGCACTAAAGTTTGTTTGGAAGGATACTGTATATTTTTTCACTAAGCATGAGAAAGGTAAAGGCAGGCTGCTATAATTTTATCCTCCAAATGGTCCTCCTCAGTGTTAGATTAAGGGTGTTCCCATGCAACAGAGCTGTCCAGGTTTTGATCAAGCAATAGGACAAAAACAAATGGTCTTTGTTCTATACATGCATCTAATGATTATAGGGAAAGAAGTGAGCTATGGAATTGACTGGACCTCAATGTTCCTTAAGTTTCCTGGTTTTTGGGTGGGGACTTTAACATGGTTGAATATAATGAGGACAAAATAGGGGGAACAAACAGTGTGGGAAAGGTAATGAATTACTTTTCTGGTCTAAAATGAAAAGAATGCTTATTTTGTCTCATAGTTGGCAAACTCGGCAAGTACTCACCGAGTCGGCGAGTACTCACCAATTTTTTGCTCTGGCAAGTTTGTAAAATCCCTAACTGGATCTGCCCTAAAATTCTGATTTTTATTCCTGCTCAAACCCTAACTCAGAATTCTGATTTTATTTTTCTGATTTGCAATACAAACATAACAGCGAACATACAAGTGCCAAATATGCCAAATAAACATGCCAATTGATACTACTAATTGCTGATCATATCAAACATGAATTTCACCATGAAATACACAAGAAATAGCCATCCAAATGCAACATAAAAGTCTGATTTTCTGAATATAATTCTGCTGTTACAAATCTGAGTATGAAGACTGAAAATTACATCAAAACCATGGGCTAAACATGATCAATCATGGCCCGGAATGCTTCTGTCCAAATCAGACCTAAACCCTAGGTTTGTACATACCAAATGATGGCGAATGATGCTCAAACAAACCCTCCAAATGGCGGCACTTGCAAGGAATGATGGCGGCTGCTAGGATTAGGGTTTAGAAACCCTCCAATGGATGAAATCGCCTCTCACAAGCAAAATCACCCTCCTCCAAAGGTGGTGCTCCAATCTAGCGTGAAACCCTAGTGCAATGACAACACAAATACCACCAAAGAATGCTGCTCCAATTCTGATCTGAAAATCTGAATATGCAATATGCTCCAAGTCTCCAATTAAGTACAAATTGAACTCCGTTATGAGTCAACCACAAGATGAGCTAGGTTTTCATCCAACTCACCGATATTTACAAGGGTTTTCGTCCTTGGAATGTAGCCCAACAATTGTTGCAGCCAATTGAGAAAACTCAATGAAGAAAATATAATAATGAATGGATGATGTAAATGACCTCCAACTTGCCTTCTTTTATAGGCATCCAAATAGACCTTATAATGGCCGACCTCCTCAAGCAATAAATACTTTATTTTATTTTTATTCTCTTCCCTCTTGGTCGACCTCCTTTGGCCATTTTTTAGATATTTTTTATCCTCAATTTGGGTCGCCCACCTTTTGGCAATTTCCTTAATTTATTTATTTTTACCAAAAGGCTCACAAAAATAGAAGTCATTCCATAACACAATTTGGTCAATCAAAATTAGTTAAATATATTATTCAACCAATTAGGTTATTCCCTTGCCACCTCGACCTAGCCCACGGGAATAAAATAGGCTAGCCGACTCCGTTGGGTGATCACTCGGAAAAAGGGGACATTACAGAGTTACTCACCGTTTAACTCGCGAGTTTTCATCGTTGGGTTTTTGCCAGAAACTTGCCGAGCACAATGATCCAAAAGCAATTCAAATTAAAAAAAAAATGCCTCAATTGCTGTCTGGTGAGTTTTTCACTTAGATTCACCGAGTATTTGGCGAGTTTTTGCCAGAAACTTGCCGATTTTTTGGCAAAAACTCACCAAATACTCAGTGAGTCTAAAGTGAAAAACTCGCCAGACAGCAATTGAGGCATTTTTTTTTAATTTGAATTGCTTTTGATCTTTGTGCTAGTAACCCTAACCCTAATGGTCTATGGGCCCAACTCACACCCTAAGCAGTCACAAAAGTTAAAAAATAAGAAAGGTTAAAGGCTGCAAGAGTGAGTATTAGGATAGGAAAAGTAAGGAGTTGGTATTGCAGAAAACATAGTGATAAAATTGTGAAAATGATGTGCACCATGAAGGTTTGTTTGGCTCTCTTGAGAAGAATAAAATGATAGTAAAGGGATTTTGTACATATGGTGTAATAATTAGAAAGGAGTCAAAAGGTTATATTCAAGGCTAGATAGATTCCACTTTCAAAAATATATTTTTCTTTCTTGTAGCTCTGTTGATAATAATATTATGAAAGTGTCTCCATTTACTTTATTTAACCATCACCATATCGAAATCTCAGTGGATATAAAGGATGGAAATAGTCTCAGACATAATTAAAAGGGTGGCTTGTACCAGCTGAATGTAAATCTACTATTTGATAAAGATTGTGTTGGGGTTCTGACAATTAGAAATATTAACAAAGCTTTGTTCCCTTCTAATTTTGCCTTAGAGTATTGGAATAAGTTGATTGGAAATTGGAAAATCTTTATAAGCACTGTAGGTAACAAAAAAAGCTCTTAACAAAAGGAAAAATGGTAGAATGTTTGAAGAAAACATAATCGAACTTGAAATTTTACTCCAAAATAATCTTGGCAATATTGTCTTACAAAACAAGTTAGCCATGGTAAAAACATGAGTGGAGGTGTCATCAAAATTACATTGCTCAAGGGGCAAAGATAAGAGCTAAAATGAATTGGATTAAGAGTGGAGACAGGGGGTAAAAATATTTTTTCAATATTTTAATATCCCAATTTGTCAAAGAAATGATAGGTCCCATAGAATTTGGAGGTACTCTAACTGATAAGCCAGCCTAAAGATCTCAAAAATGTTTTCATGTCATTTTACAAAGGATTATTCAAATCTAATTGCAACAATGAGAAAAGTGAAGAAGCTAGAAGTCTGTGCAATAAAATCATCCCTAAGAAGCTTGATGAAGATGTTGCCCCAAACCTAGTGTTAGCGTTTTATTTTGTACCTTTCAATGTGGCGCAAACGGAATAGATGTGTGGTAAAATCACTCTTCAAATTATAAGGGGAAGCTCCTTGTAGAATAAAACTAACCTAAAAACTATACAAAATGTACTTACAATTTACACTTTTTACAATGATTTCAGAGGTGTTTCATGCTCATGCTGAATAAAACATAAATATGCAATCTTTTTAGTTTTGCGACATATAGATGGTTGAAACACGCTTTCAATCACGAGGCAAGGATTTTGTGTTTTTTTACTTGAATCAAAACCTACAACTAGACACTTGCACTATTCAACTAAAAACAGAGGTTGAGCACGGCAAATACACAGATTGAATAAATTAATGCATATACACATAATCATGAATGCCATGATTAAATCAAATATAAGATGGTACAAAGCCACAACTTATGTCTTCAATTTCGCTTGCAATACAAAGTTCGCAGACTCATTGAAATGACTTAACCTTTAGCACAAATGATGACACATTCCAATAGATATTTAAAATAGACATAATGAAATCTATTGAACAAACAACAAGATCACAATCACATTTGAACACCAGACGATTAGCAATTTCAGCGTAATGAAGACATGAGAATTGTCGTTCTATTGATGTTCATTCACTGATACAACTGATTTCTCTTACTTTGATACTGAATACTGAATCCCCCTTTGAATCTATGTGCAAAAGCACTTATTTATACTGTTTGCAAAGAATTGCATGAAAATAAATAAAAGTTAACTAGACTCATTCCTAGCTCAAATTGATTACATGAAATGCAATTTTATTACAATTATTCCACTAATTCTAAAACTAAAACCATGCAACTGTCAACTCAATTGATGATCAAAACATGCCACCTTCAATTAAATTGTAGATCTAACTAGTTGCAAATTGTGACTCCATGCTCAATTCTGTCGCATGATGATTGAACAAAAGTCAACTCCAATTGATGCTAAAAATAGCACAATCTCTAATAAAATAGCAAACTTTGAATTTTGTTCTCCTTTCTCGAAAATGATGACAATCTATTTTTAGTGCAGGCTAAAATAGGGTTTCTCAAGAAGGCAGTTGTAGATGCCGAATCATCTGATTAAGTGTGGCAAACTCTTTGACGAAATCTTAATCTTAGTGATTTGAATCTAAAAACCATTTATTCTGCAAACTCTGCCTGAGCTGAAATTCGGATGTTTATAGGAACTAAAATCTTTGTTCACTATGAATATCCTTTGCAACTTTGCTTAGCTATCCCAATGTGATTTGTTGCAACTGACTTGGCATTCAAAACATTAGTGCAATTGATTTCTCCTTGTTTGCTATTCACATTGTTACATATTTCTTGTCTTTTCCTAAAAGATTTCTCAACGCCTTAGATGGCCTTCATATAGGTGCGTTCAGTTCTGACTAAGGCAATTTTAATGCTTTGTTTGACTACTGGGCACCTGATTTGGAAGAGAGGCTGCACTTTGAATAATTTTTTTTTTAATTCGTACAGGTGTGTTGACTACTGAAATTGGGTGTGAGGAAGTCAAGTAGAGGTGTCCTTATTCCATGTTGGCGCCTCTTGTCTCCCTTTTGTTGGGACTCCCATTTTCAAGACCCATAATTGCAAAGTCATGTCAATTCGTCAAGTTTTCCGAAGAGGTTCATGTGTATTCACCTCGTTTTGTGTGTCGGATGTTGTATGGTGTCTGGTGTTGTCTCCCCTGAAATTTGACTAAGTTTGAAATTTGTAATATCCTCCAAATTCTAGAATCTGCAATTTAACTTCTATGGATCTCAAATATCCTCACAGTATATACATAAAATATAACTTAAGTATAAGTGGTACCACTTATACTTAAATGTTATGTTTTATGTATATACTTCCTGAACTCTGCAAAAAATATTGTGAAAATCCTAATTTTTTCTAAGTTCTTTGGTCTCTGGTAGAAGTTTGTGTTAGGGTTAGCCGGCAGAAGATATCAATTAAATGCAAATAAAAATTAAACAGAGGAATGGAAATACACAGAAATACTAACGAGAGACAAGTTTTAACGTGGTTCACCCAAACCCGAGCTACATCCACCAAACAGAGAGTCCAATATTATTATCTAGTAAATCAAACCGATTACAATCAGCAATCCCTGCAACTCAATACCGCTGCAAATGCTACAATACAATATATCAAAACCCTAACCCTTAGCCGCTTTTATCAAGCCCTTTTGTCGGTTACAAAAATTAGGGTTTTCTTATGTCGGTCATAAAAAATAGGATACATGGCTAGTGTACAGTACTTCCCTGATCAGTCGCCACCTACCAACAATCTCCCACTTGGAGACTGAGCCTAGATGACACCTCTGCGCATGCAGCTCCCACTGAAAATAAGCACCCTGGACTCTACTGTTCTATTGTTATTGTTTTCAGTCTAAAAGACCAATCGAAGCTGAAGAGGAGCTCAGCTTCTCCCTTGTCACTGCCTTTGTAAACATATCCGCTGGATTTTCATCTGTATGTATCTTTTCCAGCCTTAACTATCCATTATCCAACACCGACCAAATAAAGTGATACCTCAACTGTATGTGTTTGGTCTTTGAATGCAAGGCAGAATTCTTTGCAAGATGTATGGCACTCTGACTATTTGTATACAAAGAACTGTTAGCCTGTTGTTTACCCAATTCTTCCATGAAAGATTGCAGCCATATCATCTCCTTGCTTGCCTCTGTTGCAGCTACATATTCTGCCTCTGTGGTGGATAAAGCAACCAGTTTTTGCAACCTAGAAATCCAACTCACTGATGTTCCACCTACAGTAAGGACATAACCTGTAGTACTCCGCCTGGTATCAATATCCCCTGCCAAATCTGAGTCTACATAACCTGCTAAATCAGTAATAGAGCCCCCAAAACATAAGTGTTTATTAGATGTACCTCTCAAATATTTGAGAATCCATTTTACCGCATTCCAATGATCAAATCCGAGATGACTCATATACCTGCTAACGACTCCGACAGCATGTGCAATATCCGATTTCGTGCATACCATGGCATACATTAAACTTCCTACAGCTGAAGCATATGGTACCTTGGACATTTTTTATTCCTCCTCTTGTGTCTTTAGACACATCTCCTTAGTCAATTTCAAATGACTAGGCAAAGGTGTGCTGACAGCTTTTGCATTCTCCATATGGAATCTCTGCAACACCTTTTCAACATAAGCAGCCTAAGATAGAGTCAATTTTCTGTTCTTCCTATCTCTGCAAATTTTCATACCAAGGATTTGTTTTGCTGCCCCCAAATCCTTCATATCAAATTACTGTGATAACTGATGTTTTAACTCTTTGATGTGATCCGTGTTAGACCCAGCTACAAGCATGTCATCAACATATAAACATAAAATAATGTAGCTGTCATTATCCAATCTCTTAAAATAAACACAATGGTCAGTGTTTGGTAAAGCCTTTTTTCCTGCAGGTAACTTACATAATTCCCAAGTCTGATTTTTCAGCAGGGAGTCCATTTCTTCTTTCATTGCAAGCTCCCACTGAACCTGTGTATCCACCTACATAGCTTGATCATACCCTTTTGGTTCACCAGCATCTGTTAACAAAATAGAATACAAAGAGAGAGAAAACCTTTCAAGAGCTCTACTTAGCCTTGTTGACCGTCTAACATTCACTGGAGTTTGTGGTATTTCTAGTTGTTGTTGCGGAGCATGAGGAACCACTGGAACATCACTATTTGGAGTATCATCCAGCACCACATAATCTTTTGTTTTTTTCTCATGCTGCTGCAACTGATCTTTGTACAACATCTTCTCATTGAATATGACATCCCTGCTTCTCACAATTTTCTGATTTTCAAAATCCCAAAGCCTATAACCAAATTCATCAATGCCATATCCAACAAAAGTACACTTTTTTGATTTTGCATCCAACTTGGTTCTATTTTCAGAATCTACATGTGCAAATGCTTCACATCCTAAGGTTTTGAGAAAAGAATAACTCACCTTCTTACCTGTCTATGCTTCCTCTGGAATACCACAGCCCAAAGGAACTGAAGGACCTCTATTAATTAAATATACAGCAGTGTTGACAGCCTCTACCCACATGTTTAAAGGCAGCCCAGCATGCAATCTCATGGTCCTTGCATGCTCCATTTTTGTCCTATTCATGCGTTCAGCCACTCCATTTTCCTGTGGAGTCCTTGGAACCGTTTTCTGCCTACGAATTCCATTAAAGGAACAATAATCCTCAAATTCTTTGCTGCAATACTCACCACCGTTATCAGATCTGAGACATTTTAATCTTTTACCTATCTCATTCTCAACCAAGCTTCTCCATTTCTTAAATGTTTCAAATACATCAGATTTCTGTCTAAGGAAATAAATCTAGACCTTTCTAATTGCATCATCTATGAATGTAACATAATACCGAGAGCCACCGAGAAAAGATACCTGAGCTAGTCCCCATACATCTGTATGCACAAGCTCCAATTTTTTATTTTTCTTTTGCTTCCCATCTCTGAGAAAACTAACTCTCTTTTGTTTTCCATACACACAACTTTCACAAAACTCCATATTAATACATTTCAGACCTGGTAAATCTTTCTTAGAATGAAGTACCTTCATACCTTTTTCACTCATATGCCCAAGTCTGTTATGCCACAGTGTTGTCTCAGAACCTGCAGCAACTTTTCCAGTCTCTTCCTGCGAACTTGCAGCAACTGTTCCTGAACCTGTTTGTTTTTCCTCTGTAACATCTAAAGTAGAAGGAACAGTATGACCTGTACAAAGATATAAGGTGCCTACTTTCACACCTTTTGCTACTACTAAGGAACCTTTTGAAACCTTCCAATTTTTATCAGTAAATGTAACAGTGCAACCTTGTTCAGTTAGCTGCCCTGCTGAAATTAAATTCCTACTGAGCCTTGGAACATGCCTTACCTCTTGTAGTAGCCAATGATTCCCATTCTGCAACTTAATTTTGATTCTTCCCTTTCCAACAATCTGACAGGGTTCGTTATCTCCCAAATAAACCAGCCCAAAATCCCCTTGGACATAATCAAGAAAATAACTTCTATGGGGCGTAGCATGAAATGAGGCCCCTGAATCTAAAACCCATGAATCATCAGCATTATCTAGGGAAAGAATCAAAGCATCATCTTCAGATTTATTACTTACCACATTTGCTTCCTTATTGCCTTCTTGTTTGTCTCCTTTATTTTTCCGAGACCAGCAATCTTTCTTCAGATGACCTGGTTTCCCACAGTACCAGCAATCCTTCTGTCCTCTGGTTTGGGATCTTTTGTCCCTTGATTTTCCTCGTGACTTCCCATGACCTCCAGAACCTTTTCCTCTCTCCTTTGATCTACCCCTGCTTTCTGCATTCAAAACACTGCCTGATGTGGATCCACTTGAGCTTTTCTTACGAATTTCCTCACTCAGAATAACACCAATAACATCATCAAATTTCAGGTATTTGAACCAGAAACAGAGTTACTAACCGCCATTACCAAACTATCCCAACTTTCAGGCAATGAACATAATATCAAGAGAGCTCTAACTTCTTCATCGAATTTTACATTTAAAGAAGTCAATTGACTGACAATCGTATTAAATTCATTTAAATGACCTGTGACAGATCCACCTTCAACCATTTTCAAATTAAACAAACGCTTCATGAGAAATACTTTATTTGAGGCTGAGGGTTTTTCATACAATTTTGCCAAACCTTTCATTAGACCATCTATTGTCTTCGCTTCCGTTATATTGAATGTCACCGATGGTGCCAAGCACAACCGAATGGTTCCCAGTGCCTTTCTGTCAAGAAGATTCCAATCCTCATCAGACATTGTTGCCGGTTTCTTGGCTACTCCTTCCAACGGCATCCATAAATCCTTTTGATAGAGGTAATCCTCCATCTGCATCTTCCATAACTGATAGTTCTACCCATTGAATTTATCGACCTTCAATTTACCCTCGTCCGCCATTGCTCCCACTCAACCGTGAGACCTTCCTGCAGACGATAATCGAACACAACTCGCTCTGATACCACTTGTTAGGGTTAGCCGGCAGAAGATATCAATTAAATGCAAATAAAGATTAAACAAAGGAATGGAAATACACAGAAATAATAACAACGAGAGACAAGTTTTAATGTGGTTCACCCAAACCCGGGCTACATCCACCAAACAGAGAGTCCAATATTATTATCCAGTAAATCAAACCGATTACAATCAGCAATCCCTGCAACTCAATACCGCTGCAAATGCTACAATACAATATATCAAAACCCTAACCCTTAGCCGCTTTTATCAAGCCCTTTTGTCGATTACAAAAATTAGGGTTTTCTTATGTCGGTCATAAAAAATAGGATTTTTTATGTCGGCCTGAACCCCGGCGAGGATACATGGCTAGTGTACAGTACTTCCCTGATCAGTCGCCACCTACCAACAGTTTGGACCCCCTCAAGAATTGCAGAACTTTTGACCTCCTTCTGAATATTGTGGAAGTTTTCATGCCTTTGGAAGTTTCGGGACTTTCCATGGATCGAGATATTTTCGTCCCCCTTGTTTCCCCGCCCCCCCTAAACTTTTGCTTTCCTCCTTTGCCATTCCTTAGCGGAACTTTCATCCATGTCTGGATATTTCCAGTACCCCTCAAAAGTTCCACATTTCCTTTCTTCCTCCTCTACATTGATTTCTTGCTCTTCAGGATGCATCCAATTCCACCTGAACTTCCGCATCCAGTTCCACTCTCCAGGCCCACCTCCTAGACTCCTTCATTCCTCCGCCTCCTTTCCTATCTTAAACTTCTACCTCCACATTGTCTTTCCAACGCGCATCCCAACCTTCCACGAATCTTTGCCATATCCTGTCCACCTCAAAAGTTCTACCAGCTTCAATTCCTTGTCTTTGCAGAGGTTTTGCCTAGACCCGGATATATCCCAAACCCCCTAAAACTCCCGCATCCAGACCACCCCAAAAGTCCCACTTCCTGACCCCTCTCGGATTCCCGCAATTCACCAAAAAGGGCATAAAAAACGAAAAGCGACAATCTCCTACAACTTCCAAATGGACACAAAACCATACCAGGTTGCCATTAATGCGAAATGGGTGGTTGAAAATGATGTTTTTAATGCAGTTGGTAGGGTTGTTAGGATTTTCCCGCCCATTTCACCTTCAGATCCGAGTTGCTAATGCTATAAATACATGAATGAAACTCATTCAAAAGGGTTGGTTCTTTGGTGGTGGCTGGAGGCTGTGCAGGTTCAATAATGTTTCTAGGGTTCCAAATCATGCCATGTCCAGTTCCAGAGAAGTAATGGAGCAGTGACACAGTTGAAAGATAGTGTGCTGCAGGGATTGTGCAGATAATGTCTCCATATTTGTTTGTATGCATTTAGGGTTTTCCTCTTATCACATTTGCTAATAAGTTTGTATTGGACATTTGAAAATGTGACAACATTTTAAATATATTACAAGCTTTGTAATTGTCATTTGTTTTCTCCATTTGAATGCATGCACTTCATTCTGGATAACTAAGTATGTTTGAAGCACAAAACTTGCAATCTGATATAGCATATGCTTAGATCAATTTTCTTTGTTTCCTTTCCATTGTTTTCTTTTTCGTTACCTGAGGCTCTGTAGCCCAGTTGGATTGGCACTGGTCTTAGCTCCATTAGAACAACCTCATACCATTTAAAACAAACAAACATTTACCAGTGGTTTTGGGGAAGGACCATCGTTCTTGTGCATGTATACTTGCACAGTTTGTATCAGTTATATAGGGGTTTTGTGACAGCTAGTTGTTCTTGGTTTAGTGACAGTTTTGGGATCAAGATAACAAATTGGGTTTGGTTGTTTGTTGGTTTTTAGTTGTTCATGTTGTTTCAACTCAATACCTGTTAAGGTATACCCCTTGGAATATCCCTCCAGAATTAGCTGAGCTCGAAGTGCAGGGGATGAAACCCACTCCCGTAGAGTTGACCTTAAACCCTCCACGTTTTGTTGATGGACCGATTATGCTAGCATGACAACAACCCTGGCCTTGTGAGTGTGATTCCGTTCTAGGAAGTGGAGTTGTGGTTTTGGGACCCAACACCTTCGCTGACTTGGATAAGGTGTGTGTTGGTTGCTTTCCTAAATGATATTTGTTTGATTTTTTACATTGTGAGTGGTGCATTCCTTTCCTTGGCAAGGCATTTGAATCCTTTGTTGTATGCGTTTTTGATATGGAGGCGTGATTTCTTTGATTGTTGCGGCCCTCTTCCTTGTATAAGCGCGTGGGAATCCTGTTTCTGGTGTTGTCTTTTTAAAACTTTGTGTTGATCTGGATGTGCGGCTCCCCTTGATATGAAACGCTTGATGCTTGACGTTTTCATATACTTTATTAGCCTCTCACATAAGCGCGTCCTCTTCTTCTTCCTAGCACTTTTGCCTTTGTTTTGACCTCCACCTTCTTCCTTCTTTGATTGTAGCAAGTCTTTCATAGTGTTGGCATGGACTGCAGAAGTGGTAGGTGATCTTTGTAATATCACATGAGGCCATTATATGAGGCATTTGAAACTTTTGATTTTTCTCTTGCCCTTTGAATGGACGCATGTGTTTTTGGTTTGTAGCGCCTCTACCTTTGTAAAAGCGCGTTGAGCACCTTTGGTAAGCGCCTAAAGACTATTTCATTTTTTCTTTTGTTTTTTGCAAAAGCATGCAACTTCTTTTTTGATGTGTCTTGCCTTTGGATAGGCATGTGCATATTCAAAGCATGATTTAGTTTTATTTTTGTATTTTTAGATTTTTTTTTTGTTTTTTATTTTTCACATTTATTATTTTTAATAACCATATAATAATAATTAAGAAAAATAATAATATTTTATGAATTTTAATTTTAGATTTTAAAATAATACTTTCAATTATAATTATAATTTAATAATCAACAATTATTTTAATTCAAAATAATTATTAATTAAAATTAAAAAGACAAATAAATGAAAAACAACAAAAACTTGATGTTTTGAATTTCGATGAGATTGCCTTCGAAATTTGATGACTCGACATTTGCGACAACTAAACATTGCGACTTGAAAACTCGATACTTGGACTTGGACAATACAAATGATTTCGAACCCGACAACTTGACCTTTTGGACCTTTTAACATTTCAGTCTTTTGACAATGACGATTGAACATTAGATTTTGACAACACGTTTATTCGATGTGGACAAGATGACTCGACAAACACAAACAACCATTTGACAACGAGTAGATGACAAAAAAGCTTGTAACAATTTAAGTTTCTGTAATGTCCCCTTGTCACAAGTCAACATTTTCAAAACTTTGAACACATTTCCAACTTGTAAAGAGAACGTTATTATACCAAACTTTCTTAATTTCAATTATAGCAATAGATAAATGATATATTCAATCACATAAGAACATTGCCTTTAGATTTTCAATAATTAACATCAATTATCATTTTCTATCTTGTATCCCTAATCTTTGTGATTACTTTCAATACGCATTCTCTATCACTTATATTTCATATATTCCTCTTAGATTCACTATGATATTCTTTATCGTTAATGTCATGATCTCTATCAGTATATATATATTTATCATCACTATCCATGCATTAACTCTTAACTTCATATGAGATGAGGTGAAAGGATGCCCTTTGGCCAATCATGGGTCCACTATTAATCCTTTGGCACGAGGGGTGACTTCTTCACCAACTGGAGCCAAAAGCCACTTCCACTTGTCCAAGGGGTACCTTTTGTACCTACTGAGACAAGGGCCATATCCACTTGTCCAAGGGGTGCCATTGCACCTACTGAGACAAGGGCCACTTCCACTTGTCCAAGGGGTACCTTTTTTGTACCTACTGAGACAAGGGCCATATCCACTTGTCCAAGGGGTGCCATTGCACCTACTGAGACAAGGGCCATATCCACTTGTCCAAGGGGTGCCATTGCACCTACTGAGACAAGGGCCACTTTCCACTTGTCCAAGGGGTGCCATTGCACCTACTGAGACAAGGGACAAAACATACCCATGTTGGCTACTATACATCTCAAACTCACCATCTCATATGAGGTTATATGTTAATCTTATATGTTTCATCAACAATATTTCTTATCTTATGTAACATCTAACATTGTATTTCCTAAGAGTTTATACTTATCATATCATGAAGTTTAAACAACATATAATACAGTAATAACATATTGCATAACTTGGAATTACTCTAATATGCGATTCAACTTTAAGATCATAACATTCCTTACTGTGTATGGTGTCTGGCTGCTGCAGAGTCTTGGAATTACTCTCTTTGCTGTATATGGTGTTGCTCTTGTTATTTCCTATGGCAGAGAGAAGTGTATGTTGATCGCTGCCTTTTGGAGGAGGGAAAGTTCTCCTTTAAAAACCCACGAGGGAGTTTTAACCGCCCAAGAGATGTGGCGATTGGAGACATCCGTTGAATATGATCGTGGGGGAATATGACAGTTTCGGATTGGGTACAACATCTAGAAAAGGACTTATTGAGTGAGAAAATTAGCTTGGACATAAAAGCTTTCAAGAATGGTAAATCCCCTAGAATTGATGGTTTGCCTATTGAATTTTACAAGACAAACATTGATTGTATCTCTATGGATCTCCTTGAGGTGTATAGGGAGGCTCTAAGAGTGGGGTACTTGGGAAAGATATTAATAGAGGTATGTAATATCCCGAATGGGGATATTTTGGCCCTAGTTTGGATTTTCAGGCTTTCCCAACTTCTAAGACCGATTTTCCTTATTCTGCCCTAGATTTGTGCTCCTTAGTTTTCTGCCGAAACCTCAAGTTCTGATCAAAGTTTTCTGCTCTAAACAATTGTTCCCAGCAAGCATGAAACATATCCAATCATGGCTAATATTGATGACAAATGATATTCACATTAACAAGCATCATAAACATGAATTACATAATGTAAATCCATCAAACCAATCTGATTTCTGACAGAAAGAATGCAAGATATATCCAAATATTTAGGGCAGACCTGCCCAACACAGTTTCATACTTCTGCTGTAGTAAATCAGACCTCAAGGACTAATAATTACATTGAATGAAGTGTCCCAAAGCAATCCCTAGCTGGGGCGAATTGTACCACTTGCATATGATAACAACAACGCAAATGCTGATATTTGTACCTCAAAACCCTAGGTCTGCTCCTTCAATCTGCTCAGGTCTGCTGCTCCAATAAAATGATGCCAAAGATGTCACTAATAACAAAAGCAGTCCTCCAAGGGCGGCGCTCACTAGTTAGGGCACTTTTCCTTGCAAATGATGAACTATCCACACCAAGAATGCCTCCAAAGATGATCTTCACAATCTGATCTGCAGTCTGCTCTTCTTTCCAATGATGCACAAGTAGATCCCCATCACGGAATCCTCCAAGTGGATAAGCTAGGGTTTCGTCCAGCCTCTCCAAGGATACTTGAGGTTTTCGTCCCAATATCCTTATGCTAGAGATAAACTCCAATGTATGAATAAGTGTTGATTGATTGATGCTTGAATGAATGCCAAATGATCTCTCTATATATATGCAATTTATCTCTCCTTCAACTTGGCCGACCTGGATAAAAGCATTATGTTTTGAATATAATTTTCCCTCTAAGAGGGCTGACCCACATGTATCTCCCAATAGGCGCCTAATTCAAATTGAAGATATGAATTAGAGTATCAAAGGGCACCGACCAAGTATAATAATAGTTATTTGTTTTATCTTATAATACCAATCCATCAAGCGCTAGTATGGATGCAAGGAATATTATATTTTATCTCCTTTTTGAGCGCTAAGGTGAAATGTAGGAGAGTACTTGTCCTTCGAAGTGCAAGTCATCCAAGATAGTAATAACAGTAACCTCCATAATGATGTATACCATGTGATCATGGAGGCGTAAGCAAGGCATCCATATGAGAGCATCCCAAGATGTAATGATGGCATCCATACAACACATGATGAAGTCCACACTCCTAACACAAATCCATATGAAAGGTCCTCCCATTAGTTGGCTCCGAGGAAGACAGATCACCATATCCCCAATAAGTGTACCAAAGGTAACATACAAATATGACAAGTCATCTCCCTAGCCTGTGATATCCTCCAATTGTCCCTAAGCGATGTGAAAGACCCAAATCAAATCTAATGGTGACCATTCCAAAAATGGGGACATTACAAGGTATGATAAAGCTACTCCCTAAAGATGGGGATAAGTCCTTAATTAAGGAGTGGAGGCCAATAACCCTCTTCAATGTTTCCTACAAAATTCTGGCAAAGGTTATGGCTTTGAGGATTAGAAATGTTTTCCGTAAGATTACCTCCCCTTCACAACCTGGTTTTGTTAAGGGTAGATACATCTTAGAGAACCTGATCTCTAGTTGGGAAGGAATGAACTAGGCTAAAGTTCTAGTCAAAATGTTTGCATGGCTCTTCTAGATTTTGAAAAAGTGTACGATAGAATTAAATGACCCTTTATTATGATGGTTCTAAAAGCTCTTGGATTCAGAAAGAAATTTTGGAAGATTGTTGAAGTGTTGTTCAAAGATGCTTCAACCAAAGTGGAAATCAATGGTGAATTGACTAAGCCCTTTGACCTAGAAAGATCTATTAGACAAGGATGCCCCTTGGCCCCCTCCTTGTTTGTTATAGCTTTGGAAGCAATGCATTTTCTATTGACGGAATGTTCTATTGGCCCCCCAGTAAAAGAAATTGCCCTCCCTAATGGTAATGAGTTGATTGATATACAATTTGTTGATGACACTTCTTTGTTTCTTGTCCTAGAGGAAAGAAAAAATGATTCTCTTGAAAAGACTTGATATTTATTATTCTGCCTCTGGCTCTAAAGTATCTTCAAATAAATCTATGGTACTAAGTTTGTAACGTCTTGTTTTCAAAATAAAGTCGACACATGTTTTGAAGCCTTCGGTGATCAAGTGAAGAAATGGGTTTAGTTGTCTATTGATTGAATACATTTCCAAGAAGAACTCAACTAGGCAGATTCCTTGTAATGAAAGTATTTGTCATCTTTGTTCTCACTATGAGGTGGAAAATGAGGAGATCATTATTTTCAGCAGTTTCATCTTTAGTGAGATCCATTGGAGGCACTTTTCTTTGCATAAAGCTTCAGAAAGTTCGCTATCCATCTTCTTTCATTATCATGGGAAAAGCTGTTTGGCCCTTTTCATTTGGGAGGCCGTTACTTCAAGAAGTAGGGCATCATGGAATATGTGTATTACTAGGTCGATTAGCATCTTTCAGGCATATCTCATATATTGGGAATATTACATGTCCCTTGGATGCAGTGGGTCCATAATGGTGATAGGTTGGTGAGACAGCATCTAAAGAGTATACTTATAAACAAACAAACTTCACGAGCATTGAAGAGAAAACTGTCATGCCCCACCAAAACAAGAAGCCAACTTCGCATGAGTTAAAGAGATGAATAATCGCAGAAGTAAGGAATTGAAGCCGCTTCCAAAAAAAGACGTTGGTAGATCATAATAGAGGTGGCACCAATATTATGCCAAACAGAGGAGACAAATATTTAAGGAAAAGGTGATGCTAGTTTCATACTAGCGATTGGAATTAAGGTTTGTTAAATTATAATTATAATTATAAGGGACAGCGGTTTGAGGAGTTGTGATGTAATATCCCAAATGGGGATGTTTTGCCCTAGTTTGGATTTCCGGGCTTTCCAATTTAATTTTCTGATTTCTGCCCTAAAAATTTCTGCACTTTATAATTCTACCCTAACTCTAGTTCTGCTCCAATGTAATATCCCTGTTGAATATTTATGAACTTCTCTAGTTGTGTAGTCTAGAGATCAGCAACAACATTGATATGATATTCAAATTAAAGATTTGAATATCCTTATAATTCAAAGTTTGACTGAAAAACTTAATTCAGATATCACTGTGAAAACTCAAACTATACATCTTAGAAGATATATTGCAAAACAGTGATGAAGTTCAGGGAATTACAAATGATGGATGACAACTACTTTTCAGATCACTGATTCCCTGTTGGTATACTGAACATAATCTTTTCTATCTGATATCAGGTTTAAATGATCAATGAAATTCAATGAAACTCTGTTGACATACCAAATCTGTTCATTATTCGTTATTGTTCAACTGCTGACACTGGATGATATCTAATCTGTCTTGAAGAATTCCCATGAACTGGACCAAGAGTCTTCTTTTTCAAACAAATGTCTTCTACTGAATGGTTGCAGTGATCCACAAATGACAACAGTTTATAGTTTTCTGGACGAAAGCACTGGATTATTTTAGATACCATACACTACCTTTACTATCACTGATGCTCTGCCAGGCAAGAATCAAACCAGATATAGGAAGATTTCCGATCTCCTATGTAGAGTTTCCGTCAATCACATAATGGCGATTCCTTCAGGCGTTGTAATGTCCCTTTTTTGGCACATTGATTTTTGTGCGCATTATGCTTGTTTCTAATCCCACGAAGGCTATCCGGCATGTTTGGATGATCTCCAAACTTCTTGGAGTGATCATAATTCTTTCTGCAAAACAATTGGGTATCTCAAGTCTGCAAATTCGTCATGGATGGTCGAAGTTTTTATCAGAAGATATTGGTCCGGTTTAATTATCAAATTTGGAGTTATAAGGAGTTTATTTAATTTGATAATTAAACAGGTCGTTTTAATTATGTATTGTGCACTAAAGTATAAGGTTGGATTATTTAAAGTGACTTAATGTTATGTCTTGAGGGGAAAAAGGAAATGTTTTATTTATTATTCCATAGTCTCTTAAAGTGTGCACATAACTTGGAAATAGAAATATTTTATAAGAGGGAGGAAAAAGGTTCTATTTTCAAGAAAGATCATTTTGTAACTCCCAGAGGCTTTTTAAAAAAGAGTGATAGCTCATTTGAAGGGCATGTTTGGAATTTGTATTGTTATTCTGTTGGATTGAACCTGCGTGTTCTCCCATTTCTTTACCTTCCTGTGGACGGAAACCCACTCGAAGAGGATCAATTTCGGTGGTGAGATATCCACCCTAACTGGTAATTGATGATTTCCATTCAGTGAATCACATGGTGCTCAATGGATTTTGGAGTTTTTGTGAAGTTTATTATTGTGAACAGTTTGGAGTGTAGTATGAGGTTTTTTCTATGCATATTAGTTGTGATTTTGGAGTTATTTATGTGTTTTGAATATTTCATGCCTTGGTTGTACATCCTGGCTGTACACCTGCTGAAACAATGATGTTGATCAGAAATTCAAGTTGGTGTTTTTGAAGTCTTTGTTAATGGTATAGTTATTATCTGCCACAGACCTCTACATTGCAAGTGATTTCAAGTGATTAGTTGCTGATTTGTTCATTCTGGAAGTGTCCGTACATATTCTTGGCCGTACATTGCTGAAGGCAATCGATGCTCATGATAAATTATTGCTGATGCTATTGAAACTTCTGTTATTGACAATGTGTTTGCATCCTCTAGACAAGTCTTTCAAGTGTGATTTCATGGATTTTGATGCTATATTGAGATTTCTATAAATGTCGTACCATTTCTTGGCTGTACCATCTGAAAACTCATCTCTGGAGAATGTTTTTGATATTGAAGTTTATATGTTCTATGCATTTGTTGGAGTCTTTGTTTGATTAAAACAATGCATTTAAGACTAATTTGAGGAGTTTTCATCAAGTATATGATTTTTGGTGATCATCCGTACCATAAGAAGTCCGTACTCTTCTGTAACAAATCGGTGATCATGGAAATTGGATATTGGTGTTATTGACTTTTTTGTTGATTACATTTTGGATGTCTTTTCAAGGCACTTCACTTAAGGCAGTTTGTAAAGTGTTTTATGTTGATTCTGAATTTCCAGTGTGATCCGTACCTACTCAGGCTGTACGGCCCCATTAAGGAGAAGTAATTTATGAATGGTCATCCATCATAGTTTTCAATGTCTAATCTGCTCAGAATTAATTGTTTAATCAGCATGATCAGTTTTGTGTTGGGTTTAAGTGAATTAGTTGAGTGTTGTGTAAAGTTGGTTGTCAGCTCATAGTAATGGCTGCCGTACCAGTGCTGTTATGACTGATTGCTACAGCCAGCTCCAACTTAGAAAAGTCAGTATCTTGCCTTGGGAATACTAGTATTATGTGTGAAGACTTGATGCAATGCAAGATTGAATCATGGATGTGTACATGGGCACTTGGACAATATGCAGGGCTGTTATAATACTGTTGTAAGAAGGCTGATGTGTTTCCAGATTTGACCATTATTGACCTTATGCAGAGATTTCCAGCCTGGGATTCATGTCTTTATGCAACCTGATCATCTTTCATGAGCAGGGTATTCTTATGAAGCCAAGACTTATTCAAGGTTGTTATGATGGTCTGATATTCCTTCATTGGTATTGTATGAGACTGTCTTTGGTATGGGAACCTTGTGAGAAGTTGTAACTTCTTGTGCTTGAATTTTGTGTGGGTTTTATGATTGTCAAGACAGCTGTACTACAGGGATTTAGACTGATTTTCCTGAGTGTTTCTCCATCAGCAGTGAACCATGCATTCTTCAGTTTGAGACAGTAGTTTTCAGTTGAACATTAATGCTCTTATGTTGCAGGTTGAAGCTTCTTGATGCCAAATAGTTGATCTAATTTCACAATTTTAAATAGTGTTGCATAGTGCTTGTTATTTGTAAACAATCCATTGATATTGCACACTTTTTAACCCTTGGATGGTACCACCGCCAGTGTGGAGGAAATATACATTGTTTATCTTTCTTTATCACCCACTGAATAAGTGGAGTATTCCCACTGCACAAGTGGATGCCTGCTCATGCAGATGAATGTTACTTTATTGCACACTGGTTAAGAGTGTAAACCAAAGCACATTATGCTCTCACCTCGCCCAGTCGGGATCTTGGTGATCAGAAGTGCGAAGGTATTTTAGTTGTGCTAACATTGTGTTATCACTGTTTAAGTTTTCAAAAAAAAAAATTTGGGGTTATTTATTACAGGCGCTAACACTGATCCTCTTTAATTTGACGGATGCACCCAATGCTATTCCTTTATCATTCGGCGTCCAATCTCCTTGAGGCTCACCATGATTCTCATTGATCACTGATGCATAGCGAATTCCTTTTTTATTTAGTCAGCTAAATGAAATGGAGTCCCACTCTTATATCAAGTGCTTCTCTTAACAATCCACAAACTTCATGCCTCGAAGTCTCTATACCCAGGGCGGCATTACAAACCAGCGGCAATCATGATGATTCGAACCCTATCACATACCACGCTGGCTCCTCCCTTTTAAGATGCCACGATTACTCAACAATGATGACCTTCAAAATGTATGTTGTTGCAATCTTTCGCTGGCAATTATATTCGATGACAGCAATAGGACTTGGCAATGGGTGCTCACGGCAGTGCCTTAGAGAAATCTTCACTTGCTTAGAAACGGCGACCCCACAAAGACTTTGCAGTTCTCTTTTATCCTATGCGATTCCCTCTAGAAATGCTATGCTGAAGATCCAAGAGTCTCTATTTGAATTGATCTCTTGTATCTGAGGGCCCACAATCCACTAATTCACTTGTATACAAACACAAACATGAAAAACTCACGAATTGCCTTATGAAAATATAGATATATTAATAAGATAGCTGACTGTATCTTTCTGTCAGACCTTGTCTCCCATTTTGGCAACAATCCATAAATAATCAAAAATCTGAATAATCATAAACTTCAATACTGCAAATAAGATATTCAGATAGATAATTAAAATCAGAGGTAATCACTGATTTGCATACATTTATTCCAAAGTTGATTACAAGAGGACTTTATTCCCAATCGACAATGGTCACTGACCAAATATCGATCATACAAGCAAAATTACCCACACCCAATACAATGAGGCCCAGTTGTGAAATCTGAAATGACTTCACCTCAATTATTCAACAAAAAGCCAAGAAATTCTCTTTGACACTAACTGAATACAAAACCTAAGTCATAGACTCAAATTGAAAAACCAAGACATAAGCATCTGAAAAAGCATGTTCAACAATGACTCTCAGGGTTCCTTTTAAAGCCATTACATCAATTAGGCCCAGCCTAATTTTATTAAATGAGAGTTTACATGTACACATCATACCCAAAGCATTTTAAATGCTTTTACATGAACTTTATTAAATACTTGCACTTGTACTTTTTAAATGCTTGTTCATAACACTTTTAATAAAGTGTAGTACTACTGACTTAAGTAACTTAAATAAAATATTAATTTTATAAAGTAAATAAAAATACTTTACAAAATTAATTTATAATTATAATATTTTAAGTTACTTAAAAGTGGGGACATGACAGCCCTCCCTTCCCAAAATTGCTTGTCCCCAAGCAATGGGAAGAAAAACTGAACTCAATCAATCCCTAGATCCCAAATCCGGCGAGGTTCAAGCATGCTCAACCGCATCTCCTCATGGTTGCTGACGAAGATCCTGGGACCACTTCCGCTGTCGCACAAAGTAGCAAACACCAATGTACCCAAGCTGCCATGAATCAGAACAACAGTATACAAACTGAAAATATCATTCCTAATGAAATGCCAAATATCATCTTCAATGCATGAAGAAAAGGAATCATCATGAAACCAATTGCCAACAAGAAAATATGGATTCCCATCATAATAGACTCTTCCATATGCTGCTGTTCCAAAACTGAAATCACTTGCTTCAATGTTCAGCAATGAAGAAAAATCATCAACCCATGGAAAGAAAACTATCACATCATCCATATACTCCAATAAGCACACAACATCACAATCATACATAGGCTGATTTAGTTCACCACATGGAACTAATGTATCAAACAAAACTGAACCTTTTTCATCATATTCCTGCATATCATTATTGGCTGTCCCAAAATCATCAACTTGAACTGATTGCAAAGAAATAGGACTGCTGTCTTCAAACAAATCAGGAATTATATCATGCCAATCAACTCCATCAAAGGCTGTCTCAAAACAAGAAACTCCATATGCATCATCTATGCTTGTATGAAACCATTCATGACTCATAGTGATCATATACTTAGCTGTTATTTGATGAGATAAAGTATATTTGAAGCCTTCCATAACAATTTGTTTGCCATCATGTTGGAAAGTCAGCTCCATAGCTTGTAGATCATGCATAACCCTTTGCAAAGAATGTAACCATTGCAACCCAAGCACAATTTCATTATCCTTCAAGTCAAGCACATAGAAGTCATCACAAAGGGTGTACTCACCAAATTTGATACTAAGTTTGCTTTCTTCTTGCAAGGAATAGAGAGTCCTCCTGCTATGTTCACATCAAAGCCTCCAAAATCATCACAAAGTACTCCTCTTTTGTTGACCAAGCCCTCATCAATATAGTTATGTGAAGCTCCACTATCAAGAAGTGCTAATACTTTGCAACCAAACAAAGTACCTTCAAAAATGAATGGATTGTTCCTTGAAGCACCCGAAAGATATGCAATTCTAGAACTCTTGTTGTCATCAAGTGTAAGTTCTAGTGAAGGTTGTCCATCATCATCATCATCATCAAGTACCTCTATGTAATGCACTTTGCCTTTCTCTAGGCACCTATAACCAATCTCCCAAGGTTGCTTGCAAGAGTAGCATAACTTTTTCCTTCGAAGTTCATCTCTCTCTTCTTGAGTCATCCTAGAAGTACCTTCACCTTTCTTTGGAGGAGTGGGCTGCTCATAAGATTTCTGATTTGTACCTTCATCCTTGAAGCTCTTCTTTTGTGGTGTGTATGAAGGAATGATATCCAAATCAAATGCAATATCAATGGCCTCATCAAGTGTGCTTGGCTTATGAACTTTGACTAACCCTTTGATCCTATCATTCAACCCTTCCACAAACAACATTGTGATTCTTTTATCAGACATATGTGGTACCATGACAGCAATCTTTTGAAATTCATTCACATAAGCATCCACTCTTCCACTTTGCTTCAATTGTGCAAGCTCACGGTAGTAGACCTCCACATCTTTTCTATCAAATCTATTAATGAGTTTTTGAACAAACTCATCATATGAAGTTATCCTATTCTGATGTTGAGAGACAAGTCCATGATGCCACCACTCATATGCCAATCCATCCAAATGCATAGTAGCAAAATGTATGGCCTTTTCTTCACTCATAGGCTTGAGTGTAAGAAAGGTATCTATTGATGATTGTTTTTGGACAAGTCAACAATTAGAGTAAAATACAAAGTATCTGACTCCCTCTTGAGCAAAGCCTCTCGAATGCTGAACTATGTGATCAAACAAGATGACTCCAAGGTTCCTTTCTGATGGTTTTGTAAGAGACAGCTCAGTGATTAAGTATGATTTTGCTGTTAACACACAAAGGGACTTACGCAATTGTTCAAATAAGCTGTTGTTTTAATGATTACGGAAGCGAATACTGGAGAGTCTAAGTACTACAGCTGATGGTGTATGATTTAGCAATTGATGTTCTTGGTTCTAATTCTAACTCAATGGATAAAAAAAGGCAAAAGATGAAAAGTTTAGAAACACTAATCTAATCCTAAATGCAAGGATGATTACTACTCTAGGTGAAACCAAACCAGATCCTACTTCGCCAAGATGGACAACTACACAAGATAGGCGCAATCTTCTAAGGTGTACAAGATGTTTAAATCACTTATGTTCATGAAGGTTTCAACAAACATAAAGATCAAATTGATGTCCAATTTTGTTCAGACCAACCATGCACTGCAATTTGCATGCCACAAACTACAAATGGTATGAACTTATAGATTTCACCACAAAGCAATAAAGAAACCTTCCATTAACTAACATAAACTTAAAGAAAACTTATAACTTAATGTTCGCTTGAAAATCTAAACCATGCAACACTCGGAAACACAAATAGAATCACCAAAGCAATGAATCTTTTATTATCTCAGAGAGCTCTTGCAACAATTTCAGAAATTTCAACCGTACAAATGAGAGCAACAAGAGCCCTTTTATAGACCTCAAAAGAAAAGAAGGGTCAAGATCGATCGGCCAAGTCAGCGGACCAGATCAAGCCACATCACAAGTAGTTGTAACAAACTTCTCTTTATTAAATGAAAGAGATCAACTTTATTAAATGAAGGAGACTAACAAGAGGTTATCTTTAATAAATGAGGGAGGCTATGAAGAAAAGAACAAAGGCACGCCTCGCAAGAAGATAAGAATGATATATCATTATCTTATGAAGAATCCCCATGTGAATACCCATCACTAGAAGCTTGGCATTCAATGAACTTGGACACTATTTGCTTAACTTCCTCCACAGGTACACTTGGCGCATTCTGAATGGTTCCTTCGGCTTCAAGTACATCAATTGAATAAGGGCCAAGTGTCCTTTCCCAATCAGTTATTCTCGCTTTGTTGTCGCCAAGGTGGACAGCAAGTGAAAATATACTATCCAGCCTCTCATCTGTAACATCATTTTCCTGAAAATAGAAAACTTGAACTTGTTCTTTCAGATTCTCAAGGGTCATCTCCCCGAAAGGATTACAGATCTTCATCAAAGAAGCATATATTGCATCCTGAATCCTTTGAAGCACACTTCTAATTCTTGACATATCTATCTCTATTTTATCCAGCAACTGTCCTTTGATGCAAAGGCTAAAATACTAGGAGGAAAAGTTATATGTTCTACCTTCTTCAATGACTTCAGCATGTAACAACTCATCAACTGATGTTTCCATCAAGCTTTTCAAGTGGGACAGGTATTGATCCTTGAAGTCTTTGAATTCAGCACAAGCTGTCATTAGTGCAAGTACCCTCTCTTTAAGGCTAGTAATCTTATCATTTACTTGCATAATATCTCTCAGATGTCTGAATGTAGTCTCCTTTGACCTTTTCATCCAATCCTTCATTCTGTGAGATGAAGACTTCAACTCTTCTAGGTGTTCAACTGTCTCAGGAGGAAGGAGAGATGGAGGTGTAGTTACCCTTTCTTGCTGATGAATAGGATGCACCAAATGTTGAATGTACTGCTCTAAGGCACGACATCTTTGCTCAGCCTTGATTCTGCCTTCTGTCTCTTGTCTTATGATAGCTCGAGCATTGTCAATCGAATCCTGAAGCTCTTCTTCAACTTGCATTCCAGTCAAAGGACCCAGATTGATTGTATTGATGTCATAATCATCAGGTGTTACATCCTCTATATTCTTTTCAAGCCTAGGAACTGCTACATGTACTTTCCTTACTCCTGTTTCATCTTTAGTGATCTTGGAAAGGATATTTGCCTTCTTCTTTGGTTTCTCCTTCGACATATCCAATAGTAACTCATCAACTGGAAGGGGAGGACAGCTTTCAAGTTCACAATTCTCTCTGATTCTTTCCTGTAACCACTCTGGCAGTGATGAAAGATCTTGCTGATGTTGTAATTGTCTTCCTTGTGCAGGCAATGATTCCTCTTCAGCTTCATCCTTATCTTCAGTATCTGCTTCATCGATGATCTCAGCATCATGCGGGCTAGAAGGTACTTCTTCCATTGGAGCTTCTGGAACTACATTCTCAGCAGGTATCACTAAGTCTTGATTCAGTGGGATGTCACCTGGCTGTCTAGAAGAAGCAGTCTCAATGCTTATCCTTTTCTTCTTTCTACTGGATTCTCCTTGAACAATCTCAAGCTGTTTTCTTTTCTTTCCCTGTCCTGAATCTTTCTCACTTCTTTTGCTTCGTGAATCTTTACTATGTGCTTTATGTTGTTCTTGCTGATCCACTTCTCCCATCTTAGTATAAGTGAGTTTCTTACCTTCATCAAGCAAGGCTTGTACTTGTTTGTCTATTTGTTCTTCAGTGATAGCAATAACAGGCCTTATCAATCCTTCGTCATCGACCTTTTCTCTATCTGCCCAGTTGACTTCATAAGGCAAATTGCGGATCTTATCATATTCATCTCCAAGAAGAGCTCTATCACCTTCTAACTGATCAGGAATTCTTAGTACCTTTGTAGCTCTTATCAGGTCCCATTTCAATCTTGAACACTTTTGCATCCTGATGTCATCATCATCTATAGCATTAGCCCAGTGATCCTCTAGTTGTTCTTTATGTTTGTAAGAAGAGTAAGACTGCTTGATAGCTCCATGTGGATCAAAGTTTTCTCTCCTCAAATCATGTGGATGCAGATGATAAGCCTGAAACTCAACTTCTGAATGCTCAGCTGCCTGTAATGATGGACAAGAATAGTATCTACCCAGTTGAAGAGGAAACTGAACTCCTGCTTTCTTCCTTGCTTTCTGCATCTTATGAAATTCTAACAGTTGTCTGGAAACCTCTAGCAACACCATCCTGTTTGAGGGGTATCTAGGCAGTCTATATGGGAATGATGTAAATCCTTGAATCCTGATGTAGGTGAACTTATCATACTGGATGTAGTATCTTCCATACTGCTTGATGAAGTTCCAGGCAGCACCAGTTAATCTCTGATGCAACTCACCTCTCAACTTCCTCACTATGAACATGGCGAAAGCATCATTGAATCTCTTGTAGTGATTGATGTTTTTTAGGTGAAGATGAGGATAACACTGATATGAGAGAATCTGTCCTGGCTTTGTACCTACTTGCCCTTTAGCTGTTAGTCCTTTGTAGACTACATTTCTTGCCAAGATATACACAAGGTATGAAGTCATGAAGAAAGACTTCGTTTCATCAAAGTTTTCAAACTGTTCATCCAGACAGTGGCTTATAAGGCCAGCCCAGTCAATCATCTTGCTCTTTGTAAACATATGATCAAAATAGGTATACATCCAACCTTCGAAAGTAGATGATTGTGGCCTACCTGTTACTCGATTCAAGAACATGATTAAGTAACTTATCTCTTGCTTGAGGTCAGCTTTGTGATACTTGGGGTCTTCTGAGTTGTATATCTTCATCGAAGAATCATTCATCCACTTCTTCCTAATTTCTTGCATGTAGACCTTTGAGTTGCCTTCAAACGTCATCTGAGCTGTTGTAGGGCATATGAAGACTCCTTTCGCCTTTGGGATATTGAAGATCTCTTGGATAGCTTCCCTCTGCAGGTAAGCAAGAACAGTTCCATCCTTTGCTATAATCTGTCTTTTCTCCTTGTCATAGTGTTGAACACACTCTAACACTAGCTCGGCGCTTGGCAAGGCAGGTGGAAAGCAAGCCGCTTGTACAATCCCGCTCTTTGCGATGGCTTTAATGTCTTCGTTCCTAGTGATCGCGAATAAGAAGTCTTTCACTTCCTCCAAGTTGACGTGTCCCATGTTGGTGTCGCCAACATCTTTCCACTGCGTTTCTAGCTTGGACTCCGGTATGTTGGACTTGGCATCCATCTTGATAAGTACTTCTCTCCTTGGCCGTCATTCCCATCTATCTGTAAGACTGGACTCGAATAAGTGGATTGAAATAATGGATTTATGAGTCTTCTATATTACTACTATCATGTTATCATGTCTTAATTCAATTTTTCAAGTATTCTAAGTCATTTTTCATTGAAGCATTATCTAATTTCTGAATATACATTTGCAAATTTAAACAAATACAAGGTAATTTCATAAAGGAGAAGTGACCAAAACGTACCTTGTACCTAATTTCTGCCTTAGCAAATACAAATTTCTGGACTTTAATGCAAAAAATCAGTATAAAATGGCAGAATTTAGAAACAAATTAGCCTTCTTCAACTCAGATCTGCCTAGCAATTCTGCCTTTTCTTCAAAACACTTCACTTCACTAAAGAAAAAGCTGCTCCTTATGAAGAATTCGCTGCCTCAAAGGGTGAAATTCGCTGCCTCAAAGGTGAAATTCGCTACCTTCTTACTTCCAATTTGCAAAATGAATGAAGTACATGAAGGGCGCTCACCTTATATAGGGCTAGTTGTCTTTATTAAATGAGGTCGGCCTACATTAAATGTTTGCAACTTTTAACAAATTTGAAATTGTTTGGCGCCAAAAGGATAAACTCCTCCATGAAGGCGCTAAAGTGGATAATCTTCATGCATTTGGGCGCCCAAAAGAGAAGTTTGGGTACCTATGAGCGCCTAACTCCATGATGCTCCGCCTTCTGATCTTCTTTGGATAATGGGAGAGATGTGATGTCGTTACCTTCATGTAAGAATAGATGATGATGATGTGATGTCTCTAGGACTTGAAGGTTGAACGAAACTGGATGAAGCCTTGCTTGATGATAGGATGAAGTGATCTTACGGAGGATAGATGACAACACCTTTCCTTGGATGTGAAGTAAATGTTAATGACCTCTGGAAGAAACTTCGAAGCTCGATGTATGATGAATGTCTTTGAACAAGATACAACTTGATGATGATCTTGAAGTGAAAGGCAATTAGCATGATAACATCTTCTTCTCTCAATGATGCATCTTGGTGATGACCTTGAAATGTTCCAATTTGAAGTGATTTAGGTACTTACTCTTGATGGTCCTGGAGTATTCCTTAGATGATGACTCCTTCTTGAAGAATGATGTCAAGCTCTTCGCTCAAAGGTAAATACTCCTATCCTTTTGATGTACCTCTTTCAATTGGCGCTCAAAATACTCCTTCTTGAAGGCGCTAAAGTGGATAATCTTCATCTTGTCACATAAGGCACCCTCTTCAACTTAAGGCGCCAAAATCTTCTCTAAGGCCTAGATATACTCCTGACCTCACCACAGGGCACATTTTGTCTCAAGATACTTCAATATTTACCCAACTCTCTCAACAACTTCCTAGGGCGCAAGGTATAGGTTCATCCAAGGCGCTCATCTGGACTCCAAACCTCTCAATTCATCATCTCTCTCTCGGTGAAGGCACTCATACCTTGTTTCTAGGTGCTCATCCATCATTCAAGGCGCTAATTCCTCTTTGAGTATCATTGCTCCTTCTAAGACCTAGGCGCATATTGTGAAGACTCCAATTATCAAGGTTGATTTCAACTTTCAAAGGCACATTTTGATGCCTCCAGGATTCTAGGGCGCTAGAAAGGCTTGAAGTCTATATGGGTGTCAAAAGCATTGGCCTTCAACACCTCTACTAGGCGCCAATTTTGATCAAGTCAAACATCGCCTTTAGGCACTCATCAGGGCGCTTGAACTAGACCTCTTCCAAAGTTAGGGCGCTCCTTCCAATAGGATCCATCAACATATCTTCCTTTTACTCCCCTTCTTTAGGCGCTTGTATTGACTCCAAGACACTTAAACTTATAACTCAAACTCACCTAGGCGCTCAAGACACTCTCACCTCACCAAGGCGCTCAAAACACTCTCAACTTGCCTCTAGGAGGATCAATAGGTTCTGCAAGGCGCACTCCAGGGTTTGATCTTGCAAGACTTTCTCACATCAACTCAGGGCGTGCAACTACCTCCTCAAGGCGCATATCCAACTAAGGCGCACTAATCCACTCTAGGCGCACATCTTCAAAGCTCTCATTCAAGGCGCATATTGAAGTCTCTAAGGGCGCATTCTGACTCCCAGACATTCTAACATGTCCAAGGCGCATGTTCTAGTTTGGGCGCTCCATTATTACTGTCTTTCACTCCAAGGCGCTAAAAGGGAACTTCAAGGCGCTCAAACTACACCAAGGCGCTCAAAGCAACTCTAATCATACTACTCCGAGTCTCCTAGGCGCCAGAAGTTCCAGTCTACTCTAGGCACATTTTGACAGTGGATTCTCCTAGGCACTCAAAGCTTATCTCTGATAACTTGACTCCACTTGCTAGGCGCATCAAGGTCTTGCTCTCTGCCACTTCAAAGAGCCCTCTTATCATCCTTCAAGGTGCCAATACTCCAATTCCATTCTAGGCGCTCTCCTTCAGATGTTTCTCAAGACGCTAGACTCACTCAGGGCGCTCACTGACTTACCCTACTCCAAGGCGCATGTGGATCATCTTCCAAGTAAGGTTGAAGGCACTTGAATGAAGGCACTCACTGACTTACTCCAAGGCGCATGTTTACCTAGGCGCTCATTCATCTCTTAACCCCTTCATTCATCCATCTTTCTCTCTGTGAAGGCGCTCAAAGGTGACTCCTCAGTCTAGGCGCCAATTCTTCTTTGAGTCATCTACTATTCCTCCCCAAGGCGCTACTCTCTCCATAACATCTTAAAGCACCAAGATCAAAACTCCAACCAAGGCGCATCATCTTCCCTTGACTTCTAAGGCGCAAAAACCTCATCTAGGCGCTCTCTGATCTTGCTTCTAAGGCGCAAAAGGAAGATCACTTTCACCAAGGGCGCAAAAGGAGGTCTTTAGTCACCAAGGGCGCAAAAAATGTTGCCGTTTTCATTCTAACTCCGACCTCAAGGGGCTCAATGAACTCTCAAACTCCCTAAAGCACTCATCATATTTAGTATGCCGACTCAATTGAGCCCCTTGATGTGGATTATATAAAACGGATGTATGAAAGCGTATTCAATCATAAACCAAAGGAATGATGGGATATGCTGAATCACAACCAACGTCTATTCATATCGACCTAAACCTCGAAGCTTGCAAGTGGAAGGGAGGTGAGTAAAGGGAACGGGAACGAGAACGATGATTAGTGGACGGGTGAAATGGTAACTTCATGTCCCACAAGAACTTTGGAATTTTCTTATTTTGATTGTATTTTGCGGGATGAAGTAATTTAGAAGGGAAGTGAAATGGAAATGAGAAATTGAATTTACTGGATGTGGAAGCTTCTTTGGATTCAGCTTCTTGAACTTAAGTACTCAAATTTTCACTTGGCTCTTCTTAGAGGAATGGAATGATCTTCTGAGCCTGCTTTGATCTTTGGCATTTATGCTAAGGCATAGAGATCTTAAGATTTTCAGGAATTTCTTTGCTTTTTCATGGATATGGGCATCCAACTTTTATTTTGCGAACATATGGGGGATGGAAGGATTGCAAGCTTCTAGTTCAGACGACACTCACATTCGCTGACCATGATAATGAAATGGGTGAAAGGGATAAAGGATATGGCGAGGGAATTTGGATAAGCGGAGGTGAAATGGATGATGAAAAATATAGCTAGTTACCTGCTTTGAGACTTTGCATAGTAACTAAGACGCAGTGAACACATATAATGGGTGGATAATGGAGATAATAGATTTCAGACGGGGCAGATGGGAACACGAACATCTTGACCTTGTCTTGTATGCAATGGCTAAGGTCATTTGGAAAGGATATTGACATGGAAGTACTCCAAATCTTTCTGGAGTATACAACGAACAACAGGACCATATAGATGATTCAGATATCAGACTTGAATTCATTATTGGATGGAAACTTTATTGCCTTCAAGTGAAATGGATGGAGAGCAAAATGATGAATGGAAGTATACAGAGATGCTTATGATGGAACGGAAGCGGAAATCATGAATTACCTTGAGATTTCACTTGATTTAGGCCCACAAAGACTTTCCTAGACACTTCGGGATCATTAAGATGTGTAAAGTATAACCTCAAAATACTTCAGTCAATACCGAACAACTGGCTCATCTCCTAAGATTAAGCGGTCATGCTATCTAATACTAGCGATGGAATCCACGGGAAATCCATCAATCATGACCCAAGTTTCTCAAAGGAACAAATAAGAACTCATAAAATTAGATTTGACATTTTTAGAATATTATGACCAGAAGATAGCAGTGTCAAGACACAATAGATGATTAGTGTCCCAATCAAGCTCAGAATTTGCGTTGTTAACAATTGAAAACGATGATCCATCAATCCTAAGAATTTCATGAATAAATGTTCAGGAAATGAGCTAACATACTCTAGTGAAAGTATACCAAATGTCTTTTAGATATACATCACCTTGTCAAGAATTAAGAACCCTCAAAACAACTACTCTAAAACAAAACGACTAAACTAAACTATGAAAAGCAAGCAATTCTTGAGTCAAATGACATCAAGACGAGCAAATATAACCTAAGAAAGCCAAACAACTGAAAGAAAATCCTATCTAACTATGTACAAACCAGCCCCTCGGGGAATTCATGGCTGGAAATAGTGCTTCAGGAACTGCCCATTGACAGGCAGTGGAACGTCTTCCCCAGTCAAAGTCTTCAACTTGAAAGCGTTCTCTCCAAGGATCTCAGCAATCTGGTATGGACCTTTCCAGAGATAATCAAACTTGTCATGATCACCTCGCCTTTCATGTGCCTTGTCCCAATATAAAACCAGGTCAGAAATTCTGAAGGCTTTCACTCTCGCCTGACGATCAAACCAACGCTTAACCACTCCTTGATGCTTCATAAACTTATCTAAGGCAATGTCTCGCTTCTCTTCCAGATGCAGGAGCTGTGATAATCTTGTTTGTACTCGTTCATCTTCGTCTAAATATTCTTGCATGAACTGCAAGGTTGGAATCCTCAATTGTATTGGGAAGATGGGATCCTGCCCATAAACCAGGTGATATGGAGAAGTGCCCAGGGAAGACTTGGCTCGAGTTCTGTCTGCCCAAAGAGCGAACTTCAGCTGTGTGTGCCAGTCTCTCGGATTCTTATCCAGCAGCTTCTTGATTGCGTTCAAAAGGTTCTTATTTGTGGATTCAGCCAAGCCGTTACCCTGCGGGTAATAGTTTGATGAAAATTTTAGGGTTATTCCATATTCAAAGGCCCGATTAGAAAATCTGAGTGATGAAAACGCAGGGCCATTGTCGCATACAAGGGCGCTGGGACAGCCAAATCTGGTAATTATATTCTCTTCTAGAAATTTGATCACTACGTCGTAAGTGCAGAACTTCAAAGCATGGGCTTCTGTCCATCTAGTGCAGCAGTCTGTCGCAGTCAGGATATATCTATGCTGTGCAGAAGAAGGTGGATTTATCATACCAATAAAATCTAATCCCCACTTGGCAAAAGGCCTGAATTCGACAACCGGCTGTAAAGGCATTGCTGGGTTTCGTTGTCTTGAAGCTGCCACCTGACAAATGTGGCAAGTTTTGATGTGCTGATGAGCATCTTGAAATAGTTTTGGCCAGTAATAGCCTGCCCTTAATATTTGATTTGCCGTTGCCAGCTCACCACCGTGGCAAGTTCCGAACTTGTCGTGAAATTGTTCCATAATACTTTTGGCTTCGCTTCTACCAACACACCTCAGGTAGATCCCTTCATGATTCTGTCTAAATAAAACTGATCCTTGCAACATAAAGCGTTTACTTCTGTATCTCAATGCTCTTCTCTGTGTTGGGCTCATATGATCCGGACATTTTTGAGATAGCAGGTAATAGACAATATCATCGTACCACTCATCTGGTGATACGGCTTCGAGTACATAAGCCTGCTGAACCAATCCAGGGCCTTCGACTGCAATAGTCTGAGTCAGTGCTTGTCCTCTAACCAACTTCATTGGTTGAATTTCAATGTCGTATTCTTGGATAGTGGCAACCCACTTACCTCTTCTTTCACCCAATTCATTTTGCATCAATAATGTCTTAACCGCAGCATCCGGAACTATAGCATATACTCTGCTCCGCAAGATATAGTGTCGGAATTTTTTGATAGCCTTTACCAGAGCATACGCCTGTTTCTCCACTGCAGGGTATCTCAGCTCAGCGTCCTTAAAAGGGGCACTCATAAACGCGACAGGGTGTTCATCTTTATCATCTATCCTCTGGGTCAAAATTCCTGCACAGGTGTGATCTGACGCAAAAGAATACAAGTAAAACGGCTTCAAATAGTTTGGACTGATGAGAACAGGAGCCCTAGCGATTGCCTACTTGATTTCTTCGAATGCTCTTTTTGCTTGAGGAGTCCATTCGACTTTCGCGTCCTTCTTCAACATATCATTCAAAGGCTTAACAATTTCTGCGAATCCAGTAATAAACTTCCTGACGAAGTTAATCTTGCCAAAGAAAGACTTCAATTCCTTTTTACTGGCAGGCATACTGATTCTTTTGATGGCCTCTACCCGATCTGGATCGATAGAGATGCCGTGTTCTGATATTACGTGGCCCAGGAGCTTTCCTTCTGTTACCCCAAAGATACACTTTTTTGGGTTTAAGGAAATTCCATATGTTCTGCAAGATTCAAACACTCTCCTTAAATGTTCCACATGATCTGCTCTGACTTTTGAGAATACAGTAAGGTCATCCATATAGATGATAATGCATTTTTCGACTATATCTTTGAAGGCGATATCCATAGCCCTCTGGAAAGTGGCTCCTGCATTGATTAGGCCGAAAGGCATTCTTCTATATGCATATGTACCCCATTTGGTAGTGAAAGCGGTCTTTAACCGATCTTCTTCTTCAACCATGACCTGGTTATATCCTGAATATCCATCTAGAAAGGACATCATCTGCGAACCATTTACAATCTGAAGCACTTCGTCAAGTGAAGGCAAAGGATAATTATCTTTCTCTGATGCTTTGTTCAGATTCCTGAAATCGACACAACCTTATTTCTCCATTCTTTTTTCTAACAGGAACCAGATTGGCAACCCACGTTGAGTGCCTTATTGGAAATATTATCCTTGCCTGCAGTAGTTTCTTCACTTCTTGATAGATAAGTGGCTCCAATAAAGGATTAACCGGCCTCTGCCTCTGTCGGAAGGGTTTGCTTCCTGGCTTGAGAGGGATAGTATGTGTAATGATCGATGTGTCATATGTCTTCAAGTCATCATATCCCCAAGCGATAACATCATGAAACTCTCTCATGCTATTGAGGATATTTTCTCTTTCTTCTGGTGTACAAACTTTCCCTATGAAGACATTTCTTACCTCTTCATCTGTCCCCAGATTGACCACTTCACACTTATTTCCGTCTTCATTCCGGTGGGGAGGAGTGCCCAACTTATCGGAATCGAAGAGTCTCTCTAACTCAATCATACCCTTGGGGATGGTATTATCCTTTAGGTTCATGATCCCCTCTGGATCAAACTCAGCTTCAACTTCACTCTCATCGATGACCTGGGTGGTGAAAATACCTGAATTAGTTAAGAAGTCCAATATATGTTTGTCATCATCAAACACCTGAAAGTTTGTGATATTATCTGGTACTGATGGAACTGATGTCAGTTCCACTGTGAACTTCTTTAACCCCTCCATAGCTAATGGCTCAAGAGAACTTGCGGCTTGTGCTAGTGCATTAGCTACTAGATTTGTTGACCTATAAATTGACTTGATGTTAAATGCATCGAAGTCCTCAATCAAATCCCATACCCGGTTTCTGTATTTCTTCAACCTCTTGTCATGACACACATATTGCTTCCTGACCTGTCTGACAACTATCTCTGAATCGCCAAACACATGCAGAATCTTAACCTTCTTCTTTATAGCCAAGAGCAATCCATGCACGAGAGCTTCATATTCAGTAACATTATTTGTGCACGGAAACTGTAATCTTAAGGCTGACAGATAAGCTTCTCCCAGTGGACTAATCAGTTCAAAGCCAGCTCCGAATCCTTGTTTAGATTTTGATCCATCAAATCTCAAAGTCCATACTTGATTATCTCCTGGATTTGACACATCGATGTCTTGATTTGCTTTTGTAAGTTCAACTTGGGTATGTTCCGCTGCTGATGCTGAGGTGCTTGCTTCATCTGTAAAGGCAGTATTCCGAGCAGGTTCTTTTAATTTCATCATACTTGGAATTTCTAACCCCATAGCCTCTGGAATCCTCTTCCTGACCTGTTCTAGGGCTACTACGCACATAGCGCAAGAGAACTCAGAATGAAAAGCATTGTGTATCCTGCAATAATTGGGCAATAATAAATCATGGACAGATGCATGACTTCCTAACTCTACGCCTTGCTTCACATGTTTCATCATAAAGTTTCGGAAGTTTTCAAACATGCCTTCCCCTTCTTCATCTGATGATATGCCATGATCACTTTCTATGAGGACCTCTGTTGAACTATGCAGCATTAAAATCTCCTCCACCTTAGGCTTGTAAACACCCAAGTCTGTCTCTATAAAAAGGATCTCATTGTCTTCACCATATTCAGTGATCATCAATTTCAGATGCGGAGTGCTATCTATCCTGATTTGATTCGGCAATCCTTTCCATGATAGCCACATATGCGAAAAGTCGGTGGAAACGTACCCATTGAGTTTCTTCAACCAATCTCTGCTTAGCAGCATCCCGTACCCCTCAAGTATGTCCACTACTGAAATGTCAATGTAATGCTGAATCCTGGGATCAGCTGCCAACTGCATGTGAATATTGTGTAATTCTCCAATAACTGGAACTTCAGTTTTTTCCAACTAAGTAACTTTCTTGTTTGTCTGCTTCGGGATGAGACTGAGTTTCTTACAGATACCCAATGGCATCACATTACTTGAGGCTCCTGAATCCATTAAACAATTATGTAACAGTTTGACAAACATTCTAACTGATATCAAGAACGGAGGCTGTTCATCTCTTCCCTGGTAAAAGACTACCGATTTCTTCTTAGGAGCACTATATCGGTCATTTGCTAGATCTGGATTGACTCGTGAGCTTTGAATCTTTGGTGCATTATTATCTTCTGCAGGCTCTTCCTTTATTGTAACTGACTTGCCGTCTGTCATATTGGATGAATCCTGTGCAATGAAAATAGCATTCGTCTGACCTTGTGGGTGAGGTGGCCTCATTTGGGTTGGATTCGCATTTTGACCCACATATGCTCTTGGTGCATTTGAAGTGGATGGACCTAATGATCCTGTGGGAATTTGTACATTTTGATGTCCACCTTTTGCGATGGTATCATCAACACTTCTTAAAAAGGCTTCCTTCATTTCAGGTACTCGAATCAATTCTGTCAGTGGTAAGTTGATCTTGATCTTCTTGAGTTCCTCGACAACACATTGACTCAACCTCTTTAAATCATCCTTAGGAACTTCCTTTCTGGCTGGATCAATTCTTGAGGAAAGATTCTGCTGTTGAGCCTCTTGTGCTGGGACAACGTTCTGAGCTGGATTCCGCTGTCTGTATTCAGGCGCATCCCTTGGATAGCTTGGATTGTTACTTGCATTAGGGTTTGGCGGAGTGTGCAAGTTATTAGGAGTTGATGTAGTAATAGGATCTTGTGCCCGGTAATTCCGCTGATAAACCCTTTGTGGTGCATTGCCGGTAGATTGCTGAAAGGCCTGAACTTCATCGGGTTCTTGAGTTTGGGAATTGCCTTCGAATGGCGGAGGATAGTATGCATCATCAACAGGCCCATTTGCAGAGGCTGGCGGGAATCTTCCATTATATTCGGTCATGTCGTATTCCATCATAGGTGGAAAAGTAAAATCTTCAATCATCAGGGCTTGATCGTACCTTTGCGTGGGCACAATTTCATATCCGGTGACCAGAGGGTTCTCTAGCACCTGCGATCCATGCATCTCTTGCTGAAAGATATCAGCAGCTATCTTAAATTCGGGGCATTGAAGTTCTGAATGCTGATTGGTGTTATGCAACCTGCACCAAGTGGACAATGCAGCTTCTGCTAAGAAGACTTTCTCTGCTGGTTTTGGGTCAGAAGCCGGTGGATTATCAAGCGGTGAAGGTACAGTTCCATTGTTCGGTGCAGTGTTCCAGGTTTTATTCTGCCGTTGAAAGCCTTGATTATTTCCTCTGAAGCCTTGATTGTATCCCTGATTATATCCAGGGTTGTATCCTTGATTACCGCCCTGGTTTCCCTGGTATCCTCCCTGATTGCCTTGGAAATTCCTCTGCAGATAATTATTCTGATTTCTCAAATGTGTAACTTCAGTAGACAACTTCTTCACCTGATCAATCAGCTCTTTCATTTCATCTTTCTCATCCTGGGTCTTTGCAACAGATGATGATCCTTGCAGATACACTGGCTTTTCAGGCGCAACTTGTGAAATCGGCACCCCCGGATGCAGGACTAATTGATTAGCAGGAGTGGGAACGGGGATTGGATTCATTACAGGTGTATGTTGAGCCAATGCGTGGTTGATCCCCTGGATTTGATTTGGCATTGCCACATGCCCTATGTGATTAAGTGGCCCATGAGTGTTCATCCCCAAATCTGTGTTCACCTGAACGGCTTCAGCATATGCTCCTGTTAGAGTGGTAGGCGGGGTTGTTGCTCTTTTCACAAACATAGAAGTAAGGCGATCCAATGCAGCATAATAAATCTCCTTCGCCATTTCTGGAGTGATGTCATATGGAGCTTGTAATCTAGAATATGCTTTATGAAACCTGTGATTAAAAGAGGCAATAGGCTCATGTTCCTGTCTTCTTACTTCGATGAATTGCTTGTAGAGTTCTGCAGGAGTGATGGGAATCTTGAACCTCTCCAAGAAAGCAGTTTTCATCTATTCCCAACTGGTAATCGATCCAGCTGGGAGGTTAACATACCAAAAAGTAGCATCTCCTTCAAGAGAGTAGGGGAATAACCGGCATGCTACATCCTGGTCCGTGATCCTTCGATTTACCAGAGTACCTTCAAAGATCTTAATATGCTCTTCAGCCGTCCTGCTTGGATCGTTGACATGAAATTTTGAGCAAAAATGTTCAGGGTTTTTGGGCATATCGTGGTAGTCTATAAAAGTCCTGAGGGGTGAGACATTTCCCAGGGGCCAAGCTTGTGCTGCCATTGGCACGTTGGGTTGTCCTGGTCCTGCTTGAGTAGCTCCTTGCTGAAGTGGAGTACCTATGGTGGTTACTTGGACGTTGCTTGATTGAGCAACTCCCCGATTCTGCTTCTGCGGAGGTGGAGTTTGAAATAAATTTGAAATATCACCTCCACTTGGAGATCCTTGGCCCGATGAAGTTGCCTTCTTGCCTTTCTTCAACTTTGAAGGGAACCCCAACTCGGAAAACTCCTTAGATGCTCCTGGTGCAGACCTTAGAATTCTTTGGTGCCTTTCTGGCGAGAAAGAACCAATTCGCTCCAGGATGTTCTTCCTTCTTCCGAAACAACTTTGTTAAACGGCCCTCCTTCTAGCGCCAAAAATGTTGATGATTGTTTTTGGACAAGTCAACAATTAGAGTAAAATACAAAGTATCTGACTCCCTCTTGAGCAAAGCCTCTCGAATGCTGAACTATGTGATCAAACAAGATGACTCCAAGGTTCCTTTCTGATGGTTTTGTAAGAGACAGCTCAGTGACTAAGTATGATTTTGCTGTTAACACACAAAGGGACTTACGCAATTGTTCAAATAAGCTGTTGTTTTAATGATTACGGAAGCGAATACTGGAGAGTCTAAGTACTACAGCTGATGGTGTATGATTTAGCAATTGATGTTCTTGGTTCTAATTCTAACTCAATGGATAAAAAAAGGCAAAAGATGAAAAGTTTAGAAACACTAATCTAATCCTAAATGCAAGGATGATTACTACTCTAGGTGAAACCAAACCAGATCCTGCTTCGCCAAGATGGACAACTACACAAGATAGGCGCAATCTTCTAAGGTGTACAAGATGTTTAAATCACTTATGTTCATGAAGGTTTCAACAAACATAAAGATCAAATTGAAATCTATAAGTTCATACCATTTGTAGTTTGTGGCATGCAAATTGCAGTGCATGGTTGGTCTGAACAAAATTGGACATCAATTTGATCTTTATGTTTGTTGAAACCTTCATGAACATAAGTGATTTAAACATCTTGTACACCTTAGAAGATTGCGCCTATCTTGTGTAGTTGTCCATCTTGGCAAAGCAGGATCTGGTTTGGTTTCACCTAGAGTAGTAATCATCCTTGCATTTAGGATTAGATTAGTGTTTCTAAACTTTTCATCTTTTGCCTTTTTTAATCCATTGAGTTAGAATTAGAACCAAGAACATCAATTGCTAAATCATACACCATCAGCTGTAGTACTTAGACTCTCCCGTATTCGCTTCCGTAATCATTAAAACAACAGCTTATTTGAACAATTGCGTAAGTCCCTTTGTGTGTTAACAGCAAAATCATACTTAGTCACTGAGCTGTCTCTTACAAAACCATCAGAAAGGAACCTTGGAGTCATCTTGTTTGATCACATAGTTCAGCATTCGAGAGGCTTTGCTCAAGAGGGAGTCAGATACTTTGTATTTTATTCTAATTGTTGACTTGTCCAAAAACAATCATCAACAGTATCCAATTTGTTCACCCATGCTCTTACACTTATCTTGCCACTACCATCAAAATTTGGAAGAGGTATCTTGTTCAAAGCATCCTTGTACTCCTTTGGTTGAGCTCTTCTTTGCCTTCGTTGATTCACTCTACCTCTTCTAGTTTCACGCTTATGGTTCAAGAAGGTATTGATGTTCACTCTATCCCGAACATGATCCGGAAGTGAATCATACTCATCAATCAAGGCTGTCAAGTCATCAACATCTTCATCTTCAAACTCTTCCTCAATTACCTCTTCTTCTCTAGGAAGAAAGGTAAGCTGCATAGGTCTCTCAACAGTTGATGTGTGTGTCCTTCTCCTTGGTGAACCTGCAATGCTGCCTATATCATCAGCCCTGTTGTTGTTCCTGTTATTACCCATCAAAGCTTGAAACATTCTTTCAATATTTGCATTTGTTTGTCGCTGTTGTTCAGTTGCCTCACACTGTTGAGCTACCATCTCACGCTGATTTTCAACCATCTCTCTAACCATTTGATCCATATCAGCTTGTGGATTACCTTGCTGCCTTCTATCACCCATTGGCCTTCTTCTATAGTGATGAGGCAAAGGATCAATGTTGAAGTTCATAACCCATAGGCTAGCAGGGCTATGGCTCTAATACCACTGTAATATCCCTAATGGATATTGGACTGAAATTTTAAAGCTCTGATACCACTGTAATATCCCTGATGAATATTTATGAACTTCTCTGGTTGTGTAGTCTAGAGATCAGCAACAACATTGATATGATATTCAAATTAAAGATTTGAATATCCTTATAATTCAAAGTTTGACTGAAAAACTTAATTCAAATATCACTGTGAAAACTCAAACTATACATCTTAGAAGATATATTGCAAAACAGTGTTGAAGTTCAGGGAATTACAAATGATGGATGACAACTACTTTTCAGATCATTGATTCCCTGTTGGTATACTGAACATAATCTTTTCTATCTGATATCAGGTTTAAATGATCAATGAAATTCAATGAAACTCTGTTGACATACCAAATCTATTCATTATCCGTTATTGTTCAACTGCTGACACTGGATGATATCTAATCTGTCTTGAAGAATTCCCATGAACTGGACCAAGAGTCTTCTTTTTCAAACAAATGTTTTCTGCTGAATGGTTGCAGTGATCCACAAATGACAACAGTTTATAGTTTTCTGGACGAAAGCACTGGATTATTTTAGATACCATACACTACCTTTACTATCACCGATGCTCTGCTAGGCAAGAATCAAACCAGATATAGGAAGATTTCCAATCTCCTATGTAGAGTTTCTGTCAATCACATAATGGAGATTCTTTCAGGCGCTAACACTGATCCTCTTTAACTTGATGGATGCACCCAATGCTATTCCTTTATCATTCGGCGTCCAATCTCCTTGAGGCTCACCATGATTCTCATTGATCACTGACGCACAGTGAACTCCTTTTTTATTTAGTCAGCTAAATGAAATGGAGTCCCACTCTTATATCAAGTGCTTCTCTTAACAATCCACGAACTTCATGCCTCGAAGTCTCTATACCCAGGGCGGCGTTACAAACCAGTGGCAATCATGATGATTCGAACCCTATCACATACCACGCTGGCTCCTCCCTTTTAAGATGCCATGATTACTCAGCAATGATGACCTTCAAAATATATGTTGTTGCAATGATAAATATTTAAATGTGAAATCGTCCCTTTCCCTGGCAATTATATTCAATGACAGCAATAGGACTTGGCAATGAGTGCTCACGGCAGTGCCTTAGAGAAATCTTCACTTGCTTAGAAACAGCGACCCCACAGAGACTTTGCAATTCTCTTTTATCCTATGCGGTTCCCTCTAGAAATGCTACACTGAAGATCCAAGAGTCTCTATTTGAATCGATCTCTTGTATCTGAGGGCCCACAATCCACTAATTCACTTGTATACAAACACAAACATGAAAAACTCACGAATTGCCTTATGAAAATATAGATATATTAATAAGATAGCTGACTGTATCTTTCTGTCAGACCTTGTCTCCCATTTTGGCAACAATTCATAAATAATCAAAAATCTGAATAATCATAAACTTCAATACTGCAAATAAGATATTCAGATAGATAATTAAAATCAGAGGTAATCACTGATTTGCATACATTTATTCCAAAGTTGATTACAAGAGGACTTTATTCCCAATCGACAATGGTCACTAACCAACTATCGATTATACAAAAATTACCCACACCTAATACAATGAGGCCCAGTTGTGAAATCTGAAATGACTTCACCTCAATTATTCAACAAAAAGCCAAGAAATTCTCTTTGACACTGACTAAATACAAAACCTAAGTCATAGACACAAATTGAAAAACCAAGACATAAGCATTTGAAAAAGCATGTTCAACAATGACTCTCAAGCTTCCTTTTAAAGCCATTACATCAATTAGGCCCAGCGTAATTTTATTAAATGAGAGTTTACATGTACACATCATACCCAAAGCATTTTATATGCTTTTACATGAACTTTATTAAATGCTTGCACTTGTACTTTTTAAATGCTTGTTCATAACACTTTTAATAAAGTGTAGTACTACTGACTTAAGTAACTTAAATAAAATATTAATTTTATAAAGTAAATAAAAATACTTCACAAAATTAATTTATAATTATAATATTTTAAGTTACTTAAAAGTGGGGACATGACATCCAAATCAGACTTGAAAATAATTGCATGAATTATCATAGAATATATTAAACATCCACACGATCATACTAAAAGATTTGTCCAATCATGTAAGTGATATTCATCATGAACTTTACACAATAACTATGACAATTACATATCCATGAGAAGCATGAAGTCTGCTGATATAAAATATGAAGGGCAATATATCAATTAAAAAATCAGAACTCTGCTGTTACAACTCAGATTCATATTTCAGCTTGTACATACCACGAAATCATGGACAAATGCTTACAAATAGTGGCGCTTCAAGGTGTAGAGTCAAAACCCTAAGTGCTGATGCAATTTGCCCAACAAGGGGCCTGCCACATAAGCAAATGAGGTCTGCTGATCTGCTGTGATGAAGTTCTGCTCTGTCCAAACCCTAAACAGCAACTTAACCTTCAAATATGCATGAAATCTTCCTCCAAAAGATGGTGCTCCAAGGTAGGGCACTTCTCCTTGCAAATGATGGACTATCCACACCAAGTATGCCTCTAAGAATGATCTCCACAATGTCATCTGCAGTCTGCTCTGTAAATCTGCTCCAAACAATTAAGTGCAAGTGAATTCCTGTGATGGAATTCTCCTAGGATAGTGAGGTTTTCATCCCACAATCCTTTCTAGAGATCGCTCTCCAAGTTGTATGAGAAAAGATGCTTGATTGATGCCTCAAATGCCTCAATTCCAACTTGTATATATACATACATGCTTCGAATTTCCCTTCAGGCTGGCCGACCTGGCAGTATTCAATGTATTTTTCCCCTTTTTAGGGCTGACCTTATGGAGTATTGGGCGCCCATCTTCTAGAGCCGACCTAGGCAGGAGTATATATATATATTATTTGAGCATTTGTTCCCTTCTAAGAGGACCGACCTCCTGCCAAGATAAATTAAGTTAAAGATATAATTTATCATTGTTTGACTTCTTCTAGTGCCATCATGGATAGGAGGTATAGTGTATTTGTTCCATCCTTCGAGCGCCAAGATGAGATGTGGAGAATATTTGTCTTTCGAAATGTAAGTCATCCAAGATAGTGATAACAATAACCTCCATAGTGATGTATACCATGTGACCGTGGAGGCTGAAGCAAGGTATCTGTATGAGAGCATCCTCTGATGTAATGATGGCACATTATTGTCCCTTGGTGTGATTGTGTCAAGTCTCATAACACAAACCCATATGGAAGACCCTCCAAGTGGCTCACTCCAAAGAAGACAAGTTATCTCATCCCTGACAAGTGCATCAATAGCATCACAAAAGTATGACGAGTCATCTTCATGGCCCGTGGTGTCCTCCATAAATCCCGGAGTGGTGTGATAAGCCCTAATTAACTCTAATAGCGACCATTCCAAAAATGGAGACATTACATGTGACTCCTTCAAAGAGCAGCAACCATATGAAAGATTGTGACTCTTCCTTTCCAAGAGAAGATATAAATTGGACAAGGAAGGAATGGAAAAGGGGGCATGAAGCATAAATCATTCATCAAGGAAGCAAGCAATAAGAAAGAAATATATATTTAGCAGAGATAAATCTGCAGGAATAGACCAGCAGTGATATATATATGCAATAATTGATAACAACAGAGAATTATGTATTGCAGCCATTCTATCATGCTATAAGTCTATCGGCCTCTCATTCTATTAATCTATTAGTCCATCATTCTACTATCCGATTATTATATCATTCTCTCATTCTATTCTTCTATCATTATACCATTCTATTCTATCAATCTATCATTCTATTATTCCATCATTCTATTATTATATCATCCTTTTATTCTATCCTTCTATTATTCTATCATTCTATCGTTCTATAATTCTATTATTGAATCAATCAAATCAGCAAATATCTGAGATATCAATTAGCAATCAAGGAAGCTATCTTCATTGGAAGGAAGTCATATAAGAATCAAGCAGAAGGAAATATATCAAGTATATATATTGGCTATACAACAAGTGTTAACAGCAAAGAAGGCTATATTACAATCCTTGAACCGAACTTGAAATCCATCAAGAGGTACTTTTAACCCAATGAACCATCACATTTGGAAGGAATGTTAAATGCATATTAGGGGACAAGCAGTAGCACTGGTCCCTTCATCAAGTAGGCCACCCCAAGTTGGATGGACAGGAGTTCCTGCCACTTGTGGGCCAAGGGGTGGAATTATCCGGGATGGACGTACCGTGCCCTTGGGCTTAGTGAGGAGGACAAGCTCCCGACGCCCTATATGCTTCCTCATAGAATTTCATTATGTGGTTGACCATTGGGAATAACCCTGAAATGATTATATGTCTGCTCTGTGAATTCCGTGTATGCTTCGTGTATAGTGTGTAAACTTTGTGCTTGTTAATATATGTATTGCATTAAAAATATTGATTATGCTATGATGTTTTGATCTCATTATTTATGTTATGAAGTATTGATCTCATTAATAATTATGCTATGATAGATGAACTTAATATGAATGATAGATGAATTTTAATATGAATAATGCTATGAACTGATTATTATCTAATTTATTGATCTTCAATATTTCTAATGTCCCTTTCAATTATTATTGTATGCAGGTAAAGAAATCAGGAATATCCTAAAAGGGGACATTACAAGTGGTATTAGAGATTTGATCCTGCCAACCTGCGGATCAAAGATAGTATATGCAATTAAGCCAAAGAGCTCAACGAGCCGTGGAAAGAGAAAGGAGAAAACTAAAATGGGTGATTGTGGGGTAGATCAAGAGAATGAATTGAAGGTTTTTATGCAGCAAATGCAAAATGAACAAGAGAGACGTTCCTCCACACATCAACGAGTCAATCCAAGCACCTACAAAATAGGAACCCATTCCTACAATATTGTCATAGACATTGACCCCTACACATCAATCGAAGCTAGAAGTAAAGGCCTCCAACTCACATGGTATAGAAAAACAAACCTGATCATAATTTTGATCTGCACACAACAAAGTTTGTTCATGCCTATCAAAATGAAAACTCTAAATTTCAAGGTGAGATGCAACATATTTGTTGTCCTTCTAAACATAGCAACTCCTTTATTTCCTCATCAGCACTCAAACTCCAAACAAAAGACTCAAGCTCAGGAGCAGCAATGTCATCTCCAAAAATAGAAACACAACCTATGTCAAACTAGAGGGCATCATATTCACTTGTATGCTCACCAATGCCTTGGACAGTTGGCGGCCTAAAATACATACTCATCATAAATACTGATATACTCATACTCGTTTGAATCACTTGCATGATCCAAGCTATCATTCAAACCATTAACACAGAAATTAGATTCTTGAGGCACCTCACATGAAGAACCAAGTTATTCTAATTGCCTCCCTATTGTAGACTCTTCATTGAAACCTGCTACATAACAATCACTACTGAAAACAAGCTGATTTATGCCCTCTTCCTTGTGCAAACTTACATTCAAATCCCAAGCAAACCCCTTATGTTCAGGTATAGCACATCTTACTTTTAAATCAAACGCTTGAGTCTTCATCGTGATAAAAGTTCCATACTAAAATGTGCTCATACCTAAGTCCTGAAAATTTTTGAGGACTAGAAACATCTTACTCACAAATGTTAATACTCTTAGAAACACTTGAATCACATTCGTGATTCAAATCGACACTCAACTCATTAACGAAGAAAAGAGAAACCTACAAGCTCTCAAATTGACATGTTAGTAATCTCTCAATCATCTCTTCGCATTGTATGTAACTGGTGTCTTCTCATTCACGAAATTAGTTCACTAGTTTTTATGTCTCTTCATGAAAAAGTATCTATCGGTTTCATTACCTACAAAATTGAAATAACTGACTCCTAATTATTGTTTCCAAATATTAATTCACAACAAATGTTTGCAAGTCACCATCTTATCATCAAGTGGATGCATAAAATCACCAAGTAGATCCCATAATCTATGAATGGTCAACACACTTGTCCAAAACAATTGTCTAATTCCCTCTACGAATTTCAGTAATACTATATCCAATCAAATGCTCAATGAAACAAACCAATCAACAATGCACTAATACAACAAAAAACTGATTTCTAAATCATGAATCACGATGTATTAGCTACAAATATTGGAACTTCACAACAATATCAAACCCTAGGAAATGTACTTCTCACAAAGACATATCCAACCTATCAGTCTCAAAGTGTTGTGAAAATCCATAGATCATATCATTTCTTAAGTCAAGTAATGGACAAGGTCATATAATCCATATCCAAGCTGATCATAATCTACGATTTACACAGATGCATGTACACAATATCACCAAAATCTATATCCAATAACCAATATAGAAATTAAAGTATTGAAGTCACAATGCTTTTGCAAAACTCCATATCTATAAACATTTACAAGATCATGTTTAGCCATATCCATAAGAAAATTAATATTGGAACCTGTTGATGTTTTTGTGCCAACAACAACAATAGAATAAAACACTAAGTATCCTATTCTCTCTTGGACAAAGTCTCTCAAAGGCTAAGCTATGTGATCCAGTGAGATAACTTCAAGGTTCCTTATTCGTGATTTGTAGTGGATGAACTCAATGATTTAATGTGATCTTGCTGATAATCACAAAGGGACTTACGCAGACTTCTTCTTACTTCATTCAGCTTATTTCTCCTTTCAGTGTGGATGATGCATGTGCTATATCTCAATAATAAAGAAAAGGAAAATGATAAGGGCTTAAAGAAACTAATCTAAGGTCAATGAGGCAATGATGATGCATAAATAGACAAACTCCTTAATCAACCTAACTCCACTTCACCAAGAATGCCTACAACTACATGGAGTAGGTGCAATCTCCTAAGGATAGCGAATGACTTTCAAATCATGAAAATTCATATTAGCACCCATCAAACGACGCAGCTCAAACAAGCATCCACAATCAAACTCTAGCAAATTATGATAAAGCTTAGACTAACTTTACACAACACTTCACCAACGATAAATGTCAAAAGCATGAGCTAGGAGTTGATCAAATATTCAATACATACATACATTACATCAATGAGCTACTACTACTACTCCACTTTTAATCCGCTTAGAAACATCTCTCTGTTTCATCAAGATACAAGAAACCATGTTATTCCACAAGACAACACTTAGCACCAAGCGAACTCCAATGTCATTGCATTAATCTTGAGAAATATTTACAGCAATCTTCAAGTACTCTCAGAGAATTTCGAGAGTCTCTTCTACTCTACTTCTCTATTCTACTGCCCACTAACTACTAACTTTACAAATGAGGTAACAAGGCCTTTATATAGAGTTCCAGAATTACAACGAAGGGCCTGGATCAATTCAAGTAGCCAAGGGCCAGGATCATGCCATCTCAGCAATTAGTTACAACAACTTGCTATTTTTAGTACATAAGAGAGGCAATGAAGGCACGCTTTCCAAGATGATAAGCTTGTAGTGAAATGACGTGGCGAAATATGATTGGCTTGATAATGTGTATCTACCACGTAGGTGCCACCTCAGCAACTCTCATGGATTCAACAGTTTATTCAATTTGCTTTTGGCATATTCTCAAATTGCATCATCTGTGTGATGTCTTCGAATGTGATTGCTTTGAACTTGAACGTTTGGGAATGTATCCTTGTTGTTCTTGCCTTGTTCTTTTGTAAGTCGGATGTGTATGATACATGTTGCTCATTTGTCTAACTCTGATACTTCTTCTTTTGACAGGATATAACTGATCTTCTTTGGATGCTCCTTCATGGCTAGTAGTGTAAACAATGATGATGCCTCATGGAGTAGGAGACTTCTCGGAGACTTGAAGATTGAAGAAACTTGAAGCTTGAATGGATGGATGTCTTCGATGATGCAAATAATGAAGTATTCCAGCACGATGATCTTGAAGTGGTCTCCTCTGTAATGACAACCTCTTGATTTCACTCCTTGGATGAAAGTGACTCCAAGACTTGCTCCTGCAACACAACAAAGAAACAATATCAATCTCTTTATAACACAAAGAAATCACTTTAAACATTTAAATAACCCTTTTCCAATCTAGGCGCATATTTAAGGTTCTGGAGGTGCAAAAGTGCGCCTAAGCTAAAATGGCCTTATATTTGCTATTTTTATGATTCAAACGATTGTGAATGTCTTAGAATGACTCCCTTTATCTAGGCACCCATTTAATGATGTGAAATCATGCCTTTTTCTTTGAGGCGCAAATTTGAGTTTGCAGAGATGGATAAGTGCGCCTAGAATTCCCAGCTTTATACTTGTCACTTTTGTGATTTCAAACAAGTAGACATGTCTTATAGTGACTCTCTCTCTCAAGCGCTTACTTCTAGAGGTGAATTCTATGCATTCTTACTTAAGGCGCAATTTGAGGCTTGTCCAGATAGGAAAATGCGCCTAGCTCAAATGACTTCATATTTTATCATGTTTATGATTTTCAACAATTGAAGATGACTTAAAACATCTCTCCTCCTTAAGGCGCTTACTTGGTGATGTTAACTCATGTATTCCTCCTGAGGCGCAGATTGATGACTGTGGAGCGGTGAAAGTGCGCCCAACACACTGAGCCTTGTATTTGCCAATTCAATGACCCTAAACAATTAGAAATGCCTTGGAATGATTCCTTCTCCAAGGCGCTCATTTTCAATGTGAATTGATGCATTCCTTTTGAGGCGCTAGTTTAAGGTTGTAGAGACTGAAAAGTGCGCCTAGGATTACTTAGTGAATTTGATGTCTTTAAACTCATTCAGATACCTTAAAGATGCTTAATCTTGACAAGGCAAAGTCCTTTCAATATTGATTCCTGCTTCTAGAATTGAGGCGCACTTTAATGATGGAATAGGTGTGAATTGGCACCTTAATAAGGATGAATGTTCACTTCATTTTAAGCACACTTTGGATGTGTGGGAGTGAAAAAATGCGCCTTGAGTTACTTGGCTTGTTGTTTGATATTTAGTGGTTTCAATCACCTATTTACACTACATCTCTTAGCCGCTCATCTTCATGTTTACATATCCTTTGTTCCTAAGGTGCCAAAATGATGCTTTGTAAGTGGGAAAGTGCACCTAGACTACTTAGGTGATGTTCTTGCTTCAACTTTTGGTTTCAAATTAGTGTATAGAAGGCTTCTTACCCCATGTGATATCAAATTTCAAGTTTTAAGCCTCCTTTGCAAGGCGCACTTTGCAGGTTCAACAGGTGTGAAATTGTGCCTTGACTTAGGCTAGTTCCTTCTTCAAGTTCTACCAATTCAAGTCTATATGTCAGCTCAAAAGGAAGTCTTAACACTGAACATTCCTTAAAACTCATAGATTTAAGCATACTTCTCCTTAGGCACAATATGATGGCTTTACTGATACAAAATGGCGCCTTAACTCATTTGAGTGAATTTTGAACTTAGGCAATTGCAAGTTGTCTTTGGGTGGAGTAGCTCTTCAAGGCGCCACTTGTTTCGATGACTTCTAACAAATTTCTTTCAAGGAACATATTAATGGTTGAACAGGTGATGAAGTGTGCCTTATCTTCCTCAAGCAATCAAACCTAACACTAGGCGCACCTTTGGGGTTCCAGAAATGATGAAATGCGCCTAGACTTGGTATTTTTTGACATTTTCTAAGTCAAACAGTTCATATCTCATACTTAGGCGCAATATTAGGTCTCCAAATGATGCCTTTCCTTCAACAATCCTAGGCGCAGTTTTAGGTGTGTAGAGATGCAAATTTGCGCCTAGGCCTACTTAGTCATTTTCTTGCAAGATTTTCAATGTTAAAGCAACATTTCCTAGCAGGGCGCCCTGGTTTCAACTTGTCATTCGTCATGATTTTATCAAAGTCTAACATTACCCCCTCGCTTATAGTCATGCAACTTACCCTGTCATTACCACTGACTTCATCATGAAACAATCTAAAGACATCATTCAAGATCTAAGACAAAGCATCGGAGCTCAAAAAAGGGGGTCCCCATTTGCAATGGAGCGATGTGTGATTAGGTCACAACAGAACCTGAGGCCATCATTAACATGAGAGAAAACTTGTCTAAAATTATGTACCTTGCCAATTACCAACTCTTGGTTTTGTTGTTGAGAGATATTGCGAAATACAAACACATGAATCAGAAGCATATTGGACAATAAAATGTCCTCATACTTTAGAGGATGTTATCAACCTTATGATATTAAAGGACTATGTTGGCGGTTGGATTGAGGCAAGTATACTAACAACAATTCTTCAAGGGAAATCAATGTCTAGAAATTACAAATCTACAAGGATGATTGGGGATCCGAGCTGGTGATTGCTTGAGGACAAGCAATCTTGGGTAGGGCGGACTGTAATGTTCTATTTTCAAAATAAAGCCAACACATGTTTTGAAGCCTTCGGTGATCAGGTGAAGAAATGGGTTTAGTCGTCTATTGATTTAATACATTTCCAAGAAGAACTCAACTAGGTAGATTCCTTGTAATGAAAGTATTTGTCATCTTTGTTCTCACTAAGAGGTGGAAAATGAGGAGATCTTTATTTTCAGCAGTTTCATCTTTAGTGAGATCCATTGGAGGCACTATTCTTTGCATAAAGCTTCAGGAAGTTCGCTATCCATCTTCTTTGATTATCATGGACAAAGTTGTTTGGTCCTTTTCATTTGGGAGGCCATTACTTCGAGAAGTAGGGCATCACGGAATATATGTACTACTAGGTCGATTAGCTTCTTTCAGGCATATCTCAAATATTGGGAATATTATGTGTCCCTTGGATGCAGGTCCATAACGGTGATAGGTTGGTGAGACAGCATCTAAAGAGTATACTTATAGAACAAACAAACTTCACGAGCATTGAAGAGAAAACTGTCATGCCCCGCCAAAACAAGAAGCCAACTTTGCATGAGTTTAAGAGATGAATAATCGCAGAAGGAATTGAAGCCGCTTCCATAAGAAGACATTGGTAGATCATAATAGAGGTGGCGCCAATGTTATGCCAAACGGAGGAGACAAATATTTAAGGAAAAGGGTGATGCTAGTTTCATACTCGCGATTGGAATTAAGGTTTGTTAAATTATAATTATAATTATAAGGGACAGCGGTTATGAGGAGTTGTGACTCCTTCAAAGAGCAGCAACCATATGAAAGATTGTGACTCTTCCTTTCCAAGAGAAGATTAAAATTGGACAAAGAAGGAATGGAAAAGGGGACATGAAGCATAAATCATTCATCAAGGAAGCAAGCAATAAGAAAGAAATATATATTTAGCAGAGATAAATCTGCACGAATAGACCAGCAGTGATATATATATATATATATATATATATATATATATATATATATATATATGCAATAATTGATAACAGCAGACAATTATGTATTGCAGCCATTCTATCATGCTATAACTCTATCAACCTCTCATTCTATTAATCTATTAGTCCATCAATCTATTATTCGATTATTATATCAATCTCTCATTCTATTCTTCTATCATTATACCATTCTATTCTATCAATCTATCATTCTATTATTATATCATCCTTTTATTCTATCCTTCTATTATTCTATCATTCTATCGTTCTATAATTCTATTATTGAATCAATCAAATCAGCAAATATCTGAGATACCAATTAGCAATCAAGGAAGCTATCTTCATTGGAAGGAAGTCATATAAGAATCAAGAAAAAAGAAATATATCAAGTATATATATTGGCTATACAACAAGTGTTAACAGCAAAGAAGGCTATATTACAATCCTTGAACCGAACTTGCAATCCATCAGAAGGTACTTTCAACCCAATGAGCCATCACATTTGGAAGGAATGTTAAATGCATATTAGAGGACAAGCAACAGCATTGGTCCCTTCATCAAGTAGGCCACCCCAAGTTGGATGGACGGGAGTTCCTGCCACTTGTGGTCCAAGAGGTGGAATTATCCAGGATGGACGTATCGCACCCTTGGGCTTGGTTGAGGAGGACAAGCTCCCGGCACCCCATATGCTTTCTCATAGAATTTCATTATGTGGTTGACCATTGGGAATAACCCTAAAATGATTGTCTGCTCTATGAATTCCGTGTATGCTTTGTGTATAGTGTGTATACTTTGTGCTTGTTAATATATGTATTGAATTAAAAATATTGATTATGCTATGATGTTTTGATCTCATTATTTATGTTATGAAGTATTGATCTCATTAATAAATTTTGCTATGATAGATGAGCTTAATATGAATGATAGATAAATTTTAATATGAATAATGCTATGAACTGATTATTATCTAATTTATTGATCTTTAATATTTCTAATGTCCCTTTCTAGTGATTATTATTGTATGCAGGTAAAGAAATCAGGAATATCCTAAAAGGGGACATTACAAAGTTGGAATGAATCTCCTCCTCTTTGGCTCTTGAAATAGGACTAGGAGTGGAGTGGTCCAAATAAACTTGTCAAATATTTGGGTATTTCGTTTGCTCTAGATCCATCTCTTAAGGACGTGAAAGTCGGTGTTTCATAAAATTGAAAACAGACCCAACAAGTGGCATGGTCATCTTCTTTCTTTGGCTGGTAGAGTTTAGGTTTGTCAGAAAGTGCTTTCTTCATTTAGTATCTAGTATGCATCAACTTGGTTATTCAGTAGCACTCAAGCGGAAAAAATTCAAAGAAGAATGGTTAGGAGCTTCTTATGGTTTGATGGAAGGGTAATAAGAAAAGAACATGTGGTAGCTTGGAAGTGGTGCTGTATTTCCAAAAAAAGTGAGGCTCGGGGTTAAAGGATCTCGAAATCTAGGGCTTAATTCTTGCTACAAAATGCATTTTAAAGGCTCTAGGGGGCACAAAACCTTGGAAAGTTCTGGTGAGAAATAATTTAGGTTGTTTGTTCCCAAGAAAAATAGGAGCTCGAAAGGGCCCCACCCACATGACATTTTATTTGGCAAATTATATGTTAAACCTATTGGTTTTTCCATTTTCTATAGTATTTGGAGGTCTTGGGAATCTATAATTCATTTGTTGACCATGCATGATGCATTTCAAAAAGGGACAGTAAATTTTTTAGCTTTAGATCCATATGGTGGAATCTTTCTTGGAATAATAAAACCTCTTTCTCTTGACCAAAGGTTGTTCTGATAAATACTAGCCTTCTAAAGGAATAATAAACTTTGATAATCTGTTTGAGAATGGCTTTTTAATTTCATGGGAGGAGGTCAAGAGGAAGTTTTCAATACCAAATTCACAGAAAAGAACATTCTCTTTGATCTCTAAATATGTGAATGGCATTAATGTTCCTATCAAATTGCTATTTAATACTGAAATATTGGATAATATTAGTTGGAGTGACAGTTCTCTTACCAAAGTAGCTATCACAGATATTTATTCAATGTTATCTGATACTCAAGAAGTGACAAATTCCTTAAATAATAATTGGGAATTTAAAATGTCTACTAGGGATTAGAAGTCTTTGTTCAATCATATTTGGTCTTCTTGGGTAGAGCCTAAAAATTTTTAGATGGTTGTTGTTGTTAAAGAAGATTGTTGTGGGTTCCGTCTTCATTGATGCTAGTCTTTCCATATATTCTTGTCATTTCCATAATGTTGAGGAATCCATTGTGCATTTGTTTCTACATTGCCCATATGTAAAAAATGTTTGGAGTATGTTTCTTGGTGATATTTCTAGGTCGGCTAATAAACAAGGTTTCTCATGGCAAGAAAGTATTTTCGGGTATATTAGGGATTTTAATAAGGATTTGGGGAAAATGTGGCTTATTTTATCTAGTTCTACTAAAATTTTGCAGTTTTTGTGGGGATCTAGGAATGATGAAGTGTTTCAAAGCAAAAGGAGGTATCTTAGAGATTCTTGCTACGAAGTCACCTTCCTCTCTATTGTTATGCAAATTACAGTGACTATAGACATTCCAGAATAAAAATTCTACAGACTGCTGGATCAAAGGGTAATAATACTTCATAAAACTGACACCATTCGTGTTGAGTGGCAGCCAGACATGGAAAGGAATAGAGGGAAACTCGAGGAAGAAAGTGAAAATGATGAAGATCCTCTTGGGTATGAATAGATCCATGGTTATGTTACTTCTGGTAACCCTGGTAATGATAATCATAATGTGCAGGTTGATACAAAGATAAATAATGTTGGGCCTATTTGTTCTCTAGAAGCTGCTAATGTGGAAAGGCCTACATCACCAAATATTGAGCTATCTGTCACTAAGAGTTAATGTGTTTCAAGTGTGATGTTATATTGTCAATCTATAAACTGTCTAAAACTCTTATATTCCAACACTATTACAAATTTTGATATATGTCGTAGAGGATGGGTGTCCAATTGATGACTTGCATAGTTTGTGTTATTTTGGTTATAAATGTTTATGTAATGGCCAATGGGTCTTTCAGATGATATGGCCTATATGGCCTTCATATTGTAAACTGCTTAGTATAATATTATGCAACATAAAAAAATGAGCAGTATGTTGGCTCCCAAAACTGCTTGTCTTCTCCTCTAAAACCATTACTCAAGATGAGACAAGGGGAACAAGATATCTCAAGCAGAGAAAAGAAAACATCAATAAGGAGAGGACAGCTTTGGGCCAGGTCGTAGGAGTAGGGCTTCTCCTCTTTTTCTTCAAGCTCTGTAGAACCTAGGAGGGTGATCCTTTGAGGTCTTTCCATGGGACAATTAAAGAGAAATAAAGAAATAAGAACAAAGCCTCGGTTGCCATGCCCTAATGGCAACCATGAGAAGACCTATTGAACCTCATTCACCAAGCAAAATGAAAGACAAGCATGCATGTGCAACTAAAGATAGCAACAGGTTTACACCACTTAATCATGAATCCCCTTAAACTTACACACATGCACCTTTTGGTCTCATCAACACAGCCCTCTGAATGTTTCTTTGGCACTCGCTTGCTAATGATATTTATTGCTAAAGCAATGGGCTGCAGAGACGAGAACGACGTGTACATGCACACCTCTCTGAATATCTCATTCAAGTATCGACTCCCTTAAGATGTGACCAAAGTAATAAAATTGAGTTATGCATGTAGGCAGAGTAGGAAGCTACACTACAACAAAAATAGAAAGATGTTTTTAATGTGAAAGATTGAATCCATAACCAACCAGACCAGTGCCTATATCATTGGGCAACAAAGTTACAACATTGCAAGAAGGAAGGATAGACTGTAGACATATGGGACTGCAATAGGATCAAAAACATGCATTTACACATATCATAACTAGAAGGAAGCATTGCATCATTAGGCATAAACAATCCATTCCTGATCAAAAGTAAGTCACATACATTAAGAGAAAGGCTGCCATGAAGCCTTCATAACAGTTTTACTACACAAACTAACCACTAAGGCATGCACACTAGCAAATGTGATGTGAGAGAACTTAAATCATAAGACCCCCTAAGAAACTCTTGTCAGCAATGGAGACATCTGACCATGCAATCACCAAGCTAGACTACACCTTCCCACAACCCATACATGTAGAATCCATCTCTTACAGTGCTGCAACATGCTTCGATTGATGCCATAGAGATCATTTTTAGGCCACATAGGCAAGAAATTGGCTCATAGACCGACCTTTAACACATCATCAACCCATGCTTATATTGCATTTTGTTACAATTAGCCCTCATGGGTGTAGGAGACAAGTGGCACCATGAGCTACATTAGCATTTACATCTGTCACAATCAAGGTACAGCTGTAGGCATGAGAAATTTACTTGCACGAAGAGAAGATATGCCTTGGATCAGCTACAAAACACAATAAAACCATAGGACAGCGCTTTACTCATCTAACCAAGTCACCTCAGTTACTTGTGCAGACCTATAGCAGCATGGACATCCCTCTTAGCATTCAATTCTAGTTTAGTACACCCACCAACAGTAGCAAACAACCTCTCCATGCATTGGCACAAAAAGTAGCATTGAAGGGAGGACAACTCAGCAAGATATAAAAATCACATAGAAAGTGAAGCGACACAAGAATGGGTCTATAACCAAGGTTCCTTAATGCCTTGCTTTGAAAATTTAGTCATTTTAAGCTTAAGACAACCTATACATGGCCTCACAGTAATTGAACCACCCACATTCACACCTACAGCATTCCATATGGCTCCACTAGTCACCATGAGGTTCAAACACACTGCAAAGGACAAGAGGAATGTGTAATATCCCCAATGGGATCTGCCCTAAAATTCTCGAATTAATTTTCTGAATTCTGCCCTAAATTTCTGCACTTTAGATTTCTGCTCTAAAACCCTAAATTCTGATTTTGTTTTCTGCTCAAACCCTAGGACTGAATTCTGATTTTTATTTTCAGAAGCATAAATACTCATAGGCAGCCAATAAACATGCTCCAAACATCCATAGAATATATTCCAAACATGTAAAAGCATCGACAATGATATCAACCATGAAAACTAACCATCCAAAGACCAAACATGTGCCAAACAAATCTCATTTCTGATTAAACAAGTCTGTTGCTCCAAATCTGAATATGCTGATTTGGAATTACACCAAATTCATGGGCTCAAACATTACAAACATCGCCCAGATTTCTGCTCTTATAAGTTCAACCTAAATTAGGTTTATACATACCATGGAATAGCAAAAATGACTCAAAATAATGAATTCGCCCTCCTATGGAAGTGGCGCTCAACCTAGGGCATGAACCCTAGTCAATCTTTGTCTAAAACTCCTCCAAAAGGTGGCACTTACATCTGCTCCAAAAGATGTGGCTTGAATGCTCAAGATCCTCCAAAAACTCCAATGAAGTGCAAGCGTGAACTCCGTGTGAATTCACCTCCAAAATGGAATTGGGCTTTCGTCCAATCCACCTAATATTCTCAAGGGTTTTCGTCCTTGGAATATGCTGACCTAAAGTGCAGCCAAGAGTAAAACTCCAAATGAAAAGATATGATGTGAATCAAAGTTTGCAAACTTGGACTCGCCGCGGACTCGGCAGCCCAAAATTGGACTCGGACTCGAGACTCGGCACGGACTCGTGACAAAAACTCGGCTAGGACTCGGCAAAAAAAAAACCATAGTTTTTTAAAAAAACAAAAGAAATTAATGCATTTAGAGAACATAAGAGCCTAATTTGATTATCAAATTGTCATAATTCAAAGATTACACAGGTCATATGATCATCAAACACTCAATAATTGAAATTTCATCATAGTTTCACACTTTCAAAATGTATAACAGCATCATAAATGTTTACATATAATCATATGTCAAAATGAGGAAAACATTAACAACCAAATATAATCTATAACATCCTCCTCTTTCCCCTCCTAATGAAAGTCAATTTTGAAGGTCTAGAACTAGTAGGTGCTGCTATAGTATCCAAATGAGGAGATTGAGGACTAGGAGAGGTTTCTTCAAAAGTGTCTTCGTCCGCCATTGCTTCCAATGCTGCTGCTTCTTCTTCTTCTGCTGCTCTCTCCATTTCAGCAAGATCCTCATCAGTAAGGAAGACATCAGCATCATCATTTTGTTCATCAATAGTCCATTCACCATATGGATCAATATCATCCAAGTCGATGGACTCATGTGAAACACCCTCCACCTTTCTAGTTCGAAGGTGAAGGTTGTACCAAACAAAAACCAAATCATTTAGGCGTTGCTGGGTCAACCTGTTTCTCTTCTTTGTGTAAATGTTCTCAAATAAACTCCAATTACGTTCACACCTAGAAGCACTACATGGCTGCGACAAGACACGGATGGCTAGCTTTTAAAGATTTGCCATGCCAGCACCATAGTTCTCCCACCATAAATCTACAAAAACACATTTAAAAAATATAAGTATTAAGAAATTAAGAATAAAGTAAAAAAAGTAAGAATTAAGTTTCTAATTCATCTTCTAGTATACTACTGAACAAATTTTCTTTTACCTGGTTGTTGTTTTCCTCTCCTTTCAATTGCTTGTTGTGAGGAAACGAGTCTCCCCTCTGCACCCTTGTAGACTTTGAATAGATAAAATTTAAAAATAAAGTTAAATCAAATATAGAAAATTCATAGATAGTCAACAATGAACATTGCAAATTCATAAATAAGATGTAACAAATCTCACCTCCAACTCATCAAGCACCTTGTCTCTCATCTCAGGATTAGGCACCATCCTATCAATGCATCCGACAACACCTGCCATGACCTCCTCATCAGCCTTAAATGTGTCCGAGAAGTAAAACTTCGGGTTCAAGAAGTAGGCAAACGCATGTATCAGCTAGTGGAGTTGGTTTGTCCATCTCCTATCAATCATGCGCCAAATGATTTCATATTTTCGTTTGTTTCTACCATAATAATGTGAAATGGCCTCTTTGGCCCTATCCGTGGCCTCATATATGAAACCCATCGGCATGCCCTCTCCATCCACCATACGAAGAACCCTCACCAAGGGTTCTGTCACCTAAAATAATCAAAACAAAATTAACCCCTAAAAAAAAAACAGCAAATAGAATATCATGTATAATTTATAAAATTTATTTTTGTGTTTGTTACTTACCTTGATCAATGCCTCTGCATTTTTGATGAATGTTTAATCAAAAACTATGTTTACAATCCTCTTCCCTTTAGGTTTAGCAGCAAATGGGGACTGCTTCCATTCATCGGACACAAACATCTGCATGAGATGAGCATTGGCACTAAGAATGCTTTGCAATGTGAGGAAGTGGCTACCAAATCGTGTCACTCCTAGTCGCACAAGGTCCTTGCCATTTGTGAGTCTCCTCATCAAGGAAAGCACCCAAGTGTGGTTGTAGATAAATTTTGTAACATTTTTGGCATCTTCAACCACACTTTTGACCCATCCAATCTTGCCAATGTCCTCTAGCAACAAGTCCAAGCAATGTGCAGCACAAGGAGACCATGCAATTGTGGGATGCCTCTCCATAAGTAGTCTACCTGCAGCTACATATGCAGCTGCGTTGTCTGTGATAATTTGGACAACATTATCAACCCCAACCTCTTGGATCACCCCATCTAATAAATTGCATAAAGTCTCAGCATTTTTTATTTCACTGGAGGCATCTATCGACTTTAGGAACACCAATCCACCATTAGAGGCCACCAAAAAGTTGAGTCCTATTTCGTCCATCTGTCCACCCATCAGATAAAATACTGCAGCCTTTTCTTCGCCAAAATTTCTTTTGCTATCAACCACGTGTATTCTTTACCGCTTCCTCTAGCAATGGCCCACTCAAATCTCTGAATGTTGGGGTCTTAAACCCCTTACCTGCAACTATAAGGGCATTCACCAAACCTTCCCAATATGGGTTGTTCGCCACATTGAAAGGTAAATTATTATAGTACCAAAAGTTTGTTGCTGCCATCCTAGCTTCATAATACTTTTCCTTATTCCAACCAGTACCTTCAAGTGAAGGTTGTGCTCCTGGAACATTGCGTGGAATAAAGAAATTTGGCCCTGATGGACCCTGGCTAGCACCAACAGTAGGAGTAGAGAAAGAACCCTCAAGACTCTCACCAAAAGATGAATGTGGCTGACGGATACTTGGGGTAGAAGTGGATCCACTCATCGCTGCTATTAGTGCATCTTTTGTTTTTTGTCTTTCATCTTTTTTCATCTCATAGTCAACAAGAAGGGCCTTCATCTCTCTAATCAACTCAGGAGTCGCCCTAAGGCATGCATCCACACCTTGCCCAGGTATTCTTGCAAGGTGGTATTTTAATCTGTTTACTCCTCCTGTCATCGATTTATTGCATTCGGTACATGTCACATCACCCTCTTTATTTCCTGGTATTCCATACTTCCATGCAGGGTCTTTTCTCATTCCCCTTGGATTTGAAGATGATATTGTTGTTTCAAGTTCAACATGAAAAAAAAATCAGCAAGGGTTTGGTAAAAAAAAGCAAAAAAATGAGATTCAAACATTTGCAAAAAAATAGAATGCAAAACCTAGCTAGAAATAGTAGGAAGTAGGTTATTAAGGGAAATAGAAAAAAAATTGGCAACATTTCCCCTTATTTTTCTTGATTTTTCTGATTTTGAATTGAAAAAAACAAAAAAAAAAGATAAGATAGATCACTTACCTAGCTCGGTGATGATCTCTTTAGCTCCTTTTCTCGGGTTCTTTCACTCTAACTTCAATGACAGACCTGTGTTTTTCAAGGCAGAAGAGTGAAAATGAAACAAAAATGAAAAAAAAAAATGAGTTTTTTTAATGTTTTATGCACGTCCCAGGTGTGGCATGAGTCCCTAGTCAGGACTCGCGAGTGCGACCTCAGGACTCGTGCGGACTCGACTCACGAGTCCGTGCCGAGTCGACTCGGCAGGCTTCAAGACTCGCGAATCGTGGCGAGTCCGCGGCGAGTCCCACAAGTCTGCAAACTATGATGTGAATGAATGATGATGAAATGACCTCAAAACATCTTATATTTATACACATCTTTCTCCCTCCTCAAGGCCGACCTACTCTCGGCAATTCTTTTTTTTTATTGTATTTCTTCCTCCCATAGGGCCGACCTCCCTTAAGGCGCCAAGAGTAGAGAAATATTCTTATTTTATTTTTTTATTATTTTCCCTTTCCACTCTCCAAGTAGGCGAACCACTTAGGCATATCATCCATCATGATTTTGACCTCCAATTAGGTCATTCTCCTCCAAGGGAATTTATCTAAATTTATTCTTATTTTTTCTTCCAACTCCCAAAGTCATTTCCATCATTTTTCTTCTTTCATTTTTCTTCTCTCCCTTGGTCGCTCATCTCTAGGGCAAATTATTTAAATTACTAGGACTTCTCCAATAAATCCACAAAAATATGCAAAGTCATCCCTTATGATCATTTTGCCCTACAAAATTGGCTGAGTATAAAATCTCGCCAATTAGGTTATTCCCTTAGCCCTCCGGCTTAGCCTACGGGAATGGAATAGGCTAGCCAACTTTGCTAGGTGATCACTCAGAAAATGGGGACATTACAGAATGTGTCACAAGTCTTCAATTTCAATCACTACCAATACTAAAGAAGAAAATCCCCAAAATGGGATGCACAGGGAACAACTAGGGTAGAGCCAATATGGCGCCCACAAGCCTCAACCACCTCCATCAGGATTACCAAGGTGAAGAGGAGGACAAGATGAATGCATTTATGTCGTAAAGTTGCCCATCTACCCACATGCACAACCTCTGCAGCCATTGCTTTCACCTACAAGTCCAGGAATCCTAAAAATGGTGCATACACCTTTTGTGAACAGTGTCAAGCAGGGTGATAAAGTGTTTAAACCTTGGTTGAACCATGGTCGTCCACTAGATGGCTTTATCATCGAACGGTGAGGGATACAGCGCAAAGAACGAAGTGCATGCACAATATAATTGGCTGCTACTAAAAAGGTCTTTGGTGATTGCAAGGATGCCACATAAGACTTGAGTGGGCACCACCCTTGCCACATGGCACCATATGGTATGCCAACACACAACACATCAACACTGTCGGGCCCGCCACCACCAAAGGCGACACATGGCGAGCAAACATTCGACAGAGAATCCATGCAATCAATAATCAGGCCCAGCACACAGAGATACTTGCCTATAGAGAAGAAAAAGTCCCACCATCCCAAATCATCATATGACACATGGTGCTATTTGGCTGATCCACACAATACACAATACAAGGCCAGGTTGTCAACATCACCCACATGGACCAATTGGAACAAGCCACCTATACATATAATATGCCATGCATAGTGGCTGCACAAAGGAGGGTAAGCAGTGAGCAAGTTGGGAATGATCAGACAGTGGAGAAGTGAAGGATGGCAGTACAACAACCAGCACAGAGTGAGGAAAAAGTATGCATGTTGGAAACGATTGGCCGCTGGAAGCATTGGGTGCGCTACCAATGAGAGGATGCCACATAGCTGGTGGGGAATGGAGGAAACGATGCAATTTGCAAACATGCAAAATGCAAAGAGACATTGAAACTCCACAATGTATGCAGAGCGGCAGGAGAACGAAGCAATCATGCAAATTGCAAAGATTGCAAGGTTGTGAGGGAACTTTGTCAGCCCGCAGTTATAAACTGGTGGAACCCAGAGGTTTTCGTGCAATTTGCAAAAATTGCAAAATTGCACCTAGACTCAAAAGTTCCAAAATGAATTGAACTCAAACCATGATGCCCCCATACTCGCAAATTTTTACACTTAGGGCCCAAGACAAAGACTAGAAGGGCATGATGCACATTTTAAGACACAAATAAACTAATGGGGGCCAATTAAGGATTTCTCTGATCGAATGTCAACGGTGGGTTAAACAATGAATATGACCACAATGGAGGGACCAAATGCAAATATTGGGGCATGCAAGACCTTGTGACAACACAATACATTCTCCTATGCTCTTTTGTCTAAGAGAAGACTGAGTGGAGTATTCTTCTAGCTTGGGATTGAAATGGTAGAATAGGTTTTTGGGATCTGGATGGGGAATATTTCAAATATCAGACTACTATTGGGCCAGGCCATAGAACATAGTTGTATAACAATATAAGACATAAGTAAATACAGAGGGATAACATAATTCCTCAATTAGTCAAAGAAACAAAAATTAATAAGAATCAGAAACCTAGAGAAAAAAAACTCAGAGGGCAATGGTGGGTTCCATATCATCCACCAGAGTTCCCTTCTAGTTGAATTCTGCCTCCTCTTGGACCTGGCGTCTAGGTTGAAAGAAAGCCTTGCTGTTAGCACCAAACAACTTGGGAGAAAAGATACTCTCTGTCCTGGCATCTAAGTCAAAATGAAGTATGTTCTTTGCAGAAAATCTTTCTGACCTACATAAATACATTTATGCTAGCATTGTCCTTTGTTGATAAAATAAATTAAAAAAATTGAGCTTTTTTCTTTTCATAACAAAACACAAATTCAAATGATACTCAAATAACATAATCTGCCGAAGCTATATTTGAAGCATATAAAAATATTAAGCAAAAGGCTACTTCATGCAAGTTGGTAAGTGACAATGGATTACCTTCAGCATCTCCATTTCTTCTTTAGTAGGGCAAAACTTGATAAGGTTCTCAACTTGGTCAATATCTAAAATGGAGCTATCCAAAGCAAAAACTGCACTCTGGTAATTCATAGAGACAAAGAAAAAGTTAGTATAGTTCATTACGTTTTGTGTTTGAATTTGTCATTCAGCAGCAGAGCATGGAGAGCCTTGCAGCAGCTACTAAACATAGGAAGACATTTAATCATCTTTCCATTCCTAAATGCAAGAACTAAAATATTTTGGAACAATGAGATGACAAGTCAATTTTGGACAAAGCTTTAAATAAGCATATTTTCTACAAGAAAACTGAAAGGTATGCTCCCAGAAAAAAGATTATGATCTCAGAGGTGAGAATTTAACCTTAGTATAGTCATGATAACCAGTACACAACAAGTTGCCAACAAACGAAACAAACAGAAAGTACTTAAACCTATATGCAACAGAAAGTACAAGAAATTGGTTTCAAAAAGGATTCAATCAGAGGCTTAAAGAAGATAACTAGTAGTTTTATACATCTATTTTATGAAGAATTTAAGTTAAGTATCAAGCAATACCCAATGATTCTCATTCAAAATAAAAATTTGAATTGACACCATAAAAGGGGCAAATTTGAAATAAGTATATACTGGGCTCAAGAAATATAGTCGCAACAGCATCATATCACAACTCATAAACAGGTTAGAAGCATGCATCAACACTGTAACTAATGTGCCATTGAAATCTCAAACCAAGAGACCAAGACAAATGAATCACAATAATAGCAGACAAATATAAAATTTTGTTAACAATTGAAGTAAAAATGGGAGATAAGGAATCTTCCAAGTTATCAATTTTCATAATGAACCTAGACTTTGAACACGAATGTATTAAGAATAAAAGTGGGCAATCTTTTTGGTGATAATGATTGTAAATAGTTCAGCTAATTCAAACAGTTGACATGGTTCAAAACTTCAAATATATTTCACAACAAATCTCATTGGTGTGGTGTGACAGCTAGAATGAGGAATTCTAATTAAGGACCCAAGTTCAAATCCCCATGCAGTTATCACAGAAAAACCCAGGGGGATAATTTAAATGCGTGAATGTAGTGGATGACATTGTACCCAGAATTATGCCAGAATACTAATATTGTACCTGGAATGTCTGGGCCCCACTTGTGTCCACAGTCAGCCTACATCCCTGTGATGACCCGGATTTACCAAGGAATATGTATTATACGTGTATATGTCATCTAGTTTTACATTTCAAAAATGTTCGCCATGTTGCAGATGGCATACATCATCAGCCTGTATTATTAAAAAAAATACATGCAACACTGACCAAACATTACTCATTTCAACTTACTGTAGTGCATTGACTTCTACAATTAAATCTCTGAACATATCATTAAGAGGGAAGAAATTACATACAATCATGTCCGGAAGAGGCATCTTAATTTTTGTCAGCATTATTTCACAATTTTTAGCTCTTTGCATGTCAACCTGCAATAGGATCACAAAATTCTGTTGGTTAAAAAATTCAAAAGTAACTGCATTAAATTGTACATTGAGAAACAGCTGATAAAAAGATATAGAGACTAATATACTGGGATACAAAAAATGGTGTAAGATACTACACAGAAAGGATCAGTTTTGATGGTGAATGTAGTATGGATTGGATTGCAATCCTTTTGCATCCACCTCTTCATTGCAATTCATGGTTATAGGAGGAGAATAAAAAAGTTCTCCCTTGATATTCACTTGTAGTCCCAGCTGATTATCAGCTGATGTGCTCAAAGATAAATCTGGTATTTTCAGCTTTTTAAAATGTAGTGAGGGTCAGATCCAAGGCTGTGTCTAGAGGATCCAGAGGCCTTTTGCCTTTGGATTCAGGTAATGTGATAGCCTGATCATGAGTATAGAATATCGTGGGATACTGCAATCATAAGTAAAACAAGTAGCAAAAAGATATAGAGACTAATATACTGGGATACACCGGACGGTTCAAGATAATACACGGCGAGGATCATTCTTGATGACAAATGTAGTCTGGAATGGATCGCAAGCCTTTTGCAGCCACCTAGTATGAGAATCTGCAAGTTCTTCCACGATATTCACTTTTAGTCCCAGACCATTATCAGGTGATGTACCTGGAGCCAAATCTGGTATTTTCAGCTTTTTAAATGTAGGGAAGGTCAGGTCAACGGCTTTGCCCAGAGGATCCAGAGGCCTTTTGCCTTTGGATTTGGGTAATGTGATAACCTGATCATGAACTGCTAGAATCTGTTGAAATAGGCTGATAATCTACTGATTTTGTGTAACAAGTTGACCATGCTGTTGGTTAGTTTAAGTGAATAGCCAGGCTTTCCAAGCAATAAAAGTTATTGAGACAAACCTGGAGATTGAGTGTAATTACTTTAAATAAAGAGTTCATTATATCAGCAGCGGAGATAACATTGGCAGATGTGTTAGTAGGTTGCTGAGCATGCTGATGAGTAGAGTGACCAGAAGATAGTGGAAGGCAACCTTTAGAATTGTGGACTGGGTTGACAATGACTGGTTGGATTGCCAAGCTTTGTTTATGAGGATGATTTTGACATGGCAGAGGCTAATTTGGTTGACTTGGAAAAAATGGCCACTGACAGGAAAAAGATGATAACTGTTGTCAAAATCCTTAAGGTAATGCATTCTTTCGAATGCAGTCTGACCTCAGTAAAATCACTGGGAAAACAGCAACAGATTTTGAGGTTAAAGGGATAGCTAAAGATGGCAAGTGGGTTCCTAAAACTGCAGTTCAGTGTAATGTGCCTAGACAAATTCAACCACTTTCCACTTGATCTATCCCAACCCTAGACAGTTATTAGACTTCAAATTTAGATTCAGATAATCCACACGGATTCATTCCAGTATCACTGACCATAAACAAAATCAGATACAGAATAATTCCTCACTGTCCACTGAATAATCAATAATATATATATATATATATATATAAGAGTCTTTCACAGCATATGCTACAGTGACATCTGGGGTAAGAATTACATATGTTCAGAAGTATAAAAATTAACTCTCCAGTGATCGCTTACAATCCAGGGTCTTCTCTCTTGAATGGCGCTCAGATCTGCGAAAGAGATGTCTGTTCAGCTTGTGAAGGCGTGCAGGCCTGTAGCTTCAGATTGTGGATCTTGACAGGAATCTTCTCCTTGCAAATGAAATATTTGATCAGTTTGCCCAAGGAGTATGCTTCCCTGGAATCGATTGTGTCAAAGAAACCAATTGATTCAGGGATTATCAGGGGCGGCCCCTGAACTATATATATATATATATATATATATATAAGAGTCTTTCACAGCATATGCTACAGCGACATCTGGGGTAAGAATTACATATGTTCAGAAATATAAAAATTAACTCTCCAGTGATCGCTTACAGTCCAGGGTCTTCTCTCTTGAATGGCACTCAGATCTGCGAAAGAGATGTATGTTCAGCTTGTGAAGGCGTGCAGGCCTGTAGCTTCAGATTGTGGATCTTGACAGGAATCTTCTCCTTGCAAATGAAATATTTGATCAGTTTGCCCAAGGAGTATGCTTCCCTGGAATCGATTGTGTCAAAGAAACCAATTGATTCAGGGATTATCAGGGGCGGCCCCTGAACTCCCGTCTTTAGAACTAGCGTGGGTGTTGCTGGAATGTAAAACACGCACCTGTGCTTATCCCTCCTGTTTGCTGCTCCCAATATTCGCCTAGTAGAGTCTTGTTTGCCCTAAAATTGGCAGAAATCACCAGTTACTCATCAACTCCCTCCACGGATAGATATTCAAATAAGTAGAATAAGTCTCAAGATAAGGTTTTCGTCCTATCTAGAGATACCTGAGCTGAGGTTTTTGTCTCAGTCAAGATACTAGTATCGCAAATTTGCAGACTTGAAGAATACATAAAATCCCATGCCTCCACATTGAAAATGATCTCATCTATATACCAATCGCCCAGCACTAGAGGATCAAGTCGGCCAAGAAATTTTAAAACTCCAGTTGGCGCCTCCAAGGAAAATTCAAATATTTTTTATTATTAAAAATATTAATATTTTTATTATTACTTTTATAATAGTTATTATTGGGCAGTGTTAAAAACACTATTAATTAAAATAAAAAATGATTAGTGGGTGGGAAATGTGGGGGACATGGTAGTCCTCCCTTCCCTGATTTGCTTGCCCTCAAGCAACCTCAAATTTGGATGATCAAAGATTTCTGCCCCTTCCCATGTTGCATCTTCGAATGGCAAATTCTTCCATTTCACCAAGTATTCCGGAATGACCTTATTTCGGAGTCTCTTCTCCCTCATATCTACAATCGCTTCGGGTTCCAAAATCAATTTCCCTTCGTCGTCAAGAGGAGGCAACTCAGCACAAGGAGTGATATCCTGTCCCAGCACCTTCTTGAGGTGAGATACATGGAAAACATTATGAATCCTACTGTTTGCTGGTAATTCCAACTCATATGCCACCTCTCCAATCCTCCGTATGATCTTATAAGGCCCATAAAATCTAGGATTAAGCGTCTTCGCAACACTTCCTTTGAGTGTAGATTGTCTATAGCGCTACAACCTTAGAAAAACCAAGTCTCCCGCTTCAAAAGTCCTTTCCACATGATGACGATCAGCATACATCTTTTGCTGATTTTGGGCCTGCTGCATGTTCTCTTTAAGAGCATTTTAAATATCCATACTCTGTTGTACCAAATCTCTTGCCCCAGGAACTCTACTATTTGAAAGAATCAAATCCATAAATGACAATGCTTCATAACCATATAATGTTTTGAAACAAGCCATACCTATTGACATATGATGAGTGGATTTCTAGCAATATTCCCCAAGATGAAGTCATTTGACCCATGTTGTTTGCTGCCCTATAACATAATTTTTGAGGTATCCTTCAAGCCATTTGTTCACGATTTTTGTTTGTCCATTCGTTTGCAGGTGATAACTATTGCTTGGAGTCAACTCTATGCTTGTCAAACGAAAAAGCTCTTGCCAAAACATGCTGATAAACCTGTTGTCCATGTCACTCACAATGTTTCTAGGCAGCCCGTGTAGTCTAAACCATAGGAGCAAAATCTTTTGGGGAAAAAATCGGCAAACCAAATGTAAAAGATTTTTTTAAAAAATCGGGAAAAAAATCATGAAAAAAGGGGAAAAATCGGATTTTCAAAAAACATAGAAAAATGCAAAAAAGAGAGAAAATAAATAAATATTGTATTATAATATTAATAATATAAAATTATAATATTATATTATAATATTATATACTAATAAATATTAATAATATAAAATTATAAATATTAATTAATAATATTATATACTAATAAATATTAATAATATTATATTATATTATATATTAAATATATAAATATTATATTATAATATTATATACTAATTATATAAATATTATATTATATAATAGAAACATTATATTTTAATATTATATAATAATAAATAATATAATATAAAATTGTCTCACGGTCGTATAAAAAATTCACTCCCGAAAATTTTCTAAACTCGTCAAACATTATATTTTAATATTATATAATAATAAATAATATAATATAAAATTGTCTCATGCCGTGAAAAAAATTCACGCCAGAAAATTTTCTAAACTCGTCGGTTGTTCCTATCGACGTATTCTTGCATTGAGTTTTCTGTATAGCCTCTGTATATGGCGGCGCTAGTTTTTGTTGTCATTTGGATGGTGTGGTTGCGGCCAGGAGTTGCCTGGAAGGGGAAAATGAACAAGGGTGAGTGTTGTACCCAATCAAAAAAAATTGCTTCATTAAGGCATTTTTAGCAAGTCTAAAAAAATTTTCGTCAAAAAGTCAAAAAACAAAACTTCTAAAAATAGACGTCAAATTAGGTTTTCTGGGTTTCTTGAGATTCGGATGCTGGCAAAATTTTCTAAAAATAGAATCTCTGATTCAGGTGTCATAACTGATTCTCATTGGTCGATTTTGCTTCACGATCAGCATGGTCCAGAAGGAATCTGCAAAAGGTCAAGTTTTCTCTACTGGGTCATTTCTGCTTTTTCGGAAGGCGAAGCATGAGCTCTGAAGTCATCAATGGACGAAGTTCATCTGCCAGAGCTCGTTTTCAACGCTGTTCCAACGACGCAGAACTGACGAATAGTCGTTGATCCGACGAAGAACGCAAAAAGGAGCAAGGTCAATCCGGAGTGAGGACGAAAGTTGAAAATCATCGAAATTTGGCTAAGTCTGGAGAATCCAGGCACCTCTGGAGGCTAGGGGCGCCCAGTTGCTCCAGTGTTAGAATTTTTTCGCATTTTTCAAGAAAATGCAAGAAATGTCTCTGTCGATCAGTACCAGTGAGCATAAAAGCAGTCATTTTGGTCATCAGGCCCCGAAAAGCTAGAAAACACGTCCGATGTACCCAGGCTATCCAGTTCATTCACTATCCAGTGGCAGTTGATTGACAAAAACGTCGAAACCGACATCAGAAAGCAACTGTCGGCATGCAAAACGAAGCAAGTTCCAAATGAAGGTTGGAGATCAGGAATTTGGCTAAGGCATTGGATTCTAGGCGCGCCTGGAGGCCAAGGGCGCCCAACTTCTCATGCCTTAGATTTTTTACATGTTTTTCGAGAAACGTCAAAAATGCCTCCGTCAGCTCGTTTCTAGGTGGTCAAACTTTGTCAAACTCAATCAAACGTCAGTAAAAGCTGGGATTTCATCACAGATGTGTTCAAGCTATTCAAATCATCCCCCGTCCCGCCTCAGCAGTCATCCGGACGACCGAAAACGAGGATCAGACAGGAGCTGTTGGCACGAAAATCGAGAATGGCATGAAAATTTGAAATTTCCAAAAAAATTCTAAGGCACTGAAAGTCAGGGGCGCCCAAATCCACCAGACTTAGTTTATTTTTGAGTTTTTTCTGAAAGGAAAATCTTCCTCCGTCTCCCTGGTCCGATTCACAACAAGTCAGTTTGGCACATTTCCTGAGGCAGATAGAGTACAATTAGCTCAGTTTTCATCAGGCTTGCCTGTATACCAAATCATCAGACTTAGTTTTGTCCCAGCAGACAGAAATCAACAGCGAAACAAGGGTCACCTGTCACCAGAATGCGCACGCAAATCGAAAAGTTGAAAAAGTTGCAAATTTCAGAAAAATGGTTAAGGCATGAAAAACCAAGTGCCCCTGGAGGCTAGGGGCGCCCAAGTTCACCAGAGTTAGAATTTTTCTGTGTTTGACAGTGTTTTCTATCAGTCGTTTCATGAACTTCGCCCGGTGACAGTTTCCAGAGTTCAGATTTGCAGTTAGACGTCAGATTGTCAGTCCGAGACTGGGGATGAAATCAAAATTGATAAATCTCCAAAATGTCAAGGATTAATCAATTTTTCAGTTGATGGTGACATTTTGCCATCTTGTTGAAGTCGGAGACAAGTCATACTTGAGTTGAAACGAGTGCAGAAGTGTTGAAAACAAAAAAAATTGACTAACACTTTTGGCAACTCGCGTGTTCGATGACATCATCAAAAGAAGATATTTTTCGTCATCTCACACATGAAGCCATAGGCAACTACAAAATAGGGATTCTTCCTATTCTAAGACATCCACTTGGATTTGTGCTTTAAAAGTTGCTTTCTTCATGGATGAGATCCAAATTTTATTCTATCACAAAGAAAGCTGCTTTTTCGCCCTAAAGATCTATAAAGACAAGTATTTGGCTTCTTTATTTCATTATCTTTTGTAGGTTGCATCCAAAGGAAAGATTTTTATTTTTCTTTCAACAAAGATTCGAAGGCTCAAACGAAGTGTTTTTTCAATGTTCTTCATAGTTTCAGGTTGAGAAAGCAGGGAGGCACGCTTTTTCAGGGTCCTTTTTCTAGGGGATCGTTTTTCAAAAATTGAACCGAAGCTTTTTCAGTTTTCGTCGAGATGGGTCCATCCAGTATTTCATCCTCTTGAAGATTGGGAGTTTTGCTTTTTTCGGGAATCTGCTTTTTCGGGAAAGTCTCCGCTTTTTCAAAATCCAACGATCTGGGTTGCTTCAAAACAGAATTGCCTACAAAACCCATGTGCCAACTTTTTTGCTCACACTGTTTTTTTCTAAAAATCAACAAGTAATTTTCAGCCATTTGTCCAAGATTTTTCTGACATAGGCGTGTTCACAGTCAATTTTCAAAGCTTTCAGTATGCAGTACTCTCCAACACAAATCAGGCCCAAAACGGCGTTGGTTCACGATTACCTGAGAACTTGTGAGACAGACTTGCATAAAGTACTTCCAGTGATCAATTTACATTCTTTGGAGGATGCAAGAAATAATGCTATCAGGAATCTAGGACACTCCGGTTTGCTTGCAACGGCATCCTTCCCCATCACAGTGCAAAGTATCGAATTTGTAATTGCTTGTATGACGCATTACAATTCGGTCACAAGGGAAATCCAATCAAGAGATGGACGTGTGCTCTGTAGTCTGAGGCCGAACGACACTGAGAAGTGTTTTTCAATACCAGTCTGGAGGGAAAATTTAACTGTTTCAATTGAAGAATGCAAGAGGATTTGGAACAATGATAAAGAAGAGTACCGGAAAAAGATTGCTCTGATACCACTGAAATATCCCGTTCAGCCTTAGGATATTCTTTCTAACACTGAGTTATCTATGTAGACTGCTATTAACTTATCTTATGTAGTTCTGATACCAAACTTGATAATATTATAGAGCATACTTCCATCATTCATAAAACTAATCAACAAGATATTCATAGATAGAGAGAATGATTCAAATTAAAAATTTGAAAAGATCTTTATTCTGCTGTTAACATACAGATAACAGTAATTCAAATTGCACAACCATCCACATACCAATGTCTTGGAAATCATTATACTGAGCCCTATGAAACACAAGTCTGAATGTCTGGATATTTGTATGTTTTGGTTTATGACTTTTGTCAAGTTGTATTCAGCTCATGTCAAGGTGATGTTCCCTTACATTTGCAGAAATTGGTTTGGTGATGCTCCCTTACCGTCATTGAGGTGAAATCATCTCAGATTTCACAACTGAGCTTCAAAGTGTATTTGGTTCGATTGTTGGATTTTCGCCATTTGGTCGAAGACCATTTTTGTTGCTTAATTCCATTTGTATTGCAAATTTTAGATGTATAGTTTGATAAGATATTGCTGGTAAAGTCAGAGACAAACTCTGACAGTTTCAGTGGGTCCCAGCAGACAGAGGCTGTAGCTTATGATTATTATAATCAGAAAATCAATCTCAAAGGAACGCTGGGTTATTCTGCAGTCTTGTTTCTTATGTAGTGGATTGTGGGTCCCGTGGAGCACTAGCAAAGAAGGTTAAGGAGATAAAAAATACAGATTTTAACATTGTTATTTGGTATTGCTGCTTAATTTAAGACAAAATCTGACAGACAAAATCCAGTCACTGTTTGTTAGTGGAGAGTGTTCCCCACGGTAGATCCTTCAATTCTTATAGCCATCTACCACTAGGAAAAAGGATTCGATTAAAGGTAAATGTTTGGAGGATTTAATATCATATGAAATTTGGGCCCGATCATTATCAAGGGAAAATCGTGAGTCAAAAAAAGAAGCTCTGCCCATATGTTTTCATCGCAGCCTATCTCCAAACAGTGCTGCCGATATATGAAATAGTATATGAGTATTGTTAATGTTCTGACTGTTCAAACAGAAATCGTGGTAGTAAAACAAAGTCATCACCTTTGTGTGTGGCGCCTTCATCATTGAGAAGATGGGAAGGTGTAATATATAGAGTTGTGGAAGCTTGGAAGTATTTGCTTGGAGTTTGAGCGCCAAGTTGGAGTTGAGGATCTCAGCATTATAGTTTATAAGCGCCAGCATTCAGTTGAAGGTTCCACTCTACACGCACAAGCATACACAAGGCAGTCATGTATATTTGAAGGCTACAAAGGAAGACGTGAAACCAGATACAATATGATATAACATACAGTCCGTAAAATGTGGTCATCATAAGTGGCATCGTTTGTTATATCAGTAGGGCAAGAAAATCAGATACAAACTTGACTTTATCATCAACAAAGATAGCAGCCGTGGAGCAGCGACTTCATTTGAGACTTCATTGCATCTGTAATGTCACCAATTTAGAAGGAATTCATTACCACTGTAATATTTCTAGGACATTAGTTGGAATACTGATCAATACTTGTTATTTGATTCACAAACTGTGTATACTGATGGTAACTTACTTGCGAATGAAGTTCTGATTACAAATTGATTACCAAACTTAATAAATTATAAAGCATTCTTCCATCAGCAATAAACATTCATATAGCTTCTTGACAAAATATACCCTCCAATGGACTTACGGGCTTCACATACGTCGGCAGCGCTACTTTTGATTAATTCTTCAATGACCCTGTGATCACAATACATTTACTAATTCTCCTTTGATCAGATACAATGGTCTCTGTTTGGTAGATTACAACTTCAGCAGCAACTACAAACAAATATTCTGATCTACACTTTCAAATAGTATTCAAGGATAGGCGGCGGCAGATGTATAATGCTGCGATTTCCTTAAATATCATTACCGTGGCCTTTGGAGAGATACACTACAATTTATGAAGGCTGCGAATACAATCTGGGACCCACAGAATTATTCTTTATGCAAATTCCTTAGCATTCGATTCAACTCCAACCCAATCTTCTATTAATATCTGATGTCTTAACACTCTATGAGAGCTGCTGAACCCTTGTCAGAGATTGTCTCCTAAGAGGTGAACTTTATCATACTAATTCAATTGTTATCATAGACAAAGACTTCAATATGGAACTGCTATCTTGGATTTCCACGATTTCTATATATGAGAACTACTTCTTTGTCTTCAGATTTAAACAAAATTGCAAATAACTTTCATTTCTGAATTGGAAACAGGGACCCACCGTAATTCCTCTTGTTCCCACAAATAAAATCTATAACACAAAAACTCTCTTCATATGCAATGAGAAAACTCTCCAACATGAAAATCCACAAATTGCCTTAGGAAAAATAAAGATTTATTAATTAAATGGCTGACTGAATATTCCTGTCAGACTTTGTCCCCCTTTAAGCAGCAATGCATATATTATTTTTCAAATTACTTCCTTCTTGAGTGGATGCTGGGACTTAAGGAATCTGAATCCTTAATATTCACAAAAGATGAAATCTGCGATTCCTTTTTGTAACCAATATCAAATGTTAAAATGCAAAACACTTTCCAGCAGACAAGCTAAAAATGTTTGTCAGAAGTTGTCTCCAGTGAAGGCACATAAATATTAATTTTAACTCAGCAATAAAGATCTGTAATAAATTCACACTCACAACAAATATTTGCACATGATATCTGATCTTCAAATCTCCCATAATGGTCACTGACCAAATATCTCCAATTTATTGATAAACAACCAAAGAAATTGTGGAACAATGCTTTCAAGTCCAAATGTGAAATCTGAAATGACTTCACCCCAATTATTCAGCAAAAGCCAAGAAATCCTCTTTGACACTGTCTGAATACAAAACCTAAGTCATAGACTTAAATTGAAAACCAAGACAGAATAATCTGAAAAAGCATGCTCAACAATGACTCTCAGGCTTGCTTTTAAAGCCATTACATCAATTAGGCCCAGCCTAATTTTATTAAATGAGAGTTTACATGTACACATCATACCCAAGCATTTTAAATGCTTTTACATGAACTTTACTAAATGCTTGCACTTGTACTTTTTAAATGCTTGTTCATAACACTTTTTAATAAAGTGTTGTACTACTGACTTAGTAACTTAAATAAAATATTAATTTTATAAAGTAAATAAAAATACTTTACAAAATTAATTTACAATTAAAACAATTTTAAGTTACTCCAAAATTGGGGACATGACAACAGACTTGCATAAAGTACTTCCAGTGATCAATTTACATTCTTTGGAAGATGCAATAAATAATGCTATCAAGAATCTAAGACACTCCGGTTTGTTTGCAGCGGCATCCTTCCCCATCACAGTGCAAAGTATTGAATTTGTAATTGCTTGTATGACGCATTACAATTCGGTCACAAGAGAAATCCAATCAAGAGATGGACGTGTGCTCTGTAGTCTGAAGGCCGAACAACATTGAGAAATGTTTTTCAATACCAGTCTGGAGGGAAAATTTAACTATTTCAATTGAAGAATGCAAGAGGGTTTGGAACAATGATAAAGAAAAGTACTGGAAAAAGATTGCTTAAAGGTGGTTGAAGGAAAAGCAGGATGTCATGCCAAGGAATGTTGGACGTGGAGAGTTCAAGGAGGAACATGCAATAATGATTACTCTGCTAAGCCGGATCACGGGTCAAGCAGATGCTAACAAGTTTCAGCCTTGGATGTTTTACATCATGTCCCAGATTGTTGATGGAACCGAATTCTATGACTGGTCGGCACTCATTAGTGATAGTCTCCACCAACAAATACTTGATTTTCGAAGGGCTCATGAATTCCACATGATGTCATACCTTGTGTATTTGATGGCTTTTCAAGGTCAATTTAGAGGTTTGAATGTTGTTGGAACTCTGGGTATTCAGCATGTATATCACCTTTTCCCGCAGTTAGAACTTTCTCAGGCTGATTGACATTACAGACGGGTAAATGATGCATTCCTGATGCATGCAGTGCGAGATATGGATAATGAGTTGCATATACAGTTTTCAGCAGATGCTAGAATGGCAATGGCAGAATGGGTTGATTGGTTTATTCAGTTTCCCACTTTTTCTTACATCAGAGTATATGGCTTCTCAGGAGAGCCAGCCATGTTGCCGAGATATCCTACAGATGAAATAGCATTTATGGAATTTTTGAGGCAAGCCTATGAAGTTCATACATTTTTGCGTAGCAGACGCAAGGCAGCTTTCATTTTTCCAATTGGGATGAGTATTTACATATGCAGATCTAGAGCAGATGCCAAGGTAATTGGTAATGAATCATCCAAGTATGGTCTTAAGTTTTTCAACAGGAGGTCTTCATATGATCCTCGTGTTTTTGCATCACATGTTGGTCAAAATTGTGTGCATACGCATGCAGTTGAAGACTTTTAGGCTAATCGTGCTGATGAGTTTGAAGTGCGAGAACGCAGTTACAGCAGGTTTACTCTTCAGCAGATATCTGATATCTTGTCAGAAGATGTAGAGGGTTTGACAGAAAATGAAGTTCTACTTCCCACGTATTTCAGAGACCAAGTTGAGAAACAACCGTTGCCACCAGTTAATTGGTCAGTAAAAGAGAACACTTTGATTGAAGAAAGAACGAGTCGAGTTGTTAAAAACAGTTTGATATTCTTGAAGAATAAGCGGAAGGAAGATATTCCGGTAGCAGAGCCGCCACTTGTACAACCATCAAAACCTTCCACTTCCAAACCAAAACGAAGGGTTAAAGCTATGAGTGTTCTTCCAGAAGGAACAAAAATGGCTAAGTTAAAGAGGAAAAAGGATGAGTCTCCAGCTCATGTCCAGCAGGAACAACCAACAGTTGAATCAGAAGTTCCCGTTGAACCAACACCGCATGTTGAAGCATTACCTTCAGATCATGTCTCTCCACCTTCACCGAGCACTTCTCCTATCCACATAGATTCAGAGCCAGATTCGCCGGTTCGTAACTCTGATACACATATTGGTTCATCAGGGATTGATGAAGTTAGAACCGAGTTTCCAAGAGAAGAAGGCTCATCTTGGCTTGAAAATATTCTGGGAAGGAAGAGGAGAAAGCCTTCATATCAATTGGATTTAACAGAGCTTAAAAGCGTCTACCAAGACACGCCAGATAAGAAGCTGAAAAATCAGGTTCGCATTGAAAAGAATGCGAATGGAGAAATGATTCTTGAAACTGCAACGCCCCCAAAAGATAGAAGTGCTGATGATATTGAGGTTGATGACTTCAAGGTTGTCAAGGCTAACCTTGGTAGGAGTACCCGACATACAGATGTAAATTTCTTCGAGGTTGCAGCGGATAGTTTGAAGGAAACGGTGTTGAAAGATGGAAAAGACAAAGCAGCTTTCAAGGCTGAAGTTAGGCAACTGCGGCAGTACATTTCCAACTTTTTCCATGGCACATCACAGGCTGATTTATTGCTTCCTCCGAATCTAGAATCACCAGCCGATCAGCGGCAATTCAGTTAGTTGGTCCTCTATGGGAGGCACATGAATAATTGGGTGGAAGAATTTGTGACTAAAGGGAGAGTTGTACTTTCAGAGTTTTATCAATTAAAGTATAACGCTTATGATCTACGTCAAGGCATTTAGAGGTTGCAGCAGACTATGGCTGAAAATAGACCGGTGTTTGAGATCATTATCTCTAACTTGAAGATAGCATATGATTCTGTTGATTCAACCGAAGATAAGAAGATAGTTTCTACTTGGAAAGCGCAATATCTTTTCACAGTAAAAACTTATGACAGTATAATTTCAGAGTTAACAGAATGGAAAGAAAAGGTAGTAAATGTTCTCAAGTTTGTGAGATCTTTTGTTTCTCAGATCCCGTGTTCGTATGAAAAAGATGGTACCCTGTATGATCTTAGGGAAGTGCAAGCAGAGTCCCAGACTCTCGTCCGCGGCAATTTTAATGATGATATCAGTGCCGGCAAGATGGGTCGTTTCGCCGCAATGACAGTGAAGTTTGACAAGGTTCTAGGCGAAGTTCATGAATTTCTTCAGATGGTTGCAAATGGTGAAGAAATATTAGAGAATCAGAATATCATTCTAGAGAGTATCAGTGGTCCTGACAAAGATGTGGTCACTCGCTTTTTAGAAGATATTGTTTCCCAGAATATCAATGGATGACATCACCAAAAAGCAAGAATGTTGATGAGGATGTGATTCAAAAGAAAGTAGCTTTAAATCAAATGCTTTTTGTTTTAAAGCATTTGCTTTTATCCTAAGCTCATCCATTCTTTTTTTAGAAAGAAATCACTTTGTATTAGTTGGAGTTTTCTTTGCTTTAAAACAAATTGCTTTAAAGCATTTGTTAGTTGTATCTTTGTCTTAGAATAGAAATAAAGCTTGCGAGTTGGCAAGTTAGGGTTAATCAAGGAAATTTTAGTGTTCCCTACTCCTTTGATTTAGTATAAATAAGGGCAGCGTTGCCCATTGTAAAGGATCTACTTTTGTGATAGTAAATTTGTTGTGCCTATTCTAGCCTGCAAATCTGGTTATTCCAAGTGTTTGTTCACTCTGTGTTCATTGTAAGGGAACGGTGTTGGAGATAACATATTTTGCTGTGCCTATTCTAGCCTGCAAAATTGTTGTTGAAAGTGCTTGTTCACTCTGTGTAATCTATTTCCAGTGTTTGATCACTTGTTGTATGCCTGTCTTTTGATACAGTATTGTTGTCCTAGAGTTGTATCAACTTTGTGATGTTGGAATAGAAATCTCATGCCTACCTTTGCTCCGATATTCTATCTCAGATCATCAAGTTTTGTCGTCAGATGTGTGGCTTCTGTAACTTTTATTTCAGTTTCATCATTAAAGTACAATGAGTCTTGTGATGTAAATCTGGGAGAAATTTACTTAAGTTTTTGTATTAAAACAATCATTCCTCATCCACTTTTAATCCCTTTGCTCTGAATTTACTTAGGAGATTAAAAGCGTCATTAGTTTAAGCCTAGTTGTAGTAGAAGTTTTAAAAAGGAAAAAACCTCTTCTGCAGCGTTTAGAGTTTTATAACCTTGTGCTCGCAGCTGAGAATCAAAAAGAAGATAGGCGAAATTTGTTTTATTTATCTTTTCAGCAAACATCAGCAAAAAGGGAACTCCCCCTTCCAATAGGAGAGCAGTTTATCTGTGCATAGCTGTCCATTTCCAACTCGCATTCCAGAGGTGCGAATTGAAACGCGAATAGTGAGAAAAATATTCTAGGCCCGCGTGGAGTCTTGTGCATATGACCAAAAACCAGACACTGGATTTTAATATTATATAATAATATTAAATAAAACATTGGCCAAACCCTAAAAAAGGCCCAAAAAGATGAAATCACGCAACAAAAATCGAATCCGCAATTCAAACAAGGGTAAAAATCAGGCCGAACCCCGATTCACAATTTTTTTTTAAAACCGCATTTTGTATCCGATTTTTGCTTCTATGGTCTAAACACCTCTCTAAAGTACAAATCAACCACTTGTGGAGCTATATACTCGAGGACATAGCAAAAAAATGAGCATACTTAGTGAGTCTATCTACCACCTGTTAGTTCCCAAAATCACTACAACCCAAAAACCTAAAACATTACTCAATCACCTAGGCCGGGGGTGTCATCAAGGTGATTGGAAAGAGGTATGTCAACAAGTTTAGGGCGATTTTGGCCAACTGACAAGAGTGGGTAAACTCCTCTGCACTTCAAGCTCAGCTAGACTTAGAAGGGATATTCTTAGAGGCACAAATAAAACACAAAGACATTACTACAGCCATGCCCAATGCATATTTGACCCCCAAAATTGTCACTAGGTCAAGAAGACTGGCTGCATAAAGCTTCTAATTAAACTGATCACTACACTATGCATTTGCACCCAAATATAACTACATCACATTCCTTAAAATGACTCCACTTAACTTCACATACACAAGATACACAATGCAGGCATACATGTTCATGGTTCACAAATGATTCGAGTTGTTTTGCATTACTTTAGATTTATCCCTGGTTATTAAATAAAACATTGGCCAAACCCTAAAAAAGGCCCAAAAAGATGAAATCACGCAACAAAAATCGAAATCCACAATTCAAACAAGGGTAAAAATCAGGTCGAACCCCGATTCACGATTTTTTTTTAAAAACCGCGTTTTGTATCCGATTTTTGCTTCTATGGTCTAAACACCTCTCTAAAGTACAAATCAACCACTTGTGGAGCTCTATACTCGGAGGACATAGCAAAAAAATGAGCATACTTAGTGAGTCTATCTACCACCTGTTAGTTCCCAAAATCACTGCAACCCAAAACCCTAAAACATTACTCAATCACCTAGGCCAGGGGTGTCATCAAGGTGATTGGAAAGAGGTATGTCAACAAGTTTAGGGCGATTTTGGCCAACTGACAGGAGTGGGTAAACTCCTCTGCACTTCAAGATCAGCTAGACTTAGGAGGGATATTCCTAGAGGCACAAATAAAACACAAACATTACTACAGCTATACCCAATGCATATTTGACCCCCAAAATTGTCACTAGGTCAAGAAGACTAGCTGCATAAAGCTTCTAATTAAACTGATCACTGCACTATGCATTTGCACCCAAATATAACTACATCACATTCCTTAAAATGACTCCACTTAACTTCACATACACAAGATACACAATGTAGGCATACATGTTCATGGTTCACAAATGATTCGAGTTGTTTTGCATTACTTTAGATTTATCCCTGGTTATAAAACAGGACCACGAACAGCATGTAAAACCTAAACTAAACCTATTCCTACAACGAACAGGGCCAAGATTTGATTTAAAAGCAGTGATTGATCCATCCCCAATATGGACCAGTGCTTACTCCATTGGGCAACTGAGGCATGAACAACAAATGGAAAGAAACACACCCGACAAAATATCAATAGAATTATGAGTTGCACACATATACGATGGACATACTTATTAATCCCAAATACAACTGCAATAATCCACACATAACAAAGGAAAGACCCATACAAAAGGTTTGCATGATTTAAATGTTGTCATACATTATCCAACTTTTGTTACATTCATGCCAACAAATGTGGCAAAGGAGAATACAAAACTGTGATTCAACATCCCCCTAAATCATTACAAAGTATCCTGGAGACATACCATGATATGAGACTATTCAATGAAAACCTTTCCTTCCTTTTACTGGACACATCCCTTCATTCCCAGTTCAAACATTATGCTCTGCTTGATGCCCTAAAATCTCCCTTAGGCTTTCCAGACCAAGCAATTGGTTCAATGACCAACCCTTTGAATGAGTTTCAATCTTCTATTTATAGCCTTCACAACTCGGATCTGATGGAAGAATGGGCAAGAAAACCCCAACAACCCCACCAACTGCAATAAAAACATAAATTTCAACTACCCATTTCCCATTAATGGTGATCCCGAAAGTTGTTGGCTCGTTTCTACGCGTTCCTGGGCCTTGGCGAGTGTCCAGTCAGCAAGGGGACATAAAAAGTCCAGAAGTCTCATCGAGTCCCAAAATCCCGACGTGACCAAAAGTGCCAAAAGTCAAAACCGAAAGTTTGACCCGAAACTGCATGAAATACTTAGCCCTTTCCTCAAAAAATTATTTGAAAACTCACTTGTTTGCATCTCCAAATTCGCCTTGAAAAAACAGGGCGCCCGAGAAGATTTTGGACCTTTTGGCAGGTCGCGGGATCGCAAAGGGATTTTGGACAAGGACCAAAAGTCCCATCGGGCCCTGGAGTCCCGTCAAGACCTTTTCAGTATAACACGGGGGGCGAGAGAAAGCAGGGACCGGGTTCATGGGAGGACTGAGAACTTTTGGATCTTTTTGGAAAAAGTCCAAAAATCCGCTTGGGTCCCGAAATCCCCTCAAGACAATATATTTTAAAATAATATTTAAGTGGTAGTACTTTAAATTATTTTAAAATATACTGTCAGGATTTTTAAGAGGGGTTTTGGATCCACAGTAGTTGAAATGCAAAAACTAGAATTTGGAGGATCATCAGATTTCAGACTCAGCAAAATTTTCAGGGTTTTCAGGGTTTCAGACTTAGCCAAAATCAGTAGACCAGCAACATGCACCAGGGTAAAAGCACAGAGACCCCTTAGGAAAATTTTGAGAAATTTGACAAGATGGTGCAATTATGAGGCTGAAAATCTGGGTGTCAACACCACCACAAAGATACAATCTTTACCTTGCACTTTTGGAATCCCCGTAATGAAGTCCATTGAAATACTCTCCCACTTCTGATTTGAAATGAGTAAAGGCTGCAACAAACCGGCTGCAAAATCTTGCTCTACCTTGTTTTGTTGGCACACCATACATTTTCTCACATGCTTCAAGACATCCCCCTTGAGGCCCTTCCAAGAAAATTTCTCACTTCCTTGTATGTCTTGTAGTACCCTTGATGACCCGCCAAAGGAATATCATGATATGCTCTCAAAATCTTCTCCTTAATCTTTGATCCTGGGACAAGGTACACACGGTCCTTGTATAGAATGAGCTCTTCAACTACCTTGTATTTGTCATCTTGTACCTTGCCTTCCAAAATGTCACTTGCCAATGCATCCTTAGCGTATTCCAATAATATAGAAGATTTCCAATCAGCAGAAATTTCAGTCATAGAGCACAAATATGGCCTCCTAGATAATGCATCGGCCACTAAATTATTCTTCCCTTTCACATACTCAATATCAAAATCATAAGCTTGCAACTTGCTCACCCATTTGTGTTGCCTATCATTCAAATCCCTTTGATTGAGGAAGAATCTCAAGCTATTATGATCCGTCTTAACCACGAACTTCCCACAAACCAAATATTGTTGGAACTTGGCTAATGCATGCATGATAGCCAACATCTCCTTGTCATAAATGGAGAAACTCCTCTTGGAATCTTTGAGCTTGCGGCTCTCAAATGCTATTGGGTGTTTGTCTTGCATCAATACCACCCCAATACCTTCCCCTGAAGCATCACACTCTAATACAAATGGACGTGAAAAATCCGGTATAGCCAAAACAGGGCATGTACTCATTACCTTTTTGAGCTTGTCAAAAGCCCTCTACGCCTCCTCACTCCAAGAGAATGCTCCCTTCTTCGTCAAATTTGTCAAAGGGGAAGCCAGCTGTGAAAACCCTCTTGGTAGCTACAAAGCCCCATAAATCCTCTCAAGTGTGATAAAGTCCTAGGCCGCGGCCACTCCCTTATTGCCTTGATCTTCTCCTCATCAACACTAACACCTTTTGCACTAATTTTATGTCCCAAGTATAGAATCTCCACCAACCCAAACTCGCATTTGGATGCCTTGGCAAAGAGTGATTGTTGCTCAAGTATACCCAAGACCTCATCTATGTGCCTCAAATGATCCTCCCAAGTCTTGCTATAGATTAATATGCCATCAAAGAAAACCAAAAAAAATCCCCTCAATTGCTTACTAAATACCTGGTTCATGCAAGACTGAAATGTAGCAAGAGCATTAGTCAACCCAAATGGAATGACTAAAAACTCATAATGCCCAAAATGGCACTGGAATGTTGTTTTGTGAATATCCTCCTTCCTCATCCGACTTTGGTGGTACCCTGAACGCAAGACAATCTTGGAAAAATAAACCGCACCATGAAGCTCCTTTATTAGCTCATCAACTCTAGGAATTAGATAGCGGTTCTTGATTGTCTTCTTGTTGAGCACCCTATAATCAATGCACATCCTTATAGTACCATCCTTATTTTTCACCAACACTACCAAAGAGGCAAATAGACTTGAGCTCGGCTGAATATGTCCCATATCAAGCAGCTCCTTAATCGCCTTCTCAATCTCTTCCTTATACCTTCTCGAGTGGCGTTAAGGTGTGGTAATGACTGGTTTTGCTCCTTCCTCCAACTCAATGGTGTGCTCAAAACCCCTCTCAGGAGGTAGTCCTGATGGGATGTCGCTGAAAACCATACTATGCTTGTCTAGAATGGGTTGAATATCAATATGAGTAGTCTTCCCTCCCTCAGGTGAAAGCCAATCAGTGATCAAACACTCTGCTACCCACTCTACTTGTCCATGTCTAAATGTTCTCTCCATCCTCTTAGCTCTCACAACCCTTGAAGCTCCATCCGATAGACCTTGTAGAATCACCGCCTTGCCATTATGTTGGAAAGTCAACTCCATCTTCTGAAAATCCTGATAGTATCTACTAAGAGAATGCAACCATTGGATTCCTAAAACCATATCTGTATCGCCCATGCCTACCACATAGAAATCATCGCTCATTTGGTGCCTTCCCAAGGTGTTATCCAATTGTTGAATCCTTCGTGTACAACGGATAGTGAATTCGTCGGCAACAACCACCTTGAAACCCTCAAAGTTTTTTGCCTTCAACTTCATCCTTGTCACTAGACCCTCATCAATGACATTATGAGTGGCCTTGCTATCAATCAAAACAGTCACCTTATGACGTTGCAAAACACCACGAACCCGAAAAGGGTGATACTTGGGTGCTCCTAAAAGTGCTGCAAATGTGTGTAATATCCCCAATGGGATCTGCCCTAAAATTCTGATTTTTATTTCTGCTCAAACCCTAACTCAGAATTCTGATTTTATTTTTCTGATTATAAAACAAATATGACAGCGAATATGTAATGTCAAATAAACATGCCAAAATGTACTACAAGTTGCTGATCATATCAAACATGAAATCCACCATGAAATACACAATATATGGCATCCAAATGCAACACATAAATCTGATTTTCTGAAGATAACTTCTGCTGTTTCAAATCTGAGTATAATGACTGAAAATTACATCAAAAGCAAGGGCTAAACATGATAAAACATGGCCTGAAATGTTGTTGTTCAAATCTGCTCTAAACCCTAGGTTTGTACATACCAAAATATGGCGAATGAAGCTCAAACAAACCCTCCAAATGGCAGCGCTCACAAGGCATGATGGCTGCTGCAAGTTAGGGTTTGGAAAACCCTCCAAATAGTGAAATCGCCTCTCTCCAAGCCAAATCGCCCTCCTCCAAAGGTCACACTCAAGTCTAGGGCAAAACCCTAGTGCAATCTCTACACAAAATGCCACAAAGAACAATCCTCTAATGCTGATCTGAAAATCTGAATATGCAACAATGCTCCAAACCTCCAATATCTCCAATGAAGTGCAAATAGAACTCCGTGATGAGTTCTCCACAAGATGAGCTAGGTTTTCGTCCAACTCACCGTATTCACAAGGGTTTTTGTCCTTGGAATATAACCCAACCAAAGTTGCAGCCAAATGAGAAAATCTCAAGAAATATGATATGAATGGATGATGAAATGACCTCCAAGGACCTTATATTTATAGCCAACTCTTCTCCCAACTCAACTTGGCCGACCTCTTGATTATTTTAATTTATTTGCTTTTTCCCTCTTCCTTAGGGCCGACCTCATGCTAGGCATGCTAGGCCCCCAAAACACAAATAAAATATTTTATTTTATTTTTTATTCCTTCCTCCAAGTGGAGCGAACCACTTTTGGCATTTAATATTTCATATTTGGACCTCTCATTAGGTCATCCACCTCCAAGGAATTTTATTTTGATTTATTTTATTTTTCCTTGGCATTAACAAATATCCAAAGGCATTTCCATCCTTTATTTTCTCCTTCGTTTTATTTCTTTTTTCTCTCTCCTTGGTCGCTCACCACTAGGGTAAATTATTTTATTTATTTTGAATTCACCAATAAGATCACAAAAATATGCAAAGTCATCTCTCATCATCAATTTGCCCTAATAAATTGATTAAATATAATATTTAATCAATTAGGTCATTCCCTTAGGCCTCCGGCTTAGCCTATAGGAATAGGATAGGCTAACCGACTCCATTAGGTGATCATTCGGAAAATGGGAACATTACAGTCCTCCCTTCCCAGAATTGCTTGCCCACAAGCAATTGCAAACCTGTATATTGCAAAACATCCTCAAGTGGAAAGTCTCTCCATCCAATCAAATACTCCTTGATCACTTTGCTCCTCAACTTGTGGCAACATCTCCCATAGTGACTATGAAAAATAGTATGCAAAGTGAGTTCTGATGGCCAGTAATGAGACAATACCGGCCATACACACTCAAACTCAAATCTACTCCATCCTTCAAACTTTGAAATTCTGCTCCTCAAGGTTTGGCATTCTCCCATCAACAAGAGTAGTGTCAAGTACAAGTAACAACTTCCCTTCATCCAAAGGAGGAAGCTTGGTAGAAGATGTGATATGCTACTCAATTACCCTCTCAAGGCAAGATACATGAAAGATCTTATGAATCTAGCTACCCTTTGGCAACTCCAACTCATATGCATCCTCTCCAACTCCAATCCATCCTGTAAGGGCCGTAGGTAAGAAGCTTCAGCTTCTCTACACTGCTCCTCAATGTAATTTGTCTGTATAGCTAGAGGAACAAGAAAGCCAAATCACCAACCTCAAGTGTCATGTACAAATCCTGTATCATTTCTCTTACTCCGCAGGCTCCTCTAACCTCAAGTGCTAAGTCTTCAAAAGACAAAGCGTCATACCTATCCCAAGCTCTGAAAGATGTTATGTCTATCAACATGTGATAGGTGATATCATAACAATGCTCTTTGAAACACAACCACCTGCACCAAGCCTTCCGTTGCTCCACTCTGATACAAATATCACTCATCCAAATGTTGTGAAGCAACTCATCAAGATCCCTATGAAGTATTGTACCAACCCTATGAATACATGGATCCCAAATTATCACATCATACAAACTGAAAATGAAGAAATAAGTGTCTCTCATCATGCCTCTATCACAAATTATCCTCCTAGATCTGAATTGTTGCATATGAACTTGGAAAGTGTCCATCATATGTGCATAAACAAGAATGCAAATCCACTCTAGACTATTGGTACAAGTCAGATCAGCACTAGTAAAAATCAAAATCAGATAATCATCATGAAAATGCTTCTGTTGTCATAAATTGATAAGTTCTCAACATCATGCAACCTCTCAATGTTGTAGCAACAATCCCATGCACCCAAATTCATCCAAACAACTGCAAATATCAATGAACGGTCTAAAAACTCCATGATTAGCAATGTAAAACAGCCACTAATCATCAAGGTGTAAGCTGAAAACCAATAGATTAGGTCTGAAAATTTTCTGCTCTCATGCTCATATCCATGCCTTAGATTAATGTCCAGCTAAAACCCAACACCCACAAGCACATACTTCTCAAAATCAGATACCTCCATGGCATCTTCTTCACATAGATCAAGTTCTGAAATCAGGGCAGCATTATGCCCAATCAAAGAATCATCATCATAGTGGTATAGTGTCAAAACACAAATAGACTCATTGAGCTCTCCATGAATGGTCAAGTCCTTCATCAAATCTGAATCAAGAATGTTCTCTACACAAGCATACCTATCATTATTTTCCGATCCATAAAGTGTATGCACAACTTCCTCTTCCTTAACCCTGACTTGAACCTTCAATTAGTTCTCCAAATGATGTGTCTCATGAACCCTATGATTAAAATCATTTGCACAAAATAAATTTTTTGATTTGTTTTCAGAATCATACCTCTCAATAAGTTCATACAAATCTGATTGGTCTTCATGTTCTACCATCATAAGAGGTTCATCCTACAAATGTCCAACCATCATAGTTTTTTCCCTTAGAAGTATTAGAGATTGATGAAGCAATGTATCTAGCTGCTGCCTTTCACAATCCATGTGACTGAATTGTTCCTCCTTGATATTCTATAGGTGTTGTTTTGCTTGAGCAGCCAACAACTTGGCTTCCTTAGCCCTCCTTAGTCATCCATCACACATGCTTTGAGTCCTCATTACATCTTCTATGCCATGATGTACAAAATCAGATTGTTTGTGGCTTGTATCCACAACCGTTACCACATGCTTAGCCATCAAATCTTGAGTGTCAACAAGGCAAGGCTTCTTACCACTATCATCCTCATATGATTTATCTATCACCTCATGATTATGTGAAGATAATGGACTGCTATTCATAATTAGAAAATCAGAACTGTTATCATACCTTTTTGTAGTGTCTACATAGGTCCCAAGCACATCTTCCTTCATTGTTGGATGCTCATCATCAAGTGTTGGTTCAAGAGGTGTATCCAACTGAAAATCACATGCCTCACTAGTTATGATATTTGTTCCAAGGCTGATCCGAACCTCCATCCTCTTGGCTGTCACGTCCTTTGGTGTACCATTGTTTATAGCTTTCAACACTATTTGCTTTCCCTTGGATGTGTACTCTAACTCCATCTTTTGGAAATCCTAAATATACCTACCAAGTGATTGTAGCCATTGGATTCCCAACACGATCTTAGTCTCACCAATTCCAACCACATAGAACTCATCAACAAATGTATAGTTATCCAATTGAATGCTCAATTGTGAGATCTTCCTAGTGCAAATCATCTTGAATCCATCCGCCAACATGACACTGAATCTAGGAAACTCCTCTACCTGTAATCCTCTCTTGACCGCAAAACCCTCATCAATGAAGTTATGTGTTGCACCGCTGTCCACCAAACAAGAGACCCGTTGTCCCTTCACAATTCCTCTTACTCTAAAAGGATGATACTTAGGAACACCTAATAAGAAAGCAATAGTATCTTGTGTCGTGTCATCAAGCTCCAACTGTTGCTCCTCATGATCACTCTCTGAAGTAGTATCTTGGACTTCATCATCCTTAAGGTCGGAAGTAACCTCAATGAAATGTGCCTTGTCTTTCCCAAGGCATCTATGACCGGGCTCCCAAGGCCCCTTGCATGAGAAGCATAGCTTCTTTCTCCTTAGCTCATTCTTCGCCTCTAAGTCTGGTGTTGTCCTCTTGGGTCAATCCTTCTGAAAATTCTTCTTCGGGTCCTTCCTTGATGAAGTGAAGGTCTTACCCTGAAACTTGGGCTTGGAAGGTGTTGAAAACTTCATACCTCTAGCCCTCTTGATGACTTCTCTCAAAGATGGTGGATCTAGTGCTTTCACCCATCCACGGAGTAGCTCCTCAAGACCCTCAATGAATAGATAGGTCAATCTAGTCTCCGACACATTGGGAACCAACACGGCAAGCTTCTGAAACTCTGAGATGTAGGTGTCCATTGAATCCTTCTGCTTGAGTTGTGCCAGCTCTCTGAAGAACTGCTCAGGATTTGTCTCGTCAAATCTATCAATCAATCTCTGTGAGAAATCAACATTAGTAACAAGGCTATGTCCTTGAGTCACCATACCATTGTACCACCAATCAAGAGCATCTCCTTCCAAGTGTAATGTAGCAAACTGAATGGCATCTCTCTCAAACATAGGGTTCAATGTCAAGTAGTTATCCAATTTCTGGATCCATGTTCGTGCTGTGATTTTACCCGAACCATCAAAAGGTGTGACATTTACCTTTCCCAACTTTCTTTGCAAGTCATGATTATTGTTATTGTTGCCTCTTTCTCCTCTAGGTCTATCTTTGTTCATGTACTTCAATTGGCAAAAATTGTGCAAAGACATGGCAGCTTGGAATTCTTCACTTAATGAGAACCACTCTCTCTTGTAGTCATCAAAGCTCTCACCTGCAACTTGCGGTCCATTCTACAGAGCTCTTTGCTGATCCAAGAAGGTAGGGATAAGAGGTCTAACCACGGATGCATGAGATGCATGAGTGTGAGTGTAGGCATTATTTCTAGAAATGCTAGTGTCTCCATTGTTGCCATTACTTCTATTGCCTCCATTGTCGCCATTATTGCCCATGCTATGCAGCACAAATTGAGACATAAGTTGCATGAGATCTTGTTGTCCTCTAGCAATGTCATTAAGGATATCCCTTGAGCTAGGTTCCTCATTATTTCTGTCACCCATGATAGCTTCTTCTTCAAAATCCAGGTCAACAAACTGCTGCCTTCTTCTGTATGTGATATATTCTCTATCCTCGGGATTCATACATGTAAAAAGACCCTCGGGATGGCAAAGATCAAAGCTCTGATACCACTGTAATATCCCCAATGGGATCTGCCCTAAAATTCTGATTTTTATTTCTGCTCAAACCCTAACTCAGAATTCTGATTTTATTTTTCTGATTATAAAACACATATGACAGTGAATATATAATGCCAAATAATGTCAAATAAACATGCCAAAATGTACTACAAGTTGCTGATCATATCAAACATGAAATCCACCGTGAAATACACAATATATGGCATCCAAATGCAACATATAAATCTGATTTTCTGAAGACAACTTCTGCTGTTACAAATCTGAGTATAATGATTGAAAATTACATCAAAAGCAAGGGCTAAACATGATCAAACATGGCCCGGAATGCTGTTGTTCAAATCTGCTCTAAACCCTAGGTTTGTACATACCAAAATATGGCGAATGAAGCTCAAACAAACCCTCCAAAGGGCGGCGCTCACAAGGAATGATGGCTGCTGCAAGTTAGGGTTTGGAAAACCCTCCAGAAGTGAAATTGCCTCTCTCCAAGCCAAATCGCCCTCCTCCAAAGGTGGCGCTCAAGTCTAGGGAAAAACCCTAGTGCAATCTCCACACAAAATGCCACAAAGAACAATCCTCCAATGCTGATTTGAAAATCTGAATATGCAACAATGCTCCAAACCTCCAATATCTCCAATGAACTGCAAATAGAACTCCGTGATGAGTCCTCCACAAGATGAGCTAGGTTTTCGTCCAACTCACTGTATTCACAACGGTTTGCATCCTTGGAATATAGCCCAGCCAAAGTTGCAGCCAAATGAGAAAATCTCAAGAAGAAATATGATATGAATGGATGATGAAATGACCTCCAAGGACCTTATATTTATAGCCAACTCTTCTCCCAACTCAACTTGGCCGACCTCCTCTTGATTATTTTATTTTATTTGCTTTTTCCCTCTTCCTTAGGGCCGACCTCATGTTAGGCATGCTAGGTGCCCAAAACACAAATAAAATATTTTATTTTATTTTTTATTCCTTCCTCCAAGTGGAGCGTTCCACTTTTGGCATTTAATATTTCATATTTGGACCTCTCATTAGGTCGTCCACTTCCAAGGAATTTTATTTTGATTTATTTTATTTTTCCTTGGCATTACAAAATATCCAAAGGCATTTCCATCTTTTATTTTCTCCTTCCTTTTATTTCTTTTTTCTCTCTCCTTGGTCGCTCACCACTAGGGCAAATTATTATTTATTTTGAATTCCCCAATAAGCTCACAAAAATATGCAAAGTCATCTCTCATCATCAATTTTCCCTAATAAATTGATTAAATATAATATTTAATCAATTAGGTCATTCCCTTAGGCCTCCGGCTTAGCCTACGGGAATAGGATAGGCTAACCAACTCCATTAGGTGATCATTCAGAAAATGGGGACATTACAATGTGCCCCCTATAAGTTTTACTTCTTGATTCTCTTGCTCCACCTCTTCCAGGACATATTCGAGTTCGGGTTCTTCCTCCTCAACCTCCTCAACTAACATTGCCTCTATGTGACATACTTGTCCCTTTCTCGAACATCGATGACCCGGCTCCCATGGCTCTCTACAAGAAAAACACAACTTCCTTCGGACGTCATTCTTAGAGTCCTCTTCTTTGCTTGATTTTGGAGGTAATATCTTAGGTTGTGAAAAATTCTTATGGAATGGTCTCTTTTGCTACCCAAATGAATCACTCTTGGAATAGGACTTGTTCTTTGTTGTAGTAACCTCCAATTTCAAAGCTCTTTGAAATGTGTCCTTTAGAGATGTGGGCTCCAAAGCACTAACCAAACCCTAAGTGACTGTCAATCCATCAACGAACAAGAACAAGAGTCTATTTTCAGCAATATCTGGCACCGTGACTAACAGCCTTTGGAACTCAGCAATATACTCCTCTACTGAACCACGTTGTTTCAGCCGTGTGTCAATTCTTTGAAATACCTCTCCGGGTTATTTTGATCAAATTTGTCTATGAGCCTTTGTGTAAAATCAGCATAGATCACAATGTTTTGATACCCTTGTGTGATAATTTCATGATGCCACCACTCATGTGCAACACCATCCAAATGGAGAATAGCAAACTTGATTGCTTCATCTTCTATCATAGGGCTGAGCGAGAGATATGTGTCCAATTTTTGAAGCCAAGCTCTAGCTGTGACCTTCCTAGAGTCATCAAAGGTTGGAAGTGACATCTTACTTAACTTGTGCTCTGCTGCCCTACTGCATGGTTTGACTTCCTCTAGATTCCTTCCTAGCATTGTAAAATTGTATGAAAGGAATATCACGTCTGACATCTAGATCAATCCTTGAATATTCAGCTACGCAGGCATTGGCGTCAAACGCTGCTTGATTTGGTTCTTCTTCTTCCAAGGGTAGCTTTGTTCTATGTAGAAATGTGGGCTAAGCAGGGTGTGGTGCTGATCCCATTTGAACCCTGTTGTTATTCATGTGTATTGCAGCTCCATTCTGATTTGTATTACTGCATTCTGCCCCATTATTATGTGCAAGTTTGTTGGAATTGTTCGTGTTCTGCATCATCTGGATGAGTAATTGATTTGTTTGCTCTTGTTGTCTCATCATTTGCTCATGTCTTTCTGCCATCTGCTGCATAAACATCCTCCATTCATCCTGATCTGCCATCTCTGTTTTACCTCTGCCTCCGATTCTAACTCTTATTTGTTGTGCTTCTGCTTCTTGTTTCTTCCTTTCTCTTTCTAGGGCACGCTGATCTCTCTAACTCAGACTACCCTACATACACCAACTTCCCTCAGGCTAGCAAGACAACCTGCTTTGATACCAATGTAATGTGCCTAGACAAATTCAACCACTTTCCACTTGATCTATCCCAACCCTAGACAATTATTAGATTTCAAATTTAGATTCAGATAATCAACACAGATTCATTCCAATATCACTAACCATAAACAAAATCAAATACAGAATAATTCCTCGTTGTCCACTGAATAATCAATATATATATTTGAACAAGAGTCTTTCACAGCATATGCTACAGCGACATCTGAGATAAGAATTACATATGTTCAGAAATATAAAAATTAACTCCAATGATCACTTATAGTCCAGGGTCTTCTCTCTTGAATGGCGCTCAGATCTGCAAAAGAGATGTATGTTCGGCTCATGAAGGCGTGTAGGCCTGTAGCTTTAGATCGTGGATCTTGATAGGGATCTTCTCCTTGCAAATGGAATATTTGATCAGTTCGCCCAAGGAGTATGCTTCCCTGGAATCGATTGTGTCAAAGACACCAATTGATTCAGGGATTATCAGGCGCAGCCCCTAAACTCCCATCCTCAAAACTAGCGTGGGTGTTGCTAGAATGTAAAACACTCGCCTGTGCTTATCCCTCCTGTTCGTTGCTCCCAATATTCGCCTAGTAAAGTCTTGTTTGCCCTGAAATTGGCAGAAATCACCTATTACTCACCAACTCCCTCCACGGATAGCTATTCAAATAAGCAGAATAAGTCTCAAGATAAGGTTTTCGTCCTATCTAGAGATACTTGAGCTAAGGTTTTCATCTCAGTCAAGGTGCTAGTATTGCAAATTTACAGAGTTGAAGAATACATAAAATCCCATGCCTCCACATTGAAAATGATCTCATCTATAACATAGGCGCTTCAGATCAAGACTCCAAGAGCGCTTGCCAAAGTCTTTATACGCGCCCAAACAGCATAAAATCCCACTTCAAAAGGAATTTGCAATTCCACATCACCAGGCTCAAGCACACCATTCAACATATGAAAATTTCGCTTTTGTGAAGTCTTCTAAACGCCATAGCTAGAAGGAAGCATAACATCAAAAAGCTAGAGTCTGGGTATTCAAATCTCACACGCCTAGCAGTGAATTCAGCAACTAATCAGGAAAATTTCTATAAAATATTCATTTGTATGGGCACACCATACTAAGATCTATGCACTCTTTGAAGAGAATAAAATCAAGGGCGCTAAAAAACGTCTTCAGGCACTCCAAACACCCATATATGAAGATCTTTCACTCCCAAATTGCTTCATTCATGTCAAAATAAAGATCAACGCCTTGTAAAAGGTTCTCTAGCCTGCACGCACCCAACAGGAATAACAAGTGAAGCGCCTATCTTGAACTTCCAGTCAACACTAATGGTCCAGTATATTTCTTATGCGTTTAAAGGAAACTTAATGAAATCGTTTATGCAAGTGCATATTAAGGAAGCACACTTGTTCCTGATGAAGCATGTCTAGAGAATTAAGGGTGCACTTTTTGACTGCAAGGTTAAATTCATCTCCAAACAAGTCAGCCAAAACTCCCATTCAAGTAGTGCACCCTCTCATGCAAAATTCATGCCTTTTTAAGAAGGCTATTGATAACAACATTGAAACTCCAGTTTCAATTCAATATCTCGGTCAACCAATTCCAATTCAAAGTGACACTTCCTTCATGCAAGGTATATTATTTTTCAAATCAAGATATTTACAAGGCAAGACAACTGGAGGTCGCATTGTAATGTCCCCGTTTCCAGCGTGATCACCAAACAGAGAAGAGAGTTAGCTTATCATCATTCCCGTAGGCTAATTCATCAAAACAAGGGAATATTCTGGCTCGGAAAACATAAAGTTGATCAGAGGCTTGAAGAACGGAACGTTAGCTCAGCTAATTTCACTGGCGAAGATGGGAAAATGAATTAATGCACTTTGCATTGATTATCAAAGAAGACAATTAAATAATAATATTTTATTAAATATAAAATAAATTAAATAATATTATTTGATTTGGAGTGCTCATTTTGAAATTTGGAAAAAATAAAATAAATTATATTATATTATTTTAATATTATTTAATTTGAGCGCCACATTGGAGAAAGGGAAAAAAAAAGAAACTAATTAAAAAATATATGGATTCTTGGATTTTGGGGCTCACTTGGAAAAAAAGAAATAAATTAAATAAAATAATATTTTTATTTAATTTAGGCGCTCACCTTGGAGAAAGAAGAATTAATAAAATAATATTATTTTATTAATTGGGCGCCCATCTTGGAGAGTGCAACAAATTAATAAAATATGGATATGTGAAGTTGGCGCTCATCATTGGAAGGAGAGATTCAAATAAAATAATAAAATAAGGCATTGGATCTCATGCATTGCCTTGGAGGAGTAAATTGAAAGGAGGGAAATGAAAATTCAACTCTTTAATTTGAATTGGTATAAAAGAAGGCTTGAAGGCTCATTTTCAGCATCACAAATATTTGGTAACTTCGCATATTTTCTTGGCAATTGATTTGCTAATCTTCCAAGGATGAAAACCCTTGTGAAGTTGGTGTGTTGGACGAAAACCCAATCACATCACGGAGGTAGATTCACACAGAGTGTTGTACCCATACGAAATTTTTCGTATATGTGCCCAAACACACCTCTCAAGCACCATGTAGCCTTGTCATTACTGCGCTAACCCTGCAGGTACAAGACATATCAAAAGATAACGATCCAAGGCTCAAATGGAGGGAGATTCTGGCAAGCCAATCAAGCCTGGAGCAGTGAAAGAAATCCTAAAAGAGAAGGTCAAAGTGATGGATCGAAGGTCAAAATGACATAAAGGAACCACGGGAAGCAATGCAAATACATCTGGCAAATCAAATTTTAATTTTGAAAATTTTGAAATTTTGGAAAATTTTAAAAAAAAAGTCCAAGGCATTTTTGGGCGTTTTTGGAAAAAATGTGCTCCATCTTGGAGTATAATTCATGGAGAGGCTTCAATGAGAGCTTCGAATCATATGAGCCTGATTTCCAAACTTCAAGACATTTTGTCATCAGATGAAGAAATTACGGCAAAAATAAGCTCCAGAAGCAGAGGCAAACAGCAGTGATCCAGGCAACCTCCGTCAAAATGGCCAAGCCAAAGTTCAAAGTTTTCCAAGGTCAAGAATCATAAAGAATGAGCCCTGAAATTGGCTAAGTCTAGTGTCCTAACGCCTGATGATCTGAGATCCTGAAAACTGTCTAAGTCTGAAATCTCGTGGATCCTCAAAAATCTAGAATCTGCATGTTAAATCCCATGGATCCGAGACCTATTTCAAACATCTTGGAAGTATATTTCAAAATATTTAAATACTTAAATATATTTTTAAATATACTTCTGCCCAGGACACTCAAAATCAAACTCCAAAATGGCGCTCAATTTGCCCATAATCCACGCCTTTTTCATCCATGCCAAAAGCGCGCCTTTCTTGGCCTACAAAAAGGCGCCTAAAAACCCCAAAATGCACACCTATTTTCACCTTGAAAAAGGCGCTCAAAACACCAAAAAAGCACGCCTTTTCTTGCCTTGAAAAAGGCACTCAAAATGGCCAAATCTCACGCCTTTTGAGGCACTTGAAAACGGCGCCTAAAATGCCATAAACCCACGCCTTTTTGGCATGCAAGAAAAGCGCCCTTTTTGGGCTAAATCCACGCCTTCTTTATGGTGAGAAAAGGCGCTCAAATAGGCCTATTTGCACTCCTTTTTGGTCACTCAAGTTGAAGAGAGATGGACGTTCTAGAGAGAGAAGATGGGTCGCCTAAGAGAGAGAATCTTCAAGGTTATAAATATAGGTTGATCCCTCACTTCATTCATTCATTCTTCTTTGATGCATGGAGCTAAAAATAATTGCTCTCTATTTGTGGAAAAAAGCACATTGAAACCCTAGAGGTGAAGGCAAGCTATAAAGGGGATTCTTCCTCATTGTTACTATCATTTCCAAAAGCCATTTGAAGATATAAAGGCAGCGTTCAACTTGGAGGCAGCCATTGTTGAAGGTTTTGAAGCTTTCGAAGGCAAATGGAAGGATTGGAGGAGAGGCGCATCACCTAGAAGGCCAAGATCACACATTGTTGCATCATTCTGTGTCTCTCTCTCGCATCCCAAGGCACATTGACACATGATAATGCCTTTTCTTCACACTGGCAGCCATTAATGGGGGTTTTCAAGCTTTTCTTTTTGCAGATTTGAAGCATTTTTGGGCCAGCAATACATTCAAGGGGCAGATTTGTGGCATCAAGGCACTCTTTTCTTCATTCTCCTTCATCCCATGGCTCTTTTTCATGCATAGAAGGCAGCGCCCAAGTCTTGGAGGCCATTTTGAAGATTTTTTGAGATATCCCTTTGCTGGTTATGACTGTTCATGCCCAAAATCACCACCTACAGCCAAAATAAAAGTGGTTTTTGAGGCCTATATGTCCAAAATTTCTCATTTCTATCGCCTACCCACCTCGGGAAAAGGCATTTTCCACCATTCTTGACTGTATAGAGCTCACATCCGGAGAATTTTTGGGGTTGCAGCTACAAATTTTCACTTTCCAAAAGCCCAAAAATATATTTTTTCACAAAAAAAAATCAAAGTTTGGACAGCAAGAAAGAAACTTGATTTTCTCAAACAACGAGCATACAAAGGCCTAGTTTGATCTTTTTGAAGCAGAACAGTGAAGAAGAAAGGCTTTTCTTAAAGCCTAAAAATCCACCATGCAATATTCATCGGTCACCGTTGAGGCTAAATCTTTGCTCAAACATAAATATTCCAAGGTCAAAGAAACAGACTTATGCCAGGTTTCACCTGAAGGTTTTGACCTGGAACCATTGATAAGCTCAAGCAATACGGTAGCGAAGAACTTGAAGAATTCAAGGCTCATCCAAGCCGGTTCATTTTCCATAGCCGCTCATTTGTCCAAAACATTCCTTGCAGGTATTTTAGCGATGAAGGCATAAATTGCCTGGTTCATAATTTGCAGGAGTTCATACAGCTGATCCACGAAAGGTTTTGTGGTGATCCCCATGTAGACAAGATGTACCTCCTAGTTGAAATTGCATCAAAATTCGCTAAGGTTGAAAAAGAGTTTGAAGTTTTTGTGAAAATCACAGAGGATGCTGCCATTGACCTGCAGATGAAGACAATTCACCTTAATTCAATCATTATACCAGATGAGGCCAGAGTTGATGAATTTGAGAGAAATCTCAATTCTCATACTTAGTCATTTTTCACTATCTGCGGGAGCAATCTATTTTGGGCGGTGTGTGGGGTTTCCAAAGCAGTTTCTATTTTGAGAACTAACTTTGCTTTCTTAAGCTAAATCTATTTTTGGATTTTGCTTTTGGAAATCATGCAAATTTTTCTTTCAGTGGAACTCATTGTGTAATAACATGCAAATTCAATTAACTGAATTGCATGACAAGATATTTTTATTTTTAATTGCTAATAAGCTTGCATGCTTCCCATGCAGCATTAGATCTAAGAGTGAAGAGTGTTAGTTAACTCTTCCTTTTATTTCCTTGCATCTTTGCTTTTTAGGGTATAAATAAGTGTATTCTACACACTTAAACTCTCTAATGATAAATGTTGATACTAATTTTTGCTCGCATTTTATTGTTCAAGCAGTGTTATTTGTTTTTATCTCTTTGATTAATGAGAATATGCATCATGGTTTCTGAGATCTATCTTGTTATCAAAGGTTGTGAGAATTGTTCATGACTTTGTGCATGAACGATTATTGTTAGATTATCATTGTTCCTTTGTGTTGAAATCTCCAAGTTGTCTCTTCAATTTCTTTATGCTCTGGATTTGCTTAAAAGAATTGGAAGTGTGTTTTGATAAAGTTTGTTATTTTCTTCTGCAATACTTTAGAAAAATCTTATAGCCTTGCAAAAGAGCTTCAATTGCCTTGTGCTCGTGCTCTGAGAAACCAAAAAGATAGGTTATATTGCATCGTCTTTTTAATTTCTTTGTTAGAGCTTCCCCTTTGAATTTGAAGAACAGTCCTACTGTACACGCTGTCCGTTTTTCTTTCTCATTAAAAGGTGCGAAATTAAACGCTAACACGGAGTTCGCATTTGTGCTTCATTGGAGATTTGTTGAGCTTCATAGACACATCATTCAATTTTGGTCGGAGACCATTGTTGTAGAATCATTGAATTCATTGCTACATCATTGATAGTCGATTTCACTAAAGACTTGATTGAAGATTCTTTGCATTTGATTGAAGACTTATTGAAGATCTTTCACATAATTGAGATTGTCATTGAAGAATCTGGGCACTTGGCCTTTGCGAGCCAATTGAGTTCCTTGGAGACACATTCACATGTGTGGCGGCAATCTTGTTTGACAGTTCTGAGTTTACAGCAGCAGAGGATTGAGGATCTTGGCATTTTCTAGAGTGTCGATCTGTGTAGGAAATCCTTGCTTTGTGGTGCGCAGTCATAGACATCCATCGTTGGGCCGTTGGGCATTATTTAGAGGAGCGATCTGCATTATATATATATATATTGTCATTGAAGAATCTGGGCACTTGGCCTTTGCGCACCAATTGAGTTCCTTGGAGACACATTCACATGTGTGGCGGCAATCTTGTTTGACAGTTCTGAGTTTACAGCGGCAGAGGATTGAGGATCTTGGCATTTTCTAGAGTGTCTATCCGTGTAGGAAATCCTTGCTTTGTGGTGCGCAGTCATAGACATCCATCGTTGGGCCGTTGGGCATTATTTAGAGGAGCGATCCGCATTATATATATATATCAGCCTTTGACATCTCGCTGTGGTTTTGGTGACCAGCAATATATATGATTGAAGATCAGCGATCTGCCTGTAATCTGCAACAGCGACAGCATTGAAGACCACAGCATCATTAAAAGTCAGTTTGAGAAGGCAAATTGCATTGTATTTGATCATCAATTGGTATGTTGGAATGTTATTTCATCTCTGATTTATATCAGCAGTGTATACCTTGCATTGTGGCTATCATAAGTCTTGAAGTTGATGTAATAGTATCTTAGAGCAATCTGATTTCTATAACAGCTGAGTGGATTTGATTGAGATCATCACTTGCAATCAGCTTAGTGTGTTTTTCATTGTGTAATCCATCTAAGGGTTTATTTGTATAACTTGCAATGATGTTTATGATGTAAATGCCATGGAATTGGATGATATAAGTGGGTAAAAGAATAGATTCAAATTCCAGTCCTAGGGTTTTGATTTCAAGATTGCAAGATCCAGAAATTTTATGTGCAAACCTAGAACTGGACATTACACGCATGCTCAATCCTCAGTAGATCTTCAGTTGCATGTTTGCAATTCCATTTTAATTGGAGCAGATTAATTTGTAATAAAATTGCATTTCATGCAATCAGTTAGAGTTCAATTAGGAGTTTAGTTTGTTTTCATGCAATTGCTTTGCAAATTGTATAAATAAGTGCTTTTTGCACATTGTAAAGGGATCTAGATTTTAGAATTGAAATCTTCTTAGGAGTTAGCGTTTTCAACATTCAAAGTTCAAGTGTTCAGAATCCAGTGTTGTATTCAATCAGTGAATAAAAAGCAATGACAATTCTCATGCTTGCAATTTACTTAGATTGTTATTCTCGTATATTCACATTCTTGTGATCTTATTGTTCATTTAATGGATTTCAGTATGCCTGTTTTGCTTCTAAGTATCCATTGAAGTGTGTCGTTTTTTGTGCTAAGGGTGAAGTCGCAGCTTCGTATCGTCTTAGCATTCGTAATTGTGTGGTGTTAATTTGTTCAATCAATCCAATTGTGTACTTGCCTTATTCAACCTCTAAATTTAGTTGAGTACTGCAAGCGTGTAGCCTAGGATTTGATTCCAGTTAAAAAGTACAAAAATCTTTCCTTCGTTGTTGAACGTGCGTCTCTACCTTTCCATGCGTTACAAAACCAAAAAGTTTGCATATTTCTATTGTATTCAGCATAAGTGTGAAAAACCCCCTAAAAACACTATAAAGGTTGTAAATTGCGAGTACATATTTTCGAGTTTCAAGTTAGTTTTATTTTACAGGGAGCTTCCCCTTCAAATTTGAAGAGCGGTTTTATTGCACATTTGTTCGTTTTGCTTTTGCGTTGAAAGGTGCAAAAAAAAACACTAACAGTTTTTGGCGACACTACTTTAACGATGATCAGGGGCTTCAAGATTCAGATCTTGATGATCTATCACATTCAAAATCTGAGGATTGGATAGACGAAGACATAATTGAAGAGGATAGTGAAGAGGTTCCCTAATCACTAGATGCACTGCTATTGACAGTTGTGGATCCGGTAAGTCAAGAGCCAGTGATGGAAATTCTATATGAGCAGCTTTGACCTTTTCCAGAGAATGACACATCGACTGAGTTCAAGGTAGCATATATTGAAGACAAGGACAAGGAACATCAAGTTTGATATGTGGTGGTTACCGTTCCCACAAATGTAATATGGCCACAAGACCTTGCTTCATATCTTCAGAATGAGGTTTTATACCTTCACCTATTGCAGAGATTTCTCCATGGAAGAAGAGGATCTACCTGAGCTAATGCATATCAATCAGTTTGTCATGAACTTCTCACTGCATGATCATGTCTACCCACCTGAACTGTGGCTTTTCGAGAAGGTCTTGCAGAGGACGGAAGATTATGTGCTGCCACAGTTGAATTCCCAACTCAGGAGGAGAGGTTCTTATTTTTCTGAACCTGTTGATGGTTTTGTATAACATTTTTCGTTTTCTTTGTCCTCGCTCGAAAAAAGAGCATTTTTGTGTTCCACATTTTTGTGTTGTGTTTCCTTAGTCAATTTTGTTAAATGTTATGTTTAGGCGATTTAAGAATGTCGTGTTTTAGGTGATTAGACACATTTTGACTCCATTGCCCAACTAATAAGGCACCAACCTCATACGCCACAAGTATCTAGTGGTCCCCAAACAGAGCCAATTGTTATACCCATTCGAAACTCGAATCGTCACAAACTTCTTCGTTCTTGTTGTCGCATTGCCATATTTGGGTTGGTCATCTCAAGTTATAGAATGTTCACATCAAGTTTATTTGTTTGTCGTTGTTGGTAAGTAAACGTTTGTCGCAAGCTATTTTCGAGTTGATAGTCAAGTTCAGTATTCGAATCATAAAAATCCAAATTGTAATTCTGTCGTAAAAATAATTTTCTAGTGAAGTCAAAATCGTCAAGTTCATGTTTTTATGTCAAATCCATGTCTGGACTTTCGACTCGGTGTTCGTCAAGCTCAATGATTTTGAAATGTCGGAAAACGTTTTGAGTTCTTCAGTTTATTTTTAATTTGTTAATTTATAATGAATAATTTATTATTAAATATTTATTAGTAAGTTAAAAATTAAAAATGTTGTTTAAAATTTAAAAACTAAAAATATATATTTATATATATATATATTATTGTTCTTTTTAATATTTATTATCAATAACAATAAAAAGAAGAGTAAATAAAATCTCACCTTTGTATAGGCGCATGCCTATCCAAAGGCACACGCCTTTACAAAAGCGAGAGAAAAAAAATCAAAATATAAAAAAAATTTATGCATAAGCTAAAAGCACCTTAGAGGCAATTCCAACGCACTTTTTCCAATGGCAGAGCAATTTAAAAATAAAAGATCAAAGTTGAAGACGCCTTTGAAGCGCTTCCTATGTGCTTTAGCAATAAAAATTTTAAAATAAAAATCAAAAGCTAATGAAAAGCATTTAAAAAGGAAGTCAAAGCACTTCAAGTAAAAATAATCGCGCCTCCTCTACTTCAAACACACCTATGGAGCGCCATTTCTCACGCACATGACAGAGATAAGACGCCTCAAATCATTTCTTCACGCACCTGTAAAAGCCAAAGAGCGCTCATGGAGGTTCAAACGCGCCTCAGAAGGAAAAACGCCTTATCCCAACTTCAAACACTCTTCTCAAACGCATCCACCAGAGGAGTCAACTGCTTTTGTAAAGGGAAAATGATGAAATGTTGCAAGGGTGCACCAGATTGGAGAGAAGGCACTAAAGGAAAGATAAAATTTCAGTCCAAAGAAAGTTTCAGACGCCCATACACAAAGGATGAAACGCTAGTTTTGAGAAGATGAAGACCATAAAAATGCCCTCCTTTCCGAAGCAAAACACCTTCAAACTATATCTGATGCGTCTGATAAAGATAAATAACATAAGCGCTTCAGATCAAGACTCCAAGAGCGCTTGCCAAAGTCTTTATACTCGAACAATATAAAATCCCACTTCAAAAGGAGACTGCAATTCCACATCACCAAGCTCAAGCACACCAATCAACATATGAAAATTTCACTTTTGTGAAGTCTTCTGAATGCCATAGCTATAAGGAAGCATAACATCAAAAAGCTAAAGTCTGGATATTCAAATCTCACATGCCTAGCAGTAAATTCAGCAACTAATCAAGACAATTTCTATAAAATATTCATTTGTATGGGCGCACCATACTAAGATCTACGCACTCTTTGAAGAGAATAAAATCAAGGGCGCTAAAAAACGTCTTCAGGCACTCCAAATGCCCATATATGAAGATCTTTCACTCCCAAATCGCTCCATTCATGTCAAAATAAAGATCAACGCCTTGTAAAAGGTTCTCCGCCTGCATGCCCCAACAAGAATAACAAGTGAAGCGCCTATCTTGAACTTCCAGTCAGCACTAATGGTCCAGTATATTTCTTATGTTTTTAATGGAAACTCAATGAAGTTGTTTGTGCAAGTGCATATTGAGGAAGCGCACTTGTTCCTGATGAAGCACGTCCAGAAAATTAAGGGTGCACTTTTTGAATGCAAGGTTAAATTCATCTCCAAACTAGTCGGCCAAAACTCCCGTTCAAGTAGTGCACCCTCATGCAAAATGCATGCCTTTTTAAGAAGGCTATTGATAACATTAAAATTCCAGTTTCAATTCAATATCTTAGTCAACCAATTCCAATTCAAAGTGACGCTTCCTTCATGCAAGGAATATTATTTTTCAAATCAAGATATTTACAAGGCAAGACAACTGGAGGTCGCATGCTCAATCCTCAGTAGATCTTCAGTTGCATGTTTGCAATTCTGTTTTAATTGAAGCAGATTAATTTGTAATAAAATTGCATTTCATGCAATCAGTTAGAGTTCAATTAGGAGTTTAGTTTGTTTTCATGCAATTGCTTTGCAAATTGTATAAATAAGTGTTTTTTGCACATTGTAAAGGGATCTAGATTTTAGAATTCAAAGCTTTTTAGGAGTTAGTTTTTTCAGCATTCAATGTTCAAGTGTTCAGAATTCAGTGTTGTATTCAATCAGTGAATAAAAAGCAATGACAACTCTCATGCCTACAATTTGCTTAGATTGTTATTCTCGTATATTCACGTTCTTGTAATCTTATTGTTCATTTAATGGATTTCAGTACGCCTGTTTTGCTTCTAAGTATCCGTTGAAGTGTGTCGTTTTCTATGCTAAGGGTGAAGTCACAGCTTCGTATCGTCTTGGCATTCGTAATTGTGTGGTGTTAATTTGTTCAATCACTCCAATTGCGTACTTGCCTTATTCAACCTCTGAATTTAGCTGAGTAGTGCAAGCGTGTAACCTAGGTTTTGATTCCAATTTAAAAGCACAAAAATCTTTGTTTCGTTGTTGAATGTGCGTCTATGCCTTTCCGCACATTGCAAAACCAAAAAGTTTGCATATTTCTGTTGTATTCAGCATAAGTGTAAAAAACCCCCTGAAAACACTATAAAGGGTGTAAATTGGGAGTACATATTCTGTAGTTTCAAGTTAGTTTTATTTTACAGGGAGCTTCCCCTTCAAATTCATAGAGCCGCTTTACTGCACATCTGTCCATTTTGCTTTCGCGCTGAAAGGTGCAAAAAAAAATGCTAACAAGCCCTTAACTTCATCACCCACATAGCAAATGATCTAAAGGTAAATCTAGTTCCATTTAAGAATTCAATGTTATTCCTAGAAATATTTAATTTTTTCAAGCAAATTAGAATAGTCCATAGTGCGCACTGTAAACAATATCTCATGGTATGCAGTCTGAAATGCTGATACAAAAGTGTTCATGCCCAGTAATATGAGAGCTCCAATAAAGGTTCTAACTGCTTGGGCCTTCTACGAGATGGTCTACACTAAATTATAATGTAGAAGACAGATTGGCCTGACCTAAACAAGCAAATAGATAATAAATACAAGAAGTGTTACATGATGCAAGGGCCCACAGAAAGAGATAAATGATTCCAAGCTTGCCTGATTGTATTATCCGTGTCATGGGCCATCTAATTTAACTTGTCAAATAAACAAAGTACAAACTCAAGCTGACTCACTTAAGTTAATGCCTCTCTCGCCCATCACATCAATAGCATATGATGAGTAACAAGGCCGTGTATTGCTTTCTCCATTCCATATCTTGCATTCAGATACAAAGATTAAGGATAAATAGAAAATTTGGTTCTCTTAATGAAGGATAAGGTGTATCAGACTGACATCCTGAAATGTGATTTATGTCAAAAAGCAACCTGGAAAGTACATACACTTCAAAGAAAAGTTGACAATGCAGTACAATAATTCAAAGTAATAAATGATCCAAATACATGTGCATGTAAGTCTGATTGCAGAATGGAAATCAAATAGAGCCTGAAAGTTCAATGCTCTTCACCCCTGGTAAGTGTTAAGTTCAGCATCAACTTCCACTCAGAGTTTCGTGAGAATCACATCCTTGGCTCTCTTCAGAAGTGCTTGGCACAACAAAGGAGCCACTGCATAAGATGGAAAAAAAACTTTCTGATAACCATATCTTGTTATAAAAGAGAGTCTATTGAATCAGAATCTTCAGTTGGATCTTGAAATGATAAACAGGGTGACGGAATTGTAAATTGCTGCATAATCAATAAGCGATTTTAGTGTTTCCCTGCTAATCAATTCCCTGAAATTTTCTTCTTTAATGTATGTCGGATTTCATAGTGTATACTTATAGAAAAAAACTTTTTGATAACCATATATTGTTATAATAGAGAGTTTATTGAATCAGAATCTTCAGTTGGATCTTGAAATGATAAACGAGGTGATGGAATTGTCAATTGCTGCAAAATGAATAAGCAATTTTAGTGTTTCCCTGCTAATCAATTCCCTGAAATTTTCTTCTTTAATGTATGTCAGTTTGATAGTGTATACTTAGTTTAATACATTTTAATATATTTACTGAGATGGACTTTATTTCTCTAAATATGGGAAAGTTCAAGATCGGAATCTTTTCTGTATCTTTCAATTTACTGTGTATGTTGGGATACAAAATTGAAAGATACTAGGAAAAGACATTATCTTGATCTTTATTTGAGCTTTATTACTTTTATGAGTTTTACTCTCTATTTATTTGTTTTCTTATTTTCAGTTTTGCTTTATCCCCCTGGCTATATTTTGCACTTCTTTTCAAGGGAATGAGAGTTTTGAGTTAGTCTGTGAAAGAAAGCATATGGATTTGTATGCCTCAGTTATTCAAAAGATAAAAAGAAGCAGCTTGTAATATCCCAAATAGAATATTAACTAATTTTCTGATTTTTGCCCTAATTTCTGATTTTCTGAATTCTGCTCCAAACCCTAATTTCTAAAATTCTGATTTTTAATTTCAGACTTGATAAAATACTTATAACAGCCAATAAGGAATATCAAATACATCAAATAATCATGCCAAATGATTCGCCCAACATCATAGATGAATTACAACATGAAATATCAAATGTAAGAGCAATAAATGCAATCACAAGACTGGAATTCTGAAGACAATGTCTGCTGTTACAAATCAGATTTGTAAAAGTCTGAAAGTACATCCAATCATGGGCAAAACATGACAAACATGCCCAGAAATCTGCTGTCCAAAATCAAAATTAAAACCCTAGGGTTTATACATACCAAACTTGGCAAAAGAGCATCAAATGGTGAAATCGCCCTCGAAGGATGTGGTGCCAACTTTAGGGCATGAAACCCTAATGCAATTGAACACAAAACACCAATATGTTACTCCAAAATGAGGCGCTCAGATCTGCTCCAGGGCTGATGCAGAATGTAACCCTAGCAATAAAGATAATGCTGCTCCAACAATGGCGAACAGGTCTGCTCCAAATCAGATATAAAAATGAAACCCTAATCTCCTCCAAATGCCAAATTCGCCCTTCACAAGTCAAGTTGCTCCTCTCCCAAAGGCGGCGCACCAATCTAGGGCAAAACCCTAGGCAATAAGCAACACAAACTCGCCACTAACCGCTGTCCAAAAGTCTGATCTGCAAATCTGACTTGTATTTTCTGCTCTTCTCCTCAATCAATCAACAATGAAGCACAATTAGGTCCCCGTCACGAAACCTCCACAAGATGAGCTAGGTTTTCGTCCAACTCACCAAGAATCGCAAGGGTTTTCGTCCTTGGATTCAATAGCCAGCTTTCGTTGCATCCAAGAGTAAAAACTCATGTGAAAATATGAAGGATTGATATGTTCAAATGCCTCCAATTGAACTCTTATTTATACACACTTTTCACTCCTTCCTAGGCCGACCTAGGCAAGATATTACTTTATTTTTTAATTGCCTTTTTCCTCCAATTTGGCCGACCATCATTGTACAATCTTGGGCGCTCAAATTACAAATTAAATATTTGAATTTAATATCCTTTTTCCCTCCTTATGTTGACCTCCTCAAAGCACCCAAACAAGGATTAAATATTATTTTATTATTTTCAACTCTCCCTTCTCCAAGGCGCATCACTTGGGCATGTGAAAGCTCCTCAAATTATCCTCAAAACATGTCATCCTCTTCAAAGAAAAAGTATTATAAATTATCCCTTGTTTCTTATTGGCAATTTCCACACTTCTTCTAATTTCCATCCTCCAAGATGGTTTGCTCTATATGAGAACAATTTATTTTATTCATGAAAACTTCATCAAAAATATCATAAAAATATACCAAGTCACCTCTTCTACTCAAATTGCCCTCCAAAATTAGCAAAGTGTGAAAATTGACCCATTAGGTCATCATTAGTGATCACTCCAAAAATGGGGACATTACACAGCTTGCTACCCATGATATATATATGTGTTGTCTTTCGTAAGTTTAGTTTTCAATCTTTCAGTGTTTCAATGTAAATGTGAATGTGATGAAAGTGCTTGGAGTTTTACAAGATCTTGGGCCCATATCTCTTTCCATATCTTTGCAGTTTGATTGCTCCTCAGATAAGGAACATGCAGAACATCTCCACAAAAAACGAGAGTTGCTGCCCATGATATATCTACATGTTGTCTTTCATAACTTTAGTTTTCAAGCTTTCATTGTTTCAATGTAAATGTGAATGTGAGGGAAGTGCCTGAGGTTTTACAAGATCTTGGGCCCATATCTTTGCAGTTTGATTGCTCCTCGGATAAGGAACACGCAGAACATCTCCACAAAAAATGAGAGTTGCTTTCAGTGTCACCCTCAGTGAGGGTGTTGACAGTCTCATCAATTCTTGTCATAAGGTTTTATCTTCAAATCTTTGTGTTTTCCTCATTTCTTTAAGTTACTTATTACCTGGTCTTTATGCCCAGGTTCAATATGTTGTTTGGCTATGCTTTTGGTTGAGTCAATGACTGAGTTATACAACCTCTCTGAATTAGTGGCTGGTAATTTTTAAAAATCAAAAATGGAAGGCTTATAGTTATATTTACATTATAATTTTATTAATTATTCAATTATAGTCTGTACGGTGCTCCATCAAACTTGGCCTTCCTTATAGGTTGTGCAAGGTTCCACATTTTGATGCTTTTGTTCATTTGGTATCAAAGAGTGCTTGCCAAAATCAAGGGGCTGAACAATAGCAAACCACTCATCTGGCTCAACCAAAGGGAAAGGACTCCCCAATGAAGGATGAGGATGAGGATGAGGGAGTGAGAGATAGTGAACCACTCATCCGGCTCAAGCAATGGATATCCAAGAGTGTTGTTGCATATCACAAACTCATCTGACCTTTCAAAGCCCTAATGTACAGATTTTTTATTTATTAATATACCATAAAATTCATTTTACTCTAATGTTAGAATCTCTTTTCAACAATCCAACAAAATTTCAATAAAGCAATTTAATAAGTGCTACATTACCAACATAGAAAATGATCCAAACTCAAAGATAAAACTAATTTCATTTACAAATTCAATGTTATTTCCTAGAAATATTTCATTTCTTCAAGCAGATTAGAACAGTTCATAATGGTTGACAATATCATAAGTACGCAGCATGAACCACTGCTATAAAAGTGTTCAAACAAAGTAATAAAGAGCTCCAGCAGAGGTTCTAACTGCTTGGGCCTTCTTCAAGATGGTCTACACTAAACCATGATGTAGAAGACGAAGTGACATTGCCTAAACAAACAAAGAGATAACAAATACAAGAAGCATTCAATATGGAGTAGCCTTGCCTATTTATGTTATGCTTTCATTAACATGAAGCAAAGGCCCACAGTGAAGAGATAAATGATTCCAAGGTTGCCCAATTGTGTTATCCACTTTCATATGCCATCTAATTTAACTTGCCGAGAAAACAAGTACAAACTCAAGCTGACTAGCTTAAGTTAATGCATCTCTCCCCATTCACATCAATATACTCTAAATTTGTGATTACAATTTACAAACAAAGCATATAATGAATAACAAGGCTGTGTATTGCTTTCTCCATTCCATAGCTTTTGTTCAGATATAAAGATTATGGATAATTAGAAGACTGAATCTCTAAATGGAGGATTGAGAATGTCAGGCTGACAACATGAAATGTGATTTGCGTCAAAAAGCAACTTGGAAAGTACCATATATTTCAAAGAAAAGTTCAACTAAGCAGTACAAAACTTCAAAGAAATAAATGCCAGATGTATGTATATGTCTAACAGCAAAATGGAAATCAAACAAAGCTGACTTTCTTCTTTTGCCTCAAAAAAGTGCAGGTCTGCAATGAAAGAGAAGGCTCTAATGGCCCCTTCATGTAAATATAATGGACAAAGCAATCCCATCAGGAAAAAAGCAAACAGACAACCTTGGAATCAAATGTTCAGATTCCCATTTTATTGTTTGGATAAAGACTCAAATTCGACTAGAGTTGCTACTACTATATATTAACAGCACATACGCTTACTGGACAATCAGAAAACAGGAGGTTGATGAATCCTCATATAGTTTCTTATAGTTAATGCAGGTGGGAAAGACGAATGAGTTTCAATTGCAATCGTAGATATTGAATTTCCATGGTGTAAATATGCACTGATAAGCAAGAGGCATATACTACAGAGATAATGAGATGTTATTGAAAAATCTAGAATCAATGTAGAGATGGAACAGGAGTTTGGAAGTGTAGCACCTAAACTAAATGTAACGGTTTTATCTATTTCTAGTCTTCATTTATAATTTTATAGACTTATATAGGTATAGAAGCTAAAAATGTGAAAGAGAAGAACAATAAAGATTGCTACATACCAAATGTACTTTCTCTTGCTTAGGAACATTTGAGGCTCGCCGACTACCTCCTTTTCCTGTGCTTCCTGAATCAGTTGATACAGCAGCTGAGAAAAGGCTTTCCAATTCGGACATATCAATTTCTGGAGCCCTAAAAGACAACACCAAAATTATTAATGATATTAAGTATTAATGAATAAAATAGCAATATGAAATCAAAGCTAAAAAGTGGTACGATGATAAACATTTTACTAATGCAAGTTAAAAACTACCTTGATTGTTCTTCATGTTTTTGAGTATCCGCCCACAGGCTGCCTTGCATTGCTCGAGTAACTTTAACCCAATGCAATGGCTTTAAAGATGACCGCTTTGGTGCCAATGGTCCAGATGAAGACATAGTTCCACGACCTCTTGCACTTGATTGTGAAGAAGCAATGGGTAAACCCCTCCCCCTTCCAAGTGGAGCAGGTGGAACAACACCAAGTCCTCTTGCTCCTGGAGGTGGTGGTGGAGGTGGGCCCCCTCGACCTACACCAAGAGGAGGTGGACCCCCACGACCCCCTGGAGGGGGAGGTGGGGGCGACGGACCACCACGACCCCCTGGAGGGGGAGGTGGGGGCGGCGGACCCCCACGACCGGCTGGAGGGGGAGGTGGGGGTGGCGGACCACCACAACCCGTTGGAGGGGGGGCTGGGGGCGACAGACCCCCACGACCCCCTGGAGGGGGCGGTGGGGGCGGTGGACCTGCAAGACCCCCCCTCGGAGGGGGAGGTGGGGGCAGTGGACCCCCACAACCCCCTGGAGGGGGAGGTGGGGGCGGTGGACCTAAAAGACCCCCCCTCGGAGGAGGGAGTGGAGGGGGTGGCGGACCCACCCTAAGAGGAGGAGGTGGTGGGGGTGATGGAGCCACATAACCTCCCCCAAGAGGAGGGGGTGGTGGAGGTGGTGGAGGTAGTGGACCCACACGACCTCCCTCAAGAGGAAGGGACGATAGGGGTGGAGGTTCCCCATGACCTCTACCTGGAGGAGGGGGTGGAGGAGGTGGTGCTGGTGTTGATGATGGCAACAGGGGTGGTGGTCCTTCACGACGTCCACTTGGAGGTGGTGGAGGTGGCGGAGGTGGTGGTGGCCCATTTGATTTTGTTGAAGGCAAAGGTGGGGGTGGGTGTGGAGATTGAGGTAGGATTGGCAATGGAGGTGGAGGTGGGGATGGTACAACACTTAATTTCAATGGAAGTGGAGGTGGAGGTGGAGGTGGAGGTGGTGTGGTGTTTGATTTTGTTGGGAGTAAAGATGAGGGTGGTGAGGTAGGAAAAGATGAGCTTGATCTTGGAGGACAAGGAGGCAGTGGTGGTGGCGGAGGAAGTGAATACTTAGCATCCAATGGAGAAGGCAAAGGCGAAGTGGAGAGAGGAGGAGACAAAGATGCACTACTACTAGACAAATTCAGGGGAGGTGGCGGTGGTGGTGGAGGGTCACTTGATTTGAATGAATATGGCAAGGGTGGAAGTGGAGGTGGTGGTGGAGGTGCAGTTGAATTGAAAAAATACGGCAAGGGCGGTGGTGGTGGAGGCGGCGGCGGTGGTGGAGTTGCACTTGATATGAACGAAGAGGGTGCAGATAGAGTTGAGCCTACTCTTTGTGGTGCAGAGAGTGGAGAAGGGTAAACACTAATCCTTGATGATGTTTCAGACAATGACAATTGATATGGTGGTGGTGGTGGTGGTGGTGGTGGCAGAAAAGGATTTCTATTAGATGTAGGGTGTAGTTGAGTTTGAGAGGCACCTAGCTTATAATTCGGTAAAGGAGGGAGCGGAGGTGGGGTGGGGCATAAAGATGGCATTGTCCCTGCAGGTGAAGGTGAGGTTGTAGGTGGCAACACTAATCCATGAGATTGATTTACAGATGGAGTGAGAGATGGTAGAATTTGATTCAACAAATTGGGATCAGACTTATTTGATTTGGAAGGGGGTGAAGATGGCCAAAATGCTGCATCCTTGGACTCTTTCTCTTCATCTTCGATTACAACAGATGTTGGATGTGAATCTTGCTTGGTCCTCAAGATCGGTTGACTATGTAGATCACCTGGAAAAAAATTCTCAAATCTTTCTTGAAAACCATTTGATGACATCTGTTGAATGAACCAAAGAGCTGCATCACCCCCAGTATCAACCCATTCAATACCATTGAAAAGTTCTCGGACCCTTGCAAAAGCTTCAATTGGCAATCCACCTTTCTCTTCCCCATTAGGTGTTACAATAGGAGGCCGTGAAGGAGACAGAGATTCTGTTTCTCCAAACAGCACCTGATGTCACAATGTTAAAAACAAACAACATAAATTGTGTTTATTTGATGCCCTCCTATCTACATGGTCTATAAAAATGAACTTAAAGTCATACAAGACAAAGCACTTACTTCTGCTCGAAAGCTTTTTGAAAACCGTTCCTTGGAATCCCAAAGTATATCAAGATCATCTGCATTCAGCATCAGGATGTTGGACCGAATAAAAGCTGTATTAAACATGACACGGAACATCATAACTTCTCTCTCTGGATCTGTCTCTAAATGAATGCACTCCAGGACAACATCCCCTTGAACTGTACACTGAACATCGATTTTCACAACATCGCAATCAACCTGCTTGAAGAAATGTAGTGTGTCATCACAAAAGCTCTACCCCTTATTCAAACAGAAAATTTCAGTCTATAAATGTGAAGGTAAACCAGATACATCTTAAGTCATAAAACAAGTAATTTCATACCTGCCGATAGTGCCTCAAGGTTTTCTTCTTCTTCCCTGTAGAGAAGAGCATCTTTGTAGAGAGACCATCCTTATTATGAATATCCCGCCCAAAAATACGAATAATTGGACGGCATCCATTCTGAGAATCAAAGTTAGGTACAGAACGAAGAATGAGGCAATCCAACGAAAGTGCACGCTCCATGGGTGGCCATTCTGGTGACATGTTTCTTCTAGCTACATATTGAAGATACCGCAACTGTGAAGGAAATGGATTTAGAGGTGACAAGAGCTGCAAATAACCTTTTGGTGCCTCCCGATAAACACTGTCAAGAGTCCTTTGTTCAACCATCTGAAGCTTTCTGTAGATAAGAAAGCTTGAAAGAAGAAAAGCTAGTAAGGGCCAACCTCCTCTCTCACAATGAAGAAGCACAACATTCTGATGATTTCCCATTGACAGCCAGTTGTCACTTGCCCAGAGAAAATGTTGGATGAGGGACAAGGGGAGAAGGGGGCAATTCTCATATTGCCTTGGGTAATCCATAACTGTAACATCATATTCACACACAATTTCTGCAAACTTGCTTCTCTTCTCGCCCTCTCTGAAATTAAATGCAAGAAATAAAGAATCTAGAAACTGTTCATGCAACTCGGTGACAATTTCTCGCAAGTAAATAAGATACATCTCATCTGATAAAACCTCAGTGGAGAAACAGGAGTCGAAAACTACATATCATAGAATGAAATGTAAACATCAGTATATTCATTTGCAAGAAAGAAAATCCAAAAGCAACATGGCAATGTTGCTTACCATAAACTCTCTCAGTAAATTCAAGAAGACAATCAGGAGGCCTTCTGTAGAAGAATCTGCTAAAGAGAGACATTTTTAAATTGAAAGCAGCTTCCTATCCTTTGACCCCTGGTATCTTGTAAGCACTGTAATTCAAATTGCTCGATCCTAGTTTCTGTACACAGGCAACTTAATTTATCATCTTTCACAAACTTGATGCTGACAAAACAGTGCATCACAGAATGCTCGCAAAAACACACACTTTACATGAGAATATAACATTAAAGCATACTGTCACATCAACTTATCAGTCCATAAAATGCAAGTCTCTGAACATGTTTTCAATGACAATAATACACAAAGCATGAAGAACGGAATAGTCGATGATTGCAAACCAGAATCTTAATACAAAAGGAATCTTAGTTGTTAGAGAATAATGGCTTTATAAAGCCAATGTATTGAATTGTAATGAGAATAGAAGACATCGATACAATTTATTTTTCAGTGAGATCTTGTTGTGCATTAATGGTTTAGTCAAACATTTATGTGTATGCTCACCATTTTAACAATGGTATCAGAGCAGAATAAATTCCCGTGCCTATGTGTTTTAAATCACACAACATAGCGGAGATTGCAAAAGGAAGACTGTACGTTTGGAGGAGTGCATGAGTCGTTTGATAGAAGGTGTTGAGAGTTGCTGTGTCCATTTTTTTCAAAATGAGGCATCTATAATATGCTCCAGGCATTGCAATCTGCTGAGTAAGAAAGTGTTTGCTGTGTCCAGTTTTTGTCAAGGCCGTAGAAATCTGATGGGTATTTCATATTCTAACGCCTTGTTAAGGAATGTGCATTGCTGCGTTGAAGTTTAGGCATTAATATTTTCATGTTTATCAAGTGTGAAAGTTTGATGAAAGCCTGTTAATGTTTGACCATATGAAAGAATGAGACAGTGACTCATGGAATATTATGGCAGCGTATAGAAGTTTGAAGGCGTGGCGAAGGGATATTCCGGAAGACCATTTTGCAGTATATGTTGGGAATGAAAAGAGCAAGTTAGTAGTCCCCACAACTTACTTAAGTCATCTTCTATTCCAGACATTGCTTTAGTGTTGTGTGTTCTTCAGAAAGTATGTAGGCATTCTTCCAAAATAGACTATCAACGTATAAGTTGAAAATTCATTTCAGTGCATAGGAGACAATGAAGGCTGGAAGGGGAGATTGGGCGCAATAGGAAGAATTTATTATGTTAATGCCCATGTAGAAAGTTGAGGATCTATCACTGAGTTAACTGTTTTATTTGCTAGTCTTCTCTGTGTTGTATTTGCTGGTTTTCTTATTGTTGCCCTTACAGAATGTTCATTTTCTGCCTAAATTAGCCCAAAAAAGTATGCAGGAGTCTACAAAGTTCTTTTTTTATTTCTACCTAAGTCAGATTGGTTGGTAAGGTCTACCTAATATAGTGAATGCAATCAAAATTTGCTGATAATGTTTGCTAATGCATGAATAAAGAAGGCATAAAACTGTAGAAGAAGAAGGCGTTATAAGGTTTGAAAAGCGGGATATTGTAAAAGGTGTATTATTGGTGGAAAACGACACCTTGGTGTGGGGTTCCTCCCGGTCTAAGGTTGGTTGGGGGATGGTTTCTGTTGGTTGTGGGGCGGGGATGTTGTCTGTTGGTTGTGGGTGTTGGTGGGTGGAGGGCATTTTGTAGGTGGTGGGTGGTAGTGATTGTAATGGATCCGGACCTTCCTTCCAGTTGTTGGATGTTGGGAGGACCTTAAAGGTTGGAGGGTTGGTTGGAGGGTTGGATGGTTGGAGGGCATTTTGAGAGGGGCATTTTTTTACAATTTGTACCGATAAGATCTGCATAAAATGACCTAGTGGACCTACGTAAGTAACAATCCTCGATTTTTTCTACGTAACTAAATATGATAATGTTTAGTTTTATTATGTCACTGAATGTTTGTGCTCTCGAGGTCATCCATGCTAAACTTAATGGAGCTTTCAAAGGCTCACATGTGACATCAAGTGGATAAAGTGTAACAGAATACATCGGAGGTTGGAGGCATCAGAGGCAGGAAGATCTTCATCATCTCGAACTAGCTTTTCACTCAGAGATGATACCTTGCATGAGAAGCACCTGTTTTATCTCTAATCCCTTTAGGAGCAAGGGGGGGCTTGGCAGTGATTTGTTGGTTTGTGGATAATTGAATCCACAAACTTGGTGAGTTGTTGTTGGTCTGTGGATAGTTGAATCCACAGACTTGGTGAGTTGTTGTTGGTCTGTGGATAGTTAAATCCACAAACTTGGTGCTATGGATAATTGAGTGTGCCTCGATCCATAGTTTTGCATATTTTTATTTGTGGATAATGGAGTTAGTCTCGATCTACAAATGGAGGAGAGTTATTGTGGATAATTGAGTTAGTATCAATTCACAATCAATTGGTGATTTTCTTGTGAATAATTGAGTATGTCTCGATTCACAGGTAAACATTGGATAATCAGGACATTTGCCTAGACATAAGGAGTTTGGGTTGATGCTGATGCAGAGTTGGATCATCAAGACATTTACTTAGACATGAGGAGTTTGAGTTGATGTTGATGCAGTGTTCCCATTGTTTTTCCTTTTTTTGTAACGTAAACCTTAAGGGGGCGTTGTTAGAAAATTAAGGTTTACATGTAATAATTAGTTGTTAGGTTGGTTAGTTGGGTAGGAAGTTAGTCTCGTAAGTAGTTTGTACACAAGAGAATAATGGCTTTATAAAGCCAATGTATTGAATCGTAATGAGAATAGAAGACATCAATACCATAGTTTGCAGACTCACGGGACTCGCCACGACTCGTAAGTCCTTAAGCCTGCCAAGTCGACTCGGCACGGACTCACGAGTCTGGCCTCAGGACTCGCGCGAGTCTTGAGGTCAGACTCGCGAGTCCGTGTCGAGTCGACTCGCACCGCACCTGGGACATGCATAAAACAGTCAAAAAACTCTTTTTTTTTTCATTTTTTTCTCATTTTCACATTTTGGAAGTTTGAAACTATGATGAAATTTCAATTATTGAGTGTTTGATGATCATATGACATGTGTAATATTTGAATTATGACAAATTGATAATCAAATTAGGCTCTTATGTTCTCTAAATGCATTAATTTCTTTTGTTTTTATAAAAAACTACGGTTTTTTTTTGCTGAGTCCTAGCCGAGTTTTTGTCCCGAGTCTGTGCTGAGTCCCGAGTCCGAGTCCAATTTTGGGCTGCCGAGTGCGCGGCGAGTCTGAGTTTGCAAACTTTGATTAATACAATCTATTTCAGTGAGATCTTGTTGTGCATTAATGGTTTAGTCAAACATTTCTATGTATGCTCGCCATTTTAACAAGTAACACAACAGTTTGCAGCCCAAAGCAGCATTTTGGAGAGCTCCTCAAAAACGAAACAAGAACATAGTTCTCAAGCACCTATAAGGAAGGGGTCCCATGGAGCTGCTAGAGGATCTATTTTTGTGGAGCATGAGGTCCCATGAAACCCAAAAAAATTGCTACTGTATAAATTAGAATATTTTCTTCCAAAATAGGAGCAGTCATTTTTTAGGTGGTTGATTTTCAGCGGGTGCATTTGAGGTGGGACTGAAACTTTCGCCCACCAGCTTAGGGATTTTTCTACCAATTTTTAGATTCCATTTTGGAGGGAAAATTTTTTACTTGATTATTTTTAATCTTTTTATTTGTAGGTCCTAAAAAATCTTTGCTCGATCAATTAGCATTAAACTAAAAACCTCATGAGACCACCAGTTTCCATAAATTTTGGAGCTTAAAGTTTTAAGCCTACTTGCAACTACAAAATTCATGGGACCGCTTGTTTTAAAATGCTCCTAAAAGAAAACAGCAATGCCGCTGAGATAATTTAGGAAGCCCCCCTCCATGGGACCGCTTTCTAATTGGGTAGTTCCATACTCGAGAATGATTAAAAATGAGAATCTATACAATTTTAAAGACGCCCAAAATTTAATAAGCCGCCAGGAGCTGATTGAGACCAATTTCCAGCACTTTCCACTGGTAGCTGGGAACAGCCAACAATGGGCCTTCAAGACAGTATTTTCTATTTAAAAGATGTGCCTCCTTGTGGACTGAATCTTGGGCTTTAGCATATGGATAGGCAGCAAGCACACACTAACCATAAAATCAAAGCCCAACTATGAAGCTCCCCACAATGTCTGCCAAGAATCAGCCATTACATCCAATCGAATTCCCATACTAAAGCTGTAAGCCTTCGTAATCACAATTAACAGATACCCCTTGGCAGACAAGAAGAAGATGAAAAAGAAATAGAAAAATTGAATCAAATACTTGGAAATTTAATTAAAAAACTCTTGAGCTAAATCACTGCCTTTGGCTACAAGATTTTGTAGGATACGCAGAAAAGGGGAAAATCAAAAAAACATAGCATGCGTGGACTGTCCCATTGCTACCTATTCGACCGACAGAGTTAAACCACATGTTGTTAAACATGACGAAACCGAGATTTGCTATTTGCGATGACTTCTCATCAAAATAAAATGGCTTAAAGAAATCTATAAAATGTCAAGGGTGAAACACTGTGGTCGACCCAATGTATTGTGGAGCTTATTTTGAAAAAAATCTTGACTTGCTAACCAAGAACAGGCCAAAAATACCACAGCAAACTGCGCTGGCTGTGATCGGATGAAAAAATTAAACGTATTGACGGGAAAAACGAAATCAATTAAAGTGTAAGCTACGATCGTTTATAACATTGTTTACCGTTTTCTCCGCCCAAATCGAGGGCGAAACCATCAATTTCAAGCGCAGGATTGCTAGGTATTTGGTGATAGATGCAAAGGAAAAGAACAAAGAAAAAAATGAAGGAATAGGAGGGTCGCATACGGTTATATGTGAAAGAGAGTTGCCTTGAAAGATTGCCTGCATATGTTATTGAAATTAAAACGTGAGCAAACGCATTCCCAAGCTCCGCCAATTTGCGCCTGCTCTCAAAATGAGCTCAAACAGTCTGTCAAATTATACATTTTATATCTTCCCAGATTTTCCCAACCATCCGCAAAAGAGGTAAAGTCAAATGGCCCGACCGGGTCAGCAAAAGTAATCTATTATTATTACATTAATCAGCATCCAACAACCACTGTTTTTGGACAGAAGGATAATGATGTTTATTTGATTCTTTTTGGCATTTTAGATTGTATTTTACAACTTTAAAATACTTGTTAGATTTTTAGATTTTTAGGTAATCTTATGATATATAATATAATATGTTTATTTATAATATATATTATTTTATAATAATTTGTTGTAAAAATATAAATGATGTTTTCCTTTGAATTTTTTAAATTGATATAAAAATATATATTAAATTAGAATATTTTCAAAGAATGTTTATCTTGAATAAGTTTTAAAAATCAATTTAGAAATAAACCTTTGCTTTGTTTTATATCTTTGTTTTGTCTATTTATTATTTTTAGAAACCAATTTAGAGAAAAATATTTGTTTTGTCTATACTTGTTAATATGTTCTTTATTGTTTATTATATATGGAATAAGTACAATTTTGCAAATTACAATTATAGAGATTAAGAAGAGCTAATTTATAATTACAAGGATCAAGGAGAATTGGTGCTACTTCCTCCATTGCCATTCAATTTGCCAAGGTCACCTTTCTATCAGTGCATCAAGGTGCCTACGTTAGAACTAAATTGGAAATGTTCTGAGAAGTGATACAACTGGACAAGCAAGTCCTAAGCATAGTGTGGTGATTGAAAGTTTTCTTAGAGTTCAAAAGGAGGGCAAGTTGGTTTGTGGAGTGGATGGGTTGCTCTTAAGGTACAACCAATATTTTGTGAACTTTATTGTTTTCTATCTTTTTGAATTTTCGTTTGAATGATTGCAATTTGCAAGTGGGAATTGTATTGGAGTGTTTGGTTCAAGAAAAAAGAAATCCTTCATATTTCTTTTCAATTTATAATTATGGATTTTTTTAGCACTTCAATTTACACAATAAAAATGAATTTATATGCCTTTATGTCCCTTTTGATAAGATTCAATGTTCACCAAAAAAATAGGCATTCTACCTTGAAATGACAACAGGTGGCTATAATTTTTTTTATGGCACTTTCATCTTTTCAGTTGTTGAAATGGTTGGGAGTTGTTGGTCTTGTTGTTTATAGTTTTGTTTGTGACTGTGTTGCTGATTGTTGCTCTTTTTCGCGGCCTTTAGACTACTTTTTTGTAACCTCCATTCTTTCAATATAAAAAAAAATCACTCATTTTTTTGACATCTTATAGTTTTCTTAAAATGTCAATTGAAAGGTAGTTAAATAACCAAACCACCATAAAAAAATTATATGACAGGCAGCGGTGACTATCAAATTCCAAGCCTGGTTAAAATTTATTAATTTTGTTTGCAAGATAAGATACTGTAAATGTTTGCGGGGAGAGGTAATTCAAATTTCTCCTTTTGATCTGGAACATGCTACTTTTCATTGTTTGGTTTTCCAAATATTTGAATTTGTGTAGCTCTATGTAAATTGGGCTTTGATCATGAGATTCTTCTTGCGGGCCATGAGATGCCCACACCATGTTCTGGTTTGATTTTAAATTATCACCTAGCTACATTATGAGATCATTTTAAGGATGGAAGGCGAGTAGAATAATTGGGTGAGTTTCAACAAGTTAAGTGAAGATGAACCTGCATAAATCATGAATTTTAGAAAGATTGAAGAGATGGAAATCAAGTATTTTTTAAATGAAGTCTATATTTGTTTTACATTATTTTGTGTGGATGTATTTAATGTATGGTCTTAGTATTTATCTAGTTATTTTTGGTGCATTTGTTGACCTTAAACTTATATCTAATATTTGTTATGCAATATCATTCAATTTAGAGTATCCTTAATCCATTCCCGATAGCATTATTTATCCTAGACTAAATTGCACTTATGATTATGTCCCTTAGACTAGACTATCGTTGTGATCATGTTCTTCTAATTTCAAATTCAAATTTCATTGTAGTTTCCCCTTCCGAATTGTCTAGAATATGATTTTTATCCATTGGTCAGTGCACCAAAGGTTTTGAATTATGTTTTTAAGGATTGTATTTAAAGGCATCACCCTAGGTCATTCTAACACATGGAAGCATTTTCAATATACCTAATTGAAAGAGGACAACAATTCACATATTTATTACTTGTTGCTTTTAGCTATCGACTTATATGTCTACATTAGAGTCCAACATCTTTATTTGTTCTATTTTTATCATTATTGAATTAGTCTCGAGATCTAAGTGCTAATAAGGTAGTTGATTGCTCTTCCCCACTGTTATAGCAGGTCCCAATGGTGCTTCCTAACACCACCCATTTTTTCCTTGAGCAAATATAGATCAAGTGAATTTCACATCTTCTACAAGTACTAAAGGCACATCTCCACTCAAAAGACAAGATCACACCATTATGACAGAATTGCACACCTAGACTAGATTACAATAGTGTGATTGTATCCTAGGATCTCAGATTCTAAGATTTCAATTATCTCAAGCCTTTAACATCAAATCTAAATCCAAATTCAAATTTTTGACTCAATTGCAACATCACAACAATCAAATTTTGCATTATGTTCATATTGAGGTAAGTCCTAATTCCATTATATTTTCAACATGCCTATTTACAATCTCGGTTGATTTACCTCAGTTAGTTAATCAAACTTAGCTCCTTATATATTTAAGTCTAAATTTTATCATTAATTGTTTTAGAGTTGGATATATTTTGTAGGATGTGTTGACATCTGATCTAAGATCATCCTATCACGGCTTTGTGTTATGCTTTTGTTGAACTTCATATCTTATGTCCATGCAATTTGCTCCCTACCTTATGTCTCAATGTCGTATGTGTTGCCTTGATCAAAACACCTTACTATTATAATCAATTACTATGTGAGCTTCGTCTAGTATAATATCTTTGGTCAAAGTCCCCATTTGTTTTCATGGCAAACTAGTTTGTTGAAGCCCATATGTAACCTAAGAGTTTTCCTTAGCCCATGCACTTTTGTTATGTTTCATCAATGACTTATTATCAACACCATCACTTTTCACTTAAATGTCTTACTTCTATTTCTTTGGTGATCAAGTACTAGTTCTATGAATCTTGGAAAACTAGCTTGATAGGTATCAGGTGTAATATAAATCGACATGGTGAGGTTTGTTGATCTACACTTAATCTGATGGTATGCACTCCTCCACTCACTAACAACTTGCACAAAAACTCCAAAGCAATGATGGATATCAATTGAGATGTGATTAACAAAGTGCATGTGTCCAAGAAAAGGTAGAGCAGTTTTCCTTGGAGCTATGTCAGCATGAGCTCTCCCCATAGGATCAAATAGATCAATATCAATCAATGGCCCTATAAGTGCTTAAAAATGAACAAGCATACATGGCAATCCAATGATGACCAAACAACCCAACTCATGACCACTTATTTTACTATGGTGGACATGCCTAGTCAACCTTTTAAATCTTTGTTTTTATCACCTTTAATTAGCCTAAATCATCCTCAAAGTGTCTACAGTCCTTTTGTACTTAGTAATTTGTACATTTTTGGCTTATGTTTGTGTGTTCACCCCTTAAGTTGTTGATTTGCACCGGTGAACAACTTGTCCACCCCGAGAAATGAATTACTGCTAAAAGTGGTGAACATGTGTTTTTAATTTGCATCAATGACCTTTTGCAAGTGCTTGCTTTTTCTTAAATTCAATAATATCCACTCTAGTTCACACCTTTCTTAGACAAGTTACCTTTAGTGTTCCTCTTATTTTTCCCTCCAAATCAAAACCTAATTCTCTCATTGCTATAAATAGTTAATTTTAGTCACTTGTGAGGGTCAAAACTTGAGAATTTTGTGCAAACTCTTGTCAACTTTTATCTAAATTTTGCATCATGCACTAGCCACATTATCAAGAATTTGTGACCACCTACAACTTCAAATCTTTGAATTCAATTCAATCTATCCTAGCCTTGCCATAGGAACAACACTAGCATTCTTGTGGATTTTGTTGTCACTTGGATTTGCACCTTGTGTTGGAGTGGTTTTAGTGTTGCAACAATCCAGTGAAACATTGGGATGATTTCCAGGTGTGGGACCCTACAAAGAAATCAAACCTCTAGAGAAAGACTAGTTCCTTTTCTGAATATGAGATTCAGAGTGTGCTAAGACTAAACCTAATCTATTCACTGCTGGGGAAAAGGGAGAAGGAGAAACTGGAAATGAAAAGGTGATACACCAGGTTTGAATGTTTAGCCCTCAGACCAACCATGTAGGCACATAATAACAATAAATAAAAGACAAGCATACACAAATCATAAATGGATTGTGGAGGTAAAAGAAACTAATTGAGATCCAGAAGGAAAGAAAGATTCACAAATGGAAACTCAAATAGAAGTATTACACAGAGAAAAAGAATCTCTTGTTTATTCTCATGAAAATCATGAAAAGGTAAAATCTCTTGTTTATTCTCAAAGATGAACGGTTACAACTGATACAAAATATGGTTTTTAAGACCAAAAGTCAACAATAATACATTTGATTTCATGCTTATATAGCATTTTACAATGAGGAGCCATCACCTATTGTAATAAATTTGCCCTATGGGCTTGTCAGAAGATATTTCTACAAAGGGAATGTTTGGAAACATCTGTTTTGTCTTTGATATAAATGCAGAAAAAAAAATCCCTAAAGTAGCTGAACAAATATCTGTGTTGAAACCTTGCACTTGAATCTCCACTTGCAACAATAAATGCCCAACAATGAGTTCCAATTGGAGCTAGATGTTTGACTTTCACTTTGACCTAGATTCTACCTTATCAGCAAGATTTCATCAAGGTTAACCATGGTGGATACTGAATTCTACTTCTTTTTCCTTTGTTTCTAAAGATCGTGGAAGCCATCAGAGATCGGACCTCAGGCCTTCCGTATTCCACCTTCCAAGAGAGAAGGAGAAAGGAGAAAACCCCACCCCTGAGCTCCGCTTTATAAAGGAAGATTACAATATCGGCAGACTTCAGGCCTCGGGCCTTTCATCTTTTGCCTTCGCAGAGAAAGAGGAAGAAGGAAAGTCCAAGCCCTGAAAGTCTAAGGACTTAGCCAATTTTTGAAAGTTTCAATGGAGTTCGGGCCTTGGGCCTTCTGCGTTCTGCCTTCCATGAAAGGAAGGAGGAAGATGAAACTTTCAACCTCCAATGCCTGCCATACTTAGACGAATTTCAAAGGGAACAAAGTGGAGTTCGGAGGTGACTAGGATGGCATGGCAAAGGGGAGAACTGCGAACTCTGAAACTTTGAAAATGCTAAAAACACAAGGAAAACTCAAGATTTTTGGGACTTAGTCAATTTTGGGATGTTTTTCCTTGCATTTCTAAAGGGGAAAACACTTAGAGATTTTCATGGATTTGGGCTATTTGGCTGGTTGGCAACTTCTCAGGGGTGTTTGCAAGCTAAACAAAAGGGAACCAGTGGCCTTAAGCATTCATTGGGCATATAGTCAAAAGGGTCAAAGCATACTGGAACAACTGAAACTTGCCTCAAAACAACACCACAAAAGGGAAACAAGGCATGCATTCTCCTAATGAGAGTGCAACCTATGCAAGAGCACTTAGGGAAAAGGAAAACCTAAAATAAAACAAACTAAAACAACATATACAAAATCTCATACCAACCTTAGAAGTAAGGTTTGAGATGGATCCCATTGACTGAGATCGGTAGATCTTCACCATTCAGCTTTGAAAGATTAAAAGCATTGGCTTGCTTACAGCTGGTGATGATATATGGGTCACTCTAGATTGCATCAAATTTAGTGTGGCCTCCAAATTTGACTCTGTCAACATCCCATTTCATAACAAGATCACCCTCTCTGAAAATTTGATCCTTGGCCTTCTTGTCAAAATACTTCTTGGTGTGCTTCTAGTGTTCTTCCAAGGTAGCCATGGTTGATTGTCTATGTTCTTCTAATTCAATTAATTCAGCCATCCTTACAGACCTAGCATCTTCTCCTTCCAATTCCATTTGTTGAGCCAATTCCAATGAAGGAAGATCCAAAGATATAGACAATCTAGCCTCTCTTCCATACACAAGAAGAAAAAGAGAATTACCATTGGCTCTTTTATAGGTGATCCTATCAGCATAGAGAGCCAATCTAATCTTATTGTGCCATTATCTCTGGTTTGTTTCCATCGTCCTCTTCAGGATTCTGATCAGGTTCTTGTTGGTAGATTCAACTAAACCATTGCCTTGGGGGTAATAGTTAGATGAAGTCTTTAAGAACACATTACACTGCAAGGCCCAATCAACCATCCTAAAACCAGCGAAAGCTCTTGCATTATCAGAAATAATAGTGTGGGGAGCTCCAAACCTTGTCATAATTTCATCCAAGAAATCCATGATTGCTAACTCAGTAGCTTCTTTGAGTGGGACTGCTTCAACCCACCTAGTGAAGTAGTCTATTGCAGTCAAAACCCATTTGTGGCCAGCACTGGATGTAGGGTTGATCATGCCAATAAAATCTTGGCTCCACTGTGAAAAAGGTTGATCTGCATGAATAGGATGAAGTGGGAGGGCTGCCAACCTTTTCTTTCTAGCAAAGAGAGCACACTCTTTGAACTTTCTTACCCATTCATGGGCATCATTGAATAATGTGGGCTAAAAGTAACTTGTCCTCATTATTTTCATTGTTGTAGCTCTTACAAAGAAGTGGCCTCCAGCTGGACCAACATGGAATTCACTGAGCAGTTTGTCCACTTGATCTTCTTCTATGCGTCTCAACAAAATCCCATCCAGATTTCTCTTAAAGAGAACACAATTAGAACCAAAGCATAAGGAATGGACTGCAATCTGAAATGTCTTATTTTAGTCCTGTCCAATCCATAAGGATACTCACCAGTGGATAGGAAACTAGCCATGTCTATTGTCTAAGAACTCACAACTACTGGGTCATCTGTAAGTTCTGCCTCATGCAAGTGGTAGGATGAGTTCACCTCATCCACAGTAGTTTGAGCTAACTATTCACACAATCCTCTGCCTCTAATCAACTTAGTGGCTTTGATGGTAACATCATACTCTAGGATCTAGTGACCCATCTTGCTCTCTTTTCATTGATTTCAATTCTCATTATATAATCTCTCACACTAGGATGAGAAACTAAGACTTTGATATGGTTATTTGACAGCATATATATAAACTTTTTCAATGCTCTTACAATGGCAAATACCTGTTTATCCATGGGACTGTACCTGACCTCATAGTCCTTTAGTGTTTGACTAAAAAAAGCCAAGGGTTGCTCCATCCCTTGGTTATTTTGCTGCATCAGGACAGCTGCAATGTTGCTCTCTCCTCCATGGGCATAAAGGACAAAGTCCTCATAATTTGGATTCATGAGAGTAGGATCCTAAGCAATCTCTTCTTTTATTTATCAAAGCTATCTTTCCCCTCCTTTGTCCACCTAAAAACAATGTCTTTCTTAAGCATAAGGGTCAATGGTTTGACCAAGCCAACACAGTTAGGAATGAACTTCCTAACAAAATTGATCTACCCCAGAAATGATTGTAGAGCTTTCTTATGAGCAAGCAGAGGAAGAGAAAGAAGAGCTAAAATTCTCTCTGGATCTATGGAGATCCCATCCTTTGACACCAAACGGCCAGAAGCTTGCCCTGAGCAACAACAAAAATACACTTATTGGGGTTCAAAGACACCCCAAACTCTCTGCGTCTTTGGAAAACTTTCTCTAGATGCTCCATATGATTTTCTCCTCTCTTGGAGAAGACTGTGATATCATCCAAATAGATTAGGGTGAACTCGTTGATAAGACCTTTGAAGGCAATATCTATTGCCCTCTAAAAAGTTGCACCAGCATTAGAGGGCCCAAATGGTATTTTTGCATATGCCATGGTTCCCTACTGTTTTGTGATGAAAAAGAGGAAGTGTGAGAGAGATGTGAGATGTGTGGCTAGGGTTTTAATGGTTTATGCAAAATCATCCTTTCACTACAAACATTCAAAGGGCATATCAACCAAGTTGAATCTCCACTAAGCGAGAGAAATCACCTATCAGATTGGGCTGCCACTTGAGAAGTTGTGGATTCTTAGATGCATCAAACAATGTCTCTAATCTAATGCTCAATTGTACTTAGAAACCCTAGATATGCAAATCAGTAAGCAAATTATCAAATTACGGCAAATCCTTTCAGACTAAGATAAGGGACAGAGATATTTAACTCGTTATTTTTTAAAGTTCGGAAGGCGGAGAAGTTGGGGACACGGGGACTAGCGCCCAAGTCCAAGGTACCTGTTTCTTTATGGAATCCTTATCTCCTTCCGACACTGATCTACACTACAACTTTTGTTTCTAGGAATTCAATTGTGAAGGACACGAGGACTACCGCCCTAGTCCAAGAAAATCTCCAGTGTCCTACTTCTTTTCAGATCCTGAATCCTTGATGTCTACCACTCCTTTCTGCAACTCCACTCCATGGAACTCGACACCTGTAACCTACAATCGCAAGGAGTGTGGGAGGGGGTTGTGGTGTTTAGAGGCTTGCCTCGGTCAAGCCCCGGAGAGACATTCAAGTCTTTCAAACATCGTTATCAGATGAGAGTGCATATCCCGGCAGGATAGGGGCAAAAATCCAAATGATAAATAATTGAAAACATAATAAATATCACCTTGTAGTGAAGATCTCATGGAAGGAAGATGCTCTTCATGCCATGAGGAGATGGATGTCAAATCTGCAAATACAAACACAATAACAACAAAGTACTGCTCTGCAACACAATGAATGCCTTGAATCACTTTCACATAATCACAATGCTCATCTAATTTCCATCTAGTTTGCAAATGAAACCTAATCATGCTTATATATGCTACTACAAAGATTCCCGCTAAGAATTTTATAATTCAAACTTTAGATGTCGGCATAGGACCCAAATAACAGTCACTAAACTGACATTTGAAATTAGGGCAGACCCAAAATAGGGCTAGACTAGGATGCTAGCGGCCAAGTCCACCCTACCATTTTTTTCTCATTGATCATTAAAGTGCAGCCCCCTAGGTCCTATTTGTCACAAGACCCAAGGGTTTTCTTCATCGGGAGTTAGAAATAACATGCAAGATTCTCTAAATGCAATTACAGGACCCGGGAGCTAAACCTTAAGAGGGAAAAGCCCCCAAGGGGACATTTTCTGACATAACATTTAGCCCCCGCTTTAATGTATGTATAAATGCAAGGCCAATACATGCATTAAAGTACGGTCAACAAGCACAACAAACACACCAAGCACGGATAAGACATGCTAGTCACAATGAAGACAGTAACAGACATGCAAAACATGGAGGAGATAGTTACAGTCACGCAAAACATGGAGAAGACAGTATTAAAGACACGCAAAACACAGTGAATGCAGTGATTATTTTCTTTTTCTTTTTCTCATATATGAAATGTAGATGCAAGTACAAGGAAAGTAAACACACAACCCAAAATGCAGGAGAGACTTGTCACCACCAGTCTTTAGACTGCACATGGGGCAACAAACACGCAATACAAATCTTAGAGTGCAGGAGGGACTCATCGCCACCAGTCTTTAGACTGCACTTGAGAACAAACACACCATACAAATCCCAAAGCATAGGAGGGACTCATCACCACTAGTCTTTAGACTATGCTTGGGAATAAACACGCCATACACACACACATAGAAGACACGGAGAAAACACGTCAGACAAGTGATGGAGTGTACCTATTTCTAGGTTCATCACCATCTTAGGCACATTACAGGCACACATCAATGATTAGGCTTCGCCACAACAATCACCGAAGACACATTTAAGGGTTAGGATAGTCTCAGATCTGCTCCCCGCTTGCTCGGAGGACTTTTTGAAAATGACAAGATTGTGCACTCTCCTCAAGAATTACACCATCCCCACCTCATACAAATGGCTTAAGATAAAAAGGATATGCACAATATCCTGCCTTCGTAGAGGATTTAAGTGATTGTAATAGATTCAAGATTCACAAACACACATTTCTAGCATCTACAACAGACAACTTACCTTATATATGCCCCCACCTTAAGTTGGTTGATGTGGTGTACCGATATCAAGCACGTTAAGGTAGGAAGAAAACACACAAGGGAACACGAGCTCTTGCAAATCCCATGCCCCCCGAAGGTGACATGTACTTTATGATTGCCAAATGTTCCCACAAACACATAATTCCCTGTAAGAAAAGGTGTTAACGTCCATATAATCATGATAAACAACAATGCATATGATCATTCACATAGAGAACTGAGGAATGCAAGATTCAAGATAGATAAAGTGCATAGAGAAGTAGTATTGTTATGTTTTGTAAGTGCAATAATATAGCATCAAGATCACACGAAGTGATTTTGCTAGCTAAGCATCAGATAGTATATAACAACCCCATCGTCATGTATGGACTTGGTCCATTTTTTGATTACTCGCTAAAGGGACAGTAGATCTGCATCAGTAAAGTATGTTTTCGTCATCTACCCACTAGATAGAACCACTAGAGGAAGGGAAACAATAAATTAGGAGAGAAGAAACAAGTGTCTTAGGGACAGTCACGTAGGAGGGTGCCCCCAAGTCACCAACAACAACGCTATGTCTGTAAGACACAACACACAACAATGAAAATAGAGGAGAAGCAATATAAAAAAATGATGATACAAATAAAAGAAGGGTCACAATAGAGGCAGTCTCCCAGTATCCTTGACCTTACCAGAGTATCAAGGATCGTCCTAGGAGGCCTAAACAACATACAACACATCACGAGGGAAACACAACATGAAGGTAAAGGGTTAGAAATCTTACCTGTTAGTACAATCGTACTAAAATTTGGAACTTGCGAGCCTCTTGCAGAGATGCTCTATCAAGTTCTGTGCAAAGCTTGAGTGGTTCTTATGAGAGTCTTGTTTGTTGGTAGGAAGTCCATGTGATGTTTGTTTCTCATATCCTTGTGTATATGAAGTCGTTTGTTGCTTATGAGGAGGAGAACCACTATTATTTCCAACCGATGATAATTGTCTTGCTCTTTTCTGATTTTTAGCTAGCTTTCTTTTTTGAGTTCGTCTATCAAAGTGACAAGAACTATCTTGTACTATCTCAATCTTTTCATTTTTCAGAGTCTCTTGTTCCATTTGTCTTTCTAATGTATGTTGCATATCTCCCAACCCTAATGGGATAATAGAGGAAGAACTTCAGAATAAATACCATTCCTTCGTGGACGAGGTGATATTTCAGTATTTTCCTTATCCACTTCTATTGTAGCAATAATCTCATCGTAGTTTAGGTAGTCATCTTCTACTTCAAGTGTATTTTGTTCCATCATGTTATTATCAGTATGCTTAGGAAAGGGATTAGTGAAGATCTGTAAGTTCTAATTTGGTAGAGCATCTGACTTATTCCCATTAACATTCACACCCGATACTGTTGTACCCAATCAAAAATTTTGCTTCATTAAGGCATTTTGAACAAGTCTAGAAAATTTTTTGTCAAAAAGTCAAAAAAATAAAATTTCTAAAAATAGACGTCAAATTAGGTTTTTTGGGTTTCTTGAGATATGGATGCTGGCAAAACTTTCTAAAAATAGAATCTCTGACTCAGGTGTCGCGCTTGATTCTCATTGGTTGATTTTGCTTCACGATCAGCGTGGTCTAGACGGAATCTGTAAACGACCAAGTTTTCTCTACTGGGTCAATTCTACTTTTTTAGAAGGCAAAGCATGAGCTCTAAAGTCGTTAATAGAGGAAGTTCATCTGCCAGAGCTCGTTTTCAAGTTTTCAACATTGTTCAAACGACACAGAACAGACAAACAGTCATCGACTCGACGAGGCACGCAAAACGGAGCAGGGTCAATTTGAGGTAAGGAGAAAATTTGGAAATCACAAAATTTGACTAAGTCTGGAGATTTCAGGTGCCCCAGGTGACTTGGGGCGCCCAGTCCCGCCAGTGATAGAAATTTTTCATGTTTTTCGAGAAAATGTGAGAACTATGTCCGTTGGTCAGTTCCAGTGGGCATAAAAGCAGTTGTGTCGATCATCAGATCCTAAAAAGCTAGAAAATTTGTCAGATGTACCTAGTCTATACAGTTCATTCACCATTCAGTGGCAGTTGATTGACGAATCGTCGAAATCAACATCAGGAAGCAGTTGTCGGCACGCAAAACAGAGCAAGTTGCAGATGAAGGTTGAAAAAATTAGAAAAATGGTTAAGTATGAAGAAACCAGGTGCCCCAGGAGGCTTGGAGCACCCAACCTCTCCAATGTTATATTTTTTTTCACATTTTTTGAGAAACATAAAAAATGCTTCCGTTAGCCCGTTTCCAGTTGGTCAAACTTGGTCAAACTCAGTCAAATGTCAGTCAAAGTTGGGATTTCATCATAGATATGTTCAGCCCGCTCAGATCACCCTTCATCCCGCCTCGATAGTCATCTGAACAACCAAAAACAAAGATCAAACAGGAGCTGTTGGCACGAAAAATGAGAAATGGCATAAAATTTGAAATTTTCATAAAATTTGAAATTTTCAGAAAATTTTCTAAGGCATGGAAATCCAGGTGCCCCAAGTGACTTGGGGCGCCCAAACCAACCATACTTAGAATATTTTTGAGTTTTTCCTGAAAAACGTGAATCTCCCTCCATCAGCCCGGTCTGGTTCAGAAATGATTAGTTTGGCACGTTCCTCGAGACAGATGGAGAGTACAGTCAGCTTAGTTTTCATCAAGCCTGCCTATCTGCCAGATCATCAGACTCAGTTTTGTACCAGCAGGCAAAAATTGATAGCCAAATAGGGGTCATTATCCATCGAAACGCACACACAAATCAAAAAATTGAAGAAGTTGCAAAATTCAAAAAATGGCTAAGGCATGAGAAGTCAGGCACCCCAAGAGGCTTGGGGCACCCAAGTTCATCAGTGTTAGAAAATTTCCTAATTTTCCAGTGTTTTCTGACAGTTGTTTCCATAACTTCGCTCGATGGTCGATTCAAGAGGTCAGATTTGCAATCAAACGATGCCAGATCATCAATTGGAGACTAGGGATGGAATCTCAGTTGACAGGTCTCCAAAATGTCAGGATTAGTCAGCTTTTTAAGTCAATGATGACATTTTTCCATCTTCTTGAAGTCAAAGACAGGCCGTACTTAAGTCAAAACGAGTGCAGAAGTGTCAAAAATGGAGAAAAATTGGCTAACACTTCTTTCAACTCGCATGTTCGATGACATCATCAAAAGAAGATATTTTTCGTCATCTTGCACATGAAGCCATAAGCAGCTACAAAATAGGGATTCTTCCTATTCGAAGACATCCACTTGGATTTGTGCTTTAAAAGTTGCTTTCTTCATGGATGAGGTCCAAGTTTTATTCTCTCACAAATAAAGCTGCTTTTTCGCCCTAAAGGTCTATAAAGACAAGCATTTGGCTTCTTTATTCATTATCTTTTGCAAGTTGCATCCAGAGGAATGATTTTTATTTTTCTTTCAATGAAGATTCGAAGACCCAAACGAAGTGCTTTTTCAACATTCTTCATAGTTTCGGGTTGAGGAAGCAAGGAGGCTCGCTTTTTCAGGGTCCTTTTTTCTAGGGGATCATTTTTCAGAAATTGGACTAAAGCTTTTTCAGTTTTCATCAAGATGGGTCCATCCAGTATTTCATCCTCTTGAAGATTGGAAGTTTTGCTTTTTTCAGGAATCTATTTTTTTGCTGCTTTTTCGGGAAAGTCTCTACTTTTTCAAAATTCGACGATCTAGGTTGCTTCAAAACAGAATTGCCTACAAAACCCATGTGCCAGCTTTTTTGCTCGGAGTCTACTTTTTTTCTAAAAATCAGCAAGTAATTTTAAGCCATTTGTCCAAGATTTTTCTGACATAGGCGTGTTCACAGTCAATTTTCAAATCTTTCAATATGCAGTACTCCCCAACACAAATCAGGCCCAAAACGGCGTTGGTTCACGATTACCTGAGGACTTGTGAAACAGACTTGCATAAAGTACTTCCAGTGATCAATTTACATTCTTTAGAGGATGTAGGAAATAATGTTATCAGGAATCTAGGACACTCTGGTTTGCTTGCAGCAGCATCTTTTCCCATCACAGTGCAAAGTATGGAGTTTGTAATTGCTTGCATGACGCATTATAATTCGGTCACAAGAGAAATCTAATCAAGAGATGGACGTGTGCTCTGTAGCCTGAGGCCAAACGACAGTGAGAAGTGTTTTACAATACCAGTCTAGAGGGAAAACTTAACTATTTCAATTGAAGAATGCAAGAGGGTTTAGAACAATGATAAAGAAAAATACCGGAAAAGGATTGGTCAGAGGTGGTTAAAAGAGAAGCAGAACATCATGCCAAAGAATGTTGGACGTGGAGAATTCAAGGAGGAACATGCAATAATAATTACTCTGCTAAGCAGGATCACGGGTCAAGCAAATGCCAACAAGTTTCAGCCTTGGATGTTTTACATTATGTTCCAGATTGTTGATGGAACTGAATTCTATGACTGGTCAGCACTCATCAATGATAGTCTCCACCAACAAATACTTGATTTTCAAAGGGCTCATGAATTCCACATGATGTCATACCTTGTGTATTTGATGGCTTTTCAAGGTCAATTCAGAGGTTTGAATGTCGTTGGAACTCTGGGTATTCAGCATGTTTATCACCATTTCCCGCAGTTAGAAATTTCTCAAGCTGAACGACATTATAGGCGAGTGAATGATGCATTCCTGATGAATGCAGTGTTCCTGATACATGCAGTGAGAGATATGGATAATTAGTTGCATATACGGTTTTCAGCAGATGCTAGAATAACAATGGCAGAATGGGCTGATTAGTTTATCCAATTTCCCACTTTTTCCTACATCAGAGTATATGGCTTCTCAAGAGAGCCAGCCATGTTGCTGAGATATCCTACAGATGAAATAATATTTATGGAATTTTTGAGGCAAGCCTATGAAGTTCATACATTTTTGCGTAGCAAACGCCAGACAGCTTTCAATTTTCCACTTGGGATGAGTATTTACAAATGCAGATCTGGAGTAGATGCCAAGGCAATTGGTAATGAATCGTCCAGATATGGTCTTAAGTTTTTTGATAGGAGGTCTTCATATGATCCTCGTGGTGTTTTCGCATCACATCTTGGTCAAAATTGTACGCACAATCATGCAGTTGAAGACTTCTGGGCTAATTGTGCTGATGAGTTTGAAGTGCGAGAATACAGTTACAGCAGGTTCACTCTTCAGCAGATGTCTGATATCCTATCAGAAGATATAGAGGGTTTGACAGAGTGGTGAAGTTCTACTTCCCACGTATTTCAGGGACCAAGTTGAGCAACAACCATTAACACCAGTTAATTGGTCAGTAAAAGAGAACACTTCCATTGAAGAAAGAACGAGTCGAGTTGTTAAAAATAGTTTGATATTCTTGAAGAATAAGCGGAAGGAGGATATTCCGGTAGCAGAGCCGCTAGTTGGACAACCATCAGAGCCTTCCACTTTCAAACCAAAACCAAGGGTTAAAGCTATGAGTGTTCTTCCAGAAGGAACAAAAATGGCTAAGTTAAAGAGGAAAAAGGATGAGTCTCCAGCTCATGTCCAGTAGGAACGACCAGCAGTTGAATCAGAAGTTCCTGTTGAGCCAATGCTGCATGTTGAAGCATTACCTTCAGAGCATGTTTCTCCACCTTCTTCACCAATCACTTCTCCTATCCACATAGATTAAGAGCCAGATTCGCCAGTTTGTAACTCTGATACACACATTGATTCATCAGGAGCTGATGAGGTTAGAACCGAGTTCCAAAGAGAAGAAGGTTCATCCCGGCTTGAAAACATTCTGGGAAGGAAGAGGAGGAAGCCCTCATATCAGTTGGATTTAACAGAGCTTAAAAGCGTCTACCAAGACACACCAGACAAGAAGCTAAAGAAGCAGGTTCGCATTGAGAAGAATACGGATGGAGAAATAATCCTTGAAACTGCAACACCGCTAAAAGATAGAAGTGCTAATGATGTCGATGTTGATGACTTCACGGTTGTCAAGGCTAACCTTGGTAGAAGTACCTGCCATACAGATGTAAATCTCTTCGAGGTTGTAGCGAATAATTTGAAGGAAAGAGTGTTAAAAGATGGAGAAGATAAAGCAGCTCTTAAAGCTGAAGTTAGGCAGCTGCGGCAGTATATTTCCAACCTTTTCCATTGCACATCACAGGCTGATTTATAGCTTCCACTGAATCTGGAATCACCAGCCGATCAATGGCAGTTCAATCAGTTGGTCCTCTATGGGAGGCACATGAATAGTTGGGTGGAAGAATTTGTGACTAAAGGGAGAGTTGTACTTTTAGAGTTTTATCAATTAAAGTACAACGCTCATGATTTACGCCAAGGCATCCAGGGGTTGTAACAGACCATGGCAAAAAATAAACCAGTGTTTGAGATCATTATCTCTAACTTGAAGATTACACTTGATTCTGTTGATTCAGCCAATGATAAGAAGATAGTTTCTACTTGGAAAGTGCAATACCTTTTCATAGTAAAAACTTATGCAGTATAATTTTAGAGTTGACAGAATGGAAAGAAAAGGTAGTCAACATCTTCAAGTTCGTCAGATCTTTTATTTCTCAGATCCCATGTTCATATGAAAGAGAAGATGGTACCCTGTATGATCTTAGGGAAGTGCAAGTAGAGTTCCAAACTCTCGTCCGCAGTAATTTTAATGATGATATCAATGCCGACAAGATGGGTCATTTTGCCGCAATGACAGTGAAGTTTGCAAGGTTGTGGGTGAAGTTCATGAATTTCTTTATATGGTAGCCAATGGTGAAGAAATGTTAGAGAATCAGAATATCATTCTAGAGAGTATCAGTGTTCCTAGCAGAGATGCAGTCACTCGCTTTTTAGAAGATATTGTTTCCCAAAATATCAATGGATGACATCACGAAAAAGCAAGAATGTTGATGAGGATGCATTTCAAAAGAAAGTAGCTTTAAAACAGATGCTTTTTGTTTTAAAGCATTTACTTTCATCCTAAGCTCATCCATTCTATATTTAGAAAGAAATCACTTTGTGCTAGTTGGAGTTTTCTTTGCTTTAAAGCATTTGTTTATTGTATCTTTATCTTAGAATAGTAATAAAGCTTGCGAGTTAGCAAGTTAGGGTTAATCAAGGAGATTTTAGGGTTCCCTACTCCTTTGATTTTAGGATAAATAAGGGCAGCCTTGCCCATTGTAAGGGATCAACTTTTGTGATAACATATTTTGTTGTGCCTATTCTAGCCTGCAAACTTTGTTATTCCAAGTGTTTGTTCACTCTGTGTAACTTGTTCTCTGGTGTTTGATTGCTTGTTGTATGCCTGCCTTTTGCTATAGTATTGTTGTCCTGGAGTTGTATCAACTTTGTGATATTGAATAGAAGTCTCATGCCTATTTTGATCTGATATTCTATCTCAAATCATCAAGTTTTCATCGTCAGATGTGTGGCTTTTGTAGCTTTCATTTTAGCTTTCATCATTAAAGTACTATAAGTCTTGTGATGTAAATCTGGGAGAAAATTGCTTAAGTTTTTGTGTTAAAACAATCATTCCTTATTCACTTTAATTTCATTTGCTCTAAATTTACTTAGGAGATTAAAAGTGTCGTTAGTCGATGCTTAGTTGTAGTAGAAGTTTTAAAAAAGAAAAAAACCTCTTTTGCAGCATTTAGAGTTTTATAACCTTGTGCTCGCAGCTGAGAATCAAAAACAAGATAGGCAAAGTTTCATTTAATTATCTTTTCAGCAAACATCACCAAAAAGGGAACTCCCCCTTCCAATAGGAGAGCAGTTTATCTATGCATAGCTGTCCATTTCCAACTCGCATTCCAGAGGTGCGAATTGAAACGCCAACAGATACATGTATCACATTCAAGTCAATGAGGTCTTGTATTTCATGTTTAAGATGCATACATCATTTGGTATCATGTCCTTGTGTCCGATGGTAATGACAAAAAGCATTAACGTCGAAATAAGGTCCGTGCATTCTACTAGGATCTAAAGGTTTAATCGGGGGAAGTTTCATAAGATTATTACTCAGAGCTTGATTCATAATAGAATGATAGGATTCAGATATCGAAGTAAACTTTCTTTGTTGATACGGTGCCTTCTTTGGATTAGTGATAGTAGACACTTGTGAAAAGTTGTTTGAATTCTGTCCATTAAACTTGATGAAACTCCTATTATTTCTCTTGAAGTTTTTTTGTGACAGTCCATCCATGGATTGACCAACGTGAGCCGATGAGTTTTGGTTTTCATACTGACTAGACGAAAGTTGATAATCATGAAGGGCGGTGAATAAATGTTGAAAGGAGTTATACTTCATCAAGAGAATCTTATCATGGATGTTAGGTTGTAGATTTGTAATAAACACCTTCTGAACATCCTCGTCCTTCATTTGATATTGACTTTGTGCATAGAGAGATTGATACTGACTAATAAACTCAGTTAATTTCTCTTTTAGACCTTGCTTGCAATGATCTAAATTGATCAAAGAAACTTGAGGTCCAATATTTTATTGAAAATGTTGTAAAAATTGATCAACTAACTACGAAAAGGAATGTATTGAATTTGGGGGTAAAGAGTAAAACCATTCTAGAGCTGTATCTTTGAGAGATCATGGGAAAAGTTTTGCTAACAAATCCTCTTCAAAGTAGAAATTGCTACACATAGCCGTGAATGCTGCCACATGAGTATTAGGATAACCTTTTCCACCATATTTTTCAAAGCGAGGAGTCTCAAACCTCTCAGGCATAGGGGTTCTCAAGATTGCATAAGATAAAGGGTTACGGGCATGATAGGTTGGTATATTAGGTTGTGAGGAATTTGTCAAGTTTGTCACCTTTTGTTGTAAAGAAGTCATGCCTTGCAATAGTTGGTTTAAGATGGCATCATTAGGAGATGCAATTTGTTGTGAAGAATTAGAACCAAAGTGAGGAGGTGATTGAGCCTGAGTAGTGATGGGTGGAGGCTGTAAATATTTCAGTGGTGGTTGGACATATTGATAGGTGGAAGATGGTTGCAAATAGGTGGGATGGAGAGGTGGTTGAGAGTATTTATGCATAGAAGAAGTCCCTTTAGATACCAAGTTTTGATAGTTAAATCCCACAGCTTTGTAATTTTGTGAATTTGTCCCATTAGATACTCCAATACCAATGGTAGCATTACTAAACACATTTTCATTAGTGGTTAAAATTGTTGATGTAAATGTAGATATTCCCGTAGTCGATATGTTGAAATGCACCAGACAACTGAGAGGGGGTGGGGTGAATTAGTTGTCCCAAAAACTCAAACACCTCTGCACTTAAACATTAATCACTTATTTGCACTTATTATGATTAAACAAAGAATGAATAAAATCATAAGCTTAAACACAGATGCAACATTAAACACAAGAGACACTAGATTTTAACGTGGAAAACCCCAAGGTGGGGAAAAACCACAGAGAGGATTAGCTCTCAAAATATATTGTAATCTTTGAAAAATGATGTTCAGGCTTGGTCACTCCACGAACCTAGAACATACTAGCTCACTGCCATGAAGTACAACTAGGTCTAGCAAGCTCACTGCCTCAACCCTAAACCTAGAAAGATTACAATAAGGGATGTTAAACCCTGAGGGTTGTTAAACCCTATTGGTGGCTCACTGCCAAAATCACCATCTTCTTCATGTCTGAGATTAATACATTGAAGTACAATAGTTCCTCTGCTCTACTTTGCCCTACTCTACATTATCTTCTTGCCCTTTTCCTTATCTTCCTATTTTCGCACAAGGCCACCTTTTCCACGACTCAATTACAAGTATTTATACACTTCATCAATGTTGGAATGATCATCAAGGTTGGCATTACAATCATCAACCATTGGAATAATCTCCAAGGTCAGCATTACAAACATTTACAAAATAGGTCTTGACCTAATATAAAAATATGCTAAGGAATTGTCATATAGATGTATGCAGATCACACCACGCCTTAGAGGGGACTCAAATACAATCTTCCACGCCATAACATGCTTCCACAATCTTCTAGAGATCTCTGCAATTACTGGAATTAACCAAGTCGGCTAAGACTGGTTGCACGCTACGTTATCTGGGAATAATCTTCAAACACTATCTCATTTCCTTAACGTGAACCAATGTAAAGGTAGGAACACGATCCGAAGGAATCTATAAGCACGTTGAAATCATTAGGAGTAACCGCACAAACATAAACCACTTTATTCATGAGATTCTTCACACCGGAGCACATGCACTTCACTGTCTTCAACTATCATAAAAGAAAGATAGATTGCGGACCACCAAAACATGAACCATTACAATTATAGGAAATTATCATCATCCCAGACTTCCCTTTAGAACTGCAGAGCAAAACACTTTAATGCGGATGAATGCGGAGCAAAATACTCTCTCCCTGTCACTAGAGAATAATTAGAGAAAGCAGGTTTTACTCTAGTGAATGTAACTCTCTCAATTATTCACACCGGAGGCTCAGACTCAGGATTTAGGATCTTCAGACATCCCTTTAAATAACTTCCAATCCATAGACCAAGATCTTCAAGAAGCAAGAAATACAAAGTAATCTCCCAAACTGTTCTTGATCATACAACTCACTGTCTATATTGCACTTCACTGTAACTTACTTGTTTCTTCCGGACAGGCTAATTTTCTCAATATCCTCAACATAAAAAGCTTCTAAACAAGTAATAGAATAGGACATAGTTGACACCAATGACAACAAAGATATGTTGACATCAACGACAACACCAATTAGGCACATACTTGCAACATGGTATTGGTGCCGATACTTGTGTATGAGACGGTGACGACAGGTTCTTAATACCATTCGCACATTCAGTCACTGTCATTACACTATTGTGTAATATATGTGTTAAACCTCAAATAACATTAATACCATCTTGTCCTTCTCTTATCAATTCTCTTATGTGGTGGATCACAGGGACAACTTCTTCTGCTATCCTTTCATTTCCAACAAATGCTTGAAATTTGGCTAAGTCTTTATCAAGTTTGTTTATTTTCTCATCAGGTACATGTGTGACCACCTCAATAGTGTCATCAACATCATGAAATGTTTGTTCTTCCATAGTGGTTGTAGAGGGTATAATGTCTTGCAAAATTTGTGTCTCACCTTTTGTAAAGAAGGTATTTAATGGATTTTCAGAGGTAGGAATGTCGAATTCTTCAAAAGCACTAGATCCCATGAGTCTTATACTTCTTCTTAAAGGGATATTTCTAGTAGGGCAATGAGTTATAATACTCATTGTTAACGTGCAGGATTGCACCCATTATGCAAAGCTATGAAGCTCAGCAATCCTATGTAACATGGGATCAAACTCAGGCTGTGGGTGACCTATGGTGAGCTTGAACCTCCAGATTATGGGCTGGTTCCCTTGTAATTTTTTCAATGGGTTAATGTATTGGCAGGAAAAGGGTTGAAAGAATCTACTAAAAAGCACCAAAACTGTAATTTAAAGTGTGGTGATGCACCTAATTCGATGGGAAAACTGTAACTCTAATTCACAATGAATCTCAGAAAATCTATCCACACAATCCACTTTGTCAATAAGATCACAAAAATGTTTCTAAGGGAGGCTATAAATAACTTTCTTTTTGGAGGAAAACAAGGTTCTCACAGCATGAAAGAAAAACTATTCCAATTGCACAAACTAAGACCTGTGATTTCAATGCTATTAAATACATGCAAGTACAAATGAGACCATGATTTTGAAGGTTCTGATATTAAACACAATAAAATCTCATCAAATCATTCACAAAATCAACACTAATGAAAGGGTAGACACTTGATTCAACTGAAAAATAAAGGAACACTTTCATAAAAAGACAAAGAATAGAACCTATAACCTATTGTAATCTCTATAAATCTGCAAAATATGAGTTGCAAAACCTTCTTCTCTCAGCAATTTATGAGGGTTCTTGATGTATTCTTTTGAGGATTTCAACATGAAATAGCAAGGTAAGTATTTCTATCACATTTTTGATCCATTTTTTCTTTTCTGAGTGCAAAAAATTGGCCTACAGGCCGCGGCCATGATAAAGTTTTTGATGTATCATTGTGTCTTCATTGTGGTCCATACCTTCTCTGTGTTGATCCGCCATGAAATCTTGATTCAAAAGCTGGAGAGGCCATTTCCTTGAATGCAGTCTTCTATTTCAAAAGATGGTAAGCTTTCTTCACCAAATGGGCTTTGTATTCTTCTTGCATTGTAGACTGTGGCCATATATTTTGCTTTCCTTACTTTTGAGTATTTTATAAATCTGTATAAGCTAGAAATGTTTACTTTATGCATGTGGGTTTTAACATTTTTAAAAGAAAACTTACTCTCGGGCCGTGGCCATAGCTAACCATATACATGGTATCATCTGCACTTTTATCTTAGCTCTGTGTGAAAAGAGCTTGACCCATGATAGAACAATACAACACCTATAAAATGAAGAGTTTCTTATACTTTGGTTTGTACTTTCTGAGTACTCTCTCCCTTTTAAAGGCCACGGCTATGTATCTGGGTTCTCTCCATTTGCAATAATAAGGGTTTGAAGAAATCTTATCTTTGGCAGCAACAATGAACTGGGTTTCTCATTATACTCTCTGTATCTGTGAATTCTTTTTATTTTCTGTGTTTTCAGCCTCCATGTATGAAAGACATTGTGAGGGTTATAACAAGTTCATAAAATGGCTCATAGTTGGTAAAATATTCTATTTCTTTCAAAACCCATCACGACTGTTGAAATGAAACATGTATGTGATAAAGAATGGTAAAAATTTTGTTTCTCATGAAGAACCCTATTAGGGTTTGTGAACAAAGACTCCATTTTTGCTTCTTTCTGTTATGAGAAGGTTTACAGTTCCTCATTCTTTGACTGTATCTCTATTCTTGCATCTTACCTGCTTGGTATTCATACATAAAAGGTCGTGAGGGTCTTGGTAAGGGCTTGCTTTCTTCAAAAAAGGGAACTGTAGCTTATATATCCTTGTATGCTCTGGTTCCTCCACTCTTGCATGATATGATTGGGTATGAAACCCTACTCTTCAACACCCTCCTATCTTGCATATTTGGTGATTCTTGGTGACAGTTTAGTTTTTAAAAGACAATAGTATTCCTCATTGTGTCTTCTGACTGTCTCCAAGCTCTTATTGTCCCTTTATATGCAATTATGACTTTATGTTGTCTTCTTAACTGCTTGGGCTACCTTTGGCACATTGTAGCTTCATTGCTAGCTTTATGACTGGAAATGTAGTCACTTGGATGACTGTTCTCTCAGTCCACATGATTGTTGCTCCATAAATGGCTACTCATTCAATAGCAATTTTACACTTCATTCACAACAAAAGATGATAAATATTATACTATTCTCTTAGATGTAGTTCAACACTTATCTTCAATTTCTATAGGTGAACAAAACATATAATATCTCTATTATGTATCCATTCATTGTGAAAAAGGCAACATATGTGAGTACTGAAATACAAGTTGTTCCTATTTTCTTTTCTTAGTATGTGGAAAAAATAATATATGCTCTTGTTGTTCCTAGACACTGCATCCTTATTTTATCTCTCTTTTTGACCTGTACTTGACTTTGTAGCACTATGTCTTCTGTATTCAATGGTAATTTTACACTTTATTCATTACAGAAGTGGAAAAAATACCTTCTTTTGGATGCTGCCCACTACACATCATAACTATACCTCTTGTTATAGATGAATAGTATATATAATAATCTGCACTTAATGCATTCTTTGGAATGATGACTGCCCTTTGGGGTTTCCAAGGTTACTGTGATTTATCTCTCAGACCTATGAATATTCTTGACACATAGCATCTTCATTGCTTCACAAACTTCAATGCATCTTACCTCTATCCTTTTTATGACTATGACGGTCATTACTTGCCAACCAAGGTGACTATTACCTCTTTTTATCCCTATTAGACTCATGTGCATTATTGGTTGTTCTGCGTGCTATGGTTGCATTTGTATATGTTACGACTGCAACCTCATGATAGACATGGCTGTCCTCTTTTGGATGAGACCTCAGTAACTTCTCAATCTTCTTTTACTATCTTGATGACATGTATGAATATCTTGATGATTAGATTTTCTTTCTTAAAATCATGATTATGTTGATGTAATGGAATGTTCTTGATAATAAGAAGACTTCTTCACTATACTAGCATAGTCATGGTTTTGTAAAATTGGTCTTCAAGGATTTCATTATCCCCCTTAAGTGAAACAAAAGGGCAGCATGCTAGGCTCAACCCTTGTGGGAGCCCACTTTGCACCACATGCTGAAATGTCTTCAAACCAGCAACATAACTTCTTCTATACCTACGCAGTGAACAAACAAGTTAGCATATAAAACATACCTTTGAAAGTTCAATGCTCTATTTCATGATGATTTGGCTTTCATCTGATGATCTTATTTTTTGCATATATCTGATAATGATCCAACTGTAGCATTATGATTGCAAGTTTATAGATCTGTTGATAATGCATATGATGAGTTTGTATAGCTGGAGCTCTAACAAAACTTTTTCCAACATTGTAGGTTCATCATTCTGATTGGGAGCAAAAGGCTGAAAACATGAAGATCCAGCTACAGATAAGAGGATCAACCTTCATTTCAAGGCAATGATGGATATCATTCTCCTCGTATGTTCCTTTTCTTTACTTTATCTTTAGATGTATAGCTTGCATGCCTTGTTGCATTGGCTTAGTTTAGTCATTCCCACGGCTTGTGTGGGACATATTTTAACACTCTTGAATATAATTAGTTATTTTACTTTATGCAATGATTTATGTATGTTTTGCTTTCTAAATTAAATGCATAGCATAAAACAACTAAAGCTGCTTTAAAGCACATGTTCAAAACATGATGATCAAATGACAGTTTATAAATACCTTTCCTTTTGCACTGTACTGTGGCACTTGAATAATTAGTAACATCATAACTGAAAGATGAAATCAGTTAGATACCTATCATTCCTTGAATGCCTGTTATCTTGTCTTCAAATCAGTTCACTTATCAGGATGGTTTGACAGCCCAGCTTGAGCTATCACATTATCCTGATAAGTGATCCTTCATTGCTCTCTTGTCAAGATAACAGGCATTTGACTGAGTGATCATGCATATAAATTTTTTCTTTTATCCCCTTTGCAATGACTGCAATCTAGGCCTTGCTAAATTAGGTTGCAAACATAATTTAGTAACACTCAGACAATAGCATGCAACTCTTAATGCACAAACTAATAGAGCAAACCTTAGGAGCAAGATATGTTTAGGATAAAAAATGTTTGATTTTTCAACTTTTTTCAATGCAAATCACTAGGAGAAGAGGTGTTGTGAAAATTTTCAAGAGAGATAACAAATAATATGCCTAATAAAAATCCAATGATGCAGCAATATCTTTCACAACACACTTTTAATGCAAACCTAGAGTGATGACAAGTCAAAACCTAGTGAAATTGTGCTAAAATATATAATTTTTCAACAATTTTCCATGCAAAGGCCTAGTAAAAGGGGTATTGTAAGGAAATTGAGGAGGGGCAGAAGATAATAACCCTAGTAATAGCTAATTAATGCAGCAAAATCCCTTACAACATGCTTGTAGTGCAAATCTAGAGAGACGATAAGGCCAAATCTAGTGAAAATGCAAGGTTTTCAAACCCTAGACATGAAATTTTGCAAGAAGACCACTATGATGCAACACTACTATTAGAAATAAGTCCTAATGAGTGTTTAAAAAAGGGTAGTAAAATCTGAAACAAGATTTTAACTACAAACCCTAATTAATGCAAAACTATGTTTTTATGAAAAATGCACAATTTCAAGCAATTTTTGTCAAATTAAGCACAAAAATGCAATGCAAATGAATTCTAAATGATGAACTTCTGTAATTTAAATTGGATCTAATGAAAATGATAGAAATTTAATGAAATTGAATGCCAAATAATTCAAGTTATGCAAGCCTAAAATGCCAATTTTTTCTATTTTTTTGTAATTTTTCGAATGCAATAAGATGAATTAATGCAAATCTATCAAACAACACTCAGGAAGGTGCCAAAACATCCAAAAACATGGGTTCACCAAAATGTTTTGTGGTGAAAAAGAGGAAGTGTGAGAGAGATGTGAGATGTGTGGTTGGGGTTTTAATGGTTTATGCAAAATCCTCCTTTCACTACAAACATTCTGTTAGATTTAGGACAGACAACTGAGAGGGGGGGTGAATCAGTTGTCCAAAAATTTCTTGCAATTAATCACTTAAATCCTTTTCTTAATTCATCAGCATAATAATAAATCAATCATGGAAACATAATGCAACAATTCAAGAGTAGAAACACATTAACACATATGACACCAAGATTTTTAACGTGGAAAACCCAGTTAATGGAAAAACCACGGGGTGACTAACCCAAGATTGTATTCTCTGTTAAAAGAATAGGAAGAACAAAATGGCACATGCCAATTAGGGGTTACTGCCCGAGCACACTGCTCACAAGAGGCCCACTACCTACAGGAGACACACTATCTACAGAATAATAAGTATTACATACTTGAACTGAAGAATAGCATCTTCACCATGCTTGAGTCAGTTCCATTTAAGCCCAATACTTTTGCTCTGCCTTTCGCTCTGCTCCTCTCTACCACACTCTCATCTCCACAAGATACTTTTGAAATGACTTTACAACTTATTTATACAAGACATCGACTTAGGGATAATCATCCAAGTCGACATACATTACAAAGCAAATACATAATTACAACATTACTAATTACAAAAAGACTTCACGCAGATCAACACATTGTCGGCCACATAGATCTGAGACTTCAATCTTCCTTTAGGAACATGCCATTCTTCACAGAACATCTTCAAGATCATCCGCAGGATGTGTAACTCATCCGGTTAGCCTGACTTGGGAAGAACATCGTCATCCGGAAGTAATTCTTCAATTACAAGCTCAATCTTCAATGCAGACCACCAACATGAATTGGACACAATCCAAAGACCTCCACAAGCTTGCCTGAATCACCAAGAACATCCACACTACTTCTGCTTACTGAAATCATTCTCTCCTTCATCTAGAACCTCAAGAACATAGTCTGTCATTACTATCATATTGGAATAGATGCTTGCGTACCTCCAGACCACAAATCAATTGAGTTGTCAATTCACATTGACTTCCTAAACACTCCACCAAATCCACAGAACAAGATATTGCAATTCTGGAGCTCACCGGACCTATCTGTGTCACTCTGTCACCTCTGAACATCTGCTAGAACTGGTTTTACTTAAGTGGCCATAACTTCTTTAGATCTTCATGCGGACCTCTTAAATCTTTATTGGATCATCTTAAGACACCTATCTACAAACCCTTTGATGCGCATCCTCTAATCTTCATCTTAGCTGGGATCTTTACCTCACTGTCTTCACTGTTCTTCTTTGTTCCTGATAGGACTAATTTTCTCAATATCCTCAGCATACAGCTCATCCAATCCTTATCATCAATGCAACAGGAGTATGTTAACATCAATGACAACACTGGTTAGGCCCATACTTACAACACATTCCAAGGGCATATCAACCGAATTGAATCTCCACTAAGTGAGAGCAATCACCTATCAGATTGAGCTACCACTTGGGAAGCTTTAGATTCTTGGATGAGTCAAACAATGTGTCTAATCTAATGCTCAATTGTACTTAGAAACCCTAAATATGCAAATCAGTAAGCAAATTATCAAATTACGACAAATCCTTTCAGAATAAGATAAGGGACAAAGATATTTAACTCACAGTTTTTTGAAGTTCAGAAGGCAAAGAAGTCGGGACACGGGGACTAGCGCCCAAGTCCAAGGTACCTATTTCTTTGTGGAATCCTAATCTCCTTCCGACACTGATTTGCACTGCAACTTCCATTTCCAGGAATTTAACTGCGAAGGACACGGGGACTACCGCCCTAGTCCAGGAAAAGCTCCAGTGTCCTGCTTCTTTTCAGATCTTGAATCCTTGATGTTTGTCACTCCTTTCTGCAACTCCACTCCACAGAACTTGACACCTGTAACCTGCAATCACAAGGAGTGTGGTAGGGGGTTGTGGTGTTTAGAGGCTTGCCTCTGTCAAGCCCCGGAGAGACATTCAAGTCTCCCGAACACCGTTGTCAGATGAGAGTGCGTATTCAGTGGAATAGAGGCAAAAATTCAAATGATAAATGATTGAAAACACAATAAATATCACCTTGTAGTGAAGATTTTATGGAAGGAAGATACTCTTCATGCCATGAGGAGATGGATGTCAAATCTGTAAATACAAACACAATAACAACAAAGTACTGCTCTGTAACACAATAAATGCCTTGAATCACTTTCACATAATCACAATGATCATCTAATTTCCATCTAGTTTGCAAATGAAACCTAATCATGCTTATATATGCAACTACAAAGATTCCTGCTAAGAATTTTGTAATTCAAACTTTAGATGTCGGCATAGGACCCAAATAACAGTCACTAAACTGACATTTGAAATTAGGGAAGACCCAAAATAGGACTGGACTAGGGCGCTAGCACCCAAGTCCACCTTGCCATTTTTTCTCAGTGATCATTAAAGTGCAACCCCCTAGGTCCTATTTGTCACAAGACCTAAGGGTTTTCTTCATCGGGAGTCAGAAATAACATGCAAGATGCTCTAAATGCAATTACAGGACCCAAGAGCTAAACCTTAAGAGGGAAAAGCCCCCAAGGGGACATTTTCTGACATAACACCCACTTAGTTGTAAATGTTGTCTTGAATCTGTTCTCCTTTTTCACAAATATCTGGTTATAACCAAAAAATCCATCAAGTAATGAAAACCTCTCTGCCCCTGCAATAGTTTGCAAGATTTGGTCCATGGATGACAGAGGATAGTGGTCCTTCAAAGAGGTGCGATTCAGATCCCTAAAATCCATGCACAACCTTATCTTACCATTTTTCTTCCTCATTGGTACCAAGTTAGCTACCTAGGTGGAATACTTGACGGGGAAGATAATTTTGGCCCGACTGAGCTTTGCAAGCTCCTTCCTCATTAGAGGCTCGATTTTGGGGTTTATGGGTCATTGATTTTGACAAACAAGTTTGGCATTTAGATCAAGGTCTATGGCATGTTGGGCAACATTAGGGTCAAAACCCTTTAGGTTCTCATAATTCCATGCAAAAACATCACTGTAATTTTGAGAAAGGAGGATAAAGGTTTGATGTTCAACATCACCACATACCTTTCCCAACAATACATCTTTGTCTTGGGCAATAGCAATTTTTTGATAGTCCTCCTTTTTCAACGTGACATGTTTTTCTTCTCGCCCTTGAATTCATGATCATGGCTGAAAATAGCTTCCAGCGTGACCAAACCTTTGGGCAGCTTGTTTGTTTTCAATTGAATAATCTAATCACCATACCTTTCTTGTAGCCTGGACTATGCAATTGATGAGAACTCAGCTTCATTTTGAATGAAGCTCACAATTTGTTCATTGATGTCAAAAACTTGCTAGTTTGCATCATTATCAGAAACTAAGGGTCTGACCACAATTTTAACATGTTGATCAGGGCCTTCGAAGAGGTCTATAGGAGGAGAAAACTGAGCACCAACTGTTGCTAGTTGGTCTGCCTCAATATTTGATTTACTTGGGATCACCTATAGGTTGAGAGCATCAAAACCCTCAAACAAGCCCCAAACTCTATGTCTGTAAGCTCTTAAGAGCTGATTCTTTGTTGCACACCTTTCTTTGACTAGGTTGACCACCAGTTCAATATCTCCAAAGGTTTCCAAATGTTTGATTTTCTTCTTCTATGCTATCAACAGGCCATTGACTAATGCCTCATATTTTGCAACATTATTCGTACATGAAAAATGAAGCCTATGAGAAAAATGTAGTTTCCTACTCATCAAAGAGATGAGTAAGACTCCTATTCCAGCTCCATTTCTGCTCTTCGCGTCATCAAAGAACATTTTGCACGAGCCATCAGAATCATCATTTGGTTTAAGTATAGAAGGGACAAAAGAATTCCCCTCGTGGATCATGTAGGTGCCCAACCCAGTTGTTTCAGTGGTGTCATAAGGATCAAAATCAAAGTGCTCCTCTGCCCACTCATCACAGAAAAGATCTAGGGTTGGAATGGATGAAGATGTTGTCTCTTGAGACCTTAAATCATGCACATCCTCACTCTGGATCATGCAATGAGGGTTCACCAGGCTATGATCATAATTCTCTAAATGATAATTTGAAATTGGTTCAGCCTTAACGGTAAACTGTGTGCCATATCTTGTTCTCAGCAGCATGTGAGATCAGTCAGAAGAAAGGTAGCCACCTACCTTAGCCATGAAGTTTCTTGACAAACAGATAGCAAAGAAAGGAGGAAGATCAATGACTGAAATGTCTTGACTAATAGTCAAGTTTGGATAGGCATGTAAGGTCAAATCTAGTCCTTTGATCACTCTAATAGTGTTGACAGAAGTGCCATCCAACTGTAATACACTTGATGAAATAGGGGTATATTTGATGCCCAATGCATCTGTTATCTTCTTTGGCATAATTGAAACACTGGCCCCTGAATCAATCATGCAATTGTGCACTAGGAATTTCCCAATGATTAGGGATGTAAGTAAAAAGGAAATGGCTTCTTGTTGGACCCCTTTGCTCTTCACTTTGTTTCACAAGACTAACTGGGCTTTTTTCTTTTTGCTTTACTAATTTAGCTGCTGGGAATTGCCTTAAGGCATCTTGCAACAAATCCCTTTGAGAGGGGATTCACATTACCTCCCACATTGACACATTTATGTTTGTCCTCTTCATTTGTTCCACAATGTTCAAGGGAACAATTGTTGTTTTATGCATTGAAGAGATCCATGTTCCCCTCTTTGATTGCTTTGCAGCTTGTTTAGGCACTTTTGGGCCTAATGGAACCTCTTTTGCAGTAGTAGGCTTACTGCCCTGAGTTGAATTCGCAGCACTGGCCCCTTTTGCCTTTGATATAGGTTCTTTTGTAAGATAGTAGGCATGGGGCTATCCTCCAACTATCTCTTTTTGGACCTTGTGTTGTCTACAATACTACTTACAGGCATGATCACACTGTCCATATGTTGATTGACAACACATAAGTCATTGGGAGTCCATAGCATCAAGTTGGAATATGAAGAAACCTCTCTTTGTACCTCAAGGTTGCTATTGGCTTCCTCCACCAGTGATGCTTGTTGAGTGTGAAAGTTTTGCACCATTAGGGCTCTTTCTTATGCTCCAAATGCACAAGTGGATTGGTTATGAGGTTGGTTGCAAGGATAACACCAATCTACCTCTTGGGCTAGATTGTTTTGAGTAGCGACTAATTGAGATCCAAAAGGAAAGAAAGATTCACAAATGGAAACTTAAACAAAAGTAGTACACAGAGCAAAAGAATTCATGAAAAGGTAAAATCTCTTGTTTATTCTCAAAGAGGCATGGTTATAGATGATACAAAATATGGTTTTTTAGACCATAAGCCAACAATAATACATTTGATTTCATGCTTATATAGCATTTTACAATGAGGTACCATCACCTACTATAATAAATTTGCCCTATGGGCTTGTCAGAAGATATTTTTGCAAAGGGAAGGTTTGGAAACATCTGTTTTGTCATTGACATAAATGCAAAAAAATATCTCCCCTGAAGTAGCTGAACAAATATCTACGTTGAAACATTGTACTTGAATCTCCACTTGCAACAATAAATGCCTAACAATGAGTTCCAGCTAGAGTTGGACATTTGACTTTCACTTTGGCCTAGATTTTGCCTTATCATCAAGATTTCATCAAGGTTAACCATGGCGGATACTGAATTTCGCTTCTTTTTTCCTTTGTTTCTGAAGATCGCAAAAGTCGTCGGAGATCGGACCTCAGGCCTTCCACGTTCCGTCTTCCAAGAGAGAAGGAGAAAGGAGAAAACCCCGCCCTGAGCTCCACTTTACAAAGGAAGATTACAATATCGGCGGGCCTCGGGCCTTCTGTCTTTCACCTTCACAGAGAAAGAGGAAGAAGGAGAGTCTGAGCCCCAAAAGTCTAAGGACTTAGCCAATTTTTGAAAGTTTCGGCAGAGTTCGGGCCTTTGGCCTTCCACGTTCTGCCTTCCATGAAACGAAGGAGGAAGATGAAACTTTTGACCTTCGATGCCCGCCATACTTAGATGAATTTCAAAGGGAATAAGGAAGAGATTGGAGGTGACTAGGATGACATGGCGAAGGGGAGAACTCTGAAATTTGAAACTCTGAAAATGCTAAAAACACAAGGAAAACTCAAGATTTTTGGGACTTAGTCAATTTTGGGATGTTTTTCCTTACATTTCAAAAGGGGAAAGCACTTAAAGATTTTCATGGATTTAAGCTATTTGGCTGGGGAGCAAAATAGGTCAGTAGATTCATTTCAACAAGCTTCTAAGCTTTTACAACCATCATCTTGTACAACCAATAGAGGGTCTCTTTTTAATATTGATCCTAGTCTATTATGTTTTCAGTCCTTTCCACCATTAGAGAAGGTTCCAAGAGTTGAAGGAGGAGCAAATACCAAATTTGTTGGGTTCCTAAAGGTAATCGTCAACATTAAACTCACTTTATACTTTGGATATTCCCAATCCTAGTATGTGTTAGTTTACAGATCTATCACTTAACTCTATATTATCATGCCCACATAAATGACAATTGTACTAACAATTGAGTCAGATTGCAATCATATTTGCAATAACTCTGCTTATTTTACAAGGCGCAACTACCTTCGAATGATATTAAATGAATAAAAATAGTGTGTGTTTTTTACTAGCAAGCAGAAAAGGTGGTGCTTTTAACCAAAAAGCAATAAAGGTTTGAATCACAATACACAACTAATGCATTAAGAAACACAAAGACTTCATATAACCACAAACATAAACTTATATTCTTCACAACTTAATCATCACTACAAATCATTCATTGAAAGAAAAACTATCCAGAATAATGCGCCTTAATAGAAATTATGAAATGTCCCTTATATGAACAATACTAATTTTACCCTAAATTATCAATTTCTAAGCAAACAAAGGTCTAGAGAGTACCGTGTCTTGATTTAATCCTTGCAAACAAGTTAGAAAATACTTACAATAATATTTCTCATAATCAAGTTAACATGGTTAATAAACTCGTAATGGCATTATTAATTCAACTCAACATAACTATCTAGGAGACTCAACCATAAGAGAGTTGAGGAGTGTGACTTTGATGGGGTGTCCTGGATACCCTAGGCCCAAGAGCAGATACACCATCCTCCTTGACCTCATGTGGCCCATGCCATCCATATGAGGTGGTCTACCTAGTGAGGTATCCATTATCCCGTTATCCCCTCATCTTGTCATTTCCTTTCCCTTTCTCTATGATTGGTTCCGTTGAATTTACATGTTTATGATAGGAGAATGAGATTACAAAAGGTGCCCTGGAAGCCATCTCTTCTAAGCCCGAGGGCAGTACCCTTTGTACCCTTGTACCCTTGTTCTCTTTGTACCCCTTGGCCCCAATGGGATTATTCAATCCCCCCTATAGGGGTGGCGTACCTAGAAGAGTGCCCCATCTCTATTATCCCTCTTGCACCACATTTGCTCCATCATAACATTCATACAAGAATCCACATTAATGCATAATAAACTAATCAAACTTCATAGTTGCAAACAATCATATCAAACGTGTTATCATTATTTATCATATGGCATTTATAATAAGAAACATAGGGTTAGATACATCTTACTAGGAGGATAAATCTTGCCTTTGTATGTCCTTAAAACTCTTAAGGATTTCATTCCTTCCTTCTATGCTATCTCCAACCCAATATACTGCTACATATGTATTCCAGAACTTTCTATGCTGAATATATATATTTCATTTAGACATATATTCCTCTTATATTTAGTCCATATATTCCTTCTTCTATCCTTTATACCTCTACTATAAATATGCTTTTCATCTTCTTTAAATTGAATGATATTGTCTTCTTGATGAATATGTTAGAATATATATTTCTCTCAGAATATATCTCATGATTTCTCTTTTGAATATATATATATATATATATATATATATATATATATATATATATATATATATATATATACACTTAAACTTTGAAATATGTTATCCTCTTCCTTTTTAATTCTACTCTCACATACATTCTCCTTTGTATACTATCGCTACTCTCTCTCTCTCTCTCTCTCTCTATATATATATATATAAGGTCTGCTTTCAAACTCTACTCAGAATCGAATGATTTCACATTTAGAACCACTCCCACTTCATTTTTTGCCCCGCTCCAAACTTATCAATTTATGCCTTTTATATGTGAATCGCTACATCCTTATCTTAATCGTTACCTTTTTTAATAGGCTTGAGCGCCCCTTACATATCCTTGTTTTATACCTCTATTAATACGATTCATATCCCTTTTTATAGGACTCACTCCTTAAGACTTTTGTCTTACTTGAGCGCTGCCCTCTATCATATTAATTTGTTTATTCATATATATTTTATATATAATATAGTAATATATCCTTTAATAAGTATATTATATATTAAATATTAACTATATTAAAATATTTATATAATACTATTATTTAATATTATTTATTAAATATATTATATATTAATAATATATATATATTAAATATTAATACATACATAATTATTGCCCGAAAGCACTTACGACAAACCCCATAGTTTAAGAAGGCAACTTCACCATGTTATCATGATGTTTAAATCTTTAATTTAAACAATGCCTTATATCGGGACATCACAATCCACCCCACCCAAAATTGCTTGTCCTCAAGCAATTATAATTTTTTTTAAGATTCCATTTCATTTCCCTTGAGGGATTGTTGTTAGTATACCCACCTTAGTTCCACTGCCCTCATTGTTCTTTAAGATCATAAAGTTGATGATGTTCCCTAAATGACAAATATTCTTATGGTTCATGTGATTGTATTTTCCAATATCTCTCAACAACAAGCGTTGGTAACTAATGATGTTTGAAACAAGTATCTCTCATTTTTACTTGTTATTAGACTTGAAGAACACACATAGATATATGTAATACATGATGCATACGTAAGACGTGAAGTATACCCCTAAATACATGCGAGGCGTGAACCCTACACACAAGCACATGTGATACACGTATAAAGCATATACATAGATATACGAAATATGCGAAGTATACACACACAAATATATGTGAAGCTCATGAATCATACATGTGATATACACGTAATACATGAAGTATACACAAAGCTTATACGCTTAATACATGGAGTATGGAACATACACATAATACACAAAAGTATACGAAGCATGAAGCGTGAACATAGTATGTAATACAAATATACACACGTAATACATGAAACATATAGCATACACTTTGATACACAAGGCATGAAGCATACAAAGTATACACACGTAATACATGAATATGAAGTATACACATGAATACAAGTATGTCATGAAGTGTGCACCTGATCATACAGAAGTCATGGAGTATGCATTTGAACACACATAAGTCATGTAGCATACACTTGAGCACATAAAGTCATGGAGTATACATTTGAATACACGTATACACGAAGTCATAAAGTATATAATTGAATACACAAAGTCATGGAGTATACACTTGAATACATAGTCATGAAGTATGCACTCAAATACAAAGTCATAGAGTATACACTCGAATATAAATACAAAGTCATAGAGTATACATTTGAATACAAATACAAAGTCATGGAGTATACACTCGAATACAAATACAAAGTCATAGAGTATACACTTGAATACATAGTCATGAAGTATGCACTTGAATACAAAGTCATAGAGTATACACTCGAATAAAAATACAAAGTTATAGAGTATACACTCGAATACATAGTCATGAAGTATACATTTGAGTACAAAGTCATAGAGTATACACTCAAATACACAATCATGAAGTATACACTTGAGTACACTTGAATACATGTAAGACATGAAGTATATGCCGGTCACAAAATATGAGTAGTACGTAAGTTGCATTAATACATGTAAGTATAATGTCAGACAATTGGAAAGGCGATTCAATGCATCCCATACTACATCGTGAGTCCATCCACCATCCCAAGGTCACCAAGTATACACATGAGTACACGTAATACTAAAGTATACACAACAAAGAAAGATCATATATGTGGATTCAACCATAAAGAGAGGGGAGTGGAACGTGATGAGGTGTCCAAAGTTTCCTCTACCCTAGGCCCAACAACAAGACCTTATCCTCTATTGTCCTCATGTGGTCCTTAACCGATGGTCCTTAATCATCATCATGAGGTGGCATACCTAGTGAGGGCTTTATGTCGTTCCCCTCCGTCACGCCATCCCTTCCTCTTATGATTGAAGATCCTCCTTTTCATTTATTTCAATAATTAATTCAAGTGGGGATAGTCCAAGAGGTTGTAATAGGGTGTCCTAGATCCTCAACCCTAGGCCCAACAATAAGACCTTATCCTCCATTGGCCTCATGTGGTCCTTAACCGATGGTCCTTAACCATCATCATGAGGTGGCGTGCCTAGTGAGGTCTTGTGTATATGGAAAATCGATCTATTCTAAACTAATAAAAACTAAATATCCAATAACATAAAGAAAACGAATTTAAATAAAAGCCATGACAAGTAATCAATGCAATAAAGACTTTTACCGAAATCTGTGTTGTTTCCTTTGGATTGAATGTAGAATTGCTCAATGAAATTGCAAAGCCATAGCTGCAACAAGCAAGTGTAGTGCTCAAGAGATCAATGTCAAATGATCGTAAAGTTGCTCAATCGACGCGTTGTGTATGCTCGAAGCTCTGTTAAGTATGCCTGAGAATACGATCGAAGAGAGAGAGGTAATGAAGGAGATGAGGGGGGTTTATATAGGTTTCAAGGAGGATCGATCAACGGTCCAGATAATTCAGAAGAATCAACGGAAGAGATAAGTTGAGGAATGTGCAACGAATGGGAAGAAGACATGTGTCTTGCTTTCTTTTGCATGAGAGGAGTTTATCAAGAATAGAAGAATGAGTTAACTGAAGAAATAAATCAATTAAAAGAATAAAGCAATCAGTTAAGTGATTTAAAACAAGAAGAAGGGATTTGCATGAGAAAAGAAGATATTTTGCTTTATTAAATATAGAAATATTTAATTGATGAGCAAGAAAGCTTGAGTTATTTTAGAGATAACTCAAATTAGAAGAAAAAGCAATTTAAATAAATAATTGATTTATTTAAATTTAGAGAAGATATTTTGGAAGAAACAATTAAATAAATGGAATTATTTAATTTAGAAGATTTAAAAGCAAATTAAATAAATAAATTTATTTAATTGTTGTGCATGATTTTGGAAGAATAATTTTGATTTAATTAAATAATTAAGAATTATTTAATTTTAGATAAGAGGGAATTTGTTGAATTAATTAAATAATGGATATATTTAATTAATGTAGATGTGATTTTTGGAAAGAGGATAATGATCTAATTAAATAATTAAAATTATTTAATTGTGGAAGAATATAGAGGAATTTAATTTAATTAATTAAATAACGAGGATTTATTTAATTAATGTCGCAATTTTATGATTTAGAAGAATTTGATGATAATTAATTAAATAATTAAATTATTTAATTAACGTTTGCAATGCAGGTGATTAGACAGATAACGGAATGCAAGTGATTTAACGACACGGTTATTTTAGGGTGTCTACATTTTGCCCCTCTTTGATGCAATGCAGCATGTAGCGTTGCGTCAAAGAAAACGATTGTTGAAGATGTAATACAATTTTTTGTTTTTTGATGCCCTAGTGTATCGAGTTGCCCCAGCGTATGCCCCCTCGAGCGGGAAGACAGGGAGGCGACAGAGGAAAGGTGTTGACGCTCGACTAGAAAGGTGCGCGACCAGGAGGAAGAGAAAGCAGAAACAGGGGGGGGAAGAAAAACTGAAGGGTGGGGACACTATAAATAGGTCCCATGGGGACCACAATCCTCATTTGCACCCATTGAGATTCTAAGTTTAGAGAGAAGAGCTTCTAAGCTTAGCTGAGAGAGAGTGGAGCAGACAGCGCGGAGAGATGCCGATTCCTGTGCACAGACATCGGGCGGAGCTGGTGCGGACCTACGGGAGGCCAGCAGGGGCTCCGGCAGCGGTAAGTGATCGAAAACCCCCGTGTAATTTGTCGATTAGGGGTAGATTAGGGCTAGGTTTGGGGAGGGCAGCATTTTAGCCAAAAGCGCTATAGGATTGTGCAGCGCGGGTGGTAGTCGCTAGGCGCGCTTTTGGCGCGCTGTAGCGCGGCTGGCAGTCGCGAGCGGCGCGGTTGGTGAAATCGCGTCGCATCTGGTTAATGTGGGTAGCGCCGCAGCGCATGTGGGAAATCCCGCAGCGCGTTTGGTATGGCAGTGCAGCGCACCTGGTAAGGTAGGTTAGCGCGGGTGGTGGGTAGGTGGAGAAAGCGCGTCGCTTCTGGTGAAACAGAATGGCGCAGTTGGTATAATGTTTTAGTGCGCTTGAAAACAAGGCGCATGTGGGAGGAAAAAATCAAAGCGCAACTGGATAAGTATTGAAGCGCTTTTGGCCGGGAGAAACAGCGCGGTTGCATAAATAAAGCGCTTCTGGCTAGATAGAAGAAAAAGTGAGGGTTTAGTAAAATGGGGGGCCTAGAGGAGAGACGCCTAGCCTAGCCGACAAGAGGGAAAAGGGATGGCAGGGGTGGGGTACAGCGTAGCCAATGGGTAGATAGGTTTTGAGGGATTTGGTTATGAAACTGACAAGTGATATGTTTATGGATGCAGAGGATTTTGCCACCGTTGATGTCGCGGGAGCGACACCACGTGATTGCGCACGAGGTTGTTCAGTTGACCTGGGAGGAGGATGCGTTCTTAGAGCATGCAGGGCTATGGCATGTGGCACACCTTACACACATTAGGGCAAATCTCGCCCTAGTGACAGCAGTGGTGGAGAGGTATCACAGCGAGACCTCGTCATTTCACTTCCCGACAGGGGAGGCTACAGTGACACTGGAGGATGTATATCGCATCCTACGGATTTGGATTGATGGGGAGATTGTTGACTTTGACCCGGCACGAGGCCAGGCAGGCTTGGAGGAGGTCTTCTGCACGGACGACCTATGGATAGACGATGGGGAGATCAGATGGGCAGACATCCCGAGACTCTGCGACAGGATCTGTTGGATAGTGGCGTCATTGACGGCGGCTTCCTGTGCCCGGACAGGAGATCCAGAGGTTTATCAGTTGGTTGGGGGACAGTGTTATCCGGGATGTTTACACATGGCCGGCAGTATGCGTGGGGACCCTGTGTCCTAGGGCAGCTATACCATGATATGCATTATTGCGTATACAGGAGAGGCAGGAGCCTCTCAGCAGGGGTGACCCTACTACAGGTGTGGGCGTGGGAGCACATTCCAGTTATCCGGCCCATGGCACAGCGCCACCGAGACAGAGGGGAGCCATATGCGTTCTTATATGATGGAGTGATGACACACAGGAGGATGGGATCTGTCAGCTACTGGTGACGACAGATCGACGAGATGGACATATTTATCTGGAGGCCGTGGCTACTATGCGAGGAGTGGCCGGATGAGCACGAGCAGCTTATGTACTGCAGACAGGCTCGCTATCTGTTCGGTAGACAGACAGATATGATAGAGAGATATCTTCCGGAGCGGGTATTGAGACAGTTTGGCCTACCGCAGGGGCTACCAGTGGGGGAGGCCACACATGCCAGGACGCAGAGAGAGACAGGAGATTGGGATGCAGTGATCCCAGTGGCGACAGCATTAGCAGAGGTGCGGGGACTGATCCCCGTGAGATGGGACTGGGACACAGGGCTAGCAGACCCAGGGACACTGCCAGACTATGATCAGTACTGGCAGACCCACAGGCCGATGAGACTGACTACACCAGGTGTAGTAGGGGCAGTGGGAGAGGTGTTAGTTCTTGGCGGAGAGGCCAGGAGGAGGCGGCAGGCCAGGGCAGCTGGACAGCAGACAGGTGGACAGCAGGCAGGTGGCCAGCAGGAGGATGTTGAGATGGCAGAGGCATTGGGCCCAGTCGTAGAGACTGATCTGCAGAGGGCCGAGCGACTGCTGCAGGAGGAGATAGCCCGGAGGACTCGACTAGAGCTCCGGATGGTTAGACTGAGGAGAGACAGGGATACAGCTCGGGCAGAGGCTAGACAGGCAGAGGCCACAGCCCAGGCACAGACACAGGCAGCCACAGCCGCACAGACAGCCCTGGCACAGGTACAGGCATAGTTACAGGCACAGGTGCAGGCCTACAGACAGTTACAGGCCCAGGTGCATGCACAGGCACAGACACAGATGCAGCCACCGGCCGCACCAGCAGCTGACACTGAGGCAGTAGCACAGGCTAGGAGGGAGAGAGATGCAGAGGTACAGCTACGGCTGACAGTAGAGGCTACACTCTTTAGAGTGAGGCGGGAGAGAGCGGAGGCACGCCGTGCACTGGGCGCAGACCAGAGGACACTATATAGTGAGCTCGTCCGAGTGCAGGGTGAGCTGGTATCAGCTGGCCGGGAGGCAGAGTACTACAGGGGCCTGTATGTGGGTGCGGTGCCAGCAGCTCAGCAGGCACTGAGCTACAGGGACAGGAGCAGATCTGGGGCATCCGGATCGCGGAGGACGGGGCAGTCAGCGTCCTCGGTCAGAGGGCCACTTTTGCCGCCAGGGGGAGGAGGACCACCAGGGGGACCTCCACCGAGCACAGGGGGAGGCCAGGGGCCACAGCAGGAGGGTAGCTCTACTCACTAGGGCATACTCATGTATAGTGTATCATATTGTATTATTTTGGACAGATGCCTGCGTGCATTCTGATGTATATTTTGAGGGCTCTTGATAGCCTTGATGTACTATATTGATGTATATTTGGATGTATACACATTTTGTATTATTGATGTAGACACAGACACTTTGTATTATGATGACCATTACATGATATATATATATGATGATCTGTTCGATTTACTGCTGTTCATGCTTTTGTGTATGCATTATCTGATGTCATGGATGTGATGATATGTATGTATGATTATGGATTCATGTGATGACATATGTTGCTTATATGATGCTTATAGATGTATGATGATAGAGATGTATGATGATATAGATGTGATGACTAGTGATATCTGACACGTGGGTGTTGCAGATATGCACCAGAGAGGAGAACAGGAGGAGATGAAGGACACAAACTGTTGATCGATTACTGCAATGAAAATGATATAAAGGGTGTGGGAATGGATGAATGAGCTTGTTGCAATGGCTTCACATTTGTATATAAAGAGCAATCCTTAGTTTGATATAGCACGTGGATAGTTCGCCACCAAGGTATAAAAAGACCAAGGTGCAGTAATATCCGAGTGCGTGGACGTTGACTCTGCAAGCAAGCGGTTTGAACTTAGATCCCCTTAGACAGCATATAACCTTGTTGGGACATGTGAATAAGACATAGTCTTGAACATAAAATAAACTTCAATACATGTAAATGTAAGAAGAATTATTAATATGTAAGATGCTAGGTCGTAACACACACAAGATAGATATGATGCTAAGAAAGATACTAAAGATCATTCCTCAAACACGGCACACAGAAAGCAATGACTATGCCCCCAATCCGTACTGCATCGCAACATACCAAGATTATAGATAAACCAGGGTAGTTTTGAATAAGTATTGGAAAAGGAACAAAAGATAAACCATAACACAAATTGACTGACTTACAAAGTAAACATACAGCCCACATATTCTCTTGCCAAAGAGGTTGCTCAGGATAGATTGGATAGGAAAGATAACAGCCTTATCGTAGGAACTCTGTGTCCGTTAAAGGGTGCTATCTACCTAAAAAGACAATGTCTCACTTGCAGGAAATGCCACATGTCGTAGGAGACGCGTGTGTTGGTCTCGCCAATGGAACACTTCGCAGAAGACAAGCTTGTGGATCTAGGGCTTGGTTAAGCGGTACTTAGCTGATGTTGGCAATCGGTATGCAGGACAGTATATGACTCTGGAAGTAGGCCTCTTTGCTTCAAGGTTGTTAAGGCCTTTTGCTTTGAAAGGATGTGCTAGCTTGCTGCTTGAGTTAGTCAAGTCGAGGCGAATGGATTTTGACAAACGGAAGACTAGAAGGATGGAATGCAAATGGATTAAAACGGGTGGAGAATGGTGGATCGTGTGTGCCTGAGTACTGGATACATCCTTCGTATTCCAGACTGCCTACATACCCTGTATCCACGGGATCAAGGCACACTTACGATGGAAGATGAACGTGATAAATATGTAGTTCTGGATAGAATGATGAATGGGTCAAGGTGAAAGGGGGAGATCTTATGTACCTAAGTACTGGAAACGTCCTTCGTATTCCAGACTGCCTACATACCCATATCCATGGGATCAAGGTACCTTAAGATTGAGAAGAGATGATATGTAGTTCTAGTTAGTGTGATGATGTGGGAAAAGAGCGGAGAAGAGGTGATCTTATGTACCTGAGTAATGGAAACGTCCTTCGTATTCCAGACTGCCTACATACCCATATCCATGGGATCAAGGTACCTTAAGATTGAGAAGAGATGATATGTAGTTCTGGTTAGATGTGATGATGTAGGAAAAGTGTTGAGAAGATAACAGCCTTATCGTAGGAGCGATGTGTCCGTTAAAGGGTGTTACCTGCGGAAAAAAGATCGAAGCATGCGTTGCGAACCATGAACAAGGAACCTATCCTAGACCGAAGCTAAGGAAAGAGTTGCCCCCATTCTGGTAGAGGAAACTGTAGGGGTGACTATCGAAGAAGACACAAAAAGACTTGACCTAGGACAAGACAGTGTTAACTGTAGACACAGATCAAGACGTGGGATGACGACGAGGGACATTGACAAATTTCCAAGCTATACTAGATAGGGAAATGGAAAGGCAAACAAGGTCAATGGTTTTATTATGGATGGATGGATGAAGCAGGTTGCGAACTGGACAAGGAGTGGACAGGACTCGATAGACGATGGATGCTGACTCTACGCATAGCGCCTGTTTCCCAGGTTTTCACTATGGTACTTATCCAAGGCGCCTGTTTACCAGGTTTTCACCAGAGGATGAATGTTTTTGTATTTTTGTATTTTTGATTTTTTTTTGATTTTTTTGATTTTTTGATTTTTTTTTTGATTTTTTTGATTTTTTTGATTTTTTTTGATTTTTTTGTGGGAATACTCTGAGGATCAGGCATAGAACTTCTTGAGATGGACACTGTTAAGTGGCTCATCTAGAGGAATGCCGTCAGGTGTAGCTAAAGTATAAGCTCCCGATCCATATGCTGCTGTGACAATGAAGGGACCTAACCAGTTAGGCTCAAACTTGCCCTTCTTCTCTCGATCTGCTTGATTTCTCTGATTCTCCTTGAGTACAAGATCACCAACTTGAAACCGTCTTTCTTTGATCTTTTTGTTGTAATTACGCCGGAGGCGGTTTTGATAGACATGGAGATGATTAAGCGCGGCAAGACGCCTCTCATCTAGTAGTTCAAGCTCAGCTAATCTGGAAGTGCGATACTCATCTCCACCGATCAGGTCCTGCATGGATACTCTGAGGGATGGGATCTCGACCTCTATAGGTAGGATGGCTTCAGAGCCAAAGACCAAGGCATAGGGTGTGGCACCAGTTGGTGTTCTGATACTAGTGCGGTAGGCCCATAGGGCGGGATTGAGTTGCAAGTGCCAGTCACGACCAGCGTCATTGACTGTTTTCTTGAGGATTTTGAGAATGGTTTTATTGGAAGCCTCAGCTTGGCCGTTACTCTGCGGATAGTAGGGAGTTGAAAAGCGATGTTGGATATTGTATTGTATGCATAAGGCACGAACATCTCGGTTCTTGAATGGTCTCCCATTATCAGTGACAATAGCTTGGGGAATACCATACTGGCATATGAGGTAGTTTAGGATAAACTTGGCTATTTGTTTACCGGTGATATAGGTCATAGGAATGGCTTCCACCCACTTCGTGAAATACTCAGTGGCGGTAATGATAAACTTGTGGCCATTTGAGGAGGAAGGGTGAATTTGTCCTACGAGGTCGAGACCCCATTGAGAAAAAGGCCATGGAGTAGTCACAGGTTGTAACTCATGAGCTGGTGCGTGAATCAGATCTCCATGCTGCTGACATTGTAGACACTTCTTAGCAAACTGTGCGGCATCTTGCTCTATTGTAGGCCAATAATAACCTGTTCTGAGTATCTTCTTAGCAAGATTAGGACCGGTAGAATGTGCGCCACAGACACCTTCGTGTATGTCTCGTAAGGTAGCTTCGGCTTCTTCCGCGTTAAGACATCGTAAGAGGATACCATCGAGACTCCGGCGATATAATGTATCACCCAGAATGATGTAACGAGAGGATCGACGGATAAAGGTTTTGCGTTGAGTGGAGGATAGGTCAGGGGGAAAGGTTTTGTTCTTGAGGTATTCATAGATATCTTCATACCATGGGGAATTGGGACCAACAAGTTCGCAGATGATTTCAGTAACAGGAACATCGACGGCTGGTATCAACAATTGCTCGATCAAGAATTCACACTTCTGTGTATTAGCAGGCATATCAATCAGTGACCCTACAGAAGCCATAGAATCTGCAGCTTTGTTATGCTCTCTTGGAATTTGCTCAAATGTGATGCTAGAAAAGTGTGGTTTGTAGGCATCCACTAGTTGTTTGTAGGGGACCAACTTTTCATCCTTTGTTTGGTATTCGTCTGTGACTTGGCGAATGACTAGCTGTGAGTCTCCATATACTTGTAATTCTGTGATATCCCATTGAACTGCTGTATTGAGACCTATAAAGAGTGCTTCATACTCGGCTATGTTGTTGGTGCAAGGGAATGCAAGCCGATATGACTTTGGAATGTAGTCATTCTGAGGTGTAACAAATAAGATGCCAGCTCCTGAGCCATGCTGTGTGTAAGAACCGTCAAAGTACAACTTCCACATTATGGAGTTAGCAAGAGTGAATAGATTCTCATCAGGAAAGTCTGCGACCATAGGGTGTGTATCTTTCATAGGTGCTTCTGCTAGTTGATCAGCGAGGGCTTGTCCTTTAATTGCTTTACGATCTGTGTACTCAATGTCGAACTCACTAAGGATCATGACCCACTTAGCTAGTCTGCCTGTGAGAGCTGCTTTTGCTAGTAGATACTTCAAGGGATCAATCTTAGCTATCAGATTTGTGTGTTGGTTCAGCATGTAATGTCGCAATTTTTGGGAGGCGAACACTACTGCTAAACAAGCCCTTTCCATTGGTGAATAATTGAGCTCGTATCCCACCAATGTTCTACTGATGTAATAAATTGCATGCTCCTTTCCTGTGTCATCATTCTGTGCTAGCAGGGCCCCTAGGGCCGAATTTGTAGTGGAGATGTACAATATCAAGGGTTTGTCCGCCACTGGTGGAACCAATACAGGAGGTGTAGCTAGATACTCTTTAAGTTGATCAAACGCTGCTTGACACTTGTTGTCCCATCGAAATGAAACATCCTTTCGGAGCAAGTGTTGAAAGGGTTGACATTTATCTGCTAGCTGTGAGATGAAACGCCTGATGGACTGTAACCTTCCTTGGAGGCTCCTTAATGCTTTAAGGTTCTTTGGTGGAGGCATCTCCACTATAGCTTTTACTTTCGCTGGATCTACTTCGATGCCTCTACGAGATACGATGTATCCCAATAGCCTGATGTGACACCGAAGACACACTTCTTAGGATTGAGTCTTACTTGGTATTTTTCAAGCCTGTCAAAGATCTGCCCGAGGACTTGTATGTGATCCTCTCTAGAAGATTTAGCCAATATATCGTCCACATAATCTTCCATGATGTGATGAAAGAGGTCATGAAATATCACTGTCATTGCTCTCTGATAGGTTGCTCCTGCATTCTTTAGACCAAACGGCATAACACACCAACAGTAATTGCCCCAAGGACATGTAAAGGTTGTTTTATGTTGGTCTTCTTCAGCTATCCTTATCTGATTGTAACCTGAAAATCCATCCATAAGAGAAAGCATCTCGTGACCTGCTGTCAAGTCCACTATAATGTCAATGTTTGGTAGTGGAAAATCATCTTTGGGACATGCCTTATTGAGATCTCTGAAATCATTACACATGCGGATGCGCCCATTAGGTTTAGACACCGGTACAATGTTTGAGACCCAATCTGAATAGTCAATAGGTCGTATGAACTTTGCGTCTAATAGCTTTTGTACTTCCACCTTCACCAAGAGAGCTATCTGTGGATGCATTTTTCTCAATTTCTGCTTGACTGGTTTCACCTTGGGATCAACTGTGAGATAATGAACTACCAGCTTAGGGTCTAGCCCTAGCATATCTGCATAGGTCCATGCAAAGTTGATGGTTCGTTGCAAGAAGAAATTGTTAAGATTTCTGTGCTCTGTATCAGATAATGATGCTGCTAGAAATGTTGTCTTTGGATTCTGTTCTGTACCTAGGTTGATCTCTGTAGAATCTTCCACTAGTAGAGCTGATTTCTCTTGGTACTTAGATGGTAAGGGAAGGTCAAATCCTCCATCCTCAGGTGCCACAGTTGGGTTTTCACCTTTGGATACGTCCTTTATTTTTACTATTTTATGATCAGGAGGTGCCACAGTGTGGTTTTCACCTAGAGATCTTTCTTTATTTACACTTTTGCGACTAGAGGATTTGGCATTCTCACCAAAATAAGCCGTGGGCTCAAGTTCCATTACAAAACCTGCCTTGTGATCGCCAAGAGGGATACCTTCCCGAAGTCCCATAAACTCAGCTAAAGCTTCGTCATTCTGAAATACATCTATAACGGGGGCCCCTTGTTGGTCCCAATCGATAAGTTCAGGGTAGACAAGCGTGACATTCTGGGTGCTGGTGGTGGAAGTTAAGGATACGGAGGATAGTGTAAAAATGGAGGATTCTACGAATAGATTGGTTATGTGGAGGGAAGAGTCATCGATGATATCCTCTGTAGATGTCGAATCGGCGGGAAACTTGTCAGCTACCTCGTCGAGGATATACTCGATGTCTGAGGCGCGTGGTACCTTCTTACCAAATCCTAATCCTTTCTTGTCTAGCTTCTTTGTTACCACAATGGGCTCCATAGTGCCTTGATTCTGTTTCCCAAGGCCACCTTTGCCTTTATAGCCCATGTTTTTCACTATCCTTAAGCCATTGCCATATTGCTTGACTGGTATCGTGACTGGTTCTTTCTCCTTGTAGAGCCAAGAAGAGATGTCCTCAATAGTTTCCTCTTCCAATAACCGTCCATGTTGGAATTGGGTTAGGAATGTTGGGGGAGGAATAGCTGCTTTTTTGGTAACTTTAGCAACGGGTGGTTTGCCGTAAGATTTGGGAGATAAGGACATCCGCCCTACACAACAAGATTCAGAGATATCATAAGAGCCAAAGCCTATATCCCGAAAGCGATCTGTGATTTTGGGGAGGGGTGTAGGCTCACTTGTAGAGGCTTGCGTGAGAGTTTCAGGGTCAACATAGAGAGGGGACTCAAGGGCTTTGTCATTTTTAGGCACTTGGTTGCAATTCTTATAGCTTCCTTGCAAGACACGGCAAAATTCAAAAGGATTAGGATCTCCTGGGATAGTGATCTCCGTACCATTGTATGGGAACTTTAGGGCCTGATGGTACGTGGAGGGAACAGCTTTCATTGCATGGATCCACGGGCGGCCTAGGATAATGTTGTAAGGCAGCTCAATATCAAGGACTTGACACCTAGTTTCAAGCATGACCGGGCCCAGTTGTATAGGCAAGTGAATAACACCCTCTGAACGGCGTTCTGCATCATCATACCCTTTGATTGTAATACTATGCTCAGTGTTGACGTGATCCTCAGAGTATCCCAATTGCTTTAGTAACTTTAAAGAACAGATGTTGAGACCAGCACCACCATCTATGAGGATGCGTTTGATTTTGCGCTTATGGATGAGGACTTCAATATGGAGGGCATCGTTGTGACAAGGATCATGGGAGGGAAGGTCTTTCTCAGAGAAGACCACATTGTAAGGCGAAGCAATATTACCCACTATAGCTTGGAAATCTGCGACTGCTATGTTGTTAGGAACAGACGACTCTTGGAGGGCTTTTTCTAACACCACTCTATGTGCAGGTGATGACCGTAGAAGGTCCAGAATAGAGATCTGTGCTGGTGTTTTCTCTAGATGTTCGACAAGATTATAATCAGACTGAACCGGAAGCCTAGGTGTAGGTGCACGAATGGTGACATGACCTCGATGAGTAGTAACAGCACAATCCGTAGAGTTGCCTTTAATGGTGAGGGTAGACACTCGACTCTCTTCAAAATGACCTACAATGGAATCGAAGGACGTGGAAGCGTGATTGATACCTTTACCTCTATCCTGAGGAGGAGGTGGACCATGATGAGGGAATGGTTCCTTGTACATATCGAGATCCTTGTTCGTGTGTTGCGCTAGTGATTCATTCTCAAAAGTGATTTGATTAGCTTCGATAAGGTTTTGGATGAGGTGCTTGAGCTTCATGCAAGACGCAGTTCTATGACCTTTGCTCCTATGGAACTCACAATACTCATTGTCTCTGTAATGTGCAGTTTTGTAGACAGGTTCTCCATATGGGGGAGCATCCGGTAAGGTTATGAGCCCTTTCAGCAAAGCTTGCTGTAAGACTGATTCGATGGGCACTCCCAAAGGAGTAAATTGACGTCGCGGAGGGTAATCTTGTTGGGGCCGCTCTTGTTGTCGTTGTTGATTTTGATAAGGCTGCCTTTGTTGCTGCTGTTGTTGAGGTGGAGCTTGACTTGGTTTGGAGAGTTGCAGCGGTGTTTGCAACGTTTGGACATGCTTAGTATCGACCACTCCATCATTGACCACGTTTTTGTTCTTGTTCCAATATTTGGGTTTATCGTTCAATTGTTGATGCGAATTGCTATCTTTCGTCTCCTTAAAGATTTTGACCACACCCTTAGCAATGAGGGCCTTCTCTATGTTGATACCCTTGTATGTGATTTCATCGAAGGTTGTAGCACTAAGGATTTGCAAATAGAAACCTAACTCTTGGTTAAGGTTCTGCACAAAGATGCTAACAAGCTGTTTCTCCGGAATCTTGAAAGGGAATTTACTAGCCATTTGTCTCCATCGTTGAAGGAAAGAAATGAAAGTCTCGCCATTTTTCTGTTTATTGTTGCATAGATCCGTCATGGAAATCTCATGCTCTGCGTTGTAAGAAAAATGGGTGGCAAACTTTTCTGCTAGCTCGTTGAAAGACTTGATACCCGTAGGTAAGTGTGAGAACCATTCTATTGCTTGACCTCCAAGACTGCGAGGAAAGAGACGCATAAGATACGTATCGTTGTGAGAGACCTCGAAGCAAGCAAGATAGAATTCCCTAAGATGGTCTTTTTGGTCACCTTTTCCTTTGTACTTATCGAACTTTGGAATAGTGAAATTTTGAGGAAAAGGGATCATTGGTAATGACCGATCAAAAGGATAAGGACACACTTCCTCTAAAGAGAAAGTCTTTTTGGTGTGGCCAAATGTAAGATCAGATAGCTGTTGTTGTACCTCCGCAATCTTTAGTTCCATAGTCGTGGGAGGGGTTGGTAACGTCTCCTGTTGTCCAAAAAGCGGTTGGTGTTGCCCATAAGGAATATTATAATGTGAGCCATGCGCAGTGGTATTGTAAGGGTCGTAAGATTGATTGGGATTGTATGGATTGTACGATTAGTTCAGATTGGGTTGGAATTGGAGGCCTTGATTAGGCAGAGGTGGAGGTGGCGCTAGGTAAGAATGTTGGCTTTGCGATGGTTGAAGAAACGTATTAGGGGGAGGAAAGCTAAAGTGCGTGCCAGAATGTGTATATGGAAAATCGATCTATTCTAAACTAATAAAAACCAAATATCCAATAACATAAAGAAAACGAATTTAAATAAAAGCCATGACAAGTAATCAATGCAATAAAGACTTTTACCGAAATCTGTGTTGTTTCCTTTGGATTGAATGTAGAATTGCTCAATGAAATTGCAAAGCCATAGCTGCAACAAGCAAGTGTAGTGCTCAAGAGATCAATGTCAAATGATCATAAAGTTGCTCAATCGACGCGTTGTGTATGCTCGAAGCTCTGTTAAGTATGCCTGAGAATACGATCGAAGAGAGAGAGGTAATGAAGGAGATGAGGGGGGTTTATATAGGTTTCAAGGAGGATCGATCAACGGTCCAGATAATTCAGAAGAATCAACGGAGGAGATAAGTTGAGGAATGTGCAACGAATGGGAAGAAGACATGTGTCTTGCTTTCTTTTGCATGAGAGGAGTTTATCAAGAATAGAAGAATGAGTTAACTGAAGAAATAAATCAATTAAAAGAATAAAGCAATCAGTTAAGTGATTTAAAACAAGAAAAAGGGATTTGCATGAGAAAAGAAGATATTTTGCTTTATTAAATATAGAAATATTTAATTGATGAGCAAGAAAGCTTGAGTTATTTTAGAGATAACTCAAATTAGAAGAAAAAGCAATTTAAATAAATAATTGATTTATTTAAATTTAGAGAAGATATTTTGGAAGAAACAATTAAATAAATGGAATTATTTAATTTAGAAGATTTAAAAGCAAATTAAATAAATAAATTTATTTAATTGTTGTGCATGATTTTGGAAGAACAATTTTGATTTAATTAAATAATTAAGAATTATTTAATTTTAGATAAGAGGGAATTTGTTGAATTAATTAAATAATGGATATATTTAATTAATGTAGATGTGATTTTTGGAAAGAGGACAATGATCTAATTAAATAATTAAAATTATTTAATTGTGGAAGAATATAGAGGAATTTAATTTAATTAATTAAATAACGAGGATTTATTTAATTAATGTCGCAATTTTATGATTTAGAAGAATTTGATGATAATTAATTAAATAATTAGATTATTTAATTAACGTTTGCAATGCAGGTGATTAGACAGATAACGGAATGCAAGTGATTTAACGACACGGTCATTTTAGGGTGTCTACAGGTCTCATTCACTGTTTCCTCTCCTTGCAATCCTTCCTCATCCTTTCCTTGACCAGTTATTGCCAAATTCAGATCATATCCATAACATCAATAATATACATAGTCATGTAGTTGTTTAGGTGAAAATTGGATTTGTTTAGTTTAGTGTTTAAATCCTACTTTCACCCTTCACATTCAAGGACCTTTGGATCGAGTGGCAGAGCACTATCAGGTCCTTGGTCACTTACAAATGTAGGGAAACTTGGATTAGGGTATTTGATTATCAATTTTCCTTCTCTTATGCTCAATTATCCATCAAAACCCTCATTATACAAATATGGTAGTAAACAGATGAATAATGGGAAATGCCTCTACAGAAAGCTGTAAAATTTTAAATGACTGTGCACCTGTTTTCAAGGATCTGAGGCAGAAAAGTTGGGGACAAAAGAGTGGGCACCCAAGTCTAGTGCCCTGCTTTTTGTCAGGATCTGTGGACAAGATCTGTAACCTGTTCCTGCTGCATCGAAGGTTTTTCTGTCACGAAACTTCGAGGACTAATGAGCGGGCACCCAAGTCTAGGGTGTCCTTTCTTCTATTGTTCTGCAATTCTGACACTCCAACATGCCCTCCTGCAACTTTACTTTGTTTGCATCATCAACCTGTAACCTGCAATCATAAACTTTGGGAGGGGGTTGTGGTGTTTAGGAGCTTGCCTCAGTCAAGCCCTGGAAGGACACTTAAGTCTTCCAAACACCTTTGTCAGATAGAGAGTGCATGCCTAGGGAGGCAGAGGCAAAAACCAAATGAATAATGATCACAAACACAATATAATGTCACCTTGTAGTGAAGATCTCATGGGAGGAAGATGCTCTTCATTCCATGAGGCAATGGGTGCTCAAATCTCCAAACATAAACAAATAGACAACACCAATCTACTCTTGCAACACAATGAAAGCCTTGAATCACCTTTAGGAACACAATAGCTTGCTAGTAATCATCTAGTTTACAAATGAATGCCTAAACATGCTTTTATATGCAACTACAAGCACTCCCGCCAAGATTTTGTAAATTCAAACTTACTGTGTTAGCCTAGGGACCAAATAACTGTCATAAACTGACACTTAAAATTTGGGCTTGACCTAAAATAGGGTAGGACTAGGGCACGGGCGCCCAAGTCCTCCCCCCTATTTTGGGCAGGGTTAAGCTCAAGGGGTCCCCCTAGGCTCCATTTGTCATGATGCCTAGGGTTCATTCCATTAGGATGCCAAATTATGATGTAAGATGTCCTAAATGCACACAGAAGACCTGGGAGCTAAACTTAAAGAGGGAAAATCCCCCAAGGGGACATTTTCTGACATTACATTTAGCCCCCACTTTAATGTATGTATAAACGCAAGGCCAATACATGCATTAAAGTATGGTCACAAACACATCGAACACACCAAGCACGGAGAAGACACACCAATCACATAGAAAATAGTAACAGGCACGCAAAACACGGATAAGACAGTTGCAGTCATGCAGAACACAAAGAAGACAGTAAGTGCATAAAAGACACATTAATACATAGAAGACATCCATGATTTCTTTTCTTTTCTTTTTCTTATATATATGAAATGCAGATGCAAGTACTAGAAAGTAAACAAACCTCCCATAATACAGAATGCACTCATCGCGCAAATCTTTAAACTGTATACATAGGGCAACACACACGCAAGACACGCAAAACCTCCCAAAATGCAGACTGCATATGGTGCAACATACATGCCAAACAAAGCAAGCATGCCAAACACACACACTTTGAAGACGCGGAGAAAACACGATAAACAAGCGATGGAGTGTTCCTATTTTTAGGTTCAACACCATCTCAGGCACATTATAGGCACACACTGATGATTGGGCTTTGCCACAACAATCATCAAAGACATTCTTAAGGGTTAAGTTAGTCATAGAACCGCTCCCCGCCTCTACAGAGGACTTTTGAAAATGATAGGATGATGCAATCTGCTTCGAGAAATACACCACCCCCGCCTTCGCAAAGGGCTTAAGATAAAAAGGATATACGTGATATCCTGCCTCTATAGAGGGCTTACATGATTGATTGATTGATTGCAAACAAACTTAGGATGTAGGAAGCACTCATCAAGCTAGTCTTTAAATCGCATCTGAGGACAAGCACATTGCTAACATCTATAACAGACATCTTACCTTATATATGCCCCCACCTTAAGGTGGTTGAATCATGCATCAATATCAAGCATGTTAAGGTAGAAAGAAAACACACAAGGGAACACAAGCTCTCACAAAGCCCATGCCCCCCGGAGGTGACATGTACTTCACGATCGCCAAATGTTTCAACAAACACATCCTTGCAAGAAACATGTTAGTGTCTACAAAATCATGATAAACAACAACATCAATGCATATGATTAACCACACAAAGAGCCAAGGATATACTATGAATTTGGAGTTTGAGGATAACCATGGGGTTATATCACGAAGCTCTCCGAATCGAGTACCGCCAAGGCTAGATTCAAAGACAAACAAAGGTGCACAGAGCAGTAGTATTGTTAAGGTTTGTAAATGAGATAAAAACATCATCATAATCACTACACGGAAAGCACGAGTGCTTCTGCTAGCCAATTGTCAGATAATTTATTACAACCCCATCATCATATTAGGAACTAAGTCCATTTTTTGATTGCTCTCGAAAGGGACACTAGGTCCGCATTAGTATAAATGTTTTTCATCACTGCCCGCTAGATAGAAACACTAGAGGAAGGGAAACAATAAATCAGAGAGGAGAAACAAGTGTCTTAGGGACAGTCATGTAGGAGGGTGCCCATAGGTCACCAACCACAACGCTATGTCCGTAAGACACAACACACAACAATGAAATCAGAGAGAGACAATATAGAAGAATGTTGATACAAATAGAAGAAGGTCACAACAGAGGCGGTCTCCTAGTATCCCAGACCTTACAAGAGAATCAGGGGTCATCCCAGGAGGCCTAAACAACACATAACACATCACAGGGGAAGCATATCATGAGAGAAATAAAGGATTAGAAATACTTACCTGGTAGCACCATCATTAAGAACATACACATTTAGGATATCTCTCACGTTGTTTTAATATTGTATTAACATTAAGTTTAGGATGACAAGAGGCTTTCTTTTCTTTAAAGGGATTATATCCAATGCCGCTTGAGTAATGTGTTGAAGTCGATTCTATAGGTACTCGTATCCCTCGTTCATTTATACCACATCCATTACCTAGGTAGTCACAATTTTTATAGAGGATTTTAAATCCTCGACCATAGAGGGATGTCATTTCTTTAGGGGATAGTGAAGCTTCATAGGTCTCGTAGTTTATGGTATAAGTGAGAGTATTATTTTTATTTTCTACCAAGGGGACTTTAGGTTTCTTAGGTGCTTCAAAAGATTGCTTAGGTGAGATCGATACAACTTTTAATGTATCAAGGATATTAATTTTATATTTCTCTATACTACAAGGATTAAAATCTAATGAGCCCCAATCATCACCAAAGAGTGCTTTCAATGGTATAGAATCTTTCACAACATCATTCGTAGCTAGAGGCATTGATGAATCAGCTCGTAAACTGGTTAAGCTCATATGATTGTAAACTGGTTTTTGCTTTTCAATGTGTAAACAGCTATTTGGTTCAGGATCTGCATGAATAGTATGAAGTTTACCTTTGACTATAAATTTGATTGAACGATGTAGGGTGGAAGGAACTGCCCCTAATGCATGAATCCAAGGTCTACTAAGAATCATGTTGTAAGATAAAGAACAAGGCATGACATGAATCAGGGTAGGCACAAGCACATGTCCCACTTGTATAGGTACAATTATAGTGCCTATGGATTGTCGTCCAACATTGTCAAAACCACAGATACTTAACATTTCTGGATTGATGGCAGATGTATCAACTTTAATCTTATGTAATAAGTCAATGCCACAAACATTAAGAGCTGATCCATTATCAATCATAACTTTCTTAACCAATGTTTTGTTTATTGGGACAAATATTACAAGAGGATCATATTGGTTTTGAACTTCAATTGAAGGTAATTCCTATGGTTGAAAGAGAATATCTATTTTTGTTGCATGCATACGATCCAATACGGCTACTACATCATTAGGCTTAACAGTAGGTGGTACAATCACCTTTTGTAAAGCTTCTTGGAGCATTCCATGGTATGTAGGCGAGGTTTGTATTAAATCCCAAAGAGAGATTTTAGCTGGAGTAGCACGAAAATGTTCGACAAGATCATACTCTTGACCACTTTTATGAGTAAGTTGAGGTGGTGGAGGGAGCATAGGTTGAGAACATGGAAGAGAGACAGACACATGCGGTGCTTGCTAACTTTGCTTGTTATTACAAGTGTTGTATGTATGAGCAATTACATTGTGGTGTGGTTGTTGTAACACATTTTGAACACCTTGAACCGTAATCACTGACTTTAAGCAAGAAGGTGTACTAGATGCCCCCCGCACAATCATCTTAGGAATATTGCTACAAAATTGATTAATGAATATTGAATTAACGTTGTTTCCCTCTTGATTGCACCCAACATCCATCCCTAAAGGATTTAATGTGAGATACCTTTTCTCATCCACTAATGCTACATCTTGGCCAGGGAGAGTAGTGGGAGGAGAGGAAGGTACAATATTGATAAGAAGATTAGGTGTTACATCATTGATAGGGCTATCCATGGTCTTCTCATCTAATGTTCTTGGTCTTTCAACTATAGGAGAAGGAGGATAACTTATGGAATCATCATCATCGTCATCACCACATATTTTAGCTATTAAATCCAAAGCATTAAGAGAACTTTCACTCTCATCATTCTTAATGTGTTTTGTCAAATCTCCTATGACCCAAGGGTATGTATTCATGAGAGAAGTGAAGTTGTCAAAATTAGATACATAGTCAAGGATTTCAAATGAGGATCATTTAAATATATCCTTGTGATACATAGCTTGTAAATAAGTGAGCACATGAGGTTTCATATTAAGAAATTTGTAGAAACTCTCGAAGTTTTTGATATATGCATGTAAAGATACCAAAGAGAAATGAGATGAAGATGCCATAATGAAATGTCTTGTAACATCAATTCAAAATCAGATTTTAAGAGCTTTTCAAAAGTATGCAAGAGACAAGTGCAAAACTATATGCCAAAAATGACCTAAAATGCTTGATTTTTTGTACTTTTTCAATGCAAATGAATGAAAGAAAAGGTGTTGTAAGGATTTTAATCAGGGGAAGCAAATTATATGTTTGATATCAGTCCAATACAGCAATAAGATCCTTTACAACACACTCTTGATGTAAATCTATGATGATGACAAGTCAAAATATAGTGAAAATATGGGATATTTTCACCAAATCTCAATGCAAAAGAGCATAACAAAGGGTGTTGTGAGGAAAATGATGATGGAAAACAAATTAGATCAGTAATAATAGCCACTTAATGTCAAAATATCCATCACAAAACACTTTTAGTGACACTCAAGATCAAACCCTAGTGAAAATATAGCAAAAATAGGCTATTTTTCACGGTTTTTCAACTCCAAGACCTAGAAAAAGGAGTGTTGTAATAAAATTTAGGAGGTGAAGAAAATAAAAGCAATGATATTAGTCACCTCAATCCAAAAAAATTGTCACAACACACTTGGAGTGCAAACTAGGCCAAACCCTAGGGCAAAAATAGCAAAAATGTGTAGTTTTTCACCAAATTTTCAATACAAGAGTCCAATAAAAAGGTGTTGTGAAGATTTTTAGGAGGGGAAGAAAATAATTACCTTGATGAAAACCAATTAATGCAAAAATACCCTTCACAACATGCTACAGTAGTATACACTTAAATGCATGTAAGTCAACTATCATTCACAGGATGGCAAGAAAGATGCTCTGATACCACTTAAAATGTCCCTTATAGGAACAATACTAATTTTACTCTAAATTATCAATTTCCAAGCAAACAAAGGTCTAGAGAGTACCTTGGCTTGATTTAATCCCTGCAAACAAGTTAAAAAATACTTACAATAATATTTCTCACAATTAAGTTAACATGGTTAATAAACTTGTAATGGCATTATTAATTCAACTCAACCTAACTATCTAGGAGACTCAACCATAAGAGAGTTGAGGAGTTTGACTTCGATGGGGTGTACTGGATACCCTAGGCCCAAAAGTAGATATACCATCCTCCTTGGCCTCATGTGGCCCATGCCATCCATATGAGGTGGTCTACCTAGTGAGGTATCCATTATCTAGTTATCCCCTCATCTTGTCATTTCCTTTCGCTTTCTCTATGATAGGAGAATGAGATTACAAAAGGTGTCCTAGAAGCCATCTCTTCTAAGCCCAAGGGCAGTACCCTTTGTACCCCCTTGGACCAAATGGGGTTATTCAATCCCCCTATAGGGGTGGCATACCTAGAAGAGTGCCCCATCTCTGTTATCCCTCTTGCACCACATTTGCTCCATCATAACATTCATACAAGAATCCACATTAATGCATAATAAACTAATCAAACTTCATAGTTGCAAACAATCATATCAAATGTGTTATCATTATTTATCATATGACATTTATAATAAGAAACATCATGTTAGATACATCATACTAGGAGGATAAATCTTGCCTTTGTATACTTAGAACTCTTAAGGATTTCATTCCTTCCTTCTATGCTATGTGCAACCCAATATCCTGCTACATATGTATTCCAGATCTTTCTATGTTGAATATGGATTCAGATATATATATTTCATTTAGACATATATTCCTCTTATATTCAGTCCATATATTCCTTCTTCTATCCTTTATACCTCTACTCTAAATCTGCTCTTCATCATCTCTAAATCTGCTTTTCATCTTCTTTAAATTGAATGATATTGCCTTTTTGATGAATATGTCAGAATACATATTTCTCTCAGAATATATCTCATGAATTCTCTTTTGAATATATATATATATATTCATAAACTCTAAAATATGTTATCCTTTTGCTTTTTAATTCTACTCACATACATTCTCCTTTGTATACTATCGCTGCTCCATTATTTCCTGCTTTATCTCTTTCCAAATTCTATATATATATCTTTATTTTTCCATACAAGGTATGATTTTAAACTCTACTAAAAATCGAATGATTTCACATTTAGAACCACTCCCACTTCGTTTCCTGCCCCCCTCCAAACTTATCAATTTATGCCTTTTATATGTGAATCGCTGCACCCATTGCTAATCGCTACATCCTTATCTTAGTCATTACCTTTTTTTTAATAGGCTTGAGCACCCCTTACATATCCTTGTTTTATAACTTTGTTAATACGATTCATATCCCTTTTTATAGGAGTGACTCCTTAAGACTTTTGTCTTACTTGAGCGTTGCCCTCTATCATATTAATTTGTTTATTCATATATATATATTTATATATAATATAGTAATATATCCTTTAATAAGTATATTATATATTAAATATTAACTATATTAAAATATTTATATAATACTGTTATTTAATATTATTTATTAAATATATTATAAATTAATAATAATATATTTATTTATTAAATATTAATACATACATAATTATTGCCTGAAAGCACTTATGACAAACCCCATAGTTTAAGAAGGCAACTTCACCATGTTATCATGATGTTTAAATCTTTAATTTAAACAATGCCTTATATCGGGACATCACAGTCCACCCCACCCAAAATTGCTTGTCCTCAAGCAATTACAATTTTTTTTAAGATTCCAATTCAATTCCCTTGAGGGATTGTTGTTAGTATACCCACCTTAGTTCCACTACCCTCATTGTTCTTTAAGATCATAAAGTTGATGATGTTCCCTAAATGACAAATATTCTTATGGTTCATGTGATTGTATTTTCCAATATCTCTCAACAACAAGCGTTGGTAACTAATGATGTTTGAGACAAGTTTCTCTCATTTAAACTTGTTATTAGACTTGAAGCACACACATAGATATACATAATACATGATGCATACGTAAGACGTGAGGTATACCCCTAAATACATGCGAGGCGTGGACCCTACACATAAGTACATTTGATACACGTATGAAGAATATATAGAGATATACAGAATATGTGAAGTATACACACATAAATATATGGAAAGCATGAATCATACATGTGATATACATGTAATACATGAAGTATACACAAAGCATTTACACTTAATACATAGAGTATGGAACATACACATAATACACAAAAGTATACGAAGCATGAAGCGTGAACATAGTATGTAATACAAGTATACGCACGTAATACATGAAACATATAGCATACACTTTGATACACAAGGCATGAAGCATACAAAGTATACGCACGTAATACATGAATATGAAGTATACACATGAATACAAGTAAGTCATAAAGTGTGCACCTGATCATACATAAGTCATGGAGTATGCATTTGAACACACATAAGTCATGTAGCATACACTTGAGCATACAAAGTCATGGAGTATACACTTGAATACATGTATACACGAAGTCATAAAGTATACAATTGAATACACAAAGTCATGGAGTATACACTCGAATGCGTAGTCATGAAGTATGCACTCGAATACAAAGTCATAGAGTATACACTCGAATACAAAGTCATGGAGTATACACTCGAATACAAATACAAAGTCATGGAGTATACACTCGAATACAAATACAAAATCATAGAGTATACACTCAAATACATAGTCATGAAGTATGCACTTGAATACAAAGTCATAGAGTATACACTTGAATACAAATACAAAGTCATAGAGTATACACTTGAATACATAGTCATGAAGTATACACTTGAGTACAAAGTCATAGAGTATACACTTGAATACAAATACAAAGTCATAGAGTATACAATCGAATGCATAATCATGAAGTATACACTTGAATACACGTAAGTCATGAAGTATATGCCAGTCACAAAATATGAATACACGTAAGTTGCATTAATACATGTAAGTATACTGTCAGACAACTAGAAAGGGGATTCAGTGCATCCCATACTACATTGCGGGTCCGTCCACCGTCCCAAGGTCACCAAGTATACACATGAGTACACGTAATACTAAAGTATACATAGGAAAGAAAGATCATATATAGCAATGTAACAAGTCTCAAGGACTATGTGGGTTCAACCATAAAGATGGGGGAGTGGAACGTGATGAGGTGTCCCAAGTTTCCTCTACCATAGGCCCAACAACAAGACCTTATCCTCCGTTAGCCTCATGTGGTCCTTAACCATCATCATGTGGTGGCATACCTAGTGAGGGCTTTATGCCATTCCCATCCATCACACCATCCGTTCCTCTTATGATTGAAGATCCTCCTTTTCATTTATTTCAATAATTGATTCAAGTGGGGATAGTCTGAGAGGTTGCAATAGGATGTCCTAGATCCTCAACCCTAGGCCCAACAGCAAGACCTTATCCTTTGTTGGCCTCATGTGGTCCTTAACTGATGGTTCAAGTAACCATCATCATGAGGTGGCGTGCCTAGTGAGGGTTCATTCACCATTCCCCCTCCTTGCAATCCTTTCTCATCCTTTCCTTGACCAGTTATTGCCAAATTCATATCATTATCCATAACATCAATAATATACACAGTCATGTAGTATACACTTAAATGCATGTAAGTCAACTATCATTCACAAGATGGCAGGAAAGATGCTCTGATACCACTTGAAATGTCCCTTATAGGAACAATACTAAATTTACCCTAATTAATCAATTTCCAAGAAAACAAAGGTCTAGAGAGTACCTTGGCTTGATTTAATCCCTGCAAACAAATTAGAAAAAGCTTACAATAATATTTCTCACAATCAAGTTAACATGGTTAATAAACTCGTAATGGCATTATTAATTCAACTCAACCTAACTATCTAGGAGACTCAACCATAAGAGAGTTGAGGAGTGTGACTTTGATGGGGTGTCTTGGATACCCTAGGCCCAAAAGTAGATATACCATCATCCTTGGCCTAATGTGGCCTATGCCATCCATATGAGGTGGTCTACCTAGTGAGGTATCCATTATCTCCTTATCCCCTCATCTTGTTATTTCCTTTCCCTTTCTCTATGATTGGTTCCTTTGAATTTGCATGTCTATGATAAGAGAATGAGATTACAAAAGGTGTCCTAGGAGCCATCTCTTCTAAGCCCAAGGGCAGTACCCTTTGTACCCTTGTACCCTTTGTACCCCCTTGGCCCCAATGGGATTATTCAATCCCCCCTATAGGGGTGGCGTACCTAGAAGAGTCCCCCATATTTGTTATTCCTCTTGCACCACATTTGCTCCATCATAACATTCATATAAGAATCCACATTAATGCATAATAAACTAATCAAATTTCATAGTTGCAAACAATCATAGCAAATGTGTTATCATTATTTATCATATGGAATTTATAATAAGAAACATAGGGTTAGATATATCATACTAGGAGGATAAATCTTGCCTTTGTATCCTTAGAACTCTTAAGGATTTTATTCCTTCCTTCTATGCTATCTACAACCCAAATTACTGCTACATATGTATTCCAGATCTTTCTATGATGAATATGGATTCAGATAGATATATATTTTTCATTTAGACATATATTCCTCTTATATTCAATCCATATATTCCTTCTTCTATCATTTATACCTCTGCTCTAAATCTTCTCTTCATCATCTCTAAATCTGCTTTTCATCTTCTGAAATATGTTATCCTCTTCCTTTTTAATTCTACTCTCACATACATTCTCCTTTGTATACTATCGCTGCTCCATTATTCCCTGCTTTATCTCTTTCCAAATTCTCTATATATATATATTTTTTTCCATAGAAGGTTTGCTTTTAAACTCTGCTCAGAATCAAATGATTTCACATTTAGAACCACTCCCACTTCGTTTCCTGCCCCCTCCAAACTTATCAATTTTTGCCTTTTGTATGTGAATCGCTACACCCATTACTAATCGCTACATCCTTATCTTAATCGTTACCTTTTGTTTAATAGGCTTGAGCGCCCCTTAGATATCCTTGTTTTATACCTCTGTTAATATGATTCATATCCCTTTTTATAGTAGTCGCTCCTTAAGACTTTTGTCTTACTTGAGCGCTGCCCTCTATCATATTAATTTGTTTATTCATATATATATATATATTTATATATAATATAGTAGTATATCCTTTAATACGTATATTATATATTAAATATTAACTATATTAAAATATCTATATAATACAATTATTTAATATTATTTATTAAATATATTATATATTAATAATAATATATATATTTATTAAATATTAATACATACATAATTATTGCCCGAAAGAACTTACGACAAACCCCATAGTTTAAGAAGGCAACTTCACCGTGTTATCATGATGTTTAAATCTTTAATTTAAATAACGCCTTAATATTGGGACATCACAAATTTCCAATTATCCAAATATAAAATTGTAATTCAAGAAGTTGATAGATATTCAATATAAGAAGAACATATATTCATCTGCCATAACACAAAGCTTACGATCTCATAATTCAACTTCTCAAGATTCCATTCATATATTGAAAATAACTTAAACATAGAGTAACAAAAATGACCTATCAGCAACACAAAGTTTGTCAAAAGATCCTATAAGCATCGAAAGGCTTAGAATATATAGCCTTGTCATAAAATAATTGTCTTTGAAATAATAACGGCTTCTTGAAGACAACTGATTAAAAGATAAATAATAACAAGTCTTTAAAATAATATTTTTTCAAAGCAAGTTTTAAAGAAATAACATAAACATATGAAATGTCATCACGTGGCAGTAGTTTGGTCTTCCTCACGAATCGCTTCACTCTCCTTGTCATGTTTGCCAGCAGCAACTGAGTCCACCTATGCTCAAAGTTTTGCCTTGTAACTCCTGTACCTAGAGATTATGGGAGTTAAAATATTGCCACTTGGAGTGATAGCAATGTGTATCCTAAGTTTCCATTTGTTTATTGTCCTCTCCACATCTGCTAACCCTTTGTTGATATCATTAACTTCCACTTTGAATGTTCTGAGGTAAATTGTCATATTCCCGAGCTTACCCAATGACACCAGTAATAGTATCAACACCAACGATTTCCTCAGTGAGTGTCTTATTGAAGGATTGTTTTACTTCTCCTACATCACACAAATTTTCCCCACCTTCATCTAGAATCTCAGTCTCTAAAATTTTATAGTTTTTTCGGATGTCTATAAGGTTAACACGGTACTAATTGAGAATTCCCCTTATCTCACTATTATATTGTCCAAGCACAGATAACTTCCATTCAAGAGCATCTAACCAAGAAACAGAGTCATTTTCTTTAGGATCATTCAAAATCTTCTCAGCCATTAGGATATTCATAGCAATCTTAATAATCTCCTGCACCTCCTTGGAAACCATGAGCAAGCCACCTTCCTCCTTTTTTAGATTTTGTAACTCTATTGCTAACTCTTTTCTTTTATCAGTTATAAGACCATATAATCTCATAGCCTCCTCAATATACAATAGACAATCAAAAGTAACTTTTTCTATCCATTGTTCGGTGGCTTTGGCTAGAGTTTGATATCTCTTAATTTGTTGTAGCATACTAGGATCCATACCATTAACAGTAATGCTAGGAGTTGCATCAAAAGACTAAGAAGTAATATTCAAAATAGATTGTGTAATGTCCCCTTCTAGCAAGCCAAAATTTTCGCACCCTTGCAAACAATTTCAACTTACCAAAAGAGAACATTAGTATTCCATTTTTCATTTCCTTTTAATCTTGATGATATTCATAAACATAACCCTATACTATTTACCATTTCATTAATCCATTTTTTCATACATCATGATTCTCCTTGGGTGAGATAATCCTTAGGCCTCTTATTAACCTCACCTTCCACCTTGTGAGAGAATATTCGTTGGGTAGGTGATGTCATCTCAATCCTATGGGTCCATTAATATAATTCCTTAGTTCGTCAACTAAGGCCTATAATTCCTTAGTTCGTCAACTAAGGCCCATTCCTTCGATACTTAAATCGAAGGTCCATAGTAATATCCTTGATTCGTCAATATAATATCCTTGATTCATCAATCAAGGCCCATTCCCATGGAATGATCAATACCTACCATAACTATCTACCCCACCTTCTTAGTGTTAGATGATTATTTAGGAAGTCTCGTATCTACCCTTAGGAATTCATGCCTTTATTAATCTTTAGGTTTTACCCTAGAGCCTTCTCCTTAGGTTTTACCCTAAGGCCTTAATTAATCTTCATCTATACATATACATACTTGTTATCTCTCATACGTCATTTATTAACAACTTATGTGAAATGAGATGAGACTTGCCATTATCCACCATGGGGCTCTAATGTCTCCCATCCTTACTCAAGAAGTACCTTTGTACTCTTGGAGCTAAGGCCTCTGTGAGACTCCTTGGTACTCTAGGTAGCCAAGGCCATTAATTCACAATCCTTGCACTATGGGTACCTCATACCTCATGTGACAAGGCCTCTATGTGATAAATATCCATGAATGGCCTCTTGGCACTTTCTACTCTTTCCCACATATGGTGTTAATAAATCACTTATGAATTCAAATCATACAAGATACATATTTTAAATATAAATTTCAGACATAAATGTATATATCACATATATCAGTTTCTACTTAATAACCTTATTATTTATATCTTTCAAGTTATAAATTGAACAAGTAATTATAAATTCTTACAAATCATAAATTGAATAAGTAAATATAAAATGCAGATCTAAATATATGTATTTATCCCATACTCTTTTTATATTTTCTCCCGATGATCCTTTCCTTCTATCTCACAACCTTTATTTATTTCCCTTTCAAGGGATATGTTCGAAGAGGTATGTCTCTTATTATTTTTATTACTTTATATTAATTCCCTTTTGTGGTAAAACTAATTCTAACCATACGTAACTCCCTTATCATAAGAGGATAGGTTAAAAGATGTTTATTATTATTTATTTACATTATTTGTATTTATATTATATCATTATAATAAATGATATATTATTTATTTTATATTATATCATTTATATCATAATAAATGATGTATAATTTATATTATATTATTTATATTTATATTACAATATAAGATAATAATAATAATAATATTTGTATTTATATTATTAGATATATTTATAATATATTATTTATTAATGTGCCGCACTTATAAATATCTTCCTTCCACCTCCCCTTAATCTTTTTAAAGTACATTATTTATATAATATATATAGTATAAATAAATACATTTGTTATTAAGTATGGGAGCTCTTTTATTTTATTTTATTTCCAAGCATATAATATGGTGGGATAATGTTTGTCTTATTAGACTTTTATTTTTATATGATTTTATTTTGAATTTAACCTTTTGTTTAACTGTATTTCTTTGTCTTATTCCAAATTACTTTACTTTCTAGCTTTAATAGGTAAGACTCTTCATAATATTTATTTTTATATATAATAATATATCTTATTAATTACTCACATAAATATTATATTAAAATATTTATATTTATAATATATCTAGTTAATTAAAATATAAATATATATATTTCATATATTTTATAATATTTAAATTATATTAAATTAATAATATTATTTATTAAATAATACATATTAATAATATATTTTAAATAAATATATTATATATTTAGTTTATATAATGCTAACTTATTATTTAAATAAACAATTCAATTATAAATCATTATAGGGACATGACAACCCTCCCCACTCAAGCAATTATAATTAGGTATCCTAAAGTAATATTTAATAACATTATATTTTATTAGGTTTCCTTATATAAAATAAGGTTTCACTCACCAATAATATAAAATAACCTCTAGAAAATGTAACAAATTAATATAGCTAATAAACTATAGTGCTATAAATAATATAGGGGCCTAAAATAATAATTTATAAAATTTGGGTTTACCCTTTTAAATTTTTAGCACTAAATTTTATAAATAATTTATTTTATAACTATATTTTATTAAGTTTATGTACACCATAAATACTTTGGGTTAATTTGTTTTTTTTTTTTTAATAATAATAATAATAATAATATTATATTTATTTATTAACTTGACTACTATTACAATATATATATATTCAATAAACTAAATTTGCATAAAGGCATTTCTATTTATTTAATTATAAAAAATGTTTTAATGACTACTAATATTATTTTAATGCCATGATTAACCAATAGCATCAAATGAACAATCCAAACCAAATAACTAAATGTCAAACATACCTGACACAACCAAAGTGAAAATGGAGGGGGACTACAGATTGAATGAAAGAAATCAAAGTGTTCCCCTGGGCTTGTAGCTTTGCATTCTCTTGATGTTCATCTTTGACTCTTTTTGCTAGCATCCCTATAGAAAATTTGGCATGATATATGTCACCTTCAACAGTTGGAGGACCCATATCAATCTTGCTCATGTTGATGCCTGCCTTTGTGACTTCATTCTCATTTTTATCACCAATCGGGTCTATAGTCTCCAAAAATTGATGCCTTGAGGAAGAATCAATCACCATCCTAGACATTTTCTTAGCCTTCTTAGGCTTAGTTGTAGTCTGCAGCAACTTGGCTACAGTGTCCACATTCATATCTGTCATAGGAGTGTACCTCCTCTTTTTCTTAATTACTTTCTTTAACCACGAAGGGGACTCAAAAGCACAATACCACTATCACTAGCACCCAGAACAATATTATCTAGCTGGTTGGGAGTATTATGTACAGTAATTTCATCTAATCTAGGAGAAGTTGGAGTTTCAAACAAAGAATGAAAAACACTATCTTCTCCAATTTGTTGAAAAATCAAAGAATCATTGCTAGACACAGGGGAATTGGGAGAGGCCATATGATCTACCTATAATTGTTGTATGGCATCTAACTTCTTCTTTGCTCTTGTTCTTGCAGAGATAGGTTGACCATCCTGCTCACATATGCCTTTTAGTCTTCTATTATCGTCAAGTTGTTCTCCATCCCCACCAAAATGTGAACCAACTCTGTGTTGAGTTGTCTCCACGCTACTTGAAGTTCTTTAGGTTCCAGGGGCTTGGGAAGTCCCTTGTTCTCTCATTCCATATTCTTTTTGTGCAGAAGAAGATCCAACACACTCTCACAATTTCCCCTCGAGCCACTTCTCGGTCTTGTCTAAAATAAAAGAAGACCCAACCTTGATATCAATAATTTCTTTTTTAGAGAATTGTATATGAGGTAGGGGCTTGGAGGCAACATCATGGTACTCCTCATTAATTATATCAGAATTATCATCCACACCACTTGGAATCTGTAGAGGCAAATTAAAGGCACATATTTGGTCTAAGGTCAGCCTCATCCAATCCCTTCTTTGGACCTCTCTCTCGTCAACACAATCTTCCTAATAGTCTTCCAAATGTGGTTGGTGTTCATAGAGATTACCTCTGTGGAAATTCCTCTTAACAAAGTTTTTGCTGTTGAAAAATGGTCTCACAGACAAGGAGCAAAAATTGTACTCCACTAGAATCTTCTCTATATTTCTGGCATTATTGTTAGTTCTACAAGTGAAAAATGACAATGACACAGGAAGAGCATATCCCTTCTTTTTCATGCCATGGTACTTACTGTTCACAGTCGCCATCTAGGGACATACTTCTAAAAGAATAAAGTAATCAGATGCATATCTTGGCAATTTTAATGGGGCATTTTCATAACTCCTAACCCAAAGGTAGGTGAACCTACTAAAATGAATATAAAACTCCCATATCTCATCACCAATGAATCAGCCTCAGGGGAAATTCTCAATTCAGGGTTACCTTTAATCTTTCTTACAGAAAACATGAGAAAATCATCACTGACGCAACGATAATCCTTCATTCCAATTTGTTTATGCAATTGAGGGAAATATTCATACATAGGTGTGTCTGGTGTCAAAGACCCTTAAGTCCTTAACCCCATCTAGACAACCTCTTTGCTTGATAAAATGTAAAACAAATAAGATCACATGTAAAAAGAGACATTTTGATGGAAGTTGGCCAGTTGTTTAGTTAATTGACCGTTGATCATTTTAGCCCAATTGATATATTGGCACTCGCTACATATCACCAAAATAAATTGACACATCTACTTCTCAAACAAATCAGACTCTGCATTTCCAACAACACAGTTCAATAGAGTTATCATGTTTGAAATTTCTTCCTTGAAATGCGCTCTCTTTAGATTGGTGGGAACTTGCAATTTTCCCTTCTTCTCTACTTTCAACCAGTTCCTCGCAATAGAGTTCTTGAAGCACCAATCTTTCTTTTCCAAAAAATAATTCCACCCCATGGTGACAAACATCTCTATGAACTCTTCTCTATCAGGTAATCTCAATGCATGAGAAACAACTTCAACATTAATTTTTGTTATCATAGAGCCATCAAAGGCTCTTATCTCTTGTGAATCAGGGAAATAATTCCTTGCACATGTAACAACTAAGTCCAGGCATGGCACAGTAGGTGGAAAACCTCCAACACGAGCTAACCCACTTGTTAGAATTTTCTCAGCTATAGGTGTCTTTGGGTTTTGCTTCATTTGAGCCCAAAATCTCCCAACTCTATATGTCCAAGCTTGATATCTCTCACCTTTGCCAAACCATTCTCAATAATTGTAGCAACAGGAAAACCTTGATATTTATACTTCATCTTTACTGGTTTGAGAAACTAGTAAACAAAAGCTTCTGTAACTGCTATGGGTGCCAAATAAATTTCTAGAACATTTGGGGGAAACAAACAATCTAGACTCATGAAAGAAAATTGCTCTTCCCACTGAAATGACTCAAGAAATTCAAATTTAGTTTAGATTTATTCTAATTGGGATTAAATTTAAAATTTGTTATATAGATTGATTGTTCTGTGTTAAAAGAGGTGTTTAAAGTTTATATTAGTTTGTTGTTTAGATTGAACTCAGATTTGATTTATGATGGACTCATGTTCAAAAGTTGTAGCTTTAAAATAATTCATCATCATTCCTTGAAAGAAAAATCAAAATTCATGTTAGAAAGTTTCATTTCTCTTTGCTGAACAAAGTTGTAGAGAAAATTAGCCCAAAAAACTTCCAAGCCATTACAAAAACAATAGATTGAAATTTTAGTTTTCCTCAAACAAATATAATTTTTGTTTCAGCTTGCACTCTAAATTACTAAAGAAAACAAAATCATAAATCACAAGCACAATAATTTAGGGAAAAACATTAAATCATATTGTTGGAATTAAAATGAAGAATTCAAAATTTTATTTGGTTTCCTCCTCTTGTTTACTATAATATTTGAAAGGGAAAAAGATATATTTATTATTCAGACTTATTTAATTTTCTCTCTTGTTTGTTGAAATTTATTTATGAAAGGGAAAAGGAAGGAATTTGTCCATAGTTCAATGAACTTAATTTGTGAATAATTGGGATGCTCTCAAGGAGATATGCAGATTGAAGGAGGCTAAGGCTAAACAAGATAAGAAACTCAATAATATGGAGGAGCTATAGGATATTAAGCTACATGATGGTATTAAATCTCAAGTTTCTCTGGAGTATGTGGGCCTAGTTCTAGGATGTGCAATCAACGAATGGAAGAGAAGAGGGCCCTTACAATCCAAGATGTGGATTTTGTGGAAAAACACTTGGAGTTTTTTAAGGATGAGTGGGAGATAGTTGTAGCCCTAAACTCGTTATAATCTTGTTGTTCAGGTCCCTCATGTTTGGTTGCTATTTCACTATTGTTTTGTTGTAGTGTTGAGTCTGCTTGTTGTTCTTGTTGTATCCCTCTCTCCTTTTTTTGTTGATGCTTTGCTAAGCTTTTTTTGTTTGTTTGTAAAATGGTTAGGGAACCTTTCAAAAATCTTTTTTCAACCCTTAATAAAAAAATAATTGCAAATAATTTCAATTTTTAGCATTAGTTCAATTTATTAATTAGTTGCATTCTTTTATAAAAAGCAATATCAAAACCCACAACTATTTATTATTTTGGTTTTCAAAATTTTCATCTTAATTAAATTAGTTTGCATTCAAAAACTACAAAAATACAAAACATATTCAAAACACCAAAAATACTCAAAATACACAAAAAGACAAAATAATAGCAAATAGGCATAGTTCTAATTCTTTTTGAACTAGAAACACTCTAAACTTAGTCAAACATTCCAAACAACAAATTTGAATCAATCAACCCTTTGCTAGAACAACTAAAGCAATTCATTCAACATTCAAAAATTTTAATTTTGAATAGTCCACCACTTGAACACATTGAAAAACATTAAAAACAACTCATTTAAACTAGGCATGTCAAGGGAACTTCAAACTTTTCACTTTAGCTTCATAGGTCATATTTGACATTTCATGCCTATGTGTCCTAGGTTGAGGTCAAATTGGGTAGAGGAAACCTTGAAAGAGCTAAGGGAGATTTTACCTACTCTTGTAGCTACTGTCATTCAAGAGCAAACAACTATTCTTGAGCAAATCCAACAAGAGAACACTTGCTTGGAGGTAATCGATATAGTACACCTTGCTGAAATCTTTAAACGTGCGACTACTCATTTAGACACTCTTTCAAATAAACCAACAAAGAATTCATGCCCTCCAAAAATAAAACACACAACAACCAAACATCAACAATATCCTCCACCTACTCCTTCCCCATGAAGAGGGTAGTCCACTTCACTCACTACCACAAGACCAACTTTTGTAACATGAGAAATAGTAAACTTGTCCACCTATCTAATTAACAAGAAGTATTGTGTGTGAGCCAACTTCAAAACATCATATTTTTGGTGAACCTAAGATGAAGAACACACTTTGTGATAAGTCTTTCACCTTCCTTTATTTCCATACATTCTTCCATTCCCTCTCCTCACTCCATTTATTATGCGGTACCTATGGTACCTCCAAATATGTCTAGACATAGGAGAAGCCATGGGCATGTCCCTTCCATTGACCCTTCAACTCCTATATTCAATAGATATGCTCCTCCAGTCGATCCTCTTGTGCCCATGCAAAATAGATATGACTATGAAGATATTGACTTTGATAGTACTCAACAAGAGCATAAGGAAAATGTAGGAGCAACCTAAAACATGACAATGTTCAATAACCCTACGTGGAGACAATATCAAGTAACAACTATTTGATGCAGCCACAGTAGGAGGGTCCACCGAAGGACTATCCAGTCACGTAGCCAACACAACAAACAATCACAACACTATAGGATCTCACAACAATAGCAACAACATTCTCATTCATTTCATACTTAAATAATTCCAACCATGATTACAAACACCATAATTTACCACAGTGGGCTTCTTACATGCTAGGCCACAGTCGTTTGATTATTAACTAAGATTCACACATGAATAGTCACCATAATGGGCTTCCTACAACACTATCATGCAATGATAATTCAAGTACAAATACATTGCTAAACACCACTTTTTCTGTGATGACACCCACTATGTGCCACATTATCAATCTCCTACCTCAGTATCCACTTTCCTTAAAATTGCACTCCACATCATACTCCTACTCTCTCACTTTGCCTCTCAAACCTCACTCCTCTCTTTCCCCTTTTTTTAATCAAAACTCACTCTTTATTGTCCTACTTCATCTTGTCTTCACTTTATTTCAAACAAATCATAACCAAGTATATATAGGATTCCCAAGTTTTCCAAATGATTTGCATTGACTCCAAGATGGTGCAAATCCCAATACCACATGAAACATGTTGTTAGCTAGAAAGCAAATTTACAAATTTATATGATAAAATGGTGGAATACCTCTATATGGTAGTCAACATTTATCCTCAAAAATACAATAAAATCTCAAAAATATTCCTCTATTGTCACAAATGGAAACAAACATAATTATGCATAATTGTTGATAGGCCGAAACTGAGGTAAATAATGAGATAGATTTAATGTTTAAGAAATGAAATTTCAGCTTGGTCTACATGTCAATCAGGGGGCATAAAATTGTGAAAGGCATTGTGGCTATATGTGCAAGGGTTGCAGGTAGTGAGGTGAGTGTGGATGAAATGCAGCTAGAAAATTAAACTATTCATTAAACTACTACACGAATTCTGAATGCTGCTATTAAAGTTGCAACAAGACTATGCAGGCCGCTACAATAACTGTGCGGTAATCTGCTACAAAACTATATGCAGGTGATAATAATTGCAATACTACAAAATTAGAAATTTAAAACCAAGTAATGATTTTCTTAGAAGTTGAAAAACATGTAAATGAAAGAACTTAATAATACATAATACAATCTATTTTTATTCCTACTATTCACACCTCTAACATAGAAACCACGCCACAATATTTTTTTTAAATAAAATAATACATAACAAACGATCTAAACAAAATAAAAGAATATCACCGCATTTCATCAGAGAGGGCCCTTCCTCTCAGTCCACACGATGATAAAAATATTGCCACAAAACTCCCTTCAGAATGTAAACTGCATATTATTATTACTTCTATTTCTGAAAATACATATATCTCTTCCCCTTTCTCACTCCACTTCTCATATATTATATAAGAAATGAAGCATATTAATTTCTAGCTTGTTGTTTACTATTTTCATGCCCTTTCCTATTTTCACGCCCCTCCTTTATTTCGTGGTTTAAAACTCATGGTGTACATTTATCCATGAATATAGGGAGTTGGCATGCGGTTATAACAACATAACATAGAACTATAGTAGTATTAGTTGCAACAGAAAATTACTAGTTGCTTATTTTTGGCTCATAGTCATTACATATTACAAAGATAGGATTTATCAATTATAACAAAAGTATTACTTAAGTAAATATTTATTAGCTAAACTGTAATTGCTGGCAAATGCACCCACAGGTGACAGGAAGTCTGCATGTTCCATTTTTGTTGATATGCTGCAGAAATTATTTTCCAAGGCTAAAATGACAATGTTTGTTAGTAAATACAATCCAATAATTATTTTATTTTATTTTATCTAAAAACTATATTAAATATCACTTATTTATATTTAATCATATGCAACAAAAGGTGGTAAAAATGCATGATATGATATGAAAATAGAGCATGAAGGTATATGAAAAATGCTAGAATATAGGATAAAATGGGTGTAAATGTCTCTCATCATTCCCCCCAACTTCGCATATTGCACATCCTCATGCAATCTTTATCACTATAAGGATTTTGAACTTTGTAGGCTTGGGTTTTTATGCCTTCTTCTTTGACTACTATAGCTCATGCTTAATTACATTGCCCATTCAATTTTACTATCAATTCTTCTTCATAACAAGCTTCATGGCTTTGCTTAATTGTGCATTTTTTAATTTTTAATATTCATACCTCCAACTTTTTTTTTTTTCATTTTTCATTTCATTTTTTATTCTCCTCTTTTGTCATTTTTTCTCATCATTTTTAAATTTCTATATATAGTAGGTATCATAAAAAACTATCTCCACATTCATGAGCTATGAAAAATGGGTGAAAAGATAGGCAATAGGAATAATTATGGATGATAGGAAATAATGGATACTATGACAAGATAATTAAGGATAATGAGAAACATAGGATAATGACAACAAAGGAAATATGTATGGTGTACCTCTCCCCAACTTAAAGGATTGACCATCCTTGGGAAACAAGGAAGAGATAGATGAGAATATTGCTTTATATGATTAATATAATAAGAAATATTAATAAAGTTAAAAGATAAAATAATGAAAAAAAAAAGATTAGTTTACCAATTTGCATGTCCATTTATGCCAATATCTGGTAGCCAAAGTAATCCAACAAGTGTGAACATCCCACAAGGAAGGAACCAAAAGCTGCAACACGAACTATGACAAGAAGTGCAACACATGAAATATGTTTGTCCCACTAAAGCATCATGGGTCATATTGATGGTAGCTGATTCTTTATGCACTTTTGGTAACACCTCAATTGAATGTGTAGTAGTTTGCACTCGCTATAGGTGATCAAAGCTATTTTGACCACAACAAACTAGAGCATAGCTTGTTACATCCCCAACTTATGATTTGACTTAATCTAAACTTTGTGTGGTAATAAGGAGGATTAACCATAGTTTAATGATTAGATGTTGTGGAAATATCTAATTTAATTATTGATTATGTGAATACTGACTAATGATAGTTAGATATGAAATTACATGTTCATATGAATATTTAATTATTATGAATTGAGAATCAAATGATGATGCACTGATCATGATTTTATTATGGTGAGTGTGAACAGGAAATGAATTGTAATGCCCCTCGCTTTTGACTTGTGATAGATGATATTTTCATGTTTCCTATGACAGTTCTAGTATAGTTGATAGTCTTATACTGCATATTTACGGTTTCGAGACATTTGGACTAGTATGTTATGGTTTATGTTGTCATATTTCCTATGACAGTCTTGGTATAGTTGTTAGTCTTATATTGCACATTTACAGTTTCGAGACATTTGGACTAGTATGTTATGGTTTATGTTCTCCTTGATCATGATGGACATATCTGATGATTATAGACTAATGTTATTCTGAGCTTAATGTGTTATTCGATTATGATTATGATGCATTACTGGTAATGGATGTAGTTATTTGATGATGTGTTTACATGAACAGAACAATGTTGCATTACTCGTGTCCGAGTACCCTGCCACGTTGCGACTTCCGTTCATTATGTCTATGATTACATGTTTATATATATATGTGCACAACCTTGTCGTTTGTTGTAGGATGCAGGTACCGGGCATCGACTCCACCTGAACTACCAGGTCTGAGCGTGCCCTAGCCAATGGAGTTGTTGTTTGGAGTTAGCATAAGGTTCCCTACTTAGTCAACATCCTCAAAAGGATGAGTTCTCTCGTCACCGTCAGTTGGACTGATTATCGTTATGTTGTCGTCATGTCCTATGGCTTTACATGGGGGTTAGGTATCATCCTGTAAGCTTGGTTCATCCAATTTATGTGTTGATTTAAGTTTGGTTAGCACTTTATTAAAAATAAGGTTAAAATTAAGTTAACATTAAATAAACATGTGTTAGGGAAATTGTGTTGTAATTATTTATAAACGAATTAATTGTTTGATAATTGGCAAATTATCAGGAATTAGTAAATAAATAAATAAAATTAGATAAATGATTAATTGGTAAAATTAACAGGAATTAGTAAATAAATACATTAAATTAGATAAATGATTAAACGAAATATTAAATTGCAAATTGTAAGCGGATTAAATTAAACAGAAAACAAATGCATACGTAAAGGTGAATAATCAACTATAGTGTTGATAAAATAAATTTATAGTAAAATAATGATAATATCTCAAGGTTAGAAAAATAATTCTGAGTGTCGTTAATATCAAATTGGAGGTTTAGGAATTTTTTGAGATGGTTAAATTTTTTGAACCTCACGAGAATGTGGTTGTGGGAAAAGAGAGGAATGTTTTGTTTTGCATTTACTCGAGGAGTTCATCTGTGTTTTGGGAAAATGAGTTGTTGGGCAGAGAGCATTGTTCCCTGCATTTATCTGGGAAGTGAGTCCTGGTTTTGAAAAAGGAAAAAGATTGCTGGGAAGAGGGAGGTCTGAAGAAATTTCAGAGGAAGAAAAGAAAAGAAAGAAGAAGGGAGGAGGTTAGGTGCAGACCAGAGGCAAGTAGATCAGCTCAACAGGTAAGAACTATTTTGATAAACCTTTTCAAACAATCCACTTCTTTTTTTTTGCATGCCCTGTAATCATGGTGATTCATTAGACTGCATACTATGAAACAGTTGCTTTTGTACATGTCTCATTTCTGCATACGTATACTTGCAAATTACATCTTTATTTCCCCCTCTATTTGCTTTGATGTATGTTTATGCCCTGCTCCAAAGCTCCCATGTAGGCATAAGGCAAGGAAGGCATGATTTTTTAATCTACAAATTTTATTTGTTTTGAAATTTTCAAACGTCCTGCTGTCCATGAGACAACATCTCTTTGAGGGACTTTGTCAAATAGTAGACATGCTATGTCCTTGAATTTTGCCAAACAGAAGGCGTGTCTTGCCTTTGAATTTTGTCAACGGTTGACGTGCCTTGTTCTATGCATTTCCATTTTGTATATATATCTACCAGTGTAATTTCAAACTTTAATATCTGCCAAATCCCCCTTCCGTTATGCTGCTCCAAAGATTCAATTTCAATTTGTGTGCAGGGTTATGGGTTCTGGTTATGCACTTGCCAATTCCTTTTTCTTGAAAGTTTTTAAATCCCTTTCAGCATGTTGATTTTTTTTGAGGCATTCTGCCGAATAGGTCAAGCGCCTTGTCTTTGATCTCATGCTTTGCATACATGCCTAAGAACTATAATATCTGACAAAATAAAAGAGAAGTTTTACTTGTCCTATTTTGGGCACCTGTGCACACCTGCATATTTCATAAATTCATTGTTAGAAACCAATATTGGGATTGGACTGATAGAAATTGAGCTCATTTTGCCAAATGGAATTAAATGTCAAAGGAATTGTGCTATAAACCGTTTGTCTAGGAAATGGAAAATCGATAAATCTTAAAGACTTATTTTCAAATTCCCTATTGCTTTATGTTCAGAAATTTTAACAAATTTGACCTATTTAAATTAGTTAACATTTTTCTCAGGGAGTTTTGAATGAATGAAATTCTCTGTTAGAGACCAAATTTATGATTTTAGCATTTGTGCAGGAAGGTAATTTCTAAACATTGTTATTCATAATATTATCTTTTTCCTATGACCTTTAGCTCAGTTTCTGTACCTTAACAAATGTAATTGATTTGAACTGATTTTTGTTTGAAGTATTGTGGCCTAGGTTCAAGCTATTGAATGGGGTTTGAAAGAAACATAAAATTTGAGTGTTTATGGTTCATATTGACAAAATAAATGATGTATCTTTCATGCAAAATAGATAAAGAAAGAAAAATAAACATTTAGATGTTATCTTTGAGGCATGTTGTCAAATGGTTCAAGTGCCCTCTCATGCTTCCACATTTTGCATACATATCTACTATAGCCGCTGCAATTTCAACATCTGTCAATATCCTCTCTCCTTTATGCCTTATGGATGTCCATACCCTGTTCAAGCTACCATTTTGGCACAGGCGTGAGAATGCTGGCAGAAGCCACAAACCTGTTTGTAGTAGTTTGCATTTATTAAAAAAATTTCCAAGACATTTCAACAAATCCAAAAAATTTCCAAGACATTTCAACAAATCCATATTGTGCATTTTCTTGAATCAAAAGTCATATGAATTTCACCAGCAATCTGTTACCTTGTGAGTTCAATTTACTATGGCTTACAAGTGGCAAAGTATTTGTCATCATATATACCATCTCCATACCTGACAGATCTGAATTTTATTTTTTGCATAAGCTATAATTCATTTCTAACTACTTTTCCCTCTTGTGCTCCAATCCAATACTTCAATACATTTCTACCAAAAAAAAAAAGATATGGCTGCAAAGAACACCATCAAGCTTTCAATAATCAATGTGTTTCATTAGATCAAAATTTTTGAGAGTATCCTCCCAAAATCCAATGAGTGTATTTTACAATTATAACATCATATAAAACATCTAATCTCATGTCTTCATTTGCTTTTATTTAAAAAATAATAATAATATATATGGACCAATTCATTTCCTAAATTAAAAATATGTTCTTTTTAGAAATAAAGAAAAGCCCACATAACTCTCTCTTTTTCTTAACATTAAATTAGAAACTAAACTCTTCTCTAATATAAACTATTTCCTTTTTAGAAATATATTAAGTTATAATTAATCCTTTTGAATTATTTTTATTCTTTAAATTGAGCTAGAATCCTACATTCTTTATTTAAAGAAAAGTAAGAAAATAAATTATTTTGTAGAAAGTTTCTTAAACTTGATTCAATTAATTTGTGATATTATATTTGCTTAAATATGCAAATAATTTCTATATTAGAATAGAAATTAGAGAAAAATAAAATTAATTAAGTATTAAATTGTAGAATGAATGTGTTAGGGAGAGAAAAATAAATAAATTATTCTTTTAATGATTTTGTTTCTAAAAATTAAGAAATAGATTAATTTTAGAATGATTTTGAATATTATCCACATTGCATGTTTATTTAATAGAGAAATAGATTATTTAGAATGATATTTTTTTTTAATAGAGAAAGGATAATAATTATATAGAGAGTTTGTATATTGTAAATGATAAATAGGAACCCTCAAGTTTATCCTCAAGGGTTGAATTTAAATTGTATTGTAATTATTTAATTAACTTGATTTATAAAAATGACAAATAGTGGGTTACTTTAGTTGTGTTAATGATATATAAATATATTTGTATCCTTGTAAATCAATTAAATAATTATTTTAATAAATATTTATATGTAGTTAATTTTTATTGTAATTATAGATTTATTCCTTAATAAGAATACAATCAAATGATAAGCTATATTTTAATGTTAATATACTATTGTAACAACTTAGTCAATTGTAATCTGCTATAGTGGATTAGTTGTAAAGAAGGCATAATTTAATTATAAGTGTATTGATATTGAGAAAATGTAAATTGCTAGTAATAGGTTTAGTAAATTCAATTTGTGGGTCATGAACTAGTTCATATAGTCTTTTGATTTTGTATCTACCTGTGTGGCTAGTTTTCCAGAGGGTTAGAATGGGATGTCTTGATTTCATGTATTATGTTGATAGATGTCTTAAGAACATGATGTTTTAAGAAGCATGATGGTCTCTAGTTATGTATGGACTAAAAGACAAATTGAATGATAAATGTACTTCTTGAGTATGTATTGTTGTCCATTTGGTTGTATTTGTCTTGTATCGAGTTTGGTGGTGAGTTGTGGCATGGATAGACATGAAAATCATAAAGATGTAATGAATATGTGTTGTTATGGGCAATGGATTAGGAGTTCTGCCTTATGATTATGTTTTGGTATGCAAGAAGGTTCAGTGCCTTGCATTGTTATATATACATGTTGATATGCAAAATGGTTAATGCCTTGCAATGTGTATGAAAAGTTTTATTGTTATGATGATATATGTGTAGCTTGATGGATGGGGTTTCCTAGGTGCGGATAGGGGAGTGGCTTCCAATGTGGGGCCGATGCCCAAATTGGCTTGTCAGGGTAACCCATTGGGAGTTGTTAATCCAGTGATAACTTAATAATAAATTTAGAGGGTTGGGTAGTTTTCACACTAATCAAGATAATTGGATGCCTCACTCATGCCTGTAGTGCTCGTTCAGGCTAAGGATGAGATGAGAAGGCCGTGGTTGGCAAAATCAACTTCCTTGTCCTCTTGAAAGGAATGTTGATTCCGCATGTGTCACCCTATGGGGCCGACATCTAGTGAGAGACTGTCAGGGTAACCATAGATGGGGGCCGGCATCTAGCTAGAGACTGTCAAGGTAACCCATGTTAGGACCATGCGATGACACTCTCCTTACTGCAGCCTAGCTTTCCCTAGTTGTACTCTCCCCATTTGTTAAGTGTTTGCCTTTGGAAGTACTGTTGTGTTGTTGTGATATTGACTTGTGATGTTGGAGTCATGTGTTGTCTTATAGCCACTATCCACCTGTCTGTATGTTGTAGTGGGAACCTTATGTTAACTCCTAAGCTCGGGGGGTGGACCTTAGGGTTCCACATGGTCGGGTGGAAGAGCTTTATCCATTGGTTTTTTCTCTTTCTTGCTGCTGTTCGAGAGCGAGGAGGAGATACCTTGTGTATCAGACATCAAATCTTGTACCTGGTTATGAAGACAGTCATTATGCTCATGTACTAGCCTGTGTATCAGTTGATTTATAATGTATGTATTCAGATGTATTCAGAAGGTGATAATGTATCAATGTATTGATGTACTCTTATGTATGGACCTAAATATGTACATGTAATCTTGATCAAGTTGATTATCTAACTGATGTCATGAAATGGAGATGTATATGTATAATCATCAGTGTAATAGTTTCAGAATTGTTCTACCGATGTTAGTTAGTAATGCATGTGAAATATGTTGATTAAATTGTCAAGTAATACAACCATGAGACCTTGGAAGACAAGTTGTTAGTTAATGATGTGCATAGATTTGTTCAACTTTACCCTGTTATTTTATACAAAAAAAATATTTCTGTCTTGCATAGCACAAATGTGTTGTTTTCTAAGGTTATCTTAGCGGGGTATTACATGAATCTTCCTTCGAAGATGGAAGGAGAGTATCATCCGGGAGGAAGAGATAGATGTCGGGAAATGGGTCCAATTGCCATATGAGTATCAGACTTTATGTCCTTATGAACTCTTGTAAGTTGGCATAAGTTACGTCTTTTCTTTGCTAGTCAATTATCTATATGTGTCGTCTTGTTGATTGAGTCATTTCAACAATGTTTGCGTCTACTCGACCAAACGACATTTTTAGAATGTCAACATGAGTCGAGAGATAGTCTCGCCAAGTGGCGGAATACCTTCTTGTTTCTCTATTTATTCCTGAACCAGGATTTTGAACTTATTATTCTTGGTATAATATGCTTTGGGTTTATAGCGAAGAAGGGGGAGCAGTGCTCGACCCCTAAATCGCATGTTGATCGTGCCACCATGTTGGTGATGATGTCGTATGACGACATCTTGATTGTTATGAGTATCTTCATACATCAAGAAGATGTATGGAAATAATATTATGCTATGACTATTTAAACCTAATATTGAATCCCATGTTAATATTAATATGGTTATTTATTTTGTATTTTGGCTGACATCACCCACGGTAGTGGAGTGATGAAATGTCATTTTGGACCAATCGGAGCTTTATGCTCACTGCTCACTTGCATATAGCAAGTATTGGATTGAGAGTCTCCTTAGAAACTGTAGGTGGTGGAGTGGAGAAACCACCCACCACTTCATGGGCGTGGGTGGTAGTTACCCTGCATGCTTGGCATACCAAGAAGACCGAAACCCAGCTGTGGTAAGTCTTGTCACTATCAATTATTATCATTATTCATTCTTATCATCACATATGATCATTTTGTTGTTCTCTGCGCTCAGGAGATAGAGCAAGAACAAGGAAATTTTTAGTTGGCTAAAACCTTTGGGAGACCATAGGAAGTGGCACGTTAACACTCGGCTGTGAGTCTCAATAGACTGTGTTGACAACACCAAATGACTTCATTTAGGTTATAATCAAAGTCTGGAAAGACTTATTTAATGTTGATTGTTATCAGTAATGATTACCTAAAGTATAGTGTCAACTGTGTCGACTTTCATATGATATAATTGTTGTGTTAATCATTTGAAGCTTTCAGGTCACAGTCCATCGATAAGCCAAACTTTATATCTCAGACCTTCTTATCTAAGTTACTGTGTTTAAACTTGTTAATGTATTCATTTGGAGGTATACTCCAGGCCGCGGGGCTGATAATGATATATATATATATATAACACAAGTTAATATTGACTGTAATTCCTATAGTTTTTGCTCGAGGCCTTTAAGGCCGAGCTCAAAACTACTGTAGCAAACTCATGTCGAGTGCTGACATGGCATAATTGATAATAAGTTTAAAGATAACACTAAATCTCTTATGATGAGCTTGGGCTGATAGTGCTCATGGCATATAATGTGTAAAACCATTGTGTAAGATATATATTTGAAGGCTCAACCTGCATGTGGCCGAGGCACCAACCTTGAACTGTTATGATGATCTTTTGAAACTTTAATCTTAGACCATGCCAAGAGCACTTAAGTACAATCTTGAAACCATCATACATAGAACTTGACTGCTATTGAAGGGTTATTAGGATAACCATAATGCAGTATATATTGACCTCTCGATAAAGAAGGAGATTAGAATTATGGAAGTAGTATTACTCAAAGGCAACTTTGCATGCATGCCAAATTAATAGTGAGGATTCTCCTCTTGATGCTTATAACATTACGAGATTGAGAACTAAGTTTAGTTTAAATCTCTTGCATTGTATTGTAAATGAAATCCATTTTCTTTCTAGTAGCCAAACTCCATGAAGGGAGTCTATAATGCTATGAATTCACGTAGAGTCCTTGAGATATAATCTTTTTAATAGTTCAATCGACCTTTTGGACCTTTGAAGGTACCCTTCTAGATGACTTGAACTAAAAGCAAACCTTGGGAAATGTGTTCATCAATTGGGTAAGGTCACGAGTCAAAAACATGATTAAACTTTTATCATTATGAAAGTATGGGAATAGGGTGACGTGGAGTCATAGATTCCCTATAACAATGCTTGACTGTTAATGATAGTTATTATGATAGCTAAGATGCATCTTGTAAAGAGGAAAATTAGTTTAAAGGATAGTGTTGGTGTTTGATTAGTTTGATGTCTATCCTCCTTTCTCCACTTACATTCAAGGACCTTGGGTCGAGTGACAATGCACTATTAGGCCCTTGATCACTGTGAGATGTAGGGAAACTTGGATTTATGTGATTTGATTACTGTTGTGTGCAATTATGCTCAATTATACCTCAAAACCCTAATTATGCAATTACGGAAGCAAACAGAGAAATTACTGAAAAATGCTACGATAAGATGTAAAATGACAGATAAATGTGCACCTATTTTCGAAGTTCAAGAAGCGAAACAGTCGAGGACTAATGAGCGGGCACCCAAGTCCAATGCCTAGGTTTTTGTCGGGATCTGGAAGCTTGATCTATAACTTGTTCTTGCTGTATCAAAGATTTTCTCGTCATGGAATCCGGAGGACTAAAGAGCAGGCGCCCAAGTCTAGGGTGCTATTTTCAACTCTGATATGCAAATCTGACACTTTGTAATACCCTCCTGCAACTCCACCTTTCCTATATCTTCAACCTGTAACCTGCAATCACAAAAACTTTGGGAGGGGGTTGTGGTGTTTAGAGGTTTGCCTTAGTCAAACCCCGGAGAGACATTCAAGTCTTGCGAACATCGTTGTCAGATAGAGAGTGCGTGCCCTTGGGAAGTAGAGGTAAAAACCAAATGATAAATGCTTAAAAACACAAATGATGTCACCTTGTAGTGAAGATCTCATGGAAGGAAGAAGCTCTTCATGCCATGAGGATATGGATGCTCAAATCTGCAAATACAAACACATAGACAACACAAATCTGCTCTTGCTACACAATGAATGCCTTGAATTACCTTTAGAATGCTAATGCTCATCTAGTTGTAATCTAGTTTACAAATGAATGCCTAAACATGCTTATATATGCAACTACAAATACTCCCACCAAGAATTTCATAATTTAAACTTACCGTGTCAGCATAGGACCCAAATAACGGTCACAAGCTGACACTCAAAATTTGGGATTGACCCAAAATAGGGCAGGACTAGGGTGCGGGTGACCAAGTCCTCCCTTCCTATTTTGGTCAAGGTTAGGTTCAAGGGATCCCCCTAAGTCCCATTTGTCATGAAACTTAGGGATCATTTCATTGGGATGTCAAATATGATGCAAGATGTCCTAAATGTAGATTGAAGACCTGGGAGCTAAACCTTATGAGGGAAATGCCCCCAAGGGGACATTTTCTAACGTTACATTTAGCCCCCACTTTAGTGTATGTATAGATGCAAGGCCAATACATGCATTAAAGTATGGTCAACAAATACACCAAGCACAGAGAAGACATGCCAGACACATTGAAGACAATGACAGGCACACAAAACATGGAGAAGACAGTTATAGTCACACAGAACACGGAGAAAACAACAGATGCATAAAAGACAGTTAATGCATGGTAGACATGAATGATTTCTTTTCTTTTCTTTTTCTCATATATATATGAAATGCAGATGCAAGTACAAGAAAGTAAACACACCTCCCATAATGCAGGAAGCACTCATTGTGCTAGTCTTTAAACTACATATATGGGGCAACACACACACAAGACACACCAAACCTCCCAAAATGCAGGAAGCACTCATCACGCTGGTCTTTAGACTTCATATGGGGCAACAGACATGCCAAATAAAGCAAGCACGCCAAACACACACACTTTTAAGACACAGAGAAAACATGACAGACAAGCGATGGAGTGTTCCTATTTCTAGGCTCATTACCATCTCAAGCACATTACAGGCACACACCAACGATTGGGATTCACCACAACAATAGCTGAAGACACGCTTAAGGGTTGAGTTAGTCACAGAACCGCTCCCTGCCTCTCGATGAGGACTTTTTGAAAAATGATAGGATGGGCACTCTCGGCAAGAGATACACCACCCCCGCTTCTATAGAGGGCTTAAGATAATTGATTGATTGATTGCAAACAAACTCAGAGTGCAAGAGGGACTCATCGCCACCAGTCTTTAAATTGCACCTGAGGACAAGCACATTGCTAACATCTACAACAAACAACTTACCTTAAATATGCCCCCACCTTAAGGTGGTTGATATTAGGTATCGATATCAAGCACATTAAGGTAGGAAGAAAACACACAAGGGAACACAGACTTTCGCAAAGCCCATGCCCCCCGGAGGTGACATGTATTTTACGATTGCCAAATGTTCCCACAAACACATCCCTGCAAGAAACATGTTAGTGTCCATAATCATGATAAACAACAACATCTATGCATATGATTAATCACACAAAGAGCCAAGGTTATACTACGAATTTGGAGATTAAGGATAACCGTGGGGCTATATCACAAAAATCTCAAAATCGAGTGTCACCAAGGCGAGATTCAAAGACAAACAAAGTGCACAGAGCAGCAATATTGTTAAGGTTTGTAAGTGAGATCAAACATCATCAAAATCACTATGTAGAAAGCACAGAGTGCTTCTACTAGCCAAGCGTCATATAAGATACACAACCCCATCGTCATATTAGGAACTAAGTCCAATTTTTGATTTCTCACTAAAGGGGTGCTAGGTCCGCATCAGTATAAATGTTTTTCTTCATCCACCAGCTAGATAGAAACACTAGAGGAAGAGAAACAATAAATAAGAGAGGAAAAACAAGTGTCTTAGGGACAGTCATGTAGGAGGGTGCCCCCAATTCACCAACTGCAACGCTATGTTCGTAAGACACAACACACAACAATGAAATCAAAGAGAGAGGCAATATAGAATAATGATGATACAAATAGAAGAAAGTCACAACAGAGGCGGTCTCTTGGTATCCCAGACCTTACAAGAGAATTAGGGGTCATCCCAGGAGGCCTAAACAACATATAACACATCACAGGAGAAGCACATCACAAGACAGATAAAGAGTTAGAAATACTTACCTGTAGGATCTTTGGACTAAGTCTTGTCATCAAGCAAATCATTGTCATCCTCCCACTCCTAAATGTTAGAGGAAAGTGGGACATAAGGTACCATGGCCCAATTCTTGTCCTTGACTTTAGATTGTTCATTCTTGGGATCATCTTTGTTTTTTTCAATGTTTGGATCAATGTTTTCTTGTTGAGATGCAAGGTGTATGGCATAAGCTTGTCTTCTTCTCCTTCTTTCTCTTGCTTTTCTATTTCTTTTTATCTTGCCACTTATCTCTTGTAAGATAGGGCTTTGTTCTTTCATGGGTTTTTTTTATTTTAGAAGAGGAAGCACTGGGATCAAATCTCATTTGTCGAGGTGGAATGCTTTGTTGTTGATAATTACCTCCCGATCCTTGTAAGGATGGTAGGGGAGGAACCTTAGCATAGGGACCTTGTCCTTTCGGTCTAGGGTTCTCTTCAAATGCGGGTTGCTTGTCTTTTGTTATTTCATGCATAGAAGGACCGGCCATTGGATGTAATAGTTTTTCTTTGTAATTTCTATAGCTCAAGAAGTTAAAGTCTGTTCGTGGCTCCGGTTCCTTTTTAGATTTGTCCCAAAAGTAATCCAGTGTACAATGTTTTCTTGCAACCAAAGGTTTATACTTATTGCGAGGGATAGTAATTACATGTCCATCAAAAGGAAATTTTAGATAATTATGAATTGTTGAAGGGACAACTTTCATAGCCTTTAACCAAGGGTGTCCCAATTTAATGTGAAAGAGGTCAAAAACGGGGACAACATCAAACCATTGTTCTACATGTTTCTCAAATACTGTGACCAACAATGATATTTTCTCAGAAGTGTTTATAAAAGTTCCCTTATGTGTTTTAATCATCATGTCCGAAGGGTCATAAGATCCTTGCATTAATTGATGTGAAAAGAGGAATTCTTCAGTAGCTACATTGGTCATGCAATTAGGATCAATAAGGGTTTCCATCCACAGGGTCTCCCATTATTTTCATAGTGATGTATAGAGGTCCTTCAGTATCTCTGATTGTTCTATCATGAGGTGTAAACACAAATTCAGGTTCAGGGAAATTTCTCTTCATGTAAGGCCTAAGAGGGAACCTATTGTTGTTGTTGCGATTAGAGGCCATGTGTATATGTTTAGGTTAATGCAAGATCATATTTTAAAAGTTTTCCTAAAGTATGCCAAAGACAAGTGCAAAACTATATGCAAAAGTGACCTAAAATGCTTGATTTTTTGTACTTTTTCAATGTGAATATATGAAAGAAAAGGTGTTGTAAGGAATTTGATCAGGGGCAGAAAATAATATGTCTGATATCAGTCCAATACAGCCATAATATCCATCACAACACACTCTTGATGCAACTCTAGAATGATGACTAGTCCAAACCTAGTGAAAATACACGAAAATATGTGATTTTTTTTCACCAAATCTCAATGCAAAAGAGCATGACAAAGGGTGTTGTGAGGAAAATGATGATGGACAAAAAATTATATCAGTAATAACAGCCACCTAATGCTAAAAAATCTGTCACAACACGCTTATAGTGCCACTCAAAATCAAACCCTAGTGAAAATATAGCAAAAATATGCAATTTTTCACAATTTTTCAACTCCAAGACCTAGAAAAAGAGGTGCTGTAAAGAATTTTAGGAGGTACAGAAAATAATAGCAATGATATTAGTCACCTACAATCATAAAATCTTTTACAACACGCCTGGATTGCAATCTAGGTCAAACCCTAGGGCAAATATAGCAAAAATGTGCATTTTTTTGCCAAATTTTCAATACAAGGGCTCAATATCAAGGTGTTGTGAAGATTTTTAGGAGGGGAAGAAGATAATAACTCTGATAACAACCATTTAGTGCAAAAATATTCTTCACAACACGCCTATGGTGCAAATCTAGAGAGTCGATAAGGACAAATCTAGTGAAAATCAAGGTTTTTCAAGCCCTAGGTTTGAGATCTTGATGAAAAATGCTATATGAATACGTTGAAATATGATTAATGATGAAAAGTAGATGTACAAATGATTTCCAAGCCCTACAATGCAAAATGCAAGTGCAAATCTAATGAAAAATCAATGAAAATGTTAGTTTTTGTTGAAATTTTCTATGTAAAAATGCAAATTTTTGAGATCTAAATGCAAATTTACACTAAAATGCAACACTACATCCAAATGCAAATTTGAATGAGTGTGTAAGATCAGTAGAAATATTTGAAATAAGATTTTGCCTACAAACCCTAGTTTTTGAAATTACTAGGTTATATGAAAAATTCAAAATTTGCAAAAAAACCCTATCAATTTTATGATGAAAATGCCATGCAAGCTATTGAATTTTTATAATTTTCTACAATTTATCTCAGATCTAATGGAAAAATTAGAAATTTGATAAAATTCAAATTAATTAATGCAAAATAAAAACCCTAGAACGTAATTTTTTTCAAATTTTTCAAAATTTTCTAATTTTTTGTAAGTTTTTCAATGCAATAAGATGAATGATAATATGAATGAATGAAATTAATGCAAATATGAAGCAAAACACTAAGCAAGGTGCAAATAAGTTCAATAAAATGGGTTCACCAAAATGTAAAGGGGGAAATTAGTTTAAAGGATAGTGTTGGTGTTTGATTAGTTTGATGTCTATCCTCCTTTCTCCACTTACATTCAAGGACCTTGGGTCGAGTGACAATGCACTATCAGGCCCTTGATCACTGTGAGATGTAGGGAAAATTGGATTTATGTGATTTGATTACCAATTGTGTCCAATTATGCTCAATTATACCTCAAAACCCTAATTATGCAAGTACGGAAGCAAATAGACAAATTACTGAAAATGTTGTGACAAGAAGATGTAAAATGACAGATAAATGTGCACCTATTTTCAAAGTTTGGGAAGCGGAATAGTCAGGGACTAATGAGCAGGTGCCCAAGTCTAATGCCTAGGTTTTTGTCGGGATCTGGAAGCTTGATCTGTAACCTGTTCCTGTTGTATCAAAGATTTTCCCGTCAAGAAATCCGGAGGACTAAAGAGCAGGCGCCCAAGTCTAGGGTGTTATTTTCAAATCTGATTTGCAAATTTGACACTTTGTAATACCCTCCTGCAACTCCACTTTCCTGTATCTTCAACCTATAACCTGCAATCACAGAAACTTTGGGAGGGGGTTGTGGTGTTTAGAGGCTTGCCTCAGTCAAGCCCCAGAGAGACATTCAAGTCTTCCGAACACCGTTATCAGATAGAGAGTGCATGCCCTTGGGAGGCAAGGGCAAAAACCAAATGATAAATACTTAAAAACACAAATGATGTCACCTTGTAGTGAAGATCTCATGGAAGGAAGAATTTCTTCATGCCATGAGGAGATGGATGCTCAAATATACAAATACAAACACATAGACAACACAAATCTTCTCTTGCTACACAATGAATGCCTTGAATCACCTTTAGAATGCTAATGCTCATCTAGTCGTAATATATGCAACTACAAACACTCCCGCCAAGAATTTCGTAATTCAAACTTACCGTGTCGGCATAGGACCCAAATAACGGTCACAAGCTGACATTCAAAATTTGGGACTGACCCAAAATAGGGCAGGACTAGGGCGCGGGTGCCCAAGTCCTCCCTCCCTATTTTGGTTAGGGTTAGGTTCAAGGGACCCCCCTAGGTCCCATTTATCATGAAACTTAGGGATCATTTCATCGGGATGTCAAAATATGATGCAATATGTCCTAAATGCAGATTAAAGACCTGGGAGCTAAACCTTATGAGGGAAAAGCCCCCAAGGGGACATTTTCTGATGTTACACATCTTATGTATTTAAAATATATGTTGACTCCTTATTGAAGAAGGAGAGATGGATAAGAGGTAAGTTGTATTGCCATGTAGGCGACATTAAGTGCATGTCAGGTTTATTGGAGGAACTATTTCTCCTAGATAATTATATACTTATGAGAATGAATAATATGGTTAGTATGAAACTTTTGTATTGCAACGTAAATGAAAGTCATCTCTTTTTGAATGGCCGTACTTCACGAATGAGGTATAAGATATTCAAACCCATGAGAATACTTGAGATAGATTCTTTTTAGTAAGACCGACTTATTAGACTATTATGATATAAGTCTTAAATGTCATGAATTTGAATGTAAACCTTGCGATAGGTCAATATGAAACTATGAACCTAGGAAAGTCATAAGTTGGAAAACTTGTTTTGGCTATTGACATTTTAAAAAGATGGGAATAGGGTGACGTCGAGAGTCACAAGTTCCCTGTTGTGAAAGTAATGTAACATAATTGAATGTACTCCCAAGATAGGAGTCGTTTGTTGGGAAAAGTTGATTTGGCTATTGTCATGTTGAAAAATGGAACAGAGTGACGAGGAGTCACAGGTTCCCTGTTGTGAAAGCAACCTGTTATATTTAATGTCCTTCCTAAGATAGGAGTTGACTGTCCTTGAATTGGACTAAGAATCAATCTGAACTTACTTTTGCAAGACCTAGAGAGGTCGAATTAAGCATACTGTAGGATGAGACAACTTCTAAGTCGAATTAGGGTGGTGGACATACAACGACATTCATTGTGTAACGTACATGTATGTAAATCTTTGGCCAAAGTAATGCATCCGTCTCTGCATGCATTGTCGGTCCACAATGATCCAGATGGCATAATGTTTCCAGTAGTGTCATACATAATTAGAGTGGATCTATAGTTGTATTACTGAGAGACATTATGAAGGACACAACACCAGATACTCAGATGGAAAATCTAATGGTTCTTTATATCTATACCTTCCGTGAAGGGTAGGGACGCTTCCGCGGAGGAAGTTCTACTAGGGACCACTGGTCTGTGGTTGGAGGAAAAGCACTCAGATGATGTTCTCCTTCCCAAGCATGAGACAAGCTGAGGCTTATGAAGACAGATGTCAAGAGTTCCAGATGCAGTGCTTTTTCATTATATGACTTGATAGGCAGTTATTATGTATAATTTGATATTTGATGCCTTGAGCATAGCTTTATACATGCATAGTGAAGGTTATTCACTAATAAGATGTAATTGGACATTGTAATTGTAAGTTTTTTTATATTTTGGTTTAGAATAACATGGTTAATTATTGTAATGATGATAATTCACTTTTTTTAACTATGATTTGGATACTCATGATGTATTATAACTCTTAGTTAAGATGAATACTTATGTTAAATTTTGAGCATTATGGAATGTGATGTTACATAGCTACACAAGTGAGCTATAGGAGACACTCAAATAGAGTGAAGCAATCATGGAAGCAACTGAGTGTACCTAGAAAATGATTAGCTCATAGAAACAATACAAATAATTTTATATATATATATATATATTTTCCTTTTTTCATTTTTTTCATTTTTTTTCAATTTTTTCAATTTTGATAATGACAAGTGAATCACCTACCACTTAGTGGCGCTGTGAAAATAGTTTTCACCACTAAGATTTTTTATTTTTTTCCATTTTTCTCAACTACAATCTACCAGAAACTAGTTTTTCAAATTGTAGTTGTCTAACAACGCCCGGAGGTTTTCATTGTTACAATTTATTGTGTTTTTCATTATTATTTTTTTCATTTTTCTCATTTTCATTTTTTTGCAAACTGCATCTACTAACTCAAAGAGAAGGAAACTCTCATGTGGATGTCAAATTGATACCATCCAAGTCCTAGAGTTCCTTCTATAGCCCTTCAAAGAATCATTGTTGAAATTAGTTGTGTGTACAACCTGAAATGATGACCGACAACAAGTAGTATAATCTAATCAAATTCCACCATGCAGACATTCATAACACCATTGCTACAAACATTCTCAATCTCATTCAATCCATGCCAATGTGTATGGAAGTTGCTTGTAGTATCCTGGAATAGTCATGCCCAAGAACCTGGTTAGAAAGATTACAATCAAAGACAAATTTCCATAGTGAAAGACTAATGGTAGTCTCCCAGCTTATCTAGTATGTCTGTACAATTGTAGGAAGGTAGTTGGCTCATCCCTATGATGACATGTGATGATCTGCAATAAAATATGGTTAAACTCTGTACCAATCTCAAGCATGTTAATGGAACACAAAGGAACTCTTAAAATCTCAAATTATTATATACAGTTTGAACCACCTTATGATGTAATAATTTATTAGGCATTATAGTTGCCCTTGGTGGATATGTTGAAGTAGATGGTTGATTATATGAATGGGATAATGAAAATGGTAAAAGTTGTTGTGGATATAGAGTAGATGGTGATAGATAAGATGGATATGGTGGAGATGGTAATATATGTAATGGGTATTGTGGTTGATGTGATCATTCATTTTGCCATTTTTGTTAATATGGAGATTGAAGGCATGAGTTTTCCACAGTCCATGACAGATTAAATGAGAGTGCTTCTGGATTCAACTATGTATGTTTTTGCATCAACGTTTTGGATCATGCTAAATGATCCATCATCAGGAAGAGGAATGTTGAAGATTGGATAGCAGACTAGAACTTTATAAAGGAGTGAGATGGAGAAAGGCACAAAGATCGAAGGTGAAGGGGTGAGGAGAGAAAAATTAAGTAAAACAAAAAGAAAAAGAAGAAAAATGTGACAAAGAGAGGGAATTGGGGTGCCATACAAACACTCAAACCAATTCCCTCTCTTTGTCACATTTTTCTTCTTTTTCTTTTTGTTTTACTTAATTTTTCTCTCCTCACCCCTTCACCTTTGATCTTTGTGCCTTTCTCCATCTCACTCCTTTATAAAGTTCTAGTTTGCTATCCAATCTTCAACATTCATCTTCCTGATGATGGATCATTGAGCATGATCTGAAACGTTGATGCAAAAAAATACACAGTTGAATCCAAAAGCACTCTCATTTAATATGGAGATTGTTTCCATTCACCCAAAATTCTAGGTGGAGAAGCATTTTGTGAAGAAACATATTGTCTTCCTAATTCAATAGAATTATAAGACATATTGAAATTTTTAGGCATACTTAGATCTTCTTGATTTGATGTTTGAAATTGTCCTTAAGTTACAAAAAAGACTTGTTCACTTTCATTTTTAATTTGTTGAAGCTCACTTTCATGTTGTATCTTCTTAACAATGTCTTCTTGAACAACTTGGCATCTACACTCAACTTCTTCCCTGCAACAATTAGAACAACAAATGGTCAAATCTTCATCTATTAGGCCCTTTTCAAAAATCCATTGTCCCTTTAAAAATTCTTGAATTATCTATTCTTGCTCAGTTATAGAAATAACATTTGTAGATGTTTGTGACAATGGTAATGGAAGATCAAGATCATCTAAGTTGCATTCATTAGGTAGAGGGGACATAAAAACATCACTTTGTGTCAGCGTGATTTCCCCACCAATTTCCTCTTTGATTTTTAAATTCAAAAGGGAGGGTCTGGGGGCGGTAGCCCCCATCGGGGTCAAGGGGCAACGCCCCTTGTAAGGTCCTGGGGAAGTGCCCTGGGCGTGCTCCCTACACATTTTCCTTATTCTGTAGCCTTCATATTTTTCATTTTTGAAGAAATTTTCTCCAAAAATTGATGTGTTTGAACTACCTTGAAAATGCAACATTTTTATGTTTTTATGTTGTTTTTTCAAATTAAGTTTAAACTAGCTTCTTGCCCACCAATTTTTTCACACCATGTGGTGTTGATAAATAAATAATTTTTCTTAAGATTTACTGACACCACTACTGACAACAATTTATTAACAATAAATTTATCACTACAAACTCTAATCATGCATCTATATGATTTAAAACAATGCAAATTAGGATTAATCACCTAGGCAACACTGGCAATGTAAGAACCAAGCCAAATAACTAGAATAAAATAATGTTATCTTCATTAAATAGTGCGAAAAAAGGGAAGAATTAAAATTTTTCCCATAATTAACGCATCTCATGAAAAATGCTTTCTTCAATATAATAAAATAATATTCTTTACATCAACTAATCAAGTAGCTCAGATAAAGGGACTTTTTTTACAAGATCTAGCCATATAGGCTCATACAAAGTATATCACAACAATAAAAGTCTTCAATACCAAACTGCATCTTCGCCACTGAACCTGGCAGAGAGAGAGCATCATTGAGGCGATCTACCACCCAACCATGAGGCTCACGCCTCCCCGGTCTTCCTCCTAAAGGGAGAAGCCCGACCCTTTGCAAGGGGTCTAGCAGACTGAAGCCAACATGCATGAAGAAATCTGGTGCAACATGATTTACCTATCATCCCTATAGCATGTGTCAAATGCATATACTGATCTAAATCATGATATGGAAGAGAGAGAAATAAAATGTCAAATAGTAACTATTATTAGGTTTGACTGACAAGCTTTGGCCAAAGCATCTTTTCCGGCCATCTATTGGCTAGATAGGTTTAAGAAGGAACCTACCCTTCTATGTTGCTCCATATTCGACACCCGTCCATGCTTATTTTCATCTTGTCACACAAATTATAAAAAGCAGAAATAGAAAGTGCATTCTCAACATAAGAATATACAACTTCCAAAGATGTATTCGTAGAACCATAACTTATAGATGCACAAGGATATACATCATACAATCATCCATATTTCATTCTAGAAGCCATTAATAATGATCATTTAATGAACATACTTCATTTTAAAAGACAAGTCACATACAGTCAAACATATTGTTAAAATAATGAGCTTTCATCTGAGATGCTATTCTCACATTTTGGACACCTTTCCAATTATAAATTCAATTTTCATTTTCACTTTATCTATTGAGAAAACATTCACATAGAGAACTCGTTGTATTATATCAAACAAGAGAATCGTAGCAAAAACCACATCTAACACTAGACTTTGACTAAGATGCCAATATTTCTAGAGCTAATAACTTATCAGAAGAAGATATGATTCTTGCAATGTTATCTCATATTACTATTAGAAAAAATGCATTAAGAGTATAATAGATCACTCGAAAAATCATAGATTTCAACTAGGTATTTTTAGCAAGGTCATTGACTTTACACAAATGCACTAATCATTAACTTAATCTTTCATCCAAAAATAGTCATCACAAATTAAGAGGCAATAGCAATTAACGTTATTAATAACCCAATCAATTTACCTCTAACGGATTCTATAAAAGCATAATGATTCTATGAACATGGGGGACATATTCTCCAAACAAAGAATGAGATTATAACAAATTCTACAACATTACGCTATTTCGCCCTTGACTCACTATCTATTCATAATCACGATCCTCAATTATCTAAGAAATGATACCTACCAAGACCTAGGTTGTTGTTTTATAAATAAAACAAGTATCTTATCACTACAGAAGGCCCGTAGCAACCTAATATCCACCTATTAGAACATATTAGATGACAATGACATCTATGCAAACATACTAATCTTACAATGTCAAAATTATCCCATATGCACAATACATAAATTAGTCCCTATGTTAGTCTACATTTAAAAAAAAAAAAAAAATTATAAAGGCAAATAAAAACTTAGATAAGAGGTAGTTTACTGGACCAATCCGCCAGTTAGTAAACAAATTAGATTTGGATTCTAAAAAGTTAACTGCTTGGTTCCCATGGTAGAAAAGGAAACACCAAGGTTTAAATTTTTAAAAGGAAAGTCACATTTTACCTTTAAGAAAGCTATCAATGAATATCACGAATATTACATTCATTCTTTACATCTCTTACTTAACTGATCACAGGTTAAGGTCTTAATTGGACTTATTGAAAAAATAATGTAAGTTGGATATAATGTCTCTAAGAGATGTTACCTCATTCAATGCAAAGATATCAGATTATACATCCAAATTAACATTTGGAAGGTTTTAGAACTTAAAATTTGGATTGAATCCCTTTTTAATTACAGAACCTTGTTCCCTGTTCAGAAGAGGTTATATCCTCAGATTATGGCATGCTTTGGAAAATGGATAGATACAGATTTTAATAGAGTTGATTACCTTTGATCCTTTTATTTTTGGACGCACAACTTGATAGTCAGATCACACGCGGCTCTACAGACTCAAAATGAAACCCTCACATCGAATACCTTTGAACAAATATTCCTCAAATCATATTCATAGGTACTTGACACTCCAGAAAGGTTGGGGTGGCAGAAGTCTAAATCAAAAGAGCACTCCTAGTAATATTAGGAATTTTGTTAGATATAGCAAATGGTCCCAATGTTTCTACAAAAAAGATTTCTACAAGAAAAAGGATGACAAATGCTTCAAAGGGACAACATCGGTCACATGAAATGCCAAAATTCATGGATTTGCATTTGAAAATTTACAGAGGAAACCAATAAAGCATGCAAATGCAATTAGTAAGAGGAAAACCAGACCGAATCCTTAACCAGCATCTGTCTATGCCCTAACAGGGCTTTGGAAGGTATGAAGGCAAAAAGTGGATTCAAGGACAAAACACACAAACTGTTTGATAGAAAGCTTCAAAAAGATGTCCTCACGAAATGCTATAATTGCAAGATACACGCAAGGCAAAAAGGTTGTTTAAAACATACCTCCAAAACAATTTCCTCAACTAAAATGATTGGATAAAGAATGTGAAAAGCATAGACAGAGGAATTTTTAATTTGATGCTTGCCAGGTATACACAATTTGGACGGCATGATCACATTCCAAGATTGAGAAAACAAAATACACTATCCAGACTTACCAGGTCTTCTTGCAAAATTTCGTGCCTCTCTTTTCACTCAGAAAAAATGCTATGAACAGGTGGGATTGAAACCTTCAGCTTCATCGAAGTTCTCCCTACCTCATTCCTGCAGAATCCTCCATTTCTCTCCCCATTCTCCCATATATATTTTGTGCTCCAAAAACAAATAGCAAAGTCCTTAAATGCCTACTACATTATCACTAATTTTAGTGGAACAATAATTCCAAGAGATACAAGCATCTTTTCTCACTAATTTTAACCAAAGCAATAAGAGCAATAATATCATGCATCATAGACGGAATATTTCCTCTTGATCTGCCACTTCACCCTTGACCAAAATAACATTAAAATAATCTTTCTTCACTATATAATTTAAATTGCATTTACTTATAATTTTCAATTTGCATTATTAAATCTATTTGCGCCTTAATAATAGAATTATTTTTCTCAATGCAATTATCAAATAAATGCAATGCACCCACAAATGTAAATTTTGATCTATAAGAGAAATAGGTGGTGTGTGCATAGATTCCCTTCACATCACTTTGGTTTCAGTCGGCTAAACGCCCTCTGCCTCAATGTGTTAAACAATAAAATGGCAGAGAAAAACTAAATGCAAATAGATAAATTAAAACACACACATAGATAGCTGCAAGAAAGAACAACAAGATTTTTAATGTGGTTCACCATGAAGGCTACATCCACAAATAGCAGGGGATTTCTCTTTTCTTTTAAATCCATAATACAACTCTGTTACAGCAGATCACATATATATATATATATATATATATATATATATATATATATATATCCAACCTACAACAATTTCCACTCCACTTCCCTCAATGTCTATCAATAGACAATTAATAAAAACCTCTGAAAGACACTATTTTTAACCCCATCGTGAAAAATCTAAGAATAACAATATTCAGAGAATCTCAGAGACGTTGCAATAAAAAAGAGGTGGAAGTAACGTTTGATTGGGCTTCACTAAGAGGCATTACACCAACAATCTCCCACTTGAAGTCCAATCACTGCTACCAAGAGAGTTGCCTAGAGAAATCCCCCACTCCAGGCTTATTGACAAATCTTGACAAAGTCGAGAGAAGTCCTACAAAACTTGAACTTCTCCCTTATTACGATCTTCATCAAAGCATCTGCCTGATCCCATCTAATGACATTCAAAGAATGCGAAAGGACACCTCCTACCACCCACATGCAAAACCTAAAAAATCCTGAAAGAAGGCCAAATTTTCCGCTAACAATAGAAAACAATAGTCACAAGCTTCCACACAAGTCCAAGTGGCGCAGGGTTAGGCACTATCTGATTATTCTGCGCATTGGATCCATTCGCCGCCTTTGAAATAGCCAATTCCAGGTCCCACCCATGAGCTTCTAGGATTTGGGTACATAAGTTCTGATCCTCCTTACACACAGCCCACTCGAAGTCAAATGTTTTATCTTCTAGTCCAATATATTGATCACAACCTGCTCTCCGCCCCAACTGAGAATCACCATCAATTTCATCTGCCCTAGGTTCTTTGGCATCAACTTGCTCACCATCAGCTAACTGATCTCCAAAACTTTCACTATCAAGCATACTAAGAAAATCATTAATAACAGAATCAGTTTTAGCATCTAATTGATCCAAAAACTTTTCTAGGCAGTCCATATTTCACACAATGATGAATCTGAAGTAGGATGAACAAATCCCACTTCAACATGACTCTCTATTACATACAGGGTGCCTAATTTGCCGCCCCTTGCAATTACCAAGGCCCCCTTTTTAACTTTGCATCTATTTGATTCACAACTAATTTCACAACCTTGAGAACCCAATTGTCTAGCCAAGATCACATTTTGTTTGAGTTGGGGAATATATCTAACATCACGTAACAATCAAGTATATCCATTTTTTTAGTTTTAATGAAATATCCCCTTTGCCAACAATATCACAAGAATCATTGTTACCAAGAAAAACCTTATCGAAGTCACCAATTTGTAGATTTTTGAAATACTCCTTGCACGGAGTGACATGAAACAATGAACCTGAATCAAGTACCCAAACATTAGTTGGAATTTCTTCTTCAGTTAAAATAAGAACACCTGCATCTTCTTGGTATGCTACATTGGCTTCAACTTCCTTTGGCTGTTCTATAGATTTCTTGTAAGACCAGTGTAAGGGCAAAATAGTGATCAATCAAATGAATTAAATAAGACCCAAACATCAACAGAATAGTGAAACAAGAAGGATTCAATAAACGAATCAATGAACAAACACAGTGCAAACCTCTCCCGTTTCGAAACTTCTGTTGTTCACCTATCACAAATTGTCCTTTTGCAGATGAGATGAGCCCTCAGAGAGTGCAATCTTTTTAGCTGTTTGTAGGAAGTCGACAGTGAATGGCTATGGTGATACGCAATAAAGATGAGCTCCAATGCAAGTATGTGATCTCAAGCTTGTAGATGACAAAGGGGTGCCAAAGGCACGCTGGTGATATTTCTGCAGAGTAACGATGTCAAAAGCCTGGATGATTAGAATGGAGGGATGAAGTTTCATTTATAGACTTGGAAGAATGGGAATCAACGGTTGCGAGGAGATATGAAGATCAATGGCTGAGGATGGTTGAGGAATGTGCAACCAGTAGAAATGTGACAAGTGTCCCAGCTCTATCATGAAAGAGGGGATGTGACAAAATTGATTGGAGAGTTAACTCCATTGACTGGTCTGTTAACAGACTTGATTGATCAGTTAGAAGAATAAATTGTGGAACTGACTGAATTGATTGAGGATTTGACTCAATTGACAGGTTAGTTAACACTTTTGATTGATTAGTTAACTAACCTCTGATTTGAGAAGAAATAGGCCATGTGGGTGAGGGAAAATAAGATAATTAAATATTAAATATATTTAATTACATGTGCAACCTGATGAGGTGGACAAGGTGATGTGGATTTTTAGAATTTAGAACTTAGGATAGAGGAATTTGGATTAATTAAATAATTTATGATTATTTAATTGTGTAGGACATTTAGAAGAATTTTAATTAAATAAATAGAATTTATTTAATTATGGAACAGTGAATCGATTAAATAAATTTAGAATATTTATTTAATTAATAGAAGAATGGAATAAATATTTAGAATATTTATTTAGGATGATTCATGTCATTTTTAGACGTATACATTTTGCCCCTCTTTGATGCAATGCAGTTTACAGCGTTGCTTCAAAGAATTCGATAGTCCGAATGATGATACATGCCCCAGTTTGCCCCTGGTACAGGTTCAATGATGATAGGATGCCCCCTCGGGAGATTGGATGAGGAGGAGGTAGAAGGTGTGAGACGGACAATCTCACGAAGACGAAGGGAAGCTAGGTTAGAATGAAGAAATCGGTTGAAGAAAGAGTTGAATGATACGCGATGCAAGATGGAATGATGACACACACAAGCATGCAAGTAAGTATGCACAAATGACACAAAAACAAACAAGGTATTGCCCTTGTCAAGTGGTAAACCAATGATATACTAATAACGATATACAACAATGTTGTCATGGTGGGGAACAATGTATCCCTAGACCAACATGGCAGGCGTGTTGTCATGGCGGGGAATGATGGATCCCTAGAGCAACATGAAGGATAGTGTCTGGTTCCAGGAAATGAAGCATGTCATGTAAGACGCGTGTATTGGTTTGATTTCGACAATGCAACATCCTGTATAAGACAATTGATTGATTAACTGATCGAATTGGTTTACGACCAGACAAGGATCAAGACCACTGATTGTGATTGGATCATTTGTGCAAGATTGACTTGACATGATTGATATGGATTAAGGATGGACCTGCATTTGGATCATTGTGCAGACTGACTGGACAAGGATGAAAGATCTGATGATAGATAGAAATCTAATTGATAGAAGAAAGACTCGATAGAAGGACTCGCAAGCTTTTGTAAACATTGATACTCTGCATTGTTGGATCTTTATTGCATGGGGTATGGTATGGATGTATAAATGGATATAGGATGGATGCTTTGCTATTGGAGTGCTTTATTTCATCATTGGGCATATTTTTGTGGTACATTTTCTGAAATGTTGTAAGTGAATACAAGCATCGAGGTATAATTGAACCGAGATGACCTGAGTATCGCTTACATGGATTGTGATTTAGCAAGTTAATACAAGCGTCTAGTCAAAATTGAATCTAGATGACCTGAGTACCTCTTGCGTTTCAACAAGCAAGGATTGCCCCCATTCATGTTAGACCTTTGATGTCCTCGATGATCTTTTGCCGATCACGTCCTAAGACAAGGCTTCACATTACTAAAGTTTAATCCCCAAATAGCAAACAAAGAAAATAATCATGCCCCCATCATAGCAGCTCTAGCTTTTGGCATCCTTGAGTAGCGTAGGAAGACATGATAACAAAAATCCAGACTCTGTAACTTAACCATGGTTCCAATCCACAAAACATTCTTGCATTTAGATGTGTTTTTCTTGCCATAATGTAGATAAAATCAGTTAGAAGACCTTGGGTATTTGGTTTGCATGGGATAGGTTAAGATGCTCATTGTTAAGATTTCTGCTTGAGGCGCAGGTTCTGCTTGCATTTGTTTGCTTGGTGAGAAGATTGCACAATCCTTATTGGGGAGACGGACCCTAAGGGACTAACCTAGTACCTCGGGGGCTCATTGCTAAATGGCCTTGCCTACGTGACGACGCAGAGGCAACGTAGTTCGGGGTAAACCCTAATGGACCATGGAAGGACTAGAAGAAAGACGACAAGAATGAAGACAAGAAAAGGGGATGAATGGGACCGCGGGAGAAGTGGAAGCCTCGGGGGTGCATTAGAATAAAGGCCTTGCCTACGTGACGGCGCAGAGGCAACGAAGTTCACGGACTTGGACCATGGGCACTGACAAGAGATACTATACTAGGCTCACATTGAGGAGACGGTATGGGACAAAACCGTGGTTGACAAGGCCACAAGGTGAGTATCAAGCCATGATAGGTAACTGTCAAGTGTCTATTGTGGGGTAGATATGGGTCGAATGGAAAATGAGCGAAGGAAGAATGGACTCAAGGTGATTGGATTCTCAAAGATGGAGAAGGCGGTTTATCACAAGTAACGCCTGTTTACCAGGTTTTCATTACTTGCTTTTATTTGCATGAGGAGCTAGAGAGTAACATGACGCCTGTTTGCCAGGTTTTCATCATGATACCTATCCAAGGCGCCTGTTTGCCAGGTTTTCACCAAAGGACGATTTTTTTGTATGCTTTCTATTTTTTTTTCTAATTTTTTTTCTAATTTTTGTGTCCCCTTGCATTGGGGTTCTCCTAGGTATAGAACCGGCGAAGGAGCATGCTGTTGATTGGATCATCAAATAACTCACCCTCTGAAGTGGCCAACTGATATGCCCCCGATCCGTAAGCAGCTACAATCACATAGGGCCCAAGCCAGTTAGGCTCGAACTTACCTTTCTTTTCTCTGTCCTGTTGATTGTGAGGGTTCTCTTTTAGAACTAGGTCCCCAACCTTGAAGCATCTTGGTCTAACCTTGTGGTTGTAGCTTCTGGACATCATCTGTTGATAGGCTTTGAGATGGTCAAAAGCTTTCTAGCGCCTTTCCTCTAGCAGCTCTAGTTCTTGTAGCCTGGAGACTCTGTATTCTTCATCTGATATGAGACCTTTCAACGACACCCTGAGGGATGGGAGTTTGACTTCAATGGGAAGGATGGCTTCGGAACCATAGACAAGGGCGTAGGGTGTAGCACCTATGGGAGTGCGTATACTGGTTCTGTAGGCCCACAAAGCGGGATTGAGTTGGACGTGCCAATCGCGACCAGCTTCATTGACAGTCTTCTTTAGGATTTTCAGAATGGTTTTATTTGATGCCTCAGCTTGGCCGTTACCTTGGGGGTAGTACGGAGTGGAGAAACGATGTTGGATTTTAAAACGCTCACAAAGTTCCTGGACATCCTGATTTTTGAATGGTCTCCCATTATCCGTTATGATGGATGAAGGGATGCCATATCGGCAGATAATGTAATTCAGAATGAACGAGGAAATTTGTTTTCCTGTGACGGTGGTTAGGGGAACGGCCTCAATCCACTTGGTGAAGTACTCAGTGGCGGTTATGATAAATTTATGGCTGTTGGAAGAAGGTGGATGAATCTTTCCCACAAGGTCAAGTCCCCACTGGCAAAAGGGCCAGGGTGTCCTTAGAGGTCTCAACTCCTGAGTAGGTGCATGAATCAGGTTCCCGTGTATTTGGCACTGTTTGCACTTTTTGACGAACTGATATGAATCCATTTCCATATTAACCCAAACGCATGAGTTTTTTAGCTATGGAAGGACTGCTAGAGTGTGTTCCGCAGATCCCTTCATGTATGTCTCGTAGGGCTGTTATGGATTCTTCTTGTTCTAGACAACGGAGTAAAGTACCATCCAGACCACGTCGGTAAAGGGTATTAGCTATGATGGTGTAACGGGAGGCTTGTCGGATGAAAGTTTGTTTTTGGTTGGAAGAGAGGTCCGGTGGAAGAATATTGTCCTTGAGGTAAGTGTAGGTCTTACTGTACCAAGGTGAATCAGATCCTACTAGGAGGCAAATGGAATGGGTTTCGAGGAGATCATAAGCCGGTTGCCGAATGGTTTCTACTAAGAACTCATACCGTGACTCGTATTCAGGTATTTCAAGAAGAGAGGCTATGGTAGCCATTGCATCTGCTGCTTTGTTCTCGATCCTGGGTATTTGTTCAAAGGAGATGGTCCCAAAGTGTTCTTTGAGGTCGTCGACCATCTGTTTGTATGGGATGAGCTTCTCATCTTTGGTTTGATATTCATCGTTGACCTGATTTATGATAAGCTGAGAATCACCGTAGACACATAGTGCTTGGATTTTCCACTCAATGGCCATCTTGAGACCAATTACCAAGGCTTCATATTCCGCTATATTGTTAGTGCATGGAAATAACAACCTGTAGGACTTTGGAATTGTGTCGCCTTGGGCAGTGATAAACAGGATACCTGCCCCCGATCCATGGTTGGTGTAAGACCTGTCGAAGTAGAGTTTCCAAGGAGATGTTGACAGAGTGAATAAAGACTCATCGGGAAACTCAAACTGCATTGGTGAAGTGTCTTGTAATGGTGCCTCGGCCAGTTGGTCAGCTATGATTTGCCCTTTGATGGCTTTTCTGTCCACATATTCTATATCATATTCACTAAGAAGCATAACCCACTTTGCTAGTCGACCTGTGAGAGCTGCTTTGCTGAGAAGATATTTTAGTGGGTCGATTTTGGCAATGAGTTTGACAGGATGTGCCAACATGTAGTGTCAGAGTTTTTGTGAAGCAAAAACCACCGCAAGGCATGATCGTTCTACCTGTGAGTATTGTAACTCGTAGCCCACTAAGGTTTGACTGATGTAGTATACAGCTCTTTCCTTGTTCTCATAGTCTTGCTGCGCTAGGAGAGCCCCAAGAGCAGTAGGTGTAGCAGAAATGTAGAGAATCAAAGGTTTTCCTTGGATTGGAGGCATGAGTATAGGAGGGTTCATAAGGTACTCCTTTAGCTTGTTGAATGCCTCTTCACACCGCTTATCCCATTTAAATGGAATATTCTTATGTAGGAGGTGGCTGAAAGGTTGGCACTTGTCTGCCAACTGTGAGATGAACCTTCGGATGGCCTGTAGCTTGCCCTGTAAGGATCTCAACTGTGTTAGAGTCTTGGGCGGTGGCATGTCCATTATTGCTTTGACCTTGGCCAGGTCGACCTCTATTCCGTTTGCTGACACGATGAAGCCTAGTAGCTTGCCCGAAGTCACCCCAAACACACATTTCTTCAGGTTCAATTTAACTTGGAATTGGTCCAGCCGTTGGAAGACTTTCTCTAGGATATCCAGGTGTGAGTCCCTCGTGAGAGATTTTGCTAAGATATCGTCAACATAATCCTCCATGGTCACATGCATCATGTCATGGAATATAGTTGTCATGGCCCGCTGGTATGTAGCACCTGCGTTTTTCAGCCCAAAAGGCATGACATTCCAGCAAAAGGTACCCCATGGACAAGTGAAAGCTGTTTTGTGTTGGTCCTCCAGTGCTATTTTGATTTGGTTATACCCAGAGAATCCATCCATGAGTGATAGCATTGTATGCCCTGCAGTAAGGTCGACTATGATGTCGATGTTTGGTAACGGAAAGTCATCCTTGCGGCATGCTTTGTTTAATTCTCTAAAATCATTGCATAGTCGAACCCTGCCATCTGGTTTGGACACTAGCACAATATTAGATATCCATTCAGGGTAATCTATGGCTCTGATGAACCCCACATCTAGCAATTTCTTGAGTTCTTCCTTGACCAAAAGGGCTATATGAGGATGCATCTTTCTCAGTTTCTGTTTTACGGGCTTCACCCCTGGATCCAATGGCAAATGATGCAGAATCAGGCTCGGGTCTAAACCTGGCATGTTAGCATATGACCAAGCAAAGCTGCCTCTCTTCTTCTTAAAGAATGGTACAAACCTGGTTTTCTCTGGTGGTGTGAGAGATTTTGCGAAGTGGATAATCTTGGGCTGCTCTTCGGTTCCAATATTCACTGGCTCTGTTGGCTCCACCACAATTTGTGACCTTTCTTGGTACATATCACTAGGGAGGGTGTCAAGCATTCCATCGTCAGGTGCCACAGTTAGGTTTTCACCTTCGGATACGTCCTTTCTTTTTACTGTTTTATGATTTGACACTGCCGCACGGCGGTTTTCACTGTCAGATCCATTTTTGATTTTAATATTTTTGTGACTAGAAGGCTTGGCACCCTCCCCGAAGTAAGCTACGGTATTGAGTTCGATAGCAAAACCAGCTTTATGATCTCCTTTTGGTAAGTGATCCCTAAGTTCCATATAGTCAATGTAAGCATCATCGTTCTGGAACATATCTAATTGGGGGGTTCCTTGCAGATCCCAGTCAATAAGCTCAGGGTGTAAGAGGGGAAGGGAGTCGGATGAGAGATCTGATTCATTAATGGTGTGAATGGAGATGTTATGAGCATTGGTGGGGGTAGTGTTCTGGGTGGTACTTTCCTCCAAGTTGTTTATCGCAATGGAATCGAAACTTTCCTCGAAAGCCATAATCTCAGGGAGGGGCAAATCAGACTCCAGTGGTCTGTCCCGTTGTGTCTGTCCCTCATGGTAGGGGCTGAGAGTTTGGATGGTGTCAATCTCCTTGTCATCGTAGGAGTGCTCTGTTACCTCGTCCCACTCATACTCATTCGAATCATCTGAATCTGTGTCACTATCCACTTGGAGTGTTTGAATTATCTCCACAAGGCAGGCATTTTCCTTGGCTTTACCTTTGCCTTTGTACCCTAGGCCAGTTGTGTTTCTAGCCGAAGAGGATGAAGAAGGTTGTATAGGTTCAACGATTCCTTCTTTTCTGAGGCCTATGGGACCTTGTCCTTCGTACCCCATCCTGTGCAAAATAGTTTCACCCCGTCCATAGAGTTCTGTAGGGAGTCTAGGCGGCTCTTGGGGTGTGTTTTCTTCTTCAGCATAAAGCCATTGCAGGAGATCCCGCTCCTCTGTCTCATCAGATAAGGTCCCCCATTTTACAAAGGGATTTGCGGGAGTTATAGGAGGAGCAGATGGCTTTGGAAAATGCCTAGGTTGATGCTTGGGTTTGCCAAAGGAGCGAGGAGACAAAGGCATGGTGGCAAGGTTGAGGCTGTGCTCAATGAAGTACTCCCCCACACCATTTTCTTTTATGGTAAGTTTCAGCGGTTTGGGCCTCGAGGAGGAAGCTTCGGCGGTATGGTCTTGTTGCAGAGTAGGGGAAATGTAGGCTCTGTTGTTGGGAATGACACATTCAGATTTTGCTTGGAAAGAATTGCAGTGTTGGTAGGGCTCGGGATCGCCTTGTATGGTGACCTGCTTGCCATCGTGTGGGAACTTAATGCATTGATGATAGGTGGAGGGGACAGCCTTCATGGCGTGGATCCATGGTCTCCCTAGTAGAATATTGTAAGCAAGCTCCCGATCAAGGACTTGGCACACCACATCTTTAATTACCGGTCCCACTTGAATGGGTAGGACAACTGTTCCTTTGGTGGTTCGTTCCTCCTCGTCATAGGCTTTGATGGTAATTTTCTGTCTTGGATCAACTGCCTGTTCGGAGAACCCCAGTGCAAGGACTAGCTTCAAAGTACAAATATTTAAACCGGCACCCCCATCAATGAGAACCCTCTTGATGCGGTGCTTGTGCACGAATGCGACAATGTGTAGAGGGGTGTTGTGGGGTTGAGATATGGAAAGGTCTTCTTGCTCCGTAAACGAGATGGAAGTGGAAGATGTCAGATTGCCTACCATGGTCTGAAACTTTTCTTGGGCTAGGTTAGTGGGGACAGTAGTTTCCACTAAGGCTTTCTCAAGAATCTCCTTATGAGAAGGAGATAGACGCAAGAGCTCCAATATAGAAATGTGAGCTAGAGTTTTTTGCAACTGGTCGATGACATTGTATGGGCGGGAGTTGGACGGAGATGGTGACGACCTTGGAGGGGTGGTATTGATCATGACTTTACCACTGTGGGTAATTATACTACAACCAGTTCTGTTAGGTCCTGGTTGTTGGTCGGGGGAGATGACATTGACCTGCGGAATATGCTCAGAAATGCAGTTAATGGTGTACTCAAATGGAACGCTTGCATAGTTAGCATTACTCAACCCGCTGTTCTGATGTGGCTGGTTGTGACTATTGTCGTTATTGGGATTGCCATTGGAGTTGTTGCCGTTGTGACCATTGTTGCTGTTGTGGCCATTGTTGCGATTGTTGTTATACGGCCGGTTGTGGTTCAGAAGAGGATCCCGGTAGGCCACATGAGATTCATTGGAGGTATGCTATTGTGTCCCTCCCTGATTCTGATCCAGTATATCGTGTATGACATTCTTGAGGCAGATACAATTGTTAGTCGTGTGCCCCCTTCCACGATGATACTCACAATAGTCTGTGTCCTTCCAATAGGGAGGTTTGACGATAGGCTCATAGTCACTTATTGGCGGTAGAGAAATTTCATTGTTAGCCAACAACTTCCTGAGGGCAGACTCTTGAGATTCTCCCAACGGCGTGAATTTTCTCCTTGGATTTGAATTAAACCAAGGTCTAGGTTCCCGAGGGGGTGGTTTGTTGGGTGCACCGGTATTTGCTTCTCCCTTAAGAGTGAATATGGGTTGTTGCTTAGGGGCTGCCGCCTTGGCGTCCACTACTCCATCATTGACCACATTCTTGTTCTTGGTCCAAAACTTTGATTTATCTGTTGTGTAATTGGAAGGAGGTGTGTCCTTGTAGAGCTTGAGAGTTCCTTTAGTGATCATAGCCTTTTCAATGAAGAGGCCCATTTCAATGACTTTGGCGAACGAGGTAGGGCATTGTATCTGAATCTGATATCTAAGAACAGTGTTTAGATTGTGGACAAACATTTCCAATAGCTGCTTCTCAGGCATATCGTAAGAACACTTACTAGCTAGCTGTCTCCATCGTTGTAGGAAGGCGGCGAATGACTCACCACCCTTCTGCTTGGTGTTGCATAGATCTAGCATAGATACCTCGTGTTCTATGTTGTAAGAGAAGTGCGTTATAAATTTATTGACAAGTTCATCAAAAGTTTTGATTCCTAGTGGGAGACGCGAGAACCACTCCATAGCTTGACCACCTAAAGATCGCGGGAATAGTCTCATTAAGTAGGTCTTGTTGTGAGCTACTTCTAAACATGCTGCAGTGAATTCCCTGATATGATCTCTAGGGTCCCCCTTCCCTTTATATTTGTCAAATTTCAGAACTCCGAACTGATAGGGGAATGGTTTCATGATCAAATTTCTGTCAAAGCGGTACGGTGCTATATCTTCCAAAGAGTAGTTCTTAGAACTTGTACCAGTCTTAAGGTTGGATATCTCAAGCTTTAGATTTTCGATTTGTTGTCTCACGTCTGCCATAGGAGCAGTGGGATCTACGGGTTGCTTTCCTCTCTCATTTGTATGGGGGATCGTGTCATTTGTGCCTCTCTCATGCGCATGTGGGACTATGTCATTTGTGCCCCTCTCATGATCATTGTCTGCATTTTCCATGATGGAGCTAATGTCAAAGTCTGCGGGGAGTTTGATTCCGAGACTAGCAAGATGATGGAAGTACTTATGGGGGTCTTCAAGGATCATCTTCTCTACGACGCGTTGGAATTTTCTATCTTGCATGTGCGCCACTAATTCTTCATGAGAAATCTCTTCTTCACCATCACGTGGTGGGAGAAGGTGATCAGATGAGTCAGCCATTTTGATTTGCTTGTTGTACTGGGATCGAGTAAGAACCATGCAAGGTGACGCGGGATGGAGGGGGTGAGGACTAGAAATTCTGGCAAGGTGCCGACTGAAGCTGTTATGAATGGGATACCTAGGATAAGACTTGGACAAAGGGTTCTCTCACTCAATGACTTCAAGTAAGACGGTTGACACAAGACTCTAGCCACTAGCAAGGGTAGTCGATACCATTCTTACTGTGTAGGGCTTAGTCGTTCAACAAGACTACTAGCAAAGGTACTGTGACCTACTAGGCTTATGTGAATTCACTAATGAAACGAAGAAAGGCTTATGCCGAATCGATATGGGATAGGCTAACTTTGGGACAAGAGTGATGTGGACCGAAAGTGAGTGAGATAATGGACGAAAGAGAAAGAGTTGGGTGAAACAGATGGAGATTGACTGCAAGGTTGACTATGATCTCAAAAAATGAAACTAGGCTGAAATGGGTGCTCTGATCAGGTGAAAAGATCTCCTCAAAAATAGGGCAAGTGCTTACTGTCGCATATGCGCAGAAACAGATGCGCAGCAGAAATGAGCAAATGCACCGCAAGTCGCAATAAATGCACCGGTCTGGTGAATTATATATGCGCAGCAACAGTGCATATATGCGCAACAGAAAAGGTACATGCGCAGCCAGTCGTTACAAAAGCGCAGCAAGTCTTTGTAAATGCGCAGCTCTGAAGTTTTTGCAAAATTTTTAGTTTTTTTTTCTGTTTTTGGTATTTTTTGGCTAGAAAAGGTCTTCCTAATATGATATTATGAATTTAATAGTAAGAAAACACAGCAAGCACAAAGAATATTTTGTAGTTTTTCATTGTTTTTGTAATTTTTTTGACTCTATTTTGGACAAAAGCAAGCACAAAATCCTAGGCGAGAAATGGATTATAAGGGATTTGGGCCACTAAAACAAGAGGTATTTAATTTGGGCAACCATTCAAGTGGTTCCACGTGCGGCAACGCTACTCTCCGTTATGGAGTCTCCCAGCTTCACAGGGTTGCGCCTGAGAGGGTTTTGGGGGAGGTTGGCCGTCGGTGTAACATAACAGCACTTGTTGCAGGAAGTTTTCACCTCAAGCACAATTTATTTTAAGTGGCTTGGTAGGGCTTAGCGTTAGCCTGTTACCACTCAGGGTCGTTCCCATTTGGACAAGCATGCATCCAAGGGCAGGCCCCTCCTAAAGGTTAAACATATAGAATGACAAGTCTGGCACTCTGATCACCCAGAAGAGGGGAGAGCATAAGCCTATTGTCATTCGCAAGCATAGAATACACTGATTAATCCACCCTAGTTAAAAGTGAAAAACTAAATGGGCTAATCTACTCAAACAGAACTTTGAAGTGATTTCAGCAATATAGCAGTGATTTAGTTTTAAATCCCAGAAAGCAGTGGTGAGTTCAATTTTTAAACCGCGTAGCACGAGATTGTTAAGTTTGAAATTCAGGTCTCACGATATAGCAATGGTTCATTTTAACTCCAGAAAGCAGTAGTGAGTTCAATTTTTAAACCGCGTAGCACGAGATTGTTAACTTTGAAATTCAGGTCTCACGATATAGCAATGGTTCATTTTAACTTTAAGATCATTGATGAGTTCAATTTTAATCTTCAGATAGCAATAACTTGGAAGGTGTTTGCAATGCAAGCAAGAAATAATCCAGTTACTTCCTCCCTAATTAGAACTAGATGAAGATTTGAATGAACATTAATTTTTACTCTCCCTCAAAAAATGAAATGTGAACTAATTAGATGCAACTACATGGAACTAAACCTGCACCTATCCTGCAAAACCGCTCCAGCAAACACCTGCGAAAAGGTTAGCGTTAGCAACTTCCCCTAGAAAGGTACTAAAACCTCAGCCTGTTACAAATGTGCAGCTTCAGTGATCAGATGCGCAGAAATGATCAACAGAAGCGCAGCATTAATAAATGCGCCGCAATATTGAACGTATGCACCGTTAAAAGGAATGAATGCGCAGTAACAGTCTTCAAAAGCACAGCAAAAATGCACAGATGCGCAGAAACAACAAAAGTGCTGTAACAGTGTGCAAAAGTGAAGCGAAAATACACCTATGCGCAGAAACAACAAAAGCGCCGTAACAGTGTTTATATGCGCCGTGGAAATGAACAAATGCGCCGAAGTAATCTGTGCGTGACTCTGCGTGACCTGTACGGAACCTGCCTTCAAAAAAGCTCAGAAACGGTAAAATAAAGGGGCAAACGGCCCCACGGTGGGCGCCAAAAATGTAAGGGTAAAATAGTGATCAATCAAATGAATTAAATAAGACCCAAACATCAACAGAATAGTGAAACAAGAAGGATTCAATAAACGAAGCAATGAACAAACACAGTGCAAACCTCTCCCGTTTCGAAACTTCTGTTGTTCGCCTATCACAAATCGTCCTTTTGCAGATGAGATGAGCCCTCAGAGAGTGCAATCTTTTTAGCTGTTTGTAGGAAGTCGACAGTGAATGGCTGTGGTGATACGCAATGAAGATGAGCTCCAATGCAAGTATGTGATCTCAAGCTTGTAGATGACAAAGGGGTGCCAAAGGCGCGCTGGTGATATTTCTGTAGAGTAACGATGTCAAAAGCCTGGATGATTAGAATGGAGGGATGAAGCTTCATTTATAGACTTGGAAGAATAGGAATCAACGGTTGAGAGGAGATATGAAGATCAACGGCTGAGGATGGTTGAGGAATGTGCAACTAGTAGAAATGTGACAAGTGTCCCAGCTCTATCATGAAAGAGGGGATGTGACAAAATTGATTGGAGAGTTAACTCCATTGACTGGTCTGTTAACAGACTTGATTGATCAGTTAGAAGAATAAATTGTGGAACTGACTGAATTGATTGAGGATTTGACTCAATTGACAGGTTAGTTAACACTTTTGATTGATTAGTTAACTAACCTCTGATTTGAGAAGAAATAGGCCATGTGGGTGAGGGAAAATAAGATAATTAAATATTAAATATATTTAATTACATGTGCAACCTGATGAGGTGGACAAGGTGATGTGGATTTTTAGAATTTAGAACTTAGGATAGAGGAATTTGGATTAATTAAATAATTTATGATTATTTAATTGTGTAGGACATTTAGAAGAATTTTAATTAAATAAATAGAATTTATTTAATTATGGAACAGTGAATCAATTAAATAAATTTAGAATATTTATTTAATTAATAGAAGAATGGAATAAATATTTAGAATATTTATTTAGGATGATTCGTGTCATTTTTAGACGTATACAACCAACAGTTCCTTTTTATGTGACCTTGCTTGCCACAAAACCAACAAACACCGTCTCTACCTATAGATTTCCATCTTCACGCTCTATTGGATTCTTCTCTCTTTCTTTTGATCTTCCTCTATCTTCTATAGTCAAAGCGCTACCCAATGTTGATGTCTCAACCATGCTCTTCCTACGCATTTCTTCACTCAAAATTGTACCAACAACATCATCAAATTTTAACATATTTGAACCAAAAATAGAATTACTAACAGCCATAACCAAGCTATCCAAGCTTTCTGGCAAAGAGGACAAAAGTAAAAGAGCCCGAACTTCTTCATCAAAACTTATTTTTATAGAAGCTAACTAACTGATAACTATATTAAAATTATTTAAATGTTCAACTACAAAACTACCTTCAGCCATTTTCATATTAAACAACTGCCTTATTAAAAATACCTTATTCGATGCTAAGGGCTTCTCATACAACTTGTCCAAAATACCCATTAACTCCATAGATGTGGTTGCTTTAGATATGTTAAATGCTACAGATGGAGACAAGCACAATCGAATCACTCCCAATGCTTTTCTATCCAAAATATCCCAATCTTCATCTGGCATATTAGCTGGTTTCTTTGCCTTACCATGTAATGGTCTCCACAAATCTTTCTGGTATAGAAAATCCTCCATCTACATCTTCTACAATGGATAATTATGGCCATTGAACCTTTTGATCCTTCCTTCAATCGACATTGCTCCCACTCAAACTCGAACCTCTCCTACCAAACGATCAAGCACAACCAACTTTGATACCAATTGTTAAAGAATAAAATGGCAGAGAAAAACTAAATGCAAATAGATAAATCAAAACAGACACACAAAGAGCTGCAAGAAAGAACAACAAGATTTTTAACATGGTTCACAATGAAGGCTACATCCACAAATAGCAGGGGATTTCTCTTTTCTATTAAATCCAGAATACAACTCTGTTACAACAGATCACAGATATATATCCAACCTACAACAATTTCCACTCTACTTCCCTCAATGTCTATCAATAGATAATTAATAAAAACCTCTGAAAGACACTATTTTTAACCCCATCATGAAAATCTAAGAATCATAATATTAAGAGAATCTCAGAGATGTTGCAATAAAAAAGAGGTGGAAGTAACGTCTAATTGGGCTTCACTAAGAGGCGTTACACCAACACAATGATACTCTCTCTCCATCGAGAGAGTAAGAGAGCATCCCTGACACACACACAAGTCGAAACTAGTCGATGATCATTTAAATAGTAATATTTAAATTCAAAATTAATTATTGAAAATAAGGGGTTGTGACAGGCAATCACGCGAGCTTTCTTCCTAATGCACTGGTCCTAACTCAACTCACCAAGCTAACATGGATTTAACACCTTTCCTCGGCAATGACACCAAAATGATAGGCTGAAACTGAGGTAAATAATGAGATAGACTTAATGTTTAAGAAATAAAATTTTAGTTTGGTCTACATGTCAATCCAGGGGCGTAAACTTACGAAAGGCATCATGGCTATATGCGCAAGGGCTGTAGGTACTGAGGTGAGTGTGGATGAAATACAACTATAAAATTAAACCATTCATTAAACTGCTACATGAATTAAGAATGCTGCTATAAATTATAGAATTGTAAATAAAGCTACGACAGGACTGTGCAAGCTGCTATAGTAATTGTGCAGTAATCTACTACAAAACTGTATGTAAGTGACAGTAACTGCAATACTACAAAATTAGAAATTTAAAATCACGTAATGATTTTCTTAGAAGTTGAAAAACATGTAAATGAAAGAACTTAATAATCAACAATACAATCTATTTTTATTCCTACTATTCACACCTCTAACATAGAAACCACACCACAATATTTTTAAATAAAATAACACATAACAAATGATCTAAACAAAATAAAAGAATATCATCATGTTTCATCAAAGGGTGCCCTTCCTCTTAGTCCACGTGATGATTAAAACGTTGCTACAAAACTTTCTTCAGAATGCGAACTGCATATATTATTATTTTTGTTTCTGAAAATACATATATATCTCCCGCTTTCTCATGCCACTTCTCATATTTTATATAAGAAATGAAGCGTATTGATTTAGCTTGTTGTTTATTATTTTCATGCCCTTTCCTATTTTCACACCCCTCCTTTATTTCATGGTTTACAACTCATGGTGTACATTTATCCATGAATATAGGGAGTTGGCATGCAGTTATAACAACAACATAACATATAACTATAGTATTATTAGTTGCAACAACATAACATAGAACTATAGTATTATTAGTTGCAACAGAAAATTACTACTAGTTGCTTATTTTTGGCTTGTACCCATTACATATTACAAAGCTAGGATTTATCAATTATAACTAAAGTATTACTTAAGTAAATATTTATTAGAAATTATTTATTAGCTCAACCGTAATTGCTGGCAAATGCACCCATGGGTGACAGGAAGTCTGCATGTTCCATCTTTGTTGATATGTTACAAAAATTATTTTCCAAGGTTAGAATGACAATGCTTGTTAGTAAATACAATCGAATAATTATTTTATCTTATTTTATCTAAAAACTATATTAAATATCACTTATTTATATTTAATCACATGCAGCAAAAGGTGGTAAAAATGCATGATATAATATGAAAATAGAGCATGAAGGTGGGCATTAAGGTATATAAAAAAGGCTAGAATTTAGGATAAAATGGATGTAAATGTCTCTCATCAAGTGTCAACCCATAAGATGCTCACAAACCAAATTACAATCTTTTACTCGTCAAATTATCCTCAAACATTAACACAAGACCTATCAACCACAACTAGAACTAATCTCAAAATCACAATAACCTCAAACTAATAGACAAACAAACAACTAAAATAAACCATAAAATCTACTTTTCCAACACTAAAAATAATATTTCGCCCTTGACTCACTATCTATTCATAATCACGATCCTCAATTATCTAAGAAACGATACCTACCAAGACCTAGGTTGTCGTTTTATAATTAAAACAAGTATCTTATCACTATAGAAGGCCCGTAGCAACCTAATATCCACCTATTAGAACATATTAGTTGACAATGACATTTATGCAAACATACTAATCTTACAATGTCAAAATTATCCCATATGCACAATACATAAATTAGTCCCTATGTTAGTCTACATTTTTTTAAAAAAAAAAAATTATAAAGCCAAATAAAAACTCAGATAAGAGGTAGTTTACTGGACCAATCAGCCAGTTAGGAAACAAATTAGATTTGGATTCTGAAAAGTTAACTGCTTGGTTCCCATGGTAGAAAAGGAAGCACCAAGGTTTAAAGTTTTAAAAGGAAAGTTACGTTTTACCTTTAAGAAAGCTATCAATGAATATCATGAATATTACATTCATTCTTTACATCTCTTACTTAACTGATCACAGGTTAAGGTCTTAATTGGACTTATTGAAAAAATAATGTAAGTTGGATATAATGTCTCTAAGAGACGTTACCTCATTCAATGCAAAGATATCAGATTATACATCCAAATTAACAGAACCTTGTTCCCTGTTCAGAAGAGGTTATATCCTCAGATTATGCCATGCTTTGGAAAACGGATAGATACAGATTCTAATGGAGTCGATTACCTCTGATCCTTCTATTTTTGGACGCACAACTTGATAGTCAGATCACACGCGGCTCTACAGACTCAAAATGAAACCCTCACATCGAATACCTTTGAACAAATATTCCTCAAATCATATTCAGAGGTACTTGACACTCCAGAAAGGTTGGGGCGGCAGAAGTCTAAATCAAAAGAGCACTCCTAGTAATATTAGGAATTTTGTCAGATATAGCAAATGGTCTCAATGTTTCTACAAAAAAGATTTCTACAAGAAAAGGATGACAAATGCTTCAAAGGGACAGCATCAGTCACGTGAAATGCCAAAATTCATGGATTTGCATTTGAAAATTTACAGAGGAAACCAATAAAGCATGCAAATGCAATTAGTAAGAGGAAAACCAAACTGAATCCTTAACAAGCATCTGTCTATACCCTAACAGGGCTTTGAAAGGTATGAAGGCAAAAAGTGGATTCAAGGATAAAACACACAAACTGTTTGATAGAAAGCTTCAAAAAGATGTCATCATGGAATGCTATAATTGCAAGATACACGCAAGGCAAAAAGGTTGTTTAAAACATACCTCCAAAACAATTTCCTCAACTAAAATGATTGGATAAAAAATGTGAAAAGCACAGACACAGGAATTTTTAATTTGATGCTTGCCAGGTACACACAATTTGGACGGCACGATCACATTCCAAGATTGAGAAAACAAAATACACTATCCAGACTTACTAGGTCTTCTTGCAAAATTTCGTGCCTCTCTTTTCACTCAGAAAAAATGCTATGAACAGGTGGGATTGAAACCTTCAGCTTCATCGGAGTTCTCCCTGCCTCATTCCTGCAGAATCCTCCATTTCTCTCCCCATTCTCCCATATATATTTTGTGCTCCAAAAACAAATAGCAAAGTCCTTAATAAATGCCTACTACATTATCACTAATTTTAGTGGAACAATAATGCCAAGAGATACAAGCATCTTTTCTCACTAATTTTAACCAAAGCAATAAGAGCAATAATATCATGCATCATAGAGGGAATATTTCCTCTTGATCTGCCACTTCACCCTTGACCAAAATAACATTAAAATAATCTTTCTTCACTATATAATTTAAATTGCATTTACTTATAATTTTCAATTTGCATTATTAAATCTATTTGCGCCTTAATAATAGAACTATTTTTCTCAATGCAATTATCAAATAAATGCAATGCACCCACAAATGTAAATTTTGATCTATAAGAGAAATAGGTGGTGTGTGCATAGATTCCCTTCACATCACTTCGGTTTCAGTTGGCTAAACGCCCTCTGCCTCAATGTGTTAAACAATAAAATGACAGAGAAAAACTAAATGCAAATAGATAAATCAAAACACACATATAGACAGCTGCAAGAAAGAACAACAAGATTTTTAACGTGGTTCACCATGAAGGATACATCCACAAACAACAGGGGATTTCTCTTTTCTTTTAAATCCAGAATACAACTCTGTTACAGCAGATCACAGATATATATCCAACTTGCAACAATTTCCACTCCACTTCCCTCAATGTCTATCAATAGACAATTAATAAAAACCTCTGAAAGACACTATTTTTAACCCCATCATGGAAAATCTAAGAATAACAATATCCAAAGAATCTTAGAGACGTTGCAATAAAAAAGAGGTGGAAGTAACGTCTGATTAGGCTTCACTAAGAGGCATTACACCAACAATCTCCCACTTGAAGTCCAATCACTGCTACCAAGAGAGCTGCCTAGAGAAATCCCCCACTCCAGGCTTATTAACAAATCTTGACCAAGCCGAGAGAAGTCCTACAAAACTTGAACTTCTCCCTTGTTACGATCTTCATCAAAGCATCCACTTGATCCCATCTAATGACATTCAAAGAATGCGAAAGGACACCTCCTACCACCCACATGCAAAACCCAAAAAATCCTGAAAGAAGGCCAAATTTTCCGCTAACAATAGAAAAGAACAGAGTCACAAGCTTCCACACAAGTCCAGGGTTAGGCACTATCTGATTGTTCTACGCATTGGATCCATTCGCCCCCTCTGAAACAGTCGATTCCAGGTCCCACCCATGAGCTTCTAGGATTTGGGGACATAAGTTTCGATCCTCCTTACACACAGCCCACTCGGAGTCAAATGTTTTATCTTCTAGTCTAATATATTGATCACAACCTGCACTCTGCCCCAACTGAGAATCACCACCAATTTCATCTACCCTAGGTTCTTTGGCATCAAGTTGCTCACCATCACCTAACTGATCCCCAAAACTTTCACTATCAAGCATACTAAGAAAATCATTAATAACAGAATCAATTTTAGCATCTAATTGATCCAAAAAACTTTTCTGGGCAGTCCATATTTCACACAATGACGAATCTGAAGTAGGATGAACAACTCCCACTTCAACATGACTCTATTACATACAGGGTGCCTAATTTGCTGCCCCTTGCAATTACCAAGGCTTCCTTTTTAACTTTGCATCTATTTGATTCACAACTAATTTCACAACCTTGAGAACCCAATTGTTCAGCCGAGATTACATTTTGTTTGAGTTGGGGAATATATCTAACATCACGTAACAATCAAGTATATCCATTTTTCAGTTTTAATGAAATATCCCCTTTGCCAACAATATCACAAGAATCCTTGTTACCAAGAAAAACCTTACCGAAGTCACCAATTTGTAGATTTTTGAAATACTCCTTGCATGGAGTCACATGAAACGATGAACTTGAATCAAGCACCCAAACATTAGTTGGAATTTCTTCTTCGGTTAAAATAAGAACACCTGCATCTTCTTGGTATGCTACATTGGCTTCAACTTCCTTTGGTTGTTCTATAGATTTCTTGTAAGACCAGCAGTTCCTTTTTATGTGACCTTGCTTGCCACAAAACCAACAAACACCGTCTCTACCTATAGATTTTGATCTTCCTTGCAACTTTCCACGCTCTGTTGGATTCTTCTCTCTTTCTTTTGATCTTCCTCTAGCTTCTACAGTCAAAGCGCTACCTGATGTTGATGTCTCAACCATGCTCTTCCTACGCATTTCTTCACTCAAAACTGTACCAACAACATCATCAAATCTTAATGTATTTGAACCAGAAACAGAATTACTAACAGCCATAACCAAGCTATCCAAGCTTTCTGGCAAAGAGGACAAAAGTAAAAGAGCTCAAATTTCCTCATCAAAACTTATTTTTATAGAAGCTAACTGACTAATAACTGTATTAAAATTATTTAAATGTTCAGCTACAAAACTACCTTCAAACATTTTCATATTAAACAACTGCTTTATCAAAAATACCTTATTCGATGCTGAGGGCTTCTCATACAACTTGTCCAAAATACCCATTAACTCCATAGATGTGGTTGCTTTAGATATGTTAAATGCTACAGATGGAGACAAGCACAATCGAATCACTCCCAATGCTTTTCTATCCAAATATCCCAATCTTCATCTGGCATATTAGCCGGTTTCTTTGCCTTACCATGTAATGGTCTCTAGAAATCTTTCTGGTATAGAAAATCCTCCATCTGCCTCTTCTACAATGGATAATTATGGCCATTGAACCTTTTGATCCTTCCTTCTTCAATCGACATTGCTCCCACTCAAACTCGAACCTCTCTTGCCAAACGATCAAGCACAACCAACTTTGACACCAATTGTTAAACAATAAAATGACAGAGAAAAACTAAATGCAAATAGATAAATCAAAACACACACACACAGAGCTGCAAGAAAGAACAAGATTTTTAACATGGTTCACAATGAAGGCTACATCCACAAACAGCAGGGGATTTCTCTTTTCTATTAAATCCAGAATACAACTCTGTTACAACAGATCACAGATATATATCCAACCTACAACAATTTCCACTCCACTTCCCTCAATGTCTATCAATAGACAATTAATAAAAAGCTCTGAAAGACACTTTTTAACCCCATCGTGAAAATCTAAGAATAACAATATTAAGAGAATCTCAGAGACGTTGCCATAAAAAAGAGGTGGAAGTAACATCTGATTGGGCTTCACTAAGAGGTGTTACATCAACACAATGATACTCTCTCTCCATCGAGAGAGTAAGAGAGCATCCCTGACACACACAAAAGTCGAAACTAGTCGATGATCATTTAAATAGTAATATTTAAATTCAAAATTAATTATTGAAAATAAGGGGTTGTGATAGGCAATCACGTGAGCTTTCTTCCTAATGCACTGGTCCTAACTCAACTCACCAAGCTAACATGGCTTTAACACCTTTCCCTGGCAACGACGCCAAAATGATAGGCTGAAACTGAGGTAAATAATGAGATAGATTTAATGTTTAAGAAATGAAATTTTAGTTTGGTCTACGTGTCAATCCAGGGGCGTAAACTTACGAAAGGCATCATGGCTATATGCGCAAGGGCTGTAGGTAGTGAGGTGAGTGTGGATGAAATACAATTATAAAATTAAACCATTCATTAAACTGCTACATGAATTCTGAATGCTGCTATAAATTACAAAATTGTAAATAAAGCTACGACAGGACTGTGCAATATGCTATAGTAATTGTGCAGTAATCTGCTACAAAACTGTATGTAGGTGACAGTAACTGCAATACTACAAAATTAGAAATTTAAAATCACGTAATGATTTTCTTAGAAGTTGAAAAACATGTAAATGAAAGAACTTAATAATCAACAATACAATCTATTTTTATTCCTACTATTCACACCTCTAATATAGAAACCACACCACAATATTTTTAAATAAAATAACACATAACAAATGATCTAAACAAAATAAAAGAATATCATCGTGTTTCATCAGAGGGTGCCCTTCCTCTCAGTCCACGTGATGATTAAAACGTTGCTACAAAACTCTCTTCAGAATGTGAACTGCATATATTATTATTTTTGTTTCTGAAAATACATATATATCTCCCCCTTTCTCATGCCACTTCTCATAGTTTATATAAAAAATGAAGCATATTGATTTAGCTTGTTGTTTACTATTTTCATGCCCTTTCCTATTTTCACACCTCTCCTTTATTTCATGGTTTAAAACTCATGGTGTACATTTATCCATAAATATAGTGAGTTGGCATGTGGTTATAACAACATAACATAGAACTATAGTACTATTAGTTGCAACAACATAACATAGAACTATTGTATTATTAGTTGCAATAGAAAATTACTACTAGTTGCTTATTTTTGGCTCGTGGCCATTACATATTACAAAGCTAGGATTTATCAATTATAACTAAAGTATTACTTAAGTAAATATTTATTAGAAATTATTTATTAGCTCAACTGTAATTGTTGGCAAATGCACCCATGGGTGACAGGAAGTCTACATGTTCCATCTTTGTTGATATGCTACAGAAATTATTTTCCAAGGCTAGAATGATAATGCTTGTTAGTAAATACAATCGAATAATTATTTTATCTTATTTTATCTAAAAACTATATTAAATATCACTTATTTATATTTAATCATATGCAGCAAAAGGTGGTAAAAATGCATGATATAATATGCAAATAGAGCATGAAGGTGGGCACTAAGGTATATGAAAAAGGCTAGAATTTAGGATAAAATGGATGTAAATGTCTCTCATCAAGTGTCAACCCATAAGACGCTCACAAACCAAATTGCAATCTTTGACTTGTCAAATTATCCTCAAACGTTAACACAAGACCTATCAACCACAACTAGAACTAATCTCAAAACCACAAAAGCCAATTTCAAACTACAGTAAAACGCGCTAACTTTTTCTACCACAAACTGATAACCTCAAACTAATAGACAAACAAACAACTAAAATAAACCATAAAATCTACTTTTCCAAACCGATGCAAGATTATCACAATGCCCAAGGATGCTCTTGCATCACTATTACACCTAATGACACCCCTCAATAGCACTAACATGTCATCGTGTGGTCAAAGATCCATAGACAAGATGCCAATTTTGCACCATATAGGGAAATGGACACTCACATTGAGAATAAGGTGGGATGTTTAAAAAAGAACTTAGCAAAGTCCTAAGCAACCTGTAACATGCTCTAAAAGTATCCTACCAAAATGATTAGGCATCTTTGTAGAAATTACAAATAGAAACAAAACCTAAACAAACAATGATGAGGATGATTCCTCTTCCTTGAGATGAACAAGCCCATAATGACCAATAAAATCCCCCATGTTGAAACTAACAATGTAAACCAATTGCATGAAGCTACCTAGGGGCTCTTATCACCAAATTGGTATAATACTCAAAATTTTAGAGAGACAAAAGGTGTTAGACCACCTCTCCAAAGTTCCTCACAAGTTAACATGAGACCTCAAACTTTGAATCATCACATGAAGACCAACCCCTTGGTCACCACTTCTACTAAACCAAACCAAGGGATTTTACAACCACCCTAGTATTTTAAATTATACTCATGAAATGTGGGTAATAAGGCCCTTGTACCTTCACCTCATCCACCATAACTCAATGTGGCTACCATGTACTAGCCAAGTGGGATACCAGTAAACCAAGCTCAAACTTACAAAACCTATACAAGATTCCAACAAACAAATCTTGGATATCAAAATTATGCAACACCCTTTGGGTTCCAACAGTTAAACCCGAGATTCTAAAACCATCAAATTTATCTAGTCCCTCCAATATGATCCACCTTCTGGAGACTGCCACAATCCACACATGACCCCCTTTTCGAAGACATACCTAGAGTATTTAAAGGAGCCTTTGAACCATGCAATTAAAAGTGTCATATTAACTAGGCCACTCCCCAACCTTCTAAATTCAAAGGAGAGGGGGTCTAAATTCCCACATAAAAGCCTATGCCATAGCTAGTCGAGAACTCCTACCTTGGGATGCAATAGTTACTCAAATATTCCTAAAGACCTTGGATAGACTTGCTCTTGACTAGTATTACTAGTTACTAAAGGGCTAAATCTACTCATTTTGTAAACTCATTGGAAAGTTCATAATGACTTTGAACATAATCAAACCTATTAAAATTGAAATTAGAGAATTCCTAAGCATAAAATAGGATAAGAATGATTCAGTTGTCCCTAGTGGAGACAAGTTCTATACTCTTCTCCTAGTTCTCCCCACATGAACCACTAGGAGCTATGTGACCTCTTTTTTCATGCCCTTAGTAGGGATACCTAAGAGGAGATCCAAAAAATCCTTGACATATCCTATGAAGCAGCTTTAGAGAGTGCCCTTTGGATTGACCAGGTGAAGTTCTCAATAGTGGAAAAAGAACTTATAGAGAGAACAAAAGGTTAATTACTCAAGGCTAAACTAATAGTTAGAACATGAACAATAATAATAACATTAATCACTCTCTACACCAAATTTTTTAAAGAGTAACAAGAGTGGCACTACATATGGAGTTCCATATGTTTCACCTATCAAGAATAAAAATTGTGATAATAATTACAATTACAATAAAAACTACTATGGAAACAATAGAAAAATGCAAACTAAGAAAATCAAAACATCCACATGGTAGAAAAAACTAAAATATCCCCCCAAGAATAACTACTAATTGAGAGATAACAAACCATCAAATCACCCCTCTAAAGATAACCAATATAATCCTTATTGTAAGCCCAAGGGTTTCAATCTTGAGATTTTTTGTACTTTCTATAAGACTAGAGGACACAACACTCAAACCTATCGAGACTATAATAGATTTATCTCAAAATTACCTAAGAATCAACATATTTTCATATACATGTCCCCACTTCCTCAAGACATCCCAAATAAGAGTAACAACAACCAAGAACCCATCACTACCCAGAACTCCAACTTGAGGATCTATCAAATTTTTTTCCTACATCATGGGTACAACAATGCAACACAAAAATCCTCATACGGCCAAATGTTGTCTCAAATCTTGAAGATTCAAATATTTTGGCATCTTAGTTGGTTATAAAGGGACCAAAAAAAATGTTAGTATAGTGATTTTTCACTATAGGTGGAAAAATCCTTCTACCTTAGTAAGTTCTTGATTAGATTGTCTTGTGGCTAAGGTAGATCCTCTTTGCCTTAGTACATTTTATGTTTTTCCATGTTGTTGCATGGATCTAAGGTATGGTAGAAGAAAGATTCTGATACCAACTCTCATTACTGATCCACATCAACCTAGTAGGCATGTCATGTCCTTCAATTAAGAGAGTAACTTTTGATAGTGAGGCTCACCCCTTAGTGTCCTTTATATTTTTCCCATGCGGCTTTCTAAAAAATTCCACATGGTATGATCCCAAGGATCTAGCCCAAAAGTGTTGCTTTCTTTCTCTCTAAAGTAGCATGAGCCATTCATCTTGCCACACCATATCTCATCTAACATCCCATGAGAAAAGGAGCTCATTCTTTAATGCTATGGATAGTGAAGACTCTATGCAGTTAATTTTTTAAGCTTGGGGCCTTTCAAGCATGATTCAAGGGTGTTTTTGGCTTAATTAGAATTTGGTACCTGCTCACAATGACCTTAAAATCATTTAGAGCTAAAAGATTGCATCAAGCAAGAAATTTAGCTATTATTTTAAAAAACTCATAGGCCTCGCTTGCGATAGTCAATCTCAACCACCCTAGCAGTCGTTTGTGTAGAGTAGGTTTCAAAATTCAAAGACAAGAATCTTAAATCATCCTAAGAGTACTTCAACCACCTATAGGGATCATTTATGGTCATCACTCCTCTATATTCTAACTCTTTTGCTGCCCACATCTTAGCTAGATTCTTCCTTTTGCAAGATTCAAAATTTAAATTCTTATAATTGGGGTGAAAATTCTTTATGGGATGGGTGTTTTCTTATACATGGAGGCATTAGTGCTATATAATAGTTTAGAGTTTGCCTTATATGAATGAGCTTTGAGAGCCTCATGTATAAAGCAACTTCTTAGTCATCTTGTGATTAGGCTCCAAGGAAACCTGTGTATGTGTCTAAAGGTGTTAACCTTTCATTATATGTGGTTGGACAATACTATCTAAACCATTGATATAAGAAGATAAGACTCTTGAAGCTTTGATTCTTATTTATTGCAGACAAATTTTTTTGATTTGTGCTTATGTTTGTGCATTCATCATTTTTTCTATTCATTATTATGCCATGAGTTGTAAAGCCTTGAGAAGGATCATTAGAGGATATGTTTTGTGTGAGCCTTTTAATTTCTACTATATTCTCTCTCTCTCTCTCTCCAAAAAAATTAGGATTAAGTTAGAATAGATAAGGAACCAACCTTTTAATCCCAAAGATTTTCTTGTAGGTCAAAAGTCCCACATTTGCAAGACTTTCCATGCTTGATTGCCCTCTCAGGCACATGTTGTGCCTGAGTGGTTAAATCTAGATGATCAATAGTTTCTAGCTTTCTTGGTGGGACCTTATGTCTCACCCTCATTAAGATTTTGGTTAAGTCTTGGTTTATTTTCTTTTTGAAGTACATTTGTTGTTAATTCACTTGACAACTCTACATGCAAAAGAAGGGATTTCTGTATTCTCTAAAAGTGAGGATTCTTACTAGGTCCATCTTAAGCTCACAACCTTAATTCCTCAATATCCCTTTGACTCTAAATAAAATACCACACCTAAACCAAATCCAACCTTAGGCTAACCCCATTCAAAATCCTACAATACTTGAAAACCAACCAAATCTAACAACCATGGCCCAACCCTAGTAACAACCCTTTATAGAACAATGGTAGTCCTCTAATTGTGCCTATGGTATGGAATCTCATCCTTCCATCCACTCAAAAGACCCTCCTATCATACATTGGAGAGAATGTTTCAACCTCTATTAAACACTTTTAGTAGCTAACCTATGTGCTTGTCACAATGTAACCCAAGAGGATGTGGCTATGAGGTTTCTAACAACATCATTCAAAAGAAAGGCCTTAGCTTGGAATGGTATAGAAATATACCCCCTAACTCTGTAAGATCTTCAGATGAGTTAGTAGAAAATATACACAATAGGTTTAGAGAGAAGAGAGACCACCTCTCTATGATAAAACAATTGACCACCATTAAGAGGTCTCCAATGGAAATTGTGAAATTTTAACTAGTTTCATAAAACCTAGAATGGAACTCATCTAAGGATGAAGCCCCATCTCAAATGGTATTCCTATACTACTTAAAGGCATTCAATCTTGAGATTTATGTCATGATTTAGTCAATGGATGGTTCTAACTTACTTGCATCCTATGATATAGCTATGTCAGAAAAAATAGCTTAATACAAGCAAGGAAGCTTGTGCTTAGGTCTATAATGCCAATCTTTATTGATATTTATATACCCCCTACTCAAATACCTCTTCTTGTTGTAGCCTCTATTCTCAAACCTCCTCAAGTTGACTCCCAAATAACTAAAGAGTTGGAATAAATGAAAGGCCTTCTTAGGACTATCACTAATGAGTTAAATGCTCACAAAAGACAAGTTATTCCTCCTCCTAGGCCCTACCACCCAAATAAATAGGTCTATAGGCCTCTAAAACAATATCAAAACTAGTAAGGATAGTATCAAAGTCATCAAGTGCCTAACTCCTAGATAGTCTTAATGCAACTACATTTACAATAAGTCCCACCACTAAACCCTAGAAGAGATCTTGTCCCAGTTCAGAATAATTTCATTAAGGATCAAAATATATAGTGCTATCCATGTGCCTATCATGCTCCAAGTCATTTCCCAAAGATAAGTCCTTAGTAAATCTTATGTGAAAAAAGGAGGTAGGTAGATTTAGGTGAATAGGTCTAAGGGATGCCCCTTAAACCATCTACCTCAGAAGAATGACCAACACCGACACCAAAGCAAGCCCTATTTACATGGGATGAGGAAGAGCTATTTGTTAGTAATGAAGTGGTGGTCCCATTAGAAATACATTTGGTATAATATAACTACCTAACCAAAAACAAGAAGAGAACACTTGAGGGGCAACCTAAAGCAAACCAACCCAACCCTAGTGGGCACAAAACACTTATGATTCAAAAGCATATTTTTCCCACCACCCCAAAATAATCAACTCATCCTTTGGTTAAGAGACTAAGAAATCAATGGGTATCTTATTTGCTAAAAGCATAACTAGTTTCACCCTTCAGTGTGGTGGAACAAACGAAGAAAGCAATGGTCAATGTCACCTTATGGGAAATCGTGTAAATGGTAGATAAAATGAACCAGTTGAAGGGGGCCCTCAAGTAGTAATAAAACATCAAATTAAAGGAGCTAGATGACATTCCTTAAAGGAAAGCACTATAAGAGAGGCAACCAATAGTCCTAAAAGTATTTGGACTAGACTTAGGTAAACCTAAACTCTTTCTATTCTACCTTACTCTTACAATAGGTAAGAAATTGTTGCATAATTGTATGATTGACTTAAGGACTAGTACCTTTGTTATGCTCAAAAGAGTAGTAGATGCCTTAGGTTATCATATGATCCCATTGAAAAGGGAGTAACTCAATTCGTCGGTAAACCTATCAAGACCTTGGGAGTTATTAGGGATCTACCTCTTACTCTATATGTCTGTCACACTATCATTATGCCCCACTAGATGTTGTAGTTATTGAAATACCAGTCATGTTTAGGCTTTGCTTATATTAGGACTTCACAACTAAGTTTGGGGGTTACCTATCTCTAGACTAGACCCATATGTTCCTAAAAACAAGTTTGAACCTCCTAGTCAATCCCATTGTGCTCCACCATGTTAAGCAGAAGATAGAACCAAAATTCAACCCAAATTATGCATTAGTAGATGAAGAAGAGCCCCCTCCATCAAAATTCTCTACTAATGAGAGAATATTAATCACTCCTAATGAGTGGATAGATAGTTATTTGATCAAGTTTTCTAATTTAGACCCATTCAACCTATTTGATGAAATTAGAATGGGTACTTATGTGATTCTTGAAGAAATCTCATTCATCTTGAAAGTCTCAAAAGAAGTATCTAATAGTGCTAGGATGTAGAAATTGTGCGTTGATGGTGCTAACTGTATAATTGGAGTCAAATGCAACATTTTGTTTAGTCTATCCTTAGGGAGATAAGTATCAACTATCCTACAAATTATAGTTTGATTGCACCAATAACACGGCATAATACAAACCACTAATGCATGAGCTACAATATGTCGAGAGGAGGGGGATCAAGCACTTATAGATTTATTCTATTTTAGAGATAATTATAAAGCAAGGTCACAATGTGTGAGAAAGAACTCTTTAATGAAAGCCTACAAGCACCAAGTGTGTGACCTACTCGAGCTTTTTGATGTAATTAATCTCCAAGCCATTTTGAGAACATGAAATGTTGAAGCTAACAAAAGCTATGATTAGCTTTAAATTTGACATGGTAAGAGGCTTGCCCATGAATCACAACCATTTTAAACTCATCATTTAGCCTACCACTCCTAATAACATCATGCATTGGATAGTATTTGAGAATGATGCATAGATTGTTAGATTTATTCAATAATTTTCTAAATTTTAGAAGAAATGGCTCCTCAAGTGGAGAAGGCCTATGGAGATCCGATTCTCCAATTGAAAAGTAACAAATAATCGAGGGGGATGATACCTTATAGCGCATGTTTGAAGTCCTAATAAATCATGCCAAGATGGAAGATAATTGCTAACAAGAAGAACTACAAAGATGTAGAAATAACCTTAAAATAATTAATTTGGCTAAAGTTTGACCAAGAAAGAAAAGGAGCACCTTATCGACCTATGCACCATATATGACTAGGTCATGGACAAGTTTTAAAAAGGATTGAAAGACTATAACAAAGATTTAATACAACACATAGTTGAACTTCACCCTTAAGCCAAACTATTAAGATAGAGGCAAAGGATAGTCAATCCAAAAAATAGTGCTAATTATGAAGCAAGAGCTAACTAAGCTCACAAATTCCAAGATTATATATGTAGGTAATGAATGCTTTCAAACTTACAGGCATTAGTCATCTATAGCCACCAATAGTTGAAAATCATCAATCCAAAAATTGTCTTTTCTTTCAAATTGTACAAACAAAAGTATAGGGTAGAATGAATGAGCACATGATTATTTCTATCATCTTTTATCACTCTAGTAGACTATGAGTCATTGATCCCTCAAAATAGCTCAGTCCCTCTCATAGAGGGGAACACTTTTAGCATAATTATATTCTCTTCCTTTGTGTACACAACTTCGAAAGGCTATACCACTAGTACTTGCATTGAAAGGAGGTTCAATGGTTACTGTAAGTGCCTAAATATGTGTGGGATGACATGGCAGTTTGAGGATAATTTGGTGATCCATCTCAAAATCCATGAATGTGTGAACTATATCATCTAAACAATATTCATGCTTGATAACATTTTCTTCAACATATTTTGCCCCTTGTCCATCTTGTTCAATCCCTAAATTGAGTTCCAAGTTCTTGCATGCATCAAAAACCCTTTTGCAGAACTTCAACTAGAGGGTCACCTAGGTGAGTTACCTTAAGTTGTAGGGTCACCTAGGGGTGACCTACCCTAGAAAAAGGGGTGACTCTATTCTCAAAAGGGGTGACCCTATCATCTTTTGGAACATGTGATTGCTTTCAATTCCAACTAGTTTGGCATCATTTTTGCTTGTGATTGAGATTTCTCTCCACCCCTGACTAAACCTTTACTTCCCCTAATCGATTCTCCTCTCCTCTTAACTCTCAATTAGTTCTTTAGTCTACTCCAAATTAGTCTTTTGTTATCTCTCAATTAGTCTCTTGTGATCTCCCAGTCAGTCCTTCTGTTAGCTCCTAATCAACTCTACCATTGGTGTTGCTTCTCCTGCTATAAATACCTTCCCCCCATTAGTTTTAGGAGAGGCTATTCATTTCTTATAATCTTTCCATTCTTTCTAAGAGATCTCATTCCTTTTACTTTGATCCCAACATGAGGATAGTGAATCACCTCCAGAGAATCAAGTCATTGTATTATAGCCCCCACAAGCATTTGTATGCTTCCATAAGACTTTGTGATCCTTTTCTATTCTACTTTCAAAGTTTCAAAGCTTCTTAAATCTTCCATACAATCTCCAATTTCCCAAAGCATCCCAATTTTTTCCCCTATCATCAAGAGGAGGTTCCAAATTTTGTTGTAGAGGAGAATATCAAAAGCTAGATCCCTAAGGACAAAAGCCTACACCGTGCCACTAAAAGTTGCTTCTAGTTTTCATAAGTTCCTTTAATCTAAAATGTTTCTTTTTGATTTAGTAATTAGAAAATTCACTTTGCCCTAGAAGAGTAAAATTCTTTATTTCTTCTTGGTTAGATTAGAATTTCCTGCTTTTACTAGATTTAAATCTTAGATTAGATGCATTGTATTTTCTTTCATTAGATTAAGATTACATCTAAAAAATGAAACACAAAACACCATAAATAATAGAAAATTGCATTAGGGAAAAGCCATTTTAGGTTTGCATTCATTTAAAGAAATTTTAATTTTCAGTAATAGTAATTATATAATCTTTGAAATTGGGGAAAATACAAAAAGAAACTAGATTAATTTCATTTCAGCATTCATTTAGATTTAGTTCATCACAAAACCAAAAACAAAAGCACATGAAGATAAATCCCTCAATTTCAAAACAAGGCATTCAATGATTCAATGCTCAACAAAATCTTAAACAATAAAAATGCACTCAAATCTTCCTTCTTCCTCACTCAGCTTTCATGCTCGATATGTCCTAGAATAAGATAAGATTAGGTTAAACTAGTATTAGACAAAATCAAGAGAACCTACCAATTCAAGAAAATCCCATCAAAGAAGTAGCCCAGGGACAAACTAAAATTCTAAGGCTAATCAAAGAACAAAATAAGAAAAGACAACACAAAGAGAAGAATTTCATGCTAGAGAGCTCAGATTTCTTGAGGAATTAATGAATTGAAGAGAGAAGGTTGAATATGATTTTTCCTTCTTGTTGTTGATGAGTTAAATAAAATTAGAGTGAACAACCCTCTGGGGAACATAACGATTATGAAAATTACATCATTGCAATGCCATTGGATCAACATCAATCTCAAGAACACAATTGTTTACATTCAACCACATCATAACAACAACACAACAAACCACAACAACAATCTTTCTACTACCTACAACATTTTGCTTCCCCATGAACATAACAACCATCTATCCCATCCCCGCTCAACTGGATCTTGCTACAAGAGTAGGAGTGACTAGGTGGGTGCCTTTAGTAAGGGGCAATGTGTGTGCTATTTCAAAGTTTTATTCATTCGCGTTGTGCTTGAGTTGATTTCAAGCAACACAATTATATTGATTGCAATTTATATAAAATAATATGTAGAAATCTAAACTTACTCCTAAATATAAATATAGTATAGATGAGATGTCTATATTTATGTAATTCAATTGTTTCCATAAAAAACCAACATGCACATCCCAAATTTAATGTTGTGTAAAGCTCTTCAATAAATTGAATGCCTTACAAATTTGAAATATTATTAGAAATAATTGTGAAATTCTATGGAAAATGAAAATTTATGATTTTGAATGTGTACATATAAAACCCAAAAGCTATATTGATTTAGAAGTGATAGGTTACAATGAATATATCAAAATTTTGGTGTAAATTATGTCACAGATGATCTAGCTCAAGATTTGTAGTGTTTGTAAGCACTAAAAAAGTGCATGGGCCTAGATGGCAGTTTGATGATGATATGAAAGCCCAGCCCATGGCCCATGAAGGCATGAATTACACTCCTCTTAGCAATCTCACACTTGATGACGTGTCCCCTAGTGTTTTTACCCCCTTGACCATCTTTTTTAGCCTCCAAATTAAGTTCTAATACTTCACAATTGCAAGACAACCCTTTATAGATCCTTAATAGGAGGATCACCTGAGAGACCCTAGGGTCACTCATGTGACTTGTCCTTAAGTTGTAGGGTTGCTTGGGTGACCTAAATTGGCAAAAGGGGTGACCCTATCATGTTTTGGCATGCATGATTTCTTTCAGTTTCACTCAATTTACTTCCATTATTAGTTTTGGATTGAGATTTTCTCCATGCACAACTAAGCTATCACTTTCGTTGACTATTTTTTATCTCCCAATCATCCTTTTCTTAACTCCCAATCATCCTTTTATTAACTCCCAATCAATCCATAGCAATCTTCCAATAAGTCTCATGTCCTCTCCTCTTTATCTTCTTTGATCTTCCAATCAACTCTCCAGTTCACTCTCGAATCACCCCCACCATTGGTGTTGATTTTCTACCTATAAATATCCTCCTCCTCTCTTGTTTTAGGGGAGGATGAGAATTATTCATGCATTCTTTTTTCTTTGTTAGGAGACAATTCATCTCTAGAATATTTGAGCTTATGCATAGCAGCCCCCATAGCATTCTTATGCTTGTATAGGAGTTCGTGAGCCTTTTTCTTATGTTTTTCTTTTGCTTCTATGCCATAATCAATTCAATTCCATTATATCCCCATCTTTATCCCTGTCATCAGGAGAAGGGCCCCATTGCTGTAGAGGAGACAATTGCTATTAGATCTCTAAGGACACAAGCTCAGAATCGGCACTCTTCATATATTCATAGGTTTTTTTCAATTGTTTTCAATATTAAAATAACACATTCTCTCACCCTTGGGACAGTAAAAATTCCTTTTATTTTCTCTTGGTAGGTTTAGAATTTATTTCTTACTAGATTTAGATTTACTTTTTGTTGTGCTTAGAGTAATTGCATTTTAATTTCTTAGAATAATTCACATTCAAAAAATGATTCGTAAAAACAACAAAAACATAGCAAAATTGCATTTTGGAAAAGTCATTTAGATCTACACTTAGGAAATATTATCATTTTTATTTTCAATAGTAATTAGATCATACTTGAAAATTGGAAAAAGAACAAAAAGAAGCTTGCATTTATTTAGAGTAATTGTATTTATAAATTCATATAACTTTCAAAAACAAACATTCATAGCAAGAAGGAAAGCCCTCAATTCCATCATGAGGCATGCAACTTGCAACTTTCAATCAATAAACAAAAAAACTTTCAAACAAAGGAAATCCCTTGATTCCATTATGAAGCGCACAACACATAACACTTTCAAAATGAAAACAAAACATCCATATCCTCGACTCAACACTTGATGTGCCCTAGAGTGAGGGAGATTGCATCAAAACAATCTTAGAAGAGATAAGGGAAAACCTATTGGTTTAGGAAAACCCTATAGAAGAAGTCATTCAAGAACAAACAAAACTCTTACAAAAAATAAAGTGTGACACAATTATGGCCCATAGTCTAAGAATATTCTAGATTCAAGGCCAAATTATAAACTGGTTTTACAAAGAAACAAGATGAGATTTGGAAATCATAAGAGAGGCAGGGAAAGAAAACCTCAACTTATTACAAGAACTGGCCTCTCAATTGTGTCAACTAAATCAAGACAATCAAAACCATCAATAACCACACACACAAATAAATAACACGACTAACACAATTGCTATTCATGACATTCTACTTCCTCATTAACAAAACAATCGCTCAGTCCCACCATTACTCGACTAGATCCTACCATGAGAGCATGAGTGATTGGTTGGGTACCCTCAGCAAAGTCATCTTTCTTTTTTAATTTTCCCCTACCATCTTTCTTTTCTCATTTTCCCCTATTTTCTTATTCCTTCTCACCGTGGTCCATTGATTGTTGTCATCTCCCATTTGCTCTAGCGAAGGAGCCCCTAAGATTTTTTCGTTTGCTTCTGTCTGGTCCTGATTTGTCTGAAGATTTTCACTTGGACATTCTTTGTTACATACCGTGTTTGAAGTAACTAGTGGCTCCTGGTAGATCTCAGAGGTCAAAGATTTTGAAAAAGGAGAAACTGCACCATCACCCTCAATTGATTTATTTATATTCCAACTAGAAGATTCTTGCTCCCTTTGAGGCGGGGAAGGGGAAATCTTGGATTTATCTTCTGTTTGTGATCTAGAAGGAACAAGATAATGTTGGGGCTCAACCCCAGTCCACCACGTAGGTTTACCCCTTGGAACTAATTTGCCTCGCTCATGATCTTGCAATTTTTGACACCGGGTTGTAAAGTGATCTGTTAAAAAACATTTCCTACATCAGAAAGTGATTTTTCATAATCTACTGGTTGTTTCTAGCAACGATTACCTACCTTCAGCGAAATCTCCATGGGAAGACCTTTGGAAAGATCCATTTCCACACAAATTCATGCGCAAGTTGAGCATTATTAATTGGTTGTTTCCTCTGAGCAGTAGAGATACTTGCCTAAACCATTTCCTATAGCCTGTAGGCAATCAAATTCCCAGAATTGGAAAGGAAGATATGGCAATCTTACCTAGAAAAAGGCAGAGGAGAAGGTCTTGGTTTGCAGATCAAAACAGGGAAACCAAGGTTTCATGCATAAGAAGTCTCCTTAAAGAGCCCACAGACCATTTTTAAGCACCCAGTCCTTATCTGCAAGAGACTCAAATTCAAGGATAAAAAACCCCTTGGCACAGGGAAACAGGCAAATTTCTTCCTCCAAAAAATCTCACCAATTTTCTGAAATCCATGCATGAAGGTCGCTTAACTTCGGCCACAATTTTGTGAACCTGCAAATTAGGGCTTGATTCTGCAATAATTCCTCCCGTTCGTCAACAAAACCATCCAAACTTATTTTAGGTGTCGAAGCTGAAACCTAAATAGGAACGGTGCCTCTAGTTTGAGCGGTAACACTCTGATCGAGACCCCCAAAGCCCTGGAGTGAAGCCTGTTGGCACGGGGGGGGGTTGGTAGAGGGTAGGGGGTGATTGGGGCACTCCGCAAGCCCTATCCTCTACACAAAGAGCATTTTTGAAGCTGCGAGCTCTGAACTGGTCCGTATGCCCACATTTGGATGCAAATCTTGAGTCGCCAACATCATGGGGAGCATTGCCAGAGCCAAAGACAGCATTGCCGGAGTGGTGTGAAGGAAAAGCAAAAACAGAGTTTGCGCGAGGTATTTCAGAGGAATCCTAGACTCATAAAATAACTTATTAATATGAATATTTACACAATATAATAATATATTAATATTTAGATCGCTACAATATTTTAATTTAGTCACTCATAATTCAATTAAACAAGTTAATTTGTTAGTATTGCCACCTACTAGATTTTTCTCCTCAATTTTAAATGTTTGTTTCACATTAATATTTAGATCACTACAATATTTTAATTTTTAATATTTATACATAAAAGAACAAGTGCCACATAGTGGCGAGTACCTGTCTTGGTAGTATTGTAATAATAACAATTATTTAGTTATTGAAGGATGGGCTATTAAAAAGTGATTCTTGAGTGAGCTTGACAACACTTGGAGATTGAATCTGACATAAGGTGGCTTAACATGAAATTGTTGCCTTTGTAGTATTGTAATAATAGCAATTATTTAGAAAATTATTTGTTTAATAATAATAAAATATTTGTTTAATAACGCACGAAGAATTTAACCACTCATAATTTAATTAAACAAGCTAATGTATTAGTATTGCTAGCTTCTCAATTTTAGGTGTTTTTTTCACTCAAAATAATATATATATATATAATTTTCATAAGGTTGAATATTATATTAATATGAATATTCCACAATTAAATTAGATAGCTATAATATATTAATATTGAATATATTTGCACCAATAGACATCAATATTTTATTTTACTATGTTTCAATAAATTTTATTATAAAAATAGTATCAATATATTATTTTATAGATATTTATATAATTACAATGAAGAAAAATTAAATAATCATATAAATATAAATATATATTTTTTGATTGGTAAGTGAGGGATTTTTAGGCTGGCCCACTCCAGCGGAGGTCACAAGGGGGACCTCCTCCCCATAGAACTACCACCACCACTGCAGCGCGGATCGCCAGTAGTGCGGCCCTGCTAAGTCTGACATCATGCCGCTTGTGGCGTGGATCGCCATTGGTAGATTCGTCATTGTACACCATTGCTACCACGACCTGTCGAGCTGCGGAGACCAGAGAACACCAGAATTCGAGCACACTCCACTTAAGGACCTCGGAGTGCCATGCATCACCTACATAGAGCCATAACCATTTAGAAGCCAAGATGTCTTTGGGGGGATTTGAACCTTGGTCTCCACAATAAGGACCAAGTGGTCTTAACCACTAGACCACACCCACTCGACATATAAATATAAATATTACACAATATAATATATTAATATTTACATCACTACAATATTTTATTTTTTAATATTTATATAGAAAAGAATATGATAGCTATACAATGATCAAAACTAAATAATGACATTAATATGAATATTATATTAGTATAAATATTACAATTTTTGTTATAATATTTGCAGACTTCAAGAAAAAAATTTATTTGTTTAACATTAAAAAAAATTATTTATCACTCATAATTTAATTAAACAAGTTAATTTGTTAGTATCTTCCACCCGAATTTTTTTGCTCAATTTTAGGTGTTTGTTTCACTCAAAATAGTATTTCTGCGAAATCCGCCCTTAGAGGTCAAATTTTGAGCCAATCACAATATAGATAAATCATTTTCCCAATAATTTTTGTTAAAATTTTCTCATGTAGACTTAGAAAAATTTAAAATTTGTTCAACATGAAAAATAATACTTTGTTTTGATTGGTTTATATAGATAGATTAATCACTAGATAAAAGAAACTTGGGGTTAGGGTTAAGATTACAATTAGAATTACCTACAATAAGAATTATGGTTAGGGTTAGAATTAGGGTTACAACTATGGTTAGAATTAGGGTTGGGGTTAAGGTTATAATTAGGGAGAGAATTAGTTATATTATTGTTACCAATTTTTCACCTACAACTCAAATTGGCTTGGCAGAGCTGAAACATTTATTCCATTTTAAGATGAAAGATTTTTAACATTTTCTGCTATGTTGTTTTAGCATAGTTTAAAGTGTTTGAAAAGAAGAGGGTTCAGTTTTATCATTGTTATAACAAAAGAGAGAAATTCAGTTCATCATTCATTGCTTTGCAGAGTTTTTATGAGAGATAGAAGTTATTTCATTTCACATTACAATGTTCATTCATTTTGACAAATGAGATATATACAAACTGAGTAAGCATTACATTGAATGAAAGCAAGAAAGATCAAATGTCCCACACAAGGCGTGGGAGTAGCTGAGCCAATACATCAGAAAGAATATACTATGCACCTAAGAAAGCTAAAGTAATGAAGTAGATAAGATAAAGCATATCTATCATTGCCTGTTGAAGTTTTGAACTGATCCTTGTTGTAGCTAACTCCTCTTTGCTCCCGACCTTTGAATAAACCTGTAGAGATGGAGAGAGATATGTTAGAGCTCGAGATATGATGTATCCTATGTACTTCATCAAACAAAGAAAATGCATTCTTTATGATGCACTGAGTCAGAAGATCACATCATCCATATGCAAGAGAACCTGAAGAGATGAAACATCATCGAGCTTCACTATTTTTTAAACTAACATGTTTGTTTCCTGTGCAGGTATCTAAGAAGTTATGTTGCTGGTTTGAAGACATTTCAGCATGTGGTGCAAAGTGGGCTCCCACAAGGGTAGACCCCAGCATGCTGCCCCTGAATCTCAAGGGGAATGAAATAGTAATACATATTCATATTGTTCAAACATAATACATTCAGTTGAAGGAGTGTCACATCAAGTGAGTGCATGAACTTTAAGTTCATTACCCATCCATGATCATCAGTTCAAATGATGAAATGATAACCATACATGAGCAGTGAACTTGTCCAAGATAGATCAATAGTGTGTGGAACTGAGTAAGGCATTATCAACATTATGTTTTTGTGTTATTTCATTCATTGACTATCTCATTGTCATCTGTTTGCATTCAAGACATTCAAGAACATTCTAGTCTCACCATGCAGCCTTGCAGAGGAGGAAATAGTTCAAATAGAGGCCATGACAGAATGTGGCTTTATTAAGTGCTTGCATGTTCAGGACAACACTCTTGTGCTAATCAGAGAATAATCCATGCATCATATGAAGCATAATCACAAATGAAAGATATCTCATTCATGTTCTTTTCAAGGAAAATAAGAGGATAGCAATACAGAAAGTACAGGTGCAACTACAGGAGGTAGCACATGAAGTTGCAAGTTATACATAGAATGTCCATGCCTCAGCTAGTGAAATGAAAGAGCCATTATCATTAAATATGGTATGTATATGAATACATTTGATATAGTATAGTAAAACTGGACAACAAGAGTATATGTCATGTCACAGGTTGGATGTGATCATACCAAGTGTATATAGAGCAGATAAACAAAAGTGCCACAATGATCAAATAATGTATGCAGTTGTCATTAATGGTGATCAGAGAGTGAAGACTTTGCTTCAGAATATCAAGAGATCTCTATTTTAGAAATATAAAAATGGCAGTATCTATAAAGTCTGGTGGTGCAGAAAGAAATAACATGAATATTATCATTATAGAGTTCATATGGAGTAGCAAAGAAGATAAAGCCACAATCTTTCTGTGTTGAAAAATGGAACAACAAATGATAGAGAATACATTTGAAGCAATATATGAAGTTCTCGGCCTCAATGATGAACAAGAGATTATCACAGTGCATGATAGCAGACTTAGAGATTTCCATTAAGTCACTGTGGTAAAAGAGCAACAATGACATAATACCCAGATAATTCATTCTAGCCGCGGCCATGAAGGATTTTATAATCCACAAGATAGCAACCAGAGTATGAAAATCTTCAAATTTGCATAATCTTATAATAGCTCGAGCTCAAGTCAAGTTTCTTCCACAAGACAAAAAAAACAAAATATCATATATATTGTGTAGGTTCAAAGTCGCAGCCGAAGAATGCATTTTTCATCACAAAGTGTCTAAACCCTTATCATATTGCATAGTGAAAATCAGATACAGGAGAAGGTATAGGGTTCGAGCCCATGAGGGTTTGTAAAAAAGGAAACACTCAAAAAACGTGTAATATGCCAAATATAGCCGTGACCCAGCAAAAGGTTTGTATTTTGTACTTTCAGAAATGGAAGAACAATATAATTTTATTATCTTCTATATACATAAAATGAATGAAAAGACCATTTTTGTGCCATCAAAGTCGCGGCCAGAGTGAGTCTTTTTCTCACAGGAGGTTAAAACCCACATGGGGGTTTTGTACAAGATCTCAAATGCAGAACAATGGAGAAGTTTGAACTCATAGAGACAAAGTAATACTCATAACTAAGAGAACTGGTAAGTATATGGCCGCAGCCTCCAATAAGGAGAAAATATATAGAAATTTCCCATAGATCTTTCACAGAGTACAAGATATAAGCAAATGTTTCTATGTTCGACCAGAGAAAGCTACAGGAAATGAAGAAGCATTAACATGAAAAACTTACCTTTTGTTTTCTGTAAGAGCACATGTCGAGATCACAGAGAATAGCTTCAGAAACAGTTCTTCATGGTGGCCTCAAACAAGGGTGTGTCGACAAAAAGAAACAGAGAGGAAAGAATGCATCAGAAAACTTAGTATGGTTTTGGCTTAAAAGCCAAGTTTTGCATCCAGAATTAAAGAATATGGGTCAAATCTGTGATAGGAGTTCTTACCTTCTATTTTCCTGTCAGAATCTTCAAGAGAATGCATGGAGATCCCTCAGAAACTACAGAGAATCAAGTTTTCCCCTTCAAACCCTAACCACCATGGCAGCTGTGCAACAGAGTCCTCTCATCAAAAAGTTGCAAAGTGAAATAAACCCGAAAAGTTAGGGCTAGGGTTCTTTTGTCTTAGGGTTTTCATTTTAGCCCTAATTCGATTGTGATTTTTATCACATCGAATTATTTTTTCAAAGATTTGGCTAATACCCTCGAGGGTATCATTTGCCCCTTTAGAGATGTTCGATGCCTAGGCTTTATGTCTTAGAGGTTATTTAGCCACTTTTGAAAGGTAAGTAAACCTTCAATAATGCCTTAGATTATTTACAAACCAAATGGAGGGCAGGCCCTAGAGGCTTTTTTTTTCAAACCATTTAATATGCCTTCAAACAATTTTTATGATTTTTATAGAAAATCAAATGCCCAATGAGATATATTATACTTGGCAAGATAAAATCAAAAGCCTTGTATTTTTTTTTTTTGCAAGAATCAAATCAAATCAAATCGAGAAAATAAAACTGCAAATCTTTGTAAAACAATATTTAAAGCAATATCTCTATAAATTGCTTTTAAATATTTGTTATTTATATGCAGTTAAAGCAAAGAAAAGATAGAAAAAATCGTTCCTTTGGGCGAAATTGAGCATATATGGGCAAAATGAGGCTTTTATTGATTAGGTAAAGCCTGATTTTGAGGAGATTTTGGTGGGACCACTTGGGATATTAGTTTGGCAGCTTTTCTTTTCAGTTTGGAGGCATTTTAGTGTTCTTTTTTGTAGCTTTTCAGTGGATCTCGAAAATGACTTGGAGGATTGCTTTTGGAGAGGTTTTTGCAGAGTTTTTCTATTTTTCCATCTTGGGAAAAATTGGAGGCATATATTGGAGAAAAACTTAGTTTTTTTCTCAGTTTAGATCATTGTTTCTTCTCTCTTGTTCACCTGCAGAGAGCTTGTAAACACTTTTGTACTCAGTTTCTACTCCTTTCAGTTTCAATGGAGCAGCAGAGTTCTCCTTTTCATACTTCCCAATTCGTTTTGCAGTCAATGCTTTGGTATTCAATTGTGATTCAATTTTTGAATCCTTTTCCTATGTCTCATTGTTACAAGATTGAGTGTGGGAGTTTCATGTAATGCAAGTTGCATGTTATGTTTAGCCTGGTTAGTGGGTTGAAGTTGTGATAAAACTTGTGTTTGTCCTTCATGCAAATCTCTAGCTTTCAAGCTTTCATGCAAATTACTTAGGTATTACATTGTTTTAGTGAAGTTGTGAGGATAAAAGGCTTTGTGAGGCTGATTGTGAGTCAATAGATAAAATTCTGGTAAAATATCCTTAGGTTTTAGAATTTAATTTTCAGTTATCTTCTTAACCCTTTCTTCAGGAAGTCTTTTAGATTAGGTGATTTACTAGGGGAACCAACCCGCTCTGGAGGTTCACTCCAAGTTTTAGGCAACCCACAGGCCTAGGAGTATTCCCATGTGTCAATAGGTAGCTAAGTTGATAACTTAGCATTTGGGTGCATACTTTGATTGACAACAGTTTTTGGCATGCCTGGTGGGATAGTTTGAAATCTCGCAGTTCAAAGCTCATCATTTCGTTGTTGGTTCTTGGTGTGTGCACCAACAATCTTAGCCTTTGGAGGTGAATTCTTCAAACACATCTGGCAACCCCGGATCAAGATCTACTAGTTTTAATAGATCAAGTGCTGGTATGTTACAAAAATCAAGCTTTTATTCTTATTTCCAGCTCTTCATATGAGTAGAAATGTCAAATTTTCATAGTCAATATGTATACCCACCTCCATAGTGTGCAAATACTATCAACCAACCTTCTTACCAACCATACCCAAGTAACCACAATGCTAGTTTTTGTCCAAATAATCCTATTATAACAAGCTACCAACTTACTTAAGATGCTTACCACCCACCCACCCTTGCCCAATCTTCCAATCAACCTCAAAATTCTGAAATTATGAAGCTTAGAGACATTTTGTTAGACTACAACAAGCAGATGGATGAAATTAAGAGGCAATATGAGTATAATCAACAATAGGAAGAGCTGGCTTATCAAGCCTATCTTCATGAGTAGGAGCTAGAGGCACAAAGGATACAATTTGAAAGGGAGATCTTTGTGAAAGAGGAGCAGATGAGACTTTTGCTCACTCAAACACATAGGCATCAAGTTCAAGCAGCTCCTGTGATTCCAAATTAGTCTTTTCAAGAAGAGGTTCATAATCATAAGTTTCCAAGTTTCAAGCAAAGTGAACCTCTTATCCCTTCCAAAGTCAAGATTCCAAGTTTCAGAGATCCTTTGCCATTGCAAGAGCCTAAGTTGGCATAGTCTGAATTTGTTATGCTTCAAAACTAACCACTTGAAGAGCCCTTTTTCCTCCAAGAAAATCAAGAAGCTCCCTAGAGAATCAAAATTGTAAGTTTCAGAAGTTCTAATTTTGCTCAGAAGCCTATTTGCATTCAAAACCAGTCCATTAATCCTTAGTTTTAGTCATATCAAGAACTTGAACCAGGTCATCAAACTTTTGAACAACCATGGCAGCCTTCTTGGACTAAGTATCCTGGTTATAAAATGTTGAATCTTGTTAAGGCTACCCCTCCCAAATCAATCCAAAATCAAGACGAAGAAAAGGTAGAAAATTTTGAACTAATCAAGATTCCAAGTTGGTGTGGTGAACGGGAGAAAAAGATTTTAGAGCCCAAGCCAATCAAAATTTTAGATTTCAAGCTAGCAGCCGAAGGTTCTTGCAGTCCTTTTTGTACCACCAAATCAGAAAGATCAGATATGGAGCAAGAGGATGCTGATGTTTGTGTTGCATTCCCAGCTGATTACGAGCATGATGCATATGAAAAGGATGTTGGTTCAAACTTGACACCGAATCCTTTGCATTTCAATTCATTTGAAAATTTTTCTAATTTTGTTTATAAGATGAATGAAAGCAAAGTATAGAGGTCACAAGGTGAAAGTCTTCGGTTGCAAAGATAGAATGCCCAAGTTTCATTGGAGGAAGCACTGCATGAGGAGGGAGAATTAGTTTCTTTGTTCGATTAGTTACCTGGTTTTGTGGAACCAGATGAGGACATCATGCTCATACCAAGGACAACAATTTTAGAACAACAAGAGGATCCTCAACAATATGAGGAGTTGTTGATTGAAGCTAAGCAATCTGACAATGGGGTCTTGGATCAAGTAGAAAAGTGTGAAGGTAAGCCTATCATGGAACTTACACAGTAGCTAAGAGCTGTTATGAGGTAAAAAATAGGCCTCTTTTATCAGAAATTCAAGAGGAATGTGACGAACTTTCATTTTGGGATGACCTTGATGATTTTGTTGCAAATTTAGATAATGTGGAAAGGTTTTCAGTTAGTCTATTTAATGAGCTTCCTAGCTTTGAGGTTGGAGATGAAAATAACATGTCTATGCCAAGTCTTGACCATCAGAGTGTTGCAAAATATTCAGACAAGGTGCTGATTCATGAACACCTATATGAAAGCAATCCTAATTTGACTGATGAGAATCTGTTTCAACATGAAATTAAGCTTTTTTTCTCATGCTTGGATGTTATGCCAACACCTTTGGAGGAGGAAAGTGTTGATTAACAAGAACACCCTATAGAGGAAGGTTACCTTGGACAGCCAAATCAACAGGCTGAAGGGACAACAGATCCTAAGCAATAAACCAGTAGTGAAAGTCCAAGTTTCATCCTTGAAAGAGGATGCCCAATTAGGGATTTAGCTGGCAGGGAGCTAAATAAGGAGCCACATGTTATTGTTGTACCCAAGGAGGAGATTACAGCCTCAGGACATCAGACCCAACTCACCTCTTCATCCCAAATAAGTCGTATGCTTGATCAAACTCAAGAGGTGAGTGAGTTTGGTTATGTTCTTCATGATGCATCACAATAGTTTGTGGGGTATCTTCTTTTTTTCCCATTTCTTATCAGTGGTCTATAATCTTGCAAAACATCCCATGTTGGTTAGAAGGGGGAGTTATTTTACAAAGATAGTGAATGGGTTTATTTGACCAGCTTCTTTGGCTGGTTAGAGTAGGTTAGAGTTAGTGTTTTCAGTTAATAAGTGCTTTATGCACATTTCTTTCAGTTATTTTCTTTCCCTAAGTGCTTCTGCACATGTTTTCTAGCCACTAGGGCCCTTTAGTTTGATTTTAGTTTGGTTCTGTTTGGTTTTCTGCTGCTATTTGGAGTAGTTGGCAGCTATGTTTCACAAGTTTTTTGAGTTTGAGAAGAGCAGAGTTTGATTCCATGCCCAATGGATGACTAAGGCAACTGGTCTTGATGCTTAGTAGGCAAGCATTTAGTAGAAGTCGCCAAAAATGTTACCAATTTTTCACCTACAGCTCAAATTGGCAGAGTTGAAACATTTATTCCATTTTAAGATGAAAGATTTTTAACATTTTCTGCTATGTTGTTTTTGCATAGTTTAAGGTGTTTGAAAAGAAGAGGGTTCAGTTTTATCATTGTTATAACAGAAGAGAGAAATTTAGTCCATCATTTATTGCTTTGCAGAGTTTTTATGAGAGATAGAAGTTATTTCATTTCACATTACAATGTTCATTCATTTTGACAAATGAGATATATATACAAACTGAGTAAGCATTGCATTGAATGAAAGAAAGGAAGATCAAATGTCCCACACAAGCCGTGGGAGTAGCTGAGCCAATACATCAAAAAGAATATACTGTGCACCTAAGAAAGTTAAAGTAATGAAGCAGATAAGATAAAGCATATTTATCATTGCTTGTTGAAGTTTTGAACTGATCCTTGTTGCAGCTAACTCCTCTTTACTCCCGACCTTTCAATAAACCTGTAGAGATGGAGAGAGATATGTTAGAGCTCCAGATATGATGTATCCTATGTACTTCATCAAATAGAGACATAATACATTCTTTATGATGCACTGAGTCAGAAGATCAAATCATCCATATGCAAGAGAGCCTGAAGAGATGAAACATCATTAAGCTTCATTGTTTTTTAAACTAACATGTTTGTTTCCTATGCAGGTATAGAATAAGTTATGTTGCTGGTTTGACGACATTTCAACATGTGGTGCAAAGTGGGCTCCCACAAGGGTAGAGCCCACCATGCTGCCCTTGAATCTCAAGGGGAATGAAATAGGAATACATATTCATATTGTTCAAATAGAATCCATTCAGTTGAAGGAGTGTCACATCAAGTGAGTGCATGAACTTTAAGTTCATTGCCCATCCATGATCACTAGTTCAAATGATGAAATGATAACCATACATGAACAGTGAACTTGTCCAAGACAGATCAATAGTGTGTGGAACTGAGTAAGGCATTATCAACATTATGTTTTTGTGTTATTTCTTTTATTGACTATCTCATTGTCATCTGTTTGCATTCAAGACATTCAAGAACATTCTAGTCTCATCACGTAGCCTTGCAGAGGAGGAAATAGTTCAAATAGAGGCCATGACAGAATGCAACTTTATTAAGTGCTTACATGTTCAAGACAACACTCTTGTGCTAATCAGAGAATAATCCATGCAGCATATGAAGCATAATCACAAATGAAAGATATCTCATTCATGTTCTTTTCAAGGAAAATAAGAGGACATCAATACAGAAAGTACAGGTGCAGCTACAGGAGGTAGCACATGAAGTTGCAAGTTATACACAGAATGTCCATGCCTCAGCTAGTGAAATGAAAGAGCCATTATCATTAAATATGGTATGTATATGAATACATTTGATATAGTATAGTAAAACTAGACAACAAGAGTATATGCCATGTCATAGGTTGGATGTGATCATACCAAGTGTATTTAGAGCATATAAACAAAAGTACCACAATGATCAAATAATGTATGCAGTTGTCATTAATGGTGATCAGAGAGTGAAGACTTTGCTTCAGAATATCAAGAGATCTCTATTTTAGAAATATGAAAATGGCAGTATGTATAAAGTCTGGTGGTGCAGGAAGAAATAACATGAATATTATCATTACAGAGTTCATATGGAGCAACAAAGAAGATAAAGCCACAATCTTTCTGTGTTGAAAAATGGAACAACAAATGATAGAGAATACATTTGAAGCAATATATGAAGTTCTCAGCCTCAATGATGAACAAGAGATTATCACAGTGCATGATAGCTAACTCAAAGATTTCCATTAAGTCACTGTGGTAAAAGAGCAACAATGGCAGAATACCCAGAAACTTCATTGTAGCCGTGGCCATGAAGGGTTTCATAATCCACAAGATAGCAACTAGAGTATGAAAATCTTTAGATTTGCATCATTTTATGATAGCTCAAGCTCAAGTCAAGTTTCTTCCACAAGATAGAAAAAACAAAATATCACATATATTTTGTGGGTTCAAAGTCGTAGCCGAAGAATGCATTTTTCTTCACAAAGTGTCTAAACCCTTATCATATTGCATAGTGAAAATTAGATACAGGAGAAGGTATAGGGTTCAAGCCCATGAGGGTTTTTAAAAAAGGAAACACTAAAAAAATATGAAATATGCCAGATATAGCTGCGGCCCAGTAAAAGGTTTGTATTTTGCACTTTTAGAAATGGAAGAACAATATAATTTTTTTATCTTCTATATACAGAAAATGAATGAAAAGACCATTTTTGTGCCATTGAAGTCGTGGCCAAAATGAGTCTTTTTCTCACAGGAGGTTAAAACCCACATGGGGGTTTTGTACAAGATCTCAAATGCAGAACAATGGAGAAGTTCAAACTCACAGAGACAAAGCAATACTCAGAAATAAGAGAACTGGTAAGTATATGGCCGTGGCCTCCAATAAGGAGAAAATATACAGAAATTTCCCATAGATCTTTCACAGAGTACAAGATATAAGCAAATGTTTCTATGTTCAACTAGAGAAAGCAACAGGAAATGAAGAAGCATCTAACATGAAAAACTTACCTTTTGTTTTCTGTAAGAGCAGATGTTGAGATCACAAAGAATAGCTTTAGAAATAGTTCTTCATGGCAGCCTCAAACAAGGGTGTGTCGACAGAAAGAAACATAGAGGAAAGAATGCATCAAAAAACCTAGTATGGTCATGGCTTAAAAGCCAAGTTTTGCATCCAGAATGAAAGAATATGGGTCAAATCTATGATAGGGGTTCTTACCTTCTCTTTTCCTATCAGAATCTTCAAGAGAATGCATGGAGATCCCTCAGAAACTACAGAGAATTGAGTTTGCCCCTTCAAACCCTAACCACCATGGCGCCTGGGCAGCAAAGCCCTCTCATCAAAAAGTTGCAAAGTGAAATAAGCCCGAAAAGTTAGGGTTGGGTTTGTTTTGTCTTAGGGTTTTCATTTTAGCCCTAATTCGATTGTGATTTTTATCACAACGAATTATTTTTTCAAATTTTTGGCTAATACCCTTGAGGGTATCATTTGCCCCTTTAGAGATGTTCAATGCCTAGGCTTTATGCCTTAGAGGTTATTTAGCCACTTTTGAAAGGTAAGTAAACCTTCAATAATGCCTTAGATTATTTACAAACCAAATGGAGGGTAGGCCCTAGAGGCTTTTTTTTTTCAAACCATTTAATATGCCTTCAAACAATTTTTATGATTTTTATAGAAAATCAAATGCCAAATGAGATATATTATACTTGGCAAGATAAAATCAAAAGCCTTGTATTATTTTTTTTGCAAGAATCAAATCGAGAAAATAAAACTGCAAATCTTTGTAAAACAATATTTAAAGCAATATCTCTATAAATTGCTTTTAAATATTTGTTATTTATATGCAGTTAAAGCAAAGAAAAGATAGACAAAATCTTTCCTTTGGGCAAAATTGAGCAAATATGGGCAAAAAGAGGCTTTTATTGATCAGGTAAAGCCTGATTTTGAGGAGATTTTGGTGGGACCACTTGGGATATCAGTTTGGCAGCTTTTCTTTTCTGTTTGGAGGCATTTTAGTGTTCTTTTTGGTAGCTTTTTAGTGGATCTCGAAAATGATTTGGAGGATTGCTTTTGGAGAGATTTTTGCAGAGTTTTTCTATTTTTCCATCTTGGGAAAAATTGGAGGCATATATTGGAGAAAAACTTATTTTTTTCTCAGTTTGAAGATCATTGTTTCTTCTCTCTTGTTCACCTGCAGAGAGCTTGTAAATACTTTTGTTCTCAGTTTCTACTCCTTTCAGTTTCAATGGAGGAGGAGAGTTCTCCTTTTCATACTTTCCAATTCGTTTTGCAGTCAATGCTTTGATATTCAATTGTGATTCAATTTTTGAATCCTTTTCCTATGTCTCATTGTTGCAAGATTGAGTGCGGGAGTTTCATGTAATGCAGGTTGCATGTTATGTTTAGCCTGGTTAGTGGGTTGAAGTTGTGATAAAACTTGTGTTTGTCCTTCATGCAAACCTCTAGCTTTCGATCTTTCATGCAAATTACTTATGTATTGCATTATTTTAGTGAAATTGTAAGGATAAAAGGCTTTGTGAGGCTGATTGTGAGTCAATAGATAAAATTCTGGTAAAATATCCTTAGGTTTTAGAATTTAATTTTCAGTTATCTTCTTAACCCTTTCTTCAAGAAGTCTTTTAGATTAGGTGATTTACTAGGGGAACCAGCCCGCTCTGGAGGTTCACTCCAAGTTTTAGGGAACCCACAGGCCTAGGAGTGTTCCCATGTGTCAACAGGTAGCTAAGTTGATAGCTTAGCATTTGGGTGCATACTTTGATTTACAACAATTATTTTATAGATATTTATAACTACAATGAAGGAAAATTATATATATATAAGTGCATTAATTCCACAATATATCTATTATTTTATAGATATTTATAATTACAATGAAGGAAAATTATTTATATATATATATATTATAGTGATGGAAATATTTATCAAACCCTTTATGAAGTAGAAAAATTAATCGACACTTAAACTGAGAAATCCAACATGAATTTCAAAATGATAATATGCCATATATTTTTATGCATCCCAGTGAATATTTATGCCATGAAATCTTTAAATCTTGAACCCTATGGAATATTTATGCCATGAAAGAATATGTGAGAAAAAAAATGGGATAAGTATAGGATGAAGAGCTAGAGCTTGCTTATTCATGTATCTTGGTATTAAATGTTTTCCTCTAAATTTTCAGTGATATATCTTTTTCTTTTCTTTTCCTTGAGATTCCTCCTCTACAAAACAAAGCCACAAAAAATATTATTTAAATAAATAAAATATATTTAATTATCAATAAAATAGTATAATTAATATTATTTTTATAATAAAATTTATTATAACATAGTAAAATGATATATTTATATACATATTTGTTTATAAAAATTAAATATTAATATATTATAGTGATGAAAATATAAATTGAAGTACCTAAAATTTATCAAACCCATAATATCCTAGGTCTATAAAGTAGAAAAATTAATCGACACTCAAATTGAGAAACCCAATATGAATTTCAAAATGATGATAGGTCTATAAAGTAGAAAAAATAATCGACACTTAAATTGAGAAACCCAATATGAATTTCAAAATGATGATATGCCCCATACTTTTATGCATCCTAGTATACTAACTTCAAGATAGGGGAGTTTTCTTTCACTGAAGTGCGTGCATGCTTATTATCATACTGAAAATTTATTTTTTAATGAAAACTTAAAATCTTGAACAATATTGAACATTTATGTTATGAAATCTTTAAATCTTGAACGAATGTTTTACTTGTTATTCATTTAGAACAATATTGAATATTTATGCCATGAAATCTTTAAATCTTGAACGAATGTTTTACTTGTTATTCATCTATCTTCATTCTAATTTTTTTCCTCCTATAAAAAATAACTCACCTGGAAATAGTACTTCAATAGTACCAGTAAACAAGTGGAAATAGTACTTCAATAGTACCAGTAAACAAGCATAAAGAGCTCTCAAAATCTATCGTACTGCACTTCAATTCTTATCTCTCTTTGATACTCTCTTTGATAACAATTTGTTTTAAATAATCCTAGAAAGATAACTAACTTTAAATCGTTTTGTTCTTCTCTTAAACATAGCTTAAAATGATTTTCTTCTTACTCTTAAACATAGCTTAAAAATTAAATAATCATATAAGTATAAATATTACACAATATAATATATTAATATTTAGATCTAAAATATATTAATATTTAATAATTATATACAAATATATATATATCAATATTTCATTTTTATTAAAATATAACATAAATATAAATACATTATAATCATAATTCCATTTATTTGTATAATAAATTTTTTTTTTTGATACGTACTATTATAGATTTATATTGCTGAAAATCAAAAAGAGTTTACATATCTGCCGCCATGGCTAACCAGTTTTATCATGGAGTTGTTGCTTTATACTACTATGACCTAAAAATAGACACCACTAGACACCCAGAGACAAAGACCAATCTTAAAAAATGGTTAAGCAGGGCCAGACACTAAGTAAAAGATAGAGGGTGGTCACACAGGATCCCAAAGCCTGAACTCACAGAACCAAAAAACCATTTTAAACCCTAACACCAGACAACCTGCAGATAATATTAACTAACTATAAACATTATAAGAGAGATTATTGACCACCGAAACACATTTTAGGCTTCTAGTTCATATTTGTGGAGTTTCAGGTTGAATTTCGCTACCTAGTCAAAGCCTTGTCCCTTGATCAACTGAAACAACCTAAGAAGATAATTGGTCCCTACGCGCGCATTTTCCCTGTGCCAGACTAGATCGATGCTCTTCATATCAAGCATAAATGGAAAATACTTGATCACTGCACCCGGGATATTCAGGAGATGAACATCTTTCGGCCTTGGCAGCATTGCACCAAAAACAACAATCTCTAGGGTAGCTTCCAGCCCACCAAGCACTTCAATGAACAGTCTTTGAGTGACATTTTTGACCCAGGCCTTATCAATATTCAAATCCAGAAGAGAGGCCACAGACCTGAAACTCAGGTTAGTGTCCACCCTATACCTTTCCCCTTCTTCGATGAAGCTTTTACCCAACACCATTTTCACAGCCCCTATGACCAAGGCATCATGATGCTTGAGCACTCTTTTCAAACACAAATCAGAGACCCTGCCAAGGAACGCCATCTGTCTTTTTGTGCTCACCAAATGAATGGAGGTATCCATTCCCCCACACCTAATGCTGTTTGCAGGGAAATGCATAATTACCTTGGTTTTCTCTGTCATACTCGGTGAAATGCTAGCGAAGCATATGTCTCCAAATAGTATTGTGAGGGCTATAAACACTGCTTTCCATAATGGCGAAGTCCTAGGGTTCTTTAATGATATCTTGACTATTTCACTTTGCTGATAAAATCTCAGCCTTTCCACCACTGCAATAGTTCTCATATTCGACAAATAGATTCGGCCTTACCACCACTGAAAGGGTGGTAAGATACCCACCCTTCCTCCCACATATAATCAATAATTTAATATAAATATTATTGTTAATATATTATTTATTATATTATTGTATTGAATACAAATTAAACAATCATATTAATATGAATATAATATTACACAATATAATATATTAATATTTAGATCTAAAATATTTAAAATATATTAATATTTAATACTTATATACAAATATATATTAATATTTCATTTTTACTATAATATAACATAAATATAAATACATTATAATCATAATTCCATTTATTTGAATAATCAATAATTTAATATAAATATTATTGTTAATATATTATTTATTATATTATTGTATTGAATATAAATTAAACAATCATATTAATATGATTATAATATTACACAATATAATAATATATTAATATTTAGATCACTACAATATTTTAATTTTTAATATTTATACATAAAAGAATAAAATAACTATACAATGGTCAAAATTAAATAATGATATTAATATGAATATTATATCAATACAAATATTACAATTTTTGTTATAATATTGCATAGACTTTAAGAAAAAATTTATTTGTTTAACAGTAACAGTTAAAAAAATATTTGTTTAATAATAAAAAATTATTTGTAGAATTTACTCACTCATAATTTAATTAAATAAGTTAATTTGTTAGCATTGCCACCTCCTCACTTTTCACCTCTCATCACTCAAAATAATATTTTCCGCCCTTAAGAGGTCATTTTTTTGAGCCAATCACAACAGAGATAAATCATTTTCCCAATAATTTTTGTTAAAATTTTATCATATAAACTTTAAAAAAAAAAATTGTCCAACATTAAAAATAATACTTTGTTTTGATTGGTTTACTATAGATAGATTAATCACTAAATAAGAAAAAAACTCATTGCAATAGTACTAGGTACTAAAAACTCATTGCAATACTACTAGTACTAATAAAAGTTTTGACTTTCAATTTGATGTTTATAAAAGTTTAACATTGCAAAAGACTTAATTAACCAATAGGCTTTTATATGTGAACGTGCTTAGAATTGTCTCATGCCGGAAAATTTTCTAAACTTGTCGGTTGTTCCTAGGCGTATTCCTTGAACCTCCTATGGGTGACTTAGCACTTACACCCATAGGAGGTTCAAGGAATAGGCCGATAGGAACAACCGACAAATTTAGAAAATTTGCCGGGGTAAATTTTTTTATAATTTTTTTTATTTTTACGACGTGAGACAATTCCAAGCACTATAATGCTCACATATAAAACCCTATCAGCTAAATACCCTGGGAGCACGTATTGTCATCTCCATCGCAACTTTTGGAAAAGTATGAGCTTTCAAACTTGCGCTCATGCGCTCCGAAGGACTGGAAGAGATTTTTACTTAACACTTGCCTTCTAATTTTTCACTTAATTCATCTTTACACGTGAATTCCAATTTTTTCCTCCTTATGTCATTTGGCATATGGATTAATGTTATAAAATAACAAAAATAATTATACTTGCTCATATTAAAACAATTAAAAATTTGTTTTAATTTTTTAGTTAGATTTTAATCATTGGCCATTAAATGATTAGCTGTGGAAAGATAGAAATTGCACCACGAGCTGGGATCATGTCAAGAGGTCACGAAAATTTGCATGGAACCTTTAAAACGCTGGAGAACATTGTCCATTTTCCAGAATTGATTAATCGCAAAATTTTCAGGAATTCCTTTGTAACGGGGTTAGTCCACAGGGAATTGAAAAGAATTTTCACCACGACCGCAAAACTCACCCGACTGACAAGAAATCTGATGAATTATCAAGACTCGTCAACCTTCCAGAATTGAATAATCATATTGTTTTGACCATATTCAACACACCCCCTGCCAAATGTTGGAATATTAAATTCGGGCTCAAAACTCGTCCGATCACCACAAAATTAGAACTGGGAGGAGTTTATGTATATTCAAGACCTTTTGCCAAAAGAATTTCAAAAATGAGCTCTAGATTAAAAAATTTTAATGCCGGAAGTTTTCGGGCCAATCTGCTACTCTAGGAGCTTAAAAAAAGAGTTCCTTGCTAAACTGAAGGTTATTTTGCTTAGAAAATGAAGCACAAAAACAAGTACCAACACATTAAAAACAAATCATTTAAATTTTGAAGAAAAACACTAACCAAACACAACATTTTAAATCTAATAAAAGAGTTCCATCAAGAAAACAAATTTAGCAAATTTGAAATAACAAAATAAGACATCCTCCAGTCATGGAATTAAAATTTTCTTTGCTTCAGTCCCCATTTTTAACCTCAAATGAGTTCGAAATTTCCATTAAAAAAATCACACAATTGTTTACACACAGAACTAGTTGAGACAGCTAAACCCTTATTGGAAAGTGAAAAGATGAAATAAAATAAAACAAAAGTTATTTTAATAAACTATAATTTTTTTCCAAACCACTAAACTAAGCACAAAAATAAGTACCAACACATTAAAAACAAATCATTTAAATTATGAAGAAAAGCACTAACCAAACACAACATTTTAAATTTAGTAAAAGAGTTCCATCAAGAAAACAAATTTGGCAAATTTAAAATAACAAAAGAAGACATCCTCCCGTCATGGAATTAAAATTTTCTTTGCTTCAGTGCCCAATTTTAACCTCAAATGAGTTCAAAATTTTCATAAAAAAATCATACACAACTGTTTACACATAGAACTAGTTGAGACAGCTAAACCCTTGTTGGAAAGTGAAAAGATGAAATACAATAAAACAAAAGTTATTTTAAATAAACTATAATTTTTTTTTTCCAAACCACTAAAAGAAGGACAAAAACAAGTACCAACACATTAAAAACAAATCATTTAAATTCTGAAGAAAAGCACTAACCAAACACAACATTTTAAATCTAGTAAATGAGTTCCATCAAGAAAACAAATTTAGCAAATTTGAAATAACAAAAGAAAACATCCACCAGTCATGGAATTAAAATTTTCTTTGCTTCAGTCCCCATTTTTAACCTCAAATGAGTTCAAAATTTCCATAAAAAAATCATCCACAACTGTTTACACACAGAACTAGTTGAGATAGCTAAACCCTTGTTAGAAAGTGAAAAGGTGAAATAAAATAAAACAAAAGTTATTTTAAATAAACTATAATTTTTTTCCAAACCACTAAACGAAGCACAAAAATAAGTACCAATACATTAAAAACAAATCATTTAAATTTTGAAGAAAAGCACTAACCAAACACAACATTTTAAATCTAGTAAAAGAGTTCCATCAAGAAAACAAATTTAGCAAATTTAAAATAACAAAAGAAGACATCCTCCACTCATGGAATTAAAATTTTCTTTGCTTCAGTCCCCGTTTCTAACTTCAAATGAGTTCAAAATTTCCATAAAAAAATCATACACAACTGTTTACACACAGAACTAGTTGAGACAGCTAGACTCTTGTTGGAAAGTAAAAAGATGAAATAAAATAAAACAAAAGTTATTTTAAATAAACTATAATTTTTTTTCCAAACCACTAGTTAAAGCCCTTGCTAGATGGTGGTGAAAATGAAATTTTTTTCCCTCTTTTTTAAATAAAAGTTTTTATTTTTCTTCGAGCAACAAACATAAAGGCAATGCTTTAGCGTTCAAAGAGGCTAGGGGTCTTAGGAAGCAAAGGTTAAAGGATAAAGCTTCCAACACTAATTTTCAAAGCCATAACACCATTAATGCAAATCATCACCAATCAGTCACGGAATTTGTCAACTAAAACAAAACGGCAAATCAAAAAGAAAAAAGAAAATCTTCAAGCCACAAAATCTTTCAAAGACTGAATCATGGTATGGCCTTGCCATGATAGACCCAAAAGACATGGGCACCAATTTTCTAACAATCATTAAGTAAGAAATTGAATTGAATATTTTGAATCTGGATACAATTGATTGTTGTTTATAGGCATTGGAATCTAAATAATTTATATAGGACTATAGTTTGAAGAACAGATTAAATGAAGTTAATGTTTGACTTGAAATAGATACAGGGGTTTAGGCGGTAGACCTAAAAGATAATAGAGCATAAACATGATTCCATATATACAAGTCAAAATGTTGCCTGTGGAAATCTCAAGTTTTCAAATATTAATTGTGTTCAGATTATTAACCCTATCGTTATATGTTTACAAAATTAGCTTTTCTAACATATCAAGCATATGCATCAGTCGTCCAAAATCCCTTGCCAAAAAAACAGTCGTCCTGTTAGCAGTCCTTGTACAACTTCAAGAAATATTAACTACTTTGGAATATAAAAATTTGCTCTCCTCTCTTTCCTCTCTTTAAGGTTAATTATTCACAAGCTAGTGAGAGACTTACTCTTCTCAATCAGATCCCTTCTTAAGATTTTTTTAGATGGATTTCTTGGAATTGAATTCACCAATGCCACTCGATGTATCTTCTTGTAGGGTGCAACCTGCATTCATATACAGAAAGAATTTCTTCCTCAGGGTTCTATGCTTGCCAAACAACATAGCATAAAACATTTAATTGAATGTTTCTAAAGAGAATGCAAAAGTTCTTGTCATTACCTGTTTTGCAACAAAATTCATTACATCCTTTTCAATAAGTTTTCTGTGGGGATTGTTCACAACATATGTCATTGGTATTTGGCCTGCTTATTGATCAGAATATCTGTCATACCAAACCAACAAAAAAAAAAGAGTAATATGAAGAAAATGATATCAAAACAGAGATAGAGGAAACATACATATGCCCTCTGCTAGAAATTGCATGTTTGGATGCGATGTGAGAGTGTGTTGAATTTATGTTTTGGGGATTCATAAATATATTTTAGTAAGCACGACTTAATGATACTAACGGTATCACGACAACTTTTGAAATCTCAGGATGGTTGAGAAACAACTCCTTTAATTCTACTCAACCTACAAGTGAAATGATGTGTGTGATTTAGCAAGAGTTACTCCAATATGTTTTCAATGAACTTGATTTTATTATTAAAATACTTGATATACTTTATACTTAATCATATCCTTCAACCTGTCCACAACAAAGAGAAAGCCTTCCTCATCAACGTAACGAAGGTCCCTTGTTTTTAGCCATCCCTCCATATCTAAAGTTGCCAAAATTGCCTCTTCATTCATAAAATATCCTATGATAAATGAAACTTTATCACCATGTTTTTCTATATTGAAATATGCTTCTCTTTTCCAACTCTAAAGAAAGAACTAAATTTAGAGCGTAGTTTTCTGAAAAAGAACAACATAGGTCAGAATTTTGAAGAAGTAATAATATAGTAATAAGAACAAAAGTACTAAATTGTATTGGTTGCACATACAAATCTGAAAGTTATAAGTTACATTTCAAAGAAAAATTATTGAAGTTCACTTAAAAGACACAATTGAATGGCTATAAACAAATAATAATCATTTAGTGGCAATCACCTCATTTACGTTTTTATTTGCTAGGGAGAAAAATATGTAACAAATAAGGTTCTGGCCAAGAAACATTTCCTAATAACTTTTCACAATCAAAATGGTTTTGGCTTTGCTTTTAAAAAAAATTAGTATTTTTAATCTGGTATATCTACTGTATCTTGTAACCATGGACTTTTAGCAATGGTATGCATGCCACAGGAAATGGCATATACAGAGGGGCTAGATTTTGCAAGATAAACAAATCCTTGTATTACTCGGTATAGCATACATAACATCATTGTTACAAAAGGCTTCACAAGCAATCTACCCATTACCGTCCAAGTAAAATGTGGCAGTCCAACAAACGTCTTCAAGTTCAAAGCTTTTCTTTCACTAAACCCTAAAATAATGGCGATCACTTAAAGACATAAATTTTGTTGTTAAAAACGCCTTACCAAGGCAAATTCAGCCGCATTTCTATAGCCACATAGAAAAAGAAAGCAGAAAATCCACTGACAGCATTAAAAACATGCCTTCGATTCGAGTCATTGCACCAAAAATAGAGAATTCAGAAAGCTTGCGAGCTTACTTCAAGGGGTACTGGTTGGCTGCTTAGAATCCTTGTGAGCCTTGGATTTAGACTTCGATTGAAGAACTAGTGTTGGATTAAAATAAATCGTGTGTAGAATAATTGAATTGAAGTGTATTTAACTACACTTTGGGCAGCGGGAGAGGCAGTAGGATTTAGGGCGTCAAGGGAAACAACGTTACTAAATCATTTCTCTTTCGCATAGTTAAAGCTCTCACTGAATGCATTCAAATCAAATCATATTTATGTTGGACTAACCACTGTACTTATGTACTTATGGGAATTGATCTCGTGGACTAACCACCATATTTTTGGGAATTGATTTCATGGATTAATCGCCACTCTAGGTATAGGTGAAGATGTTGATTTGGTGCAGTGGGAATTGATCTCATGGACTAATCGCCACTCTAGGTATGGGTGAAGATGTTGATTTGGATGTCCACTGACACTTGCAAGTTTTGGTGTAACAGCAAACCTATATGTAGTATCAGAACCTCAACCTAGGGTCAATTCCCTTAAGTTATGTCAAGGGGGGTGTTGGACTAACCGCCACACCTCTTGGAATTGATCTCATGGACTAATCACCACTCTGGACATAGGTGAAGATGTTGATTTGAATGTTCACTGACATGAGACATCTCTAGATTTTGGTATAACAAAAAACCTGTTAGTGTAACTGTTGTAATCTCATAACTGAATGACATGTCCAAAGGTGTCCAGTTCTCTTCAGTACTGTCCAGTTTATTGTCAAATAATTCTGCAGTGCTGTCAATTCTATTTGCAAGTTTATACAAGGTAGTTAAGTTTGTTTAGGGTTATAAATTGTAATCTCTTGTTCAATAATAGATACAGTTCTAAGTTTCCTTTTTATGCTATCCCCTGCTGCTATCTTCTTTATTCTCAGTTTTCAATTAACCTACAATCTGATATTTTATATGAACTAGCAGAAAGCTACCGAATTCATGCCCACATTATTCAATCCGAGGAAGCTCACAACATATTGAATGAAATAAGTAAATAGAACGGACATTTGATATGACAGTGTGATGTCACTAATATACCAGGCTAACAACAAACAACTTTCCATAGTCTTAAGATGCTTTCTAGCGAAATAAAAATTGTTTAATAGTGACCTAGCAATTGTTTGCCGGCGTGAAACAATTTTCTAGGTGAAAACTCACACAATTATAACCTATGGGCTAATTATTTGGTTGCATAAAAAATATTTTCAAACTAGATGCATGAGCAATGACACCATATCCAGTGAGATGAAGCTAGCGACAACCCAATATTGGCATAATACATATGGCAACTCCTATTGTGTGGTTGCCACACATTGTTTCCTTCCCCACCCTTTTCTAACTAGATTCACTCCAATCTCATGTCTGTTGCGGAAGAAATGAAATGCTTGGGGTGCAAATTCCTTGCCTAGTTTATGCCCAACATCTATTTGAAGTTTATTTATGTATTATTTCTAGAGTAACATATGCGTATATGCATCCAAAAGCAGCTACAAATTTCCAGCAGTGATCAGTTATACATGATCGATGAAATACAAGGCTTAGATCTCTTCTACTAAATCAAAGGATTAAACTGGATGATGCTTAAATAAAGTGGGAATGAATAAATGTTGTTTAAGTAAAATGGGAATGAACAAATTACTTATGCATCTTCCTATTTCTGTGAAATTATTACTCTCTTCCTCACTCTGCCTTCATGTGAGCTCACTCCTCCAATTGACAGGTTTGTGTGGCATGCTGAGAGCACAAGATAGATATAATATTCGCTGCCCTAGATTACTTGTATGTTCCATGTCATGTCCCCATATTAAGATTTAAACATCCTGATAAAGAAAACAACTAAATTACCGTAGTAAATATCAATTCGAAATAATATATATTATTAAAATAATATTATTATTATATGAAGATTTTAAAATATAAAAAGAAATAATAGCAATTTAATCATAATTATCATAAGATAATATTATGATTATAATTCTCAAATATAAATATAAATTATATAACATATAATATATTAATATGATAATAAATATAAACATAAATAATAAATATATATTTTCATTGCATATTGTAAAAGGCACTTTATATATATGTGAGGATCGGGCCTGTTAAAAGAGACACCGATTCCTTAGTAAATGGTGTTTAACAAATTAAGTGAGCAAATATATTAATGGTAATTATTATCACTAATAGTGGTGACGGTTGGGTATAAGCCCATCAAACACTTAAATAGGGAATCATAATTAGATATATATGATCATCAGCAAAGGAGAAAAAAAAGGGAGTCTAAGAAAAAAGAAAAAAATAGCAGATCAATAAACAATAAAGAATAACAGCATTGAGAGTTATCAATATCAAAGACACAACAAAGAGAAATTACAAGGAAGATACGGGACAGACAAGGTAAGTCTGCAATTATATCAGGTATGTTTTTCATTAAGTATTTAAATATAGAATATAATATATATTAGTAATATTCTAGTATAGACTGTGTAAAGTGGATTCAGAAATGAATAAAGTTAAATAAATAAAGATATATCAATAGAATGAACTAATTTCATGATCATAAATAAGAAATGTAATGATGTAATAATATAATTATCACAGAAGTAAATGAATTATGATTAGAAGTAAAATTAACTATTAGTTAATTGTTTCATGCGTGAAAGTAAATAGGAATGATATAAACTATAAGATAATGATGTGAATCTAAGATATAGGAAATAAATAAATAAAAAGAATATCCCATAAATAAATATAATTAGATCTACATGATATATATATATATATATATTTCCGGGTCATAAGTAGGAAAGATATCATAAATATATATAGGGAAGAATTATTCAAGTATATATATATATATATATATATATATATATATAATAGAGAGAGAGAGAGAGAGAGAGATTATAACAAATACTATAATATATAAATATTAAAGAATAGGTGAAAGAGAATAGAATCCAATGAACAGATTCAACAAGACAAGCAGCATAAAGAGGTACGTGCACTTTCCTTATTAATAGCTTAGGCGATATAAATGTTGTAGAAGAATAATATGAATATAAATAAATGAATACTGCTTATTTCAGGATAATAATTGGAATATATTACCATTAATGATGTATATACATTCTCTGTATAAGTATGAATATAGAATAGGTATAATAATATGAGAATAAATAGGAGTGTAGAAATAAGGTAAATCTCCATACATATATGAATGGAATATGGATATAGATGTGAACATTCTTAAATTGAATACAATAAAATGAATGTTGTAATTCAATGAATGTGATAGCTAAAATCCTTAGACAATTAAGTGTATGAACAAATGATAAGTTGGAAACATTATATAAGGACATGAATATACACTTGAATATGGATGAATAATGATTATATTGTTAATATAATGAAATGAAAAGAAAATGGAACTCTAATGTTCTCTTTTGTGAGTTGAATTGTGTAAGGTCAAAGAAAAAAATTTGGACTCACTAGAAGGGGACATTACATTCCACCTGGTTTAATTTGACTTAAAAAATCACAGAATTTCCTTGTATTTTGCCTTCAGTCTTTAGACTTTCTCTTCTTCTTCCTAGCGCCTCTTCCATACCCAAGCGTCCTTCCATTTTTCCAGCCCTCCCCTTCTAAAAGACCAGGAGATGTATATATACGATAAGGATCAATGTAAACTTCAATTATGGCATTGTTCGATTGATTGATTGGAGCATGACCAGTAGTGATGGTGGCGCTCTAAGCATTTTCATTGTTCGACAGTGCAAAGACTCTCATCTATTGTCCTCAGTTGTTGTCCTTGATGTCAAAGACACAATCTCTTAGTTGGATGTGGTACAGTATGACACATGATTACTTGGTATTGATGGAGTTCCTATCTAATCATATTGTTGGCATAGTTGTTTGATACAGTGGTACTAGTGGTACATGCTGGCATATATTTGTTATGCTCTTATGTTGCTGATCTGCTTATGTTGGTGTTGTGATGGTTCACAACTTCTCATATTGGGTTATGTGATATGCTCTTTGTAGTTGCTTACATGGCACCTATGACAATGAGGGTGACACAATTATATTTGATATTATGCTATCTCATGCTCTTACACTTTGTGGTCTATTTATGATTTCATCGCATACATGATATCAATTTGACAGCTTGGCTTCTTTGATCCTCTAACCATGTCATCTTCATGATGTTGATGGTTTGTTACAATTTGCATAACATTTCAGTTGTCAGATGATGTTTCAGGCATTGCCCATGTGGCCTCTATGATATTGTGTTGAATGGACACTATGTCTCTATGATAACAGGTATTGATGTTTTTGATCAGACTGGTTAGCACTATGTTTTTATGATGACATCGGGCACTATGACATTATGTTCAGTGGGCATTGTGCTATTATGGTAACAATTATTGATTTTGGGTTCATGTTCAGTATGACTCAGTTTTGCATCCTTTATGAGGCATCTTTTATGTGCATTGGTGTCTTGATCAGTTCAACATGGATTGGCATTCTTTAATCATATTCATAATTGTCTCCATTATTATGCACTGATGTAGTGTTCCTTCTTACATAAGAGATGATGAGCTCCTAATGGCATGATGTAGTGGTCTTGACACACATGGAAATAGTTATAATGTTTCTTATGAGCTACGGTCTAAGGCATGCAATGTTGTTTAAGTGTTGACCATGATCGGGTGTCTCTTATGTTATTCTCCTAGTGGGCACCACATACATTGCAAATATTCTTCATCAGCATGTTCTTAAGTGATGACCTCCCAAATAGGTTTATGGAGATTTTGACATGGTAAAGTGCAAGTTTTCTTTGTTGGAAGTCACCGGTCATGTTAGGGTTACCTGCAGCTCCGGTTACATGGTGACAAGTCGGGCAAAAGGCATTCTTTGTTTTTTCATATGGTAATGTTTTGAGCTGAAGTCAATTATGAGCTTCATATTTAGGGTTTCATACCCTACGCAGAAATGATGAAGATTTGTGACATCAGATTGATGGAAGGTTCTGGAATGTACATGGGCGATTGTGACTACGAAAGTGACTTTTGACAGAGATTTTCAGGTGATGTTGTTATGATTTTCCCTCTTTCTGTTTTACCTTTGATAGCGACAGTTATGATTGAGCGGTCTTTGCATAAAAGAAGTTTCATTTCGTGACAGTTTTTCTTTCTAAGAGCATTATCTATGAATGATTTAAAAGAGATGTTTTGTTAAGATTTTGGGGTTTCAAATGAGTTTTGAAAAAACTTCAGTTAAGTAGTTATAACTGTATATGGGATTCACAGCCAAAAAACTTTGCATTTGATGATATGAAACAAAAATGGGGTTTCGACCTTGGTTAAGGTTTTTTTGTAAAAGAGACATTATTTTGTTCTTCATTGTGACGGGCTAATACAATAGGGGTTTGGAACCCCAGTTAGGATTTTTGACATATCTTACCCTATTATGGTTAATAACTGAAAATGAAATGGGCATTCGACCAGAAAACTGTATGCCAGTTATGGAGTTCCACCAAAATGGTTATACCTGCAAAACAGAGTAAAATGTAAATGAAAAAGATATATTATAAATATGTTACTGATATAATGTTTAGTGTGGTTGTGTATACACCTGATGTAATGTTGAGGATAGATGACTGAATGCATTATCATTAATAGTAGATCGGAGATTGAGGATCAGTGAAACAGAGTGTCCCTATGTATTTGTTTTTTCTTCATGATTGAAACATGTATTGAAAGGTCAAGTCAGTGATACAAGAAATGACCTTTGCCAGTGAGGCATTTTGTGTAGCTAGTGAGGCATTTTATAGCTAGTGAGGCATTTTGTAGCCAGTGAGGCCTGTAACCAGTGAGATTCATTAAATAAGCCAGTGAGGCATTTTTCGAGTGGTTTTTATGCCCCAGAGGCTTTTCCTCTCAGGACAATCTCTATGTTATGATTACTTGTTCTGCTCATGAGTTTTTGTTCATTATTTCATAATTTAATTGTTATATGATGCCCATAGTAAATCAGTACAAATGCATAATACTTTGATACTTATCTCAGTCCAATGAAGTAACAATCTGCCTCTATTATTGATGAATTGTTCAAATGATTCCTCATAGTTCACAAACAGTGTTTCTATCTTTTCATGCTCACAAGTTGGTTTGATAGTTCATCTTGGTTCTTAAATGAATGTCTTTCTTTCACCATTCAAGGTTGAAGTTCACAGGTGGTAAAAGTTAATTAGGTGTTGCCAAAAACAACTCTATTTTATAAGACACTGATTCACCCCCCCTCTCAATGTCTTGCATACTCCAATAAGTGGTATCAGAGCGTAGGTTCCCTATTTGAAGTCTAACCGACTTGGGTAGGTCCTGATAGTGAAGTACCATGGGAAAGGGTAGAAGAATTAAGGCCTCAAATAGAGAAAAGAAGAATGCTGATCAAAAAGTTGAAAAGCAAGCCTCAGTTAAGTCCAGCAATGAGTTGTTGCATGAGTCAACCATGAGTGTAGATACAAAGTGTCATAAAGAGATCAATCCTGAAGTTAAGAGTCTTGACAATGTGAATATTAGTAGACAAAAACTTGATGATTTTGTAGTTGAAATTGATGATGTAGAAGAAGATTTCTTTGAATATGAAAATGGTCTGGAGTTTGATGAAGATGATTGTGAAGTTGATGTTGAAGGAGAACTTCTATGTGCCCTAGATACAATCAATCAACTTAGTAAAGAAAATAGGAGTTTAAAAGACCAGCTTCAACAAGAGAAAGAATCCAAGGACAAGGTATGTTCAGATTTTGAAAAAGTTTCTTTAGAGTTTGAAAATGCCAGAAATCAGATTGTAGAATTAAAGAGTCATGTTAATGAATCTGATAAATTGATTATCAACCTAAAAACATAAATTGAAGAAGTTAAAAGAATAGTTGACCTTACAAAATCAGATCTTGAAGTAAAAAGAATAGAATGTTTGAAGTTAGAAAAAGAAATAGTTTCTTTGAGAAAGGATTTGGAAGAAGCATCTTCAAAATTGCAAAAGAATATTCAATTTGAAAAGAGTACTGACTGCCTAAATGACATGTTGAGTAAGCAAAGATATTATAGAGACACTACTGGCTTGGGTTATAAAAAAGGAGAATGTTCCAAGTCAAGAGATGCTCCTAGAAAGAAGATAGACCTAAATACTTACTCTACTACCCCTAAGAATGAAGCCAAGAAGGAAGAAAAAGATAAAGTTGCCGATAAAAGTAGTACAAATAGGCACTCAAGACCTTCATTTACTAGGCAATATCATTCAATGAGGTATAACTATTCTCAGTTCCATGGTCATTGCTATGCATGTCATGTTTATGGTCATAGGGCTAGAGATTGTAAAAGAAATGTATTTTGGTGGAATAAAAATAAGTCTTTATGGCTGGTCAAATCAGAACTACAATAATGTTTGTTTTAACTGCAATAAAGTTAGCCATTTTGCAAGAAACTATTGGATGAATGCAAGGTATGACTCTAGAAGAAACTATTCTCCTCTTGATCAAAACTATAATATGTTGTGTTATAAATGTAATAGTTTTGGGCATAAAGCACAATGGTGCAAAAGAGGGATAAAGCCAACTGGAGGCTATATGCTTAAGCAAAAGCAAGTGAATGTCTTGGGCAAGGAAAACAAATATCCTATACTTGTTTGGAGAAGAAAGCAAAACTAGGAGATGGTTGAGTCTAGTCATGTGCATACTGCACAAAATATGTGCATGATAGTTTAAAAGGAAAAACATAAAGATAGGGGGAGTTATCAAAACATCTCATCTTTTAAACCCCAAAGAAATTCAGTAGGTGTGTTAATAGTTTGGTTGATCATATTGTGTTTGTTTTGCATCTAGAATTGATTGGTGGCAGGATCTTATGATTACCTTGGGGACAAGAGTAATCTAGATGTCAGATTTGATAAATCTGTCATTGATATCAAAAAGGGAAAGAGTCTATCAGTGCATATCATTTGTGTATAACATTGTCATATATTTTTACAGAGGAATTCATTGATTGTATGATAAAGCTTGTTAATGCATGAGAAGTTCATAAAGACTACACTTGTTTACACTTGCTCTTTTTCATCATGATTCTATTCTTAAAAGCTTCATCAGGATAGTGGTGTACAAGACATGTTGGTTTCGTCAAAGAGCTTAAGAGGTTTATAATTGACATGTAACTTGAGATGCCAAATTAGCAAAATGTTTAAAGAAGGTCAAAGGTGAGACATAACTGAGTTTGATTATCATATCATTGACTGCTACAAGTGTTGAATCATCTTGATATTCATGGTTCAAAGAAGATTTCATGATATACATATTGCTCTTTAGGCTATCTTCATAAATCTCAATAGAACAACATGACTTGAGTCAAGGTTGGCAAGATGAGTAATGAACATTAAAGTGAGTTTGCTTTGATATGGTAAATTGTTGTAATATAGTTTTGATGCTTCATCAAGATGTCTGCATGGTTGTCTCAAGATGGATACTCTTGATACATTTTATTTGGTATTCATCATCCTTCCTTCATCATAGCTTCAGAGATATAGGACTTTATGATAAACAATGTTTTCAGGACACAAGAACATTAGTAATGCAGATTACTTGCAGAGGAGTTCATATAGTTCATATGTTGCAGAGAGATTGGCAAATGATCAGGTGTACACATTGATACATCTTTGCTTTATTGTTTTGGTGCTTGGTTCCTCTTTTCTGTTGTCCTTGTTACAACTCATGTGTTGAGCAGACTTTTATGAGATCACAGTGTATGGTTAATGGCAATACCTTCGGCTATGACAATGATGGCATAAAGTAAAGCAAGTATGTTTTGTGATTGATTGTTACATGTGTTATCATTATATTGTTATGAGAAGTTAATGGTAATATATCATTCCAACAAGTGGTAATCATCATTATTATTGCTTATTGCATAATATTTTCGAAGCAGTATAATGGTGTTGTTCTGGTTCATCATGGGTTTGGGAGCATTGCTGGTACAGTTCATGACATGTCATTATATAGATTGGTTCAGTTGATGGCATTTTGTTTCCTTGTCTTTGATCTTTGGCATGCAGATTCATGCATATTCATGGTGACAATGTTATTCTATTAGCTGCTTGTTTAGCATATACAATTATTGTCCTTGGTTTGATATATCTATATTCATTTATATGGCATTGACAAGTGCAGATGTGTTTCAGGCTATTATGATTCTTACTACTTCAAGGGACAATCATGGTATGGTTGCTATGGTTTTATATTTTTGATATTGTTTCATATTTCAGGACTGTAATGATCTATGCGTATCTCCTTGAGGCATCAGCATACTTTCTTTCTCTCTTTGTCTTTGATGTCAAAAAGGGGGAGAGAGAGTTGTGTTTTGCCATCATGGACAAATGGGGAGTTTGTTGTCCTCAGTTGTTGTCCTTGATGTCAAAGACACAGTCTCTCTTAGTTGGATGTGGTACAATATGACACATGATTACTTGGTATTGATGGAGTTCCTATCTATTCATATCGTTGGCACAATTGTTTGAGATAGTGGTACCAATGGTACATGCTGGCATATGTTTTTTATGCTCTTATGTTGGTGATCTTCTTATGTTGGTGTTGTGATGGTTCACAACTTCTCATATTGGGTTATGTGATATGCTCTCTGTAGTTGCTTACATGGCACCTATGACAATGAGGGTGACACAATTGAATTTGATATTATGCTATTTCATGCTCTTGCACTTTGTGGTCTATTTATGATTTCATGGAATACATGATATCAGTTTGACAGCTTGGCTTCTTTGATCCTCTAACCATGTCATCTTCATGATGTTGATGGTTTGTTACAGTTTGCATAACATTTCAGTTGTCAGATGATGCTTCAGGCATTGCCCATGTGGCCTCTATGATATTGTGTTGAATGGACACTATGTCTCTATGATAACAGGTATTGATGTTTTTTATCAGATTGGTTAGCACTATGTTTTTATGATGACATCAGGCATTATGACATTATATTTAATGGGCATTGTGCTATTATGGTAACAATCATTGATTTTGGGTTCATGTTCAGTATGATTCAGTTTGGCATCCTTTATGAGGCATCTTTTACGTGCATTGGTGTCTTGATTAGTTCAACATGGATTGGCATTCTTTAATCATATTCATATCAGATACATAATTGTCTCCATTATTATGCTCTCTTACAGGATCATTGGACTCCATTTGCGGGTTTGCGAGAACCACCGCTCTCCCGCATTCTACCGTTCACCCGCACGTGGATTTCATACCTCTTGCGGTGATGCAGGGAAAGAGGTTTCAGAGCATTTTCAAATCTGACAAGAATCCTCTGTCCATTTTGCTTTGATAGATGTCCATTCCCTGTTCTGAAGCATCCATTTTGTACATGCTAGGAATAATTATGAAGATACCACAAGTATTTAAAAAGTAATTAATCATTCAAATAACAATGAGCCATAAAAAAAGGTTTGATTAATTGTAAATGCATCTACATATTTTCCTTTGACTCAACGTAAATTTCTCTTATATTTTGTCTGGCGGGACGAAATAAGAATAACTTCTGGAAACCCTTTCTTGCACAATTCTAAGTCAATTTACAGACAATTCAACCAGATCATGTCACTTTGAGTCTGCTTTAAGTGTTTTTCTGAGGCAGATATGATCGAAAAGCTTTAAGTTCAATTTTTGGAGCCTTTTTAACAAATCTATTTTGTGCCTATATGGCAAACATGGTAGTCCATGAGATTGCATTTCTTTGAGGAACTTTGCCAAATAGTTCCAGTTCTGTGTCCATGCTTCCACATTCTTCATGTGAATTCTAAAACAGAATAACAGAACCACAGAACCAAAAACAAGAACAACAAAAACAAAATGAATTCTCAGAATGAAGATAAAGCAAAAATAGTGCACACAGATTAACAAACAGATTTTAACGTGGTTCGCCAATGTTGGCTACATCCACAACGGAGGGCAATCTATTATCAATTCTTCTCTCTGTATTACATTCATCACAGTATCTCAGTGTGGAACAATAGCAATATTTTTCCCTCTGTATTACATACATGACCGTATTTTTCTGTAGAATAGCAGCAAGCCAAAAGGCCTTTGCAAGAACTCCAAAAGACTCCCCAATCTGCTACGTCTTACCATCCACCTTACACCTGGAATGAAGACTCTGAATTAGGCAGCGGTTCCCAGCCAAGAATAGCTGTCTGCAGGAGGAGCGGTTAGAAAGAATAGAAACAGAGTGATTGCCGTTACTTGGGCTTCACTTAGTCCACGTGCCCAACAATCTCCCACTTGAAGACCAATGGGAACATCAATGAAGTTGCACTGAGAGAGATCCCCTTCATGGAATTCAGTGTCACAGAGGAACAAGACCGAGAGAAAATCTACAGAATTCGAACTTCTTTCGAGGAACAATCTTTGTTAATGCATCCGCCGGATTAACCTTTGTGTCAATCTTTGTGACCTGCAACTTGCCTTCGTCAATAAGATGGCGGATAAAGTGGTAACGAAGGTCAATATGCTTTGTTCGACTATGGAACGCTGCATTTCTTGCCAAGTGAATAGCACTTTGACTATCACAAAATAATGGAAAAACTGATTTCGGACAGCCCAGTTCCGTCAACAAACGCTCAAGCCATATCCTTTCTTTGGCTCCTTCCGAGAGCGCTATGTATTCAACCTCTGTTGATGACAGAGCTACAGTTTGTTGTAACCAAGAGACCCAACTAATGGCTGCCCTGGCAAATGTAAAGACATAACTAGTGGTAGACCGGCATTTGTCTAAATCTCTGGCCATATCTGAATCTACATAACCACGGAGCTGAAAGTCAGTACCTCCAAAACATAAACAAAAATGTGAAGTACTTTTTAAGTACCGTAGAATCCACTGAACTGCCTACCAGTGTAGTTTGCTCAGATTACTCATGAATTTGCTCACAACAACAACTGCTTGTGCTATGTCCGGACGAGTACACACCATTGCATACATGATACTGCCAACTGCAGATGTATATGGAACAGACCTCATATGTTCTTCTTCTTCCTGATTTTTTGGACACATAGCTGAAGATAGGTGGAAATGATCAGCCAAAGGAGTAGATACCGGTTTAGCATGAGACAGATTAAATCTGTCCAACACTTTGGCAATGTAGCTTGCTTGGGACAACCTGAGTTCTCTTTTATTTCTGTTTCTGAATATGTACATCCCAAGTATTCTTTTGGCTGGTCCTAAATCTTTCACAGCAAAACAAAGAACCAACTATTGCTTCAGCTGAGCAATAATCTGAACACTAGTACCAGCTACTAACATATCGTCAACATAGAGCAAAAGTATGACAAACTCACCAGTATTGAGCCTCTTGTGGTAAACACAAGGATCTGATTCACACCGAATAAAGTTGTTATCATTCATGAAATAGTCAAATTTTAAATACCATTGTCTTGGAGCTTGCTTCAGCCCATACAAACTCCGTTTCAACTTGCAAAATACATGCTCCTTACCTGGTTGAGCAAAGCCTTCAGGCTGCTCCATGTATAAATCCTCATCAATGTCTCCATGTAAAAACACTATTTTCACATCGAGTTGCTCGAGTTCTAAATCCCAAATGGCTACCAATCCTAGCACAGCACGGATTGTGTCCATTCTGACTATTGGAGAAAAAATTTCAGAAAAATCAATACCTTTTTGTTGGTCAAATCCCTTGACGACTAATCTGGCCCTGTATCTTTTACTTCCTCTGTCTTCGTCTTTCAAACGATAAATCCATTTGTCTTTGAGAGGCTTTCGATTTGGTGGAAGAGGAACCAAATCCCAGGTATGACTGACTCTCAACAACTCCATTTCTTCGTTCATGGCTACCATCCAGTTGTGTGCATTTTCATGCTTGTAGGCTTGTTTATAAGTTGCCGGCTCTGCATAATCAGAGAGCAATAACTCGTAGTCATCAAATTTTGCAGGTCTCCTCTTCTCACGGGTAGATCTCCTCAATTTTGGAGCTTGCTCTGGCTGGATATTGGAGTCCAGATTGAGTCTCTGTAATAAATTCTAAACATCATCAACCTCTGATTGTAGAGGCCCCTGAGGAAAGCTCCCCTAGCTCTGTATCATGCTCTGTGCATCTATAGTGCTTTGCTGAGTCAAACTGCCTTGTTCAAGTAGTAATCCTTGTATCTGTTCAAGAGAAACCTGTGCATTTGTTTGAGGCTGCGTTAAACTTGAAGATGGCAGCGTAGAATGTTGTGAAGGCTGCGAAAACTGTTGTGAAGGCAGCAAAGGCTGCGTTTGATATAACATAGGCAATGGCCTGTCAAACAAGGGCTGCAGTGGTATAATAGATGGCAGCGAACCAATAGAAGGTTGCGTGGTAGCAGAACCACTTAAAGAGTCATCTAATGACTGTGTGGTACTTGGTGAAGGCAGCGGTATATTGAACAAAGGTTGCATGGGTTAAGTGCATCCAACAGAAGGCAAAATAGTGTTGGAAATAGGAGCGCTGGATATATAAGAATGTATAGATGTAACAAGAGGCTGAGAAAATGTAATGGTAGATTGCTTGGCCTTACCATTATCGAACAAATCCACATCAATATATTCCGGCATAGGTGAATTGCAAGGTTGCAAACCTGGAAAATCCTTCTCGTTAAACATAACATCGCAGCTATGAATTATGGTTTTTGCAACGGGATCCCAAAGACGAAAGCCAAACTGATCTTCACCATAGCCGAGAAAAACACATCTTTTTGACTTGAAATCTAACTTAGTTCTCTGCTCTTTTGGAATGTTGACAAAAGCGACATAGCCAAACACCCGCAAATGCTGATAGGAAATTCGCTTTCCAAGCCATGTCTCCTCAGGTATGTCAAAATCCAACCTAGACGATGGAGCTCGATTGATTAAATATACAACAGTATTACATGCCTCTGCCCAAAACTCTTTTCCCAATCCAGCATTGGAGAGCATGCATCTAACTCTCTCAAGTATCGTGCGATTTAGCCTCTTCGCTGCACCGTTTTCTTGAGGTGTATAAGGGACGGTCTTGATCTATCGAATACCATGGTCTGCACAAAAAGAATCAAACTTCGAAGAGCAATATTCTCCATCATTGTCTGTTAGTAGGCATTTAATTTTATGCCCAATCTGGTTTTCAATTGAAGCTTTAAAAATCTTAAATTTTGAAAATGCTTCAGATTTTCTGTTCAACATATAAATCCAGATTTTTCGAGTGCAATCATCTCGAAAGGTTACAAAATAATTTGCTCCACCGAAAGAAGTTACCTGAGTTGGACAGAATACATCAGAATGAATAAGTTCCAACGGAGTAGTTTTCTTGTCATGTCCCGTTCTCACAAAACTAGTCCAGCACTGTTTGCCATAAAGGCAATGTTCACAGAATTCTAAATCGATGGAGTTGAGGCTTGGAAGTTGATTACGCTGAAGCATAACTTGAAGACCTTTTTGGCTCATATGACCGAGCCTTTTGTGCCATATTTTAGACCCACTGTCCATGGCCGGCAAGGCAGCTCCCACTTCACCAAAACAATCCAGAATATAGAGATTACCTTGCTTCTTTCCTCTTGCCATTATTAAAAGTCCCTTTGTAATTTTCCATGAATCAAGAGAAAATTTAACATTGCATCCATTGCTTATAAGCTGATTGACAGAAATTAAATTTCTTTTTAACATGGGTACATATCTAACATCCGTCAAAGTTAGTTTGTCACCATTTTTCTGATTCAATATTATATCTCCTTTTCCTAAAATGTCACATTCTTTATTGTCACCAAGAAACACCTTACCGAATGTGCCTTCATGAAAATTTGTGAAAGCTTAACAGCATGAAGTGGCATGAAAAGAGGTGTCGGAATCAAGGACCCACGAATCTGCATTTGTATCACTTGCTGATAGGACCAAAACACCATCACTTGCAGTGTTTGCTTGATTATTTGTGCTCACGTTGCCTTGAGCTTTCTTAAAGTTCCAACAATTTTTCTTATTGTGTCCGAGTTTTCCACAAAACCAACATGAACCGGTTCTGCCCCTAGACTTTGATCGTGGACCAGATTGTGTTCTTCTCCGATTGTTGTATCTACCTCTGTCATGGTTTCTTCCTCTATTGTTTATACTTACAGCTGTTAGAGCATCGCCGGATGAGGGTTCCTGATGTTTCCTTCTCATGTCTTTGCTGAGAAGAGTAGCTGCAACTTCATCAAAAACCATTGTAGTCTTGGCTGCTACAGAAGTGCTCATAGCCATGACAACACCTTCCCAGCTATTTGATAAGGAACACAACAGCAAAATTGCTTTAATCTCAGAATCTAACTTGATACTCACCGAAGCTAATTGAGAGACTAAGGTGTTAAATTCATTCAGATGATTCGACATAACCCCACCTTCTCTCATTTTTAGGTTATATACTTTCTTCATAATAAATACCTTATTTGACGCCGAAGCAATCGCATACATGTTGGAGAGCTTGTCCCAAAGCTCTTTCGTAGTACTCTCATTTGAGACATTAAATAATACATTGCTGGACAATGAGAGAAATATAGTTGCCTTTGCTTTCGAATCCAGTGTTTCCCACTCTTCATCTTTCATAGAACCTTGTCCTTTTGCTTTCCCCAGTAAGGCGATTGACAAGTCCCGTTTGATGAGAAGAGACTCCATATGCACTTTCCAAAGACCAAAGTTTTGGCCTATAAATTTCTCTATTTTCCATTTCTCAGAGTCATCCATTTTGATTGCTGTGCAGGTTCCCAAAAAAAAATTTCACAGTCTCCTGGACCGAGCTACACACAGAGCTCTGATACCAATTGTGAATTCTAAAATAGAATAACAGAACCACAGAACCAAAAACAAGAACAGCAAAAACAGAATGAATTCTCAGAATGAAGATAAAGCAAAAACAACGCACACAGATTAACAAATAGATTTTAACGTGGTTCGCCAATGTTGGCTACATCCACAACGAAGGGCAATCTATTATCAATTCCTCTCTCTGTATTACATTCATCACAGTATCTCACTTTGGAACAGCAGCAATATTTTTCCCTCTGTATTACATACATGACCGTATTTTTCTGTAGAACAGCAGCAAGCCAAAAGGCCTTTGCAAGAACTCCAAAAGACTCCCCAATCTGCTACGTCTTACCATCCACCTTACACCTGGAATGAAGACTCTGAATTAGGCTGTGGTTCCCAGCCAAGAATAGCTGTCTGCAGGAGGAGTGGTTAGAAAGAACAGAAACAAAGTGATTGCCGTTACTTGGGCTTCACCTAGTCCACGTGCCCAACACTTCATACATGTCTACTAGAATATTTCCAACTATAATATCTGACAAAAATCTCCATTCCGTTATGCTTTTATGGAGGCCCATAACCTGTTTTAAAAATGCCATAGAGGTCACGAGCTGGAGGACGAAGGCAAAGGTTGAGGAATCTAGATTTACACCTAAGCTTCCATATTTGTAGACATGGCTACAAGGGCACTGGCAAGTACAACATCTGATAAAAATCCTCCTTCCATTATGTTTTGATAATATATGTGTTGGGATATGAAAGGGTCAGCGCTAATATCCAGTTGAACCTGATTTCAGCGCAAATGCCATAAGATGAACTTCTAGCGCAGAAAAATCTTAAAGACCTAAAGCTTGTGCTATTCACAAGGCTCAGTTTAATTTCAAGCTAGTCACATAAAACAAATTTCAAAATCTGCCTACAATATTGTAAGGTAATGCTATAGACTGGTTTAAGGCCAAGGTTGTGATTGTTGCCATATTGTAACCTTGTTATATTAATGATCATACTGGATGAAGCCAAGAAGGCAAGCTTTGGATCCAGAATTATCCACAGTAAAGATTTCTTCGTAACCTGTTCAATCCATACTCTTCTATATATGTCAGGCTATTTGCCCAAATTGTAGTGTATTACATACATCGATAATAGATGTGCCGCATTTTCTACATCTTGATTCTTGTTCTTATTAAAACTTAACTTAAAAACTAAATATAATCATTAATTTAAGTCTAATCATGTGCTCAGCTGTTCTAACGATTGTTAGAAGCTTTTACTGTTTAGTAGAAACCTCACTTAATTTATCAGTGTGTTTTGGCATAGACTATCCAGGGGACAGAAGTGCCTCAAATGTAGCTCAACTAATGTATTGCTCAGAATTGTATTCAAGTTACATTGATCTTCTGGCTAATTGTTTAACGGTTCACTTTAACCTTTTATTGAATGCAAGCTATGTGCATCAAAGGCTATTGTATCCTTTTGTATTACTTCTTTTAGTAATCCTTAACCAACTCTTATAAGAAGAAAACGCCCATCATCAGAAGCTTTTTGTGTCATTAGTTAATGGGTTTAATACATGAGTGTAGCTAAGATTGCTTGAATACCTAAGTCAGCTAGTAAGAGTTTCCAGTTCAAATTAAAAAACCAGACCTAGATTCTTATATATTGAATCCCAAAGAATAAAAAGTGTTAATCTTGTTTACCCTATCGCAGATCTCAAAAACTACAGAAAAAATACCTTAATATAATCTACATTTACAAGAGGAACATAGCAAACATTGATCTGATAAACACTTATAGAGTAGAAACCAATTTATGATCAAGAAGTTTGTACCAAAGGTGAGTAGAGGCCGATGCCAATGTACTCAAACAGTTTATTCCCAACAAAGGGAGCAAAGATAATGTAGAAGGCAAATGCTAAAAAGAGGATCACTGCCACAGAAACCACCTTCAACATCAACTCAGAAATTGGCATTATTGATTTGAAATATTATTAGCAACACAACATTTCCCAAATAAAAGATTTGAGAGACACATAGTTGTAGGGGGTGGTAGGGCAGCTCCCAACCATGCCTACTCATTCTCAAGGATTATTATTACTCATCAGCCCCAAATTCTTAATTCCTATCATTTGACACCACAACAGGCCTAAAAGATTGCACTGGGTTCATTGATCCTCCTGATACAGTCCTGAGTGCAACTGCATACATTACAAAAAGAAGAAAAGAGTATGAAATATCCCCACATAATGTCCATATAGAATATATTTTCTACGAGGAAGAAATCTAAGGGTATGATCTTCAGAGCCCTACATCATACCAGGCCGTGACACATGGATTGCAAAAATTGCATCCAACCGCCACCTGCATGCACAGCTGTTCACGACCAAGCACGCCAAACAGATCTCCAATCCAGATGAAGACACGTTCACATCTCTAAACATTAGAAACCCTAAAAACATACTTTAGCGCTAAAATCATCATCAACCAGACTTGCGCTAAAATGGACTTGCATAGGATATATCCACTTGCCTTACAATCCCCCGCTCTGTCCCGTCATGTGCTTCTATCCACTTGCCAATGGGTGAAATGTGAAACATGTTTTTAGTTATAGTATATCTAGACCATGATTCATCATCTCTTTCTTGGTTGGTACAAATATATGAAGGATAGAGGAATTTTGTCAGATTTTGTGGTTGCAACTGCCTTGGTAGACGTGCGGAGGAATTCAAGATCACATGATAGTGGAGAAAATAAGTGGCACTGGATATATCTGTCAGGGAGGAAAAACCCGGCATCTGCATAAAAGTCCAGCAAACTCATTTATCTCTTCAAATACATTACAATTGTTTTTTTTGCTTTCATATTCAATATGAAACACTTTTTATATTTTCATATTATAATATCAAATTAAAAATGATAACATAATCAACAATAGTAATTGATTCAGTCTAATATAAATATATTATTAATATTACTAATATCATTAATTTAAGCTCATTTATTCAAATATTATCATGCAATTTGGGTTAAATGATACGTGGCAATGCACCGGCACGCAAGGGTAAAAGCTAAATGAAGATCAAGGGTTCTCGTGGGGAAGTTTTTTTTTGCATTACAGATTCAAAGGCAATCTCCTCATTGTGTACCTTTATCAATACATCTAATTCAGAGTGATTCTTTTGATATAATAAAATGAATACGGCAATTCCAAATAATGTGAAATGATTTGAAGTGTTAATCCAACGATCTCGAGAATTTCCATCGCCTTGTTTAAAAAATTTAAATACAAAAAGGAAATTAACCCACGCCTAAAGAAGAATAAGACTAGCATTGGTACTAATACTAAAATCAAAATCATCAATATTTAATGGTTGCCCGGGGCAAAACGTGCCCTAAAATTTTGGTAGGTCATTTAGATTTAAATTTAAATTTAAATTTTAGTTATGCATTGATTATAATTCCTCGTTAGGGTTTATAAGTGAAAAGAAATGAATAGGTTCTTCCTAAATAGCTAGGTAAAAAAATGCAATAGTAATAATAAACAAATTATCTTAATTTAATTGAAGTAGTTGAGCTTTGAAATATTACATAAATATGTTATGAAAATTGATAAGTATTTAGTTATAGATAATACAAGCAAATGTTATGATCTAACTTCTCATCAATTCAACCTTAGAGTGATCATTCTAAGTTCCCTAAGTTTTCATTCACTAAACCCTAGTTTCATGAATCCAAGTAAAAATAGTTTTCACATTGAATTCAATTACCAATTCAATATAGACCCACATACAACCTAATTCAATTTCAATTTCTAAATTGAAGTGTGACCTAAAGTATTCCTTGACAAGAATCCAATCTCTTCAAAGTCCAAACTTAATAATTGATGAAGAACACTAAAAACCTTGAAGCAAAATTTTTAAATCCTTAAAAACATTTGCAAATCCTACAATTTTTTAACCAATTATATGTGAATGTGTGAATAGCAAAAAAAAAAAAAAAAGTGTTTTATTAAATTCATATCTTAAATAAAATCACTCTCTCAAAAAGCACCCAAAACCCTAAATTAGAAACCTCATTTAAAGAAATAATAAATAAATTCCCTAACTTTAGAATATAATTAAAATACTACAATTCAAAGTCATGTACATCACTTATCACTTGCAATAATAAATTAGTATCTAATTCAATTTTACTAATTGAACGTTATAAATCCAATTATAGAACAAACTTTTATTTTAATCAACTACAGAATTAGCTTTTATCAATTTAATTTAATTTAAAATCCTCCACAATGCATAATTTAAAAAAATAATTTTCAAGACAATCCTAAATTGACCAATCTATTTATTTAAATAAACAACTTGCAAGTCAATCTTAAATTGACCAATCTATTTATTTAAATTAAATATTATTTATTTTTAAATAAAGACTATTTATTTTTTGGATATAGATTTATTCTATTTTTCCAATCAAATCAATTAACTTCTAATAATTAATTAAACAAGAACATTTAATTATTTATCACATCCAATTAATTTAATTACCTTGATTAATTATTCAAACATGTATTACTTCACACTTTGGTGGCTTCAAACTAAATCTCACCTTGGCAAGAAATGAAAACTATAATAGCAATGCCAATGTCTTAAATTTGCATTGAGGATGTGGACATTGCCACAAGTTTAAATATGTAAAGATATTTCAAATCAAAAAAACAAATTTCTTGCTAGGCTTTTAGGCCTTAAAGAGTTAAATTTGTGATGAAAGACAAGAAATGAAAACTATAATAGCAAGAATATAATTAAAATATTACAATTCAAATTCATGTACATCACTTATCACTTGCAATAATAAATTAGTATCTAATTCAATTCTACTAATTGAACATTATAAATCCAATTATAGAATAAACTTTTATTTCAATCCACTACATAATTAGCTTTTATCAATTTAATTTAATTTAAAATCCTCCACAATGCATAATTTATAAAAACAATTTGCAAGTCAATCTTAAATTGACCAATCTATTTATTTAAATAAACAACTTGCAAGTCTATCTTAAATTGACCAATCCATTTATTTAAATTAAATATTATTTAATTTTAAATAAAGACTATTTATTTTTTGGATATAGATTTATTCTATTTTTCCAATAAAATCAATTAACTTCTAATAATTAATTAAACAAGCACATTTAATTATTTATCACATCCAATTAATTTAATTATCTTGATTAATTATTCAAACATGTATTACTTCACACTTTGGTGGCTTCAATCTTAGTTCACGTTCCCTTAGTACTCACACTTGTCAATCACACATCTCAACATATACCTTAGTAGCACTCCTAAACAACAATAATTAATTCAATAATTAATCAATATCTTATCCATAAAGTGACAATATAATTTTCATAATAAGGTTATTTTCTAAATAAGCTAGGAATTAGGGATCTTACAACAAGCAAAAACAAGAAAAAGTTGGGGTTAGGAAATGCAATTTTAAGATTAAAGCAAACAATTTTATGGTTAGTTCTTTTAAAATTAGGCACGACAATAATTAGATTTAGAGTTTTACTTTAACAACAATACATTATTTAAATAATTAATTCAATAATTAATCAATATTATTATCCATAAAGTGACAATATAATTTTCATAATAACGTAATTTTCTAAAAAAGCTAGGAATTAGAGATATTACAACACACAAAAGCAAGAAAAAGTTGGGGTTAGGGGAATGCAATACTTATTATCAATTACAATGTCATTCATTTTATTCAACATTGCAATGGCAGGACCCTGACGCAATGCATCTCTTATTAAATATGGTATCCATGGATTCTCAAATAAATTGATGTTAAAATTTTTGAGCCACTTAATTATCTAAATTTTAGCAACTATTATCATTATACATTCCAATGATCAAAGGATACCACACTCCCCTTAGTATACAAATTATTTCACCTCAATTGATCTAATGATAAAGGAGTGAATGACCTTTTTGGATCATTAAATACCTATCATTGAATTGGGTGAATTTGTTCAAAAGCCTTTATGAATTCTCTCAATCACAAGGTACGATAAATATTCACTTCTTATAAGATGATTTGATTTTTATACTACCAAGTCCCATGTTAAGGTCACTACCAAGGTTCATTCTCTTTTCCATTTATTTTTTTGTTTTGGTATTTTTTCAAGTTTTACTATTAAAACTATATTTTATTTGAATGTAGGTCACAAATTTCCTATTGGGTAAAACAATCATTTGCATCATTCACATAAATCTAAGTATCAACAAGTTCTTAAAGAAAAATAGTAATGGGAAGATAATCCACAAAAGTGCTCACAAGAATTGAATGTCAATCAACGATGTCATACATATTTGTAAAACAAGTTCCACTTCTCAAGTACAATAAAATGGTGCCCAAAATATAAGTCAAAATTCAGATCTAAACTTCTAACAATTGGTCCATGCTTGACCTTGTCAAGTAAATTAAATAACTTGGAGCTCAAGATTTTTCATAAAATATAAACCTTTCTCAAAATCAATAGAAGAGGTTCAAAATTTTCATGATAGATATCCATAGTAATGAATTACAATCAATCGTACTAAGTTTTTAAACATACTTAAGGGCACACAAGACGCAAATAGTTCACTAAAAATGTGCATACCTTCCCTATAAATGGACACATATCCCACAATACACATCCATCTATACTCTAATAATGCATGTGTTTATTAAACCCATCTAAGCCAAAGGATGATGATCATGAAGTGGGATACATGATTATCATTCCTCACGTGTGCCCAATGCAAATCATTAACAGCACTAATTGTCATAATTTCAACACACGGATCCCAATGTTAGCATTCATGGACAATAATAATGTGAAAACATGTATAAGCATGAAAAAATAAAATTTTGGGCACTTAGGCTAACAACAACGATGCTAGCTCAGCCCTAACTATTATTGAGTTAGGGCCATGAATTCTCCCTATAATCCTCCTTAACTACCATGGGTTAGGACCACAATGCTATACTATTATAATAGTAGATGTAGTCACGTGTGCACAACCAATATTATTTGCTCACTAAAAATCCATAATCTATAACTATATTATCGCTAAAATTAATGTAAAAACATCAGATTATGCTAAGGTCTTAGCTCTTTATGATAAATAAAATTAATCATTCATTTTTGGCCTCAAATTTGAAATTCTAAACTAAGAGAAATAAGAAAGGATCCTCCCTAAGATCAAATGAGTACTAGATCAAATATTTAAATATCATATATTAATATTTCATTCATAGTGTTGTGTATAGTGTAAGCAATATTTAGATTCTTCTCAATCAAAAGATTCACATATATGTATTTACATGCTCAATCATAAGCATCAATTTATTCAATCTCCAAAATTAGTTTAGCTAAACTCATTCAAAATTAAGTATGTGCTTGACACTTTCTCAAAATTGAGCACTAACAAAAGAAATCATGATCTAATCCAAAAGTATTGACAAAATGATAAGAATAATATCATCAAACTACTTCCCAGTAGGGAATTTTATTTTAAAAATTTAAAATAATATAACTACCTAGTAAATCATCAATAAAAGAATCTTTTATTTCCAAAACCCAATAACAATTGTCCAAAATCTTCTGGTGTATGGGAAAATCATTTTATTTAAAGGAGACTTTCTAAAAGTGATTGATTAATTCCTCTCAAAGTATTAATACCCTTAAACAATGCTTTCCCAGGATTTCCCAAAAAGAAAAATTCAATTATGAAATCCTTCATATAGCCTCATTGGTTCAAGCAATCACAATGCGATTTTGTTAACAAAAAATATCACATACACAACCTGTGGTTGGGGGAAGAAAAATCATAAATCGTCAAATTGAAACAAGCAACCCCAACAAATCCAAGGTTGGATAAGGTATGGATGGTAAGTTTGAACTATCACTAATTTTATTTTCCAATGATCTCCCGAATCTCCATATCATATATTCCTAAGGTAAATATTTTAGGGTTGTTAGAAATCATCAGATTTGTACTCAATTTTTTTTAATCAACCACACATATATGCTCTAGTGTTTTAACCTTGCTTTGATATCACATGTAATGACCTCTTATCTCAGGTCATTAATTAATCCACAAGTATGCACTTAAATTACCAGATCTTTTTCTTTTATTTTTTAAATGGTAAAAGCTTACTCAACCAATTTTGCCTTCATCTCTATTGTGTACTCATTATAGCTTTATCATTACTCATGCATCTCTCGGTAATTTATCTACTGTTTGAAAACATGAAAGAAATGACTAAATTAGTTAAATTAGTTCTACCTATAAGGTGCATACCACCACTAGTCAAACTTCTATACCTAATTTGATAGTGATAACTTCTAGTTATTGTCTCATCACAACAATTCCTCATCTAGTAAAGTATAATTATTTTTTTTAGGGTCAACTCCTAGACTTGATCTAATTCAAAAACTTAGTCCTATTCCTCGACCACTATTCCTAGTTAGATATTAGTACAACATCAATATCACGTTTCGGATTCACTAATATCACCTATTAACTAAGTGACAATATAACACACTCCTAATAGTTTTATCATAGAGAAGAATTATTCCACTCATTAGTATTTGGTCCCCCATGTATGCACCAATTGTCACGTCCCAAATTTGTATTACATTTAATTACAGTAATTATGAGACCATTTAGATAGTAATTATGATGATTGATTAGATTAAAGGTAAAAATTGCAAGTGAATGTTTGAATTCTATTATTAAATTGAATAATGATGTTTATTATGTGGGAAAGACGAATATTTATGTTTCGGCTATATTTGGGAACTAACCTATTAACAATGAATCAAGTGCGAATGAACACAGGACCGTTGAAGAACGAGAACATGGTTGAGGTAGACATTCCCTAGCCGTCGTAAGAACTGACGTGATGAAAAAACCCCCGATGCATGCACACACTCACATAGATGCATTCATACTTGCATTACTAATTTAAATTGATGTATTTGAAGTGTTTGTTGCATATGCAAACTTGTTTTATTATGTGATCTCATGTGTTTGATATGATGTCTAATTTTAAGTACATTGACGTTTGGATGTAGGATGATTACCATTGGATGCACAATATGTTTGTTTTTCTCACATTTAATTGCTAGTCTTTTTTACTACCTTGTATGGAGATTGGATTTAGTGTTTTCATATCTCGATTCCTTTTTGTGATTTGAAGTAGAATTATATATCTGTATAATGTTATATATATATATATATACGAAAAAAAAGTATATGATCAAAATTAAAATAATTATAATATTTATTTAGATTTCTTTTATTAAAAATAATTCATATATATAAGGTAGTATAAAGGGATATTAAAATCATAAAACCCTCTTTCTAAAAATAATACGATTAAAAGTTTAGTAAAAATCTAAATATTCAATAAAAGCTTTTTCTATTTTTTTAGACTTTCATGCAAACATTATAAATGGAGTAAAGGAAGAGTTAAGAAAAACATAAGAGGATTTTGAAATAAATAAAACAAAATAGAAGGAAATAGAAAAGGCACTTAGCGGGGGTTATGCAGATTTTCAGCGGGTTCTTGAAATCTAAAGTATTATCCATTGTTTTTGTCTTAAGATTATGAGAGAGTAAACAAGAGGGTAGTTATATTCGGAAATGGAATAGAATATTATTTGTGGCATGCTTAATTTTGCTATTTGTGGATACATTATTTTTGTATCTACAAAAAGTTCCATATAGCTTATGTTGCTCCATCTTCTTGCGTATTTTGGAAGGGGGGAGCTTGTGATAAACCCTACAAAGATTGCTTCAAGATACTTGGTGAAGGACTTTTGGATTGACCTCATTTGTGTTTTGCCTCTACCACAAATTATTCAATGGCTTGTTATTCCTTCTCTAAGTGGTTTTGTAGCAGACTATACAAAAAAATATGTTGCGCTTTATCATGATCTTTCAATATCTTCCAAGGCTATTTATGATTTTTCCATTGTCATAAAAAAATAGTAAAGACAACGGGTAGGATGATTGAGGCGGCCTAGGCTGCTGCAACATACAATCTATTGCTCTATATCTTAGCTAGCCATGTTCTTGAAGCATGTTGGTACCTATTGGTAATTGAGCATCAAGATTTTTGTTGGAGGCATGTTTGCAGATCTGAGGGGCTACAATGTAATAATAATTACTTTGACTGCAAAAGTTTGAAAAATGAGCTGAGGGATAAGTGGTTCAAATCGAGTAATATTACATATGCCTGCATAACTAACAAAAATTCTTACCAATTTGGAATTTATGAAGAGGCCCTAAAATTCACTACTGCTTCTTCAGGGTTTTAAAGCAAATATTTTTTTTCTATTTATGGTGGGGCTTACAAAACCTAAGTTCTCTGGGACAAAACCTTGATACAAGCATCTATGTTGGAGAAATAAATTTTGCCATCCTAATCGCCATTCTTGGTTTAGTTCTCTTTGCACTTCTTATTGGTAACATGTAGAAATGACAATTCTTTAAAAAAGAAGATTAAGTCTCTAATTTTTGAACACCAATAATAGAGGAAGGCAGAGGATTAAAAGCTAAGAAAAGAGCAAAAGACAGAGTGGTAGCAACACACGGAGGATACGGAAGGAGGAAAGCGGTTTACGTGGAAAGAAGGAAAGCAAGAAAACGGGAGTAGAAGGATGGAGGGGAGGCATTGTAAAGGAGCGATCCACCAAGCCGCTTTACAAACATCTTGGACTGGGTTAGAAGGAAAAGACACCATTATCAAAGGCTGCGATTAGACAAAGATTTCAACAACAAACAGTAAGAGATTTTTCCGTGTTTTTGGACGAAGGATTAAGCATCAACGATAGGTGAGTGGTTTTTGTGTAACTATTGTTTGTAAAAGAGTAAAGAATTGCTTAGAGAAAGATCTATGAGATTCTATTTTGGAAAGATTGTAGTTTTCTTGTTTTTCTATTTAAAAAATATTGTATTGATAGAAAAAGCTTCTTAAAACATCATGTTTTCTTGTTTGAAAAACCTTAGGAAACATAGATCCAAATATATCTTGCTCAAAACCAGTAAAACTCTTTACGATCTATAAGAATAGAGATTCGACTTTATTAGAAATTAATTGCATGCATGAATAGAAAGCTTGTAAACCTTAAGATAACCCTTATGTTTTTGTCAAACGATTCTTTCTATTGTTACAAAACATACATATGTTCATGGGTGTCTTTGTATTAAGATTGTGTTATTATTAAGTTTGTGGGTATTTTGTTTACCTTTTTGGAGCAAATGTCGATTTATGAATGGGCTGGAATCCGTTATACCTTTACCTTATACTCTTTGAGGATTTGGCAAATCCATGTGTCTATGAAATAGAAGTATTATACTCTCAAAGGAATTGGAATGTTTTCTCTATTTTACCTTATTGATAAGGCTTTGTGTGTTCAAAAGATAGAACTTCATACTTTAGGTTGCATCGTGGTACCATGTCGTCAGTTGTGTCCTGGTTGCTAGGTATGTCATGTAGGGTTGGGTATATTTTGAGTAGGAGAGATTTCGGGGAAGTTTATACTTTGTGGTTGGGCGGTAACGCGCCTGGGCCATGTTCTTGTCCCTTGACTTTGCAGATGATATGGAGAGCTTGGTAATGCCAACAAAAAAGATTTATTCATGTGCCTTTATTTATGGTTCTTTATTATTATGGTATGTTAGCCTAGTTGTATTATTGTTGTTTTTGAATTATGCATATCTAGATTTAGCACTTGTTTTTAAGGAGAATTAACAATTATACCAATATTGGGAGTTGTAATTTTGTAAATAATTATATTAATGAGTTTTGAGTATTTAATTTACTCTAGTGAGATAGTTTAAGGGATTGCGTGCGTTTACACCAATACTCTTAACAATATCATCTATCCCTTTTATCTTTCTAGATAAAGAAAAATAAATGATACAATCTTATTCTTAGTGTTGTGCCCAAGGATCGTATGTTAAATGCTTTTTGTTCAAGCATCAAGTAATTATAGTGAGCATGCAAGAATGAGTAAATGAGCTATACAACTCCTATGACCTCATACAAGCATTTTAAAAGATATATTCCAACTATGGTGACATCAACTAATGATGTCTTATTCAAATTTCATCATGTCACAATCATGAAATCATGGGATATTTTAGGCTATCACTCATACCTTAGTCTATATACATAAAAAAAATTCAAATTTTAATCATTTGATTCTAGATTTGTATATTGAATTAGTTCATTACAAATGGACAATTAATGATAATTAAGTTACCAATTTAAGATCATTTCAACTTCCATTCATAGATATGATTACTTATGATTGATGAGGTACTATATTACTAATCATTTATTAACTATTTATTAATCAATTCCATGGATCCCAAAACTTCCTCGATAAATTGTTCACAACTAAGGTTGGGGCTCACCATCTATCACAAATTTGTTATCAACTATTCTCACAGGGGTTTGAGAACAAGTTTAGGACTTTACATATATTTGGTATCTAGGTAAAATATAACTCTTTGATGGTCATCCTCATATTCCAAGGTAATTTGATTAAAGTAATTTTGATGGTTCAAATGAGGCTCAAAATAGAAAGATATGTTGAAAAAGCTATGATGGATAGCATTTTTCCATATCTCATTATTTTTTTAATGATGAGACAAGCATCAACCTTTTTTAAAATGGTAAAAGCTTGAAGACATGATATTTCCAAGTCCATTATAGTAAATAAAAATGCTTCTAGTAGAAAATCGTGTAGAGATTTTTCCATCAACGTTCTAGATCACATTTTGTGACCCATCATTACTAAAAATTCTCTATACAATTTTTTACAAAAAAAAATCTTATTTACTATAATAAGAATCATATGGTGTGATAAAAAAATGTTGATGTAAAAACCTCTTGCAAACAACCCTTTATTCAAGAATCGATTCAAAATGCAACAGGCCACTCCCTCTCCCACTTGTGCAACGACTATTTTTTTATCCCATCTCCTCAGACGCTTGTCTCCTAGATGGAACACTGGTACAAACACTTTCATCTTATGTAGGGCTCATGGGTGGTTTTGCTCATGGCTTTTTTGGTGGCTGTAGCATTTCCCCTGCCACGCTCTTCCCGAAGATTGTTGTTGCCCGTTTGGATGGTGTGTCCCCAGTAGATGCTTGGGGTCTCTCTTTTGTTGTTGTGGTGGGGCAAAGGGTCATCCTACTGTGAATGACAAGACCCATTCTCGCCCTCTTCCTTGCTCCCATACCTCCCCTGTGGTGGTATATGGAGAGGAAGTCTCTGAGAATGAAGTACATTATAGCAGGCTTGCCTTGATTGGTAGATTTAATGGTCTTTGGCCATCCCTCCCAGACCTGAACAAGTGGATTTTTGAATCATGGAGTCCTCTTGTTCAAGGTAATATTAACATTTTTCCCTATGCAAGGGGTTTTTTCATGGTTTCTTTTGATTCTGCAGAGGCTAGGGATACTGTGCTTGATGGTAGGGTGTGGTTATGGGGTGAGTATTCCCTTCTTCTCAAACCCTAGACTCCTGTTTTCAATCTCGTTTCTCAACCACTTAATATCAGGCCTGTTTGGGTTAGGTTACTCAATCTACTCCTTCATTTCTGGGAAGTATCCTTCTATGAGGTGATTGGCAACTCTATTGGTTGATTCCTTATGGTGGATAGATCTACGATTCTGATGGGACTTTGTACCTATGCTCACAATATTATGGATATTGATATATCCAAGCCTCTGCATGGAGAGGTTGTCTCGATGGTGGGGAATTGTCCTCGATCCTAGCTACTAGACTATTAGGGTTTGCCCTTCTGTTATCGTCGCTGCTTCACAGTTGGACACCTGGCTTCGAATTGCCATCACTCCCGTAGTAAGGCGTCGTCGTGGTGGCGGGATGCTTGTTTGGAACATTTGACTATTTTTGATCTGAAGGTTGGGTCGGTTGAGGAGTCCCCAATTGATTCTTCTCCTTCACATACTCGTGTGGCTTCGGGAGCCTCTGCGGGGACTTCTTCTCCTATTCAGGTTGTGTTTGATGGTGGGTTGGAGGTTGTTATCCCTTCTTCATCTCCTGCTGTGGCTCCTTCGAACCAATATCTGATTGCTTCTCTATTTGCTCCTGTTGTTTCTCCGGCTTTGCCCTCTTTGCTTGAGGGTTCTACGGTTGCAGCATCAGTTGAGGACTCCCTCCTCTCGCCTTGCTCTAATGATTTTGACTTGGAGTTTTCTTGGATGGTCATTTATTGTAGGAAGAAAGGGTTGCCCAAATCTGTGGTTGTTCAACGCCCTAGGGCCAAGGCAGTATGATTTGCTGGCCCTTATTCTAGGGTTGTGTAGTTGCTCTTATCTTTTAGCATGTTGTTGATGTTGTGTTGTTAGAGCGTTTTTGTTGGCCTATTTGGGGCCTATTTTTATGTCTTTTGCCCTGCCTTTTGGGCTAGTTTGTAAAGGGTTCTGGACCCTCTTTTCCAGCTGACTTAATCAAAAAAATGTTGATCAAAAAATTCTCTACATAGGGTAAGAGCACAAAGATGAGGGACCAAAAGGGGGTCTTAAGATGCCACCATTTTTTTTGAAATCAGGAAAGACTGATGTTGAATGAGAAATTGAAGATAGTTATGTTGAAATGCACAGGACAACTGAGAGGGGGGTGAATTAGTTGTCACAAAAACATAACTTCATAAACCATCAACTACTTATATATTGATAATCAGATTTAACCATGAAAGCATGAAACCATAGACTTAATCACAATCACACATTCAACACAGTAGACACCAGATTTTTACATGGAAAACCGTAAAAGGGAAAAACCACGGTAGGTGTTAGTCCACTAGAAAATATATAAGTTATAACAATACCGAAAAATAGAGGCTCACTGCCTACAAGGCTCACTACCCAAATTGCTCACTGCAAAGAACAACTCACTGCCAAAGGGTGGCTCACTACCAAAGGGTGGCTCACTGCCAAAAGGTGGCTCACTGCCAAAATGGTGAACTAATTAAGTAGCATCTACTCCATGCCTGGGTTCAGTTCCATTGAAGCACAATATAACTTCTTTGGTCTGCTCTTTGACACCTTCACACTTATCTCTTCATTTTCACACACTCATCCACTTTTTCGCAATTCCTTACAAGTCTTTACACAAGTCATCAACCTTGGAATGTACATCAAGGTCAGCAATACATTCATCAACCGTTGAAACAATCTCCAAGGTCGGCATTACAAAAACATACATAGAAATAGGTCTGGACCTAATACAGAAATTTGCTAAGGGAAAGATGTAAAGATGTATGTTGATCACACAACGCCTTAGCTGGGACTCAAACGTAATTTTTCATGCCACAACATGCTTCCACAATCTTCAAGGCATCTCCGCAATTAGTGAAATCAATCAAGTCGGCCAAGACTAGTGAGAACACTAGGTCTGCTAAGAACATTCTTCATCCATGATCCAATTTTCTCTTTGCAAACTAATCCTAAGGTAGGAACACGATTAGGAGACATCCAAAAGCACATTGTAATCAATAAGAACAACCACACGATCTCTAACCACTCTGTCAAGAAGATTCTTCAAACTGGAGCACAAGAACAACACTGTCAGCCACTGTCTTTAAGGAAAGGATAGCTTGCGGACCACCAAATCACAAACCATTGTAGTTGAAAGCACTTATCATCATTCCAGACTTAACTCTAGAACTGCAGACCAAAATACTTCAATGCGAAGGAATGCGAAACATAATATTTTCTACCTGTCACCACCAAGCATACAGGAAAAGCAGTTTTCACTCTGGTGAACATAACTCATTCAAATCTTCATACCAAAGGCTCAAACTTGGAATATAACATCTTCAGACAAACTTCCAAATAACTTCCAATCTGCAGACAAAGATATTCATCCTACAGGAAATGTAGAACAATCTTCTGAACTGTTCTTTTGTATGCAATACATTGTTTCCACTACAACTCACTGTTTCTACCGGAGGAGCTAATTTTCTCAATATCCTCAACATCTGACTCATTACAAGATAAGGACACAATTGACATCAATGACAACACATATATGTTGACATCAATGACAACACCAATTAGGAACATACTTGCAACAATCTCCCCCTTTATCATTGATGGCAACATATGATGTGAAAAACTAAAAAGACCATCAAGACTGGATTCTCCCCCTTTCTCTTTACAACTCTACATTCTTTCTCCCCCTAAGTTTTTCACATGATTTCTCTCCCCCTTTGACACTAATGGAAAAGGGCACATACTTGTATCCTGTTGCTTTGATCCAACTGGGTTTTTACCAACACATCTAGCTACTCCCCCTGAGAGGTAGCTCTCAAGACATCAATCCAGATCAAAGAATGAGACATTGAACACCATTATATGGATAAATTCTCATGCATCTTAGTTGAGGGAAGGAGGGGTAGTGACCCCTAACTTTTCTCTGAGATACTCAAAAGTATCCTTAGGCAGAGGCTTGGTGAAGATATCTGCAATCTGATCCTTTGTGGGCACATATTCCAACTTTACTTCATTCTTTGTTACCTTTTCTCTCAAAAAGTGATACCTTATAGATATATGCTTTGTCCTTGAGTGCATCACTGGATTCTTTGAAATATGTATAGCACTTGTATTGTCACGTAAAATTGCAACTGGATCTTCATATACAACTCTTATGTCCCTCAAAGTCTACTTCATCCATAACACTTGAGTACAACAACATGCTACTGCAATATATTCTGCTTCTGTTGTTGATAAATAGATTGAGTCTTGTTTCTTGCTCAGCCATGAAACCAATCTATTACCCAAAAAGAAAGTGCCTCCACTTGTACTCTTCCTATCATCAACATCTCTAGCCCAATCAACATCTATATAAGCACTAAGAGTGAAATCATTATCCTTTGGATACCATAAGCCATGATCCAGAGTGCCTTTTAAATACCTTAGGATTCTCTTAACTGCCATCACATGTGATTCTCTTGGATCAGCTTGAAATCTTGCAACAAGATAAACTGTATGCATAATATCAGGTCTAGTTTGAGTTAGATAAAGCAATCCTCCAATCATGGATATGTACTTTTTCTGATCAGTCTTGGGTGATTCATCAGTTTTGCTCAATTTACAGCCAGTCACCATGGGAGGACATCCTAGTTTAGAGTCTTCCATCCCAAACTTCTTTAACAACTCTTTCACATACTTAGACTAAGATATGAGGATTCCTTTATCTGATTGATTGATTTGTAGACCCAGAAAGAAATTCATCTCACTAAATATAGACATCTCAAACTCTTTCTGCATTTCACCAACAAATTTCATACAGATACTTTCATTGCCTCCAAAGATGATATCATCAACAAAGACTTCAACAATCAAAATTTGATCACCATTAATCTTGAAATAGAGATTACTATTAGTAGTACCTTTATTGAACCCTAACTATAACAAGTACTTATCCAATCTTGCATACCATGCTCTAGGAGATTTCTTGAGTCCATACAATGCTTTCTTCCACCTGCATACCATATCACCTTGATTTGATAGTTGGAATCCTTCCAGTTGCTCAATGTAGACTTCCTCTTCTAACTCACCATTCAGGAATGTAGACTTCACATCCATCTGATATACTTTGAAATATTTATGAGCTGCAAATGCCAGAAGCATTCTGATTGCTTCAATCTGAGCTACTGGAGCAAAAGTCTCTTCAAAATCTATCCCTTCAATTTGAGAGTATCCTTTGCACACAAGCCTTGCTTTATTCCTTACAACTTCTCCATTTTCATTCAGCTTATTCCTGAAAACCCATTTGGTTCCAATAATATTTTTGTCAGCAGGTCTAGGAACTAATTCCCAAGTTTCATTCTTCTCTATCTGCATTGGTTCTCCTCCATTTCCTTTACCCAATTTTCATCATTGCAGGCTTCATTCATAGTTTTTGGTTCAACTGTAGAGAGAAAATAGTAATTCATTTGTTCTTCTGCAGCTCTTTTCCTTGTTAGTACTCCTTTTTCTTTATCTCCAATAATTTGATCTTCAGAGTGATTGATTCTTACATACCTGGGGGTCTTAGCAATTTCTGTAGCCTTTTCTTCTTCATCTTGATTGTCTTCTTGTTCAACTTTTTCTTCATAAGTTATAGCAGCAGGTTCATCTGACTCATAGCCACTCCGATCTAATGTTCTTCCTTTACCTTCATCCACCTTCACATTTACCCTCTCAACAATCTTTTTTAACCTTTTGTTGTAGCAACAGTAGGCCTTACTCTTGGTAAAGTATCCAAGGAAGATTCCTTCATCACATCTTGCATCAAATTTCCCTATGTCTTCATCTCTTCTAATATAACATTTGCTTCCAAAGACTTTGAAGTATCTTACTATTGGAATTCTTCCATACCACAATTCATAGGGGGTTTTAGTACCATTACCTTTCACTTGAACTTTGTTTTGAATGTAGACATCAGTATGTATAGCTTCTTTCGAGAAAACTTCCAGCGGACCTCCTTCCTTCATCATTATTTGGGCAGCTTCTTGAACTGTCCTATTCTTCCTTTCCACAACTCCATTTTGCTGAGGAGTCCTAGGTGCAGACAATTGTCTCTTTATTCCTTGCTCTTCACAGAAATTGTTGAATTCATTTGATGTGAACTCACCTCCTCTATCAGACCTCAAGCATTTGATTTTCAATTCTATTCATTTTCAACCATTGCCTTGAAGGATTTGAACTTCTCTAGGGCTTCATATTTATCTCTTAGAAAAGTAACCCAAGTCATTCTAGAATAATCACCAATAAGCAAAATGAAGTACATGTCACCTTGTAGACTTCTTATCCTTGTAAGACCACACAGATCTGTATGAACTAGATCCAGCAAATTGGCAGAAAATTGCTCTTTACTCTTGAAACTTGTTCTTGTCTGCTTCCCCAATTGACATTCCTTGCAAATAGTATTGGTGGGTTTCACAAGTTTTGGTAAATCTCTTTATAGTCTGACCTAAACTTATCTTTACCAGATTATCAAAATTTATATGACACAACCTTCTATGCCACAACCAACTCTCATCTACTTGGGCTAACAAATAGTAATCATTAGTTCCTCTGAATTGATAGATGTTACCTCTGGTCTTCTTACCAATAGCAATCACAGTTCTAGAGCTTTCCATGATCTTGTAGCCATTGTCTTTGAATCTTAGGTCATAACCTTTGTCACACATCTGACCAACACTCAAAAGATTGTGCTTCAAACCCTTCACATATAGGACATTGTCAGTATTATTCTTTCCATAAGATGAAATAGATCATTTTCCACAAATCTTACCAGTTGCATTGTCTCCAAACCTAACCAGTCCTCCATCATAATTTTCCAAACTTGCAAACTTACTTTTGTCACCGGTCATGTGATGTGAGCATCCACTATCAATAATCCATTCATCCTTATCTTTCTCAACCTGAACAACCAAAGCACTTTCTTCCACTGGTTTTTCTTCATTCACATAGCTAGCAGGATTAGTAGACACAGGTTCTTCTTTAATAGCAATGAACAAGTATTCATTTGCACTAGTACTAGCATCATCAGATTCATCATCAGTCACACCTTCATCATCAAAATCTCTAACATAGTAGCATTTCTTTGGAGCTTTAGGCCTGTTCTCAAATCATTTTCTATTCTTTTCAATTCTTTCAAGACATTTGGAAGCATAATGACCTACTTTACCACATGAAAAACATTTGAAAGATAGTTTACCTTTGAACTTACCGGAACCTCTTTGCAATCTGTCAACAAAGTTAGCTTCAATTTCGTCAAAGTCATCATCAGGTTCCACCTTATATTTCTCAACTCTGGAGATCTTTTCTGAAGTACTGGCTTTGAAAGCAGTTTCAACTTTTGGCAGAGCATCACAAACTCTCTCATCTCAAAGATTGTAACCTTTCCAAGTAATTGATCTTTGTCAATAGTTTTCACAATCATTACTTCTTCAATTGCAGCTACTTTGTGACTGTAGGACTTTGGTAGTGATCTAAGAATTTTCATCACAACTTCCTTATCACCAATAGTTCCTCCCATACCTTTTATTCCATTGACAAGTTAATCAACCCTTTGTACGAAGGTTGTAATGTTTTCATCTTCATTCACCTTTAAACTCTCATATTTTGCTTTCAAGCCCTATAGCTTGGTTTCTTTTACAGAATCATCTCCTTCAAATAGTTTCTTCAACTTTTCCCAAACCTCATTTGCAAATTCTAGATCCATGACTTTTATCAGCTCAGTGTCGAACAAAGCACTTAACAAGGCATCTCTAGCTTTTATATTCAACTCATATTATTTGATTTCATCTTGAATTGTCAAACCATTTGGAGGCATGGTATATTTTGATTCTGCAGCTTTCCATACTTTATAACCAAGACAAAGGAGATGGCTTTTCATTCGTACCTTCCATAGAGCATAATTTGTCCTATCAAACTGCGGTGCTACCTTTTTAAAAGACATCCTGGATCGTCCTCAAGATGTTAGAATTTCTTCTGAGGAACCTGCTCTGATACCAATTGTTGAAATGCACAGGACAATTGAGAGGGGGGGTGAATCAGTTGTCATAAAAACTTAACTTCATAAACCATCAACTACTTAATTATTTATAATTAGATTTAACCATGAAAGCATGAAACCATAGACTTAATCACAATCACACATTCAACACAATAGACACCATATTTTTATGTGGAAAACTCTAAAAGGGAAAAACCACGGTGGGTGTTAGCCCACAGAAAATATATGAGTTATAATAATACTGAAAAATAGAGGTTCACTACCTACAGGGCTCACTACCCAAATTGCTCACTGCAAAGAACAACTCACTGCCAAAGGGTGGTTCACTGCCAAAAGGTGGCTCACTGCCAAAAGGTGGCTCACTACCGAAATGGTGAACTGATTAAGTAGCATCTATTCCATGCCTGGGTTCAGTTCCATTGAAGCACAATATAACTTCCCTGGTCTGCTCTTTCACACCTTCACACTTATCTCTTCATTTCCGCACACTCACCCACTTTTTTGCAATTCATTACAAGTCTTTATACAAGTCATCAACCTTGGAATGTACATCAAGGTCAGAAATACATTCATCAACCGTTGGAACAATCTCCAAGGTCGGCATTACAAAAACATACATAGAAATAGGTCTGGACCTAATACAGAAATTTGCTAAGGGAAAGATGTAAAGATGTGTTGATCATGCCACGCCTTAGCTGGGACTGAAACGCAATTCTTCATGCCACAACATGCTTCTACAATCTTCAAGGTATCTCTGCAATTAGTGAAATCGACCAAGTTGGCCAAGACTGGTGAGAACACTAGGTCTGCTAAGAACATTCTTCATCCACGATCCAATTTTCTTTTTGCGGACCAATCCAGAGATAGGAACATGATTAAGAGACATCCACAAGCACATTGTAATCACCAGGAACAACCGCATTATCTCTAACCACTCTGTCAAGAAGATTCTTCAAACCAGAGCACAAGAACAACACTGTCAGCCATTGTCTTTAAGGAAAGGATAGCTTGCGGACCACCAAATCACGAACCATTGTAGTTGAAAGAACTTATCATCATTCTAGACTTAACTCTAGAACTGCGGACCAAAATACTTCAATGCGGAGCATAATATTTTCTCCCTGTCACCACCAAACATACAGGAAAAGCAGTTCACTCTAGTGAACATAACTCACTCAAATCTTCATACCAGAGGCTCAAAATTGGAATATAACATCTTTAGACATACTTATAAACAACTTAAAATTCATAGACAAAGATATTCATCCTATAGGAAATGCAGAGCAATCTTCTAGACTATTCTTCTGTATACAATACATTGTTTCCACTGCAACTCACTGTTTCTACTAGAGGAGCTAGTTTTCTCAATATCCTCAGCATCTAACGAGTTCATTACAAGATAAGGACACAGTTGACATCAATGACAACACAAATATGTTAACATCAATGACAACACCAGTTAGGCACATACTTGCAACAAGTTACAGTCAAAATTTGAAGATGCAACCAAAACAAGAGTCATAGTGCTCCGAATCTAGTTTCTAAACTACTAATTTTTTTCAAAAATGGTTGAGATTAAGGGGTTCAAAAAGGGTGAGCACACAAATTGGTCCTGTTTTTCTCAAAAAAACATAACATAGAGTCTGGGGTGCTCCCCCTAAAATGTTAATTTTTTTGTAGTATTTTAAAAATTGCTTCAGTGAGAAATTAGCTAACACCATGTAGTTTATCCCTAATTTTTCTGATAATTTTTTCATGAATAATTATTTTTTAGTAATTTTCAAAGTGAACACATCCTGAAAAATAGAAAATTGAGCGTGCTCCCCCCTAAAATTTTTGAAAACTAATCGAAAATCAATTTTTTTTTTAATGTGTAAAATGGAGTCTAGTTTCTAAAAATGTAACTTATTTCAAATTTTGATGAACTGTTAAAAAAATGTCAAAAATACTAGACACTAGTTTTTGACAAAAAATGGATACACTAACAAAAGAAATTAAAGATGAAACCCTTAACGTACTCAAAATGTGAAAAAAATTATATGGTTAGATAGCTAACAGAGAGCTTAAGATTATGGTGGTATTTTTTTGAACTTTTCATTAAAAAAAGTGTCATCCTAATGGGGAGCACACTCTAGATTATCTAAAAATTTTATAAAAAATTGGAAAAACACATCTAAATAATCTCAGTATAACGTGAGCGCGTTCTAACGCACTCACATTATGCTGAGATTATTTGGATTTACACATGCCAATTGCATTTGCTTGAAATTTTCTAAAGCCTTTTCAACAAATCCATCTTTTGCATATCTTGCAATCATTGTATTCCATTACAGAACATCTCTTTGAGGTGTTAGGTCAAATAATTGACATGCCTTGTCTATGCTTCCACACTTTACATACATGTCTACAAGGGCAACTTCACTTCCTATCGTCTCTCTCACTCTCTACTTCCCTCCCCTCTCTACCTCCTACCCTCTCTCTAAGTCTCTGCTTCCCTCCCCTCTCTACCTCCTACCTTCTCTCTCACTCTCTTCTTCCCTCCCCTCTCTACCTCCTACCCTCTCTCTCACTCTCTACTTCCCTCCCGTGTCTACCTCCTACCCTCTTTCTGAGTCTCTGCTTCCCTCGCCTCTCTACCTCCTACCTTCTCTCTCACTCTCTTCTCCTCCCTCTCTACCTCCTACCCTCTCTCTCACTCTCTACTTCCCTCCCCTCTCTACCTCCTACCCTCTCTCTGAGTCTCTGCTTCCCTCCCCTCTCTACCTCCTACCCTCTCTCACTCTCTACTTCCCTCCCCTCTCTACCTCCTAGCCTCTCTCACTCTCTACTTCCCTCCCATCTCTACCTCCTACCGTCTCTCTCACTCTCTTTTTCCCTCCCCTCTCTACCTCTTACCTGCACTTTCACTCTCTTCTTCCCTCCCCTCTACCTCCTACGCTCTCTCTCACTCTCTACTTCCCTCCCCTCTCTACCTCCTACCCTCTCTCACTCTCTACTTTCCTCCCCTCTCTACCTCCTACCCTCTCTCTCACTCTCTTCTTCCCTCCCTTCTCTACCTCCTATTCTCTCTCTCACTCTCTACTTCCCTCCCCTCTCTACCTCGTACCCTTTCTCACTCTCTACTTCCCTCCCCTCTACCTCCTACCCTCTCTCTCACTCTCTTCTTCCTTCCCCTGTCTACCTCCTACCCTCTCTCACTCTCTACTTCCCTCCCGTCTCTACCTCCTACCCTCTCTCTCTCACTCTCTACTTCCCTCCCCTCTCGACCTCTCCTCATCATTCTTGAACCCATCTAATGGAATTTCATAAATTATCTTGTTTCCATTTCATCATCCCAATTTATATCCTCATCCATCTTTGCATCTCTTAGTTTTCTTGTTTCCATGTTCTTTGTCGACAAGGAGAGAGAGAGAGAGAGAGAGAGAGAGAGAGAGAGAGAGAGAGAGAGAGGTTTAGGGGCATTATTTAGGGTTATGAGTTTAGGGTTGCTCAAGTTTAGGGTTTAGGGGTTAGGGTTAAAGGGGAATTATTTATGGTTTAGGGGTTTAGGTGTCAGGGGCATTATTTGAGGTTTATGCATTTAGGGTTGTTCAAGTTTAGGGTTTAGAGTTTTGGGGTTAGGGTTTAGGGGAATAATTTAGAGTTTAGGGTGAGGGACATGGCCAAAGACATAGGTAGAGAGATTGAGAGGTAGAGGAGTGATAGAGACAAGGAGATAGGGTTTAGGGTTGATCGGGATTAGGGTTTAGGGGTTAGGAGCTTATAGAGGGAGAGATAGGGAGATAGAGGGTGAGGGACATGGCTAGAGACACAGGTAGAGAGATTGAGAGGTAGAGGGATGATAGAGACAATGAGATAGGGGTTTAGGGTTGTTCAGGTTTAGGGTTGATCAGGTTTAGGGTTTAGGGGTTAGGAGTTTAGAGAGGGAGATATAGGGAGATAGAGGGTGAGGGACATGGCTAGAGACATAGGCAGAGAGATTGAGAGGTAGAGGGATGATAGAGACAAGGAGATAGGGGTTAGGAGTTTAGAGAGGGAGAGATAGGGAGATAGAGGGTGAGGGACATGGCCAGAGACATAGGCAAATAGATTGAGAGGTAGAGGGATGATAGAGACAAGGAGACAGGAGTTTAGGGTTGGTCAATTTTAGGGTTTAAGGGTTAGGAGTTTAGAGAGGGAGAGATAGGGAGATAGAGAGTGAGGGACATGGCCAGAGACATAGGTAGAGAGACTGAGAGGTAGAGGGATGATAGAGACAAGGAGATAGGGGTTTAGGGTTGATCGGGTTTAGGGTTTAGGGGCTAGGAGTTTAGAGAGGGAGAGATAGAGAGATAGAGGGTGAAGGACATGGCCAAAGACATAGGCAGAGAGATTGAGAGGTAGAGGGATGATAGAGACAAGGAGACAGGGGTTTAGGGTTGATCGAGTTTAGGGTTTAGGGATTAGGGATTAGGAGTTTAGATAGGGAGAGATAGGGAGATAGAGGGTGAGGGACATGGCCAGAGACATAGGCAGAGAGATTGAGAGGTAGAGGGATGATAGAGACAAGGAGATAGGGGTTTAGGGTTGATCGGGTTTAGGGTTTAGGGGTTAGGAGTTTAGAGAGGGAGAGATAGGGAGATAGAGGGTGAGGGACATTGTCAAAGACATAGGCAGAGAGATTGAGAGGTAGAGGGATGATAGAGACAAGGAGATAGGGTTTAGGGTTGATCAGGTTTAGGGTTGATTGGGTTTAGGTTTTAGGGGTTAGGAGTTTAGAGAGGGAGAGATAAGGAGATAGAGGGTGAGGGACATGTCTAGAGACATAGGCAGAGAGATTGAGAGGTAGAGGGATGATAGAGACAAGGAGATAGGGGTTTGGGGTTGATCAGTTTTAGGTTTGATCGAGTTTGGGGTTTAGGGGTTAAGAGTTTAGAGAGGGAGAGATAGGGATATAGAGGGTGAGGGACATGGCCAGAGACATAGGCAGAGAGATTGAGAGGTAGAGGGATGATAGAGATAAGGAGACAAGGGTTTAGGGGTTAGGAGTTTAGAGAGGGAGAGATAGGGAGATAGAGGGTGAGGGACATGGCCAGAGACATAGGTAGAGAGATTGAGAGGTAGAGGGATGATAGAGACAAGGAGATAGGGTTTAGGGTTGATCAGGTTTAGGGGTTATGAGTCTAGAGAGGGAGACATAGGGAGATAGAGGGTGAGGGACATGGCCAGAGACATAGGTAGAGAGATTGAGAGGTAGAGGGATGATAGAGACAAGGAGATAGGGGTTTAGGGTTTAGGGGTTAGGAGTTTAGAGATGGAGAGATAGGGAGATAAAGGGTGAAGGACATAGCCAGATAAATAGGCAGAGAGATTGAGAGGTAGATGGATGATAGAGACAAGAGGATAAGGGTTTAGTGTTGATTAGGTTTAGGGTTTAGGGGTTAGGAGTTTAGAGATGGAGAGATAGGGAGATAGAGGGTGAGGGACATGGCCAGAGACATAGGTAGAGAGATTGAGAGGTAGAGGGATGATAGAGACAAGGAGTTAGGGGTTTAGGGTTGATTCAATTTAGGGTTTAGTGGTTTAGAGAGGGAGAGATAGGGAGATAGAGGGTGAGGGACATGGCTAGAGACATAAGCAGAGAGATTGAGAAGTAGAGGGATGATAGAGATGATATATATTTATAGATATATAGTTATAGATATATACTTATAATATATACTTATACATCTAGAGAGAAAACACAAAATTTACTTGTTTGCATGCATGAAAGCTTAATGTATTCATGCTTCCCAAAATGTGCTAGTGTTATGGGAAGCAAAAAAAGGGGCAAAAACCATGTGGGATCCGTGATTGAGATCCCACATGTCAGTTATTCCCTACTTTTCATGCATGCTATCGAACACGAAAACACTTTTTCATGTTGTTTGACATATTAAGAATCATTTTTTTATCAATCCACCACCTTTTTATTTTTTCAACGTAGAAGAACTAATTTTACATGTTTTTGGACAAAATTTTATTATTTAAACTAAAAGTTTCATGTTTCATATTGTTTCAAAGCTAATTACCATTGATATAGATTGAATTTGATGATATATGTTTGTTTTTTCCATAAATTTCACTAATCCTATTCTAGAGTTATATAGAATTCATAATCAAACTTGCGAAAAAGAACAATTTGAGGATTTTGAAGCCAAAATTTGGAGGATTGGTCAACTTGAATATCGAATATTAAGGTATGTTCTTTATGTCCAATTTAATTCACTTTATGTTCTTTAGAACACTCACAATCACTAATGTAACTAGTTGTATTAACATTTAAAATATAGTGAGCTATTGATGCTACAAATCTGATATATATTTGGTTCTCATATTGCATATTTTGAATATCTGACCTTAATAGTTATCTAGAGTTTCATGATAGTCTTCTATGTTTATGATGTGACAGTCTATGTGGTTGTTTGTAATAGTCATAGCTCAATTTGACTCTCAATGCATGGTTAGCACGTAGGCTTCTATCACTATCTTATCGATTTATGATCAAACTCTTCAACAAGATCTTGAACAATCCACAAATTTCTTAGTATGTAACAAGTTCAAGTCCTTAAAGGTAAATTGACCATACTAACCACATGACATAACCAATTTGTATCCTCAAGAGTTTCTTTTAGAGAAGATCTATTTTTAATAAACACATTTGCTTGATAGAACATTCTGTTTACATTGTCATGAGAACTTCTTCCTTAGATCTTCTGTTTGTTGTCATGAGAACTTATTCCTTAGATATTCATTAGATATTCTTCCTTCTCATCTTCTCATCATTATATTCTTCTTTAATAACCTATCTCACCATTTATCCTTCAATGATCTTGTGATTGCCCTTGTAATGCACCAATTTGCTTATGAAATCCCTAGGGTTTGATCATTCTTATTTTGGACTATTGTTCGAACAATGTCATGTGATATTCCTAAGGTTACAGTGATTGTCTTATACATTTATGATTCCTAGACAACCCCTCATTTACACCTTGACAAGATATGAAATTATCTTCATAGGGTTTGATGTTCCTATTGACTGTCATGATAGTCCTGGTTGTGTTGATAGTCCATTTAAGGTGCTTGACAATTATAATCTATATATAATCAGTCCTTTTCATCATTGTCATCTCTTACCTTGTAATCCTAAGGAGTACCATACAATATAGGTGATCATGCATTGATATCCTCATAATCATCCAAAATTTGTAGAAAAATAACTATCCATAAACCTAGGCATGATATACTAGCAAGTAGTTTATTTCTAGGAGTTCTTAGGTCACTAGTTATTTTACATATAATTGGTAATGTTCTTAGGATTTGATACAATCTATGAGGGATTTATTCTTAGGGTTATCTTTTCATGATACATAGCAAACAATAAGAAATGAGAAGAACTTGAAACATGATTGTTATTGATAGTCTGCATTTGTTCAACTTACAAACTATTATTGTCTTCTCCCAAAGTGCCAATACCTTTGCATTTGATATAGTATATGCATTCTACAACCTCTTTGAAGCCACCACTACCTACCACTCATAATAGGCATTAAATTCCTACCTTCATCCTTTGCAGCTGATTATTTTGCTACCAACATCTACTCAACTATCATTTTTTTCCATCCTTCCTTGAATGGATTCCTTCAATGTTGTTGCAACTTCCTTTTCCACCCAATCATGGCCTCCAAATATCCCTTCAAATCTCTTTGTCATAAATCACACTACTTGCAATGTCCTTCCATAATCATGGCTCCGTATTGCCACCCTTTCTACTATTTTGCAGCCTTCATGTAGCCTCTTGATCTCCTTCTTAGATCTTTTGTGCACCTCACAACCATGAAACCAACTTGTACCTTCATTACACAACTAATGCAACCACATCAGCAACCAACACTTCCACTACCACCTCTTCATCTTCATGACCCATTCTTATTTGGTTGCTTCTACTCTACTAGCAAGCATGTACTCTTCAAGCATAAAATACCAAACTCCTCATTGTTGATCTTGCAACCTCTCTTTCTCCACATGAGAACTCTCATTATGCTACCTTTGTTACATGTGTGTGTGCAACACCATCACTCCTCTTCATGACCCCTTGGCCACCTTGCAACATTGCCTCTTATGCTACTCTCAAACCTTAGCAATCTACCTATTTTAGAAAGTGTGCCTACCCCAAGCACCTCATTCCTTTTTTTGCAAGTGCCCATCACTCCATGGGTACACCTCAAGTTGTTGCAAGTAACCTCTGCTTTACTATAACTTCTTATTGTTGCAAGTGAGACATTGCTCACTCTCTCTTTTGCTACAAGTCCTATGGGTACAAGTAGCCACCTTCTACTTTATCTCCCAATTGTTGCAAGTGAAGTAATGCTCACACTCTCCTTTTGTTGCAATTCCTATGACTGCAATTAGCCACCTTTCCAACAAGTGTATTTTCACTATGGTGACTCCCTTGCCAATGGTTGTATGTAAAAATACCTATAGTAGCTGCAAGTGCTCTTTGTCCTCCAAATTTTACTAGTTCTATGCATGCTAACTATCAGTCATTTTCATCATTGTCATCTCTTATCTTGTAATCCTAAGAAGTACCATACAACATATTGATATCCTCATAATCTTTCATTTGATATAGTAATCTTTCATGTGAAGAGGGTAGTGAGAGCCTATTGCATATTTTGAATATCTGACCTTAATAGTGATCTAGAGTTTCAATGTTTATGATGTGACAGTCTATGTGGTTCACATATGGGATATACTCAAAATATAGTTTAGGACAACTTGTTTTGCATGAAATGATGATCTTCAGTCAAGTATATCATGATAATCCTAAATACCTCGAATAATTTTTATGATAGTGGCATATAATTTTTAGTATATCTTGGAAACCTTGCACTAATGATCTACCTTCACCTTATTGATACCTATGGAAAAATATCAAAGATATTTGGACAAGGCATTATAAACAACTTCATGACAGTCATGGTTGAAAATCAGACTCTGCTAAAAATTAGACTCTTCATGACAAGGCATTATAACCCTAACTCTGCTGAAAATCAGACTCTTCAGACTCTGTTGAAAATTAGACTCTTCTAAAAATCAAACTCTTCATGACAAGGCATTATAACCCTAACTCTGCTAAAAATTAGACTTGTTATTCTACCCTAAGGATCTGTTGTTATGAATCGGCACATGTGTACATGTGTGTATATGTAAGTTTTAACATGTGTGACAAGGCATTATAACCCTAACTCTGCTGAAAATTAGACTTGTTATTCTACCCTAAGGATCTTTTGTTATGAATCAGCACATGTGTACATGTGTGTATATAAGAATTGTCTACCATTTTCATTATTGGGAATTGTCATGAGTTGTTGCACTTCCTTCTCCAATTTTGTCTTTTGTTACAAAAGCCCCCTCAAAGTTCTAATTATCATTGTCTTATTCATCATGCTTATAGAAATCATCATCATGCCGAGGAAATGAGCAAAGAATCTAACACCAGAAGAGTGTGAAGCTCAGAATGAGAGGAAAAGAGAAAGAATGAGGCGAATTCATGAAAGTAAGAAATTGTCAACCATACAAGAAGACATTCCACCATTGCCAATTGAAGAGGAACATGACACATCTAATGAAACTAAGAGAGAGATGGAATTGGCGGCACAAAGGGAAAGAATGCAAAACCTTCGTTCAATGAGGAAAGTGAATCTCCAAGTTGGAGGCACTCCATCATCCATAGGTCAAGTTGAAGGAACACCATCATTATCTTCTCGAATTGAAGACATTTCATCTTTCACAAGTGAAGTAGAAGGTACATCTTTATTTTCTTCTCAAGTTGGTGGCACGTCATCATTCACACATCAAGTTGAAGGTACACCATCTTCTCCATCTCAACTTCAAGTCTTTTCATCTTTTTCATCTCTAATTGAAGATACGTCATCTATCCCATCTCAAGTAAATATTGAAGAAATTCCTAATGTTGAGTCAACTTTACCAATTAAAATGCCTCCTAGAATTTTGCATGGGAAGCCTAAATTTCTAATCGATATCAATGAGAATGTATTGAAGCTCATGCAGGATAAGATTCCCAAGTGCACTTGCCAAAGATATGCAAATAAGATATGGAAATTATTCTTTGAGAATTTAAATGAAACCGAAAGATGTCAACTATTTGTTGAATTGATGAGAAATCTAAAATTTAGGCCCACTATGAAGATTCTTGGCCTAAGAACATCAGAATCTGCGTCAAGTGAAAAATCAATTGTCAAGAATCTAATGAGTGCATATGAGAGTGTGGGTTCCACCTCATGCACCAAGCATAGTAATGTCACACGACGTGTAATTACATCGACAATAGTAAGCCAACCAAAGAAAGCTCGCCTCATTAGAAAGACAAGTCAAGCATTGAAAATAAGTAGAAAAACTCTAACGAGAGCCGTTGGAAGACGTGAAAGAGTTGAGGACCCAAACACCAATGAATTGTGGGCATTCTCTGGGAGACTCTCATCGAAAAACAAAGTTGTTGAAGCTTTGAGATCCATCATTGAAGAATTTTGGAAAAATAACACAAGGGTATCTCCTAATGTAAGAGATGTTGTGAGAAGGAGAATTGGTTGTCAAAACCGTGAGCCACATCCAAAGCATTTTTTGGATGTGACCCAAACACAATTTTTCAAGAAATATCAAGAGATGTATCCTCAAATTAAAATTTGTCAAAGATATTTTGAAATGCGAAAACCTTTCTATGTCAAAATAAATCACACATGCACTACTTGTTGTTGTAGATTACATATTGAATTTTCTAACCATTTTGATGTTTATCGGTCTATATGTTTAGATTTGCTTACTAACAATGTTTTGTAGGATTGTGGCATACGTGCCCCACCAACTACTTCAAGAGACATCATATCAACAATTTTATGTGAAAGAGAGGAATGTCAATTGGATGGCACATGTCAGCATTGTGGTGGCTTGCAACGTATGCCAATATGTGAACATATGGAAAGCAAACATGTAGTTGGAAACGAACTAGTAGAGTTCGACAAGTATAAAACAGTGGCCTACAATACAAAAGATGGTAAATAAGCAAAGAGGTGTGATTTGGTTATTCAAAAGATTCCAATGTATCAGTTTATGTCTACATTTTGTGATAGTATAGTGTACGAGTATGCAAGGCATACCCATAGAGCTCGATGGTTGGACTTGCAATTCAAGTTATGCAAGGACACATTTCCACTTGGTACCATCATTTCAGTTGTTGACTTTGTAGAGAACTACACACTACAACCACAGAATGAGGTGCAATCACAGTATTACAACTCTACGTAGGTTGCTATATTTGTGCAAATAGCATTCATTCATGCAAAAGATAGTACAAAGGACGACATGAAGATCTTGATGGAATGTCATTTTTATATTAGTGATGATCGCACACATTCTACAGAGTTTTACAAGGTTGCTTTCAGATGTTCTACCGTGATTTGACCAGCAGGAACATATCATTTCATCAGCATATCATATGGTCAGATAATTGTCCATCACAATTCAAGAACGTGCGGATGTTCTATTGGTTGAGCAGGATGCATACAGTGAATGGTGTTCAACATATGTGGAATTTTTGTGAGGTCGGACATGGAAAGGGGGAGCATGATAGTGCAGGAGCATGTGTCAAAAGAGCATTGGCACAAGAAGAGTTGAAGTACAAAGACAATGCAAAGTTGATAGATACAAGATCTATTGTCGAATGGTGTAACACTACAATGGGTCTAGGTAATGAAGGTAAGTCTACATTTCGTAGATATTTTTGGTTGGTTGATGATACTAACATTGAAAAATATGAGGATTGTTGTACATTGACAAGATCAAGTGAGCTACACTCTTTTAGAATCTCTAATGCAAGTTCATGGAGTATTCATACGCGGCATATGGCATGCTTTTGTTCTTCATGTACATATGAATCTTGGTATAATTGTGAGTCAAAGGAGTGGGTTGATGATTGGTGTACAAGAGGCCTATGCCTGATTAACCATTATCGACTACCGACAGCACTACAAATGACAGAGATTGAATCATCAGTTGATTTTGACCATGTTTTAGATCTAGTTCAACCAGGTATTATCAACATTCTAATTTAATAAAGTTTAATATGCCATCTTATTTTGTATTTTTTCTTGTATTGTTGACTATATTCATCAAATTGAATGCACATATCAATGTAGGGCATGTTTATGCAGTTATTGCAGCTAAAGACAATGAAGAAGGAACGGATTATTATTTGTGTCATTGTGTTAAGGTAAAAAATAAATTAGATTCCCCTGTTATAGATGGAGAAAACATCAAGTACCCTACAGGATCAGTGGTTGTTACTGGAACATGGCTTAGAAGGTACCCGTTGAAGAAGTCTGATGTGTGGGTGTTCGAGGACTTTGACACACATAGGAAGATTCTTCATTACTCTAAGCTTGTTGTGGCTTCAAATGTTCATTTGATCAAATATGGGGTAGACCATTGAACAAGACCTTGTGGAAGGTTCATGAGTCTGATCACGAGGAAATACTCAACATAATAAAGAGTAGAGCAGACCCTGATGGTTCATTGGATTGAATTAGTGGAATGACAGAAAGGTATGTTAGTTTTCTTTGCTATCCTAATTTCACCTTGTATATTTTAGCTACTCATTTTAGCTAAATAGTGCAATTGCATTTGCATGCAGGATTTTAGTATGATGGAGGTAGGCATAATCCTTATGAAGTTGCCTTTGGAAGGAAAGTAAGGTAGGTTTTCATGATTATTTCATGATGATATGTCCTTTACTTTCTATTTCTTAATGAGTTTTAATGAGTTTTAACGATGTTACTATGAGTTCTAATTTGTTTTAATGATGTTACTATTTCATAATGAGTCTTAATGAGTTTTAATGACAAACAATTGATAGCAACAATAAGGGTAGCCTCAATTGATGCCCTACAAGACATTAGACCAACTGAGAACACCTTTATAGTATTGAATTTTCATCTACTAGAAAGGTATTATGACTAAATTTTTACATTCGGCATCTCCTGGGGCCAAACAGATGGCGCCAATGCATCCAGGTGGGTAGGTAAATGCTAGGGGGATGTCTTTTTGGTGGCAAAGCCTCATGGTCATTCTTGGCTATATCGAACACAGACAATCTCTCAAGAGCCCTAAGAAAAAAAACGTGACAAACTTTGGATCGACTGTTCCATCAAACTGTGACACCTAGGAACATCTTCTTTGCATGTATAGGTGGATGTCAGGTCCACCTATAAATAGGGAGGTGCGTTGGCGAAGTCCATTCAGCCCCATGAGCTATGGAATGCAAAATGTAACTCCTAGCAACTTTCCACTGCATGGAACTGAAGCATTTTGCAAGAATGCATTTGATTTTGACAAGGTCAAATGGACTGGAGTTGACCAAAACTGAGAGAGGTCATTGTGGATGGACCCCAAATGCACTTGTAGGTCCAAACGGAACATTCCTAGCTGCCTCGAATTCTAAAAACTGCTACTTCAAAGTTTGGCAGTTTTTTGGTCTTAGGGATCTTAAGGGACTTTGTCGGTAGCCTGCTGGCCCGAATGATTCAGGAACTTGGCACACAAAATGAGACCTACCCTTGCATTGACCCATCCACCCTAATATGTTGGCGAAGTCCGTTCGGCCCCACGAGCTATGGAATGCAAAATGACACTCCTAACACCTTTCAACTTTGTCGGTAGCTTGCAACCCAGAATGACTGAGACACTTGGCACATGAAACGAGACCTCCCCTAGCATTTACCTGCCCACCCAAATGTGCTGGCATAGTTAGTTTGACCCCACGAGCTATGGGATGCAAAATTTCACTCCTGGCACCTTTCCACTACATCGAACTAAAGCATTTTGCAAGAATACATTTGATTTCGACATGGTCAAACGGACTGGAGTTGGCCAAAACTAAGAGAGGTTATTGTGGATGGACCCCACATGCAGCTGTAGGTCTAAATGGAACATTCCCATCTGCCCTAAATTTTGAGAACTACTCCGTCAAAGTTTAGCATTTTTTTGGTCCTAGGGATCTTAAGGGACTTTGCTGGTAGCCTGCTACCTCGAACGACTGGGGCGCTTGGTACATGAAATGAGACCTCCCCTAGCATTTACCCAACCACCCCAATGCATTGGCATGGTCAGTTCATCCTCATGACGAGTAGATCAAAAAATATAGCACCTGGCAAGGTTGTGCTGCATGAAACTGAAGCATTTTGCAAGAATTCATTTGATTTCGGCACAGTCAATGGATTTGATTTGACCAAAATTGAGAGAGGTTATTGTGGAATGACCTCACATGCACCTGTAGATCCAAGCAGAACTTTCCCAACTACCGCCAATTCTGAGAACTTCTCTGTAAAAGTTTGGCAATTTTTGGTCTTAGGATCTTAAGTGACTTTGCTGATAGCCTGCTGCCCTGAACGATTGGGACCCTTGGCACATGAAACGAGACCTTCTCTGGCATTTACTTGCCCACCCCGATGCATTGGTGAAGTCTGTTTGGCCCCATGAGCTATGGAATGCAAAATGTCACTCCTAGCACCTTTCCACTACATGAAACTGAAGTATTTTACAAGAATGCATTTGATTTCGGCATGGTCAAACGGACTAGATTTGACCAAAACTGAGAGATGTTATTGTGGATGGACCCCACATACACCTATAGGTCCAAACAAAATGTTCCCAACTACCCCAAATTCTAAGAACTGCTCCGTCAAAGTTTGCCATTTTTTTTGTCTTAAGGATCTTAAGGGACTATGTCGGTAGCCTACTACCCTGAACGACCAGGGCACTTGGCACACAAAATGAGACCTCCCCTAGCATTTACCCACCCACCCCAACACATTGGCGAAGTTTGTTCGGCCCCATGAGCTATGAAATACAAAATGTCACTCCTAGCACCTTTCCACTGCATGAAACTGAAGCATTTTGCAAGAATGCATTTGATTCGAAGATTTGAACTCTAACTATATTGGTTCCTTATTTTCCACTGCCATTGCTCATGCATATCTTTCTGTATATATTAGACCATTTAACGAAGCCTTAGAAGTTTTCTGGGTTGGACATTTTGCCAGATAACTAAAACCATAACGGAACAACATAATTATATATGGTGTTCTCATTACCCTAAGGATTCAATCAAGTAGTCCTTAGGTTGATATGACCATTCTAAGCTTGACATATGACTGCTACCATTTGCATATAATTGTACATTTATAAAATGAGTGTTCTAAGATCTTTATAACACCCTTCTCTATTTTGCTGGGACAACACTATCCTAGAATGTGTTGACAGTGCATTACTAATGTAAACTTGCAGCATTCCTTTGTACATACCCTTGGTCTGAAGTACAAAACAATATAATCTTTTCTAATAAGGATAGTTTTCTGTACCTAGGACTAAATTGACATGTGATTTGGCTTCCCATTACAATCCACATTGTCCTATGGATGTTACCTTACATGATATGTGAGTGAGTTCTAATTATCATGAATATACTTTTCTTGATGAACAAGTGACTAGGTTTGGGAGAAGACTTTAATGTCATGATAACAGTCCCAAAGCGAAGTGATTCCCTTCTTGCTGATGACTATCACATTCTTGACTTTAAGACTAATTCATGATTGCATGCTTGTCCATAAGTGTATTGTGTCATAGTTGGTCTATTGGCCTTGCTAAGGTTGTCTTTATGTGGGAATGACATGCTTGACTTCATGGGGCTATCTTTCCTTCTTAATTTAGGATTTCTACTCTATGATTACCAACACAATTGTCTCTTCATTATGATAGTCCTCTTCTTTCTCTCTTCTACACTCCCTACTTATAGACTTCGCATTCGTAACGCCAGGGTATAAGTATCATCTAGGAAGACAATAATGCCTTTGATACATGATAGTCAACCTAGGGTTGTCTTTGATCTTTGTATGACAAAAACCTAATTGATTCTAGCTACTTGTAGTACATCTAAGCATCTCCTATAATATCACCAAGTTCATGGTCATTACCATGTGTCCTATCTGAATTCATTTGATTTTTTCTGTGTGGATTCCTACATGACTTTGCGGTCCTATGATGTGTATTTTGGTGAGTATTGGTTTCTGAGGTATTTAATGCCTAAGTATGTGCATGAGGGTTGATTTTGTTATGTTATTGAATGCCTTTTGAAGTAACTATGCATGTTTTGAAAGAAGGTATGTTTCCCATTTAGAGGCATCTTGTGGTCAAGTTAGGATTGTTCAAACCATTTAGTCATCCTAAAGGTCCCCTAGATCTACCCCAAGACTCTTTACTAGTCATAAAGGTCTTAAAGTTAATCCTAGGTTATTTGGAATAAGATTTGAAACCTTTGAAAGGGCCATTCAAATGATTTGGCACCCAAATTTGAATTTGAAAAGGAAGGAAAAGTGTTTAAAATTCTAATTCTTCATTACCTCCCACCCTTAATGTGAAGGCTAGAACATAAAGCCTAAACCTTAGCCTTATCATATATCCCACTTATCATTGATTTATGGCTTTGGGGGTGTTTCTAAATATGAGAGAGGTGATTATTTCGTTTGCTGTTATCTATAAAGGGCCTACATGCCATGCTTATGTAGGCACAAAAGAGTTTAAGGAAAGTGTTGGGTTTTTTTTTCCATTCATGACTAGTTTATGGATACATTGGCACCTGTGGGGGACATGTTTCAATGCCTAAAACCTTATTCTATGCCTACACATGTGTGAACAACATTCAGAGATGTATGTTATTCATTCTACCTGACTAGATCCCATATTTCATAAGGTTTTCTAGGCAAAATACAAAGAGATAATGGATTGATCCAGTGTTGTCTTGACTGTGACAGCCATGATTAGAGGTCAAAATACATTGCATTTACATAATTTCATGCTATTTACATGGTGATTAACCTATTTGTGGGCTTGAACTAAAATAATATGGTGTTTTACTAATGTTTTTTGTGTAGGTTTTGCTTCCAAAATGAGATATAGAGGATCTAGGGTTTCATTGCCAATGGCAACTCACCAAACCCTAGTGTCCATTTTGTTGAAAGGCATTTCTTTCTATGTCTTCTGATTCATGATTAATGTCTGTGCTAGTGGTTGCAAGTCTAAAGTAATGAAGCTACAAAGCCATCAATGAGTTTGCATAAGGGTTTCAAGGGTTGGTTGTTGTGACAATCACAATATACTAGGTGCATTTCATGAAAGGATTTTGGTCACAAAGAAAGAAGTTGTATGAAGGTTTTATGAGAAAGTTTGTTAAGGTTATCATGTTCTTATTGTTATAAACTTCAAAGTTGGAACTAAAGGCACTTTGATACTATTATGATGCATAAAGTTACCCCATTCCATAGATCATTGTCTTGGTCAGCAGAAGGGTTGTCATGGTTTCATTAAGTTGTCATCTGTCTCATAGGGCTATTCATCACTCATAAGATATATTTAACATGATTGCTCAATATCCAAGCATTATGGTGGATCTCAATCCCTTGATAGGCTACTAAAATAGGGCATGGTTGACTGTCATACTGTTTGGGCCAGTAAGTTAAACCTTATGGGCAGAATCTGTTAGTCTTCATGAGAAAATGGCTTGTTCCATTATGAGGAAGTGTTTACATATTTGAGTCCATAACTATGTATGAGTTTTACAGGGATTTATTCGAAAGGTGATTTCATGTATGGTCTACAAACCTTGAATGAAATAATCCACAGTCCTCTTCCCAAGGGTTATGACAGTAAGGGAGACTTATAACACCATTAGAGGACTATCTAGGGCATCAAGGGGACATTACTAAACACACTTAGCCCATTGAGAGGACTACCACAGTTGTAGAAGAATAGTGAAGTTGAATGGTTTAGGACTACCTTTGTGCAAGAAATAGTGATTGATACAAGGTGCCTAGAAGTTGATCAGTGAAGGAACATCATCATCAACCATTGTTGTGAGGTTATAAAATCATATCATTATGCAGGTTTAACTATTAACACAATCCTAAAACTAATCACTAGACTAAAATGTGTTAAGGGATAGTCTAGAGGTGGACAGTGGGATCTTTACTCAATCATGTAGGATATTTGAGGGTTAGTGTAAGGGACTTAAACCATGATAGTCACAGTGGGTTCTCTTTCTAATCATTAAAGTATCTATGAGTCATGAGAAGGTGTGATCATTTATTTTATAAGGATATAAAAGATATGGTATGAACCTCCCTTTCCATTTACATTTCGAACAGTATCCAAAAATGCACCTAGGTATGAGCAATGAAGACAGTGTGAGGATCTCTAGGGGATATAAATGAAGAAGATAATCATAACAGTACATTAGCATCTTGTCTCTTTTAAATTTCAATGTGGTCCAAATATTGTCAGGAAGATTGTTATGAGAGTAATGGGATATAGGTTGTCTCCTCCAGGTTAGAGTTCCTGAATCCATGCATGCAGCACTAGCTCATGATTTCCTCTTTTGAACTTGACAAATATTTGTGTAGTAGGGGTATTTCTACCATGGCTGCTAGGGCTCATTACTTGTGACTATGTATTAATAATTATCTTTTCTTCTTGAATCTATTCAATGTATTGTAAAGAGAAAGGATGTCAAAACACTATGGGTGTGTCATGGAAACTTGGTGAGATACCTAAAACTTTCACTACATCTTCCAAAAGCACATAAAAAATTTGACAGTCACAAGACTGTAGCAACAACAAGAAGTCTTTTTCTCCATATGCATTGATCAACAACCATCTCAGGAGATTCCTATACTCATAATCCCTGAAGCCTTGTTAAAATGAATGGAATGAAGGTGATAAAGTGGTCCAAGCACCACCACTGAAGTTGTGAAATAGTTGGATATTAAGGAAATAGGTTTTTATGAGGTATGGGACTGTCATAGCTACATGAAAGTCATAATGTTTACTTGTACTATTTAAGATTTACAAGATCTTCCTCATGGAGAGGATGGTGGAAATCAGGCTTCTATCTTCTTGACCCAGAATGCAAATGAAGATACTCTAAACCTCATCTTGGGAAGCAAAGGGCCAGTCAAAACAACAAAGGGAAGACCTGACTGTCATATAACACATAAGCCCCATGTTTTTGTTGCCACCTAATTCTTTGTTTTAAACTTGACTATTTGGACATCCCAAGCAGTGTCTTTCTATACAGTGTTGTCATAGGTCTAGAGTGAAGGGTGGTTTCGTCATTAAGAGGAACAACATTATGTGGAAGGTTTGTCCTATCACAATATTTTTGCTTAGGATATTTCCATGGATCCATGTTATCATGTTGAGGGTTGGGACATAGTTATTATCAATATTTAGGCATCCAGGGTCATAATGGCAATTTCTAAGATTGTTATCTAGTAATTTATGTTTGTCGGGATAGTGAAGGTTAGGATTAGTCACCTTACACTTCATTTTATCAGAAGTGACCCACTTGATCATAATTTTGTATGAACTTGTCACTTAGGCTTGGGAGGTTATCATCATTGCATGAAAAGAACTTGTAAAATAGGATCTTTGGAATAGTGTATGGACAGCCATCAAAGCATAAAGGATATAGGAATTTTGTCACATGTTGTAATTGCAGCTACCCTTGTAGACATGTATGCAAAGTGTAGAAGCATAGACAAAGCACGTGGACTGTTTGATAGAATACCACAAAGAGATGTCCTCTCATGGGATGCAATGATTGTAAGATATGCAAAAAACGGATTTGTTGAAAAGACTTTAGAAACTTCCAAGAAAATGCAATTGGCATGTGTAAAGCCAAATTCCACAACCTTTGCTAGCATCCTCCCTATCTATACCAAAATAGGATCTTTGGAACAGCGTATGAACAACCATCAAAGCATAAAGGATATATGAATTTTGTCACATGTTGTAATTGCAGCCGCCCTTGTAGACATGTATGCAAAGTGTGGAAGCATAGACAAGTCATGTGGGTTGTTCGATACAACACCACAAAGAGATGTCCTCTCATGGGATGCAATGATTGTAAGATATGCAAAAATGGATTTGTTGAAAAGATGTTAGAAACTTTCAAGTAAATGCAATTGGCACGTGTAAAGCCAAATTCCACAACCTTTGCTAGCATCCTCCCTATCTCTACCAAAATAGGATCTTTGGAATAGTGTATGGACAACCATCAAAGCATAAAGGATATAGGAATTTTGTCAGATGTTGTAATTGCAGCTGCCCTTGTAGACATGTATGCAAAGTGTGGAAGCATAGACAATGCACGTGGATTGTTCAACTTAACACTCAACCATGAAAATTGGAAGCATAGACAAGGCATGTGGATTATTGAAAAGGCTTTAGAAACTTTCAAGCAAATGCAATTGGCACATGTAAAGCCGAATTCCACAACCGTTGCCAGCATCCTCCCTATCTATACCAAAATAGGATCTTTGGAACATCGTATGGAAAGCCATCAAAGCATAAAGGATATAGGATTTTTATCACATGTTGTAATTACAGCTTCCCTTGTAGACATGTATGCAAAGTGTAGAAGCATAGACAAGGCACATAGACTATTTGATAGAATACCACAAAGAGATGTCCTCTCATGGGATGCAATGATTGCAAGATATGCAAAAAATAGATTTGTTGAAAAGATTTTAGAAACTTCCAAGCAAATCCAATTGGCACGTTGAAAGCCAAATTCCACAACCTTTGCTAAGACATTATAAACTTTCAAGAAAATACAATTGGCGGATGTAAAGCCAAATTCCACAACCTTAGTCAGTATCCTCCTTGCCTATGCCAAAATGGACATCCACCAAAAGATAAAAGATATGGGAATTTTGTTAGATGTTGTAGTTACAACTGCCCTCAAAGACATGTATGCAAAGTGTGGAAGTGTAGACAAGGCACGTGAACGGTTTGGCATGATGCCTCAAAGAAATGTCACCTCAATGATTGCAAGATATGAACAAAATAGATTTTGTGATAAGTGATGCAGGAGCATCCAGTGGTGTAAGGGCAATCTTGCATCACCCAAAAAAAAGATGTGTTTCAAAATTGTTGATGTTCTTTCCATTTCTTTTCAAATTTTTTGGTTCTGGTTCCATAATCGCTTGAATAATGATGTAGAACTTTCAGTTTTTCCAAACTGCTAAAAATAGTAACCTGCTATTTTTAGAAAGTTTGCATTTGGGCACAGAATGAAGTGAAAATTTACAGGAAGCTTCATAACTAAAAAATAAGACCTTTGGCGAAGAAATCACGCAAAGATCATTTGTGAGATGAAAGATATTAAAGTTTTTGTTTCCTAAAAAATACCTGAAAATTATTCAAACTCGGGTTTAAGGCACTAAATGGCCCCGTACAGGCCCAAAAATGGTCGGAACTGGCAGAGCCAGTTCTTAACGCGTAGAGCACTCCACGATCTTTTTGACGCATAAAATAGTTTGTCAATTGGACACCCAGATCAAAAGTTATTGCTCCCGGAAGTTGACCTATTTTGGGAGGGAGATGCAAATTTTGAAATTAGGTTGTTGGCCGCCAAAAAGGCTATTAATAACCATTTTTTTTGGAACCCTGGGTAGTAGTGGAGTTAAGGGAGCAAGTGTAGAGTCAAGAATAGGCAGGAAAATAGAAACCCTAGCTGATTTGGGGTTATAGAAGGCAGATGATTCCAGAGTCTTGTGATAGGATGTTGTAATGTGTTGCAGCCTGTGGAGGGTTGATTCCTCTGATTGTATTTGAGCTTCTGTAATGTAATAAGTTGTCCAAATCAATAAAGAAAGTTCTATTTTATGTTAGCAATTTTTGTTGTTGTGTGTTTTATGTCTTACCCCCTTCATCAAGTGGTATCAGAGCGAGGGTTCCTGAGTGTGTAGACAGATCGCTGACTGTGAGGTAGTTTGCACCAGGACCTAAGGTTGTGGGTTTGTTGCAGAGATCAAGATGCCTCCATGAAGAAATCATATTGGGAGGAATGCTTTGATGGAAGAGGGTTTTAGAGCCCTACAAAGTCAAATCGATGCATTGCAAGAGGAGCTACGAAGAGGGTTTGAGCTAAGAACAAGAGAAGAAAGCGAAGATGAAGCTAAAGAAGAGCTATCTGAGGAAGAACAAGAAGCTGCAAGAGATCCTGCAAAATTTAGGTTGTTGAGGGCCATTTCTAAGATTGGAAAGTGGCCCAGAATCAAAGTTTCTACATATTCTAGAGATTTGAATCCAGAACAACTTATTGATTGGATCAATGACATGGAGGAATATTTTGAGTATGAAGATGTGGAAGACCCAGATCGGGTCAAGTTTGCAAAAACAAATTTGAAGGGCCATGCCAATATTTGGTGGAAGGAGGTTCAATTAGAGAGGAATAGAAGAGGAAAAGGAAAGATCACCAGATGGGATCGGATGGTGGAGAAACTAAAGAAGTAGTTCATTCTTGTGGACTATGAGATGGAGTTGTTGAAGAAGCTACAAGGGTTGAAGCAAGGTAACAAGTCTGTTAAGGAATATATAGAAGAGTTTTATAAAATTACTATCAGGACAAGCCATGCAGAGCCCAACAAGGAGAAGGTAGCCCGTTACATTAATGGGTTGAGGCTGAGTATTCAAGAGGATCTGAACCTAGTCAGAATGACCTGTTGGTGTAATTAAATGTTTAATTACACTTTATTAAGTTTACTTAGGGCTAATTTTAGTCTTAGGTTATTCTTAAGTCATTTTAGGGTTTTTCTCTAACTTGCAAATATAAAAGCAAGTTCTCACATGTAATTCTTTAATGCATTTTCATTAATTCATCCTTATTGTGCAAATTATTCCTCTTTGTTTTTTCCTCTTGTGGAAGGTAAATCTTAGGTTTTGCAGGTGATCTTTGTGGCTTGAATTAATTATCAAATTCAACATGGTATCAGAGCGGATCTGCAAGCCCCTTCTCAAATTTGGAGAAATTTTTTAGCAAGAGCCATTTGCTGGGTGTTTTTTTGTGTAAAACGGAGTATTCCATTGGATTCAGAGCAGCTAAAAAAGGTAGATCTATCTTTTGTTTGGCTGAATTTGGTTTGGGGAAGCCAGATTTGTGAAGGTTTCAAGAGTTTTTTTAATGAAGAAAAACAAAGGTTTCAGAGCATTTTTGGCCAAAACAGACCTCACCATTGCGCTCAGAAGGCCCAAAAACCCCTATTTTCATATAAGGCACTCTATATTTTGCTGAAAAAAAGTTTCTGGGTGTTTTTTCTAGGGTTTCAAAAATTTGGTTCAGTGAAATCCGTACGACTGTATGGCGCCTCGATTTCTGTGCCAACCTCGATTTTCGTGCCATTCTCATCTGAGCTGATTTTAATTTTAGAGTTGCCTCAGTTTGCGTGCCATCTTAATTTTTGAGCTGCCTCGATTTACGTGCCATCTCGATTTTCGTGCTGCCTCGATTTCCGTGCACATGTACCGCTGAATTTTTTATTAATTTCTTAATAAAAAATAATTTTTTATTTTGGAGGGCTAGCCCCTTGGATTTAACCCTTGGTCGCATGGGGGACCAGCCCCTAACTCCTAAGCAGCAGCCCCCAGAGACTCAGCTCTTGGTCATATGAGGGACCACTGCCCTAGCCGCCAGCCCCCAAAGACTCAGCACCTGGTCACATGGGCCCCCAGGGGCTTCGATAGTTTTTTTTTTAGGCCTCTTTGCACTAAAGGAGCAGTTTTGGTAAATCGAGCATATCTTGAGCATACGGAGTCAGATTTTCGAAAAAAAATAGGCGTTGGAAAGCTGGTTTCGAGCACAATCCAGTGGTGTAGGTATTTTTTTCAAATTTTTCTGATTGGTATAATTTATTGCTGTTTGAAGTTAAGGCATCTTTTTTGGCTTTCGAGCTCCGTTCTTGCGCCTAGAATCTCCGTTTTTCAAAAATGAATAGGCGTTGGAAAGGTATCAGAGAGCTCTACACAGCCAACTATATAATATTTTCAGATTCAGCACCAGGTATATTTTAAATCAGTTTGTCGATTTTATGGCTTCTGTTGGATATCCTGGACATGCTGCCTCCTGGAAAGTTTATGTTTGCTTTGAAAGACTTCTATTATCAGCATAAATCTATTTACATATTTTGATCTATAATCATCTAAGGAGATGGGATTCTACCATCAGCATAAATCTACTTGCAGATATTATGGAAGTAATCAACATGAGAAAGAGATGTGTCCTCATTTCTCACATCATCTCTTTGAAATGCTTCTTTCTATCGCTTCTCCTCCTGATGAGATCATTGTTCCACCATCACCTACTGCTACTTCAGAGTTCAGTGTTGCATCATCATTGGCTTCTAGTGATTCTGTGCAGCAGGTCAATATTAGTCTTCCTGATCCACCTCATTGGGATTCCTATCTTGTAGACATATCATCTTTGTTTGTAGAGTCCCATCTTATAGATTTGGAGGACCACATTGAGGACATTTGTCTTCTTTTTTATGACAGCTTCGATGGAGTTGCATCACCATCATATGCTTCAAAGATTGTTCTTCATCCTCCTCTTCTTCAGTCACAGTTTGACAATGGATTGGAGACATTTGAGCAGTTTTCAGGAGCATCATTATTGTCTTTGGATCATGTGCAGAGTTCAGAGACATTTGTCCTTCTTCCTGTATATTCCTATCTGGAATGGGAAGATATTATGCACACATCTGCAGTTCTATTTCTTCCTAAGGGGAGGAATGTTGTTCGACGTTCATGGGTCTTCATCTTTATTCTGTGTCGAGCATCTTCCAGCACTGCAGGAGTCATCTTGAGGAGCGGCTGCATGGTCTCTCTTCTCATCTCTATTTTGGGAGGGAGCATTTCCTCGCATGGGGTTTCATCCTTCTCACTTCTGGGGGGGTCATCAGACCTTCTCTCTTCTTCCTCTCTTATGGGGGACAGCATTCTTGATTGTACTTTTGTGATGGATTCACTACTTGGGGGGTCTTAGTTTTAGTCCTTCTTCCATCACATGTTTATGTACTTGTATTTTTCTCTCTTTTGGAGAGGAGTTTTCTCCCACTGGGTTTTTCTCCTTTCTCTCCACTTTATGAGAGATTTTTGTTGTTCATGGGTACCTAAAATGGCCTTGTAGCCAGGACCCATTCTTGCATTAGTTGCATGCTTTTCATTTCTCCCTAAGTTGCACTTATGGGGGGGTGTTGGTGTAATTAAATGTTTAATTACACTTTATTAAGTTTACTTAGGGCTAATTTTAGTCTTAGGTTATTCTTAAGTCATTTTAGGGTTTTTCTCTAACTTGCAAATATAAAAGCAAGTTCTCACATGTAATTCTTTAATCTATTTTCATTAATTCATCCTTATTGTGCAAATTATTCCTCTTTGCTTTTTTCTCTTGTGGAAGGTAAATCTTAGGTTTTGCAGGTGATCTTTGTGGCTTGAATTAATTATCAAATTCAACATGACCACCATAGAAGATGCATACCAGTTTTCCTTGAAGGTGGAAGAGAAGCTGAATAAAAGAGTTGACAGCAAGCAAAGGGGAAGAGGTCAAGGCGAAAGGACTGGTGGAAGACCCTATGGGAGATGAAATAAAGATTCAAAGAAAAGTGAAGAAGTTGGCACCAGTTGAATTCAAAGAGGAGATAATACCTACCGCCCTCGTGACCAGAACAATGGTGAGCAAAGAGGAAGAGGAAGAGGCAGACCTGGAAGAGGAGGTTTCAGAGGAACCTGTTTCCAATGTGGAGAAGGACATCGAGCATATGAGTGTCCACAACATCAAGGAAGGACAAATAGAAGACTTGAAGGTAATGCACGAGTTGCACATGTAGATGAAGATGCGCAGTCTGAGAATTCTAAAGATGCTGAAAGGGGGGAAACCCTAGTTGTCAAAAGAACTTTGTTGAATGAGGAAAAAGAACCCAATCAGAGGAAGAGCTTATTCCGCACAAGGTGCAAATGTGAAGGTAAGTGTTGTGATATTATTATTGATAGTGGGAGCACTGATAATCTTGTTTTAGAGGAGATGGTTGACAAGTTGAAGTTGACAAGAAGAAAGCATCCACATCCATATTGGATTGCATGGTTGCAGAAGGACCATAGAGCTTTGGTCAATGAGCAGTGTTTAGTGAAGTTCAAGATTGGAGATTACCATGATGAGGTGCTGTGTGATATCATACCAATAGACACATGTCATATGCTATTGGAGAGGCCATGGAAGTATGATAGGGGCGTTGTCCATGATGGCTGTGCAAACACATATTCCCTAACAAAGGATGGAGTTCGTCATAAATTGAAGCCCTTGAAGGAGGTGGAAGAAAAGTTATGTAGTACTGCCAAAATTTGCTTGGTAGATGGTAGAAAATTTTTGGAGGGTATGAAGCATGAACGTCATTGCTTTGTATTGATTCCTAAGATTAGTCAAGAGAAATGTGAAGATGTACCAGTAGAAGTTTCAGATATGTTGGAAGAATTTCATGACATTATCTCTAATAATTCTAATAATGTACCAGAAGGTTTACCACCAGTGAGGAATATAAGTCATCAAATGGATTTGATATCAGGAACCAGTTTGCCAAATAAGGTAGCCCATAGAATGACTCTAGCAGAGAGTGAAGAGTTGAACAAGCAAGTTCAGGAGTTGTTGAGGAAGGGATTGATAAGAGAGAGCCTGAGTCCATGTGTGGTACCTGTAGTACTAGAACCAAAGAAAGATGGAGAGTGGAGAATGTGTACAGACTCTCGAGCCATCAATAAGATCACAATCAAATACAGATTTCCATTGCCCAGAATGGATGACATAATGGACTGTTTGAGTGGAGCCAAGTACTTTCACGAAGATTGACCTGAAGAGTGGGTATCACCAGATCCATATCAAAGAAGGAGATGAATGGAATAAAGCTTTCAAGACAAAGGAAGGTTTGTATGAGTGGTTAGTCATGCCATTTGGGCTAACCAATGCACCAAGCACATCATGCGGCTCATGAACGAGGTATTGAAAGAATTTTTGGGAAGTTTTTTTATTGTTTATTTAGATGATATTTTGATTTTTAGTAAAGCTTGGGATGAACATATGATGAATATCAGAAGAGTTTTAGAGAAGTTGAGGGAGGAGAAGTTGCTAATTAATCTGAAGAAATGTAGTTTTGCAAAGGAGTTGGTATACCTGGGATTTGTTGTCTCAGAGGAAGGTCTTAAGATGGACCTAGAGAAGGTGAGAGCTATCCTTGAATGGCCTACGCCAAGGAGTGCCATAGAGATAAGATATTTTCATGGTTTGGCAAGTTTTTACAGAAAGTTTATCAGAAATTTTAGTAGCATTTGTGCACCCCTGACTGAGACAATGACAGGGGATAGAAAAGAGTTTAGATGGACTAAAGGAGCAGACAAAAGTTTTGACACATTGAAGCAGAAAGTTATAGAGCAACCTGTTTTGGCACTTCCAGATTTCAATAAGGTATTTCAGGTAGATTGTGATACTAGTGGTAGTGCTATAGGAGCTATTTTGAGTCAAGGAGGTAAGCCCATTGCCTATTTTAGTGAGAAGATTAATGATGCCAAGAAAAGGTATTTTGTTTATGATCAGGTGTTTTATGCAATAGTTCAAGCTTTGAAGAAATGGAGACATTATTTGTTGCCAAGAGAGTTTGTTTTATATACTGATCATCAAGCTTTGCAATATCTTAATAGCCAAGGAAAGTTGAACCAAAGGCATTTAAAATGGGTTGAGTTTTTGTAGAGTTATACTTTTGTTTTGAAGCACAAGAGTGGGAAATCCAACAGAGTTGCAGATGCCTTGAGCAGAAGGTAAAATTTGTTGACAGAAATGAAGATAGAGGTTGTTGGGTTTGATGAGCTCAAAAGTTTGTATCCTGAAGATCTAGATTTTGCAGAGGCTTGGAAAGCTTGTTTAGAACCTATTACTTTGGACCGGACAAAATGGTTGGATTTTATAATCCAAGATGGCATGTTGTTTAGAGGAAGCTAGTTGTGCATTCCAAGGAGTTCCATGAGAGAGAACCTAATTAAGGAGAAGCATAGTGGAGGATTGGCTGGACACTTTGGTCGAGATAAGACCATTGCTATTGTTGCTAAAAATTATTATTGGCCACAGTTGCAGTAGGATGTGAGGAAATTTGTGCAAAGTTGCAGAGTGTGTCAGATGGCAAAAGGAACAAGTCATAATACAGGGCTATATCATCCATTACCTATACCAGAGAAGCCATGGGATGATATCAGTATGGATTTTGTTCTTGGTTTACCAAGGACACAGAGAGGACGTGATTCCATTTTTGTCCTGCATCAATAAGCCTTTAGAAACTTTCAAGCAAATGCAATTGGCGGGTGTAAAGCCAAATTCCAAAACCTTGGAAATGGTATCTTTAGAAAACGGTATAGACATCCATCAAAGCATAAAGGATATAGGAATTTTGTTAAATGTTATAGTTGCAACTACCCTATGAGACATGTATGCAAAGTGTGGAAGCATATACAAGGAACATGAACTGTTTGACACGATGCCTCAAAGAAATGTTGTATCATGGAATGCAATGATTGCAAGATATGCACGAAATGGAGTTTTCATAAGGCTTTAAAAACTTTCACAAATGCAAATGCACAAAAGAAATTTCAACCAAATGCAATTGGCAAGTCTAAAACCAAATTGCACAACCTTATCCAACATCCTCCTTGCCTATGCCAAAATGGGATTTGGGGAACATGGTGTGGACAACCATCAAATCATAAAGGATATAGGAATTTTGTCACATATTGTATTTGCAGCTACCCTTCTAGACATGTATGGAAAGTGTGGAAGCATAGACAAGGTGCGTGAACTATTTGACATGATGCCTCAAAGAAATGCACAATCTCACGGAATGCAATGATTGCAAGATATGCACAAAATGGATTATTTCAAAATGATTTATAAACTTCCAAGCAAATGCAATTGGCACATGTAAAACCAAATTCCTGTAACGATAATTGATTATCATATTAAACATTTAATATAAACTGTCATATACATAATGTCATGAACATAACATCTAGTTTATAGACAAAGCCATATAGGCATGTCCAAACAAAGCCATACAAGCATATACAAAAATATACATCGGTAACATACAAAAGTATGTATACAAATCCATCTAGGCATACAAAAAATGTCCCAAAAACTAGTTTCCTATGGACTTTTATGAAATAATCAGTGGCCCTTGCTTGACTGTGAAGATGGAGAGCCAATCAGTGACTCGTCCTCTCTCTATCATTAAGTAGACCTCCTCAACAGACGTTCATCCAACTCCACTTGTTAATACAATCAAACAATATGCACATTAATATAGAAAACATGAAATATATAGCATCACATATGTAATCAATCACTTACCGCTATTTGATGATCACTCTCCATCATCTTTTCTCTCTCTTCATCTGTATTTGGATGGGCTAGGGTTGTGACCTCCTGTGAGAAGCATCAAGAAGCAAAATTGAATAAACATAAATATCATTTATGTACATCAAATGACGAGATAAAACAAGAAATACAAAATTATGACATTTTCATGTTATTGGCTCATACCTCGGTCAAAGGACTTGAAGACATCATGGTTGCAACAATGCCTACCTGCGCTGACTCACAAAGATGAGTAGGAGTCTCCATATTCAACATCTGAAATAAGAGTTCAAGATTATTTGACCAAAATAAATACATAACATTATTTCAATGCATAATGATTAGAAATGGTTAAATTTACCTCTGTATAAGTGGTGGTTTTGTGTCCAGGGGACCAAGGAAACCATGGAGGTGCCGGTGAAGCTCCCTGTTGAAATCATCAAATTGTCACAAAATAATATTACCATTGATATATGTACAATAATTACGATCATGTGATAAATTACATACCTGCTGACTTGACCTCCTCTCATAACCCACCAATAGAAGGCTAACAGAGGCAAGATGAAGGCTTTGACCCTAGAATTTCATTGCACAGACAATTACATATATTATTTTTTACTTATAATATAGATAGTCATAAAATTAATTACAAATTTCAAATAAGAATATATTAAATCAAGATGAAACTTGTAATAAATTACTTGAGAGTCAATACCAAATGTAGTCTGTAAGAGATCATCAGTGAGAACAATCTCATCCAATATGGATGTCTCCATCATTGGATGTTGCTCCTGCGTCGCAGCATCCTGTCGAGAGTCCTCCGTCTCATAACAACATAGGTTCCCACATGAACTGCACAAATGTGGGGACAAATGACGCCTACTGCTTTCACCCTCATCGGCCTAGGTAAGATCATCGGCAGCATGTGCTAGAGACTGCGTGAGAGTAGTCAATGAATGTAATGTCTCCACCTCAACACTCTCCTTCAAATTCGAAGGGAGTGACACACGTTTTGGCCTCAATAGGGATCTAAATAGACAGTTTTCATCTCGCTGAGCCCCCTCTCTATCTTGGGCAGAGCCACCACCTCAGCCCTGAAACTCTCGAATGTCAAAATAATTGGGAATCTTCTTGAGGACAAACTCGCAATGGAGTTTCCTCAAGAAATATTATGGCACCTCATTATTGTTGCATGGGCGCTCATCGAAGACCATGTACCATCTATCCCAAAAGTTTTGGGATATATCTTCATTCCTACACCAATCAATAGGGAATCGTTTGCAAGTTTCTTCTAATCTTTGGTCAGTTTTAGGATTAATAAAGTGTGCACATAATTGAGATTTTGTAATTTTTTCATTCTGCACTTGTTCATATGACAATTTGTCGGCATAGTATTGCTGACACCTCTCCCTATAGTCTTGAAATTCGATGATTGGTTTTGTCGATGATTCAGTGTGGGAAACAATCTCCTCTAATGACTTCGCAAGCGCTCTCCTACGATCTGTGCTTGCACTTGGATTATTTAGCTTTTCAATAAGAGTTTGTAGATGCCTTTTGTTTTCTTTTATTTGCCCTAGGTAGTTTTCTTGAGTATCCCTTACATTGTGAGGACGTGAAGGTTAGTTTTGAGGGTTTGGAGGGTTTTGGGGGTTGTTTTGACCCTCCTCAACTAGATTTGTGTTTTCTCTTGCCTCATTAATTGTAAATGCAAATAAAAAACTAATCAAACATTGCAAAAGTCAAAAATTCTTCTCAAACTAACAAAAATTAATCAAACCCTACCTTGTTTGACTGTTAGACCCTCCAAATTTGCTTCACGACGTCTTTAGTAGCGGGTTCGGCGAGGTGGCATCGTGAAAATGTTGATTTCTCTCTTGCACTTGCTTGGAGAGACTTTCCTTGAACGTGTTCACGCTTTGTTCTTTATTTTTTCTGCATACAAACTCCTTTGGCTGTGGGTAATGGATAAAATGAGTGTTTTTGGCACTTTTAAAGCAAAGTAAAATGTGAGCCCGTTATAACGTGCTCACGTTTTTTCTTGTTTTGGACCAAAAAGTCCCTTGGTGGTGACTTTTTGGTCCCCCATCTTTGTGCATACACCCCATAGTTTTCTTCTAGAAGCATTCTTATTTATTATGGTAAAATCTTACTTAATCGTGTTTGTTGGACAATCATTGTCACGTAATACCAAAAATAAAAATGTTCCAAATATGCAATAATATATTATGTTCGTTCTTAAAGCAACATTCTTGTTGTAGATTCATTTTCTTGTTACCTCATTTTGATATTCCCAATAATATTATTGACCTACTCCCACAATTCCACTTATCTAGATCATGTAGCCATTAGCCTTTAAGTCCCCAAGTTTATTATTAAGTTAAAGTGTATAGGTTTCTACTTTGAGATAGTAAATCTATTTACTAAAATTACCAATTTATAATACAACTATAAATGTTTTAGTTGGTTGTCACCAAACCTGTCCACAACCCTATTATAACATTCTTTTTATTATAAACATGACATATATACCCTGCTACACAACAATAACATGAATTGTTCCTACACACAAACACCCCATCCTCACTATCATGCCAAGTAAAAGCCCATTTTATCCCTTAATATTTAGCTAACCCTATTGAGATTAGGGAAGACAACTGAGAGGGGGGGTGAAACAGTTGTCACAAAAATTTTAACTCCTGCTGCATTTAATCTTCTTTACCACTTATTAACAAATTAAAGATATAATCATGAAAGCATGAATCAACAACACAAGAGCAGAAACATAATCAATACACATAACACCAGGATGTTTACGTGGAAACCCGTTTAAGGGAAAAACCACGGTGGGGGTTAACCCACAAGATTTATTCTCTATTAAAATAATATAAAATGGGAAGGCACTTGCCTTCGGGCACACTGCCCAGAGCTCACTGCTCAAAGAGGTTCACTACCTACAGAAACATTCACAAGTTTAATACAGAGAAATTGAACTAAGATACAGCATCTTCCTTATGCCAAGATTAGTTACATTGAAGCGTATAACACCTCTGCTCTGCCCCTTCTTACTCTTCCCTACTACATCTTCATCTTCGCTCACTTGTACACATTTCCACGACTTCACAACACTTATTTATACATGTCATCGACTTTGGAATGAACATCAAAGTCGGCCAAACAATCATCTATCTGGAACATCATGCCACGCTCCATAAAACTTCTTTTAGATCCTCCGCAACATGCACCATGCATCTGGTTAGCCAAGACTGAAAAGAATGGCAACATCTAAGGAGAAATCTTCATCCACGAGCTCAATCCTCAATGCAGACCATCAACACAACAAGCACCTGATTCAAAGACCACCACAAGCACAATGAAATCAACATGAACAACCACACTACCTCAAATCACCAGAACCACTTGCACCTTCATTCAAGAACTCAAGAACACCAACTATCATGACTGTCACACTAGAAAGATTACTTGCGGACCCCCAAACCACGAACCACTTGAGTTGAGGATACACACCGACATCCCAAACACACCTCTAATCCGCAGATCATAATATTCTAATGCGGATCAATCTGGACCAAATTTCTATCACTTTGTCACCTCTGAACAACTACAAAACCTAGTTCTACTCAACTAGCCATAACTTCACCAATTCTCCATGTGGACTTCTCAAATCTTGACTGAAGCAACTTCAGACAATCCTCTACAAACCCTTTAATCTACAGACTTGGATCTTCATCCTACTGGGAATGAGGAGCAATCTACTTCACTGAACTGCATTGTCTTCACTGTCTCTGATAGAGAGATATGTAACTCACTTGTTTCTTCCGGAGAGGCTAATTTTCTTAATATCCTCAACATACAAGTCTTCTAAACAAACAATAGAATAAGATACAGTTGACACTAATGACAACAAGGATATGTTGACATCAATGACAACACCGATTAGGCACATATTTGCAACAATCTCCCCCTTTGTCATTGATGGCAACATATGATGTGAAAAACTCTTTCAACCATCAAGACAAGAACTTCTCCCCTTTCTCTTATCACATCTGCAATCACTTTCTTCACTGCTCCCCCTTTCACCAGCAACTACTTACTTTCAAGTTTTTCACATGACTTCTCTCCCCCTTTGACATCAATGGAAAAGGGCACATATTTGCAATCATCTCTCCCTCTTTTGCTTCTTAGATAAACCAGACTGAACTCCAGAATTAGCATACAGACTACTCCCCCTGAGTAGCATCTCCTTAACACCAATCCGGATCACAAGATATGACTATGAGTTCCACCGGATTGATGCACATTAGTGCATCTTAGTTCTAAACAGGAGGGGTAATCACCCCTAGCTTCCCTCTAAGATACTCAAAAGTGTCCTTAGGTAGAGGCTTAGTGAAGATGTCTGCAATCTGATCTTTTGATGAAACAAACTCCAATTTGACTTCATTCTCATTCACCTTCTCTCTCAAAAAGTGAAACTTGATGGATATGTGCTTTGTCTTTGAATGGAACACTAGATTCTTTGAGATGTTTATTGCACTTGAATTATCAAAGAAGATTGTAACAGGCTCTTCAAACACAACTCTGATATCCTTCAACATTTGTTTCATCCACAAAACTTGAGTACAATTACTTGCTCCTGCTATAGACTCTGCCTCTGCAGTGGACAGAGATATTGCCTCCTACTTTTTGCTCAACCAAGAAACCAATCTCTTTCCCAAGAAAAATGCACCTCCACTAGTACTCTTCCTATCGTCCACATCTCCTGCCCAATCAGCATCTATATATGCATGAAGTGTGAAATCATCACCCTTAGGATACCATAAGCCATTATCAGATGTTCCCTTCAGACATCTGAAGATTCGTTTGACTGCTACAACATGAGATTCTCTAGGATCAGCTTGAAATCTAGCAACAAGGCCAACTGCATTCATAATATCAGGTATGGTATGAGTTAGATAAAGCAGTCCTCCAATCATTGATCTATACCTTTTCTGATCTGCCTTAGGGGAAACATCATCTTTACTCAACTTGCATCTGGTTATCATAGGAGTACTAACTGGTTTTGAATCTTCCATTCCAAACTTTTTCAACAACTCTTTCACATACTTAGACTGAGAAATGAAGATGTCTTTTTTTGATTGAATGATTTGCAGACCTAAGAAGAAATTCATTTCACAAAGCATGGACATCTCAATTCACTTTGCATCTAATCAGCAATTTTTTTACACATGCTCTTATTTCCACCAAAGATGATATCATCAACAAATACCTCAACAATCAGGATGTGTTCATGATCAATTTTGAAATAAAGATTACTGTCAGTAGTGCCTTTGCTAAAGCCTAACTTTAGCAGATACTTATCTAATCTTGCATACCAAGCTCTTGGGACTTGTTTAAGTCCATACAATGCTTTCTTCAATCTGCAGACCATATCTCCTTGCTTAGGCAACTGGAATATTTTCGGTTGCTCAATGTAGACTTCTTCTTCCAACTCTCCATTCAGGAATGTTGACTTGACATCCATCTGGTAAACTTTGAAATCTTTGCAAACAACAAAGGCAAGAAATAATTTGACTGCTTCGATTCTTGCCACCGGAGCAAAAGTTTCTTCAAAATCAATTCCTTCTACCTGAGAATATCCTTTGCACACCAATCTTGCTTTGTTTCTCACAACTTCACCATCTTCATTCAATTTATTCTGGAAGACCCATTTAGTTCCAATTACATTTTTGTCTTCAGGTCTAGGAACAAGATCCCAAATGTGATTCTTCTCAATTTGCATTAATTCTTCTTCCATTGCTTTTGTCCAACTTTCATCATTACATGCTTCATTCACTGCTTTTGGTTCAATCTTTGAAATTAAACAATACTCCACTTGTTCTTCAACAATTTTTCTTGTAGTTTGAACACCTTTATTTCTATCTCCTATGATCTAATCTTCATAATGATTCAACCTTACATACCTGGGAGTTTTGGGATTTTCTTGAGCTTCTGATTCTTGAACTTCTTCCTCGGCATTTTCACTAGCTTCTTGACTCACTGAATTTTCTAGAGCAAACTGAATCTGAGTCTGACCTTGAACTTGTTTTTCATTTTCATCATCTGATTCATATCCACAGAACTTGGAAGGTCTCTCCATGCTCTCATCTACTTTGACATTAGCACTTTCAACAATCTTTTTCAATCTCTTGTTAAAGCACCGGTATGCCTTGCTTTGGTTAGAATAACCCAAAAATATTCCTTCATCACTCCTTGCATCAAATTTTTCTAGATCTTCATCTCTTTTGATATAGCATTTACTATCGAAAACTCTAAAGTATTTTACAGTGGGAGCATTACCAAACCAAAGTTCATAAGGTGTTTTACCAATATTACCTTTGATCTCCACCCGGTTAAGAGTGTAGATAGCAGTACTCACAGCCTCTCTCCAATGGATATGTGGAACATTTGCCTCCATCATCATGGTTCTAGCAGCCTCTTGAACAGTCTGGTTCTTCCTTTCCACAACTCCATTCTGCTGAGGAGTCCAGGAGCAGATAAATGTCTTCTTATTCCATGATTTTCACAAAATGCATTAAACTCACCAGAGGTAAACTCTCCACCTCTGTCAAATCTTAGACACTTTACCTTCACACTAATCTCATTCTCCACCCTAGCCTTGAACACCTTGAATTTTTCAAGATCCTCTGATTTCTCTTTCAAGAAGGTGACGCACATCATCCTGGAGTAATCATCAATCAGCAACATAAAGTATCTATTTCCTTGCAAACTCCTAACTCTAGCAGAACCACACAAATCAGTGTACACAAGTTCCAAAAATCCACTTGAAGATTGTTCTTTACTTTTGAATGTAGTTCTGCTCTGTTTGCCCAACTGACATTCCTTACACATGTTATTAGCAGTTTTTACAAGTTTTAGAAGATCTCTCACAGCCTGAGTAGTACTTATCATGACAATGTTATCAAAGTTTACATGACACATTCTCCTATGCCATAACCAACTCTGATCAATCTGAGCAATCAAACATCTTTTACTAGTGCAACTTAAATGAAAGATATTACCTCTAGTCTGTGTACCAGATGCAATCTCAATTCTGGAGCTTTCTAAAATTTTGCATTTTCCATCCTTGAATTAGAGGTCATACCCTTTGTCAACTAACTGTCCAACACTGAGAAGATTATGCTTCAACCCTTCTACATACAAAACATCATTAGTGTTGTGCTTACCATCAAAAGAGATGGATCCTCTGCCATGGATTCTGCTAGCTGAGTTATCTCCAAACTTCACAATTCCACCTTCATATCTTTCCATACTTACAAACTTACTTTTATCACATGTCATATGATGAGAACATTCTCTGTCAATCACCCATTCATCCTTTTCTTCAACCTGAGCAGCCAAGGCACTTTCCACATTCACATAGCTAGCAGATTCAATAGGCATTGGATTCTCTTCTTTGATAGCAATGAACACCCATTCATTTCCAGATGTACTTCCATTGTCAGCTTCATCATATGTAACTCCTTCATCAGCAGCTTCTTGGACATAGTAGCATTTCTTCTGAAACCTAGGTCTATTAGGGTTTGGCTTTGAAACCCTCTCCGCACATTTTGAGGCAAAATGACCAATCTTATTGCAAGCAAAGCATTTGAAAGGCAACTTTCCTTCATACTTACTGGATCCTCTTGGTAATCTGTTGGCAATAAGGGCTTCAATTTCTTCAAGCTCTGTTTCATCTTCTTTAAGTTCCTTCTTTGATTTCTCATATCCGGTTAACCTTCTTAAAGAGCTTTCACCTGGATCAAATCTTTGCTTCTCAGAAACACTGGCCTTAAAAGCATATTCTAATTTAGGAAGGGAATCGCCAAACTCACTCATTTCAAATGCTGAAAGCTTGCCAACCAACTGATCCCTTGTAACAGTTGTCACAGTCCTGATCTCCTCAATACCAGCAACTCTATGCTTGTATGAAGCAGGTAAGGCTCTGAGCACTTTGCCAACAGTATCTGATTCTTCCAATTTTCCACTAGTACACCTGATACTACACACAAGTTCATTCACCTTTTGCATGTAGGAAGTGATGTTTTCGTCTCTACTCATTCTTAAATTTTTGTATCTACCTTTCAGGCTCTGTAACTTAGCACATTTGACATATTCATTACCTTCATATAGAGTTTCCAATTTCTTCCAAATTTCATGAGCAGTTTTCAATTCCAAGACATTTGTCATTTATGTATCAGTCAGGACACTTAACAATGCTTCTTTAGCCCGAATATTGTTTTCAGCATCTTTGAGTTCATCTGGAGTTGAAGGACCTTTCTCCGGAGGCGTATACTCATCTTTTGTTATTAGCCAATAAGCATCACCCATGCATTGCAAATGGCACTCCATGTGACTCTTCCAAAGAGAGTAATTTGTTCCATCAAATCTTAAACTATCCTTCTTGTAAGTCGACATCCTGGATCTCCTCAAGCGGTCAAGCTTCTTTTAGAGGAACCGTCTCTGATACCAATTGTTGAGATTAGGGCAGACAACTGAGAGTGGGGGTGAATCAGTTGTCACAAAACTTTTAACTCTTGCTGCATTTAATCTTCTTTACCACTTATTAACAATTTAAAGATATAACCATGAAAACATGAATCAACAACACAAGAGCAGAAACATAATCAATACACATAACACCAGGATTTTTACGTGGAAACCCAGTTAAGGGAAAAACCACGGTGGGGGTTAACCCACAAGATTTATTCTCTATTAAAAGAATATAAAATGGGAAGGCACTTGCCTTCGGGCGCACCGCCCAGAGCTCACTGCTCAAAGAGGTTCACTGCCTACAGAAACATTCACAAGTTTAATACAGAGAAATTGAACTGAGATACAGCATCTTCCTTATGCCAAGATCAGTTCCATTGAAGCGCATAACACCTCTTCTCTGCCCCTTCTTACTCTTCCTCACTACATCTTCATCTTCGCTCACTTGCACACATTTCCACAACTTCACAACACTTATTTATACATGTCATCGACTTTGGAAAGAACATGAAAGTCAGCCAAACAATCATCTATCTAGAACATCACGCCACACTCCATAAAACTTCTCTTAGATCATCTGCAACATGCACCATGCATCTGGTTGGCCAAGACTGAAAAGAACAGCAACACCCAAGGAGAACTCTTCATCCACGAGCTCAATCCTCAATGCAGACCATCAACACAATAGGCATCCAATTTAGAGACCACCACAAGCACTATGGAATTAACAGGAACAACCGCACTACCTCAAATCACCAAAACCACTTGCACCTTCATCCGGGAACTTAAGAACACCAACTGTCATGATTGTCACACTAGAAAGATTGCTTGCGGACCTCCAAACCACGAACCACTTGAGTTGAGGATACACACCGACATCCCAAACACACCTCTAGATCCACAGATCATAATATTCCAATGTGGATCAATCCATACCAAATTTATGTCACTCTGTCACCTCTGAACAATTGCAAAACCCGGTTCTACTCAGTTGGCCATAACTTCGCCAATTCTCCATGCGGACCTCTCAAATCTTGACTGGAGCAACTTCAGACAATCCTCTACAAACTCTTTAATCCACAGACTCGGATCTTCATCCTACTTGGAATGTGGAACAATCTACTTCACTGAACTGCACTGTCTTCACTGTCTCTGACAGAGAGATATGTAACTCACTTGTTTCTTCCGAAGAGGCTAATTTTCTCAATATCCTCAACATACAATTCTTCTAAACAAGCAATAGAATAAGATATAGTTGACATTAATGACAACAAGGATATGTTGACATCAATGACAACACCGATTAGGCACATATTTGCAACAAACCCTCTACTAAAATACAAAATTTTGTTATAATTTCTAATTAAGAATCTAAATATAAACATCAAAATAAAATTGACTATGAAATTAAAAAAAACTAATTATAAGCATTTAGGATTCTACATATAATTTAGAAATCCAATAACAAATATTTAAATACTAATAAGTCGTCATTAAAAAAAAAACTAAACGAAACTTATTTTTCAAAAGCTAAAGATAAATATCTAAGGATCTAACTAAACATAAAAAGAATATAAAAGAATATAACGTAAACCCCTAAATAAAATAAAAAAACAAACATAAATTTTAAAATAGAAATTTTAAAATCTACTCTTAAAACAAGAGTTGTAGAGCAATCAAGTCCTTGTAAAAATAAGTCATCATTAAAAATAACTAAATGAAACTTATTTTTTAAAAGCTAAAGATAAATATCTAAGGAGCTAACTAAACATAAAAAGAATATAACGTAAACCCCTAAATTATTTTAAAAAAAAACATGAATTTTAAAATAGAAATCTTAAAATCTACTCTTAAAACAAGAGTTGTAGAGCAATCAAGTCCTTGTAAAAATTGTAAGGGTAGTTTTGTTTGGTATTTTTAACATAAAAGTCTGATATATAAATAAGGAATATGCATATAAAAACACAAATATATAAATATTGTTGACTTTTGGAATGAACTATGATTTGTTTGATTTTTGTCAGAACTATAAGATTGTCGGCTTTTAGAATTGTGACTCGCAATAAGAGAAGTTGCTTGAGTCAGAGCCAAGTAAAGTATAATTTGGCATTTTAGTTGGGTGTTCAAAAAGATATAGACAAACCTCATTGATTCTGCCTCATGTTATTTTGTATTCAAAACTTAGAAATAGCATCTTAACAGTATGATAATTCAATCATGCCTCCCATTACACAATTTAATGCAAGAGTCCAAGGTTAAATTAATAACATTAGCACCTGTTACTTGCAACCATTTGTATAATCCAATTAGTATTGCAAAAACTATGAATCCAAGAATTGTAAAAATAGGCGATGTTATCAAGACATTTCACATAGTTGTGCTTTACAAATCAATAATAGCATAGATTCTCATATCAATTCTAGGAAGAACCTTTTACTTGAATGAATTGGTATTCTAATTTGATGAATTTGGTAAAAAAATTGCCAAATCAACACATGTAATTTGAATGAGAAGTGTTGTCTCGTTGCTATATCCTATATTCGATTGTTTTCTACCTTGGTATATTTTCTACTTTTGGGTAGTTCAATTCAACGTGTTGTCAATCATACGATGTATCATTTTCTAATTGCGATAGTATTTTTGAATTTTGAGATTCACAGTCATTGTTAAAATATAATAACCTAACAATTTCATTTATATAGATTGTGTATTAAATAATGCCCATGAACTAATAAAATTATTATTTTTTACAAAATAAAAAATCATTTTCATACTCTTGTCCTTTAAATCATAATTTATGCTTTCAAATTCAGTAATTGGTTAGTGGGTTTCCTAGATAGTCTCCTCTTGCATAAGAGAATTTTGAAAGTAGCAAAGCAAAGTGGATAGATCTCCACATTTTGTTTTTTAGTTAGTTTGTTTTGCTCATAAAAATATTCAAATTTCAAGTTTAATAAAGATCAAAGAATGAGATGTTTCCTGTGAGACTACAAATTGTTTGATGAGAACTAAATCTTGAACAATTCTTAGGGATTTATCAACTTGGTGTCATGGGAGTTACTTAAGGCACTCATGAAAATTGCATAGGGCTACACATGAAGAATTGTATTTAAGGCGAAGAAACTATTATCTAAATATTGTCCATGAGTTAGGTGTATCAAAAGAATAGGTAGTGCACTTAAAGCTATGTTTTAACTTCTTTGGGGGGTTGGATGTTTTATGTAAACATCTTTACATAGAAGTTGAAAGCTAAATTTCATAAACTATCACAACATATGATACCTATAAATTATTTCTATAAAATGAAAAAAAATAATGAGTCATAACCTAGAGAGAAAAAATTGTATGCCAAAGTGGCAAGATAAGAATGCAACCAAAGAGGAAGGAGGATTATAGAGAAGGAAGTCTATAGAAAACTTAGAGGATTCAAAAGAGACTAAGACCTATAGTTTCATAAGTAAATGAAAGAAAGAGCAACACAATATCCTATGTTGAGGAACAAGACACAATGAATTGACTCCTCACCACTTTAGCTAGAAAGGTACCATCTTGATGTTATTTCGGGGGTTCATGTATCAAAGAAATTTGTAGCTAGAATTTCTCACTATATCAAGGTACCTGAATAATACTTTGTTAAGTAAGGAAAAGCTAAGGATTATTCAATAATAGTAAAGATAGTAAGAGTGTTTTTGGATTCAACTATGTATGTTTGTCATCGACATTTCATATCACACACAGTGATCCATCATTAAGAAGAGGCGAGTGTTGATTTGGATTGTAGACTTAACACTTAAAAGGAGATAAGGATGGGGAGGTGATAGAAGGACCATAAAAAGAGGGAGGAGAAAGGAGGAGGAAGGGACAAAAAGGAATGAAAAATAAATAAATGTGGAAAAAGAAGTTATATATATTAGAATATATTGGAAAATAATAAGTATGTATGTGATAAAGAATAGAAAAATGAAAAGGAAATGTTATAATAATCTAATAATAATATAGAAATGGGAAATAGAACACGATCAAATATGGATAATATGGATATATGCAAGATGATAGTGACCAAGCTAAAATTCTATATAGAGTTGTCTTGGAAGACCACAAATAGTGAAACCTAACCAATATAGTGAAATATTTCTTTGCAAGCTAGACTTTTGTTCATTTTAAGAGTTTTTCTATATAATTGTGTGCTAATTTTTACCACAAATATTTCAAATCACATTGTATAATTTATAATTAAGATGAAGAAAATCTAATTTAAAATGTGTGTTAAAATGTAGGTGGACGATTTTCTTCCTCTTAATTATAAATTATACAATGTAATTTGAAATATTAATGCTAAAAATTAACACACAATTATATAGAAAAACACTCAATCATATTTTATGTCAGTTACTAAAAAAAAAATATAATATTTTAATTTGTTACATTGTAATTTAGTGTGCTGGCTTTGCCCCTTCATAGAAAGGAGGGGCTACTAACTTTGTTCAATTAAAAAACCCAGAAACTTGTAATTTAAAATATTAGCATTACATTATAAAATATTAGCATTATGCTTCCATTACTACCAGACATGGCAAGAAGAAAGATTGCATCCTGTGCACCCTGTAGACTGCAATGGAAGAAATGTTCAGAATTTTTTTTTTTTTTGGGGGGGGGGGGCTCCTCATCTTCCTCCTGATGATTCAGACAAATTCACAGTTATGCAGAGAGTGTTGTAGACAAATTCACAATCATGCAGAGAGTGTATGGAACAAGCCATCTCATGAAATTGCTTCAAGTAATTTTTACCCCTACCAGATTATTCATCGTTTGTAATCTCATGGAAGCTGTTCAAAGCAGAGACTGTAATTGGCCTCAAAAGCTATGAATATTGCTCGTCAATGGCCTTGGAAACGTGTGATGAGATGGAGGTGAGGTTGATAAGAGTATTTGCAGAACAAAGTGGTTGTTCCAGTCGGCCCTCTGCTGACCCCACTTGTCTGATCTAAAAGCAGGGAGTCTGTGTTTAGCCTTGCTCAGTTGTCTATGTGGGTTTTGGAAGCCAGAGTTTCCTTTCATCAGATGAGATGAAAGGAAGGACTTTAATTATATCAAATAATTAAAGTCCTTTCATCCTTCCTAAGCAATCGGTGAAAGTCCTCAGGGTCAATTCCACTCTGAAGGGCTCTGAAAATGCAGATTACAGAAATATAGAAAATTAAAAAAAAAAATAGATTTTTGATATTTTCTAAATTCGATTATGCAGATGCCACCCAAATGCTCCTGGATCTCTGTGGGATCAATGCCTTACTTAAAAATATGCTTGTGCAAAATATTGTTATGTCTTGATATTTAAAGACATTCAATGTGTGATTAAATCATATGCAATCATAAAGAGAAAATCATTAGAACACACCCCGATTTCTAAAGAAAAAGAACCAAAATCTACATCAGTTACACTTGCATGCTAGTATTCAATAGCTTTGATATCATTCCTTATTGTTAACAACTTGACAAGAGGGTTGACCTATGAGAACATGTTTCCTTTTGAGTTGACATTCCTAAAGGTGTTTGTAAACGCCACCTTGACCATGCTCAACTACCAAAGGAGCAAAGGTGAGCATATTTACTAAATCAAAATTCTACTAAATCAACTTCCACATAAAACAATTCAATTTTTGCTTCAAATCAAAGCCGAGGGGCTCTAGATTGAACCACATGAAATTCTAAGACAACACAAACTCTAACACATTCATTAGACTGAGGGCAATTAATTTTTGTACTATGGTGAATAGATTCTAAATGACATCAATGATAGTATTTCATCATTGGTTTTAGAGTTAAGTGTCATATCCTCTCATTTAATTATCACATTTATTAATGTTCATTTATCGATCTAGCTCTAATTTATGTAGGTTAATGTATGTTCATTTATTACATTTATTGGTGAACATGACATTCTTACATGCAGACTAAAATTTGATCTTGGGTTTTTACCTCTTTTCCTAATTAGGGTTTTCATATTTGATCTATTTTATGATTCTTTACTCTCAAATTTTGTTCTAATTAGGCTTGATTTCGTTTTACCTTTTCATGCTTCATTATTTTATTTTCCTCTAGGATTTAGGATTCATTTTGCCACTTTGCTTGTATCCACCCTACCCATCCTTAATTTGACCTCTAGAGTTTTATTTCCATATTTGATTTAATTATGATTTTATCCTCTCTTTTTTATTTGCCTAGGGTTTCAATTCACCTTTGTTTACCTTTGCTTATCATACTTTTATTAGGTTTGGTCATACATAAGTGACATGTACCTTGATTCCACCCACACACTCTTAGATAATCCATCATTATGGCTATTCCAAGATCATTTGGCATTGGCTGATATGTATACATACATTTTTTATTTTGATTTCCCATCTTTTATGACCCATCATCCTTCCATCCTTGATACTTATAGCATTTTATGCTATGGATAAGATGTATTTTCTATGTATGTATTGTTTTATCATATATTAGTTTTGCCTTCCTTCATTGAGTTGGTTAGTGCTCATCCTTTCCTTTTATACATACTTCACTTGTCCACAAGTCTCATGTTGATCCTATTTCTCTTATGGATTGTGATAGTGATGATTTACCATGCATTAGTGATACATCTAGTGTGATGACCATTATTGAGGTTACACCTTCTTCACCTATTTATGGCATTGTTATAAATTTTGATGATACTTCTCTTATATGTCATGATAGCCCTATGTCCATAGATTCATGTACTTTCAAAGAATTACCTTTTTTAATACATAATGATGTGTTCCTTGATGATCATTTTTCTACATCTCCTTCTGACCCTATTGATGTTCATGATAGTCTTTATATATTGACACCTTACATGATGATAGCATACACCTTGATGTTAGTGTTGACATACGATCTAAGAAACATTTATTATGGCTCTCTACATTATCTTATTGATTTATGTGTTGATAACCAATCTATGATATCTTGTCTAGGGCCTCTTGTTTAAGTTTTTGTCAAGCTCTTGGTTTATGTTAATGGTGGTCTAGTTCATTGAGGCGTGTATATAAAAGCTCAAGTCTTTGTTTTGGCCTAATTCTTTGCCTTCATCCTTGGGTTCTTGTTCTATTGGAATGTTATCAATAGTCATCTTTTAAATTAATCAATTTGTTCATGGATTATTGGTGCCTGTACACTCAAAAATGTGACTAGGTAGCTCAGGGTGGTCGAGTCAGTTTTGATGGAGTGCACAGACCCTTCTCCTTGCCATGGGCAAACCTCCAAATCACTCTCTCTCTTGTGGTAGAAGCCAGTTGAGAGGAGGCAAGACATGGGGGCAGTCTTGCTTGCTTGAGAGTTGAACTTCACGGAGAACGGTCGGCCAGTCATTGGGCCTTTCTTGAGGATTGTTTGATAAGTTGTACTCAATGACCATGGATGTTGAAATAATAATATGACCCAAAGGGTCACTAGTCACTGAACTCTTGTTTGGGTGAGCTAGATTTGAACGCCCATTCGATTGTCTGTTATAGTCGTTTATGAGTCTTCTACATTGGAATCTTTTCTCTCCTGCTCGAAGGAGTTGTTGGATCTGATGTCTTTGTTCGATCAATCTAAGACTATGTTACTGTTCTTGAATGGCCATTTGTGTGTGTTGAGGCCTAGGGTTTAACTCTTCGATCTCCTCTAGGATCACCCTCACCCACTCACCTCTAAGTCCAGGGCACATTCGTGGGCCTGAACGGAGAGAGTTGGTTTGAGTCAACCATGAGTTGATTTATGTTTGACTTAGGGTGATGACCTAAGGTTTGTTTTGCTTTTGTTTTGAGTTGATTAATTTGTGTTGACCTCGTGATGAAATCAAGGGTTTGTGAACTTGTTTTGATTCCTTTTTGGTATTTTCTAATGTTTTTGTATTTTGTAGGTTTTTGGTATGGAATGCAATCTACAATGTATGCAAACAACTTTTTGTTCTTTTTCACTAATTTTTGAAATAAAATGAGCTAAGTTAAACTAGAAATTGAAACATGAATGCAAACTAGAATGAAATTATCTTATGCAATTACTCTATTTTTTGTATTTTTTGAGATCAGTTTTGGGCTACTCTAAGAATTGAGAAATGCTTTGAAATTAAACTAATCTAAATTGCAATAAAGGAAGTTAATCTAACAATCTAAATTAACCTATCAAGGAATTTGCAATGGCAAGATTACTATTCCAAGAGCAAGATTGATTTTCTAATTACTACAAAAAGCATGAAGGAACCTGAAATTGAAGGTGCATGAGCCTGGCGTATCCTCAAAGATCCTTGTATTAGCCTTCCCTTCCTCTGCAACAACTAGGTACTCCTCTTGGCAATAGGGATTGGATGAAAAACAAATTGAACAAAATCTTGAGAATCTTGGATGAAGGTATGAGAGCTTGAATGAAGCACTTGGGCTTGAGAATTAGGTAGCGTGACAACATTGTATGAATCTTTTTGAAAATCTTGGGCATAAACAATAAAAAAATACACGAGAGTCCTACAAAGAACATAAGAATGCTATGGAAGAGCAAAAACTAAGAAAAATCAAGTTGCAACAATGAATTTGCCTCCTATGTGAAAGATTTGAAGCTTGGCAACAATGAAAACTAATGAAATGAAAGCTTTGAAACTTTGAAAAAAATTAAAGAAAGAAATGAAGAAAGAGGCTCAAAGGCCTGTGAAGAAGCTTGAAAAAGCTTGTGAAGAAGGGACAAGCATTCTCCAACTTGAGAAACAATGGAGAGGGGAGGGGTATTTATAGTTTGGAAGGCACACAAGAGGGGGAAATTGATTGAAGAATTAACTCCTTTGATTGCAGAGTTAACAAAAATTGATTGGGGAGTTAACTCCCTTGATTAATCAAAGGACTGGGTTGATTGGACAATGAACAAGCCTTGATAAGATTTCACAAGAGAAGAAATGGAGTTAGCATGAGATTGATTGAGAGATAAGAAGAATTGATTTGTGAGATAGAAATGAGTGATTGGGAGTCTTGAATCAATCAGAAAAGTTGATGATCAGTTAAGGAAGGTAACTCACACAATTAGGGCTCAATTTGGAGAAAATTTAGGTCAAAATGGAGCTAATTTCGAGCTCCAAACTAAAGTAAGACCATGGAAAAAAACATTGTAGTGTCTTTACAATCCTTGGTAAACTTGGTGGTAAGCACTCAATTCAAAGGAATCTCCTACTGAATAGTCCATTATAACTTCTTGAAAAGACCTCATCAAATTATCAACCAGGGCTTGTAGACTTGTGATGGTACTTGCACTATATGTGCTTCCAGGGATCAAACTATGTAACTTATCTACTAAATCAAGCTACTTATGAAAAGGGGAAAGTAATGTTGCTACAACTGCTACGGATACTTTATAATGTAAAACTATAATAGCAGATTGAGGAAATTAATGACAACCGTTCCTATCCTCCAAAGTGTCACAACTAAACAACTCTAAGAATCTACTGGATCTTGTATTCATAAATTAACTGCTACAAAAATTAAACATACAAGAAATAGAGTGAAGGTCAGTTATCCTGAGTGGCCCTTGCTCAGGTGACTGCCTCACTGTTTAAACTCAAATCTAACTTTTCTAAATAAACACAATCATATTAACTTCAACATATAATTGCACAATCTTTTCAAATCACATACAATCTAGCTCAACTATAATATTCATAATTCATGATCAAATGACATTGTATACATAATCTAGGAAAGATTCAGATAGCTAGATTTGTGGTAGCACAAAAACTTATTCAAAGTTGAACTTAAAAAAAACTAACTTCTATCTCAACCATCGAACCATAATATAGGTATGGGGGGAGTTATTCAAATAGGTTTCTTAACTGAAAACATAAAACACCACTCTGCATGAATTAGAGTGTAATGAATGCTAACAACGATAACAAGAAAAGAAGGAAGAAAGTGTTCTAATAAAACTAGAACTCTTTGCTGAAACAGGGGAACATGGGTCGATTGAATCGGTCCCATTAGTCTTCAAATTGTAACAGAGTCCTCCAAGCTTCCAATCACCTTTATTGATCTCTATTACAATTCGTGATTTTCTCCATTGAGTGTCCTTGGTCATGATTACTTCACTTAATCAATACTGGAATCTCCCCTGCTCTGCGCCTGGAAATGTTGTGGCTGCGGGCTGTACCCTGTAGTTGCTGCGGGTGACAGACCTCTCTCCTTTTAGCTGCAAGGTTAGTCCATGAACATGTACAAAATACTAACAACCAAAATCAACACAAACATTCTGAATAATCCAAACATTCCCACATATAACATACAATTTCATCATATCATAATCATATCTCCATATACTAATTAACTAAGTTCAAGTCCGCATAAAGGATAACATAATTTAGGGATATACTTAAAACAATGTCTAGGAATGTCTTTTAACTTGCATAAAACTACAAGAAAATAGGCTAATTAATTAGGCTCATCACACCCCCCAACTATCCCTTTGCTTGACCTCAAGCAAACCACTAAGGCTGTAGGTTGTAATACAAGGTGATCTCCCTAAGATTTGCAATAGTGTCTACTCCATGAGCCTATTCCAAATAGAAGCCATTGTTGTGTGCCAACCTATTCATCCTGGAGACCTCTACTTTCTCACTCTCTGCGCTCCTCCTCCCAGTCCAATGTGGCAATGGATATAAAAGCATAGGGAGCTGAAAAGTAAGTGGTATCCAGCTCAGTGCTTGTCCCTTGGTGATGTCCATATATTTTTTGACCCTGTCAAACATGGCCATGAAGTTGTGGACAGAATGGGGTTCCTTCTTTTGTAATTATGGAGTCAATCTATTCCATCGGTCTTGTACATGTTGGTGAGAATGATGGATGAGCCCTATTGTCAAGTGATGAATTATGTCATAGTCTTGTAACCTCAAATTCATATTTTTTCTCCCCACACCCTTGTGCTCTAATAGCTGCTGCCATTCTGCAATAATAAACTCAGGGATTTCTGATTCCTTTCTGATTGGAAGGGCAATGGACTTCTCTATTTCTGTATAATCTTGCATAATGTCCCCTCTTAATGTCTCATTTCTAAAGTAAGAGGTCAGTGCTCTTACCTGCAAGTCCCCTACATAGATTAATGGATTCCATTCAGTGCCTCCTAATACAACATAATTATGCAAATAAAATTCACATAACTGATCTTGTTCATCAAGTGTGGTGGTAGAAAAAACTTTGAGGAAAGCCATTTTCTCACTCATATCAATTGGTTTATTGTTGATCAATCTACTAAACTGGAAACTCAGAAACTTTTCTTGAAGAAACAAGGAATAGGTCCTAGCTGGTGGCCTTAGTTTGACAAGCTGAGCAACCTTATCTACTACTTCCTCCATTCTTACTGCTAGCTTCCTTAACTCTATATCCTTTCTTTGCAGTGCCTTATTATGTTCTTCAATCATGGTTTCCTTTTCCCTTTTCCATTCTTCTTTCTGTTCACTAAATTCCTAAGTAACCTTCCATAATTGATATCCTAAGGATACAATTGTATATCAAGTTGGAGGTTTGACAACAGGGGTTTTCTCTTCTTTGGTTGCTAATTCCTTATTCCCTGCAACTACTATGGCCAGTTCCACGAGGGCATCCAATTTTGATCCTTGACCATAGGTGTTAACCTTTTCTTCCATCTCATGTATCCTTGCCTCCCTTTCTTTATCCTTCTATTCATAGGCTTTGATCAATTCTTCCAACGGTTTTATTCTATCAATAGCTTCTTGCAGTTCTTTTCTTATATTCATGTCATCAAGCAACAATTCCTCATCCTTTGAAGGTTGTTCATCACCACCTCCAGTACACTCACATTCCTCATTGTCAGGGATGTTTGGGGTTTTCACCTTAGTTTTCTTAGCAGTAAAGATGTCTTTTGATTCAGACTCAGAAGTACTTGACACATACCATTTTCTTTTGATGGGGGTTTGTATATTCTCAGTCACATTATCCTCTAGCTCATGATCACTCTCAACTGCTACCACATCCTCCTTCTCTTTTCTAGGGTTCTTAACAACATTCCCCATAACAACCTTCTCTCTAAGGCGATGTGAATGCCTTACTGGTGTGGATTTCCCTTTTGACCTTTTTGCAGGCTTAGAAGAGGAACCATTCTTCTTGTTCTTAGTTCTTGGTGTTTTGGTGCTAGGTGCCTTACTAAAGGATGGAACCTGATTGGTCTCTTCTTTTGGGGTTTTATTCTCTTCTTCTAATATGGGTTGATCAGATACCACATTTGGCATAACTGGCACATCCTGTTCTCCTATCTCCTCTATATTGTGGGTAGATGATGCAGCAGGTGAAACAGGGTTTTCTCTCAAGGATGCAGCAGGTGAATTCTCTGGTGATGTTGGCTTATTAAGGATATCATTGACATTTCTGCATTTCAAGAAATGTTTCCAGGGCACATTTGGATACTGCATCCTAAGACTTCTCTTGACTAATAGAGTAACCAGGCAATCATGGGATAATGATGATCTTTTTTATTTCTTTTGATAGTCATAGCTCATTCTTTTCAAGAAATTGTAAAGGAAATTAGGCACATTAACTAACCCTATTATGATGAAGATGGCTTAACAATTTGAAATGGATAGTGTATAGAATAGATTGCCTACCATCACATGTGAGGTATTTGATAATGTGCACAGTGCAAGCAGCCCACAATTCTGGAAGTGATAGCCTTTTAGTGCCTTGAGATGTAGATTCTAGTTGCTCCCCTTCTTCACTAAATTCGTCTCTTGTAGCTATTGCATCTGCTTTAATGGGGAACTCTTTACCAATTCTAGGTAAACCTGATACTTTAGCAACTGCTTCTTCAGAAGAATCCACTATCAGTCCTTTTATAGTGGCTTCGTCATGGCACATTGAAGCTACAAATTGCCTAGTTATACCCTCATCAAACTCTATGAGTTTTAGGAAATAATCAATTCATCCTGCCTGTGTCAAGATTGGCAGAGTTAATTGATCTTCCAATACTATATCATGTACTATAGGTTCTCATCTGATGATGTCTCCTCCCATATTGCCAATTCTAAATTTAAATTCACCACAACCCCTTCCTACAGCCCTTCTGTATATCTACTCTATTCTTTAAGTTCAATAACCCACGCTTCCAATAACCCCCCTGTATATTCCCTTGCTGTATAATACCAGACTGAACTATCAAACCAGCTTAAATTGACTCAGAATTATGGGAAATTGGGAATTTTAGCATGGAAGCATAGCAGATAGTTTAGTAGACAAATTGGCAGAGTAGTCATAAAAATGAAACAAAATAAAAAAGAGGTTGTATGTTGTGTGTATAACTGACAATGGCGAACAATAATTGTTTCAACAAAAACACTATCCCTCCCCCCAACTAAATTCTTGAAGTGACCTCAATTCAAGTCTATGTACAGCAAGGAGAAGGATAAAAGTATATGGATACAAGACTATAAATGATAATTTCGTATTATTAAATGTGAGCATATAAGGAAAGATTGATATATTCATGTCAAATAATGGCAAGTTAATATTGTACCTGTTGGAATGAGATGAACTAGACTTCATGCGAGCTCGGCATTGGAAAATGTGTATGTGGCTTAAGTTTGATAAGACAGAACTTATTATTAAAAGGAATGGTGGAGTGACACTCTAGTACGTGTGAACAAGCTAATGTAAGGTGCATGCGGTGTGATGATGAACGACGGTTGCATGCGCTCGAAAAGTGGAGTGCATGGCGCGAAATTTGAATTGTCAGACGGAGAGTTGCTACATGTGAGTGGATGGCAGTTGTTGCATGTTCGCCTTCAACAGGTCCCTACGGTCATTGACTTGGTCTTCATGAAGATATCAACATCAATGTTGTGTGTGAATGTAAGGAAAGGAAATAAATTATACTTGAGTGACCTCAGGTTGTGAGCTATACAGCTCACCTGCTGAGTCACTGTGATCATCGGTAGGGTCTTCTTCTATGGTACTGCTATGTGAGGATATAGCAACATCCAGCTCCTGGTGAGGAATAGAACATTGATTTAGAAAATCAGCCATATTTGTTGGCCCGGTATAGAGCTTTAAGTGGTGTCCATTGACCAATAGTGAAAATCTGACATCATCTATTGTCTGAAGTTTGACAGCTCCATTGGAAAACACTTGGTGAATTTCATAAGGTCCTAAACATCTAGATTGCATTTTGGATTTATGATCTTTGTACTTTGAATCATATAACAGAGCCTAGTCACCTACATGAAATTCTTTCTTTTTAATATACTGATCATGCCATTTGGCTCTCTGCTTTTGAATAATTTATGTATGGTGCATAGCTGCCATCCTGATCTCATCTAATCCATTGAGAATATGAAATCTTTCCTTTTGTGCAGCTGTCAGAACCATGTCAAGTTCTAGGGCAGTCCTTAGTGTCTTATACTCAAATTCAATTGGTAAAATTGTTGTTTTACCATACACCAACTCATAAGGTGTGAAACCAGTCGTTGTTTTCCATGTAGTTTTGTATGCCCATACTACCTCTTGTAGTCCAGTTGCCCAGTCCTTCCTGTGAATGTTCAGTCTTTGTCAAGATATTCTCAATTTCTCTGTTTGTAACTTCCACTTGCTCATTGGCCTAAGGGTGATAGGGTGTGGACTTCCTATGCCTAACTTCATTTTCTTTGACTAGTTTGGAAATGAGTTCAAAAGTAAATTGTGGGCCTTGGTCAGTGACAATTTCTCTTGGTACTCCATATCTAGTGAAAATTTCTTCATACAAGAATTTGGCAACATTTCCATCTCTGGCAAATTGGAATGCCTTGACTTCAACCCACTTTGTTAGGTAATCAGTGCAAACTAGAATGTACTCATTATTAGAAGCTGGTGAGATTGGCCCAATGAAATCTAGTCCCCATTTGTCAAATGGTGCTAGTGCTATCTATGGTTACAAAGGCATCTCATCTGATCTTGTTGGTCTGCCCATTCTTTGGCATCGATCACAACTCCTTGTATACCTGATTGCATCCTTATGAAGAGTTGGCCAATAATAGCCTATGGTTAGTATCTTGAATGTTGTCCTCTTGGCTGCAAAGTGACCCCCACAGGGCTCATCGTGACAAGCTTTTAGGATGTCAAAGACCTCATCTTCTCTTATGCACCTTCTCATAATATGATCTGGACTAGTGTAGAACAAATAACCAGCAATCCAAGAATATGGAAAGCTTTTATGCACTAATTGTCTTCTTTCTCTTGGAGAGAAGTGTGGTGGAATCTGCCCTGCTACCAAATAGTTAGCAATATCAGCAAACAATGGCGTATGTAAAGTAAGAGCAAACAAGTGTTCATCTGGGAAAGAGTCATCCACAACATCTTCTTCCACTTGTGTAGGTAATCTAGACAGAAAATCTGCCACCACATTAGCGTTTCCTAGTTTATCCACTATTGTGATATCAAACTCCTATAGTAAAAGCAACCATCTGACTAGTCTAGCCCCAACCACATGCTTATTCATTAAATATCTGATTGCAGTATGATCTGTGTGGATAAATACCTGGTAGCCAGTGATATAATGTCTAAACTTGTTGATAGCATAGACAACAGCCAACATCTCTTTTTCTGTGACAGTGTAATTGAGCTCTGCCCCTTGTAAGTTTTTACTAATGTAATAAATAGCATACTCTTTAGTACCTTCTTTCTATCCCAATACTACCCCTATAGCAAAATCAAAAGCATCAGTGTGTATATGGAACGACAATGTCCAATTGGGTCCTCTCAAGACAGGTGCTTTTGTTAGAGCTACTTTCAATGTGTCAAAGGAGTACTGACATTCTGTGGTCCAATCAAATTCCATGTCCTTTGTGAGCAGAGAAAATAAGGCTGCTACTAATTTGTTGAAGTCCTGTATAAACCTTCTATAGTAGCCTTCATGGCCAAGAAAACTCCTAACATCTTTAGGCTTATGTGGTACAGGAAGTGTGGAAATTATCTCAATCTTGTTAGGATCCACCTAAATACCATCACTAGATATGAAGTATCCTAGAACAACTCCTTGATTCATCATCATAAAGCATTTTTCATGACTCAATAACAAATTATGCTCTTGGCATCTTTTTAGGACCTTTTCCAACTTATTGAGTGATGTCTCAAATGTGTCTCCATAAGTGTTGAATTAATCTATATAGATCTCCATAGAATCATGAGCATAGTCTGAAAAGATACTTAGTAGTGCCCTTTGGAAAGTGGCTAGGGCATTGCATAATCCAAAAGGAAGGACAAAATAAGCACATGTACCCCAAGGGTAGGTAAATGTGGTCTTATCTTGGTCCTCTGGAGCAATTTTTATCTAATTATAGCCACTAAATCCATCTAAGAAGGAGAAGTACTTTTTACCTGCTAGGGAGTCAAGTACTTGGTCAATGAAGGGTAGTGGAAAATGCTCTTTCTTAGTAGCTATGTTAAGTTCCTTGTAATCTATACACACCCTCCACTTACCTCCTTCATTAGGGACAATAACTAAAGGTGACACCCATTCACTGTCAGAAATAGGGTAAATAAAACTAGCATCAAGAAGTTTCTGGAGCTCATTTTTAAGTATGTCTCTTAAGGCGGGATTCATTCTTCTTTGTGGTTGTCTTATGGTCTTGAAGCCATCATTGATGTAGATCCTATGCATGCACAAATCTGGATCTATTCCTTTCATGTCATTATAATCCCATGCAAAAGTTTATGCATGTGTCTACAATATAGTGTGCAAGGAAGTCTATTGTTCTTCAGTCAGGGCATTATTGATATTCAACATTTTGCCTGGCATGATTTCCAATGTCTTAGAAGTTGGATGGACACATGAAAGGTCACATCTACTGATGTTGGGAACACATTCCTGAGGTAGTAAAGAATGGAAGAGTTGGGACAATTCCTCTGAGGAATGTGCAGGTATGATATTTTGTAATGGATCTTGCAGACATGACAGAGAGTCCTGTTGCTTCGAGTCCCTACCGCAATGGTTCTATATAATTTGGTCAATCAAGTCGTCCTCATCTTGGGTTGCTAACAAAGGGTTGCATTCTATCATCATGAGAGTTTGTAGGGAATAGTGGTCTTCTTCCTCTTCTAAGGTAGGCCATATGGTTTGTTCCAGATTATCATGAGGTTGGGCGAGGGGATAAAGCACCAATTTCTTTGTGACAGTTCCATTTGAGATTATCATGTTCCCAGACCTGCAACCTATAAATGCATCTGTTGTTGCTAACCACGGTCTGTCTAGGATAAGTGGATATCCTGCAAGATTAACTTTTGGCTGCAAAACTATGAAGTCTACAGGATACTCCCATGAATCCAATGCTATGACTATATCTTCAATAATCCCCCCAGGTTTCACTGTTGGCCTATCGTCCAACTGTAAAATAGTTGGTGTAGGCCTCAAGTTTGGTAGTTGAAGGAGTTGCATTGTTTCCTTGGTCATGACATTGATAACTGCCCCTAGGTCAATCAAGGTGTTTTTTTATGAGAGTTCCATTAATCTTAACATCCACTACTGGAAAACCAGGGTTTGTGTATTTAGGGACAGTTATATTCCCTAGCATGATATCAGCAAGGTTTCCTAAGACATGAATTGTCTGAGGATCTGGTGCAGGAGCACCTACAAATCATGTTTTCTTTTGTAATAAGGTCTTTGACCAATGCATTTTCATTTCAGTCAGTGTCTAGGTTCATTTTGTAAGTCCCAAGGGACTTAGGGGACATTTGTCAAATTGTAATCGAATAATGCTAAAAATAGCAATAATGCCAAAAATAGGCAGTAGTGTTTCCCAGCCGCTTGGATTGATCTCCCAGGCGCTTGGATTTAGTTTGATACTACTCAGGGCGAGTTGATAAATGCCCAGAGGAATGATCAAATGATCATAGAATGTAATTAGATTGAAGAATTGATCGAATGTGATTATTGTGTTCAGGAGAAATAAAGCATTTCTGTTCTGTCCATTTGATTTCCATTTTTATAACTGCAAATCGTGCAACTGTAGATTTCCATTCATTTGCATTTTCCATTGTTGCCATATGTCACCGTGAAGCATTCCACTGGTGAGATTTCTATCAAAATCAATGGAATGGCTTCAATGTACCATATCCGTCTGTTTCCTGTTTTGTTTTCCTGTTCGATAGTGCAGATGTTCCAGATCGAGGGTTTCGTGCAGTAAGGATGGCCTAGCATCTGCATGTGCTAGGGTTCATGGAAAAGAAACTATGCGATTGCATTTTTTGACGAATCGGCCAAGGTTACAAGTGACCACCGACAGAACGAATCTCACCAAGGCCAAATGCCATCGAGGCATTAGAGAAGGATGAGAGACTTGGCCGATGGAGTTGAATCGGTGGCTCAGATGTTAGTTTGTCGACTATGACCATTTAGGGCATCAGTCTGTGGTATTCGTTGTGCACTCCCCATCATATTGGTATCAGAGCCTGAAAAAAAGATTTGGGCTGCAAATCGAATTGAGCATTTGCAAGAGTGTTGGCATTAGATTTGGGCTGCAAATCGAATTGAGGATTTGCAAGAGTGTTGGCGTTTGGGTGTTGTTTGTGAATGTCTATGTCAGACAAAGAAAATGAGACAGAGGCAGAGAGGATGCCTCCCAAAAGTATGTCGCAGGACGCCGTTAAGAAGCTGATCGAGGAGATGCTTGCATCTAAGTTGGGAGAATTCAAGCAGTCCAAAGGCAAAGAGAGGGAAGATGAAAGTGATAGTGATGAAGGTGATGCAGAAATTGCCGAAACCAGTAAAAAGATAGAGGAGATACCAGCAGACCAAAGGGAATTTTTAAATGCATTAAAGTTAGTCAATAGGGACACCATAGATGGGTTGCCTATGTATAGTGGAAGTATGGAAGTTGAAGAGCTGATTGACTAGATTGAGGCATTGAACAATCATTTCGAATATAAAGAAATCCCTGATGATAAGAGGGTTAAGTTGGCAAAGGCAAGATTGTAGGGATCTGCTCTTGCATGGTGGAATTATGAACAAGGAGAGAGAGTCAAGGAGGGGAAGAATATGATAACCTCCTGGGAAAGGATGAAGACCAAACTCAAAGCATAGTTCTTACCCCTGGACTATGATGTGCAGATGTATAAGAAGTTGTAGAACCTCAGACAGAGAGACCTTGATGTGAATGCATACACACAAGAGTTTCATAAACTCAGTCTCAGATCAAAGAGACAAGAAGAAGAGTTGGAGAAGGTGGCCAGGTAATTGAATGGCCTAGGGATGAACATCCAAGATGAGATCAGCATCTTAGCACCAGAAACAGTGAACAAGTGTTTCCAAATGGCATTAAGGGATGAAGAAAATATAAAGAGGAAGAGTGATGAGAACAATAGAGGTAGAGGTGGAAGGAATTTTAGAGGCAGAGGCAGTTTTGGAGGAAGAAGTCCTAACCAGAGGCCTAGTGGTGAGTCTATCCAAGAAGAGCAAGTTGGAGACTCAAGTAGCAGAGGAAGCTACCAAGGAAGAAGGCCTAATGGAAGAGGTGGGACAAGTGGATCAGGTAGAGGATCCAAATTCTCCAATATGAGATGTTATAACTACAATCAGATAGGGCACCCGGCATACAAGTGTCCAGAGAAGGCCTCAACTTCTCATGGTGGTGAGAAGAGAACCTTTGATTCAAGAAGATGCAAGGAGTGTGACATCTCCTAAAGTGAATCTAGAATCAGAAATGGGAGAGAATCTGATGATTAAAAGGATGTTGCTCAAGGAACCAGTGCAGGCTGAACCATCGCAAAGAAGGGCTTTATTTAGAATCAACTGCAAGATCCAAGGTAAGGTTTGTAAAGTCATTATTGACTCTGGTTCTACTAATAACATTATATCTTTGGAAGCAGTGATTAAGTTGAAGTTAGAAAAGACACCCCATAGCAGTCCATATAAAGTCAGTTGGTTGAACAAGGAGCAGCACGTACTCATCAATGAACAGGCATGGGTAGAATTCAGTATTAAGGGGTATAGAGACAAGATTTTGTGTAACATCCTTCCAATGGATGCTTGCCATCTTTTGTTAGGTAGATCATGACAGTTTGACAGAAAGGCTCATCATGATGGAGAAAAGAATGCTTACTCATTCCAAAAGGATGGTACGACTTATAGGATACAGTCATTGGTAGAAGAGGATCCGTAGCATGTAGGGTCTAGTATAATGCTGGTAGGAGAAAAAGAATTCATCGACACATTAAAGGAAGGTGATGGAGTAGGTTTGTCTTTGATTGTGAAGCCTAAGGGGGAAAAGAAGGAAAGTGTGAGAGAAGTAGGACCTAAAGAGGTCAGAGATTTGCTTGAGAGTTACAAAGGAGTGATTGCAAAGGATATACCTGATTCCCTACCACCAATCAGAGACATTAGCCATCAGATAGATCTCATACCAGGAGCAGTACTTCCTAATAAGGCAGCGTATAAAATGACACCACAACAGAATGAAGAGATAGCAAAACAGATTCAAGAACTCCTAAACAAAGGGTTGATAAGGAAGAGTCTTAGTCCATGTGCAGTACCTATTGTTTTAGCCCCAAAGAAAGATGGGAAATGGAGACTGTGTACTAATTCTAGGGCAATAAATAGGATAACCATCAGGTATAGGTTTCATGTTCCTAGAATAGAGGATCTAATGGATTGTTTGGGAGGAGCTACCTATTTCTCTAAGATAGACTTGAAGAGTGGGTACCATTAGATAAGGATAAGAGAAGGGGATGAGTGGAAGACAGCTTTCAAAACCAATGAAGGGTTGTATGAGTAGCTTGTCATGCCGTTTGGTCTTTCCAACGCCCCTAGCACGTTTATGAGGCTGATGAATGAGGTGTTGCAAGATTTCATAGGAAAATTTGTGGTAGTCTACCTTGATGATATCTTGGTATTTAGTAAGAGCAAGGAAGAGCACTTGAAACATTTGGAGATAGTCTTGAAGAGGCTGCAAGATCAGAAGTTACTAATAAACTTGGAAAAGTGTGACTTCATGAAACAAGAATTGGTGTACCTAGGTTTTGTCATCTCTAAGGGTGATTTGAAAATGGATCCTTCCAAGGTAGAAGCTATTTTGAATTGGCCTACACCCAGGATAGCAGGAGAGGTCAGAAGTTTCCATGGTCTGGCCACATTTTACAGGAAATTCATTAAGAACTACAGTGACATCTGTGTACCTATGTTGGAGACCATCAAGGGTGGAGGTAAGATAAAGTTTGTGTGGACGAAAGCGGCATATCAAAGTTTTGAAAGTTTGAAACAGAAAGTTGCTAAATTCTCTATTTTAGTGTTACCTGATTTCAATAAGGTTTTCACAATTGAATGTGATGCAAGTGGATTGGCCATAGGAGCAGTTTTGAGCCAAGAAGGCAGACTAGTAGCCTTCTTCAGTGAAAAGTTAAATGAATCCAAGAGGAAATACTCCTCTTATGATTTAGAGTTGTACGCTATGGTACAAGCTCTAAAAAAATGGAGGCACTACTTGCTTCCTAAAGAATTTATTATATACACTGACAATCATGCTCTTAGTTTTTTGAATGGATAGGAAAAGCTCAGTTATAGACACATGAAATGGGTGGAAAGTCTTCAAGCATACACCTTCATCATCAAACATAAGAAAGGAATAACCAATAAGGTTGTTGATGCTCTAAGCAGAAGGGTGTTGACAGTGCAAGAAGTGCAGCTACAAAGTATGGGTGTTGAGTCACTCAAAGGATTGTATGAAGAGGACCATGATTTTAAGTAGATTTACAAGGTATGCAGTGAGTTTGCCAATGCTTTCCACAGTGACTTTTCAGATTATACATTACAGGATGGACTTTTGTTTACAGGAAGTCAACTCTGTATCCCTAAGTGTTCAATGAGGGATAATATTGTGAAGGAAAAACATAGTGGTGGTTTAGGAGGACATTTTGGGCTCAATAAGACCTTAGATCTTGTCAGAAGGTTTTACTTTTGGCTAAAGATGCAATCTGATATTTGAAGGTTTGTTGAGAGTTGTATGATTTTCCAGAGAGCAAAGGGAGTCTCAACCAATGTAGGACTATACCAACCTTTGCCCATACCAAACAGGCCTTGGGAAAGTTTGAGTATGGATTTTGTGATGGGATTGCCCAAGACAAGGACAGGTTATGATAGTGTGTTTGTTGTGGTAGATAGATTCAACAAAATGGCACACTTTATTCCTTATAAGACAACCAATGATGTTAGTTACATTGCAGGTTTGTTCTTTAAAGAAATTGTCAGGATTCATGGATTGCCTTTGAGTATTGTATCTGACAGAGACAGTAAATTTGTGGGACATTTTTGGAGAACCTTGTGGAACGAATGGGTACAAATTTGTCTTTTAGTTCAGCCTATCATCCTCAGACTGATGGTCAAACTGAGGTTGTGAATAGGTCATTAGGCAATCGGCTGAGATGTTTGACAAGAGAACATGGCAGTAGTTGGGATGTGGTACTCCCACAAGCAGAGTATGCCTATAATGATTCTACAAACAGAAGTACAGGTTTAAGTCCTTTTGAAGTTATCTATGGTAGTCATCCTAGAGGTATTTTTGAATTGCGAGATGTTCAAGGGTTGGACAAAAGGAGTGGACATGCTAATACATTTGCAGAGGCTATGAAAGAGATCCATCAACAAGTCAGAGATACTCTACACCAGAACAGTCAGAAGATCAAGGCTAGAGTGGATCAAATACGAAGGGATGTGCAGTACCAAATAGGAGATATGGTCATGGTTCATCTCAACAAGAATAGACTACCCAAGGGAAGCCACAGCAAGTTGATGATGAGAAAAATTGGACCATGTCAGATTCTAGAGAAATATGGTTTTAATACTTACAAAATTGAACTCCCTGATGATATTGTTGTTTCACCTATCTTCAATGTTGTTGATCTAACATTCTATAGGAGTCCTGATATAGGAGAAGGGATAGCAGATTCTGTCCAAGACAATACAACGTGGGTGCAACATTTACCACCTAAGGAACCACCGAAGATGGAGTGTATTTTGGATAGCAAGATAGCAAAGAAGACCAGAAATCAGACCTATTTTGAGCACCTAGTCAAATGGCAAGGACTTCCAGAATCAAAAGCCACATGGATGCTGGAAGCAAACATCAAAAAGTAGGGTGGTGATTTGCAGCAGTTAGTCTCTAAGAGGACTTGAGACAACTTTCACCCGGGGAGTATGGTGTAGGAGCACCTACAAATCATGTTTTCTTTTGTAATAAGGTCTTTGACCAATGCATTTTCATTTCAGTCAGTATCTACGTTCATTTTGTAAGTCCCAAGTGACTTAGGGGACATTTGTCAAATTGTAATCGAATAATGCTAAAAATAGCAATAATGCAAAAAATAGGCAGTAGTGTTTCCTAGCCAGTTGGATTGATCTCCTAGCCGCTTGGAGTTAGTTTGGTACTACTCAGGGCGAGTTGATAAATGCCTAGAGGAATGACCAAATGATCATTGAATGTAATCAGATTGAAGAAGTGATCGAATGTGATTATTGTGTTCAGGAGAAATAAAGCATTTATGTTCTGTCCATTTGATTTTTGTTTTTATAACTGCAAATCCCACAATTGTAGATTTCCATTCATTTGCATTTTCCATTGTTGTCGTATGTCGCCGTGAAGCATTCCACTGGTGAGATTTCTATTGAAATCAGTGGAATGGCTTCAATGTACCATATCCGTCTATTTCCTATTTTGTTTTCCTGTTTGATAGTGCATATGTTCCAAATCGAGGGTTTCACGCAATAAGGACGGCCTAGCATCTGCATGTGCTAGGGTTCACGGAAAAGAAACTGTGCGATGGCATTTTTTGACGAATCGGCCAAGGTTACAAGTGACCACCGACAGAACGAATCTCACCAAGGCCAAATGTCATCGGGGCATTGGAGAAGGATGAGAGACTTGGCCGATGGAGTTGAATCGGTGGCTCAGTTGTTAGTTTGTCGACTATGAGCAATTAGGGCATCGGTCTGTGGTATCCACTGTGCGCTCCCCATCAGGATCCTTCTTCTTTCTCCCTAGTTTCTTAAGGCAAAGGTCTCTCACTGTCTTGATGTAGATGAGGATATCCTTGATAGCTTGGATGAGGGGTATCTCGATACTAACATTCTTAAGTTGGCTCAGTAAGTATGTCTTTGCTTGGGTTGGATGTTTTGAAATGGCTAATCATTCAGGAAAAGGAGGTTCTGGATTGGAAATAGTCTGACTTACCTAATTTGATTCAGGTTCTAGAGGTGAATTGTCTAATGCCTCCTCCATGGGTTGTTCATCCACCACCTCAGTGATTTGGGGAGATGAAGGTCCAGCTAATGTTTTTCCTGACCTAAGGTGGACATCACTCACCTCTACCCCATAAGTGGGGTATTGAATAGCCTCGTTAGTGTATGCCTGCTGAATAGGCTTGTTATTGGGGTTAGGTGCAGGTTGAGTAGGTATTTGTGGAGCTCTTGGTGGTTGTTTTGTAGGACTAGATGAATTTGGCATAATGGCTTGTTGTTGAGGCTGAGGTGGTAGTAAGGGTTGTGAATAATTCATGTTTTGGTTTTTCCACTATTGTCCTTTTTGCCATTGTGGTTGCCATTGGTTTTGTTGTATTGGCCATTGGGGGTTGTAGTTAGAGCCTTGGAAGTTTTGTTGGGGCCATACAATGGGTTGATGTTGATTCCAGTTTGGATGAGGATTTTGTCATTGCTGAGGGTTTTTCCATTGGGTTTAATTAGTTGGCCAAAGCTAAGGGTTCCAACCAGAGAAATTTTGATGACCTACTGGAAATGATGTATTAAAAGTTAAAGGATCTTGTGGCATACCTTGTCTTTTCTACCATGGTTTCCTTTGTCCAACATAGTATAGCTGGCCATCTGCTCCTTCAACAGGCTGAAAGTGAGGTTTCTCTGGTTTATCTTCTGCAATACTAGCCACTCTTCTACATTTGCAATTAGCTTTTCTTTGTCGATAATTTGGACAGTATTCATTGAGTATTGAATCAGCCTCCTCTTGCTTCTTCTTCAAGTGTAGAGTATCTAGTTGAGTGGCTAGATGACTGATGATATCTTCTTTCATGCTGGTCAACAAGTTACTCAATTCCACTCTTGAAACTGAATTGGATGCCTTACCAATGGTGGATGCTCTCTCACCCCTTGTTCTCCTGGAAAAAGTCCTTGAGTAGTTTCTGCAAGATTTACAGACATCTTCAAAGGGTAATTGAGATATATCCCCTGCTCTGATAAGATTAAGGGCATCCATGAAGTCATCATTGACTCCTCTCAAGAAGACAAGCTTTAGAGATTCTTCTGATAATATATTCTGTGGATTTTTCTTGAGGTAAAAATGGAACCTCTCCACATAGTCCTCCAATGGTTCATCTTCTTTCTGAGTCATCCTAAAGATATCATCTCTCCTTCTGTCAACCCCTTTGCAATAGTCTTGGTATTTCTCTAAGAACTTTATCTTCATTGTATCCCAATCTAGAATAGCATCCCTTCATAATCCCATAAACCATCTTAAAGCAGCATCCTTCAATGTGGCAGGGAATAGCTTGAGCATATGAGGATCAGTGGTGTAGTCATAACTCCTACACAAGACATCAAACTCAAACAGGAATGTATCTGGATCTTCAGTCACCAGACCATAGAAGATAGACAATACTGAAGGAGGTATATTCTTCAAAGCAGCAGTCCTCTCTTAGTTGGTGATAGGAAATTCAAACGTCACTTGTCCTATTGGATCATCCATCGCATCAGCCATGGTGAGGAAAGTTCTTTCTGTATTATCACTAGATGTTGATGAGAGGGAAGATTCTTCTTCATTAATACCCTCATTCTGATCACTAAAGTCACCAATATCTACTCTGGCTTGTTGGGTTGATGGAAGGAACCTCCCCAAAGTGTCTCCCTGCCTCCGCATACAATGTATATAACTTTGTGTGGATCTTGCGATCTTGCACAATGTTAGTAACCTTTCTGGTGTTTGGTGAAGTAGAACCTAAGTATCCTATTCTTTCAAAAGCAGAATGTGACTAAGAAAGCTAAAAACTAACAGGGACTAATCTCTTAAAGTAGCACCATCCCGGGCAACAACGCCAAAAATGTAGTATCTTTACAATGTTTGGTAAACTTGGTGGTAAGTATTAAATTCAAAGGAATCTCCTACTGAACAATCCACTATCACTTCTTGAAAAGACCTCATCAAATTATCAACTAGGGCTTGTAGACTTGTGATGGTTCTTGCACTATATGTGCTTCTAGGGATCAAACTGTGTAACTTATCTACTAAATCAAGCTACTTATGAACAAGGGAAAGTAATGTTGCTACAACTGCTACGGATATTTTATAATGTAAAACTATAACAGCAGATTGAGGAAATTAATGACAACTGTTCCTATCCTCCAGAGTATCACAACTAAACAACTCTAAGAATCTACTGGATCTTGTATTCATAAATTAACTGCTACAGCAATTAAACATACAAGAAATAGAGTGAAGGTCAGTTATCCTGAGTGGCCCTTGCTCAGGTGAATGCCTCATTGTTTAAACTCAAATCTAACTTTTCCAAATAAACACAATCATATTAACTTCAACATATAATTGCACAATCTTTTCAAATCACATACAATCTAGCTCAACTATAATATTCATAATTCATGATCAAATGACATTGTATACATAATCCAAGAAAGATTCAAATAGCTAGATCTATGGTAGCACAAAAACTTATTCAAAGTTGAACTTAAAAAAACTAACTTCTATCTCAACCACCAAACCATAATATAGGTATGGGGGGAGTTATTCAAATAGGTTTCTTAACTGAAAACATAAAACACCACTCTGCATGAACTAGAGTGTAATGAATGCTAATAATGATAACAGGAAAAGAAGGAAGAAAGTGTTCTAATAAAACTAGAACTCTCTGCTGAAACAAAGGGAACATGGGTCGATTGAATCGGTCCCATTAGTCTTCAAATTGTAAAAGAGTCCTCCAAGTTTCCAATCACCTTTATTGATCATCTATTACGATGCGTGATTTTCTCCATTGAGTGTCCTCGGTCATGGTTACTGCACTTAATCAATACTAGAATCTCCCCTGCTCTGTGCCTAGAAATGTTGTGGCTACGGGCTGCACCCTATAGTTGTTGTGGGTGATAGACCTCTCTCCTTTTAGCTGCAAGGTTAGTCCATGAACATGTACAAATTACTAACAACCAAAATCAACACAAACATTCTCAATAATCCATACATTCCCACATATAACATACAATTTCATCATATCATAATCATATCTCCATATACTAATTAACTAAGTTCAAGTTTGCATAAAGGATAACATAACATAGGGATATACTTCAAACTGTGTCTAGGAATGTCTTTTAGCTTGTATAAAACTAGAAGAAAATAGGCTAATTAATTAGGCTCATCAAACACGACAGGGTCGCCCACATTCACAAGGTGGTCGCCCCAGGGGCAACCAAGGTCAAAAAGGGGGTGACCAGAGTCAAATGGGTGTCTAGGTAAAAATTGAAGACTAGAGAGTGATCCTGGAGGGTAGAAGAACACATTTGGCAACTTTATTTTGCCAGAAAGGTACCAGAAGGGGTGGTCGCCCAGTTTAGCAGGGTGGTCGCTCGAGGGGCAACCCAAAAATAATAGGGGGTGACCAGGGTCAGAAAAAAGGCTGATAGAAACTAGGGTTGGAGATGAAACAAGAAAGTCAGTTCAAGGTCTCTAAAGTCCTGAAAATGATGACAAGGTCAATAAAACAAAGGTTTCCTAGGAAATGACACTCATAGGTCTTACGATAAGGCCATAAAGCAAAGAAAACAAAGAATCAACAAAGGATGAAAGAAAAAAGACCAAGATTGCACAAGTTAGCAAGGGAAAAACAAAGGAGGAAAGCAAAAAGAGAGTCCAATCCACGTGTTGCCAAGAAGAAAGCATGTTGAGAAGTCATATTTACACGCTTACATGTATGTGTTTAGGATCACAACTCATCATAGGATTACCATGTAGGCTCACACGTCTTTTTAGTGCTTACATATTTGCCCCCTTGGGGACGATGGTCTATATGAAAGATAAGTACCATTCCTAAACTAGGCCTTTACCTATTGTCGATTTCCTGCAATTGTACCTGCAATGAAAAGCATCAGTTGACATTTAAAAAATTTTGATAATAGATACTAAATTTGAAATGATAAACGTATCATCGATGGTGTCGTATGTATACCCGAGCAGCTTCACTTCAATAGGGGACCTATAAAGATGCAAGCACACAAAATGAAGGTGCAAAAGCACTATGGAAATAAAAAAACATGTTAATCTAGAGAGGAGAAGAATATATTCTCCTTTTATTGCAATTTTTGAAGAACATATTCAATTTTTAGGGATTTTTAAGGTTTTACAATTTTTAGGTTTTTTCGATTTTCCTAATTTTGATGATTTTTCTGTAGATTTTGCAAAGGTTTGATTTGACACTTCTTGAGGTCTTTGGAAGACCTATATTTATCAAAGAGATTTACACCCTTTCCCCCTTGCATGGGGAGACTTGCACACTTCAGTGAACGGTTTTGCTTTTTTTACTCCATTTGGAGGAGTAACTTATGCTCAGACATTGTTTTACACCTATTGTTACAAGACCTAACTAGATGTGATCTATACATATCTTTAGTCGACATATTGTACTTCACCTTCCTTCTTGTGCATATGGTTGGCTAGAGCTTTTATTTTTCTTATGAGAATGCATACCTAAGATGATCACATGTGGATGATGCAATTTGTTTTTGTCTTTTTTTGATATGAATGACATGTAATGTGTTTGGATGTGATTCACAAATATGAAATGCAAAGTACTATGTTCTAAGTTCTATGAATGCCATGATGTTATGACATGTTTTATTTATTTTGATTTTCTATGATAGCATGTATGTAGGTGGAACAAACAATGTGACTGCTCTTAAGTAGGATTTTTGACCTAGGGGATTGTGAGTTAACTTGGTATAAATAGACTTATTGATCTTTGGCATAGGATTATGGACTCAAGTGGGAGTAGGGAGGAGATGGAACACTTCTAATTTTGGGCTTTACAAAAGGCTAAACACCGATCCTTATCTAGACAAATTAATTTGACAAGCTTTCAACTTAGACAAGTAACAAATTTTATTGGTGTTCGCTAGACTTAGATCATAGATGGAAAGAAAGATAGACCTAGGGAAAAGGAAATAGGGAAAAATAAGCGTCCCTAGATAGAAAATGGTCCTAAAGACTATTAGACTATTGGCTTTGCTTAGCTAGTGGTGTGTGTGCTTTGTACCTTTCTCTCTCACTTCCTCTGGTAGAATGTCACCCTTGAAGATTTGAGCTTAGATTTATCTCAACCCAAGGGTATGGACATTCAACAATCTTCTCTCTATCACTCTTTTTTTGTAACTCTTTTTTTTACCTTTTCTCTTTTTTTGTGTTTTTAAAATGCCTCACTTGATTTTCTCTTTTTCTTTTTCTTTTAAATGACTTTTATGGAAATGAATGCTTTTGAACTTTCTAAGTATTTTGGATATGCAACAGCTTTGGTCTCTCTATTCTCACCTTCCTCATCACTCTTATTTTTGTAATCCTCCTGAAGTTTTTGGCCAGGAAAGATAAGGGGTTGAGCGCTACCAAAAGTTTTTATAGTCCAGTTGGACTTCCTTTCTACTAGGCAAGAATTGGGAAGGTCTACTTGCAAGATTCCTTTGACCACTGTGGGTTTGAATATTGACTTTGCTTAGACTTAGTAGCATGAATCATTAAGATTGGGATCAGTGTAGAGCTAACAGTTAGGCTTTGATTAGAATCATTAGGTAATGTGAATAGGGGAATAGTGATAAGCGGTAAACATGAATTTGTTATGGGATCTCAAAGGATCAAAGGGTCAACCTATACCTAATCAACCTTAGACTCCTTACTAGAACAATAATCAAACAAGAGCATGACACTCACAAAATGCATGATGGAACAGAATGAAGAATGAAAATTTTGATCTTTCATGATTTTATGTTTTTTTATGGATTTTTAAATTATTTGATTCTTTTGGATTTTATAGGCTCTTACAAAGTTTTGAGATATTGAACTCTTCTCCTTCCATAATGCACAAGAGGTAGCGTCATTTCTAACATCTACCTTAACTATGTCTAGACTTGTTCAATATGGTCTGAACTTCACTTGAAAGTCTTTGCAAGGACACTCAAAGACTTGGTGTAAAAATGTCTTTGTATTTGTTGAGGAGTTTTGTGTACTCACATGTTTCATTGTTTGATGATTTTCCCCTAGCTTTGTCATTTTCTATTCTTGTTTAGTTTCATCAGTTTTGAACTTTTGAGGGGCAATTTGAATTGATGATGCCTCTCCTAGATTCTGTGTGGGTTTTGGTTCTTCTTTTTTAGTCATGATTTCAATCATATGAATGTTTATGTCTAGTTAAATTGGAAAGGCCAATAAGTTGAATGGAGCATAAGACTTTGTTGACTGGGGATCGAAGGGGAATTCTCTTGTTGCCCCCTTTCCTATACATTTTGAGGCCTTGGCATGTTTGCAATTTGTTTTGTTGTCTCTCATTTTTCAAAAGTGTTGATTTTTGGGTCACTAGTGATTTCCATGGTTTTTGCCTTCTTTTTGACTTGTTCAACTCTATAAAGGTTAGAAGGATCAGGATCTCCTTTGATGGCGTGGGTTTGTCCCATGTGCAAGAAGTGTATTTCTTGAAATAGTGTGGAGGGAATGGCCCTCATCCTATGGATCCAAGTCCTTCCAAGGATCATGTTGTAAGTGGTCTCTTCATTGATGACATAAAATTCAATTGGGAGGATTTTGGGACCCAATGTGACTTGAATATTTACCTTACCCATGGTTCGAATGTTTGGTTTATCATGAATTCTAAGGATGGAAGTTTCTTGTGTGATTTGAGTTTCATCATAACCCATTCTTTGAATAAGAGAGAAAGAGACTATGATGATTGTAGACCCCTCATCGATCATTACAAGTTTAATGGAATAGTCTTGAACTTGGACTATCAGATGGAGGGGGAGATCACCCTGTTTATCTATGTCATTGTCTGAGGATAACTTTTCAAAATCAAATGTTGAAGAAGAACACTTTTCATTTGAATGTTTTGAACTAGATGGCCTAGACCTAAGGCATCGAAGAGAGTGTTCTTGTGCGTAGGATAAATCTTGAGAAGTTCAAGCATGTGAGAAAAAATTAAATTGTTGGAGGTATCATCTAGTCATTCTGGTCCTTGGTGACACAAATTTATTGATCTTCGTCTAATTCCACAAGGCCTAAGGGGTTTTGATCAAAGACATTTTGATGGATTTTGGGATTATTTCTTTCATCTTGTGAAAATGTGTCCATGAATGCTTGTTGTTGACATTTTTGGAGATTTGATATGAAGCGAAGGTACCCCCAACATGACTTGATCTCATACCCCCTTCTCTTATGAAATGAGCAATATTTATCATGATTGTGATCTTGAGGTTTATGATGATTGTTGTACGACTACATTTGTTGGTTCTCAGGGGATAGTTGTTGACATTTTGATTCCCCAAATTTGTATGACTATCGTAGTCACAATTATTGTTGTTTCTGGATGGTGAAGTGTTTGTTGACCCATCTATGTCTTGATCATTTGTCAAGGATTTGTTATTTATATCATGGTCTATCAACCTTCCATTGGCATCATACTCCCTTCTTCCACTATCAATAACAACTTGGTCAATTCTAAGGGCACTTTCGAGTGCTTCTTCATATGATTTGTAAGGGAGTTTTTGGACTTGTTCTCATATGTCATTGTTGAGAGCATGTAAGAAGAGATAACAAAGTTATCTATGATCCATATTTGGTGCACTTGTTGAAGAATAGAGAACTTTCCTCCATCGTGTGATAAAGTGTGCAATTGACTCGTTGGCTTCTTGTTTGTGTTGAACACAATGGGGTGATGAGAGGGGAGGTGAATCAACACACCTAAAAGCTTTAGCCAAACATTTACTGATAAAACTAGACAACTTTGAATACATGAAGGAAAACATACAAATCAAGAGTCAACACATAACACTGGTGTTTTTACGTGGAAAACCCTAAAACAGGGAAAAACCACGGTGAGGATTAGCTCACAATATAATATGCTCACTGCAAAAGTTTTACAACATTGTTTTAGGGCTTCAACCCAATGAAGCTACTACTCCCTTATTTACAACTTTGATTTAGGGTTATAACCCAAGGAAGCTACTACTCCCTGAATGCTCAGCTCACTACTATTACAATGATAATATAGATATAAGGACTGCCATGGAGAAAACATTTGTTGTATGTTGATGGTGTAGTCTACTATTCTTGCTCAGTATCTACCTTTAAACTGATTCTGCACATTTCATATCTTATTCTTCTTTGCTATCTTCTTGTTCACCTTAATTGCTTTTCAAATGAATTATATCTTATATATATATATATTGAAACACTGTTAGGTTGGCATCCAAAACAATATGAAATGTAACATGTAGCTAGTCACTGGTCAGCCACAACACATGCAAAGTGATAACAAACTTGTTGCAGACCTCGGGGCTTTATGAAGAACATCAGGACATACCTTTCTACACCTTTTAGACTTGGAGAAACTAGTCAGAAGCCTCTGCATGCACTAGGTACTTAACCAATCAGCTCATACTGCTTAACATTGCCAACTATTCATCCTTCAACTATCGGGGAAAAGCTAAAACCTTAATGTGGACCAAGGATTTAATCATGCACGAGTTCAATAACAATCATACACCTTACCAGAGAAGTATCATGCCAAACTATCTTTTGGACCTTATGTAATGCTTCACAACCCAAAATATGATATTGTGGTGAAGTGGTGAAGTGCAGGGTCTGAAATCTTTTGGGAATGATCATAGATATCAATGAATGTTACTCACTAGATCCACACACCTCTGTCTGAAGCTTCCAGAGAAATTCAAGAATGGCATAGGTACTTAGAGTTCCGGAAGACATTTATACTTACAACTTTGCTTACAGCTATGACATTTTGATGCGGTACCAGAAAATGAGAGTTCTCTATATGTGGATCATGTCTAATGTGTCTTGGACCATATACCACCTTCACACAAGCTTTGATAATAGATTTATACGTGTTTCATATTTTGAAGAACTTAACTTGTATATTCAAGCTCCGGAATACAGTGTGATACCTCTATCTCTTGAGTAATGTCTTTGCGGACCACTAGAACACTTGAAACTTCATCATAGCATATAACATACTGATCTTAGTCATTCCTTAGAGCCACATGACAAACAGCTCTCTTTCAGAGGAATGTGGAGCATTCCATTGTCTCCCCAATACTGCTCAACTCTGTCTAGGTGATGGTCGATGTACTAATCTTTGTAAATTTTCATGCTGAGGAAGTGAGAGGTTGAAACCTTGGATATATCATGTCAATTCATGTCAGAAGCTATCATTAGAACTGCATGGCCAAATCTTTCTTTGTGAAGAAGTGCAGACCAATTCAAGTTGGCTTTGCCTTAGGTTTTGCACTAAGAATGTCTTAGACACTTTTCTACTTCTTACCCTTGAGTGCGGTACTCCCAACTGATGAGATATGTAAGTATATATGCAAAAATCATGCAAGGATAGGGTTGTTTACCTCTGCATCATGTTTAAGCCCAAAACTAATCCATACTTAGACCATTTTTCCTTTCTCCTAGATTGATCTATCTTAACCATCTTGACTCTAAGTTTGTCTGTGCATTTCCATATGTTATGTTGACATCAATGACAACACATGTGGCCAACAGTTTGAGTGTTAGAAATTCCCATATTCCTATCTTGACTAGTTTGTTTATGTCGAAGGTATCCAAAAATTGATTGATGAGTTGCCTAAAAGAGTGGATCGATGCTTATGGAAGTCAATAGTACCAATCTAGAGTGATACCCTCCAAAGTATTTGAAAAAAAAATTGCTACCACGCCATCCCAAGGAAGGAGTTCCCGCACTACCATGACATAAGCCTTGTTATGAGAGTTGGGTCACCCTCTCATTTAAATTTTGGAAGCTCAGGGAGAGGATGTGGTAGTATGACCTGCCAAATATTGTGGTCAAGAGGCTCCTTTAAATACTCAAGATATGTTCTTAGAATCCCAAGTTATGTGTGGAGGGTCTTATTTCTCCAAACATTATCCCTTCAAGTGGAGCTTGTTGTGTTTGTTGAAAGGGTATGCTAGATTGTCAATATCTTGAAAAAGTTGGATGACTAGATGTTGTCATGTTTATGTTTTGAAAATTAAGTGGGATCACTTATGGTTGATTTTGTGTTATAACAATCTCACCTATTTGATCAAGACCTTTCATGTTGGATGATGAGGGTAAGGGAGGCATGAATGTTTCATGGAAGTTTGGATGAGGAGGATTTTTTGTTTCCCCCTCGTTTGATTCAATCTTATCAATGAAAGGATTTCCCTATGCCCTAGGTTTTTCTTGAATTTTGCTTTGACAAACATTTCTAGCTTCAAGGGTCCTGATTCATTGGACCAAGGTTTCTATAAGTTCTGTGAGTGAGGCTTCCTCTGTTATTTGAGTTTTACAACCTTGAGATGGGTTGCTTTGTGTTGGGGTTTTACTGACCCCACTTGTTCCTTTTGATGATACTTGACATGTCACAAATCTTTTATCTTGATGTGCCACATGGGGGGTTTTTGTGCCCCTCAAGCTTCTTGTAATCTTTTCTTTTGATGGCTCACCTCATTGTCCATTTGGGTGGGTATTTTTGTATGGCTTGTTATGGGTTGGTCTTGTTGATAGATTTTGCATACTTCGCATGTTTCAATTTGGTCGGGTTGAATGATCATGTCTTTGTATATAGGGTTGTTGAAAACCAAGAAATTGTAGGGCATCTATTGGATGTCATTTGAATTTGAATCCATCCCAAACTGATTTATTAAGGCAACAAAAAAAGTGAAGAGACTCTCAAAAGTTTTTGTTGTTAGCGTCAGGATCACCAAAATATGTGTTTGGTGAATATGACGTCAGATGTAAATGTGATGATGAATGAATTTGGATCATGTAATGGAAATGCAAAAATCTTAACCAAAAGGTTTTACTCTTCATGTCAGGTTCACCAAAATATGTACACTCAAAAACGTGACTCAGTAGCTCAGGGCGATCGAGTCAGCTTTGACGGAGCACATGGACCCTTCTCCTTTCCACGAGTGAACCTCCACATTACTCTCACTCTCGTGGTAGAATCCAGTCGAGAGGAAGCAAGACACAGGGGTGATCCTACTCGCTTGAGAGTTGGACTTCGTGTAGAATGGTCGACCGATCCTGGGGCCTTTCTTGAGGATTGTTTGCTAAGTTGTACTCAATGGCCATGGATGTTGAAACAATAATATGATCCGAAGGGTCACTGGTCATTGATCTCATGTTTCAATTAGATAGATTCCAACGCCTATTCAGTTGTCTGTTATAGTCATTTATGAGTCTTCTACGTTGGAATATTTCCTCTCCTACTCAAAGGAGTTGTTGGATATTATGTCTTTGTTCGATCAATCTAAGCCTATGTTCTTGTTCTTGAATGGTCAATTGTGTGTGTTGAGGCCTAGGGTGTAACTCTTCAATCTCCTCTAGGATCACGCTCACCCACTCACCTCTAAGTCTAGAGCACATTCGTGGGCCTGAATGGAGAGAGTTGGTTTAAGTTAACCACGAGTTGATTTACATTTTACTTAGGGTGATGACCTAAGGTTTTCTTTGCTTTTGTTTTGAGTTGATTGATTTGTGTTGACCTCATGATGAAATCAAGGGTATGTGAACTTGTTTTGGTTTCTTTTTGGTATTTTCTAATGTTTTTGTATTTTGTAGGTTTTTGATATGAAATACAAGCTATAATGTATGCAAACAACTTTTTGTCCTTTTTCACCAATTTTTGAAATAAAATGAGCTAAGTTAAACTAGAAATTGAAATATGAATGCAAACTAGAATGAAATTAGCTAATACAATTACTCTATTTTTTTGTATTTTTCAAGATTGGTTTTGGGCTACTCTAAAAATTGAGAAATGCTTTGAAATGAAACTAATATAAATTACACAATAAAACAAGCTAATCTAAAAATCTAAATTAACCTATCAAGAAATTTGCAATGACAAGATTACTATTCCAAGAGCAAGATTGATTTTCTAATTAATACAAGAAGCATGAAGGAACCTAAAATTGAAGGTGCATGAGCCTGGCATATACTCAGAGATCCTTGTAGTAGCCTTCCCTTCCTCTACAACAGTGGGGTACTCCTCTTGGCAAAAGGATTGGATGGCAATCAAATTGAACAAAAGCTTGAGAAGGCTTGGATGAAGCAATGAGGGCTTGAATAAAGCACTTGGGCTTGAGAATCAGGTAGCGTGACAACGTTGTATGAAGCTTTTTGAAAAGCTTGGGCATAAACAATAGAAGAAAAAGGCACGAGAGTCCTACAAAGAGCATAAGAATGCTATGGGAGAGTAAAAACTAAGCAAAACCAGGTTGCAACAATGAATTTTCCTCCTATGGGAAATCTTTGAAGCTTTGCAACAATGAAAACTAATGAAATGAAAGCTTTGACTTTGAAAAAACTAAAGAAATAAATGAAGAAAGAGGCTCAACGACCTATGAAGAAGCTTGAAAAAACTTGTGGAGAAGGGAAGAGCATTCTCCAACTTGTGAAATAATGGAGAGGGGAGGGATATTTATAGTTTGGAAGGCACACGAGAAGGGGAAATTGATTGAAGAATTAACTCCTTTGATTGAAGAGTTAACTTCCTTGATTGGGGAGTTAACTTCCTTGATTGATCAGAGGACTGGGTTGATTGGATAATGAACGTGCCTTGATAGGATTTCACAAGAGAAGAAATGGAGTTAACATGAGATTGATTGAGATATATCAAGATTTGATTTGTGAGTTAGAAAGGAGTGATTGGGAGTACTGAATTAATCAAAAAATTTGATGATCAGTTAGGGAAGGTAACTCACACAATCATGGCTCAATTTGAAGCAAATTTAGGTCAAAATGGATCTAATTTTGAGCTCCAAACTGAAGTAAAACTATGGAAGAAAACATGACAAGGTCGCCCACATTCATAGGGTGGTCACCCAGGGGGGCAACCAGGATCAAATGGGTATCTAGGTGAAAACTAAAGACTGGAGAGTGATCTTGGAGGGCAGAAGAACACACCTAGCAACTTTGTTTTTCCAAAAAGATACCAAAAGGGGTGGTCGCCCAGTTTAGTAGGGTGGTCACCCGGGGGTGACCCAAAAATAATAGGGGGTGACCAGAGTCAGAAGAAAGGGTGACAGAAACTGAGATTGGAGATTAAATCAGAAAGTTAGTTTGAGGTCTCTAAAGTCCTGAAAAATGATGAAAAAGGTCAACAAGACCAAGGTTTCCTAAGAAATGACACTCATAGGTCTTACAACAAGGCCAGAAAGCAAAGAAAACAAAGAATCGACAAAGGATGAAAGAAGAACTACCAAGATTGCATAGGTTAGCAAAGGAAAAATAAAGGAGGAAAGCAAAAAGAGTCCAATCCACGTGTCCCCAAGAAGAAAGCATGCTAAGAGATTGTATTTACATGCTTACATGTACGTGTTTAAGATCACAACTCATCATAGGATTACCATGTAGGGCCATGCATCTTTTTAGTGCTTACAATGCCTAGATACCAACAATAGGGACATCACCAGATGGGGTGGGTTAATAACGATGTTATTACACAATGGACCAAGATGGTCAATATCAACAATAATGTACTATCTAAGAGTTGTGATGTGGAAAAAAATGGCCTGATAAGTACCAATTAAGTGATTTGTACTTGTTAGAATTGATATGGTGGAGTCAAGTTATGAATGTGATAGCATTAAGGTCTCATTGCTACATGGCACATTCCTATTGGTTGTGACTCATTGGGCGAGTTGGTTGCTTACAAATTTGATGCTTTGTCGATATCCCATTACCATTGATCAGAGGACAAGTGAGAAACTATTGATCAAGTCAGAAGCTTAACATGTTCTTGTAAAGTACTTAAAAGATGTTCAAAGGAGTTGTGGCATATTCCTATTGGCTACAAGCCAAGATTAGACTATGCTATCGACAATTTGGGTCCTTCAATAATATGTTGATGCCATTGATCTTGAAGATGATTAATCTAGATTGTTGATATTGCTCAACATTTAATGGATTTAAATGATAACTATAGGGGACTCTAGTTAATGTCATTTGATTTTTTTTTAGGAAATCAGTTGTTTCATTGATAGGATAAATGTGAACCTACTCCATTGATCGTAAAAAAGAATGAACTTGGTGATGAGTGGCAGGTAGCATTCATCTAGACATACCCTTTTTCTCATCTTTATACACTACTTGTCCTGGTAATTGCACTATAGGAACTATGAAGTCTTGTTTTAATTATGCTAATAAGAGATGAAATGTTGAAGCTATTGTTATGATGAGAGAACCTATGTTTGAAGTGAAACTGACAGAATTATGCAGAATTATCTCTTTTTGTTTCATAGGTATCCATCACTCAGGCGGAAGATAGTTTTGGGAACTCCAGAGATGATCCTAATTATCTCTGGGGCTGAGCAAGAGGGACACTACACATCACTCCAACATTTTCCAGCATTGTTGGGGATCTTTAGAGTTGAAGTAACAGGATAGAGAAGGTTGGTGATCATGAAGACCTCCGGAGCCATGTCCTAATAGGCTTTGTAAGCATCTCTGGAGCTGCTGGCAACTATACAGAGTCTCCAGAGCTACACAGGGTCTCCAAAGTTGAACAGAGTCTCCGATGCCGCTTAACTCCCAGAATCTCTGGAGCTTCTGACGAGCTACAGAGTTCCTCATATCAAGGCCAGAATGTCTAAGAAGATAACTCTAGTGATCCCAAGGGACACAACACTTATAGTTGATTTTGCATGAGATTAGAGGATTTCTAATAGTTCATTTTTTTTTAGAAGTTAAGTTCCTTTTTATCAAGGCCTCCACGGCCTATTTTTTTAAAAGTCAAACTTTGGATTTAAGGACACCTTCAATGTCACTTAAGTCCTTTTTAACATTTCATGATTATACTTTTAATAGGCAGTTGCATGTTTAAGTTCCAGAATAAGATGTCTTTCATATCTCAAGTTGAATTGAGAAGAAAGATAGTTAACTCCAGAAATTGATATCACCCAGACTGATATATATTGATGGAGGCAGTAGAATAAGATATAGATTTTTAGCAGATTTTTATGTAATTTCATTCTTCAACAGAAACATATATTTTCGAATACAATTTGCTTTGGATAGAATGGATTAAGGAAAGCAGTATTGTTATACTTTTGCTCTAAAATCTTTGTTTAATTTAGCCTTCAGTTTTGAAGGTGTGGAGCAAGGGCCCACTCCCACCAACAAATAGGAGGCTAGTATATTCTCTGCTTTATTATGTTATTTCAGCTTTCTTAAATATAGTCTTTTCCTGTTTTCATGAGATAGATCAATTACTGTTAAAAGCAATCTTGTTTTTGTTTAATGAATGTTTAGCTTTTTTGTGAATCAAATAGATCATTTCAGCATATTACTGTTTCAATTCGTACATCAGGGTTTCCTTTCAAGAAAGTAATTAGAAGCATGAGTTTAATTAATTAGGGAAGTTCAATTCGGTAGATTAGTTAAGGATTGTTGATTATCAAGTTTCTATTGCAGACAACCGTGGACATAGCCCTGGATTTGACACATAAAATATGATTAAATGCCATGGTACAATGACCCTTGTCATTTTTGGCACAGTTGTCGGGGAACTCTATGTTAATAGCAACTCTAGTTAATAGACCCATTTAGGATTGGATCAATTATGTATGGTTAGACCTAGAGACCTAAAACGTAGATATATCAAATAGACGCCCCAACCGTAGCCTATAGGTGAAAGAAGTGGGGTAGGACAAGACCTTGTTGAAAAGGAAGAAGAACATTTAGGACCTACCTTAGAAGTCACACAACAATTAGATATCCCCACAAGTGCTCAAAACCTTACACTCTCAGAATGCATCCAAGAACTACAGGGGAAACACAAAGAAGATCTATTAAGAGGATCCACTTTACCAGAATCTCAACCTAAATCTTGGAAAGAAGAGGCATCACAACAAGATTCATTAACCATGGGGAACAATCATGACCAAGTAGACCCTCTGCAAGAGAACGCAAGAATTTTTTCATATCCCATTGTCCTCAACCCCAGGGAAAATGCTCCTATGAAAAACATTTCCACCTCAAATCTTCCAACATTCAAGGGAATTCCTTCTGAGGATCCAGATCAATTCATCTTTGAGTTCAAAGTCTTATTTCAAACTTATGACTATGGATTTGACAACCAAAATCTCAAACTTTTCCCATCTACACTGAAATATTCTACCATGAGATGGTTCACGGGCTTAGCCCCAAATTCTATCCACTCATGGGAGAAAATGGAAACAGAGTTCCTAGACAAATACCAGGACTATTGCAGAATTAGTGATAGAAAGGAAGAGTTGTTTAGAACTAAACAGAAAGAGGAGGAGAGCTTAGAGGAGTACTTTGATAGATTCAACTTTGCCCTTAGAAGGTATGACAACCCTATAGCACATAACTTGGCCAAAACCTTGTTCATAAGAGGGTTGGATAAGGAGTCAAAGAAAGCACTACATCTAATGGGAAGGGGGAATATCAACAAAATGGACATGCCTGCAATTGAGGAAATCTACCAAAACTACTACATGACCCAAGATGGAGTAAGAGCACCAAGGTCTCTAAAAGGGAAAGATGATATAGGGTAGTTAATGGAGGAGTTTGCAAACTTAAAAACAAATATCTTAGTTCATTTGAATACCACCTTGGATAGAATTCAGGCAAAGAACAGAACAACTAAACTCCTATCAATTTGCTGCCCTAGATGCAGAAATAAACACCTTTTGAGAGAGTGCCCATTGGATAAATCTGAGATCTGCTAGATATGTGATAAAATACACCCTACTAGCCACTGTGTTCAACTCCCAGCCTTGAAAACACTAACTAAAAAGAATGTCCAAATAGAAGAGTTGAACTATGTAGGATAGAAACAAGTTGGTCATTTCCCTTACAACAAATACCCAACTCAGGCTTCTTATAGGGGCCTTTCAAATTGGGGAAATAACCAATGGAATTCAGCCTGGCATGGACCTCAAAACATTCCTCCATGGGTACCACAAGACTGGTCAAGCTAGTAGTGGCAAAACCAGCAATGGCCAAACCAACCTTGGAGTAATCAACAATGGCCACAGTAGTTTCCATCAGAAATTTGGATCACAAAACATGCAGCCTCAGTGGGGTCCTCAACCGGGCTATAATCGGCAGTTCCAAGGACAACCTAGATTTTTCCCAAACCAACAACAAGCACTTCTAACTAGACCAACAAACACACAAGGACAGTCTAAAAATGAGCCAGTTAATCAACCACCCCTACCAGCTCAACCTATAGCAAACCCACAAAATAAAAAGGGAGCAGTTGTATACATGACTGAGCAGGAAAACATAGGTGGTGTAAATGTTATTAATTTAAATAACTTCCAGCTACATTCTGGGAAAGCTCTTCCAAGACAATCTCCTCCACTTATAGTTGAAGTTACAGATGACATGGAACCGAAAAATCCATCTAATCAACCCCAGGAGGAGATTATAGTAGAAAAAATGCCACAAGAACAACCCTCAAGTAACTCTGAAGTTCCTCCTAAAGGAATAGCTCTAGAGATCACCTTCAGAGCTACTTCTAAAACACACTCTGGAGCTACTCCAGAGACTTAAAAGCAGGCAATACCTAGAGCAGCTCAAATAGCATGTTCCCCAAAAAATAGTCCTACAAAAACAAGTTCAACCCATCATTGAATTAGAACTACTGCAAGAAATCATGCAGCTAAAAATTGAAATTCCAGTCCTTCATGCAATCAGAGATGTTCCTGAACTGAATCAATTTATCAAACAACATTGTGTTAAGACTCAGGGCAGGAAGAAAAACTTTCCTACCACCATTCAGGTGGAAGGAAAATTCATGGATCTTCTAGTGGGATAAATGCTCCTCCCAAAGTATGGGGATCTTGGGAACCCTATTATAACAATCCACATCTCAAGAGTTGAAATATCTGATGTTTTAGTTGACTTAGGAGCAGCAATAAATGTCATGACAATTCACACCCTGGATAAATTGGCCCTTACAGGAATTCAGGCCACTTCCATAATTTTACAATTTGTCGATCAATCAGTAACTGCCATTCCAAAAGGGGTGTTGACTGATGTCCTAGTTGTTGTGGAATCATGGGAATTTCTAGTGGATTTTTTATCTTAGAGACAAGAAATCAAAGGAATGCTTATCCTTTGATTTTAGGTAGGCCATGGCTAGCTACTGTAGCAACATCCATTGATTACAGAACTAGGGATATGGTCATCTCAAATGGCTTGGACATGAAGAAAATCTCCTTGTATCCTCCAGTTAAATCGTCCATATATTATTCAGGGAAGGTGTGGGTAGATGAACCTAACAACATGGAAAATAGTGTCTCCTTAGCTATGGTTACTACCACAGAACACTTGGGGGAATTGGAAGAAGAAATAAACTATGATACATATGAAAATATAACTCACATCCTCATTGAAAAAGACACAATGGACTTAGCTCAAGACTTAAGGAAAGAACTTCTGATTGTTGCCCATTGTACCCTTGCTAATATCATTCCTTGTGGGGAAACCTTCTACAAAGACCTAGCTACTTTTCATTTGTAGCTCCCACATTCTTGCCCTCTTAACACTATCAGTCTAGAATATGGGGTAGGAGCATCCATGGAACATATTACAAAGCAAGTCATGGTCTTACCTGGCAAAACATTAAACATCAATACTCAGTTAACAGCACAACAAGAAGGAGCACTTCTTATCTCCCATTCAGAAGCTTTTTCTTGAGAATATAAAGACATGAAGGGCATCCCTCCTGAGATCTACACCCATCACATATATACAAAATATTTCAAACCTGTTAGATAGCCCCAAAGAAGGTTAAACCCTACACTCAAAGACATTGTCAAAAATGAGATAGAAAGACTTCTACATGCTGAATCCATTTATCCTATCTCAGATAGCTAGTGGGTTTCACCCTTGATTATAGTGCCCAAGAAGAATGGGAAATGGAGAGTATGCATTGATTATAGGGAGCTAAACAAGGCCACAAAAAAGGATTATTTCCCCTTGCCATTCATTGACCAAGTACTAGATAACCTAGCAAGGAAAAAGTACTTTTCATTCCTAGATGGGTTTAGTGGATACAACCAGATCGAAGTGGCACCAGAAGACCAGGATAAAACTACCATCACATGCTCATGGGGAACCTTTGCATATAGATTCCTTCTATTTGGCCTGTGTAATGCTCTAGCTACCATTTAGAGGGTTGTTTTAGCCATTTTTGTTGAACTAGCCAATGAGTGTATGGAGGTCTACATGGATGACTTTACTGTGTATGGAAACACCTTTGAAGAAGCCCTCAACAATCTATAAAAAGTGTTGCAGTGTTGTGAGAAGAATCAATTGTCCTTAAGCCATGAGAAATGTTTTATGATGGTGGAACAAGGAATCGTCCTTGGGCATCACATATCAGCAGAAGGAATCAAAGTAGATCAAAACAAGGTAGAAGTGATTAAACAGTTGCCCCCACCTGAAAACCAAACTGATGTTAGGAGTTTCTTAGGTCATGTAGGATACTATAGAAGGTTCATAGAAAATTTCAGCAAGATAGCTACCCCAATGTTTTCCCTGCTGACCAAGGACACTGAATTTCAGTAGAGAGAAGACTGCCAAACCGCATTTGAGACCATCAAAGAAAAACTTACAATCGTGTACCTATTCTGAGGGGACCTAATTGGAAGCTCCCATTTCACATCCAAACAGATGCATCAAATTAATCAATAGGGGCAGTCTTAGGACAAAAAGAAGAAGGGGAAGGCATGCATGCAATTTACTACATAAGTAAAAACCTTACCCTTGTTGAGAAAAAATACAAAACAACTAAGAAAGAATTCCTGGCAGTCACCTATGCCATCAACAAATTTAGACACTACATCGTAGGTTACAAAATCTTTGTACACACTAATCATGCAGCCATTAAATATTTAATGAACAAACCGGTGGTAGGTGCAAGAATCATCATATGGCTGTTACTATTGCAAGAATTTGATATCATTATCATAGATAACCCAGGAAAATTCAATTTGGTTGTTGATTTTCTGTCAAGGTTGCATACATGTGGAGAAAACCAGCCAGTGGAAGAGAGGTTCCCAGATGAACATCTATTTGTTGTTTCTTCCAAAACACCTTGGTTTGCTGATATAGAAAATTTCTTGGCTACAAGCTTGTTTCCTTCTCATTTCACTTCTAAAAAAAAAGAGATTAGTAAAGGAAAGTTTATCTTATAAATGGTTGAATGGTTTGCTATTCAAAGTGGCCCTGACTTTGTGTTGCATAGGTGTTTAAGAGCTAATGAATTTTTTTGATGTGTTATGGGCATGTCATGATGAACCCATAAGTCGACATTACTCCTCACAAAGGATAATCCACAAGGTCCTTGGAGGTGGTTATTATTGGCCATCTCTCCACAAGGATGTGAAGAGGTATGTAAAGAAATGTGATCAATGCCAAAGGATGGGTCAACCAACTTTCACCCAGGAAATGACACTTCACCCCCAAGTGGTTCTAGAACCATTCGAGCAATGAGGCCTAGATTTTGTGGGGCCTATCTCTCTAGCATCTTCAAGAAAGGAATACATCTTGGTATGCACAGATTATGTGACCAAATGGGTACAAGTTCAAGCATTACAATTTGCAACATAAGAAAAAGTTGTTGATTTCCTATATAACAAAATCTTCTTAAGGTTTGGAGCCCCAAGAGCAATAGTTTCAGATAGAGATCAACAATTTACCTATCAAGTGATACAAGCTTTCACATATTTGTACCAGGTCAAGCACAGAAAGTCTTCACCTTATCATCCCTAAGCAAATGGGCAAGTGGAGGTAACAAACAGATAGCTAGAAAATATCTTGAGAAGGATAGTGGCGATGAATAGGAAAGATTGGGCCAGCAAGTTACATGAAGCAGTTTAGGCTTACAACACCACATGGAAGTCAACAACAAAGTTCTCACCTTATGAACTTGTCTATGGGAAGAAACCAATATTGTCAATAGAGTTTGAATTACAAACGCTCAAGACATCACTGGACATTGGACTGCCATTATCTATAGCACAGCAAGATCAGATTCTTCAACTCAATGAGTTGGATGAAATCATGATGGAGGCCATACAGCAAACAGAACTCATTCAGCATCAGAGGAAGGAGTGGCATGACAAGCACATCAACAAGAGGACATTTCAACAAGGAGACTAAGTTCTTTTATATGATTCTAAGTTCAAGGAGTTCAAGAGAAAATTACAAACTTACTGGATAGGACCTTACCAAATCAGGAAAGTTTATGACAATGGAACATTCCAGCTAGCACCCATTGATGGAGGGGAAAACACATTCTTAGTGAATGGCCATAGAATTTGCCTCTACTAGCAACCAGCCACAAAAGAAGAGTTTACCAAGGAATTGTGCTTGGTGACAGAGGTCACATCCTCTAGCACAAATTGAAAACATTAAATGGATAAATAAATAAATAAATAAAAGTAGGGATGAAAACCAGTAATATGGCAGCCCTTCTCAAAAAATAAAATAAAAGAAGAAAAATAAAAGAGAAAGATTGAAAACCAGTCAAATGGCCGTCTTTCTCACCTAGGGAACTAAAAACCAACAATTGGTTGTTCTCTTTTTCATGCAAGATTCAATCAGGAGCATCTTCAGAGCCAACTAGAAGCATCTTTCGAGCCAACCAGGAGCAACTTCAAAGCCAACTAGGAGCACATCTAGCGCTTCAACAAACAGAGAGGATTTTCAACCTCTAAAACCTACCTCTCCAAATGTCAAAGAAGGGGCATTAAAAAGGTGGTGAAGTCATCATGACTTCACACACCTCACTTTCGAAAAGGAGGCCACGTCGAGCACTCATTGCACCCAAATGTTGGCTAGCCTTATCTTCGCATTAATTACTGATGTCATCTACTGACATAAGCAGTCCCATCAATCATCAAAGGGACCTAGAATTCCACATTCTTCGAACATCATGACAAGTGACTGGGAAAGCTACACGCGTAGACAGGATCACATCATATCTTATGGAGGTAGAAACACAAAAACTCAAGCATACCATCCAATCATTACAAATGGTAATCAGGGTATTTCTCTTAAATTAGTTAATTATGACAGGTCTTTTCATTTTATTTTTTGTGCAAGTTACCTAGACTCCTGTATGCTGCCATTATTCCCAGTTCCAAATCACCTTAACTGGCCACCTAACACATCCGCTCTGGAATGTCATAACCCTCCTTTATACATGATTAACCCTCATTTCTCAAATTACAAGCCATAACTTCCTCATGAGCAATTCAGTAGTCATCAGCCATAGCCAAACGAAAGGAATTTTCCAACTCCAAAGTTCAAAAAACAAATAGAGCTCCGGAGGTAAATTCATTCTATAAAAACAGAGGGAGCTCCAAAGATAGGGGCATTCTGTGACAATAGAGAGAGCTCCAAAGGGAAGATCATTCTGGTGAAAACTACTCAGAGGAAGGTAGTTAAAACTAAGGGTTTACAAATGGAAGAACAAGATAAAAGGAAGGTAAATCATCTTCAAAGTGTAGAATGGGGATGAAAAAGAAGTTAGAGCTAGAGACATTAGAAGGACTAATTCAAGACCAGGCATCAGTTGATGTCTTAAGAATTGTTGGATGGCTTGAGTTCTTGGAGAAATTCAAGGGATATGAAGAGGACATCGTAGAAAAGTTTCTCTCCAATATGAAGAATAACCAGACACAAGTATGAGGGGTAACTATCTATGTTTCTGCCACCATCATCAGTAGAATATCCATCCTCCCAGAAGAAGGTGAGAGGTTCTATCATCTGAAAACCCTATACTCTTATTTAATAATTGTTTTCTACGTAGATAATAATCCTAAAATTCAAACACACATGAATAAAGGAGAAGTCAAGGGGATAGTTAGGACCACCCTTCCTCAGCCATGCCAATCCTTGGCCATGTGGCTGATGAAGTATTTCACCTGTGATGGGCAATTTTCACTAGTGTTAGGGCCCATCATGAAAATGTTGATTTTCCTAAGTCATGGACATACACATCCTGAGTACAGAATCAATTTACCCAACTTCCTCTATTCTGTAGTCACAACATTGGCAAAGAAGTACCAGCAGGGGAAGGGTCTTCTGAAGCATCATGGTCTCATACATTTAATTGTCAAACACCACTTTATCTCCAAGAGAGGAGGGGAGGCCTTATGGTAGGCATTTCTTGATGATACCCATAGGCCTAAGAAAAAGGGCAAGAAAACAACAATATAGTCACCTCCCTCCACTCAGGAGACAAAAGAAGAGAGATTAGCTCCATCTACTTCTTCCCCATCTACTGACAAAAGGAAAAAGGGGAAGGAGATTCTGGAGGAATCATCTACTATACCTGAGCATGCAGAAGCTACACCTGAGGAACAGCCCCACAAAACATCTCACAAAGCAAAAATAAAATTAACCTTGGCAAAGGAATCCACCCCAGCAAGAAAAATGAGAAGTGTTGTAAGTGAAGAAGAGAAAGTAGCAGAGGAGCCTGCAAAGACTCCCAAACCTCAGAAACACAAGAAGAAGGTGAGTGAGAAAGAAGCAGTAGAGGAGTCTCTAGAAACTCTTGGATCACACAAACCCAAAAAGATAAAAGACTCCACCAGTGCTAACACTCCTCCCTTGTTAAGAAGAAGCAAAAGGGGAAAGGTGACTGAGGAGAGCACTCTAGGGATCCCTGTTCCTCAAACTACCCAAGCTCCAAAGGTGACACACAGTGACCCCTAAACCATCTCTTCAAATTCAAAGGAGGCAACACCAGCGCCGGAGGCAAAAATAAAACAAGTGCTCTGGAGAAGCAAACGGAAGAGACAGCCAACTCAAGCAGAAAAGGACACTGCACTCTCAGCTGAGGTACTTGTTAGTTTTAGAACCTCCATGACCCCTCCTCAGGAGCAGGCTAGGCCATCACATTCCCTAAGGTCTTCTACAAACAAAGGAACAAAAGAATAGGAGGAGGCACAGATGGAAGGGGTAGAGGAACAAGAAGAGCAGGATAATGTTGGAGGACACGAGGATATTGGGGTCCTAGATATAGACATAGCAAAGGGGATAGAAACAAGTAGCTACTCCCATTCCTCTGACCAGGAAGATATTGAAATCTCAAGAGAGCAACAATTGATGGAGGAGATTGTAAATCTGAAAAGATTGTTATGGGGTAAATAGTTGATCATCACAAACCTTAAAAATGTCATGCAAGAGGAGGCAACTAAAGACCAACAGAACAGTGATCTGAAGAAGCAAGTGGAGGAAAAAGGGAAGGCCATTGAGGTAAAAGAGGCCGAGGTTAGGAAAAAGGATGCAGAAATAACACAAAAGGACATCCACACCTCTAATGTTACCAAGGCCAGAGATAATAGCATCATTTTGATCTCAATCCTAGTTGCAAATTTGCATAATCAGGCCTGGGAATTGACAAAGGCCAACAATAAAATTGATGATCAAGCAGAGTTGATCCAGGAATTGGTTGTTCTAGTTTCTACCAATGACCAGAGCACACAAACAGATGTCTCTTTGAGGACATTCCACTTGATTATCCCTAGATCCTTGTTCAAATGCAAAAGAAAGTGTAGGGAATTGGAAGGTACAACTGTTATGGTGCAATTATAGAGGGCAGTCACTCTCATGACTGAAAAAGTAAAGACCCTAGAAGAAAAAGTCATGACAGTGGCCACTCTCTCATCAGAAATCCTTGCCTGTAGACCCCCTAGAAATCTACAAGAACGGGTCCTCCAAAGGAAAATTTCATTGGTTCTCTCTGACTTGACAGAAAACATACAGGATGGGAATGACTTCCTCAAAGTATATATGTAGAGCAAGGATGAAGAAAAGAATTTTCTATGTGAACTATATTTGCATAACTTCTTTATTGAAGATCACACATTCTTCATCAACCTTTTTGTAGGAGAGTGCCAGCTGAGGGCATTCATGTCATTGATGAGGAACCATCAGATATAGAATGAGATAATGGAGGCCTACATAGAAAAGGTAGCAGGTACAAACCTATTCCTCATAACAGACTTCCCAAACCCAATGGCCTCTGAAATCCATTTCAGGGTAGCAGTCTAGTCCCCAAAAGCAAAAATTCTGTCATTATACCAACAACACCTACAAGAGTGTGCCATTGAATTTGGGTTGTTCATGCATACTTCATTTGATCAAATAATGGCAATTTGTAAGAAGAGGTGGAATACCTTTACCCAAGATCAGAAAAGGAGGGACATAGTATCCCCAGCCAACCTTAAATGGTTCATGAAGAAGGAAAGAGCTATATTCAAATTGATGGATAAGTATAAGCAAGATTGGATAAGGGGATGCTTCAGGCCACCCCTAATCATTGAGCCCCTGTCCATGTGGACTAAATAGCTGGAAGATACTAGGTTTCAAGAATGGGTGAAGTAGGTTGATCAATTCAGAGGGAATGGCAATACAAACACTAGGACCTGGTCAATCTATTAATAGGAGTACAACCTCTTAGATAGGTTGTACAAGCTCAACAAATCTAGGTTGTGAGCAGTGCAGGAGGACCTGCAAACCCTCAAGCTCGGGGGAATGATGAGTGGTAGGTAGCACTCATCTAGACATACATTTTTACTCCTTTTTTCTCATCTTTATACACTTCCTGTCTTGGTAATTGCACTATAGGAACTGTGAAGTCTTGTTTTAATTATGCTAATAAGAGATGAAATGTTGAAGCTACTATTATGATGAGAGGACCTATGTTTGAAGTGAAACTGACAGAATTATGCAAAATTATCTCTTTTTGTTTCGCAGGTATCCATTTCTCAGGTGGAAGATAGTTTTGGGAACTCCAAAGATTATCCTAATTATCTCCAGAGCTGAGCAGGAGGGACACTGCACATCACTCCAACATTTTCCAGCATTGTTAGCGATCTTCGCAATTGAAGCAGCAGGACAGAGAAGGTTGGTGATCAGAAGACCTCTGGAGTCGTGTCCTAACAAGCTTTATAAGCGTCTCCAGAGTTTCTAGAAACTGCACAGTCTCCAAAGCTACACAGGGTCTATGGAATTAAACAGAGTCTCCAGCGTCACTTAACTCCAAGAATCTTCGAAGCTTCTGAAGAGCTACGGAGTTCCACATATCAAGGCCAGAATGTCTAAGAAGATAACTCCATTGATCCAAAGGGACACAATGTACTTATAGTTGATTTTGCATGAGATTAGAGGACTTCTAATAGTTGCTTTTTTTACAAGTTAAGTTCCTTTTTATCATGGCTTCCACAACCTATTGTGTTAAAAGTCAAACTCTGGATTTAAGGACACCTTCAGTGTCACTTGAGTCCTTTTTAAGATTTACATGATTATACTTTTAATAGGCAGTTGCATGTTTAAGTTCCAGAATAAGATGTATTTCATATCTCAAGTTGAACTAAGAAGAAAGATAGTTAACTCCAGAAATATGATATCATCCAGATTGATATATATTGATAGAGGCAGCAAAATAAGATATAGATTTTTAGCATATTTTTATGTAATTTCATTCTTCGGCAGAAACATATATTTTTTAATACAATATACTTCGGATAGACTGGATTAAGGAAAGTAGTATTGTTATACTTTTGCTTTGAAATTTGTTTAGCCTTCTGTTGGGATTTAAGGTGTCTCAACCTTGGTAATTCCTAGCATTGGTTATTTGATTTTTATTTATTTATTTGCTATGATATAATTTATGTTGCACATCCTATTCTGTCATTTAGTGTGAAGTGGCATGGTGTGTTGTCACTCCACTTGGAATGTGACTAGGATGGTCTACTTATCCCATGTGGATATAGGTGTCCCATATTGTGGTAGAGGTTTTCTGCCATGTGTTGGCATCTTCTGTAATGTGTAAGGAGTTATGACGTGTAAGTGTTATGACAGATTCCTATGACAAATTCTATGACGTGTAAGAGTCAAGAATAGAAGGTTCTATGACAAGTGAAGACGTGTCGAAGAGCATCTTTGAGGAAGGCATCTTTGGGCGTCCAAGGTGGGCTATGACATGTAAGAGGAATATGCTATTTTAGTCAGTTTATGACAGATTCTCTTATAGCTGTAAGTGTTGTCATGTATGACAGATTCTATGACAGTTGTAAGGTGTGTAAGAGCATCTGCCATAGCCTATTCTTGGATGGAGCTCCCCACATTGGGAAGGCATGTTATGACAAGTGTAAAATCATGTTGTAATGTAGGACAAGTGTCCCTAGGCATGGGTTTTGGGCCATGAGGCCAATTTGGGCACCCATCTCTAGAAGCTTCCTATTTTGCCTTGTAAACTCTATATAAACAGGTGCTTGGATAGGAGATGCATAGTTTTATTGACAGGTACTGTTATGCTGCCAGAATATCTCCAAATACGAGTGTCGAAGACTCCTGAAAGAGCATTGGCTTTAAAACTGTATTGTAATATGTTATTGTTTACTGTAATACATTTGAGTTGTGCTTTGGAGTGTGGGGTTTTTCTCCCGAAAGGGTTTTCCCCAAGGTATATCTTGTCTCTCTCTCTCTCTATCTACATTATGTGTGAGTGTGTATGTTGCTGAAATCTCTGTGTTATTGTCTTAACGTCACTATAACTGTAAAGGTTTTAAAAGAATTTGCATACTTCTTCCCTCATTAGATCGGTGTAGGAAATGTGTTCCACATATCTTCCTTCCTTTCAGTTGGTATCAGATCCTGATCACCTTTGGTCCTAGTTGTTGGGTAGGGGTTTTTTGTACTGATCTTAGATTGAGTGGGAGTCTATGCATAGTATTCTATAATCTTGTTGCAGGAAGGAGATGGCAAGCACATCTAGAAGAGTAGAGGTGAAGTTTAATGGTAGCAATTTCGAGTTGTGGATGCTTAAAATAGAAGACATGCTTGTTGATACAGACCTATGGGAAACCATTTCTGGTGTAAAACCAGTGGCAATGTCGCAAGATGATTGGGATCTCAAGGATCGGAAAGCTAAGGGTCTTGTGAGACTCTGTTTGGCTGACTATGTCTTGTTAAATGTCCATGAAGAGAAGATCGCGAAAGAACTATGGAAGAAACTGGGAGATGTTTATTAGGCCAAATCCCTGGTGAACAAGTTATTCTTGAGGAAGAAGTTGTTTTCTCTGAAGATGGGGGATGGAGAATCCATTGCAGACCATCTGAATGCCTTTAACATGCTAGTTGCATAGTTGACATCCGTTGGTGTGAAGATGGAGGAGGATCGACGTATGACCTTGCTTTGTTCTTTGTCAGACTCATGGGACCATCTTGTAATGGCCATCGGGAGTACCACATCCATCTTTAAGATGGATGAAGTGGTGTATTCACTGCTATCTGAAGAGATGTAGAGAAAATCATCTGAGTCGGCCAAAGAGGCTCTTGCGGTTCGTGGAAGACCCAAGGAGAAAGGGAAAAAGGACAAGAAATTTGAGTAGGGTAGATCCAAATCCTGTGGGAGATCTAAATCTCCAGGAAAGTCCAAGGCTCTCTGTTGTAATTGTGGTAAATCTGGACATTTCTGAAAGGAATGCAAAGAAGAGAAAAAGAAAAAGAAGAAGAATGTCTCATATTCAGATTCTGACAAGTCAGAAGATGATGGTGATGCTTTCATCGTAGCCTTGGCCACCCATTCATCTGATGATGTGTGGCTGATTGGTTCTAGTGCCTCTTTTCACATGACCTCGCATCGATATTGGTTTACGAAGTATGAAGAGTTTGATGGTGGAAGAGTGTACCTTGGTGATGATTCTCATCTGAAGATTGTTGGTCGTGGAAGAGTCTCAATCTGATTTCCTGATGGATAAGTGAAGGGGATCTCTGGGGTTATGCACATCCCAGGCTTGGCATGGAACCTACTTTCTGTAAGTAAGTTGAATGATGCAGGTGTGCAGGTTGTCCTCTCTAGCGGAGGATGCAAGATGACTAGAGGTGCTATGGTACTTGCGAAGAGTACTCGGAGAGGTACTCTATTTCAGCTGGATGCATGCACTACACAGTACAATAGTGCTTCTATTTCAAAGAAAAGAGATTATGTCACTTCATCTTCACCATTGGAACCAGCGCAAAGAGATGTATTGCTTCAACTTCTGATGGTAGTGCATTTTGGGTACCCAAGGGTGCTCATGCCTTGGAAATGAAACTTCCAACTGAGAAGACAATGTTATGGCATAAGAGACTTGGTCGCATTGGTGAGAAGGGTCTTAGAGCCCTGAAAAATAAAAACCTCGTCGAGGGGTTAAATGATTGTAATTTCAAGTTTGACTTTTGCGAACATTGTATATATGGAAAGCAAAACTGTGTTTAATTTTACTCTAGTTCTCACAAGTCTTCTGGTGTGTTGGATCTTATTCATTCTGATGTGTTTGGTCCTGTGAATGTTCCTTCGATCTCTAAATCTGTATATTTGGTTTCATTCATTGATGACTACAGTAGAAGGACATGGGTGTATTTTCTCATAAGCAAATCTGAAGTCTTTAGTCAGTTCAAAGAGTTTAAAGCTTTTGTTGAGAATCAGACTGGCAAAAAGATTAAGTGTTTGAGAACTGATAATGATGGTGAGTCTTGTTCCACAAAGTTTGATAAGTTCTATAAAGAACATGGGATTGAAAGACATAAGACAACTCCATACACCCCTCAACAAAATAGATTTGCAGAGAGGATGAACAGGGCATTGATGGAGAGGGCTAGGAGTATGCTTAGTGATGCTAGCCTTCAACAGAAGTTTTGGGTTGAAGTTGTAGCCACTGCTTGCTACCTGGTAAACAGGTCTCCTACATCAGCTCTTGTTGATAAGACACCCATGGAGGTGTGGTCTGGTAAGAAGCCTTCATTAATACATCTTTGTGTTTTTGGTTGTGAGGCATATGCTCATGTGCCTAGGGAGAAAAGGTCAAAATTGGAGAACAAGGTTGTTAAGTGTATCTTCATTGGCTATGGTGTTGGTGTGAAAGGGTACAAGCTTTGGGATCATGTGGTCGAGAAAGTGTTGTATAGCAGAAGTGTTATTTTTAGAGAGCTAACACCTTCTATTGTTTTACAGCCAGAAGAGAAAGAAAAGAAAGAAGATGTGGTTCAATTTCCTTCTACCTCTGAGAAGATTGAACCGAAAGACCCTGTGAGACCTGATGATGAGGAGAGCTCTAGCAGCTCTGAAAGCTCAGAAGAAGAAGCAGAACCTCAACCTCAGCCTTTGAGGAGGTCTACACGAACAAGGAAGCCACCTGCTAGGTTTGGTTATTCATTGCTAGATTCTAGTTGTGCTTTTGCCTTGATTATTAACACTGATGAGTCTAGAACTGTGACAGAGGCTATGGGCATGAAAGATGCAGGTTCCTGGAAGGAGGCCATGGAAGATGAGAAGGCTTCTTTGGAGAAGAATAAAACTTGGGACTTGGTGCCTTTTCCTGAAGGACGGAAACCTATTGGTTGTAAATGGGTGTTCAAGAAGAAATTTGGAGTAGATGGCAGTGTTGAGAAGTACAAGGCTAGATTGGTTGCGAAGGGGTATTCAAAAGTGGAGGGAATTGATTATGGTGAAATTTTCTCTCCCGTTGCAAAGCTGACATCTATTCAGTTCCTGTTATCTCTTGCAGCAGCTTATGACTTAGAGGTGGAGTAGATGGATGTGAAGACAACATTCCTTCATGGTGATTTGGAGAAAGAGATTTACATGTCACAACTAGAGCATTACATAGAAAAAGGTAAAGAAAATTTGGTTTGCAAGTTAAAGAAGTCTTTGTATGGTTTGAAGCAATCTCCTAGGATGTGGTACTTGAAGTTTGATGCCTTTATGTTGTCCATTAGATTTCTAAGATCGAAATCAGATCATTGTGTGTATTGCAAGTTTGACAATGATCGCAGTCTCATTATTGCACTGTATGTTGATGATGATTGGGAATGGTAAGAATATGATTTCTGATTTGAAGTCTCAGTTGTCAGCACAGTTTGAGATGAAGAACTTAGGGGCAGACAGGTACATTCTGGGAATGGAAATCAGAAGAGACAAAGCTAACAGAAAACTTTGGTTAAGCCAGAGTAAGTATGTGAAGACCGTGATGGAGAGATTCAGCATGGCAGATTGTAAACCATTATGTGTTCCTGTTTCTTTGAGGACCAAGTTATCTGTTAATGATTGTCCAAAGTATTATTCTGAGACGAAGGGCATGAGTAGAGTACCTTATGCTAGTGTTGTTGGCAGCTTGATGTATGCTATGGTTTGTACTAGACCAGACATTGCCCAAGCAGTGGGAGTCCTTAGTCAGTTTATGGCTAATCCTCGACGGGTACATTGGGATGCAGTGAAGAGAGTGTTCAGATATTTGCAGGGTACTTCTGAGTATTCCCTATGTTATCATGGTCATCCTATAGGACCTTTGCATTCTGTGAGTATTCGAGGATTTGTGGATTCTAAATGGGCGGGTGACATTGACAGCAGGAGATCCACCAGTGCTTATGTGTTTACTATGTTCGATGGTGCAATCAGTTGGATGAGTAAGCGGTAACCTGTGGTCACTTTATCCACGACAGAAGCAGAGTATATGGCAGCTACCCATGCTTGTAAGGAAGCCATTTTCCTTAAGAGATTGTGTTCAGATATTGGGGTTGATGCAGGATAGATTACTATATGTTGTGACAGTCAGAGTGTGATTTCTTTAGCAAAGAATCCAACTTTCCATGCCAGAACAAAGCATATTGATGTACAGTTTCATTTTGTGCGAGACATGGTGGAAGATGGGAAGATGACATTGGAGAAGATAGATACTTTGAAGAATGTTGCGGATGCATTGATGAAACTAGTGGGCACTGATAAGTTCAGATGGTGTTCGGAGTCTATGGGCCTCTCAGCATATAGCAATTAAATCCTGTTATTTCTATTGGCTCTTACAAGGTGTTCAACAAGCGGGAGAATGTTGGGAATTAAGGTGTCTCAACCTTGGTAATTCCTAGCATTGGTTATTTGATTTTTATTTATTTATTTGCCTATGATGTAACTTATGTTGCACATCCTATTTTGTCATTTAGTGTGAAGTGGCATGGTGTGTTGTCACTCAACTTGGAATGTGACTAGGATGGTCAACTCATCCCATGTGGATATAGGCGTCTCATATTGTGACAGAGGTTTTCTGCCATGGGTTGGCATCTTGTGTAATGTGTAAGGAGTTATGATGCGTAAGTGTTATGACGGATTCCTATGATAGATTCTATGACGCGTAAGAGTCAAGAATAGAAGGTTCTATGACAAGTGAAGACATGTGTCGAAGAGCATCTTTGAGGAAGGCCTCTTTGGGCGCCCAAGGTGGGTTATGACATGTTGTAAGAGGAATATGCTATTTTTAGTCAGTTTATGATAGATTCTCTTACAACTGTAAGTGATGTCATGTATGACAGATTCTATGACAGTTGTAAGGTGCGTAAGTGCATCTGTCATAGCCTATTCTTGGATGGAGTGCCCCACATTGGAAAGGCATGTTATGACAAGTGTAAAATCTTGTTGTAATGTAGAACAAGTGTCCCTAGGCGTGGGTTTTGGGCCATAAGGCCAATTTGGACACCCATCTCTAGAAGCTTCCTATTTTACCTTGTAAACTCTATATAAACAGGTGCTTGGATGGGAGATGCATAGTTTTATTGATAGGTACTGTTATGCTGCCAGAATATCCCCAAATACGAGTGTCGAAGACTCCTGAAAGAGCATTGGCTCTAAAACTGTATTGTAATCTGTAATTGTTTACTGTAATACATTTGAGCTATGTTTTGGAGTGTGGGGTTTTTCTCCCGAAAGGATTTTCCCCACAGTATATCTTGTCTCTCTCTCTGTCTATATTATGTGTGAGTGTGTATGTTGCTGAAATCTCTATGTTATTGTCTTAATGTCACTATAACTGGAAAGGTTTTAAAAGAATTTGCATCCTTCTTCCCTCATTAGATCGGTGTAGGAAGTGTGTTCCGCGTACCTTGCTTCCTTTCACCTTCAGTTCTGAAGGTGTGAAGCAAGGGCCCACTCCCACCAACAGATAAGAGGCTAGAATATTCTCTGCTTTATTATGTTATTTCAGCTTTCTTAAATATAGTCTTTTACTATTTTCAGAAGATAGATCAATTACTGTTAAAAGCAATCTTATTTCTATTTAATGAATGTTTAGTTTTTTTGTGAATCAGATAGATCATTTCAGCAGATTACTATTTCAATTCTTAGATCAGATTTTCCTTTCAAGCAAGTAGTTAGAAGCATGAGTTTGATTAATTAAGGAAATTCAATTCAGTAGATTAGTTAAGGATTGTTGATTATCAAATTTCTATTGCAAACAACCATGGACACAGCCCTAGATTTGACACATAAAATATGATTAAATGCCAAGGAACGGCGACCCTTGTCACTTGGGCCATTGGATCTACTAGTGCTTGGTGAACAAAGGGCTCGGTTGGGAAATGAATTAAATAGAAGCATGATGCTTTCTCATTAGTTGTGGCTCTTTGATCAAGCAATTAGCAAGCACTTTGGCACCTTGTCGATGTACCAACACCATTGATCTTAAAGGCAAAGGGTTCTCGACTATTGATTACTATAGGCACTTGGTGACTACTGTAAAGTGTTTGGGGATTCTTGGAGGAATAAGAAATGAATGTGTGGCATGTTTTGATTGATAGTGGATTTGACCAAGTATAAAGAAAACATTTGTGAAGCTTCTGGATAGCAAATGAACATGATCCAAATGGAAGGGTAATCTGAGATGTCGATTTAAGGCCATGTTCAAAAGCTTTAAACCAACAAAATTAACCCTTAATTTTCAAGAAAAGAATAACAAATACAAGGGTTTTGCTAAGGAAAGGGTTCAGCTACAAGTTGATTCAAGGAGGTGAAAGCATTATAATCTCAATTGGTGAAGGACTATGTGAGGTTGGCCAAAGACATTATGAGGACTTGTTGATTAATTGTAGAGGAAGTTGTGATTTTGGTGTTGTCTTCTTGAGTGAATATAATATAGTTGATAATGACCATATTGACAGTGGAAACCAAAAGATAGAGGACTTGGTTGAGTATAGGCTACTTTGTAGCAATTAATTAGCACCTAAAAATTGATGGAATTAGGTTGTGACAAACACAATGCATGCACATTTGGGGAAGATATTCTCTCATATTCTTCCAAATAATCTAATCTAAAAGAGTGTCTTGTCAAAAACATAGGTATGGGCGACATGGTAATAGAGGTCCTCCATACATTAAATTTATTCTTTGGGCTTGATTGAATTTACTTTTTGGCTTGTGATGAATTAAATACCCAATCACATTAGTGCATAAAGAGACTTATTTACAAAAGGTTTTTGCAACAAATTTAATAAACAAATGGCATACTTGATGAAACATGTGATCCCTTGTGCAAGAGGATTAGAGAAAATACCAAATAAGCAACAAATCTAGGGCAAAATCGGTGAGTTATAAGTATGACTTCCCTCTATGAAATTAGGGCTAGATCTTTTCCTATTGAAGTTGGTTAAGTGCATCCTCTAGTCTTGTATGTTCTTAGGTCTCAATATTTTGTTCAAGTCTGACTTATTGTGTCTCTCATGTCTATAAAATCTAGAGAAGGTGCTTGTATGTAGAAATCCTCTCCGTGATTTGAATTTCTCCATAGTTGGTTGAGAATTTGAGGGGATAATAATATATCTTTGGGGCTATATTTTCTAGTTTGTTATTTTTGGTTAGTTGACTATCGCAACAATTGTAAATTTCTTCAATGTCTTTCAAGATTCTTTTTAGAATAACATATGGGTTTTTTATCAACTATGAATTATTAAACTAAATTTGGTTATGAAGTTTTTGGTAGTTTGTGAAGTGCATTTAGATAAAATTGTAGCTAGACTGATGAGATTTTAAACTGCATTTTTGGTTCTTTGTTTTGTTTGATTCATATCTTGTTAATTCTATTCTTACATATGTGTTATGTGTTTACACTTGATTTCAAATCTTGACTCTATCACCAATTGATTAAGGCACATGTCTTTTAGTAGTTGATCCTTCCATATTTAAAATATGTCATCTATTCTTTATTAGTTACTTTTGTTATTATACTACTAGTTTATATAATCTAGTAATATTACTCTCTGTAATATATTTTGAGAGCTTTCAAATATTACCCAATTTTAGAGGATTATTTATTTCTTAAGTTTTCAGGTGTTATGTGTGAAGTATGATTATGTGAATGATATCACATTTGGAGATATAAAACTTATTTGCATATATGGCCTGATACAAATTGTAAGTTGTTAAGAGATCTTTACATCAATAAGACTAGTAAGCCAATGTAAGGGGTGTTCAGTGACAAATCTTTGGAATATCCTTATACAAAGGGTGTAGCTAAGTTGTGTGATCTAGTTTGTTTTTCATTTCTTTCATTATCCTATAAAGATCTCTGGGAATACCCTCCTTAGTCCTATAGGTCCAGAAGTGTAGAAGAGTTTCTTGCTCTTGTTAATTGGCCTAAAATTGCTCATAGTCTCATCGTGAGTCTTGCCTTTTCAATCTAAACCAACATAAGTCTTCAAGATTAAGTCTCAAGTGCATTCTTTAGGATTGTGTGATTCACTTTGGATCACCAACAAAATAGTGTCATTGTTGAGAAAGTTATCTATTGTCAAAGATTTGATCTATTGATGTTTTATATGATTACCGTATTGGTTTCAATATTGTGATTAGTTTAGTCATTTTGCTTTATGTGCAAAGTTGGCATCTCATCAACAAGCACCAATTGAATAGTGCCATTGCTGGGGATTGAAGATTGCTCTGTTATTTGAAGATCCAGTTATATTGTTGTGGATGTGTCATTTTTCTTTAGTGTAGCATTTTTTTAACTTCCACCAACATAATGGCGTCAAGGAAAAGATTGTGAACCTAGAAGCTCTGGTTATAGTTTTTGTGCTCACTTTCTTGTTTCAAGTTTGGTTCCATCTTGCCTAAAATCACTAGAATAGCACATTGATGAAGTGTCATTTTTATTGGGAAATTGATTCTAAGCACCCTATGAAGATCTTGTTTCAATTCTCTTCTTAAGTGAAGAATGGAAACTTTGTTCTGTTGAACCTAGTTGAAAGGGAATCATTTATTTAAAGACTAGAGATGAACGAAAGAAGGTTTGAGGGCCACATTACTATTTTTCTTCTCTTGCCCATCATTTACTATTCCTTAATCCTATCTCCAACCCAATTGTGCTTACCATTCTAATGTTACACATTATTATCACATGATGTATTCATTAGTGTTGTTTCTTTACATGATTCATATTTTTACATGTGTGAGGTCAAAACTTGCCTCCTTTGCAATCTCTAACTTTTTGTCTCTTGATCCACCCCCTAACAATGTTGTACCACCCCCTTGCTCTTCTAAACCTCTAGAAAAAATATAAATTCAACCCTGATATCCTTACTCTCCTTGTATTTCCTGCTCAATCTTCTCACAATACTTCCTCTTCTTCAACTCCTATAGATTCTACTTTGTCTCTTCCTTCCAATGATCCATCCTCCCCTAAATCCAATGATTTCCCTAGAGATGTTTGGGATTCTTTGGAGTCCACTTCCTCTTTTGTGGGTGAATATAAAGTTAACCTCGACTTTGGTATTCTTGCCTTACATGGTGACTATAATAATCACAATAAACCTCCTCAAGGTATTCCTCCTCTTCTTCTTCACTAAATAATAAATGTGTGCATGGTAATGATGTTAATTTGGGGCAATGTGCCAAGACATTCAACCATTTATCTATTCAATAAAAGAGAAAACACAAAATATTTGTTCTACTTCAACAAATCATATGATGAAAGCACAACTTGCCTATGCAAGGGGTGAGAAATGAATACTATAAAGAACAAATCAACCATCCACAAGAAAATGTAGACCAAGAGTGGGATGCAACAACATGATATTGCATTAATTGATTCAACACACAAGATTATACATAGCTTTGAAGGCTAGAAGATATATTGAAATGCATAGAAATGCTAGACTTCTACCAGAGCTATAAGAAGCTAGAAAATTCTAAAGATCAAAGATATTCACAAGGGAGCAAGAACTTGCATATATACAACCAAAAGAAATAAAAAAATGTGCTAGACATTGATCTAGGTTGCACAACTTAGGCACTGGAGATGCATGTTGATATAGGCATTTAAAGCACTAGATGATCTATGAAGATGTTGATCAAATGGTTGGTCTTTCTTCATTCAAAACTATTTAGTAAACTTAAGACTCCAACCCAACCTACATGAATTGTAATAATTGGGGGAGGCACATACCTTATCTTAATTTCATGCTAGGCCACAATGTGATTTGAAATAGATGGTGGATGGGATCCTAACGGGAATGCTAGATCTTAGCATTATTGTAGGTGGCTCAATACATTCCCCAATGGATTAAACCATACAGTCACCCAATGAAATGCATTGTTAAGCCATATCGTTTATGAAGATATTTCAAGCCCTTGACCAATAGATGTCAATTGAGTGCATAAATGAGAATATGAATTGATCAAGTTGAATGCACAAATGATCTCCCTTAACTAAATTAAATGTTTTTACTTTACAATTATAATGGTGTTCAAGGGGATCTAAAAGATCCTAGATTCCCTAGGGAGCCATACAAGAGAGAGCTTGTGTTATATAATCCTTCCTAGTGGGCATAGTGGACAAAAACTCCATTGATGATGCAGTGCAAAGAGATCAATGAATGGTATGACTTTGGGAGGCTACAAGACTTCTAGGTCTCTTGATTTTGTGTGAGTGCATCATGCATCTCTCTTTTGTATTTTATTTAGAATTGATGGGCCCCATAACATTCACTATATGGGTCATGAATGACCTGTTTAGTGTATCCTATTTTCTACATTGCTTGAGCACATGGTGATCAACAGTGGGTGGTCTTTAAAAATCTATTGAAGTGAGGTCCCTTGAAAAACTCGACACAAACATATCAACAAGAGTATGCTCCACTTTATTTATAAAAGTGCAAGGCACGACATCATTATGGAGCCCATAGGTTGTTGGATAAAGAGTGAATCTATATCGAGCGTCCTTTGGAAGCTTCATCTACGTCTAATCAAGGCAAAATCCATCGATTAAACTTCATGTTGAACCTCAAGATTTGGCATTGAAGGTCACATCTTGTGATGAAATGTTTGACACTACAACTATTTCATAGGACTTAGAGAAAAAGAACTGCACAAGGAGTATTATATCAAAAATGTTTTTGATTAGGGTAAACAGGGATTTTGAAAGGGCTCAGGCCCTTGTACAAGAGAAAAACAATGAAGCCCAACGAACTAAATCAAAAATGTTACAAACCTAGTCATATCACATTTTTGGGGTGAAAAGGTAGGCATGGCACATATCCCCTTTGGTTAGTTATATTAGGTCCATCAATACCTTTTATAATTAATTATATTAGGTAAGGGCTTAACTTGTTTTTGGATTAGGGGTTTACCCCTCTATTATTACTAATGAGATGTCTACATATAGGACATAAATATCATTGAGGCAAGGCAATGCATGGGAGTATTATGTTTGGCTAGAAACTCAAGTTGAAGATATTGCATAGTGGCTTCTTCCTTGAGTACCATATGGTGTTGCCCAACCTTATAGGTAATTATTCCATTTTGAGTGTAGATTGTATATTTAAGTATCTTGGTCCGCAAACATATTGTGTATTGTGATTTTTTTTTCTATTTCTGCATATTGTTATTTTTTTTTTGCATATTTTTGTTAAGTTGATGTAACAATCTTAACAACTAGTATTAGTGCAATGATTTGGGTAGACCAAGAGAAGTTATCTAGATAGATTGGGAGAGTTTTGTTGATTCGTATCTCTTGCACAATTTTGTTTTGCTTCATATGTCCTCTTTGCATTATTTTTTCTACACTACTTTCTAGCTTATCTCTACTTTCAATCTCATCCGCCACTCTTTGGTCCACCCTTTGTTGACCTCTTGTATGTGTTCTGCACTGCTTGACTCCATCCTTTGGTCACTTCACTACTCTTCTCACTTCCTCTTTTTTCCTCTTAGCAAATCTCTTTTCTAATATTTTATACTATATTTCTACTTTTTTAGGCTTACCAACAATCTTAATTTCTTTTTGAATCTCTTGTAGCCAAATATTCTCCTACTCATATAGTGTTTGCACCTCTCTTTGATCCTCTCTTTCCTCTATGATCCCTTATTAGACATTCTCTTGTCCTTTAACTCTATCTTACACATCCAACAATAATGTCGAAGTCTCTATCTTGTTGGGCTATCTACTTGATGGCTTCAAGAAAAAATGCAATTCCCTTCTCCACTACCAACACCTTTACTCATAATGATATTCCATACAATTTTCCTCAATGACCTGTGAAAAAATAAGCATACGCATTGTCAAATGCCTTATAGCCTTAAACAATAAATTCAGTAACTAAATGTCTAGCATCATTCTCACCTAGTTATCAACCATCCTCATCCACAACTCATCCAATTTCTGCAATGACTACACCTTCTCTTTCATCCAATCAAAACTCCTTGGACCCTTGTAGCCACTATTGATTTATTTAGAAATTCACACCAAACCACTATTGATTTATTTAGAAAATGTGTAACAATGAAGAAATACAAGCAAACACATTTGCAGGCAATATTGGAGCGAACAATCTGGTACTTTCATTATGATTTCAGGGGGTACAAATTTTCTCTTTTCCTTGAACTCACTAATCTTTCTTCATGTCTGCCCAATGCATAAATAATCATTCTAATATCTAAGGCAGTTGCAACTACACAAACTATCCATAAACCAAGTTACCAATTAAATTATCAAATTATACCTTTTAGAAAATTAATATTGATATTCATTAATAATTCACACAAATTATACACTTGAAAATATTGCATCTACTTCAAACTTTCACTTATACAAAACAATTCCAATTAACTCATACCCTTAATGGTGCATTTTAACCGGTGCTACTATTAGTACTCCCTTTTAGCATTTGATATTATTGTTTACTCTAGTAGCTACCAACAAGTCACTTCGGAATTAGCACTCACTAATGCTAAAGAGACTCCAGTTATGAGAGATGGAAATGATCCATGGTTAAGAGATGAAAATTCTTGACAGAGATTAGTGCTTTTGAGTTTCCTCTCAAAGCATGTTGAATGTTCTTACATTGCTCAGACTCTGCAAATGCCACCTCTAACATATTAAAAGTTACCCTAAAAATACAAACAACCCACAACAGAAATTGTCAAGATCATGCTAATAATTTTCATATTTCCTGAGATAAGTTACAGAGAAAGGGAAGATATAAAACCAACCCTGGGAAAAAAAGCTGCCTAGTCTACAGAAGCCTTTACTTTCAAGTTGAAAATCAAACATGAAATCTGACACACTCCAACAAACCGTTTGATTCACTTTGTCACAGACTTAAATGTGACTCTCCAGATTCATGTGAGTTTGAAGCCCTACCATTTACTGGATGTTACATTCTTTAAACTTCAATAATACATGAATCTGACCAATTCAACAATTACAGTCTACTAAAATACAAACAAACATACTCTTTACACAAATGGAAGCTCGGTGTCTAAAAGTGCATTTCCAAAACAAATGCATGGTTAACCACAGAGCTGTATGAATATGAATCTTCATCCTCTATTAATCCGAGTTCTGTCTGCTGGTGTTAATGTTCTTTCTAAAGGAGAGATCACTTGTGGCATTGTCATACCCCCAGATACAACAATCTCTGCATTTTACAGAGAAAACAAAACACATTGTAAGCAGTAATGTGAAAGCCTTGGAAAGAAATTTAAGAAATAGAGCCTAGAGAAATCATTTAAGAGTAATTAAGCGTTCTATAGTAACAAAGAAATCTTCTTTTAAATGCCATTCTGCCGATAAATTTCTCAGTAGAATTTCAAAAAATGCAGCACAAAAGGACAAAGCACATGCTGAAAAGAGCACAAGAAAATGTCAAGGCTAAAAATCACTGTATGGTGGATGAAAATATCTTTGTTACCAGATTGTCTTCAAAGTACCTTTGTACCCAAGCCAGTGGGAACAAGGTACTCCTCGGAAACAGTTCTAATTCTCAACAGATTCAGGTTACCCTGCCTAGATACACCCTGGGTTCTTTCCTTTAAAAAGGTCAACTAAGACATCAAAAAGTGGGCAATTGGCTGACGTGCATTCAAACTTGCACCTCCAATCATTGATTTGGTTCCAAGTTCTTTGCTGCCAAATTTCCCAGCATATCATACCAGAAATTCCTAAAATCTGTCCTGCACATCTTGTGGTTCCCCATATTAATTGGGCCTAAGAAAGAGAAAAATGAATGGACTAATTATTGACCATTGGACAAGAATACCATGAAATATCAGTACTCGCTACCTAAGATTTGAGGATCTCATAAGAGCAATTAAAGGAGGCTAAAAATGTAGCCACTACTCGTGATTGAGGATCTCATAGAAAAATTAAAGCGGGGCAAATATTTTAACAAAATCGATCTAACTTTTGGATACCATCAGGCATATATGGACCCATCAGATGGACGGAAAAAGGACTTTCAAAACTAAGTATGATCTATGTAAGCAGCTAGTCATTCATTTTGATCTCAATGATGCACCAACCACATCCAAAGGCTCATCAATGACATATTTGATATTTCCCCAACAACTGGAAAATTTCATAGTAGTCTACTTGGATGACATATTGGTCGATTGTAGAATTTGGGATAGTCATGTCAAACATGTTGACATTGCTCTCCATCTTCTGCAGCAGCATAAATTGCAAGCCAAAATGGAAAAAAATCTTTCTTTGGGCAAACTTCAATTCGATATTTGAGTTTTGTTATTGACCAATAGGGTGTGCGTGCAAATCTAGAAAAATTCAAGGTCCTCGAAGATTGCCATACTGTATCAGGTCAATACACCAAATACTGTAGATCTGAAACGCTTCCCTGATGATATGAATTTCTACATGAAATTTATTTGACATTTCTCACATAGTATCAGGTCACTTAATCAGCTCTCCACTCAGAAACATTTCTAATGGAATGCAACAGCCACAAAAGAATTCCAACAGATCAAAGATGTACTCTTTCAGCTGTAGTGCTTGCAGCAGCCCTTAGAAATAGATCTGATTTATTCTTAAGCAGAGAGACAACCCAATTGCATAGCACTCAAAAACACTTTCTAAAACTATACAGCACATAGGACAAACAATTCTATGGATTGGTTTAAAAACTTCAGAATTGGAGACGCTGCATCCTTGGTAAAGGAACAATGGAACATACTGATCATCAGCCCCTCATTTTTTTGAATTGGACAATCCGGGATTCCAGAACGGCACCTGAAATGGACTTCTGACATTCAACAAGTTCAACTTGTAATTAAATATAGAAAGGGCAACAATTATTACAGTTCTTCATATGTTAAGTAGAACTTCCAGGGCTGTAGATATTCTCTATACTATATTTGCTGCATATGAAGATTGGAAATCACTTTAGTCTTCAGATCCACACTGTAAACACATTCTCACTTCCTTACAACAACCTACAGTGGTAAATCAAACTCCTTTTCTTGATTATATTACATATATTAAGAGATGTTTGTACAAATAAATGAGCTTTGTGTTCCACTTTGTTTGCCATACCTAACATTCATTAGAGGCCCAATCTTAATTATATAGTGATCAGTTTGGCAAGTTGGAGACTTTGCCGCATTTATGAAGACATTTCTATTGGCCTTCTATGAGTTAGCAGGTGGAATATTTTATTAGGAAGTGTTTATTATGCAGTCAATCTAGGCCTTCAAATAGAAAATTTAGTTTATATCACCCATTTCTCATTCCCTCCAGATCTTGACAATCCATATCCATTGAGTTTGGGGGTTAACAATCCACTATTTTTGGGAAGAATGATTGTATTTTGTTTTATAAAATGGCTATTTCTATTCCGTGCAACAAAAACTATAGATACTTCCAAAGCTGCTGAATTTTTCTTTTCAGCATGAATGGCGTCAATTTGGCTTACCACTCACCATTGTTTTGATCATCACTCCATATTTCCTCTAAGCAGGGAGGAAATGATGAGAGTCACACAGTATATGACACAGCTACGCGGGCTATTGCATTTTATTAAATACTGTACACAGTCATGTGAACAACTGTATATTTTTAGCTGTTGTCTATTCGGATAGACCTGTGAGACGTCGTCTCTCACAGCTTCTGCCTCAACATGTTTCCACTCAGCATCATGGTCCTGCTGTAATGTCCCCTTTCCATCAGTAAGTCATGGTGAACGTTAGCCTTAATATTTTATTTCCCAAAGGCAAACTTGGTTTAATTAAGGGAAATGAGTTTTAAAATGTTTTATAAAGATGGCTTGTTTTATTTGCATATTATTAAGTCAGCCGCTTTATAATATTTTGAAAGTGAGTTTATGTGGGTTGAGCGTTGGGAAGATAAGTAATATTTATTACTTTTTGGAGCGCTCACTTAGTGGTTATAAAGTGCATTAAAATAACCACTATATGATATAATATATTTTATTATTTGGGGCATGCACGGGAAGGCTATTATTTATGGTTGAAGTTGAACGCTCTGGAGGATATGCAGAATTGAATATGAAATCTTCTTCTATGAACCAGAGTTGTTTAGCTTGAATTCATCCAGGGTTGTTTAACCCATTCATTTGCTGGTTTCGGTAGTGAAACATCTACCCTAGTCAGCTGAGAGTGATTTTCATCCAGAAGATCACCTAGTGCATTCATGGAGTTCTCAGATTTTGATGTTTTCTGAAATTGTTTTGGATAACAAATATTTTTGATGTGGTTAAGAACAGTTATCAACTGTATATGAGATGATTGAAGCAATGATATCAATCTGTCCAATTTCCTAATGTTGCCGTACACCTGGGCGCCATACATCTGCACATGAGGTATACAGGATCGATCTTCGTTGAAGATTGCACTCTTTCCTTCATTGCAGTGTTGTTATAACAGTTTGAAAGGAATTATAGAGGGTTTAAAAGGGTTATTTATGCTGGGAGGAAAACACTGAGGTGTCGTACATTTCCAGCCGTACAGACTCTCACATGAGAATTGGGAAACAACATTCACACTATTTTATTGGTATTTCTTCTTTCCCTTATATGCACGGCAAGGCATAAGACATATTGAGATTGATTTGCTTGAAGTTGTGAAGAAGGGAATGCAATTAGAGGGGCCGTATGCTTGTACGAGCCGTACGGCAAGAGAAGGACGTGGGTCCTTTGTAACTCCAAACAACTCTGCTTCAGCATGCAACTATTTGAATATGGTCGCCAAGATTAACAAAGCTGATCGCTAGGTCTTTTGAAGAGGTATTGATAGATAATGAACCTCTCTGAGCAATTTTGTGATTTCTGAGTATTTCCAGTGTTCTGGTTTTTACATCAGACCTGTACTGCAATCATTTCTGGGCCAACATAAAGAAGTCTTATTTGTTTAAGAGTCCACCTCATCATCTGCAGAATCATATCTTCGTGAGTCATGGATTTCGGAGGTACTGATTGACTTCTAATCTTTCTTATGTTCAGATTTAATGCTACAGCAGTGTTATTTGGTAAAAATCAGACTTAGTATGTTATTGCAGCAGTCTTTAAATGAAATTTTAATCAAGTATATTAAGTTATAAAACTAGGGTGGTCATTACACCTGCTTCTTCCCGAGGGTGTGGTTCAGCTCCTTCTCATCAGCATAGATGTGATCCTAGCAGGAGTACTTTGCTAAACCCTCCCAACCTTGGACAAATCCTGATGAGCATTATCAGGTCTTCTATCGGTCCCTTCACAGTGATCCACAATGACACCAATGACTTCACCATTTCTGGCCCAGACAGTAATACACGGTGATCTCCAGTTTTACTCAGCTTTTGCTCTTTGGGGTTCTTGTTCCCCCTTGGCTTTTTGTACTAGTTTCTTGACCACTTGTGTTGGTGGTCCCCTATTGTTTTGTATTTCTTTTTTTTGTTTTTGTTCTTCCCCTTTGTGGGGCCTTTTAGTTTTCCAAGTTTCTCTTCCTAGAACTTTCTATTGTAAACTGATGTCATCTTGAGTCCCATTGACCTACTTTTAGTCATATATGGACATTAATATAATTTATTTCTTTCTTGTAAATCCTTTGTAATCTATATAAACATAATACAAATGAGTGTAGAGCAGGTACAATTGCGGCAATCTCTTGCATCTCTCTTCTTATTGTTCCATTGTCTTCCTTGGTTCATATCATGTCCATGAAATATAGGCAGATTGGAAAAGCCTGGTTCATTCCCATGCTTTGTCATGAGGTTGAAACTGAAAAGATAGGGTGTATCCCCACAAGGAGGTCCATTCATAAGTTGTTGTATGCTGACTAGTTCATACCCTGAAATGACCTTTTACTGATCCACCACGTTCCAAGTTTGAGTGTAAATTTTCTATCAGTGTATCAGATAAGTCTGCGAGGGAATAAAGTTGAGTTTTGGCCTGATAAGCTTGTGAAAAGTGTAAATGTTAATTTCAAAGTGATTGCTAGTTGTCAATTTGTAAAGCAGTCCTAGACTAAAAGGTTGGCAGAATTCAGCAATAGGTACAAAGTTATGAATCTATCCAAGAATGCATCAAGGAGCATTGGTTCTCTGTCTTTTCAGACAGGCCACTTGCATGTATTCTCTCAGTTTCTTCACTTTCTATATTGAGTGATATTTTGTGATGTCTTCAAGCCCCACCAACATAATGGTGTTCTCTTTTAAGAAATTTTAAGAGTGTGGAGTTTATTCTTTAATTCATCATAGGCATGTGCCAATAATCTATTTCTGAATTGTTTTTAAAATTTATATGTATTCACTAGTGGAACAGTATTATTCTCTATTATTTAATTTATTATTTATATATTTAGTTGTCCACGTTTCTTGCCAATTACAAGAATGTCATTATCACATATATTTTCCAAACTTCATATACCTTAAATTTAAAATATGCTACTTATTGATTTCCCTGCATGCAACTATGATTGTAAGTTTGTAACAATACAAGAAAACTGAAAATGGTCAGTGACTATGGAAAACTGAACAAGTCTACTAGAGACTTCAAGCTTCCACAGTCCATAAATATTGAAGACAAGAAATTTCTGGGAAAACACTGTGAGTAAAGATTTTAAATCAACATTCCATTATGGAAGTACAATTTGGAAAGTCAGACCACATACATACATCCAATGCAAGTAGGATTGATATCTTATTTGGGGCAAGTTTTAGCACAATCCAGCACGTTAAGGAGTTAAAATAATTCCAAAAATTATTGGAGGAAGCATCCAAGGGAAAATCCAAGAATGGAGAAACTGTCAACTCTAGCTCTATTGATGATATACACACCAATAAACGTGGACAATGCAGAAAGTAATCTTACCTATGCCTTCACGAACAGACAAATTTGGTCGAATAATATCTTTAGAGTTGATGAGCAAAATGTCACCAATATATAAATGATTTGTAGGAACATAGATGCTGCATAGTTCTTCATCTCCAGTGTCAGCCTTCACATAAATTCGGAGAAATAATAGTCACTCAAGCTAAGTCATTGCCAAAGAGTCTTTGCATATGCAAATTTACATACAACTTTCATGCATTTTGAATTTGACAGATAAAAAGAAAACAGAAAGAAAAACCTAGGAATAAAATTGTCAAACTAAATGTTTGTAACTAATATGGAATAACTAATGCTATGTCATTTACTAGGATTAATCCAGCTTGAGCCAATTACCTGGAGAATAAGCGATGATGTGATAAAACCAAATGCATATTCACCTATTCGTGGATGCCTAATAATAGCAACCTCTTTGAATGCCCTTGTATTTTGATCTGAAATGAACAAACCATGATAACAATACAAAATTAGTGACAAAAAAGACTTTGTAATATAACTAGTTCCGTAATGCATATATCCAAAGGATAGCTCTTTATATGCAATTGTAGTCCACTGATTCATGGCTAAATTTGTCTAGTGTTAGCACATCAGATTTTCTTCCTGTTTAAGGGAAAGCTTAAGAGATAAGGTCAAAAAAAATTCTTAAGAAAAAACCAGTATATAAGAACCATACCATCAATCGAGAAGCTATGTATGCATGTCTCTTGAAATTATAAAATTAGGAAAAAGACTATTGTATTTCCTCATTATGTCTTTGAATTTATACAGGCAGGATGATTGCATATACAATGAAGGGTGTATGAGAACTGCAATTGCCCAAAGCATTTAAGCATGCTCCAGATGAAAGAAAATTGAATCTTTTCCTGTGCCTCTTCTAATGGACTTATGCAGTATGACATGCAAACAACATTTTTGAAAACAATCAAATGATACCTGGAGAAATGGCAGCACTTATTTGCTTTGAGGCCGAGTAGATATGCTTCACAAGAGGCATCTTCTTTATAAACCATTCTCCAACCCAGAGAACAGAAGCTCCCATCCAGGAAGATACAAAAACACCAATCAAGAATATGAAGACCACAGAGGTAATAAATCCAAGACCTGAAACAGTTTTCCCAGAAATGAATGTCAGCAAAGGATGTGCTGTAAGCTTAAGTGGTTAGACTATTAGAAAAATAAACTTAATGTGCCATCACCTGCATTGGCCAGTACTTGTGCAATTAGAGAAAAAGCATAATCTTGATCATCACTGTGAGCAACAAACAATGCTTAAGCAGAATATGAGTAAAGACTGCATGATGAGAGTGGCATCTAATTTGTATGAAAAAGGCCAATCTAATCCCAAAAAGCAGAAAACACATACTCAAATGCTGCAAGAAGCAAGAATCATCACTACAGAGATGACAATTAAGGGAACCAAAACCCATACTCGGACACTTCAAGTAACAAAGGCTGTTACTATAGTAATGAAATATTTGATTTTATATCGCATAAATAATGAAATATTTAGAAAGCCAAACACTAATTTAGTTTACATCTTTACATTCAAGCTGTGTGTTTTTCTAGAGTTTGTTACCTAGCTTTAATCTATACAATGCTGGCTTAAAAATCATCATCATTTACTTTGTTATCCGTATGTTATAGCTGTTTTGAGGCTTGATGACACAGTTCCAAGCTATCTTCAGATGGTTCCGACAATATCAAACAGTAATGTTGGAATCCAGCAGTACCCTCTTTCTCCTCGTGAGCTTGACCAATTTGTAAGAGAATCTACATCTACAGATGATGTTTTCCTCCTCCACCTGGTCTTAATCTCACTTCTTTTTCAGCAGATCATATATTACTGGTGCTTTCTTGTCACAAAGGACTGCAAAGCCAGCTTAAGACCTTGTGCTAATTTCAAGGCATCAGACGGTTGATGGTTAATCTTAGTAAAACTAAGGTTTATAACTGTGTAAGTCTTCAACACCACCAAGGAGGCAGGCAGTCCACACTCTTGTTTTGGGGTGCGATTCAATGGTCCTCTCAGCCCAAAAGCAGCATCCCAATCTCACGTGTAAGGGATATGCTTCATTGGATGCTCTGTAAAGACAATTAGTTAAGCTTCATTCCCAAGAATTTTTATCCACAATGAAACTCTTCAATTTTCTCATTTAACCTACAGTATTTGTTATGTTTCTCCAAGTTTCCAAGACAGTGGTACATACAGATGCATTTCTTGGTTGGTTAAAATTTCTCAGATTATGCGGATGGAAGAGTGATGGCTAGGGAATGGCAAAATATATATATTGAAAATACAAGAAAACTATAAAAAAAAACTAATACATTTTCAACTGTAAAATTAAACTATTAAACATCAACATTCTACAGAGCCAATTTGTTTAATTATATCATAATGTGAAAATTTATCGACAACATTGCATAGATAGAAATATCATAGTTTTATTGATTTGAAGAGTGAAATGGAAGCCAAGAAGTTGTGACAACAGGAGAGTTCGGAAAATCAGCAACATGCACAAGAGCGATTAGAGAAGCAAACCCAATCAAAGATCCAGGACCAAGGACAGAGGATGAGCAAATATCCAAAGAAGAATAAGTCTGAAAAATAACCAAAAGATCCTCAAAATACTTGGTCCGAAAACAAAAGGAGAAATAGTGTGAAAGGACCTTGAACATGAATAGATTCTGTATAGGGAAAATCAAGCGGTGTAAGGATCTTGCAACAACTGCATTTGCAAAACGGATGAGTCTAAACCCTCCTTTGTCTCTCTTCCCCCCTACATCCCCTGATTGACCTCCCAATCTGCCATTTCCTCCAAGATATGCACAAACTAAATTCAGATCCCCCAATGCCACAATGAAGGCATCGTGCTTACAAAAAAATTTGGAAATTAATGATGCCCTAATCTCTAAACACTGAAGATCTGGCCAGTTTCTATTCTTGCTCCATGATTGAAAATTTACCTCTAAATGGATCGACTTTAACTAGGGAGCTATAATGCCCATGACATTAAATATCTTTCGAAGGGCCATTTCATTATCTTTTTCGCCTCTAAATAGGTCATTGATGTTGTAAGAGCAAGTGGACAATGGAAAATGGATCGATTCACACTTTTTCTTCAAGCTTGATTTCCCCATTTTGACCCTACCAAGAAAACCCTCCCTTAACTAGTCCAAGTCAAAATGCATGACCTCCCTCCTCTATTAGAAAAAAGAAATTTTGGAATGAGTTAGGGCAAAGCTAAGAACCATTCTTCACATGGATCAAGTCACCAAGTAGAGAACCTTTCAAACATATTTCCACGTCAATGAATCTATGGACCTCTCCAAGCCCTTCCTAGCTAAAGTACGAGAAATTCCCCTTCAAAGAATCAAATGTTTCCATTGCCAAAGATAAAGGCATACTAATGTATTTTTCCCCTAGAAAGCCCAAAATCCAAATCCTCTCTCCCCTCCATCAAGACAAAATTTAAATAGACATAGAAAACCCAACCTCACTCTTTGCAACCCAAATCCTATTTCCTCCCCTATTGCCTACCCATCCTTCTAGACCCTGCATGTGGCTAATTCTATCCTCAACCCCTCACCCTCTTCTCCTAGCCAAATCCCTTTGCCTCCATCAAATGGATATCCCCCTTCTCCTAGTATCAAAGGTCGGTCCAAGAATGTTTCCCCTTTGGCCTAGAATGAGGGTGCAATCAATCGTATACATTGAAATAGCATTCTCCTCCTCTTTAAGTCTCCAATAGCCATGCAATAATGAATAGAACTCGCTCAAAAAATTGGATCAAAAGCTAGGACATTCTATTGGCTAATTTTACACCTTAGCACCGATAGACCTTAGCTAGCATTTATGAGACCAAATGTGTTGGTATATTAGTTTAGAAGACTGCTCCCTTGAGGCACACCCAGGTTCTAGGACCTTCTAGAACAATAATAATGCATGCAACTCAAAAGGATCACAACAAAAATTTAACCAGTCAAACACACAAATATACCTAGCACAAGTATCAATCCTTTGTACTAATCTAAAAAGAATTAGTTACATGTTTGCACAATGATGCAATAGTGCCTTACTCAATACTCATTCAAATCTATGTTGCGCACAGACAAGCACATACAATCATGACACTAGAAACACTAACCAATACTACCATAACAATCCAACAACATCTAGCTACTATCAAGCAGCATCCTTATTCATTACAATCATGCTGATTTTATAGGCAATTACTAGGCGCACTGACCAAAATTACACTAGCTATATGCATTGCTTGAATCTTATTTTAAGATGGTGTATTATCCAAGAAAAGCATGTGCCCTCATACAAAATAGGTACACATCCTCTTTACAATGTTAACCCTATATAACAATTTATCATGCAACAATCCTACAAAAGTGGTGCAGCCACATGTGCTACAAAATAGGTGCCGCTAGTAAACAAGAACAAATAGAAATGTGTGCCAACATCCTCCCAGCACAATTATATGTTTTGTCCCTAGAGTGGCATCAAGAAGTCACGAAATAATGGGCATGAGCTCAAGAAAAATAGACAAAAATGTTGGTCCTGAAAGAAATTAGATCAAATGGTAGTCAGAAGCTGAATTTTGAGCTAATGGGCATCAACTTCTTCCAACAACATGCATATAACATTTTCATTCTCAGGCCCAATTTGCATTTGGGCCTATATCATTCCATCCTCAATGCTCTTAATCTTGGTCAAGGCACTAAAGAGCCCCTTAACTAGTTGACACAACATGTTGAGCAATTCCTTGAGTTCTACAAAATGCACCAACTCAAAAACCAACACTTGCACTTCAGCATCAATGCTTGCAGCTTGCTCATTTGTTACTAACTCATTTGCTAGTTTACCTTATGTAACGTTGTAAATTGTGCTCACCCACAATTTCACGCTATGTTTGGTAGTCGCTTTAGTGTCAACGCCTCTAGTGTGTTTTAGGACCATTTCCAACCTTACCTTCGACTCACGAGAGGTACCTTTGCGCTGCTTTGACCCTTTTCACTTGCCATATCCAGAAACAGTAAAAATGCCTAAATCCTAGTGTTGTCCTAAGTTGATCAGATCTTTTAAGAACTGCATTTGTTAAGACTCTAGCGCTAAGGGCGGACGTCTGTGCCATGCGCAAGTGTCCTGATAGCCTTTGTCAATCTTCAGATCGTTTTTAGAAGTTGCCTTTTCACTTGCTTGATTCGCCATGATTTTCGTCATTCTTATCCGCGCCCAAACGGCTCTTTGCCTTGATTTTTCACCCTTGCTCTCTCTTTATAAGCAAGTAGATTTGTCATTGTGAGGGATCCATTCTTTTTCGTAGCTTGCCGAAATTGAGATCGATTTTACTTTCATGAACAAAGCTCTGCAAATATTGAGATTACAGCATCATTGAAGTTTTTGTATCAAGCTCTATCATGCTCTTGTCGTCGAAGCCCAACATATTCCCAAGGATTCCCATTGAAACCGTTGCTTCCCAAGCGACTTTCACCTCCTCATTGTGAGGTGATAAAGTTTCAATAGTTCTTGTTTGTGCTTTGATCATTTACAATCATGTTGAATATTATTGCACATCTCTCATGGGTTGAACACACACCTCCCATTTTATCTCTTGCACATAGGGATATTGTGTAAATCTGATATTTGAATATTGCATTTATTGCTTGTCACTGCTCGCTGCTATTCTAGATGCACATAGAGTACAAGAGCATACACATTTATCATTTATCAATCTAGCTGTTGTTGAGGTGGAAACACCGAAAACGGGGTTTGACCAAGGCAAACTCCTATACAGCCCAACCCTTTTTCCCCTGTTTTGTGCATTTGCAGGTCACTTTCAAATGTCCGACAACTTGAGGAAGGATTAAAAGGGCTAACACGAAGATCAAGAATCGAGATATGTGTCGTATTGCACCGTACAAACAACAGCGCTACGTGCAAACGTCCACGTTGCGGGTTGCCGTCCTAGACAGCGTCTTCCATACTTCGATGTCAAGTTCCTCTTTCATTTGCTTTTTCATTTATGTACTCCATTCTATAAAAATAATTTATCAGTTTCTGTATTTGCTTAAATTAGTTAGTTTAGTGGTATCTTTTCGATTTCAATAGCGACAAAGGGATAGAATCCTGACAACCTTGCCCTTCCTTTCGGGACAACAGCAAGGTGGACATCTTCGGTGATTTGTATCTTAATGTTAAGTAGAAGATTGATCTGATTATGTGTAGATTAATTAGAACCAATTTTTTATACTACACACCTTACAAGGAAATTGTTCCATATAACTCTTCCATTACAACATAACCCTTGAGCGTCACTCTCAATTCAAGTGGTAGCAATGGCCCTTGTAATCTCATTGATTCCCCTACTTTTCTTTCTCGTCCCTTCTTGCAATCTCGAGGATTTGCCTATGCTACTCACGCCCTCATAGACAACTGCACATTGCAAGTCCAACTAGAGGTGGTTGTCATCCTAGTGGCATCTTATTCTTCTTCCTCTATCTCAAATCCTCTCAACCACCTTTATCTCTTGTCACCTTCCCTTCACACACAATTCCACAAATTCTATTGAATTCTATTTGCACACAACAATCTCTTTGTTGAGCTCTTCGAATGCCCTCTTTTGCTCTAAGGCTACTCACTCTAAAATCCTCTAGCTCAAATGTGAAAATGAGCATTGCAACCCTCTTTTCTCAACCAAAATAATACATTTAATGCTCCACTACCCCCTCCCCTAGGTACAAATTCTAACATATAGGCATGGACCAAATTCTACATCATGCCACTACCAAAAACTTTCACATGATGAGGTGAGCTGAAACCTTATTTTTCTTCCTCATCTTATATTGTGATCCATGTTCTACTTTCCTTATGGCTAGATGTCAATGCAATTGTCTCCACACTCCCCTCCAGCAATGATGTGTTATGTACCACACCACTTAACTCCAGCTTATTGCTTCTTCGACGACGCCTCTTGTGCCATATACCTTTTTGAATACCAAGTTCAATGCAACTTTGTGTGGTCCATGTGCTACCATCCCAACTCTCATGGTGCATTCCATCTATCCTTATCAAGGTATTTTTCTACCCAATGCACATTATATTCAAAAATTGTTGTGGCATCAAATCTACCGGTCAACCAACCTGCATACCTCTCTATGCCATAACCTGTTTACCTTGCACCGACACCATCCCTGCTTTGGTACATTATTCAACCAATCTGTCAACTTTAGTGCCCTCTATGATATGCATGTGATTACTCTTTTCTTGAATCTATATCATATTTTGAATTATTGCACTAGTTCTTTATATGCCAGCCTACTACTATCCTATAGGATTTGTGCATGAATATTTTGCCTGCACGCACTGACCTTGTGAAACCATATTCTGCACCCTAGCATAGACCCTAAGCTATCAACCATTTGGAAGCACAAAATTTTGTTAATATGGCATACACAATCTCTAAATCACATATCTCTACATTCAGTCATGTGGCCTTCAATAATTTTCTTTATGCAATATCTTATTCTTGTAGGCACAACTTCACCATGGGCAAACACAACATATACCTTCCAATCATATAATTACAGAAAGTAATTGGTGCTTATTCCAAACAAAAGAACAAGAAGAAATGAAACTTTTAATCTACTTAATCAACTGGACCTTATTATTTACTTGTGTTCTGAGATGCACGATTATCCTTGAAAGTACAAGTTTAGCTGACTTCCATTGACAAACCCCTAAAGACAAGTACCATTTAGGCAGACTAATTGAACTACACTGCTAAGCAAAACTTCTACCACATATGAGCCCAACCAACAACCTTCAACTTGCCTAGATGTTTATATAAAGACATGGTCTGGCAGCATGTCTCTTGGTGGATATACTACACACTTAGCCATCCTAATAATGTGTTGCAAAATTCATATACCCAAAGTGCATGATCCTTGTATTCTAAAGTTTGGCACTAAACATCTTCACAAAGGGCAACATGTTCTTGAAATGTACAATCACCATTGTAAACAATAAGTCTTCCACCATCCATGTGCACAATTTTGTAGAGGAAAGCTTCCTTAAACTAGGGCCAAGTAGGAAGATCAAGTTAGTGAGTTGCACACCAACACACAATCATCTAGTGACGCAACTGTTCATTTGGATGAAGAGAAAGTTCCAATGTTGAGGCATGATCTTTCTACTACCACACAATCTTCCACACCAACTACCTCTTTCAAAAAACCTTATACCAATGAGATAAATGTGAATGTCTTTTTTGCACCCCACACCACACCTAGAGCCCATCTCTCATTGGAGAGCATGGAAGGGAAGAAAAATGTTCATGCATAGACAAAGAAAGCAATAGCTAATTTTTGGTATTAGTTGAGCATCTCATTCAATGCTGCTCAATCTCCCTATTGGCGGGCCATGATTGATGCCATTGCTATTGTGAATCCTAGTTTTAAGGCCCCATCATATGAGAACCTCAAACTTGATATGCTAAGAGAGGCAATGTAGGATGTCAATAAGGTAGTTGCTAAGCATTGCAAGCAGTGGGAAATTATGGTTGCTCCATTATGTCAGATAGTTGGATTGATAGAGGGAACCAGACATTGATCAACTTCCTTGTTGCATCTGATACTGGCATAGTCTTCCTAAAATCCATAGATGCATTAGAGAGAGTGAAATCAGCCCACTTGCTATTTTTAGTGTTTGATGAGGTTGTGATGGAGGTTGGGCTACAATATGCAGCCCAATTTATCATTGACAATACAACAAATTGTGTGGTAGCAGGCAAACATCTTATGGAGAAGTAGCCTACATTATTTTGGAGCCCATAAGCAGCACATTGTTTTGATTTAACCCTTGAGGACATTGGAAAACTTGAGTGGGTTAAATCTATAGTAGAGAAAGGGAGATCCATCAAAAAATTCATATATAACCACAGTAGGGTGATGAGCATGATGAGAACCTTCACCAAAGGGAAAGGAGCTCGTGAGACCAAGTACAACAAGGTTTAAGGTTTGCGACTAATTTCCTAACATTTCAGAATTTATGTGCACAAAAGATGAAGGTGAAACGCATATTTGTTTGCTCAGATTGGGTAGAGAGATCTTTTACTAGTGCAATGGATGGTATCACCATTTCACGCCTTGTATCTGATGAGGCATTTTGAACAGATGCATATGAATTGTGCGAATTTCAAAGCCCTTGGTAAGAGTGCTGAGATTGGTTGATGGGGATAAATCCCACATGGGATATTTTTATAAACGCTTGGGCAGGGAAAAGGAGCCAATGCAATCCAAAATGCAAAATGATGAGAGGAGGTTCATGCCAATTTGGGAGACCATTGATGCTAGATGAGATATTTCTTGAATCCCTCAATCTTTTATAGTCCATACAAGGAGGATGGAGAATAAGTGCAAAGTTATTCAAGTGTATTTCCACATTCTTTCCTGATGTGAAGAAAAGACAAGCAGCCATTTCGGAGTTGCCATCCTACAAGTAAGCAAAGGGCTTCTTCTCCGACATGTGCGCAATGGAATCAAGAAAGGTAGTAACACCAAGTATTAAATTTTATTTAATAATTTGCAATCGGACTTCATCTATAACCTTTTTGCTTATTGGAAAATTGAAATTTATTATTGATTTATTAATAAATTTTGCTTTTGCAACTAATATAATGTCATCACAATGGTGAGATTACTTCGACAGTCACACCAAATCACTTTGTTGGATGGCAATGTGTATTCTAATTTCTAACCCAGTCATGCAATTCTTCTGCTTGAGAACGTTCTTGGAGTGTATTTGAGCATATACTCTAAACAAATACAACCATTTGAGCTAACAGTAGATGAATAATTTAGTCTTCTTCAACCACAACTTCCATCTTGGCTTGAAGAAAATTCAATGTTAGAAACTTTCCAATTTATGACATTCAATAATTTTCTAATTTTCTAGCATACGCTAGTAGGTCGAGAATTTATGCATTTATTGTTGCTAATCTCAAGTAGTGTCGAAGATGTTCAACCAATTGACCTTGATGAGATTGATCCTAATTCAAAATGGATCGTAGCTGAGGAGGAGCCTTCATTTAGTGAAGAGAATTCGGCTGTCTTGAATGTGGTGTTGGATGATCGTAACTGCATTCGTATGGATAGGAATAGGGATGCAAGGGCATCAACTTCTGCTTCATGTTTCTAGTTTAGGAGGCTAGGAGAGTATTTGTTTCTTACATGTACTCTATGACTGATAATTTGATGCTTAAGGAGAATTCAAGAGTAATTGCAACATTTAATCTTTATTTATGTCTTATAATTGAAGTTTGAACTTTGTTTCTCTTTCTAGGCACTCTCTTTGGCATGAAATAACTACTGCAGTTTTTTTTCTGTCTTTTTATGAGTTTTTTAAGGTTTTTAATTGCTGTGTTCTTCTCATTTCAAACCCATGTATTTGAATTCCATTTACACTTTCAGTTTGTTGTGTCATTGCCGTGTAAATATAATGGTACTATGCTTCAAAGTCATTAAATCTTCTCCACAAAAAACTTACAGAATACTTAGAATACAAGGCTCCCCAACATGGAAAGATATATGGGTATGCAGTTATATTTAATTACACTTTTCAACCAAAAAAAAATTAAATGTGATCAAAATTAGCATTCACAAAGTACGTCCAATTACATCAAGGTTGATTAGATAATTATCAGTGTTTATCATTCAAAATGAAATAACTTTTAAAAGTAGTTTTTCCATTGATTCAAAGTCATTGATGCACATATTCCTAGATATATGTATTGAAGAATAAACAATCTATGATCTAAGGATCTCAAATGGTTTGGAGTAGTTTGAAGAATAGTTCCAAAATTTCATGTTGCCCTAATGTTGTCTAAGCATTGATATGCCTAGGCAGCTTATTGCCTCACTGCCAATGAAGAGTTTAGATGAGAAGAGCATCAACTAGGTACCAAAATTGTCAATATTCATTGGAAAAATGAAATACTTTTCCAAAAATGTAAGGAAGGGTTCATTGCATGCAATAGCTCAACAAGCCGAATAGAACCTATGAATAGATGTTAACATATCTATTTATTGATGACATTTTATCTGACCACACTTATATATATCGCAAGCAGGATGCATATAACATGTGTACAATTCAATACAACACTACTTGTGACAAATTTGTTAATTAAGTTCAGGTTTGAAATAATCACATAATGGAAAAGGAATAAAAACTGCAATAAGAGAAAATTTGAGAAGCATACCAAATATGTTAAGTCCCAATCTCACATATATTGGTTTAAAGAAACCATCGACAAACTGAATAAACCACCAGGTGATGTAGAAAGTTATTGCAACTGGAAACAGAACCACACTGCAAAATTGTGTTCAACATTTCAATCTCACATAATCAACTACTACACCTTTCAATGTAAATTATGAAGCCCAAATCCTTATTAGAATTGGAATTTGCAACAAAAGAAATGGTATATCAACTGATAGGTTTCACTTGATTGTGCAATGCAATAAATGGAAAAAAAAAAAGTCTTCTTACCATCCACTCATGAACTTTTTTGAAACCCAGCTCTGCAGAACAGCATAAAAAGCCTGGTCAATTCCAAACCACCCAACAACTTTGAATTAAGAACCTCCTCAAGTATTTACTAAGTTTTCAACAACAACAAAAGAACAGGATAATCGATAGAATAATTAGAAACAACGTCCAATTGCCCAATGGTTACAGAGACAAATAAAGGGTATGAATGATTTTGCCAATATTCATAATTCAGTTGCTAGCCTTATGAAAACAAACACTTCCACAAACATCTACAGAGAATTGACGAGTGTCCTAATATCTTGCCACCATTAGTTCAAATTATCCATGCTGAGATCAAAATGCATAGCACATGTAAAGATAGTCACGTCATGAAACTACCTTATTAGCTATTGCAATAACAAGCAATTTTTTGTTTCTAACAATGTAAAAATATGGTATTACCATGGGTCAACAACAAAAAGGCAAAATTTGCATTTAAACCTAAGTCTTGCCAAGTCATTTTCAAAAAAGAAAAAAGAAATCCTCTTCGACACGTGGAATTTTTAAAAACCTGTCTACTGACATATAGACAACTACAAAAACCAAAACTAAACAGAAGCAACGTACACAAACAAGGGTCTATAATGTGACAGGCAGCATCTTACATGCTATATCTACCTAAAATTCAGTTACCATTATACCTGATCCAATGCCCCTCTTAAGTATCCATTATTTCATGTGTTGCTTCAAATGGTAAGATAACAAATAATTAGCATAGAAAAGTCGAGAATACAGCAAGAAAACTCAGATTGTATCTTTAAACATAAACCAATACATTTTCATATCCTAAAAACTAGCTCAATACAGGAGCTTCTAAGCTTCAAATGACAACCCTGCAAATGACATGAAGAAGTAGCAGCCTTAAGGAATGTGCAAGATATTTCAAGAAGCAAAAGATATGCCTGTATTTGAAATTAACAAAAGCTGACTGCACTGCTAAATTGAGTTTCACAATATTATGAGTATCAAACACTAAAATTGGAGTTAACTGTAAAATTGAGGATCGTTTTTATCAATTTCTCTGTTTATATGCTATATTATAATAAAATTCCTGCAACTGGTTAAGCACCTGCCTATGTTTCTTAATTAGCTACATCATCTGATTACGGCACAAAACAATGCGCGATCATTTGGCAGTCAAACTACTGTTAGAAAATAAAAATTAAATTTCGCTCATAAAATGGCACAATTGTTTATGGGTTTTGTAAAATATATTTGAAGATTTATATCAATCATTTTTCAGACCTACCAATGACCTGAATACATAGATTTTTCAGGACTCTTGGTGGTGATTTCTGCGTATTGATTTATTTGTGAGAGAATTTCCATATGTTTCCTATTACATGAAATAGTTTCCTTTGCAATGTTTCCCCCACTACTTTATAAACTGTAATATCCCCAAGGGGATCTGCCCTAAAATTCCGAAAATAAATATCTGAATTCTGCCCTAATTTTTTGCACTTTAGTTTTCTGCTCAAAACCCTAAATTCTGATTTTATTTTCTGCTCTTAAACAAATTATCACAGCGAACATTTATATGCCCAAACATGACAAATAAGCATGGCAAATGATGACACCAAATGATATACACATCAAGCATGAATTACACCATGAAATACACAATGAAGGGCATCCAAATGCAACAACCAAATCTGATTTTCTGTAGAAAACCCTGCTGCTACAAATCTGAAAGTTCTGATCTGATTTTTACAATAAAATCTAGGGCACAAACATGTCAAACAATGCCCAGATTTCTGCTCTATAAATCAGACTTAGAAAATATGTTTGTACATACCAAATACATGCAAAATGAACGACAAATGATCAACCCTAGCTGGACGAATACTCCATGAGGTGCGCCTAGGGTTTGCTGCTCCAAATCGCCCTCCAAACAAGTGAAATTGCCCTCAAAGATGGGCGCTCCAAATCTGCCCATGTGTGACGCTCAAAGTAGGGTAAAACCCTAACGTAATATGCTCCAAAATGCCACCAAAATGCTGCTCCAAAAATGATCTTCAAATCTGAATTTGCAATGAAGTTCTTCTCCTCCAAATGTCGCCAATGAAGCACAACTAGGACTCCGTGATGAATCCTCCACAAGGATGAGCTAGGGTTTCGTCCAACTCACCACATTCGCAAGGGTTTTCGTCCTTGGAATGAAGGCTAGAAATAATGCAGCCAAAGAGTATAAAACTCACGAGAAAATATGATGTGAATGATGATGAAATGACATGCAAATGACCTTGTATTTATACATAATTCTCTTCCCTCCTCAAGCTGGTCGACCTCCTCTTAAAACTCATTTAATTTCCTTTTTTTCCCTCTCATAGCGCTGACCTCATGCTAGGCGCCCAAACTCAAATAAAAATATTTTATTTTATTTCTCTCCTCCACCTTGGCCGACCTAGACAAGGTATTTTATTTTTTTTATTTTTCTTTCCACTCTCCAAGAGGAGCGAACCACTTAGGCATCTCATATGTCATGTTTTTGACCTTCAATTAGGTCATCCACATCAAATGGAAATTATCTTATTTTATTCTTATTTTTCCTCAAAATCTCCAAAGGCATTTCCATCATTTTCTTCCTTTCTTTCATTCTTCTTTCTCTCTCCTTGGTCGCTCATCTCTAGGGCAAATTATTTCATTTATTTTGACTTCTCCAATAAGCTCACAAAAATACACAAAGTCATCTCACATCATCAATTTGCCCTAATAAAATTGACTAAGTATGAAATCTAGTTAATTAGGTTATTCCTTTAGCCCTCCAGCTTAGCCTATGGGAATGGGATAGGCTAGCCAACTCCACTAGGTGATCACTCGGAAAATGGGGACATTACATAAACACAAGTCAGTTTAAATCCAGCCTACAAAAGCAGATTTCATGGATAAGAATAGTATAAATATGAGAGAATCCAGCTCTAGCTTTGAAATTAAACAGAATAGTGGATACCTGTGATCTATAGCAGCAAACAAAGAAGAAGATCCAATCATAACAGTAACATGGCCCATTATGTACTTCAAACAACATGCATGCACCACTCATTATAGCTATAGTTACTAGGTTTGAAAAATTCGATCTGTTCAGGAGGTCAAAAAAAAATCCGAAATCCAGAATTTTCAAAATAAAATCAGTAAAATTTCTCTAGCAACGGAAAAATCCAGAGTGCATCAGACAAAAATGGTCAGTCCAAAAGGTCCAGACTGAACTGGATTTTGTAACTATGATAATAGCACATAACTAGGCATTCTATTCTACTACCTTTACCCGTGCAATACCATAGCTGAATACTGGTCGTTTTTAAAGAAAGATGGTTTATAATATATATGAGTATGATATTGTTATCATAGTTGAAAAACTCAGACTCGGCAATAACTCAGCTGACCCAAAATTTTCACCCACTCGGGACTCGGCAAAAACTTGAGGAAAAACTCGGCGAATTTTCTGAACATTAATAAACACATAAATTTGTAAAAAAATTCTTCAAAAACATGCATACCACTAAATTTAGGGAGCATATTACTGATTGTAAAAAAATTCTTCAAAAACATGCATACCACTAAATTTAGGGAACATATTACTGATATCCTTCATATATAGATCAAAATTAGAGTTCAATACACATCATAGACCAAAAAACAAGTTCAATACATATCAACTTCAAGTTTCAATATAAATAAAAATTACAAATTATAGTTTCAATATTCATAATCTATAAATTTCTTCTGAGTCTAAAGCTCAAAAAAGGCTTCCTATTCACAGGTCAATAGTTGTTAAAACACAATAGAAGTGTTAAATGGAAACCGCCATATGAAGGTGCAACAATGAATTTTGATGGTGCATCTAAAGGAAACCCAGGGAATGTTGGGGCTGGATTTATTATTCACAACTCGGAGATTTGCTGGTGCTGGTTCATAACATTTTGGCAAGAAAACCAACAATGTAGCAGAATGGGAAGCTCTCTTAACTAGCATTAAAGCATCATATGTGGCGGATTTCAGGAGACTAGAGATAGGAGAAGCCAACATAGTGGTGCAAGCAGTAAATAAGAAATATTGTCCTAACTGGAGTCTTAGAGCAATCTTAAATGAAATATTGAGATGGATAGAGAAACTTGAGGAGCTGTCTATATCGCATTGCTTTAGAGAACAAAACAAAATAGCTGACAGACTTGCTAATCAAGGGGTGAACCAAAATGATTTCTCCTCTGTTGAAAGCAATGATGTTAATGATTGGAACAATCTAGATAACATTCTTCTACATGATTGATCCCCCTTGAAATCATGTTGTTAAGTAGACTGAAAGGCACTTATGAGGTGTGAAGGTAGTAAGATAGTTTTGATTATTAAGTGAAGTGAAAAGACTGCTTGAGCGCAAGAAGTGAATCATTAATTGTATCCCCTCTATTCTCCATCTAGTGATTGGTACATGCGGACAGCAAGATGCGTGTTAAACTGATGGCGACAATGCTTGTTGTTGTGGCCATTTTGGTGTTTGTGTTTCCTTCCTTTGGAGCTCTGTAATAGCTTAGGTTTATTAGTTGCTTGCTGATGGATGGTGGAGGGAACTATGCCAGAGATCCCCTTTGAGTCTCCAGCATGGGAGAGTGTCTGATTATAGACTTAAGATTATTTTTAGTTGCTCGTCCCCTAGCGTCCTCAAGGTGATAAAGGCAGTTTTGGGTCCTAATGATAGTGTATGGTCACTAAAACCTATAATGGTGGATTTCAAACAAAGCTTATGTACTGTCCCTAGTCAGACAACTCTAGGAAATGGATGATTTCTTCAACATGTGCAACCTAAAATGATAAACAAATACGAACTGCACAGTATTCTAATGTGACAGATGATCTGTAATTGTTAATGAACAGCTGATATAGACAACTTTTATGCTCAAATCTGCTCCAAAATCAAAACAATTATGAACCTATGCAGCCAACAGCAATATTATGCCATAATAAATATTCTTCAATTTTATATCACTATCAGCACATTCACAGTATATTCCTTATGACAGAAAATCAGAATTTTATCAGCAGTTATCAGACTTTCATTATTATCAACAATATCCCAAATATATTGCTAACTCCAAATATGATGCTATCATAACCAACTTCCCCAAAAGGCAGTGGTTCAATCAATAACAACAGTTTATATGTGAGGGGCCCCCACTTAAGGTGATGTAGCAAGCAGACTAACAAAACCTATGTGTCAATCCTTGTCTCTTATTGTGGCAGTCTCGACCTCTGAAATTAAAAGCTGTGATCCAAATGAAGCTACATCTTAAAATTAAAGTGAGCCTTGTGAATTAACTTTGCATTGTTGCGCCCACAGACCAGTCTTGTCCCCTGTACGGCAACAGTTTCAGGCAATTAGACAAATAATATGGCTGCGATCCAATTTGAGACAACAGCTGGTTGGCCGATATGTTGCGATCAACACTTCTTAGACTTAGAGTATCGTTGGCAATAAGATAACTTCAATCAACCTACAATCTGCTGCAAATAAACCTTTAACAATAATAAAATATGCTGCTAGGACCAATTAAACATTAAGATGAGATCAAAACAACCTCACATGACCCTTGTATGCAGCGCTTCCAAAAGCAAATGCGATTTTTGGGTGAGGACAATATATTAGATATAATGGCGCCACTGTGATTTTAATATCCAGCTTTCAAGAAATAACAATATCAAAATATAGTATGGTTAAAATGAAACTGCTGCGATAATAATAAAATATCTTCCACCAATAGAAGGCATGAGTTTTCCACAGTACATGATAGTAAATGAGATTGTTTCTGGATTCAACTGTGTATATTTTTGTATCAACGTTTCGGATCATGCTCAATGATCCATCATCATGAATAGGAATAGGTTTGATTGCTTATATGGTGCCCCAATACCCTATTTTATAAATTTCTTCGTTTCCTTTCTTTTACTTTTTCTCTCTCCTCACCTCTAGCCCCTCGCTCCTCGTGCCTTCCCACCTCTCACTCCTTTATAAAGTCCTTGTCTGCTATTCATTTTTCAACTATCCTATTCCTGACACAGTTGAATCCAGAAGCAATCTCATTTACTATCTTCCACCAGTTTTTTACAAACATAGAATACTCAAGAATCAACCACAACTAATAGTGAATATTACTAAAAATACCAAATCTCTTACAAAATCTGAAAACCAAATGAACAAACTCCAAATGAGGGGAGTACAATGCTTAAATGTGCAACTCACACTACTGAAATCTTCAATTATTTGCTTGCAAATCTTTATCTTTGAACCTCCAGAAAGAGACCCAAAAGGGTGTTCGTCCTCCTAAATCGTGGACAAGGCCAAGAGTTTTTGTCCTTGTAATGTCCCCATTTTCGGGTTCTCTTGCAGCACAGTCGGAGCTAACTTTCTGGGTTGGTGACAGCCTGGTCAAAGGAGTATTTCGATGTCATCAATGTGTTCGGGTAATCCAGTGGAGTTGTATGACACTTTCCGGAGGGATTTCAGACAACTTGTATGTACTTACTATTTATAGTAAGTGCTTGTGTGGCGACAATTTTTCTAGGTTTTTCTAGGTTTGTTCTCTTTGGTCCTTGGAGAACACTGCTATTTATAGTAAGTGCTTGCATGGCTACAATCTTTCTGGGTTTTTTTGGGTTTGTTCTCTTTGGTCCTCGGAGAACACTGCTATTTATAGTAAGTGTCACTCTGGCGTTGTTTTGGCAACTTGGCAGTCAGTCGTTGGCTATCTCAGTTGTTGTATTGAGCTCAGTTATTTGATAGATGGTGTGATTAGCCAATTGCAGGGTTCCCGTAGGCTAGTAGATATGGTTAGGGAACCTTTGTGGTCGTTATTCCAAGACTTACTATTAATAGTAAGTCAGGCAAGAGGGATCAGGTGGCATTGGCCTACTTTCTATTTTAAGTCTGCCAGTTGGAGCACCTAGCACTTCACAGTTGGTTTCGAAATGGCTAAGGGAAATGGTTGATAAGTAAATTAAATTAATTATTTAATTTACACTTGTGAGCCTAAGTCTTTTAGTTATAAAGTGACTCAACTTTAAAAAAAACTTAAGTTATGACTTAAAAAGTCATGCTAGGAATTGAGCGCTCATGTGGGAGATAAGGGGGTTTAAAATATTTAAAAGAAATGTTTTATAGAAGTATTTTCCTCCTTTTTGGGCGTTGGAAGCCAAGAGAATATAAAGAGCTTTTGTGAGCTCATATTATCATTATTCATTCTCTCTTATTTGGACATTATTCTGCAGAGCAAACTTGAAGCTTGGCTTTAAGGTTTGAATTGGAGTTTTGCAGGGACGAAAACCTCTGTGAGACTGCCTTCTTCGTGCTTGAGAGACAGCATCAGGAAGGATTGTTGGGAGCTTCATATAGAGGCTTCGCTTGTGCTTTCATGGTTTCTTTGATGGAGCTTCATTGTGAAATATATTTGAATTTTGTGTAGTAGCTGATACAAGGATTTAGAGAGCAGTTCTCAATATTTGTGTGGAGATTAATGGTTAATATTGCATGCTATAGCTGGCCGTACAACCCTAGCTTGGCCGTACCATCTATAGCAATGATTTGAGGGTTTTTTGGTGGGTTTTCCATGCTTGTCTTGGGCATTGTGATCAATATATTTGCTGCAGACCTGAACAGAGTTTTATGTGACAGATTTGAAGATTTTGTGGGATTCTTTGATGCTGTTATATTCTGAAACAGGCCGTACCAAGGCCGCATGCAAGCGTGGGGTTTTTGAGGAATGAAACACCCATAGTTTGGGCTCCAAATGAATGCAATCTGATCGCCTAGGGTTTCAAAACATTGTATTACTTTGGTTTGAGTGGAGAATACTTATTGTTTGCATTTGGATGCATTTTCATGGCTCCTGTAATGCTGGTTCAGATACAACCATCATATGAAGTTGAAGTTTTTCATCTGGGTATGTGCTTATAATTCATATTATGCAATTCTGACATCTAGGTCTTGGTTCATTTATGCATTAGGGTTTTAGATTTTCTAGGTATTCGTTGCATGTTGCTTATTCATTGATATTTGCAAAAAAACAACACATGCAAAACCAAAAAAGCCCTTTTGCATCTTCTGTCTAGTTCTGAAAGACTACCAATTAATAAAAATAACACAAATAAGAATATTATAAAAAAAATTACAAACAGGGCAGCTCATTACAGTGGTATCAAAGCTCATTATTTCCTGCCATCCAGTGGGTTAATGAACTTCTATGAGCATCAGTGACAGAGAAAAAAAAAGAACTTTGGGAACATTGGCCTTCTGATACAGAGGTACAACAACCAGCACACTCAGGAAATATGGGCGACAGAGATTATAAAGATCAAAAACCAGATCGTACAACACTTTTGTTGGATGCCTTGATTAGAAGTCAGGAGAAATCAAATCAGCACTTGGCTCAATTGGCTGATGCGATTGCCTTATTGGCAATCAACAACAGGGGTAATGAGGACCAGAGGAATGGTCAAAATCCACACAGGGTAAAAGACCCATATCTACAGGCAGCAATAGCGAGACCTCTTATGCCAGTTATCCCACCGAGAGTTGTACCACCAATAGGGGATGAACTCACACTTGTTGAAATGCAAGATCAAATTCGACGGGACTGGAGAGCTGCAGGACCTGATTTTCAGCATGACATATCTCTACGTGACTATATGGATGTTAGGATGATGCATATGCCTAATAGAGGCAATAGAGTGTTCAAACAATGTGAGGGAAAGTTGAAACCTTTCTTGGGCTTTGAGGAGACTAATGCAACAAAAATTGATGGAGAGTTTGCCTTGGAGCATGGGGAATATGTTACAGAGCCTCCAGATGATTCTATGATTGTGCATGCATCTATTCATGTTGAGGATGTGTGCAATACAATAGAGCTATCACATGAAGAATGTATATCAGGAACCCAGGATGATCTTTTTGACATGCATGTGGCTACCATTGATGAGACAGTGCATGTGGAAAAGGACATAACAGCAGCCCTGAATGCATCTCTTGAGCTATCTAATGAAGTTTTTGACACTAGTAGCAATGTTGACAGAGTTGAGATCAGCAATATACCTTCAGATAATGGGCTCGTGGTAGGCAAAAAGGATGAAGTTTTCGAAACAGCAAACAGTGAAGATTACAGTTATGAAAACATAAGTGGTTTTGGTTTGGACTTCCAGACCCAACTTGTGGAGAGAGATACTTATGATGACATCAGTATTGGTGAGTTGGGAAGGGACTTATTTAGAGAGACAACACCCCAAGAGGAGTACAGTGAGCACAATTTTCCTGAACAGGGCAATCAGCCTTTTAGCATTTGGGATCCAGGTGTGATGGCACCTAGGTATGACAAGGATCCTGTTTGGGATGAATCACCTTTTGACTATAATGTTGTTCTAACTTCATCTCCACAATTATGCAAGGATAATGACATTGATGGCATTGACAATGTTGTTCTTGATCTTGAGAACAAACCTGATTTCACATTGCATGTAGCTGATCTTGAGCAAAGAAATAGCAGCCTTGTTGATTTGGATTCTCAATCCGCTATTGAGGATGGTCAAGGAGAAGCACAGGTGACTTGGGACAGCCTTCAAGACTTTGATGATAGGTATGAAAGTTCTGATTGTAGCATGCAACATAACAGCAGTGTACTATCCTTGCTTGAACAAGATTGGAAAAATCAGTTTTTGGTGTCTATGGAAAAAGAAGTACACACTTTACCTAGGTTGGATGACATTAAGAGCCTTGTTGAAAAATCCATTTTCATGACACCAAGAAAACAACATGAGCAAAATGTTCCCATTGCTGATTTACACATGATTAAAAGTTCTATGGAGGAAATAAAAACAATTTTCTTACACATGATGCATGATAGAGATGTTGCTTCCAAGTTTGCAGATGGAACTTTGGCCATGATTAAGCAGTTAAGGGAAGAGGTTAGTGAGCTCACCATTGATCTTAACTCCACCAAGCTTGCTTTGGAAAAGGACCAAGAGGCACTTCTTGAGGCAAATGATCAGCGCTATGAGGCTCATCAGTTTACAGAGAAGGAGAACAGAGAAAGGGCAAAGGAGATCGAATAGGTAATGGATGAGCTTGATGACATTCAAGAAGAGTATGATCTTGCTCATTGCCCCAAGAAATCAAAAAAAGGGGGTCTAGATCAGCAAGAGGATAATCTTCAGTTTATTGATAATCCGTTGTTTGAGGTCGATGCTGATGTGACTTATGATAATCCACTCTTCGAGTTGGTTGATGGAGCTCTTTCTGATTCCAGTGTGGAGATTTGTGATAACCACAGGATTTGGGATCCAGGTGCGGTTGCCAAAGGTGAGATGTTGATTCAGAATTGGAGAAATGGACATAACTTAGGAGTTGGTACCACTGTCCACTTTCCAATCAGCCAACATAGGTCAACGAATGATATCATACAATTGGATTGGCCAACACTTCCAGCCCAGCAGTGGACTAATTCTCAGATGGTGTTGATTGGGGGAGGTAATGTGGTTAGTGGAGGAGTTCCTTTGGTCATTCCCACATTCACATTTCCTATGTTTTCAGGGCTAATGATTTATGACAGCTGCTGCCCTAGAATTTCCATGCTGATTATGGCAACATTAGTTGATGGGCAGACGGACTTTGAGTACTTACAGGCTTCTTGGCAGCAGGTAGTGGGAGGATTTACAAAGTTAGAGCAATTATTTTTAGCTTCCACCAGTATGAGTGATGGTTACTACAATCAGTCCGAGAGGTTGATGGATATCCCTACAGATGTTACTGTGATGATTGCAGTTGATTGGATGAGTTGGTGTGCTCGTTATGAGCATGTTGACACTTGGAGATTAGGTGACGGTGAGGGATTATCAGTCTATGATCGGGATGGCATTGTCAGGATGTATGATTCCAGGGATAACACTACCGTTATCAGATTCCGGTTAGGGACTGGTTGGTATCACTTATGGGATAATGTGAGGAGATGTGCTAAGGTTTTCCCTTTTGGGTCGAGCAGATTATACTTCATGTTGCCCAGGATCGAGTCTGGCAGGTAGATTCCAGCTTTGGGCTTCACTGAGATGCCTTGGCGGGATATGTCAATTGGTGAGGATTTCAATCCTTTGGGGTATTTCAGTATGGGATTTAATGGTGAATACTTTTCAGGGGCCTAGGAGAGGAGAATGCAGCATGGGCATGATGTTCAGACAGTTATGATCAGAGTGGCACAGCGCCAGCATGGTGATTCCTTTCAGAGATTAACTTGGAACCCTAGGATCACATTAGGTTGTAGACCAGAAGCTGTTGGGAATGAAAGAGTCGATGTTGACTTTCTTGAGCTTGTCCCTATGGTGTCTTGGATTGGTTTCCTGGAAGAGCAATTTTCCGAGGGGTTGACTGAGTTCTTGCAATATCTGATTGCTCTTCTTATCGGTGGTTTTCAGGAGGCCTCTTGTGTTAGTACCCTGCAGGTCAATGCCTTGAGGGGATGGTACTACAGATCACCTAGGTTGACTTGGGACCCTGGGATCATTCTGGATTCCAATTTGGATGAGTTTGTTGATCGAAGGTTGTATTGGTATTGCTTGAGGACAAACAATCTTTGGGAAGGGCGAACTGTAATGTCCCCATTTTCGGGTTCTCTTGCAGCACAGTCGGAGCTGACTTTCTGGGTTGGTGACAGCCTGATCAAAGGAGTATTTCGATGTCACCAATGTGTTCGGGTAATCCAATGGAGTTGTATGACACTTTCCGGAGGGATTTCGGACTTGTTTGCACTTACTATTTATAGTAAGTGCTTGCGTGGCGACAATTTTTTGGGGTTTTTCTGGGTTTGTTCTCTTTGGTCCTCGGAGAACACTGCTATTTATAGTAAGTGCTTGCATGGCGACAATCTTTCTGGGTTTGTTCTGGGTTTGTTCTCTTTGGTCCTCGGAGAACACTACTATTTATAGTAAGTGTTAGTCTGGCATTGTTTTGGTGACTTGGCAGTCAGCCGTTGGCTATCTCAGTCGTTGCATTGAGCTCAGTTATCTGATAGATGGTGTGATTAGCCAATTGCAGGGTTCCCGTAGGCTAGTAAATATGGTTAGGGAACCTTTGTGGTCATTATTCCAAGACTTACTATTAATAGTAAGTCAGGCAGGAGGGATCAAGTGGTGTTGGCCTACTTTCTATTTTAAGTCTGCCAGTTGGAGCTCCTCGCACTTCACAGTTGGTTTCGAAATGGCTAAGGGAAATGGTTGATAAGTAAATTAAATTAATTATTTAATTTACACTTGTGAGCCTAAGTCTTTTAATTATAAAGTGACTCAACTTTAAAAAAGACTTAAAGTTATGACTTAAAAAGTCATATGCTAGGAAATAAGTGCTCATGTGGGAGATAAGGGGTTTTAAAATATTTAAAAGAAATATTTTATAAAAGTATTTTCCTCCTTTTTGGGCGTTGGAAGCCAAGGGAATATAAAGAGCTTTTGTGAGCTCATATTATCATTATTCATTCTCTCTTATTTGGACATTATTCTGCAAAGCAAACTTGAAGCTTGGCTTTAGGGTTTGAATTGGAGTTTTGCAGGGACGGAAACCTCTATGAGACTGCCTTCTTCGTGCTTGAGAGACAGCATTAGAAAGGATTGTTGGGAGCTTCATATAGAGGCTTCGCTTGTGCTTTCATGGTTTCTTTGATGGAGCTTCATTGTGAAATATATTTGAATTTTGTGTAGCAGCTGATACGAGGATTTAGAGAGCAGTTCTCAGTATTTGTGTGGAGATTAATGGTTGATATTGCATGCTATAGCTGGTTGTACAACCCTAGCTTGGCCGTACCATCTATAGCAATGATTTGAGGGTTTTTTGGTGGGTTTTCCATGCTTGTCTTGGGCATCGTGATCAATATATTTGCTGCAGACCTGAACAGAGTTTTATGTGGCAGATTTGAAGATTTTGTGGGATTCTTTGATGCTGTTATATTCTGAAACAGGCCATACCAAGGCTGCATGCAGGCGTGGGGTTTTTGAGGGATGAAACACCCATAGTTTGGGCTCCAAATGAATGCAATCTGATCGCCCAGGGTTTCAAAACATTGTATTACTTTGGTTTGAGTGGAGAATACTTATTGTTTGCATTTGGATGCATTTTCATGGCTCCTGTAATGCTGGTTCAGCTACAACCATCATATGAAATTGAAGTTTTTCATCTGGGTATGTGCTTATAATATAACAGCAGCAAAACTGATATTCCCTTACAAAAATCAAAGGTGTGAGTAGTGTAGGGGCTGAAAATGCTTCATTAGTAATTACAAACTACAGATCCTTCCTTCCTATAACTGTAGATTCCTATAAAACCAATTGTATAAATGTAATTGAAGTGATGTGAGGGCTGATATTGATTGTGACAGCAGCATTGAGGCTGAGAATATGGGGCATGGCTGTCCCAAGTATGTTCCCAATGCCCTTGGGTGGTAGGAGATCATCAATAATTGCTCTCTTCCTTCCTTGAAGGTGAATCTTTGCACCAATGTCCAAATTTGATGCTACCTCGCCATGCTTACGTTGCACCACCATGATTTTTATGTGAAGTTTTTCTTGAGGCCTCCATGTAATGTCCATGACTGCCCTAATAAGATAGTGGCCTTGATGCACAACTTCCTTCACCTTAAACTCCTTAGTAATGAGCTTCTCAAATAAGTATAACCAATGCATGCCAACAACTATTCTCACTTCTTGTATGTTACTGTTATAATGATTACCTTGGATTCCAAAAGTTCTTATCATGATGCACCAAGTTGTACCATTTGGAAAATGGTTCGGTCCAGACCATATGTGTGCTAATAGGTGAGTGTAACAGTCATACATTGCTCTGAATTTCTTCCCAAAACAGCACTAAAGATGTTGGAATGTTTGCACTTAATGATCTCAAAAAGTGAACAACATTAAACCAAGAAAGTTTCTCCATACCACGGCTGTAGCACTGCATTCTCTGGCTCAAAATCAGAATTGTTGTGGCTGGATACCATCTTCTACTAGCTGCAAACACCTCAACAATGATAATAGGTGGGAAATGCCTCCACCATGTGATAAAAAACTCCTTTATGGCTGCAACTAGAATCTGGGGAAGGCTGGAAATATGATAACAGCAGTTCTATGATTTGAGGCCATACTTGTAGTGGTTCTTGGTTTATGTAACTTGCACCCAATACTCATCCTTATTATGTTGAGGTGGTGATTCTCAACAAGAAAGTCACATCTTACAATTATTCCTTTCGGTGGCCTTCTTAGGAGTGTAATATTGAACATATCCAAATTAGACCAAACACCCAAGCATCTTACCTTCGGAAAAAGTTGTGAATGTCACCAAATGATCTTCCATCCACATAGCCATGGCAACTCTTGGATCTCCTTCTTCAATGCCTTCAAGTTCTACCTCTTCTCTCTTGGATTTCAACTCCATAGTGAATTCTCACATAGAATGCACACATTGCAAGCTCTATGTTTTACTTATCCCTCCAAGACCCATGATATAGAAGTCTTTGCATATCTCTTGTTCACCCAAAGCGATGACCAATTGCCTTGCGTTCATGATGCTAGGAATTTGTAATGTCTCATCCTTCATGAATCCTCCAACTTGTTTGTAGCTTGATACCCAAAGCATCATACCACACTTAGTCACAAAATCTTGAACATCAAAATGACATCTATTTTGCTTACCATCATCTAGCATCAAGCACCCCACAGTGACTATCTCCATTTGGCCACCACCCACGATCTTGTCTTCAATTGTGGTACTTGGCTCCCACAAATGATCTATGAACCATGAACATTGATCCTTCATAAACTTCCTTTCAATCCAAATGCAAGAGATGGAAAACTCAATAGTAACATCAATACCTCTGTCCACTTTGACCCTTAGGAGATCACCCAGATCCCATATGCAAAAACAATTTGGGACTTGAATCAAAGAGTCCACATGCTCTATATTGCTAGTTGTATCCCTTACTCTATCACCCTTTTTTGCATGCTTTCCATGATGACAAGAATTTTGCAGTGACATAGGAAGCAACAAATCTGAAATATTTTCATAGCTTAGGCTGTGAACAAAATGCTCATCCTCATTTGCCAATAGAGAATTTGTTGAGATATCCTCAACACCTCCATTTTGTGACTCAAAACTCGCAAATTAGGGCTAATCAAAATGTTCTTCTCAAATGCATATCCACCCACAATGCTACTTTGAAAATCAATCATGGCTCACCATGTGGAAGTTTGAACGATAGAGCATGATTTGGCACATCTTCCTTCATCTTGAACTCTTCACATCGAACAAGTGAAGCCTTTTTCGCTTTGACTACATCAACATCCTCTACTATCAAAGAATCTTTACCTTCAACCTGCATGTTGGGTCCCTTCTGTTCTTGCTCAATGATATCTTGCGGCTCTGGATTTGATTGCTCTTCTTGCTTCTTGATTTCTTCCTTAGCCTTTTCTTTTGATTCTAATCTTTCCTCTTTCATCATCAATTCTTTCTTGACCTCTTCTGGTAGTTGTGGCTCTGGTGGTCCTTCTCCCTTTCATAGGAATGTAGGGTGGAAAGGGTCTAGCTACGGAACCAATTACAGTTCTGTGTTTATTGTTGTTCATGTTTGTTGAGGCACTCCCCTTACCTGTAGGTGTTCGTACCTGTATGGTAGCATTCATGTTCTGCATTGTTTGCAACATTTGTGTCAGTAGTTGGTTCATTTGCTGCTGTCTTTGAATTAAAGCATTGAGCTGGGTATCTGAAAATCCTTCCATTTCTATCTTCCTTGTAGACTTTCAAATCTCTTTGACTGGAATGCATCCACTATTAGCTTAACCCAAAGGCTGGCAGGGTCTAAGCTCTGATACCACTGTAATGTCCCTAGTCAGCCAACTCTAGGAAATGGATAATGTCTCCAACATGTGCAACCTAAATCGATAAACAAATACGAACTGCCCAGTATTCTAATGTGACGGATGATCTGTAATTGTTAATGAACAGCTGATACAGACAGCTTTTATGCTCAAATCTGCTCCAAAATCAAAACAATTATAAACTATGTAGCCAACAGCAGTATCGTGCCATAATAAATCTTCTTCAATTTTATATTATTATCAGCACATTCACAGTATATTCCTTATGACAGGAAATCAGAATTTTATCAGCAGTTATCAGACTTTCATTATTATCAACAATATCCCAAATATATTGCTAACTCCAAATATGATACTATCATAACAAACTTCCCCAAAAGGCAGCACTTCAATCAATAACGAGGTGGTTTTGCACCACAAGGGGGTCATTGAAGTTGCTAGCAGTTACACACAACCAAAATTGGAAAATGAGAGGATCCTTTGAGGAATGTGACGAGTGGAGCTGCTAAAAGGAATTAAAATTCATGGGCTGGATGCTGCAATGGGTCTAGAAGTGCTGCCAATGAAATCAGTATATGTGTCCAGGAATGGAGTTCACAATCGTGCTCATGAATGTTGAAAATCACCTTCTCCAAGTGTTGGGCTTGGTTGGTGAGCGGTGTCTGAAATGCCCCGACTTGGGAGTACGTTTTCTAAGTTTATGTATCTGTGTATATGTATCTAACTGTTGGGTATCGAATAGGGTACTTGTATGTGTATGTATTGTCTATGGTAAAGCTTTGACCATTCATTGGGTTGTTCATGTTGTTTTTTACAATCTAGGTGCTCTATGTTAAGTTTTTTTCCTCTTTCTATAGAGGTTGTTTGTGCTCTTTCTATGTTATGCTACAAAGGAATGGTTTAGGGAGTATGTGCAGCATTTTGCTTTGTAGTTTTAAACAATATTTTGCAAGGAAGGGGCCCTTAATAGAACCCCTATATTATACCTTAAAAAAAAGCTCAAAAAAGGTTGCCGCTATGTAGGTGTCCTTGAACTGAATGGTCCTTCTATAGCTGCTTGTTGATGAACAATATCATCCACAACGAAACCATTATGTGAATGCGATGAAGCCCCCATTGATGGCCCGCCTTCTCCCTCCTATAAATCCTAGCTGAACACAGAGCTCAAAAAACACAATCGAAATAAGTAGAATAGGATTTTTTTAGTGCACAGATTTATAAAATCATGGCCAAGTTTTTCTCCAAAAATTACAAGTTTTTAACGAGTAATCAGCAAGCAATTGGTGAGTCACTGGTGAATCTTTTCTAAATAACTCGGCAACATGTTATTCCGCAAGTAACTCACAAGCAATTTCGACGCACGAGTACTCACAGCGAATTATTCACAAGTTTTGCAGCTATCGTTTTGGAGTATCTATTGTAGGGGTAGCAAGTCTCATATGTGGAAGAGATTTTACCCTCTTCTTTGCAAGGGTCTTGATTCTTCTCTCAAACTACGCATCACCCCATGCCTTTGTAATAACCCTACTAGTGTGTTTCTCTGATCCACTGGAAAGAATAACCTATTGAGCTGAAGATGGATCCATATCCTTTTCCTGGTCTGTCGCTTTTTGCTGATGTGGCTTAATTTTAGGGGATTTTGCAACCCTGGAGGAAGATGCACCTGTAATCTTCTTCTCCTTTAGCTTTGTTGCTTTCATTTGTATCCAATTAGAAATTCTCTGGATCACTTTCCCATTTCTATGCTCTAAGAAAATAATATAAGGATCAGCCCAATTTATTATTGGCGATGGAGCTATGGCTAACCCCTATTGATCATAAGTAGGTGATCTCACCCGTTCTTCATCTTCTACAAGCTCCTCGAGGAACTTAAATAACTGATATGCTTTTATCTAAGTTAGAGTAAGGTGGCAATAATCCCTCTCTCTAACTTGAGTTTCATTCCCCGACTTTTCTTTGATGAAACTAATGACCTAGCTTTAAACGCCCTAAAGGTATAAATAGCAATCTCTTTATCTACACTCTTGGCATCTTTTCGTGTCCTACAAGAATAATAACCAATGGTAATAGGCCATTGTGGTCCCATTTGTGCTTGGGTCTAAAAATGGAATGAACTATTGCCAATTACCTATTCAATTCCAATAAAAGAATCCTGTCGTTAGGGTACCTGGGTAGCATAAGAGGCCTCCTGCTGAATCTTGCAATCCTATTGTAAGTAAATGTTGGAAACTATATGAACCAATCTCCATATTCATAAATTGCCCCCTTGGCTTCATATGAAAATTGCTCTTCGTCTGACCTGTTCATTCCCGTTATCAAGTTTTCGATGAATGCATCATTTACTCTCCTAAGCTAGGGAAGATGATTATAGATAAGGTTAGTGGGTCCATATTCACCCACTTTGTTCAAGCCTTGGAATATACTCACACATGCCAAGTTGTACACTAGAAATGACATCATATAAAATTCTCACATCTAAGGAATGGTACACAACTACCGATGTATGCTTTCACTGATGATGTAATCCCCAATGGGATCTGCCCTAAAATTCTGATTTTTAGGTTCTGATTTCTGCCCTAATTTTCTGCACTTTTAGTTTTCTGCTGAAACACTAATTTCTGATTTCTGATTTTTATTTTCAGAATGATAATCACTTATAACAGCCAACATATAATATCCAAAAACATCAAAATATTATGCCAAATGATTCACCCAACCTTAGAAGTGAAATACACAATGTATGAACACCAAATGCACATAACAAGTCTGAATTTCTGTAGACAAATCTGCTGTTATAAATCAGAATGTAGAAGTCTGAATTTACATCCAAAACATAGGCCAAACATGCCCAAATGCCAATCAGATCTCTGCTGTTACAAATCAGACCTATAATTAGGTTTGTACATACCAAAACAACATAGAAAAATGCTCCCAGATCTCCACAATGGTGGCGCTAGGCTGCTGCTCTGAAATTAGGGTTTAGAAACCCTCAATGGTGAAGAATTAGCCTCCAAAAAGTGGCACTCAGGTCTGCTCCAAATGCTGCTAGGAATTAGGGTTAAGGAAACCCTAGACAATATAGAATTCGCCTCCAAAATGCCACAAATTCGCCCTCACAAAGATGGCGCTCCAAATTAGTTCAATGCCCAATGCAAAATGAATATCAAATGCCACCAAGGATGCTGCTCCAAATCTGATCTTGAAATCTGAATATGAAATTCTGCTCTTCTCCTTGACGAATCTCCAATGAAGTGCAAATAGGCTTCCGTCTTGAAACCTCCACAAGATGAATTAAGTTTTCGTCCAATTCACCTAGAATCACAAGGGTTTTCATCCTTGGATTCAAGCCCAACTTTCGTTGCAGCCAAAAGAGATAAACTCCATATGAAATTAGGATTGAATGATATGATGAAATGCCTCCAAATGATCTCTTATTTATACATGATCTTCCCTCCTCCTTCTAGGTCGACCTAGGCAAGATAATCCTTTTATTTTTTATTGTTTTCTTCCAAAGCTTGCCCAACCACACTCCAAGATAGGCGCTCAAGATGCAATTTAAAGGTTTGTCTTTCTTTTTTATTCCTTCTCCTAGGCCGACTCCCTCCTAGGCGCTCCCTTTATGTCTTTTCCACCTCTTGGCCGACCTCATAAAAGGATATATTTTCTTTTATTCTATTCTTTTCTTCTCCAAGAGGGCCAACCCTCTTCTAGGCACCCAAGACACGTGTGAGTTATCTTTATTTTATGATATTTCTCTAACATTCCATTCTCCATGGGCGAACCTATTTGGCACATGATACCTCATACATTTGACCTCAAATGAAGTCATCATCAACAAGGAAAGATCATCACAAATTATTTCTTATTTTTCTCAAGGCAATTTTCATATTTTCCTCCATCTTCCATTCTCCAAATGGGTCGCTCTACATTAGGGCAAATTATTTGACTAATGTTGACTTCACCAAAATTACCACAAAATTATGCCAAGTCATAAATCATCATTGATTTGCCCTAAAAAATTGGCCAAGTGTGGAAACTTGCCAATTAGGTCATCACTAGGTGATCACTCCGAAAATGGGGTCATTACAGATGAGCAAAGCCCAATCAATCTTACAGGCTGCAATACTAACCATGTTCATCACATAGAACATCCATGGATGGAATGTCCTTGCCTTTGGACTTCTATGATCCTATTTAAGAATGTGATTATGACACCAAGGACATCATTGAATTCGTCCCTTCTAAGATGTTTGCGCAACAAACTTGAAAGTCTCTTTTTGTTGACCAACCAATGATGAGAAACCTGTTTTAAACATGCTTCTTAGTTTGAATCCCATTGTTCCTGACATTCAACCATAGTAACCCTAACAATAGAATCTAAGACGATAATGCCCAATAAATCAGCAAAAGTCTCTAGGGTGAATCTAGCCAATATCTGCCCATCAAATCATGCGATTTCCCTTGTATCTTGGTTATAAAATTGTGTGGTTATGAGAACAAGCTCAAGAGATTACTAGGAGCCAAGAAATGTCACGGCTTCCAAAATACCAAAGAAACAAAGATTCTTAGCCAGCATATGCTCCTTTTGGCTTTTGCTATTAAATTTTTCCTTGATAAATCCATGTCCCCCATTTTGGTATCTTGAATGTTGACCAAATCACTCTGAAGGAAAATAGGGGGAGGAACACCATAGTATTGGTATTTCATTTTAGTAGCCTTAATAGGTACCATCTTGTCAGTCATTTATAATAATCACCACTACCCAGATTTTTGATAAAATAATAGGCAAAAACACTTCATGTTTGCAAACTAGAGTTTTAAGATTTGAAAACCCAAAAATAGAAAAAAGGATCCGAGCAAAAATAACTTACTCAATATTATGAAGGGGTAAGATGACGACCATGAAATCTGAAAATAAAGGCACCAAGTGGAAAGAAAAATCTACCCAAAATCTGCCTTGCACATATGCCTTGACATAAACACCTCTTCATCCATACCAAGTTTGAAAAACAACAATATATCTTCCTCTAATCACCTTCCTATGGAGTTTATTGTTTGTCAAATGATTGGAAATGCACTTGCCACCAAAAAAAATGAGATTTCAAGCTCCAAATGCACAAGAATGATGAAAAACTAGTCCTTGAAAAAACCTAGTTCCTCTCACCTCACGGCACTCAAAGAATGTCTAAAAATGGCCAAGAGGTGTGCACAATGCACTCTTTGGTACATTTTGCACTTTGTGCCAAAAATGCCATCTTGGCGCCTACGGCCTAAGGCACTTTTCCTTTTTTTTTACTTTTTCTTTCTGATTTTTTTGTTTCAAGTTTTCACTTATGCCACCAATGCACGCCATTAGCACTTTTGCCGAAAGTGCCACATTGTGCACTTTTTAGGCCAAAATGAATTTTCCCCTCCTATTTAAAAAAAAATGCTTCACTTTGATCTTTTGTTTAACCTAGCATATCAACGGAGCGTTTTTGGCACTTTGGGTCCATGTGACTTTTTCCAAAATTCAATTGCACTAGCAGACTCAAATCAAAAAAATATTTCAGCTGCAAACATTCATCAAAATCTGACAAAGTTGATTTTTTGGCTTTTTGGCATGCCGAGAGGCGATTTTGCCACTTCCATGTGCCTCAATTTTCAAGCTCAAATATCCTCCATTTTCTTTCATTTTCAATCAGTTCCTGTATTTTAATAATAATGAAGAGATTTCACAGCATTTATTCAGCTTTAAACACATCTAGGTCACAAAAATGACATGAATGGCATCCTAAATGGCCGAAACAGCGTAAAACAAAGCTACTAACAAGAGTGTAACGGGTCATTTCAGTAGGGGTACAACAAAAAGCAAAATGAGGTTGTGGTATGGGATGAGCTCAAGCAGTAAAAACTTGACCCTTTCAAATATCAATAGACAGCCCCTAAAGTTAGCAGGCAATCAGCTTGCCAGTCCCCTCGTAACAAAGGTTGTTTGAAGCTGAATTTTGATGAAGCCTCAAATCGCAACCCAGGTATAGCAGGTGCTGGAAATATAATCAAAGATGAGAAAGGTATGCTTGTTATAGCTTGTACAGAGCACATTCCTCTAGCAACAAACAATGAAGCAGAAGCCTTAGCTCTCATGGTGGTCTCAAGCTCGCCCACATTTTGAATATAAAGGCTTCAGAAGTCAAAGGTGACTCCTTCATAGTTATCAATGTGATGATGAAGGGGAGCATTCAAAGTTGGAAACTCAACCAACTTTTAAGAGAATCTAGAAATTATCTCTATTTATTTTCATTTTGAGAGCATTAGCTTCAAACATGTTTTTTGAGAGGCAAACCAAGCAGCTGATTACCTAGCCAATGAAGGTGTCTCCCTCACTACCTTTCAGAATGATCCAATTCTCTCATGGTAGATTGGCTAGGCCTGGCCCCTCTAATTTCATCTTATTCCTTTCCTCCCTTGTTTCTTATTACTCAATAGTGAAAACAAATAAATAAATAAAAGGGGTTCAATCAACATGAGGATTCCAAAACTCTCTATGTCTAAAGATTGAACACATTAATTACCCCTTGATTTCAGAGTAGAGCACACCATGAAAACTCTAATTCCATTGCCACTTTAACAAGGCCTAAATGTAAAATTAAAAAGATTGATGAGTCTTCTTGCATGCTAAAGCAAGTAAGAAGAGCACTCATTTTTATTAGCATTAAGGCTTGCATTTAACTTTGTCCTTTTGGATGTTTTCTTATTTCATTACTTTTGGTCTGCACTCTCCCTCTCATGTTTGACATCTCTTCCTAGTTTTTCTTCTGTTAGTGCAAAATAAATTCTAGTGGACCTGTTGTACAAAGGAGAATACACTTGCCCGAGATAGCCCTTATGCTGGGGCAATCTTTGATATGAGGCTTTGTAAGACTTTTCATGTTCGGGAAGTGATACCCTTTGAATGATAAAACAAGTGCTGGGAACAGAGCACTTAGCCAACACAGGGCTCAGACAAACAAGGACAATGATAGAAGAGAACTTTTAATTCAAATTGGTGGCAATTGCAAAAAATAAGGTTGCTCGCTTATGGATTCTTGGAAAGGTTTCAGCCATAGACAAAGTTATCCCGTGGTCCTAGGTCAATGGTAGAGCTAATTCAGAGGTTGATGAATCTCCCGATCTCCCCAATTCTGAATGTCTGGAGGCTAGTGCAGCAGAACAATTGAATACACTGCACAAAGAGGTTCGTGAATGATCTGTAAATTGGATCTTGAGGCATGATCAGAAGATCAGTTATAGAAGGCATGAGTTTTCCACAGTCCATGACAGTAAATGAGATTGCCTCTGGATTCAACTGTGTATATTTTTGTATCAAAAGAAACGTTTCGGATCATGCTCAATGATCCATCATCAGGAATAGGATAGTTGAAGATTGGATAGCAGACTAGAACTTATAAAGGAGTGAGAGGTAGAAAGGCACGAAGAACGAAGGGTTAGAGGTGCAGAGAGAGAAATGAAGAAAAAGAAACAGAAAAAGAAGAAAAATGTGATAAAAACATGGCAATGATGCACCAACCAAATAAGCTAATAATAGTATAAGAACAAGCAACTATATATAATGCAAAAGAATGGACAATGCATACCAATGAAATAAGGTGTATATGTATAATGTAAACAGTAAATAAAAGAAATCAATAATACATGTGCCTATAACAAATATGTAAGAAACATAAATGAGTATAAGAGGGAGAGAGACAATAATACATGATAAATGAAAGTGAATAGTTATAATATAAACAGTAAATAAAAAAGAAAACAATAATACATGTACAAACAACAATTATGTAAGATACATATAAGAATATAAGAGGGAAAAGAAACAATAATACATGTATATAAATGTAATAAATAGAACATATAACGAATACATATAATACAATTATATGTACATAACACCTATGTGTAGTATCTGTGTAGTGTAAGTGATATCCATCTAATAAGTATAATATATGAATAAATAAAACGAAACAAATGTAATAAGATATAATATAGATATTTATGTATATGCATACTTGTAATGGCTTATATATATCACAAAACACACACACCCACATATATATAAACAAAGGGAAAGAAACAATAGTGCATATGCATATATATAATGCAAATCACAACTAGCAAGTATGAGTAAATAGTACATATAATAAAGTATATGATACATATCTAATATATATAATAACTATAAATAAAATTATATGTAATGGCATAAATATAAGTGAGAAGGAGAAAGAAATCCAACTAATAAGTATAAATTCCGAATAAATAAAACGAAACAAGGGTAATAAGATATGATATAGATATTTATAAGTATACATGTAATTACCTATATGTGAAGTGCAAATGATGTCCATCAAATAAGTATAATATATGAATAAATAAGACGAAACAAAAGTATTGAGATATAATATAGATATTTATGTATATGTAAACAAGTAAATACTTATATATATAACAAAGCACACCACACACACACACACACACACATATACATATAACAAAGGGAAAGAAACAACCATGCATTTGTATATATATAATACAACTCACAATTATCAAGTAAGTGCAAATAGTACCTATAATAAAGCCTATGATACATAATATTAAATAAAAACCTATAAATAGAAGCCAGTACAAAAACATAAATATAAGTAAGAAGGTGAATGAGTTAAGCGCCTCAAGACGGGAAAGAAGCATCAATGCCCACAAAAGGGCCAGACAAAACCATGAGAAGAAAGAAAGAGAGAGTGTAGGAGAAAGATACGAGCAAACCAACAAAAAGACTATCAAAATATACACACGCACAAAATTATCCATGCATACACACATAAAGAAGATAGAAGGGAAGGACAAGAAGAGAGGGGGGGAAGGGGAGCGGAGGGGGTTGGGTTGAGTGAGGGAAAAGAAAAGAGACGGAGGGCTATAGGTAATGATGACAATTTAGAGGAGGGAAAGATATGGCTCGGGGAGGAGGGAGGAAGAGGAAGAGGAAGGGATGGGTGGGGTAAAGTGGTTGGGAGAGTCATGAAGGAGAAGAGTGTGGCTGCAGGGAGTGCAACAAAGGTTGCCAGGTTGGGCTAAGAAGCCAGCCCTCATCACGATTCAGATTGGTGGCGTGACTTTTAATGAAGATAGCTTCTTGGAGTTTCCTCTTGAAAAAGCAATCTTCTTTGACTAAAACTTGGATGTTCTCAAGACAAATGTGGTGTTTGGTGTTGAAAGAGTGCTCGGCCAAGGCTGATTTGGAGGTACGATCATGTCTGATGTCTGCACTATGTTCTTTGATTCTCGTGCTAATGGATCGTCCTGTTTCACCAATATATGGAGTCCCACAGGAGCACTCAATCTTATAGACCCCGGAGTTGATTAGATTATTTCTGGGATCTTTGGTGGAAGGGATTAGATTCCTCAGCGTGGAGAGAGGTTTGAAGGTACATGAGAGGTCTTTCTTGTGTAGTATTCTAGAGATTTTATTTGAGAGGCCCTCAATGTAGGGTTTAGGCTTGGGGTTAACCCGGTTCTTAACAAGGGTAAAGGCACGAGAGATAACCCTATTGCGATACCCATTCAACTTAAAAACCCGCATAAGGTGTGCGAGTTCTTGGTCAATGTGATCCTTGTCACAAATGCGAAAAGCGTGAGTGGCAAGTGTCTTAAGAACACTCGCTTTTTGGGCTGGATGGTGGTGAGAAGACGCATGAAGGTAAAGGTCTGTGTGAGTGGATTTTCTGAAGACACTTCGGGCAAGGGAGCAATCCTTCTTCCTCATAATAAGGACGTCCAAGAAAGGAAGTTGGTTGTCCTTCTCGAGTTCTTTGGTGAATTGAATGCAATCCACCAAATTGTTGAGGTGAGAGTGGAAAAGCTCTAAAGTATCACGGCCATGAGGCCAACATATGTTGGTGTCATCGACATATCGTTTCCACCATCTGGGTTTGAGTGGGAATGAGTTAAGGGCTAATTCCTCAAAATGTTCCATATACAAGTTAGCAACAACGGGGGAAAGGAGAGAGCCCATGGCGACACCATCAGATTGCTTGTAGACCACATCTTGGAAGGTGAAGAATGTGGACCTGAGACACAACTCAACAAGAGAAGCAATCTCATCATTAGTTGTACGTCTAATGAGCTCAACTAAGTCAGACACCGGGACTTCGGTGAACAATGACACCACATCAGTTGTTGTCACTTTAAGTCAAGAAGATGACAGAAGACTCTGAATCCCTTGCTACAACCACGTTGAAGCCAACCAATTATTCCTCGGTAATGAAGATAACCTCGGGTTCATCCACAGCATCTTAGAGAAGTCAGAAAACAGGGGAAATTTGGAAAAAACAGAGTAAATGATGACACCACAGATTTAGGCAGAAAGCAGTTTTGGACTCACCCTGATGGTTTCATAACCAATCCAGCGGTTATGTAAGTGCCAGTCTACCTGAGGCAGCAGTTTCACCCGTATTGTCCATAGTCCATACAGGAAGACAAACAGTTGCAAACGTTGTCTCTTCCTCTCCCAGACGTTATGAGTGAAGAATTCTGCCCAAAGAAGGATTCTTCATGTTATTTAATCATTTGTAAGGCCTTGTGCAAAGGCTGCCTCACATTTTTTATCTTCCTATATGTTCATCTATGACTGTGATAGGTAGTAGAACAGGGATGTCAGAGTTGCAGACATGAACAAGAGTGGAACTCAATTATCATTAATGACATGAGTTCCAGATAATCATAGGGACATTAAAACCATTTGTCTGACTGAAAATACAGTGACATGAGGGATCTTGTCTCCCTCTTACTGGAGTCTTTCTCATTTACAGGTTTCTCCAAGTGGATATTCTGCTCTGTATCCAGTCCATTGTCTATGTTTGCATCTGTGGTTTTAATCCTCTTTCAGTAGTTTTACAATCTTGCTTGCATAGGTAGTTGACTGGAATGAATTCTAATTCTTGAACATTTTGAGCTTGATTTTGGTACTTGGAAGTGTTTGCTTTAAGCTGGTAATGAAAATCTGTAGTTGAAGAAGAGTGTAGTGGAATATCCACATTTGTTTACAGATCAGGAAAACCACCTAGAGGACCTTCGTATTGTTCATCAAAACAGTGTTCTGGGAGTTGCCAGCTTGGAAACCCTACCAGTCTTCACTGCTGACGGACTCACTCCTTCCCAAAGGTGCACGGTTATTGAGCTGAGTGTGAGATTCCACTCGCCACATAACCAGTAATAAGTATCAGAAGCTGCTGCTGCTCCGGCTAACCAATCTCCCTCCGATCAGATAGAGCCCTCTTGTTCTCCCCTCTCTCTTCTCCCGGTTTTATGTAAATCCACTTAAGGAATTGTTCTGTCACGTTCAGAACTGTAAATGTTTTGTTCAATAGCCTTCATCTTGTAGTTTAATATTATCAGTTTTTATTTCTACCTTTGTTTCAAGAATGTAATAGACAATAACCAAAACCCTTCCGTGGAACAGGACACAGAAATATGGAGCTCACGCTGTCATCTTAGAAGTCCGTTTTGATTTATCTACCATAGACTGGTACATGTAAATCTATGAAAAGAATAATACAGCAGGACAGCTGGTGATCATCTAGGAAAATCTATAAGTTTCTGTCATTTTGAACAACTGATTTCCTCACTTGTTATTCGGCCGTGTGAGGGACTATATGGAACCCTCAATTTACCAATTTAAAAAAAAAAATTAAAACCCTCAACTTTCAAGGCAATTGACAATTGACAATTGATTTGTAGTTCCGATTGCCAATTTCAACCAGAACACCGAGATCCCTTCATATATAGAGCAGAGTAAAGTGAAAGAAAAACCTTGCGGCTGGAATTGTAAGCATTGGGAGATGTCAGGCTAGTAGGCTTGGCGGGATCTTCCAAATCGTGATCGCCATGAATGAGCATCTCTCTCTCTTCCCTCGCCATCCCCGATGGACTCGCTGCCTTCTCCTCGCCCATCACTTGCTTTTATTTGCTCTTCTTCTTCTTCTTCCGCACACAACACCCTGCCTGTATAATGTTACTTCTTATCCTCTCCCATAATCACCCATCGCTGTCTTCTCTCACTTCCTGCGATTCGCGACAGAGTACTTGAAATTCTTCCCTTCGCCCCTCTTCCAACAAACAAATAATTAATCTTTATTGTTGCGTGTTTGACCGAGCTAGCTAATTTTCAAATTTCAAAAATCCGTAATTTTTGTCGATTTGGTTTCGCCAAGTAAATTTTGATATCAAAAGCTTCTCCCATTTTGGAAATGTGAAGCGGGTATTTTCAAATATTTAAAAAAAATGGTTGGTTAAAATATCAATTAATTATAGAAATGATATTGTAATGGTGAATTTTGCAGACCCATACCAATTACTATTTATTTTTGGGTCCATCAAAATTTTCCAAATATTTCAAAGTAACATTTCTTTTTTTTTTTTGGGACTGATTAGTTAGTGATTGTTCTCTTTTGGAACCCTGGCCCTTTGTGGGTTATTATCAAGGTTTTTTGTTGTGATGTGAAACTTTTCTGAGCTGCATATCTGTATGGGACTGGGACCCTTTTCCCAACTAAACATAATCAAAAACATTTCTTCTCGGCTATCATCTAATGAGGTAGATATTGAGGATGGTTCATGGACCCTTGTCCAAAAGCAAAAGAGGGCTCTTTCAGGTCCCCACCAAATGCTCCTCTATTCCCAAACATCTTTGAGGGAGGGAAAGAAAGCTTAATGTAGCCTTTTTGGCATCTTTTGCCACTTGCTTATGCTTGGTTTTTTTGTATTTGTTTTTTCCATAATAAATTTTATAGGTGGTTTTTCCACCTTTTGCCTAAAAATTCCACACATTCAACCTTATCCCATTCTTATTTGCACGTATTGCTATACATCCGTCATTACTATTCATTTATTATACCTATCATTGCACTTAGATTCACGCACCCATTCCCTACCTTGATATTTATTTCTTTTTATTCATAGTAAATCTTGTTGTGCTTAGGTTCAACACCATACAAAATTGACCCCTCAAATTCAAATTTTTTCAACTTTTTACCTTTTCACTAGTCGTTATAAGCCTACTCGATACATGGTTGCATGATTTATTGTTATATTTTGGTATTTAAAAACATTCAATGTGTAATTAATTCATAACAAAGGCATATCTGAAAATCCTAAGCATTACAGGAAAATCATTCTAGGAATATTTTGGCTTTAAACATTAAAAGCAACCATAATTTACATCAAAATCATCTAAGTCAGCTGCATGTGAGAGTGTATTGCCTTTGATATTCATCCACAATCATAAATCCAATTTAATCAAGGGGGTCAACCTAGGAGAACATGACCCTTGCAATCACGTGATCTCCCCAAGGTATTTTTCAATACTACCAGTCCTTACACAATTGTAAACATAAGAGATAAGGGCGACACACTTTTTAGAAGTCCACCATTAGCCAAATCAATCCCATAGGTTACAATATAGTTTCATGCATTAGGTCATTTCCGTAAGGCACAAGATTGATTACACATAACACAAATTCCACCTATAAAGAGTTTTACAACAATTCGTAATATGAGGCATTCCTCAAATCGTGAGCATTGATTTCTATACCATCAATAAGTGGAATATGCATGAGGTCAGTATTTAATTCTTCATTTTTGTTCCAAGAGCTAAGTGCCTAATCCTCCTCATTTATTTTCATATTCATTACACATCTACTTTCTTGATTTTGTTATTTGGGTTGATTATGTGTCTCTTGATAAGATTTAATTAATTAACCTAGATAACTCATAAGGAAAAGTATTTTTCTTTTATAGATAAATATCTTTCTAATTATAGAGGAGAAAAGTGTCTACTTCACTTTTTCACCTGCATGTTTTACGTTATTTTGCATTGGTGTCTTTGATGCATGATTATTACACATAATTTAGTTCTTTTGGTGCACTCACTTACCTTGGTCTTCAAATGGACACTTTGTTAAACTAAATCCTTTACTTCAAAATACTCTTAACTTAGTTCCCAACACCCTACCCTTCCTATAATGGATCATTAACATGATCATATCCCCTCAATTATATTGCAAGCACAATCACAACCCCAATTTTCAACATTCATATCATTGTTTGGGTAAGTGCAAGAAGTTGGGTCCACATAGAGGGGAAGTCACGGGCAAAAAAAATTCCTGACAGAAACGGGTACCCGTTTAGGAACGGGTGCCCGAGCCTAAACGAGTACCCATTTAGGAACCATGTGCCCGAGCCTAAACGAGTACCCGTTTAGGAACCGGTACCTGTCTTTATATAAATATTTGAATTTGAAAAAAAGCCCTGCGCGCTTTTTTGCCACACAAAAGGAACAGGTACATGTTTTAAAGCGGGTACCTGTTCATAACGAGTACCCGTTTTAGAATGGGTGCTCGTTTTACAACAGGTACCTATTCATAACAGGTACCCATTTTAGAATGGGTACCCGTTCCTAAAATCTTAGGCTCGGGAAAGGCATGGTAAGCCAACCCCTTACCTTGGACCTGCAAGTTTCTAAGTACAGAACAAGAGAAAAGACTGAGTTTACCTATATGGCTGACGACATTTTTTTCTAATTTTTTTTACGAAATTGAAACCCATTACAGACGACAGTGTCTAGTTTTCAAATATATTTTTTTTATTAGACTTGTTTTTCTATTTATTATTTAATTTATGAGCAAACTAGTCCAAAAACTTGAAATGACAGGTGTTTGTATTTTTTAATAACTATTGATTTTTAAAGTTTTTTTTTTTTAAATTATATGTCATCAATCTACACATCATTCTTTACACAATGAAAAAAAAAATATTTTATGATTAGTTTTGGTCAAATTATGTTGGTCGTACACGAGAGGTTTTTGAAAACAGTAATTAGGGCCAATTAAAAATTAATAAAAAAAATATATTTAGAAAAAAATTAAGGGAGGGAAAGAAAGCTTAATGTAGCCTTTTTGGCATCTTTTGCCACTTGCTTATGCCTGATTTTTTTGTATTTGTTTTTCCATTAATAAATTTTATAGGTGGTTTTTCCACCTTTTGCCTAAAACTAAAAATAAAAATTTCCCAATACTTCCACACATTCAACCTTATCACATTCTTATTTGCACGTATTGCTATACATCCATCATTACTATTCATTTATTGTACCTATCATTGCACTTAGATTCACGCACCCATTCCCTACCTTGATATTTATGTCTTTTTATTCATAGTAAATCTTGTTGTGCTTAGGTTCAACACCATACAAAATTGACCCCTCCAATTCAAAAATTCAAATTCAAATTTTTTCAACTTTTTACCTTTTCACTAGTCGTTATAAGCCTACTCGATACATGGTTGCATGATTTATTGTTATATTTTGGTATTTAAAAACATTCAATGTGTAATTAATTCATAACAAAGGCATATCTGAAAATCCTAATCATTATAGGAAAATCATTCTAGGAATATTTTGGCTTTAAACATTAAAAGCAACCATAATCTACATCAATATCATCTAAGTCACCTGCATGTGAGAGTGCTGCCATTGATATTCATCCACAATCATAAATCTAATTTAATAAAGGGGGTCAACCTAGGAGAACATGACCCTTGCAATCAAGTGATCTCCCCAAGGTATTTTTCAATACTACCAATCCTTACATAATTGTAAACATAAGAGATAAGGGCAACACACTTTTTAGCAGTCCACCATTAGCCAAATCAATCCCATAGGTTACAATATAGTTTCATGCATTAGGTCATTTCTGCAAGGCACAAGATTGATTACACATAACACAAATTCCACCTATAAAGAATTTTACAACAGTTCATAATATGAGGCATTCCTCAAATCATGAGCATTGATTTCTATACCATCAACAAGTGGAATCTACATGACGTCAGTATTTAATTCTTCATTGTTGTTCCAAGAGCTAAGTGCCTAATCCTCCTCATTTATTTTCATATTCATTACACATCTACTTTCTTGATTTTTTTATTTGGGTTGATTATGTGTCTCTTGATAAGATTTAATTAATTAACCTAGATAACTCATAAGGAAAAGTATTTTTCTTTTATAGATAAATATCTTTCTAATTATAGAGGAGAAAAGTGTCTACTTCACTTTTTCACCTGCATGTTTTACGTTATTTTGCATTGGTGTCTTTGATGCATGATTATTACACATAATTTAGTTCTTTTGGTGCACTCACTTACCTTAGTCTTTAAATGGACACTTTGTTAAACTAAATCCTTTACTTCAAAATACTCTTAACTTAGTTCCCAACACCCTACCCTTCCTATAATGGATCATTAACATGATCATATCCCCTCAATTATATTGCAAGCACAATCACAACCCCAATTTCTAACATTCATATTCTTGTTTGGGTAAGTGCAAGAAGTTGGGTCCACATAGAGGGGAAGTCACGGGCAAAAAAAATTCCTGACAGAAATGGGTACCCATTTAGGAATGGGTGCCCGAGCCTAAATGGGTACCCACTTAGGAATGGGTACCTGTTTGGGAACCGTGTGCTCGAGCCTAAATGAGTACCCGTTTAGGAACGGGTACCTATTTTTATATAGATATTTGAATTTGAAAAAAAAACCTGCGTGTTTTTTTCCCACACAAAAGGAACAGGTACTCGTTTTAAAATGGGTACCTGTTCATAACAGGTACCTATTTTAGAATGGGTACCCGTTCCTAAAAACTTAGGCTTGGGAAAGGCACGGTAAGCCAACCCCTTGCCTTGGACCTGCAAGTTTCTTTCTAAGTATAAAACAAGAGAAAAGACTAAGTTTACCTATATGGCTAACGACATTTTTTTCTTAATTTTTTTACGAAATTGAAACCCATTACAGACGACAGTGTCTAGTTTTCAAATATGTAATTTTTTTTATTGGACTTGTTTTTTTATTTATTATTTAATTTATGAGCAAACTATTCCAAAAACTTAAAATGACAGGTGTTTGTATTTTTTTAATAACGTTTGATTTTTAAAGTTTTTTTTTTAAATTATATGTCATCAATCTACACATCATTTTTTACATAATGAAAAAAAAATCATTTTATGATTAGTTTTGGTCAAATTATGTTGGTCGTACACGAGAGGTTTTTGAAAACAACAATTAAGGCCAATAAAAAATTAATAAAAACAATATTTAGAAAAAAATTATAAAAAAATATCCTCATCAATCTTCACTATACTACACATCTTTCCCCAGAAAAATACTTTTATTTAGGTCAAATTATGTTGGTCGTACACGTGCATGGTATGGTTAAAAAAAGTGACTTTTAAACAGTGGTTTTTAGAAATGCCTATTGAAAATTAATTTGTATCATCTGGGTATTAAAATAAATTACATATTTGGAAACTAGACTCCGAGTACTACATTTCAGTTTCTAACTTTTTTTGAGATTCAATCTTTAAGTGCCTCAAATGTTTAGGTCAATTGTGACAAATTCTGAAAATCAGGGAAAACACTTCCACTTTTTGGCCAAAAAGTGGACCCAACTTCTTGCACTGACCCGTTTTCTAAGGCTAACAATTCTAGGCTATGACCTTTGTTTGTTAGTGCGGGCACTAAAAACTTTAATTTGTGCATCTAGGGTTGTGTATTTAAAAGCATCACCTTAGGACACTTTTCATTGTCGATGATCAAGAGAATAATTTATCACTCACATAAATCACACAAATCAGTCATAACCACACATCTACTCTTTAACACTCACTACCTCCTATATATACCCTACTTATGCATTGGATATCACCCAGGATAACTTGGGTACCTAATTATATCACCTAGGCCGACTTAAATATCTAAATAAGATTGTAATAATGATCATATAACTTAATTAAGAGCTGAGGTATCCACAAGCCAACTACTCGTAACCCTATACACGATATAATATTAAGGGCATAGCATGACCCCCTCTTGAGAGAAGAATTGTCCTCAACTCTAACCAAGTGTGGATGCTTCTATATAAAATCTTCAACATCCCATGTGGCATCTTCAATTGCCAAATTCTTTTGTTGGATGAGGTAGACTATTTGAGGTCCCAACTTTTTTGTGCATGTCTGGAGAATTAACTCTGGATCTAAAATGATCCTTCCATCTTCATGGAGCTTTGGAAACACTATTTAGGATGAAACTTTGTGTCCATTAACCTTCTCTAATCTAGAGACACAAAAGACTAGATGTATCTTTTTTTACTTAGGTAACCTCAACTTGTATGTTATGCCATCAGTCCTTTGTGAACCTTTATGAGGCCCATACAAATCAAGTGCCCACTTGTTATCCAACAGCTGGTGTTTCAAGGATAATGACTTATATGGATTTTGCTAGCATTGAATGTGATCATCAACTACTCTCACCTTAGTGTGTGCCTATAAGGGAGGAGTGATGGATGGTGGAAGGTTCTCTAGTAATTGAAGTGTTTCTGGAAAAACTATGTCTTGCTTTTTTGCCTCACCTGAAGTGTTCTCTAGTAGTTGATTGGCTTGACCATTCTCATTATTAGGAGGCCCTTTTTTGGCATATCCCCAAAATTGTAATTGCTTGCAAAACAAGTGATGCAAGAACCTTTGGTTGTTGCACTTCCAATGATAATAATTGAACCATACCTCTATCCACATTTTTAAGCATCTTTTGCATTTGGTGTGTGTTTACAATCTGTGGACTCTTTGCATGCAACCATCTTAGCTCAAATTTTCAACCCTCTAAGTAGAAATGCATGAATAGCTCCTGGAAATTCATCACTATTGTGCCCAAGGTAGTGATCCATTGGACTCCCAAAATAATGTCTACTCTAGCCATGGGTATAGAAAACATAGAGCAAACTATCATGTAGTCTCTCATGGTGAGTTTAATACTATGGCATTTCCTTGAACAATTGATTATATCACCATCTACAATAATAACCTAGAATTTTGGGGCAGAGTAGAAAAAATAATTTAATTATGTTGCTAATTTATTGTTGATGAAGTTATGCATACTCCTTGAATCAATCAATATTGTTACCTTTTGTTGTTTAAGAAAACCCCTTACCTTAAGTGTTTGTGGGTTGTTGATACCTAATAGTGCATGACAAGAGATAGTTGGTTGGACATCTTCTGATTCTTCTACTACCACCACTGACTTGTCTTCATCCTTTTATTTGTCATAAGTAGCCTCAATGTAGAACAACTTCTTCTCATAACATTTATGTCCTCTACTATATTTTCCATCATAGTTGAAACATAACCCTTTGGCCTTTTTTACTTCAATTTTTTGAGGTGTCAATCTAATAGGTTGAAGAAATTATGATGCAGGAGCCCTTCCATCTTTGTTGCTAGGGAGTTCCTCCCTTCAGTTAGCCAAAAAATTCTCCTTGACTTTCCTTGCCATAATCATTGCTTGGGACATAGAATTCAGATGGAACATGTGTACCTCATATTTGATGTGGGACCTTTAAACCCCCTAAAAATAATTCCTTCAAAATTTCTCCTATAACATTTCCCACTCTTAAATACAAGGTTTGTAATTGTTGAGCATAGTCCTTGACCATACCTATTTGCTTCAATTTGGGGAGTTGGTTGAAGTAGCTATCCATAAAATTATCTCCATAATGTGTAGTGAGTTTCTCTTGAAAAGTTGACCATGTGTCCACACGACCCATCTTTTTCTTCTCTTCACATAACTAATGATACCAAATGAATTGGTGTAGTTCCAAGTATAAAGATGTTATTACCACCTTTTGTTACATGGAACATGTTGAAGATCAAAGAATTACTCCACTTGGTAGAGCCAATTGGTTGGATCCTTGCCATCAAACTTCCACATATCCATCTTTGGTGTGAAATTCCTTGGCATAGAATTATTTGGGGGATGATCCATCTTAGGATCTGAGTCAAACCCAAAAGAATCATGTCCTTTAGAATAATCATCTTCTTCCCAAATATTATGATGTGAATTCATTGTCTTAGAGGTCATAAAACTCTCAAGAGAATCAATTTTTTTATTATTGTCTGGATCTCGTCACTCTTCGCAAACCCTTTCATTTGCTCCACCAATTATAACTTGATTTTATTCTTCATATTGTTGGTTTCTTACCTCATTTGTTCCCTTATAGATTCATTGTCTATGGGACCAATCTCCTCAATTCCCATATCATTATTGCCTCAAGATTTTCCAAGTGTGACAAAATTCTTTTTGTCCCTTATTGCAAGCCCACCATGATGGAGAAAAATGATTTTGAAACAAATCACATAAAAAATTTAAATTCTCTAAAATTTTTACTATAACTTACTTGGGCATAGATCTTGCATTGCAGATAAATCTCTAAGAAATTCGCTAATTTGCAACCTTAAGGGCAAATTTGGTGGAAACACTAATTTTGCAATAACTTCTTCAGATCTTCTCCAAATGGCCTCAAGTTTTGAATGTGGTAGATTCAATATGTCCTTGAAAAACCCTTTAAAAATAGGAAAAAAGCTACCAAAACAAGAGAGATATGTGCTTCCCAAAATGACCTCCAAAATTGAAAAAAATTGTCTTCTTTCTTGCCTTCAAGGTGCTAAAATCACTCTCTGATACCACTTGATAAGATCTACAAATATAATAATAGGAATAATACAATGTAGAATATATATCTCACACAACACAAGAGATATTTGTGGGCCAAGATACCATAATATCCAATAAATGTAGAAATAGAATAAACCCTTGAGACCATACAATACTCCTTATGGAAGAAGCCACTCCACACTATATCTCCAAGAGATCCCAAACACAATATCATACTCAACACATATCCTTACAATGATATTCAACTTCTTTATATACCACCTCCTAATAATATAATGGAGGGGTATTCCCATTGAAGACCTACTCATCGCCTAATATAAATAAATACACAAGTTGTACACATGACCCAATATAACTAACTAAAGGGGCGTGTGCCACAAGTCAACATCTTCATCCACCTAAATACATTATAATATCATATCCCTAGGTAGATAACATTTAACTTCAACATAATTAGTAATCAACAATTGACATCTAATGTCATCTTTCCAAAGTTGTCTAAAATTCACAACTTCCATTGAACATAATTTACATCACACATTTGCTTGCATCAAACTTAGTTGGTATCAAATGCAACTATCAACTCATTCACATCCATTACCACCACTTATCTCTTTTTTGTTATTGTTAAATTAAGATAGGAACCAAACTCAGGGTTAAGGAAGTTTCATACTTTCAACACCCATATAAGGCTCCCAATGGTGCTCTTCAGCACCACATTGTTTTAATCACACATATAACACTCAAGTGAGTCTCTCCTATAGGTATTAAAGATCAATTTCATCAAACAAGATTGTGCTAATTGGACTAGATTATCGGTGAAATCTAATTTATCATGTCGACCTATATGCCTTTTTCATACTTACAGACAACTCTAACCCCTTTAAATTTAATACAATGTAGTCATGTTTAAAACAATAGTATAGTTAATTTGTTACATCCCCAACTTGCAATTAGACTTAGTCATTAACTTTGCATGATAATCGGGAGGATTAGTCATAGTTAACTGATTTGATATTGTAGAAATATTTGATTTGAACATTGTTAATGATGTTAGTAATTGATGTTAATTAGTTTTAAACATTAATTACTTTATATTATGAGATATGATTATGATGCACTGATCGTGATTTTGTGGTCTTGGGTGTGAACAGGAAAAATTAACGACCTTCGAAGAAGGAAGGAGGGTATCATCCTGGAGGAAGGGTTAGATGTCGAGAAAACAAGGTGGATTAGTCATCTAAGTATCAGTTTCTATGTCCTTCTGAATCCCTTGTAAGTCGTCATGAATCATGTCTTCCTTCATAGTAATTCATTCTTGTGAGTCATTTTGTCGATGGTGTTTTGATGACTAGACGACATTCATGGAATGTCTCAAGATGTATGATATTCGAGTTAAGAGTTGATGAGATTTCTCATCACCCTATTCTTAAATAGGGATATTAATTCTTTATTTTCTAGTCATTTGACTAAAGTTTACCGTTGATGTTGGTTGATGTTGGGGGAGTATTACTCGATCCCGATTATCCTAAGATTTTAGTGTGATATCTATTGCTTTCATCTTTAAGATAATTTTGAATATTATAATAGATCTTCAACCCATGTTATTTGTCGAGGGTATTTTTATATAATTATATATGGACCTCTTTTGAGGTTGATGTTAATAACTCTTGACTATGTTATTTACTACCTTATCTTATCTTATTCTTACCTCATCAATATCCTTAAACCCACAAGGAGTGGGAAAGGAGAGATAATAGGTTGAGTGGGCTGCGTGGATTAAAGATCCTGCAACGTGGCAAGCCCAAATCGCATGCAAAGAACATGCTTTGGTTAGTTATCAAATGCTATCTTGGTGTCTATGGCGAGGGGCTCAATTGAAGTCTACAATTCTTTTTTTTTTTCTTGGGTGAGAGACTTCGAGGAGGAAGTGGGTGTGCGGGTAGTGAACACTGGAAAAACTATAGTCTATTGTTGCAGAGAACTACAGTCGAGGAGAACAACTAGAGTAACCAGAAAAGCTCAAGCTCTATGAGCTACATCCTTATCTCTGTGAAATATTTATAGGTATCTCTAATCTAGAGCCCTCGGCTCATATGATTACATGACTGCAATACAGTTTAAAATCCTTTCATTTGAAAGTAACATCGACACTACCAACTAAAGGAATAAGTAATGCATTGCTCTTAACGTATAGAGTTGAGACTATATATTCATTTGTGCATATTAATAATTGTTATGAGTGGTCGAAGGATCTTGGAGCCTCAATGAAATATAATTCTTGATATTTTGAAACTTACTGCTCTATAGTGGCACTCAGCCAACTTGAGGTCATAAACCCTATGTGGGATTGCATGCATGAGCACCTACAAGATATTGATATTTCTATGCACCATGCATCTTTGATGATGTCTTCTTTTATTTTGTTTATCAACTGATAATTCCTGCAAACTTTTAAATGCTTATGAGCCTGATAGGGGAACATTCTGTAATGAATGGTTAATGGTTGGTATCGGCCTAAGGAACAGTCCATACCATTATTTTTGATGGTCACAGCCATGATTAAGTTTAAACATAGTAAACCCAACATAACTTGGGTCGAGTCATTACACTCGATACCTTACCTTGCCTGTTCGATAGTAAAAGATGACATGAATCGAATGGCTATCCATATATTTATATCTTGTGAATATAATGACTCTTCGAGGAGAGTAATAGAGTACTATTCTTTTACTATCATGATAATGTTTGCATGATAGTCGAGACTTCAATAGTGTCATCATTAAGAAGTAGAATCTTGACATATTCTTTAATATAAGAAACCTACCCTAGTTCTATTAGAAGCTAGTGGTTATCTACGAGAAGAATGCCAACTTTATTAATGGCAGTTATGTTTTTATATTTAGACTTAATGAAAGATTCTTGAAGAACTTAGAAGGGTTTGACTCTATGAGTCTTTATGATACTTTAAAAGATACTATGATTTGAGCCTTTACTATTTATTATGAACTGAATTACAACCTTGACAATAAGTAAATAAAGTAAACATTGACTGAGTAGGGTGAGTGTTGAAAACAAGAATGTAATCATTGTTCAAGAAAATGGGAGAAGGTGACATGGAGTCACTAGTTCCTGAGTATCTATGAAATCAAGAACCTAAGTATGGGTTTTTAAGATAACGATCGAGTGTCCAAGGATTGGACTTAGATGTATCGAAACCTAATTATACTAGACCAAGAATGGTCGACTTTGATATGATTTACAAGATGGAACAAGGTGGAAAGTGATAGGGAGACCTATGGGTTTAGCAAACCTATCTTGACACAACACTTCAAGACCTATATCAATCCCAAGTCTCCCTACCAATTCAAGTGCTCAAAGACATTTTCTGCCCCAAAATGCCTATATCAACCTAACCAGTCTATTACAGAGGTGAAAGACCTGTTTGTCTGTTGTTCCCAATACAGACATTGCTTACTTGGTGTGAGGTATTCTTCTTTACCCTCACTGTTTCCAAGATTCCTAATCTCCAAGGCTCATAGCCTTCTTGAGCCCATTATCAGCCCTCCTCTTCGGGTCCAGGGTTCTGATTGCTTGGTACTCAATTCTTCCACTCTGTTTTCACCTCTGTCTCTTAGACTGCAACTTGCATACTAGCCGGGCTATGGCACAGCTCGCCTAGTACAAGTTCACATGGCCTCTCTCTGTCAACCCATACACAACAACAGAAAGAAAAACTAAAAAAAGAGACTCTGTTTGATTTCCCCCCATGACTGTACAAAGAATATGCGAGGACATCAAACTAGAGTCATTATGTACAAACTGAAACAAAACTAATAGGAATTAAACTGTCTACTCTACTACAAACCAGATTATGCAAGTACTCTACAGATAAAATTCAAATGGATTCAACTGTCAATGTTTTTATTATCAGAAGTTCCTCTATTACATTCACGGCATCTCAGGCTTCAAAACGTTCCAACCCCTTTTACAAAGCAAAAACTAGCTTTTAAATTGTTCAGCTTCCTTTTAGTTATCGAACAATTAGGTTTTCTGTCTATTCGGCTCCCATCGGTAAAATAGATTCTTTGTCTCACCGATCATATTCTTCCCCTGTCGATATGCATCCTATCGATACATTATTATTGGCCAGACATCGTGACTTTCGCACCGAAATGCTCCTTCCCCTTTCCATCGGCCTGATCCACCTTATCGGCCACCACTTAACTTCTCCCGCCGAGAGACCATTTCTCTCTGACGGCTAAAGTATTCATCGCTCAGACGTTACACTGTCGGCGTAGCTTTTCCTTGGTTTGCCAATGTTTATTGTTACTCCGATGGACCTAACAACCCCCTCATCGGTCAGACCACATTCTATCGGCAAACCTCAAATTTGTCCCGCCGATATCAGCGGTCATGCCGATGCTCCTTCTATCGGCGTAACTTCGCCGTTCGCTACAACTTCGAAAGGCGTCACCGATAGGTTCTCTCACACCGAAATGCATTCTCCATCGGCCAGACTTGTGGTTGTCGGTGAAACTATTTCCTTTCGCTCCGATATCGATAGTCTTGCCGACCATTCTAACCCATCGGCTTGACATACAGCATCGGCCAATTCGTCCCGCATCGGTTAGACCACATTCTATCGGCAAACCTCAAATTTGTCCCGCCGATATCAGCGGTCATGCCGATGCTCCTTCTATCGGCGTAACTTCGCCGTTCGCTACAACTTCGAAAGGCGTCGCCGATAGGTTCTCTCACACCGATGAATTTCAAAAGTGAATAAGTATAAACTTCTTCCCGCTCTGCCCTATTTTGAAAATTCAAAACATCACAACAAAATGCAAGCATATATACACATGGGCTCCAAGCCCTTGGTGCTCCTGCACCATACTCCCCCTACGTGGAAGAAGTCAAGTCACCTCCGGTGACAACAAGGCAAAATCAATGTCCCGTTTCTTGAACTCTGACTCTGCAATCCAGGTAGCCTCTGCTTCAGGCAACTGTTTCCACTTGATCAGGTGCTCCATGTACACACCATGTCTGGTCTGCTTCTGCACGCGAGAATCCAAAATTCTCTCAGCCTGTGGTGTGATTTTTGGAGGCAAGGTGACATCATTCACTGTCTGTGTAGCTTCTGCACAAGATTCCCCTACTGCTGAATGAGGACCTTTATATGGCACCAAGTCCTGAACATTGAACACTGGGGAAATTGCCAAGTCTGCTGGTAAATCAATCCTATAGGCATTGTTGCCATACTTGTTCAGAATTCTGCAAGGACCAATCCGTCTCATCTGCAATTTGGTTGGTATCCCTTTCTGTAATCTGGCTTTGTTCAAATGAACCATGACCAAATCACCAACTGCAAATTGAATATCCTTTCTGTGTGCATCTACCCTATCTTTGATTTTCAGGGTGTTTTCCATTAATTGCTGCTTCACTTGGTCATGAATCTCCTTCATAGACTGTGCAAAATCCTGTGCATGACCACTTCTAAACTCCATGTCTCCAAGAATTCTGAGTTCACATACACCTCTAGGGTGCATTCCATAGACGATTTCAAAAGGACTCTTGCCAGTAGTCCTGTTCACACTGTCATTATAGGCAAATTCTGCCTGATAAATTACTTGATCCCAACTCTGTCCATATTCTTTTGTCAAACACCTTAACAGGTTGCCCAATGTCCTGTTCACCACTTCTGTTTGGCCATCTGTCTGTGGATGATATGCTGATCCAAAAGACAAATTTGTCCCTAACCTCTGCCATAGAGTTTTCCAGAAATGTCCCATGAACTTAGCATCTCTATCCGACACGATGCTTGTTGGGAGTCCATGAATTCTTATGACCTCTTTGAAAAACAAATGAGCTATATGACTAGCATCATGAGTCACCTTACAAGGAATGAAATGACTCATCTTGCTGAATCTATCAACAACTACAAAAATACTATCAAAACCAGTCTTAGTCTTTGGTAGACCAACTACAAAATCCATACTTACACAATCCCATGGTCTGGAAGGAATGGGTAATGGTTGATACAGTCCCGCATTTGAAGAAGTTCCCTTGGCCTTTTGACAGATGATACACTGCTCCACATACTTCCTAACGTCTTTGTGCATCTTCGGCCAATAGTAGAACCTCTGGACTAATTCCAATGTTTTGTTCAGACCAAAATGTCCACTCAAACTGCCATTATGCTTCTCCTGTATGAGATTTTCTCTCATGGATCCGTTTGGGACACACCACTGTCCACCTTTGAATAGCAAACCCTGCTGCAATGTGTAATCTGCAAATTCACTATGAAAGTGATTCTCAAAGTCTTGACAGACTTTGTATGCCTCAGCAAAATCTTCATCCTCCTTGTAGAGAGCTCTGAACTCTTCCATTCCTATGCTTCTTAGTTGCACTTCTTGTACTGTGAGCAACCTTCTGCTTAAAGCATCTGCTACTTTGTTGAGCTGTCCCTTCTTGTGCTTAATTGTAAATGTATAAGACTGCAAATACTCCATCCACTTGATATGCCTATGGCTCAACTTATCTTGTGAGTTCATAAAACTCAAAGCTTGATTGTCTGTATACACAACAAATTCCTTAGGTAGGAGGTAATGTCTCCATTTTCTAAGTGCTTGAACTAGAGCATAGAGCTCCAAGTCATATGAAGAATATCTACTCTTTGCTTCATTTAGCCTCTCACTGAAAAAGGCTACTGGTCTATTCTCTTGGCTGAGTACTGCCCCTACTGCAATATTGCTAGCATCACATTCTAAAGTAAACAACTTATCAAAACTCGGCAGCACTAACACTGGCTGTGTGGCTACTTCTTTCTTCAACAATTCAAAACTGTGATTAGCTGCTTGTGTCCATTGAAACTTTGTTTTCATTCCACCTTTGATCGTATCAAGCATGGGTGCACAAATAGCACTGAAATTCTTTATGAATTTTCTATAAAACTGAGCTAAACCATGAAAACTTCTCACCTCAGTTGCTGCTCTGGGAGTAGGCCAACTCAATATGGCTTCTATCTTTGACTTGTCCATTTTCAATTCTCCTTTGGACAACACAAAACCAAGGTATACCAATTCCTGCTTCATGAATTCACACTTCTCCAAATTTATGGTTAGTTGTTCATCATGTAACTTTTTCAAAACAGTATTTACATGTTCAAGATGCTCTTCTTTAGTTTGACTAAAAATCAAGATGTCATCTAGATAAACAACTACAAATTTACCCGTATAGTCCTTAAGGACTTCATTCATGAGCCTCATGAATGTGCTGGGAGCATTTGATAAACCAAATGGCATAACAAGCCACTCATACAGTCCTTCTGTAGTTTTGAAGGCTGTTTTCCACTCATCACCTTCCTTGATTCTAATCTGGTGATAACCACTTTTCAGGTCTATCTTAGTGAAATACTTAGCTCCTCCTAAACAGTCCATAAGATCTTCAATTCTGGGAATTGGAAATCTGTACCTTATGGTGATCTTATTGATAGCTCTGGAGTCCGTGCACAATCTCCATGTTCCTCCTTTCTTTGGTGCCAACACTGTAGGCACTGCACAAGGACTTATGCTTTTTCGAACTAACCCATGGTCAAGCAATTCTTGTACCTGTCTGGTTATCTCCTTATGTTGTTCTGGAGTCATTTTGTAAGGAGCCTTGTTAGGCAAAGATGCTCCTGGAATCAGATCTATCTGATGGCTTATAGTCCTCTGTGGAGGTAGTGTTGCTGGTGTTCCATCACTAATGATGTCCTTATACTGTTCCAGTATAGTCTGCATCTCTTTTGGGATCACTACCTTTTTTTCTCTCTTCTCCTCCTTAGGCTTCACTATGATAGCATAACCAATACCATCCTCCTTAAGAGTGTTCAAAAACTCTTTACCACTCACAACTAAGATACTAGGACTCTTAGTCTTATTTGCTTCTTCATCTTCCAAAGATTGAATTTTATAGGTGACACCATCTTTTTGAAAAGAATATGCATTCTTCTCACCATCATGTATGGCCTTCCGGTCAAACTGCCATGGTCTGCCCAATAAGAGATGACATGCATCCATAGGTAGGATATCACAAAGTACCTTGTCTTTGTATCCACCTATACCAAACTCTACCCAAGTTTGCTCATTGACTATCACATGTTGACCTTTATTTAACCATGTAACTCTATATGGATTTGAATGAGGTATTCTTTGCAAATTTAGTTTTCTAACTGCTTCATCAGACACTATATTATCAGTAGACCCTAAGTCTATGATTACTTGACATACCTTATTCATAATCTTGCATCTGATTCTAAATAATGCTCTCCTTTGGCTTGGTTCAGATTTCATTGGTTCTTTGATCAATGTTCTCCTTACCATGATGTTCTCTCCCACTTCTGAGGTTAGACTGACTTCAGGTGTTTTGCTGCTTGAAGCATCATCTTGCACATAATGATTTCTTTTGTCAACTCCTTGAGAAGAAGATGTGCCCTTATCAGGACACCTATATGCTGGATGGCCCAATTGACCACAATTGTAGCATTTCATAGTGGCAAAGTAGGATCCTCTGCCTGATCCTCCTGATCTTCCTCTGTTAGATCCCCTTCCTCTGTAGTTTCCTCTACTAGTCTCTCCACTCTGCTCTGTGAGTTTGGATTCTCCTTGGGGTCTTTGATCAGTATTTCTACCGCCATAATTTCCTCTTCCTCTGCTGTCTCTACCTCTTCCTCTTGATCTGCTGTTTGATTCTTGTTTCTTCTTGCTCTTCTCCTCTACCTTGAGTGCTAGCTGATAGCTTTGATGCACTGTTGTAGGGCTGAACAAGCTGATTTCCTCTTGAATACTCCATCTCAAACCATTGAGATATCTTGCTACTTTCACATTTTCCTCTTCCATCACCTTAGACCTCAGGCATAGTTTTTGAAACTCCTCAGTGTATGCACTGACATCTAATTCTCTTTGTCTCAAATTTTGTTGTTTCTTATACAACTGGACTTCATAATCTCTAGGCATGTATACCTCTTTGATTTTAGCCACCATACCCTTCCAAGTAGCTATAGGTTTCTTGTCTTCTTTCTCTCTTTCAGTTTGAACAAATTTCCACCATGTCAAGGCAGCTCCTCTGAGTCTTGATTTAGCCACCTTCACCTTTTGAGCTTCACTCACTCCATCACATTCAAAGTGATTTTCTAAACCTTCTATCCATTCCATAACCAAATCAGGTTCCATCTTTCCACTAAAAAGAGGAACTCCTTCCAATGACTTACCACTCATGGCTTTCAAGGCCTTCAAGAAAGGTTCTTCTTCCATCTTAGGATCAGGTGTGGGCTCTTCATCTTCTATAGACACACCTTTTTCCTTGTTTACTTTCTGCCTGACTTCTTCAGTCTTTTCCATCATTACACCTAGTCTACTTTCCATTTCTGCCAATCTTTCCCGTAGGAGTCTATTCTCCTCTTCTTGATCATCAACCTTCTTTGCTAACTCTGCATTAGTCACCATCTCTCTGGCTGAACCTACAGACTCACTTGAACTCGGTGATGACATACAACTTCTTCTATTCCAACCTAGGAATAGCCCAAATCTTTAATTTGGCTCTGATACCAATTTGATAGGGAGACCTATGGGTTTAGCAAACCTATCTTGACACAACACTTCAAGACCTATATCAATCCCAAGTCTCCCTACCAATTCAAGTGCTCAAAGACATTTTCTGCCCCAAAATGCCTATATCAACCTAACCAGTCTATTACAGAGGTGAAAGACCTGTTTGCCTGTTGTTCCCAATACAGACATTGCTTACTTGGTGTGAGGTATTCTTCTTTACCCTCACTGTTTCCAAGATTCCTAATCTCCAAGGCTCATAGCCTTCTTGAGCCCATTATCAGCCCTCCTCTCCAGGTCCAGGGTTCTGATTGCTTGGTACTCAATTCTTCCACTCTGTTTTCACCTCTGTCTCTTAGACTGCAACTTGCATACTAGCCGGGCTATGGCACAGCTCGCCTAGTACAAGTTCACATGGCCTCTCTCTGTCAACCCATACACAACAACAGAAAGAAAAACTAAAAAAAGAGACTCTGTTTGATTTCCCCCCATGACTGTACAAAGAATATGCGAGGACATCAAACTAGAGTCATTATGTACAAACAGAAACAAAACTAACAGGAATTAAACTGTCTACTCTACTACAAACCAGATTATGCAAGTACTCTACAGATAAAATTCAAATGGATTCAACTGTCAATGTTTTTATTATCAGAAGTTCCTCTATTACATTCACGGCATCTCAGGCTTCAAAACGTTCCAACCCCTTTTACAAAGCAAAAACTAGCTTTTAAATTGTTCGGCTTCCTTTTAGTTATCGAACAGTTAGGTTTTCTGTCTATTCGGCTCCCATCGGTAAAATAGATTCTTTGTCTCACCGATCATATTCTTCCCCTGTCGATATGCATCCTATCGATACATTATTATTGGCCAGACATCGTGACTTTCGCACCGAAATGCTCCTTCCCCTTTCCATCGGCCTGATCCACCTTATCGGCCACCACTTAACTTCTCCCGCCGAGAGACCATTTCTCTCTGACGGCTAAAGTATTCATCGCTCAGACGTTACACTGTCGACGTAGCTTTTCCTTGGTTTGCCGATGTTTATTGTTACTCCGATGGACCTAACAACCCCCTCATCGGTCAAACCACATTCTATCGGCAAACCTCAAATTTGTCCCGCCGATATCAGCGGTCATGCCGATGCTCCTTCTATCGGCGTAACTTCGCCGTTCGCTACGACTTCAAAAGGCGTCGCCAATAGGTTCTCTCACACCGAAATGCATTCTCCATCGGCCAGACTTGTGGTTGTCGGTGAAACTATTTCCTTTCGCTCCGATATCGATAGTCTTGCCGACCATTCTAACCCATCGGCTTGACATACAGCATCGGCCAATTCGTCCCTCATCGGTCAGACCACATTCTATCGGCAAACCTCAAATTTGTCCCGCCGATATCAGCGGTCATGCCGATGCTCCTTCTATCGGCGTAACTTCGCCGTTCGCTACAACTTCGAAAGGCGTCACCGATAGGTTCTCTCACACCGATGAATTTCAAAAGTGAATAAGTATAAACTTCTTCCCGCTCTGCCCTATTTTGAAAATTCAAAACATCGCAACAAAATGCAAACATATATACACATGGGCTCCAAGCCCTTGGTGCTCCTGCACCAGAAAGGAGTCACAAGTTTCTCATTATGAAGGTAACCTTTTCAGTTGTAACTAACCAGTGATGGGAGTCGAGTGCCCTTATATGGGCTATGTATCGAATTGATCCCACTTATTCTAGACCTAGAGTGAAAAGTCAATTTGAACTCACTGTAGGACATGACAACTTATAAGTTGAGTTAGGGTGGTGGACAATGACAATGTTCAATACATAATGTTTATGTATGAAAATCTTTGTCCAAAGTAATGCATTCGTCTCTGCATGCATTGTCGGTCCACAGTGCTCCAAATGGCCTAATGTCTCCAGTAGTGTCATACATAGTTAAAGTGGATCTATAGTTGCGCGACCGTGAGACATTAGGAAGGACACAACACCAAGTACTCAGATGGCTAACCCAAGGGTTCCTAATATCTAACCTTTCCGTGAAGGGTAGGGCCACTTCCAGCTTGGAAGTTGAGTGGGGGACCGCAGGTCCGTGGTTGGTGGAAAAGCACCAGGATGATGCTCTCCTTCCCAAGCATGAGACAAGTCGAGGCTTATGGAGACAGATGTCATTGGTTCCAGATACAGTGTTTGCTTTTATGACTAATTGGTCTATTGTAACGTATGAAATGATTATAATGCCTTGGGCATAACTTGTATATGAATAGTGATGATTATTCACTGATGATATGTAAATGATTATTGTTTTGTAAGCTTTGTTATATTCTGTTTAGAATAACATGCTTAATTGATGAAATGATAATGAATCATTTTGGTTAAGTTTGATTTGCATAATCATATTGCTAATTAATCTCTTGATTTAGATGAATGTTTAAGTTAAATCTTGAACATTAAGGAAAGCGATGATACATAATTAAAGTTGTGTTGTTTTCACATAATAATAGAAGTCTATAAGGAAGTTATTAATTTTAATGGGCAATTTTTAACATATACTGTCTTTCTTTATCTATTTGTATTTCTCTAAAGGAAAATGTTCAAACTGTAGCTTGTTTTCACTTTGATTCTTGCAAATGAATTTAATGCAGAAGCTATAGTTCGTATATTGAGTATTCTGAGTAAGATTATTTAATCAAAATAAGCCTTTGTCGATGGATTTATTGCACTGTAACATGAATTCATAGGTCAACTTATAAATTCATTAGAATTTATTTTATTTTTGGTGACGATATAATGCTAGATAGCTAAATTAATGTAACTTCTTGTTTAGATATACAAGAAATTGTATTCTTTGTTGAGTTTTTGAGTTGTTTAGTTTAATAGTATATTTCTTTTATGATGCCACTCCTTTTGTTTGAATGAATTGTATATTGTAAAGGCTATAGAGGCTATTCATATTTTTTATTTAATTCTTTTTAAAAATATGTGAATGCCTATATGGGTTCTTCTGTAGTTTTATTTATATGGGTTCTTCTGTGGTTTTATTTATATTGAAGCATGGAAATGCTTGTAAAAATGTTTTAGCATGGAAATTCTTCTAAAAATGTTTCAATAGGAAAATGCCTACCCAAGTTTTTATAAACAATTGATAATTTTGTTTTTAATATCTAGAATTTTTATAATTTTTAAAATTGGATTTCCACTAACAATTTTTTTTATAATCAATGTTTTGGATTAGAATATATAATCTTAGGCATTTATTCTCAAAAATTTTGTTACTACTATTACAAAAATCTAATCTCAAATTCTCTATTTGTAGGTATAATAAACTTCCTAACATGAAACCTAAGTTCAATGCTTGTGTTTTAAAATTTTAATTCAATAAAATTCCTCAATAGATAATTGTCTTCTTAGATACCATATTGGATGGCTTAATCATATTATCTATATGTCTCTCCCTTAAATATTTAAGATTATTTTTCTTTCTTTCTTTTTTTCTTTTTTATGTGTAATATATATGATTGAAATTAAATGGCTTTGTAGATTTTTATTAAAGAATACCACATATTTATTTATAGAGTTGAGTAATATGGTGCTGTCATGTCCCCTCTTTAGCTCTGTCTAGCAGAGACTTGAGAGTTGGTCTATCATCCAGGTTCCTGTAGGTCAGCAGAGTGGTTAGGGGACCTATCCAGAGGCAATGGAGCTTGGTAGGGAGCTTTACAGGCCTTTCCAGACAATTTGCGACAGTTTCCTATTTTTTAGGCTTTGACCGAGAGTTGACCAGGAGGCATCAAGGGACCTCCAGGAGCATTTTGGGAGTTTTGGTCACAGTTCCTATTTTTTAGGAGGTATCCCTATTTTTTAGGAAGGCACTGTCAGTTGGCCTGCCATGTGGCGACATCACCAGTGGCGCGGGCTACAGCAGTTTTTAGTTCAGAATGACCCGGTGATGGAATTGGAATAATTATTGAATATTAAAGTGTGGCTTTAATATTTAATAAAAATAAATTAAAGTGATTAATAATATCACTTCGTAATAAAATTTAATAAAGGGACCCCCCTCCTAGTTAACACATGTTGTGTTAAAAGGTGGACCTTTTATTAATGAGAAGTTGGACCCTCAACTTGGGCGCCCAACTTAGGAGACTTTAAATAAAGAAAAGAATCATTAAAAGATTCTTTTTTGATGCCACCCTAACCCTAAAAGTGGACGCCCATCTTGGGAAAAGGATAAAGTGCTTTGGAAGTTCTTTTGGAGGCATCTTTTGCATATTATTTTTGAAGCTTCATTACAGATCTGAACTCTGAGGAAGAGGGCAACAGCATATAGTCTCTTGGGAATGGAAACTCTCAGGGATTTTGGTGAATTGGACGACAACCCAGTTCATGCTTGTGGGAGGCCTACTCTGGGTCTTCTTTTGTGTATCATTGGACAGATTCTAGGGCATTCTATTGCAGATCTAAGCTTGCAGCAGTACCAAATCAACATTATTCTTCCGATCCTTCATTTTCAGTTGCATGCATAGCCTCTCCTAGGCCAATACCATCTTTGTATGCAAGTGGGGTTGCAAACCTAGTTTTACAATGAATACAAAATACAGATCTGATGGGTATGTGCTTCAAATTCTTAGTTGGTGCTTTTCTATCATTTAATTGTTATTTTTAGTTCATCCTTATATGAGATTTGCAGTTGCATGTATATTTATTTGCTATCTTGGCAAATACACAATTCAAGAAAACTGAAACCCCTTCTGCATCTTCTCTCTAGTCTGAAAGAACACAAAAAAATTAATAAAAATCATAAAACATTAAAAATCACAAAAACAAATACTTCATTTCAGCAAAGGAATCCATCAGGGATCTTTCAGGTGCTATTATAGTCTATCCAAGTATTTACCTTCTCCATTCCTCTCTTGATACTTGTTACATTTCAAAATTTGAAACAAATATTCTTAATTATAGCACATCCAAGTATTTACCTTCTCCATTCCCTTCTCTAGGTACTTGTTACATTTCAAAAATTTGAAACAAAAATTCTTAACTTTATATTATCAATATCTAAATATTCTATAGAAATCTTAATATTACAAATAAATAATTTAAGATGTATTTTAAATCTTTACACTAAAGGTGTTCCCTCACTCAAATAGATGACCTATCTTTGCCCATCTATGGTTCACATTGTCTGAGTACAATGCAAGATGATTGAAATTATCCTAGATGTTCATCATCATCAGTTTCCTTTCCACTGAGAACTATACATGTCGTCACTATCATCGTCAACCATTAATTTTTACTTGGAGAGAGTGTCAGAGGGAACATTTTTTACTCGATCTTGGATGACATTATGCAGCTTTAAATAGATGTTTTTTTTCATTTGGTGCTCCATATGGTGTTGTGACTCTCCACCCATTCTTTATGCAAACAAAATAAACAAGACATGTACTTATTTGGAGGGGAAGCATATAAAAGTGAAGGAATTATTATATTTTTATGTGACATAGGCCTTAAAAGGCTTTGTAAATTTACATCTATTGAGGGGGTATGATTTAAATGCCTTCTTTTATTTAACACTTTATAAGTTTTTAAAAATACTTTAATTGTATGTATAGACTATAATATTGTAAAATAAGATTATATATAATATAAATATAAATATTACACAAATAATATATCTAGTATAAAAAGTGAATAAATTATTATCTTTTTATGCTACACAGTGATGAAAATAGATTGTCATTGATGTCAAAAAGGTGTTGATATTGGCAGGAGTTGTTCATATTATCAGGATGTTGTTCATGGAGACCTAAAGAAGATCTCAGTTGGTGTTGGTATTGGTTCAGGATTGGTTTGTCATGGATCTCTGTTATCATTCTTCATGGTGACATAATGTATTTCACAATGTTGCCTTATTGTATTGTTTTCATCTCAAATCAGGAGAATAATGCCTTCATGGTAGTCTTGGGTTCTCAAATTTGACAATGGAAACATCTTCATATATAATGTCAGGAAGTTTTTCATCTTGGAATGTTGAAATGAAGTTTGTGTTCAAAGAGGCTATTCATTTCATACTCATGGCAGAAGGTTTAGGAGATGTGTCTTAGTGTCTATAATGTGTGATGACAGGAGGAATGAGTGTTGTTAAGATGCCTTCATTATACCTTCATTAGGATGTCTTCTATATGCTTCATGACACATTCATTGTGTAGCAGAAGGTTGGCATATGGCAGAGATTTAAGCTCTATAATGAGGTGTTAATTTAAGATACATGATGAAAGTTGACATAGGTGCTCATCATATTCAAGACTTCATGTTCTTTGAGGCATAGTTGTCATTCATGGCAGTAGGCATTGGTATTGATATTTATATTGTTTGAGCTTATGTTTTTGATGATATCAGTCATTCATAATCGTTGTTGGAAGAAGTGAGTCTATGGTTGTTGACACATGCTTCATGGTTCTCTTAGTTAACACATGCTTGGCAAGTTACAGAGGTGATTGTTGATTATGATATCATTGGTTTCAGTCTTGGCATAACAGTGACAATATCATTGTTATTATTGTGATCTGCTCAGTTTGCAATAATAATGAGCTTATTTAGTTTCTATATATCATTGGCATTGAGACAATTCTATCTCAGTATCTTTACGTGCTTTGTTTAAAAGCTAATTTTAAATTTATTCTAACTGTCACTATTGATAAGCACTTTATTTTATAAAAGGAAGTTGACTTCCTATCAAAGGTCACTGCCACTTAAGTGACCTGGTGGAGGGTTTAAGACCATGGGGCAACTGGCCCCTTCACCCCGCTAGATTGATCCTCCCGGTCTCCTCTTTGTGCACGGTAGTACCAAAAGAAATGAGTCATTTGAAATGAGCGCTAAAAAAGCGCCATTAAAAGGCTAAGTTTAAATGAATATTTGGTTCAAATTTTTTAGAAGACCATAACGAATTTGTGTGGAGCATCGAATAATTAAGGGGAGCTCGCATAAGCTATGGTTATGTTTTTTTTTTAATATAAGAAACTTTATGATCGGACCCTTTATGTCATTGAAGAAAGTGAGTTTAATATGTGTTGAAGGCTAAAGACTTATAAAAGAAAGTGAGCATTGAAAAGTCATTAAAGACTATATTTGGTGTGTGGGGTGCAAATTTGAAGAAAGATATAAAAGATTCTTTTTAGACTATTTTTAGTCTTTTCTAAAGGAGACTTTTATGGAGATTTTTGTGGAGCATGATTTGAATTTAGAAAACTTTTTACAAACTCCTATTTTAAAGGACCTGAGCTATTTGTAAGGGGTTTTTGATTTTTTAAAAAGGCAGAAGATTTATTTCTAAATCTTCATGGAGATTGGAGAGGCAAGATATGATTGTTTTAATTAGATTTGTGAAGATTTAATTGGAGAGTTTTTTATGAAGTTTTTTTTTTCTCCATTCACAATATTGTTTTAGATGAATTGTTTGTGCACAGAAGGTGAAAGATTTGGAGATTTTCGAAGAAGATTTTTTGAAGAAGAATATGAAGAGCATTTGAATTTGAATGGGGTTTTATTTTTTTTATGTTCTAATTTTTGTTTGGAGATGGTTTTTGCAGAGATGAAGAAGTTGAAGAGTTTTGAGATGAAGATAATGAAAAACAAAAATAAAGGAGATGAATTTGTTATCAAATGGAAGAGGAATATGAAGGATTTTGAAGAAGATTTATATGATTTATTTTTGTAGGTTCCAAATTGAGGTGTGTGTGTCATTGTGTATGTGAGATCATGTTTTGATAGAGAGAAGAAGATGAGCAGAGAGATGAAGAGTTTACAAATATAATCAGATGATCAGATGATTGGAGATGTGATCACAGAGATGGTACAGGAATTATCACAGAAAGAATTTGTTTTTATGATTTATTTCTTTTGCACAGATTGAAGAATATAATTTTGTAGTGAATTTGTTGTGAAAGATAAAGGGGAGGTATAAGGTTTTGCACTTGATTGAAACAGGGTAATCCCCTAATAAGATTTGTATGTGGACCCAAAGTGTTTGTAAAAATGTCAGCGAGACTTTCTGTATGGCAGTGAGGCTTGTAGGTCAGTGAGGCTTCTCTGTAGCCAGTGAGGCTTGCCTGGTCAGTGAGACCTTCATGTAACCAGTGAGGTTTTGAATAAGCCAGTGAGGCAATTTCATAGTGGTTTTTATTCCCCTTGAGGGTTTTCCACTCATCATATCTTGTGTTATATTTCTTATGTGTCTTCATTATCTGTGTTTAATGTCTTGATTCATGCCTTCAATATTATAATTGTACATCTGTGAGTTAATAAATAACTTTGTCTTTCTCTCTCTTTATCCTGTAAGTCAAAATGATTAAAATTGTAAAATTTATACAACATTGATTCACCCCCCCTCTCTCAGTGTTATCCTGGACTCCAACACACAAGTCTTAAAGGGCTTGGTAAATTTACACCTATTAAGGGGGCATATGATTTAAATGCCTTTTTTATTTAACACTTTATAAGTTATTTTAAAAGACTTTAATTATATGTATAGACTATAATATTATAAAATAAGATTATATATAATATAAATATAAATATTACATATATAATATATCTAATATAAATAGACAATTTTATATTATAATATTACATTAATAATATATTTTAAAATTTGCATTGTATCAAATATAAAATACACTACTAAATATAATTAAATATATATTTTATATATAAAATAGATACAGAACTACATAATAAATATACATGATATATATATAATTTAAATATACAAATTTATAATTTAATATATTTTTTTTAAATTATCTAGTCGATTATATTTGGCATGTGGAGAAGATCTTCAAGTTGGGAATCGGTCTCCCTTCCTTGATGTTTTATAGACCCAAGGAACGAAATGTTCCTCGAATGTAATAGTTTTCTATTTCTTCCTTTAAACACTTAAGCCTTTGTATATAAAGGCGATCAGTGTATGGTCATATGCATTTTATGTGATGGCTTATCCATATTATAACATAGCTTATAAGTATTTCTTTATATAATGCTTTACAAAAATTATTTTTGCATACTTATAAATTAAATGATTTACTAAATCCTATTTCAATTTAAACGATGCTTACATAAATCAAGCATAAAGCCTTGAACAAAATCACACATCTAACTATTATTCTAAATATACAGTTTCCTTGGATCGGTACCTTGTGGGTTTTCAAGAAAGGTGTAGAGGAAAACTAATGTGTTGTAGACTTAAATAAAATTCAGGGTTAAACCTAACTGAACTATCCACTATCATTGCATTCCTCAATTGAATTATCGACCAAGGAGCGTAAGCTTATGATGATGCCTACATTATCTATGCCTTCAAAACTCATTTCTATTCTAAGTTAACCTTATACAATTCTTATTTTGTCCAATTCTACTTACTAGAATGCACAGGAATGTAAAATAGTAAACATAAATGTAAAACAACAAAAATAGTCTAAAATTCCAGTTGCTACGGGTACCCTCAGCAGAAGCTGAAGATAACTGTATTCAACAGAAAATTATAGTTTTAATCTAAAGAACTCAAAATGATGAAAAGGCTAACACTAACCTCCAGACACTAACCTCCAGAGGATTAAAAACATGCACTCTGCTCATGAATCATAATTACTAGAAATATCAATCAAGATTTCTCACTTGTTTCACAATATAACACATGAGATGGAATGAAACAATTTAACTAAAAATGCATGAATAAATAAGAGAATACACAAAGTGAGAGTCAATACCTTGAGTGGCTAGCTCAGGGAACTATCTCACTTTTTCTGGAGATTAAATCTACTTCAGATCTTCACACATCCCATAACATACAGTTGAATTCAATTCATATCAAGGACAAGATCTTCTTCAAATTTTATTCAAAATTAGAACATGTCTGGAATAACTAATAATTGTAACAAAGTAACGGCCATATAGAAAGTAAAACATAACAACTAACTAATCAACGAACTCATCCCCTAACTTATTTAAAGATGGAAGAGTCTTATGCAACCTTCTAACTAATTGCGATCATCAATTCATCCCTGGACATCAGGATATTGTTTTCAACTTATTAACTGGAACAAAGGAAACAGAGTCCTATCCAAACATAAATTCTAACCATAACAACTCATAAAATAAAATTCATAAACTTCGGTGAGGCTTCTAGAATAAGTCTTCTTTCTCCCCTGTGTTTATTCTCCCATGATGGCCACATTTATCTCCAGCGATCGTCATGTCTGGCACTTGGACTACATTCTCATTAATTCCTCTATTCTACATTCTGTTGCAATTACTCCTCCTTGGATTCTTTATCTGGCTGCACAGGGTTAATCATCCTAGCATATATATACAAAACAACCTCTCATATTAAACTTATGAAATCCTATCTATATTACATGCATATCAACAATTTAAATCATCCATTTGATAATATAACCACCATATTTCATTTATCAACATAGGGTTAAAGTCTTTGGAAAGTATATATGAAACAACATAAAATAGAGATAATGTTTGTGAACTCTTTGCAGAACCATATAGAAAAGGTCTTAAGACATATGAAAATAGTATAAAAAGAAGCCAATATTTCATCCCAACATTCCCCCCAACTTAAACTTTTGCTTGTCCCTAAGCAAAATTAAAGAACTAGACATCTATGGCAGATAGTTATAATGCAAAGTACTTCTTCTGAGGTCTATGTCCTCCCTAACTCCTCTTCCCTGTTTGAGGTAGAACCCATTATAACATGCAAGTCTTTCCATCCTGATCAGCTCAGTACACCTACACTGCTCACTTTTCCCTCCTGTCCAATGTGGCACTGGATAAAGAAAGATAGGAGGCTAATACGTGAGAGGTAACCATGATACTCCCTTCTACTCTGATATCTGGGTATACCTGTGCAATCTCTCAAGCATATTCATGAAGTTGTGGAGAGAATGGGGTTCCTTTATTTTTGCTCTGGAGTTAAACTGTCCCATCCGCTCTGCACATACCTCTGACAATTTTGGATGATAGACACTACCATCCTCTATATTCTTCTGTAGTCCCTAAGTCTTAAATCCATGATCACCTTACCTGGTCCTTCATGAGACAGTAATGTTAACCATTGGGTCAAGATGATTCCAGGCTCCAAGGCTTCCTTCCTCAGTTGTAGTGGTACTTTCTTTTCCTGCTCTTCATATTGGTCCATCAATAACCCTCTGAGTTCTTCATTTTTGAAATATGACATTAATGCTCTGACCTGTAGGTCTCCAACATAAATGCATGGATTCCATTCTGTATTTTCATCCATCATATAATTGTGCAGGTAATACTCACACAAATGGTCTTGTTCTTCTAGGCTGACCTCTTTAAAATAATTACAAAAGATAAACCTTGAATGCAAGTCGGGTTGATCATTGACAAATCTGTTAAACTGAAAACTGAGAAATTTTTCTTTCAAAAATAGTGCATACACTCTTAATGGAGGTCTGCATCCCATATTCTTCTTGGCCCTTTCAATAACCTCTGTCAACGTTTGCTCTAACTGTTTAATCTTCAAATCCTTTTCTGCAACAGATTCATTGAGGTTATGCTTCTCTTTTTCCCAGTTTTCCTTTTCTTGCCTATTTTCATCAGTCAATTTCATTAGTTCAAAGCCCAAGGACAATGTAGTATGGTACTTTGGGGTTTTTACCACAGGAGGCTGGAGAGTAAGTACTTCTTCCTCAATCTTTGTTTTATTTTCAGCCAACTGTGCCAACAAATCTAAGTTAGAACTGTGGCCATAAGTTTGGATCTTCTCCTCCAACTCCCGAATCCTCTTTTATTTTTCTCTATCTCTTTCTACATAACCCCTTACTTGTTCCTCAAGTTGCCTTATTCTGTCTAGGGCTTCCTGCAATTCCTTCCTAATATCTCAGTCTTCTAACAATTCCTTTTCACCTTCAAATTTTTCATCATTCCCTTTTTTAGGGGCATCAAAAATTTCCTTAGCAAAGTCATCTGACACAGGTTTTCCCATTTTTCTGGCAGTAAACAGATCTTCTGATTCAGAATCAGAAGAAGAAATGTACCTTCATTTTCTAGCAGACATATTAACATTTGCACAGGCATCAACAGAAGCATCCTCAAGAGGGTTTTCTCCTCTATCTGAATCTAGATTCAGAGAAGTTGGATCAGTATCCTGCTGGCCTTTATTTTTGTCTTCTTCTCTTTGGTGCTCAACAACTTTCTCTTTAACACCTTGCTTCCTTAACCTCCCTGATCACCTAGGAGTAACTGTCTCATGTTTTTCTACCTTTTTCCTCTTCTTGTTGTTCTCCTTCTTACTCTTTATTTTCTTTCCAGATGTTGAGGAAGTGGTTCTTTATGTTTTAGGAGCAGAGGTTGAGGGCTCTTCAACTGATACAGGCCTAAACTCTGGAGGGTTCTCAGGTTGTGTTTCTTCCTACTCAGTTTCAACAGGGGGTTTAGTTTCATGTGGAATATCTTCTTCTGGCTTTGGTGCTTCTAAGAGTGTTGAGATGTCTACACGTTGTTTAAAGGCTTCCCACTCAATCTGTGGGTACTAAATCCTTAAACTCCTTTTTACTAACAAAGCTATTAAACAATGGTGAGAAAGAGTTGTGTCTGCTTGTTGTCTCTGATACTCTGAAGACATCCTTTTCAGCATACTATACAAATAATGGGGAACATTGACAAGTTTCTCATGTCTCAAATGGTTGAGCAGTTTAAGATGAGCAGTATACAACATGTTATATCTACCATCACAAGTAATATACTTGATAATATAGAAAGCACATTTCCCCCAAAAATATGGAAGAGATAGTCATTTGGTACCTTGTGTGGTAGAATCTAGGTGTTCACCTCTTTCATAAAACTCTTCCCTGGATGTAGCTGCATCAGCCCTGGCTGGATACTCAGACCCTGTTCTAGGCAACCTTGAAACTTGAGCAATTGCAAGCTTGAAAGCGTCTACTATCAACCCTCTAACCATTGCTTCATCATACTGCAGAGTAAGCATGTCATTGTCATATTTTGTCAATTTGAGGAAGTAATCAAGCCAACCTACTCTCGTAAAAAGTGGAAGAACCAGCACATCCTCCAATATTTCCTTGTGTGCCAAGGGTTCCCTTTTGATTACGTCTCCTCCCATTACTACTGTGAATTACAACTCTATAGTGTCAATTTTCTGCACAATGTCAACTTCTGCTACTCAATTTCTATTGCTTCAACTTACCACCCCGAAAAACTAATCTTTCAATTTGCCTCTTTCCTGCTTCTCCACTATAACTCCATAACTCCTTAGGGTATTAATTCATTATTTGACAGAGTAAGTTCATGGCGTAGATTATTTGTTTGGTTTTCTTAAAAGGCAAGGTTTTCAAAGGCAAGAATGTAAAGGCAACAATGATCAAATGACAATCATCGAAAAGAAACCCTTCCCCCAACTTAATTATGAAGTGACCACACTTCATACGGTAGGTATTACGGATGGAGAAGTAGTGATTAAAAGAAATGGTGGTAATATACATCACATGCATGAAATAAACTATAAGTAAGCATGAATATAAAAAGAAATCTAAGTGTATTAATGAAAAGTTGTTGAATGTACATATATATTGAAATGAAATAATTAACATACCTTGGAAGTTGTGAGCAATACTAGTGAGGTGATAGAATATGCATGCGGCAAATGGTAAGTTGGTTGTATGGTTACAAAGTTATAATGGAATAGCGCAAGATGGTGGATAAAAGTACCAACTCGTAAAGGTGAATTGACACTTGGAATAATATGAAAGGATCAATTTGAAAGGAATACAGGTATATGGAATGGGCGGGAGAATTGAGGTAGTGTTCACTAAGTAATGGAACATAGTAGTATACAAATGTTGCTACGGGCACTTGCAGCACAGGTCCCAACTATGTAAATGTAAACACAATATAATAGGTCCCAGCTGAATCAGTTCCCACTGCATGAGTGAAGAATAGGTCCCAATGGAAATGACTTGTTGTAACCATGGAAATTGTGCAGTGTGTGCATGTGAGTAAAAGAAAAGAAATTTAATTTTTAGCAACATGGGTTGAGTATTGCAACTCAACCTCCACATCACTGGACAGTGTTGGTGTATCAGCATCTAAATGTGCATCTTTTGGTGTCACAACATTTGAATGTACATCTACTAGTGTCACAGGATTAGCATCAGGATCATCATTAGGAGTATCAGGTGGAGCATACTGAGCAGCTAGAGATACCAGAAAGTCATCTCTTTAAAGTGGCTTTTTGTACAATTTGAGCCTATGCCCATTAACCAATAGTGAAAATTGAACTTCATCAATAGTTTGCAGTTGAACTACACCATTAGGAAAAACTTGTTGGATTTCATATGGGCCTAACCAGTGGGACTGAAGTTTTCCCTTAAAGTCTTTATATCTAGAATCATAAAGAAGTGCCTAGTCTCCTGCAGTGAACTCCTTTGTCTTAATGTACTTATCATGCCATTTGGCTTGTTGTTTATGGATGACTTCAGTGTGATGGATGGCCTCCAAACATATTTCATCGAGGGCATTCAAATGTTGAAGTCTGTCTTGCTGAGCTGTTGTCAAATCCATTCCAAGTTCCATTATCATCCTTAGGGTTTTATGCTCAAATTCAATAAGCAAGATTGTTGTCTTACTATAGACCAACTCATAGGGTGTAAATCTTGTAGTGGTCTTCCAAGTTGTTCTATATGCCCAAACAACTTCTGGGAGTCGTGAAACCCAGTCTCTTCTGCAAAGTTGGACGGTTTTGGTCAGGATGTTCTCAATTTCCCTATTAGTGACCTCCACCTGACCATTAGCCTGAGGATGGTATGGAGTAGACTTCTTATGCCTGATTTGATACTCTTCAACCAATTTTACTATTAGATTAGATGTAACTGTGGTCCATGATCAATTACTATTTCTCTTGGCACTCCATACCTAGTGAATATATCTTCATACAGGAATTTTGCCACATTGCCATCTGTAGCAAACTGTAAAGCCTTAACTTCAACCCATTTTGTCAAATAATCAGTGCATACCAGGATATATTCTTCATTTTTTGATGTTGGAGATATAGGACCTACAAAATCAAGTCCCCATTTGTCAAAAGAAGCTAATGAGATTTGTGGTTGCAAGGGCATTTCATCACTCCTGGTAGATCTTCCCATCCTTTGACATCTGTCATAGCTGCTAGTGTATTTGACAACATCTTTATGAAGTGTTGGCCAGTAATACCCTGTTGTGAGTATCTTGAATGTTGTTCATTTGGTTGCAAAATGCCCCCCACAAGGTTCATCATGATAGGCCTTCAAAATGTCAAACACCTCATCTTCTCTGATACGTCTTCTCATGATGTTATCTGGGCCAGTATAGAATAGAAGTCCAGAAATCCAAGAATATGGAAAACATTTATGAACTAGCTGCCTCTTCTCTCTTGGAGAAAAGTATCCTGGAATCTGCCCTGTAACCAAATAATTGGCTATATCTGCATACCATGAAGTGTGAATAGTGAGAGCAAAGTGATGCTCGTCAGGAAAAGAATCATCAACCACACCATTTGAAGACTGTGTAGATAGTTTAGACAGAAAATCAGCAACAACATTGGCTTTGCCTGGTTTGTCAACAATTGTAATATCAAACTCTTGCAACAACAATAACCACCTGACAAGTCTACCACCCACAATTAGTTTATTCATCAAATATCTGATGGTGGCATGATCTATATGGATGAAAACCTTGTAACCAGTTATGTAGTGCATGAATTTATTAATGGCATAGACAACTACCAGCATCTCCTTCTCTGTCACTATATAATTCAATTCAGCTCCTTGCAGATTCTTACTTACATAGTAAATAGCATATTCCTTGGTTCCTTCTTATTGGCCTAAAACTGCACCAATGGCAAAATCTGATGCAACAGTATGGATGTGAAAAGGTAAGGTCCAGTTTGGTCCTCTAAGTACAAGGGCTTGTGTCAAGTAGGTTTTCAGCTTTTCAAAAGAAGTCTGACAATCTGGTGTCCACTCAAATTCACCATCCTTTGTTAATAGGGTAAATAAAGGTGCAACAATTTTGCTAAAATCTTGAATGAACCTTCTGTAGTAACCTGCATGTCCTAGGAAACTCCTGATATCTTTCTGCTTCTGTGGAATAGGTTGGGTGGAAATAACTTCAATTTTCTTTAGATCCACTTGTATTCCAACACTTGAGATAAAGTGCCCCAAAACTATTCCTTGTGTCATCATAAGAAAACACTTTTCATTACTCAAAGAGAGATTGTGCTATGTACATCTTTTCAATACCTTCTCCAAGTTGTGTAGGGCCTCATCGTATGTATCACCATATGTGGTGAAGTCATCCATATAAATCTCCATACTATCATGGGCAAAATTAGAGAAAATGCTTAAAACTGCTCTTTGAAATGTAGCTGGAGCGTTGCACAAGACAAAGGGTAAGACAGAGTAGGCATATATCCCCCAAGGGCAAGTAAACGTTTTATCGTGATCTTGTGGAGCAATTTTAGTCTGATTATAGCCACTAAAACCATCAAGGAAAGAGAAATATTTCTTGCCTGCTAGAGAGTCAAGAACCTAGTCAATGAAGGGTAATGGAAAGTGATCTTTCCTAGTAGCAGTGTTCAATTCTCTATAGTCAACACAAACTCTCCACTTGCCTCCTTTCTTTGGGACTATAACCAATGGTGAAACCCATTCACTATCTGAAATGGGGTATATGAAGCCTGCATCCAAAAGTTTATGTAACTCAACTTTAACAATTTCCCTGAGAGCTGGATTCATGCACCTCTTCTGCTACCTGATGGGTCTGTATCCATCATCTATGTATATCTTATGCATACACAAGGCAGGATCAATGCCTTTCATATCATTATAATCCCAAGCAAATGTTGCTGAGTGTGTATGTAATATTCTATGCAAGGATTGCTGTTGTTCATCAGTCAAGGCATTATTAATATTCAACATCCTTCCTAGTTTGACTTCTAGTTGTTTGGATAGTTCTTGCACATAAGACAAATCAAGGCTGGGTAACACAGGTAAGCATTGCTGAGGTAATAAAGCATGAAATATTTGAGACACCTCTTCTGATGAACTGCTTGGTATTATGGTGTTCAAAGGGTCTTGCAAGCAGGATAGGCAATCCTACTGCTGTGGATGCCTTCCACAATTATTGTGGAGGACATGAGCAATTAGTTCATCTTCATCTAGAACGTCTAACAAGGGGCTGCATTCAATAGTCATTAGTGTTTGCAAGGAATAAGTGTCCTCTTCTTCCAGGAAAGGCCAAATGGTCTGCTCAAGTTCATGGTGTGGTTGGGCTGGGGGATACAACACCAGTTTCTTGGTCACTGTCCCATTAGATATTATCATGTTACCAGACCTACAACCTATAAATGCATCAGCAATGGCAAGCCATGGTCTGCCTAGTGGTGCAAGAGCTCCATAGTTTTATTGTTTTTCCTAGTTAATTTTCATACCTCTAAGGCTTTGAAAGCCATTTTGTTGTGTTAAAATAAAAGACTTGGTCATTTTATTGACTAGTCTACTTTAGAGTTAATCTAGGCCTATTTTCTAGGAGTTATATTTTTGAAATTTGGAGTTTTCTTTAGAAACTCTAGTTCTCATTGATTTACTGCCTTCTTGGGCAGTTGTATGGACAGAAGAGGAAGTGCAAAGGATGGCAACTTCCTATAAAATTGGTTTTTATGTTAACATGCCAGATATGAATGGAGATAAGGAGTTTTTCAAGGAAAAAGCTGTCTTTTTTGTGTTTTTTCTGAGAACAGTCCTCTTGTACGGCTTTGTACGGATTCCTTGTGAGTTGAAATGTTTAAAATCTGTTAGTACTGCAAAGTAGCTTCCATTTACATATATTTGGAGTTCTTGACATTTTATTAGAAGGGAGAAATAATTTGGTTTACATAAGCTGCTTTGAAACCCTCCATTGCCAGGGTTTGTTGATAAAATGTTTAATTCTTCCTCTGCCCTCTGATGATGGTCACTCATTTCAAGGTGGGATGGAGGAAGATCAAGTATATTTAATGTTTTCTTATGGTTTGCAGATTAACTCCTTCTCTAAAGGGTGTATGGCATGCATTTAACTAGTCTCATCATTGACTAGTTAAGAAATTGAATGTGGACTGTTTTATGACAGTGAAAACAGCAATTTGTTTTGACAGATTGGAGGTGGAATATGTGTTTATTGGTGGAGATGGACTAGAATAGGACTTGGTGGATCTTATGCATGCATAGTGGATGCATTTCCTTGTCCATTACTTGCCATATAGGCCTTGGTTTTAAGAAAAAATAGTTTAATGTTCTCATGCACCTACAATACGGTACGGATACACGTGTGAATGCAAGTACATTTTCTTGAAGAGCTTTTGAATATGGATCGAGTGGTGTAGGACTTGTGTAAGTATAAACATATAAGATGGACTTAACCATCTCCTTGTCCACAAAGTTAACCCTCAAAAAAATGTTGTTTTCTTAGGACAGTCATAGACAGTCATGGTCTTTTTTGTCACAATAAACACAGAAGTACGGTAATTGTCAGTGATTTCATGACCTTGGGTAGGTGTATGTTAAATTAGTGTGGAGATCTTGTTGATAAGGAGTCATTACTGTTCTTGTTACTCATAAAGGTTGAGACTGTCATGTTGGCACTGTCATAGGACAGCCACCTGCTGTTTTGTTGTCCCCTGCCCTTTAGAGTACAGTGTGGGTCTGTATATGAAAGAAATGGTTTCTTTTCACAATTAGTATTGAGTTTGCATTAGGCACTGATGGCCATTTGAGATCTTGATAGGTTATTGTGGTTTTAACCAATGTTTAGGTTATAAGGGAATGAGGCAAACTAGAACTCTATTTTTTTATGACAGTCATACTCAGTTTATTGTCCATGGTTGTGTTTGGGAGTAGAATGGTAGTTTATTGGTCAGAGACCTTTGCCCCATGCTTATCATAGATAGGTGTATGATGGTATTTGTTGCCTAGGTTGGTAGAGGTATTGATAATAGTTGTTGTGTTCTTGAAGGTGGGTTGTGCTTCTAAGTTGGGTTGAGCTATGACTCCCCAAAGTAAGTGGTGAGTAGCCTGAATGGATGGCACCAGAGGGTGATCCTAGGCCAAATGGATTCCTATAACAGCCTTGTGAGGCTTGCAAACACAAACACCTTGTAAACCTTTTGGAGAAAGTTGAGAGAACTAATACAACCTTACTTTACCTCTGCATCACCTAGTATAAGAGGATAGCCAGCAAGATTAACTTTGGGCTGCAAAACTATGAAATTAGTTGGATACTCACAAGAGTCTAATGTAATGACCAAATCTTCTATGACTCCTTTAGGTTTGATTGTAGACCTATCAGCTAATTGAAGAATTGTTTGAGTACGCCTAAGATTGTTCTATTGGAGTATATGCATTGTTTCCTTGGTCATGACATTAATAGCAACACCTAAATCTATCAAAGTATTCTTAATCAGAGTCCCATTGATCTTGACATCCACCATTGGACTTCCTGGGTATGTATATTTTGGAACAATTATATTACCCAACATGATGTTTGCAAGATTACCTAACACATGCGCTGTCTGGGGGTCTATTCTCTTCCTTCCTGGCTTCTTTAGGCAAAGATCCCTAATAGTCTTGGTGTAGATAGGAATATCTTTAATGGCTTGGATTAAAGGGATCTTAATGTTGATATCCTTGACTTGGTTGAGAAGGATAGTATCTGGTTGGATAGTTTGTTTTTGGATAGCCAAGTGCTCAGGAAAAGGAGGGGAGTTCAAGGTGTTCTGGGTATCTTGAGCTGGTTCGGATTCCAAGGGTATTTTATCAGAGGCTTCCTCTGTGGGTTCTTCATCTTCAAGTTCTATAATTTGAGGAGATGAAGGTCCTGCAATTTGCTTCCCCGATCTAAGATGAACATTACTCACTTCCACCCCATAGGTGGGATATTGCATTACCTCATTAGTATAAGCCTGCTGAACAGGCTTGTTGTTAGGGTTAGGTGCAAGTTGGGTAGGGATTTGGGTAGGTCTAGGAGGTGGATTTTCAAGTGGTGGCATTATGGCTGGCTACTGTGGCTGAGATGGAATCATAGGTTGCTGAAATTGTGCATTTTGTTGCCATTATTGGCCCTTGTTCCACTAAGGTTGCCATTGCTGCTACTGAGGAGGCCACTGAGGATTATAGTTGGGACCTTGGAAATTTTGCTGTGGCCATGGGTTAGGCTATTGTTGGTTCCAACTAGCTTGTGGAGTAGGCCATTGGGGATTTTGCCATTGTGGGTTTTGCCATGTATTTGGATTGCCAGGCTAGTTGAGTATTCCAAGCAGAATAATTCTGGTTTGCAGCAGGAAAGGGAGGATTAAAATTAACTGGATCAGGAGGCATACCTTGTCTTTGTTGCCATGGCCTTCTTTGAGATATGAAGAATAATTGCTCGTCTTCTCCTTCAAGTTGCTATAACTCTGGTATCTCAATCCTTTCTTGCTGGATACTGGCCACCCTTTTGCATTTGCAATTGGCTTTCCTTTGTCTACAGCTGGGCTAGTATTCAGTGAGAATTGCATCTGCCTCTTCTTGTTTGTTCTTGATGTGAAGAGTGTCCAACTATGTAGCCATATGGCTAATGATATCCTCTTTCATATTGGTCAACAAGTTACTAATTTCCACTCGAGAAACTCCATTAGTTGCCTTGCCTACAATGGTTACTCTTTCTCCTCTGGGTTTTCTGGAAAAAGTCCTAGAGTAGTTCCTACAAGCTATACAAATATCCTCAAAGGGAAGTTGGGAGATATCCCCTGTTCCAATGAGATTTAGGGCATCCATGCAATCATCATTGACTCCTCTTAAAAAGACCAGCTTCAATGATTCTTCAGACAACCTATTTTGAGGGTTTTTCTTCAAGGCAAATTGGAATCTCTCAACATAGTCCTCTAATGGCTCGTCCTCCTTCTGTGAAATCCTAAAGATGTCATCTTTTCTCCTATCATGTCCTTTGTAGTAGTCTTTGTATTTTGCCAGGAATTTTGTCTTCATGGTATCCCAGTCTAGAATGGCATCTTTCCCTAGTCCCATAAACCATCTTAAAGCAACATCTTTTAGGGTAGCAGGGAACAACTTGAGTCTGTAAGGATCAGTGCTATAATCATAACTCCTAACAAAACATCAAACTTGAACAGGAAAGTGTCAAGATCTTCAGTCACTAAATCATAGAAAACAGGCAACGTAGAAGGTGGTATATTTTTCAAAGTAGCTGCTTGTGCTAGGTCTGGTATAGGGAATTCAAATGTAGCTTGTCCTGGAGGATCCTCTACTGCATCTGCCATGGTTCTAAAAGTTCCCTCTGTGGCAGTAGAGGAAGCTGATGGAGATGTAGGGGGTGTTGATGAAGACGTAAAAGGAAACTCTCCTTCAACACTTCCTATGGTGTAGTTGTTGAAATTAGTTGTGCCCTCATTATTCTGAGAAGTTGATGGGAGGAATCTACCTCGAATATCTCTTTGCCTCCGCATATAGTAATTTGAGCTTTATGTTTCAGCGACCCTGCACAATGTTAGTAGAATGCCTGGTGTTTCTTGAAAAATGAATTTATTAAATCTAATGCTGAAATCAAAATTTAACTATAAAAGCATGTGAAACCTAACTAATGAGACTATGAAGATAGCACCATCCTTGGCAACGACGCCAAAAATGTAGAGGAAAACTAATGTGTTGTAGACTTAAATAAAATTCAGGGTTAAACCTAACTAAACAGTCCACTATCATTGCATTCCTACATTGAATTATCAACCAAGGAGCATAAGCTTATGATGATGCCTACATTATCTATGCCTTCAAGACTCATTTCTATTCTAAGTTAACCTTATACAATTCTTATTTTGTCCAGTTCTACTTACTAGAATGTACAAGAATGTAAAACAGTAAACATAAATGTAAAATAGCAAAAACAATCTAAACTTCTAGTTGCTATGGGTACCCTCAGCAGAAGCTGAAGATGACTGTATTCAACAGAAAATTACTGTTTTAATCTAAACAACTCAAAATGATGAAAAGGCTAACACTAACCTCCAGAGGATTAAAAACATGCACTCTGCTCATGAATCACAATTACTAGAAATATCAATCAAGATTTCTCACTTGCATCACAATATAACACATGAGATGGAATGAAACAGTTTAACTAAAAATGCATGAATAAATAACAGAATACACAAAGTGAGAGTTAGTACCTTGAGTGGCGAGCTCAGGGAACTATCTCACTTTTTTTTTTTTTTTTTTTTCTGGAGATTAAATCTACTTTAGATCTTCACACATCCCATAACATACAGTTGAATTCAATTCATATCAAGGACATAATCTTCTTCAAATTTTATTCAAAATTAGAACATGTCTAGAATAACTGATAACTGTAACAAAGTAACGACTATATGGAAAGTAAAACATAACAACTAACTAATCAATAAACTCATCCCCTAACTTATATAAAGATGGGAGAGTCTTATGCAACCTTCTAACTAACTGCGATCATCAATTCATCCTTGGACATCAGGATATTGTTTTGAGATCAACTTATTAACTGGAACAAAGGAAACAAAGTCCTATCCAAATAAAAATTCTGACCATAACAACTCATAAATAAAATTCATAAACTTCAGTGAGGCTTCTAGAATAAGTCTTCTTTCTCCCTTGCGTTTATTCTCCCATGATGGCCACGTTTATCTCCACTGATCGTCATGTCTGGCACTTGGACTGCATTCTCATTAATTCCTCTGTTCTACATTCTGTTACAATTACTCCTTCTTGGATTCTTTATCTAGATGCATGGGGTTAATCATCCCAACATATATATACAAAACAACCTCTCATATTAAACTTATGAAATCCTATCTATATTACATGCATATCAACAATTTAAATCATCCATTTGATAATATAACCACCTTATTTCATTTATCAGCATAGGGTTAAAGTATTTGGAAAGTATATATGAAACAACATAAAATAGAGATAATGCCTGTGAAGTCTTTACAGAACCATATAGAAAATGTCTTAAGACATGAAAACAGTATAAAAGGAGGCCAATATTTCATCTCAACAAAAGGAATCAAGACTATTCTTGATTTGTTTTCCAAAACATGGATTTTTCTCTCATGGCCTAAAGCCAAGGATAAATTTCATTTGTGCACTCAAGACCAAGAAACTTACCAGGCGCTTATTGCAGCTATGCCACCAGAGTTTACTCATAAGATTGGGGTTCGTAGCTTCAACCCATGGTGGAAAGATTGGAAATGGTATCCTAACACACAATTCCACAATTATAAGCCTGACAAGGGGTATTTTTGTCTTTAACCTCATTTACCTATGGTCCCTGCCTTAAACCAAATATGGTTACTTTAGTCTCCTTTTATTTTTTGGCAACACAGATTCACCACTATCAAGTCAACCATTATTACTCCCATGCTTGGTGTCTTTTATTTCAAGGCCTTCATGTTGGTTGCAGACTTATCCATCTTGGAATTAAGGATCCTAAATGTCCTTTTTGTGGTCACCAAGAAATGCTTAAGCACATCTTTTGGTTTTATCCCAAGGCTCAAGAAACTTGGACTTGGATACTGTAATGTCCCCTTCTTCCAAATGAGTCATTAACGGAGACAATCAACCTATTTTACTTGTGTAGGCTAAGTCGGGTGTATAAGGGAATAATTGATTAATTAAATTTTAAATAGTCTTAAGCTTTGCAAGATTGTTTATATTTAATTAATTAAAAAGGCTGGACCTTGGTTATTTTAATTGACTTATTTTGATGTCAATGCAAAAAATTTAAAGTGGGTCACTTTATGAGCGAGAAAATGAAATAAAAGAAAAGAAAAGAAAGTAATTCTCTCAAAGGTGGGTTATAAAAGTGTTGAGAGCCAAAAATCAACTTCTCGACTTGTTAATTCTTTAGAGTTTATTTGAGAGCTGAAGCTTTACGGTTCAACAAACCCTAGGATGAAAACCCTTGGGTTCTTGGTTGATTGGAAGAAAACCTAGTTCAACTAATCTTGGTGGAATCACTCAAATTTCACAGGTGCACTTATTTGGTTCAGTTTTGAAGGTTTTTGAGTGAAAAGATTTATCATTCTACAATTTTGTTGCAGGAGGGTTTCATTGTAAATTTATGGGATTGTCAAATATGTGGGATTTGCATAGAAAATACAGATTTGTGGGGATGATAATGTAGATTTTATTGTGATGAGGAGTTTGGAAGGTTTCCAACCCTATTCATCCCAGTCACCTAAGTTTTGGAGATCCCAAATGGATCGATTCCTTGTTTGAGGCATATATTTTATTGTGTTTTTGAGTTGAAGGTGTTCACAACCCTTCCTAAGGCTAGCTGCACCTCTTCCTACTTAGATGCAACCTTGGAGTGGATCCCACCTTCTATTTAATGTTGTCTAGGTATTAGCTGAAGGTTAACCTTGACGCATCCTCTTGAGGACTCATGTGGACCATAGAGATGGTAAAGGAGTGAAAATATCATTTTTTATTGGAGAAAGATTTTGTTTGATGTTGGCCACCTATCAATAGAAGACTTATTTCTCAGATAGCGTGAGTTTTGGAGGAGTTCTATCTTCATTTGTGATTACACAAGCTGGCCACCCAGCTATTGCATACATGCAACCTATCTAGTTTTACATTGGAGAGATAAAACAACGAATACACTTCTTGTATCTCAACTATTATCAACCTAATATACCAAATTGAAGGTCAGAACTTTCTTATATATCTTATCTCTATAATTATGATTTTTATCATTAGAAATATTGTGCTTTGTATTCTAATTTTATAATTATACAAAGGCCGCAAACTGTTTGACATTTGGTCTCTATAATTTCTTGCCTCTGTGAGTACATTTATTAATGTTATGTGCTACCAAGTTGCATATGAACCATTCTAAACAATCACATTGAAAATACCATTGAACATGACAAGAATGCAAAGTGTTTGACGAAATGTTTGCACACTAGTAAATAGAAAATTGTGAGTTTTTGGGCAAAAATCTAGAAGGGAATTTTACAGTGGTATCAGAGCAAGTGATCTTACTAGCCTGGAGGGTTTGCATGTTAGGTATATCTATTGCATGATGATTTATGAATCATGAAGATAGAGATTACATCACTTATAGGAGAAGGCAACATTTTATGAGCTCAAATTCTGAAGAAGAGAACATTATGTGTGATAGGAATTGGGAGGATCCTAGCACTAGAGACATTCTCAATGACATTGCTAGAGGGCATCGCGATTTAATGTAGCTTTTGACCCAATTTGTGTAGCATAGTATGACAAACAACAATGTAAATCAAAAAATAATAACAAAGACAATTAGCACACCAGTGGAAATAATGGAAACAATGGTGAGACAAGCAATTCTGAAAATAATACCAACACTCCTAATACTCACACTAGAACCACTCAAGCTTCCATAGTTAGGCCTATTATGCCTACTTTCTTAGATCATCAAGGGACACATGGTGGTGGACAATGGGTTGCAGGAGAGAGGTTTAATTACTATATGCAAGAGTGGCAATCATTAGGTGATAAGTTTTAGGTTGCAATGTCTCTACAAGATTTTTGTTAGCTGAAATATAGAAACATGCCTAGAGCAAACAGAGGACACAACTAGGATTTGCTGAGGAAATTGGAAAAGGCAACTATTACTCCTTTTGTTGGTTCGGGCAAATGCACTACACATGCAAGGATTCACAAGTTAGATAACTATCTCACTTTGAACCCTATGTTTGAGCGAGAGGCAATTTAGTTTGCCACTTTACATTTGGAGGGTGATGCACATGATTGGTGGTATAATGGGATGGTTACACAGGGTCATAGCCTTATCACTACTTATGTTGATTTTATCCAGAGGCTGATATACAGGTTTGATAAAACAAACCTCGACTAGTTTTTCAGAGAGTTGGCCCAACTAAAAAAAAAGAATTCAGTGGATGCCTATATATTTGACTTTCAGAGGCTTGCAATCTTGGTTATGAATGTTTCAAAGGACACATTGACTTATCTTTTCATTGGGGGTTTAGAGGAGCCTCTTCATGGTTGGGTGAAAGCGATAGATCCACCTTCATTGCAAGATGTCATCAAGAGGGCTAGGAATATGGAATTTTTAGCACCTCCCAAACATAAATTTCAAAACAAATATTTTTATTCCTCAAGAAAGGACCATAAGAAAATTTTTGAAGAGGGGCCTAAGAAGACTAATTTAGATACAGAGGCTAAAAATGAACTCAAGAGGAAGAAACTTTATTTTTCATGCAGGGAACCTTGGGAGCCCGAACATAGATGCTTTGGAAAAGGCAAGGTTCATTATATTGAGGTTACTTCTGATTGTGAGGAGGGGGAGGTGAAACCAAATCCTAGTTCGGATAGTGAGCAAGAGGTGACATAGGTAGAGCAGGAGGAGAGAGTTACAAAGGAGCCATTAGGAGGCACTATAGTGACTCTTTCAGGTACCCCAAAATATCATCCTTTTAGGGTGACAAGAGTTATTCAGGAGTAGTGTGTCACTATTTTGATTGATAGTGGGGCAACCCATAATTTTATTGATGAAGGCTTGGTAATGAAGAGAAGCCTTCAAGTTGAGGATTTTCCAGGATTCAATGTTATGGTTACTGATGGTTTTATGATGAGTTGCAAGAAGAAGATTTCACAGTTGACCATTTCTATGGGTGACCATCAGGTGACTGATGATTTTTATGTTGTCAGAATTGGGGAGACTGATATGGTTCTTGGTATTCAGTGGTTGCACTCCCTTGGCAAATATTCATAGAATTTTTAGACTATGGAGCTCAAATCCAGACATGAGGGCAAAAAGCTTGTTCTTTGGGCAGTGTCGAATGGAGCACCTAGAGTAGTTACTGCGAAGAGGATGGAGGCACTATTCTGACTTGGAGAGGTTGCTTGGGTAGCCCAGTGTTTGATTTCATCCAAAACCCCTTCTGATGGTAATAGACAGTATCATGTAGATATCTAATCCGTATTGGATAAGCATAGTGTGGTTTTTAGTGACATTACTCTTGGAAGACCACCTGGCATGGGTTTTGAGCATTTGATCAAGCTAGAGGAGGGCTCTAAGCCCATTATTACTACTCCTTATCTACATCCCAAAAGATTCAAGGAGGAAATAGAGAAAACGATCAAGGATTTGTTGGACATGGCTCACATTAGGCCCAGATTGAGTCCCTTTGCTTCTTTAGTTGTCCTAGTGAAGAAGGAAGATGGGACTATGTAGATGTGTATTGATTATCGTGCACTCAATAAGAAGACCATTAAGAATAGGTACCCTATCCCCAGGATCGATGAGTTTCTGGATCAGTTGCATGGTGTTGTGTATTTTTCCAAGATTGATCTTTGTTATAAGTACCATCAAATTAGAGTTCGTGAGCATGACACACACAAAATAGCCTTTAGGTGTCATTATGGTCAATATGAGTTTCTGGTCATGCCCTTTGGCTTGACGAATGCTTCTGCTATATTTTAGTCTTGCATGAACCACATTTTCAACAAGCAGTTGCGAAAGTTTTTACTGGTATTCTTTGATGACATACTCATTTACAACAAGACTTGGGAGGACCACCTTAGGCACCTTGATGAGGTATTAGGTATTATGGAGGTACGATCCTTGTTCACCAAAGCTTCCAAGTGTGAGTTTGGCATGATAGAGATTCTTTACTTAGGGAATGTTATTAGTGTTGATGGAGTGAAGGTCCATCAGGAGAAAATTCAAGCCATTCTGGATTGGCCACCGTTGAATACATTATCATATTTGAGGGGATTCTTCAGCCTATGCAGCTATTACAAGAGGTTTGTTAAGGGTTTTTCATAGTTAGGTGCACCTCTTACAGATCTCACCAAGAAAGGAGCTTTCAAGTGGACAGATGAGGCTCAACACACATTCAATGAACTAAAGGAGGTAATGAGCACTTGTCCTATTTTGGCATTACTTGATTTCTCTTAGCCTTTTGTTTTGGAATGTGATGCTTTAGGTGAGGGAATAGGTGCAATACTTATATGCAGAATAAGCATCCTGCTGCTTATGAGAGCAAGAAGCTCCATGATGTTGAGAGACTTTACTCCACCTACGACAAGGAGATGCTTGCCATCATGCATGTGTTGACAAATTTTAAATAGTATTTGGTAGGTGGAAAATGTGTTGTTAGATTGAATCACAATAGCTTGAAGTATTTCTCAGAATAGGACTTGAATGAGAGACAATAGAAATGGGTTAGCAAAATTCAGGCATATGATATCGACATTAAGTATGTGAAGGGAAAGAGGAATGTTGTAGTTGAAGCCCTTTCTAGGAAACTTGCGTTGTGCTCCATGACTAAGATTTCAGCTATTTGGAAGGCTCACCTTTTGGTCAAGTATTCCAAAAATAATTTTGCATGTGAGCTTATGGATGGCATAATTCAGGATGATAAGTACAGAGTAGTAGATGATGTCATCTACTATAAGGACAAGATTTATTTGGTGCTTGAATCGAATTTCAAGGAGAAAATTTTAAGGGTCGTTCATGACACTCCCCTTGCAAGACATCTGGGTTATTTCAAAACCTACCAGCAGATCAGAGAGAGATTCGCTTGGAAGGGTCTCATAAATGATGTCTTGCATCATGTACACGAGTGTAAGACTTGTCAGCAGAACAAGTCAGAACATACTTTCCTAGCAGGTCTTTTGTAGCCATTGCCTATTCTAGATCAAAAGTAGGAGAGTATATCCACATATTTTATCACAGGTCTTCCTAGAGTGCAGGGCAAGGATTACTGAAGAAGATTGTCAATGATCATAATAGTAGGTCCCTCAGTATCTTTTGGCAGGAGCTATTCAGATTGGTTTGCACAAAGTTGACCCTGAGCACCAGTCACCACCCCTAGACAGATGGTTAAATGGAGATTCTTAACAAATGGGTGGAAGGATACTTGCACAATTATGTCATGGGGCAACAGAAATCATGGATTAGGTGGTTACATTTGGGTGAGCATTGCTATAATACCACCTAATGCTGATTGGCATGACTCCTTTTTTAGCATTGTATGGATATGATGCTACATCTTTCGTAGACTTGGTGTTTGAGGACAATAGAGATCCTAAGGAAAAGGATTGTATTTAGGAGAATTAGGACATCCTTAAGTCACTTAAGGATAATCTTCATCGAGCACAGAATCAACATAAGATTTATGTCGATAGGCACAAAGTTGAGAGACGTTTTGAGGTTGGAGACTTAGTTTTCTTGCACCTATAGCCTTACAGATAGTCTTCTTTGAAGCTAAGAAGCTTCAGCCTCGCTTCTATGGCCCTTGCAAGATTGTACGAAGAGTTGGTGAGGTGGCGTATGAATTGGAGTTGCCTAAGAGTAGTAATCCATAAAGTGTTCATGTTTCTTGCCTCAAAAAGGCAATTGGGTAGCATATCAATTCACCACATAAGCTTCCACCATTGGATGAGGAGGGCAAAATGATATTGGTTCCTGATGTTATCCTGGATGTTAGAGAGAGGAGGTTGAGGAGCAGAGTTTCGGAGGAGTATATTATCAGATGGAAGGACTTCCTCTTAAAGGATGCTACTTGGGAGGGAGAGCATATTCTTCAACATCTGAATTTGCAATTGCTTATGGACAAGCAATTTCGGGAAGGGAGGACTATAATGTCCCCTTCTTCCGAATGAGTCATTAATGGAGATCGTCAGCTTATTTTATTATTGTGGGCTAAGTTGGGTGTTATAAGGGAATAATTGATTAATTAAATTTTAAATAGACCTAAGCTATGGGAGATTATTTATATTTAATTAATTAAAAAGGCTAGACCTTGGTTATTTTAATTAAGTGACTTATTTTGATGTTAATGCAAAATTATAAAGTGGGTCACTCTATGAGCAGGAAAATGAAATAAAAGAAAAGAAAATAAAGTAATTATCTCAAAGGTGGGTTATAAAAGTGTTGAGAGCCAAAAAGTAGCTTCTTATTGACTTGTTATTTCTTTGGAGTTTCTTTGAGAGCTGGAGCTTTACGATTTAGCAAACCCTAGGACGAAAACCCTTGGGTTCTTGGTTGATTGGATGAAAATCCAATTCAACCAATCTTGGTAGAATCACTCAGATTTTGCAAGTGCGCTTATTTGGTTCAGTTTTGAAGGTTTTGTAGCGAAAAGATTTATCATTCTACAATTTTGTTGCAAGAGGGTTTCATTGCAAATTTATGAGATTGTCAAATATGTGGGATTTGCATAGCAAATATAGATTTGTGGAGGAGATAATGTAGATTTTATTGTGATAAGTAGTTTGGAGGGTTTCCATCCCTATTTATCCCAACCACCTAAGTTTTGGAGATCCCAAATGGATCAATTCCTTGTTTAAGGCATATATTTTATTATGTTTTTGAGTTGAAGGTGTTCGCAGCCCTTCCTAAGGCTAGTTGCACCTCTTTGTACTTAGACATAGCCTTGGAGTGGATCCCACCTTCTAATTAATGATGTTTAGGTATTGGTTGAAGACTAACCTTGGCGCACCCTCTTGAAGACTCACACAAACCATAAAGATGGTAAAGGAGTGAAGATATCATTGTTTATTGGAGAAATATTATGTTTGATGCTAGCCTCCTATCAATAGAAGACTTATTTCTCAACTAGTGTGAGTTTTGGAGGAGTTCTATCTTCATTTGTGATTACACAAGCTAGCCACCCAGCTATTGGATGCATGCAACCTATCTAGTTTTACATTGGAGAGATAAAACAATGAATACACTTCTTGTATCTCAACTATGGTCTTGACCTAATATATCAAATTGAAGGTCAGGACTTTCCTATATATCTTATCTCTGTAATTCAGACTTTTATCAGTAGAAATATTGTGCTATGTATTGTGATTTTATAATTATACAAAGGTTGCAAACTATTTGACATTTGGTCTCTATAATTTCTTGCCTCTATGAGTACATTTATTAATGTTATGTGCTACCAAGTTGCATATGAACCATTATAAACAATCACATTGAAAATAGCATTGAACATGACAAGAATGCAAAGTGTTTGGGAAAATGTATGCACACTAGTACACAGAAAATTGCGAGTTTTTGGGAAAAAACCTAGAAGGTAATTTTATAGATACATGACTTCTTCAAGCCTTTTCGACCTGAGCCTTTTTCATGGCATATGATTTTATTAGGGGATTGGCCTCAGATCCCTTCCAAAATTTCTCGTTTGACATGTTTTTAGGATGGAAATTCTTTTTAGTATTTGGAAGGATAGAAATTCTTCGTTTTTTGTTGGAAATATTGTTAATTCTAGTTTCTCACTTTATTTTAAACCCATGATTTGCTCCAATGTTCTTTTGCAGATTCAGGTGCAGGCCAATAAGGTTTCCCTTGAGGTTGCACATCTATATAGGTGCTTCTTGATCACTGGGGAAATGCTCGTTGTACTGTGGCCAGAGTTCCCCTAACTCTTGCCTCTAGTCGAGGCTGATCTTTGCCTCGGGGGCGTCGTAGGGGTCACAACCATTCTACTTGCAGAGACCATGATGCTCACTCACATACATCTTAGCTACCTATAAGAAGAAATAATGCTCAACAAGTATGACCTTAGCTTACTCGCCACTGCTCGATTTCTCCCCTGGCCTTGGTCATGGTTTTATAGGATGACTGAGTTCTGATAAGATTCCCAGGCTGGCTCTTGCCATTTTTTCTGTTCACAATACACAGTTTGAAGGTGAGACTAAAAACACTGTTGTTAATGAGGAAGCTCATGATGAAGGGTGGGATCCTTTCGATGACATCTCAGACCTCGTTGATGTATGGGGCAAGCTAGATTATTGTGATCCTCCTCCTCCGTCTAGTGCCATAGCTCTTGCCACATAGCATCCTTTGTTTTGTTGTTGCTTTGTGATTTCCATGCTCTTATCCCATATGGGCTTAGGGGTGTCACTTATTCCACCCACTTTTTTGTGAATATATGTAGTATTATTTTTCCTTTAATAATATAAACACTTATTCATAAAAACAAATAGTTATATGTCTTGTATAAAATAAATATATATTTAAATAACAAACATAAATAAATAGTGAACATATAATATATGTAATAGTCTAAATAGTATTGTATATAAAATTAAATAACAAACATAAAGTAATATATATTATACATATTAATTGTTATTTATATTGAATAAGTTATATTGTGTACAATAGAATATCAAAAATTATGTTTGGGAGTGAAGATAGTGATAATTGGATTTGTCAAAAGTTATAATTACATCATGTTATAGTATTATAACTTATTACTTTATTTCTATGACAATGTTGATCATAAAAGAACGTTTGAATTTGATTCATTGTAAATAAAACATCGGTGACTAAATAAGGACATAAATAAAAATTGTATTTAAATAATCTCACACATAAATTTCTATACACTTATAATATTAAATAGTTAAAATGAAGAAATCTCTCTATGTAAAAGTTTTGGAAGGGTTTATGAATGAATTGAAATCAATAATGCAATCTTGTTAACTTTGAGAGATGATAAATGTAAATTTGGGCAATTTCACAAGGACGACTATTGAAAGCATATTTTTGACACATTTTTTTCCTATTTTGTTAAAATTTTAAATAATAGATGCTCCCATTATAATGCTATGGAGTGGAGAAAAAAGTTGTACTATTGCTATAACTATCAATGGAAAAAAAATTTTCTCCATTACATTGACACTTCAATAGCTTACGTCAAACAATAAATAGTGGACAACATTATTAGCAAGAGTGGACAAAAAATATACTATTGCTATAGCTATCAATGGAAAAAAAATGTTCCATTACATTGACATTCCGATAGCTCATGTCAAGCAATAAGACTATTCCCAACTATTATCCAATAGAATGACAAATAAAATTGTTTTTTTTTTTATAATTTTATGAGAATTTTGGAAAACAAAATATATTAAGAAATTTAATCAAATTGTTTTAATTCTACTCTCTCATTGGTTGATTGGATACAAACTAATAAAACCTAACGAATGTATTAATATCTTCAGTAGGAACTAATAAATATATATTTAAATAACAACTATAAATAAATTTTAAATATATAATATATGTAATATTTAAAATAGTATTATATAAAAAATTAAATAACACTTATATATGAGATATATAAATTCTTATATATATTTAACAATTTATATTGTGTAAAATATAATTATAGTAACAAGTATAATTAGAATATACATTTCACACATAAAATAAAATAAATCATTGAAACAAATATATTTAAGTATACAATTTTTTAATATTCTATTATAGTGTCCATAAAGTTTAAAAAACAAATTTATGATATGAATTTTATACATAAGAAATAAATTTTTAAAATTTTAATATTACAAATAATAAAATAGTAAATATTTTTACAAATATTTCTAATTTAGAAATTATATTAGTAGGGTATATATTATTTTTCACTTGAGATGATATCTGTTAGGAATTAATGTTAGTGCTCACATGAATAATAATGTGTGAGGTCACGTAATTATTGTGGGTGTTAGAGATTAGTGTTCACATATTTAAATTAGCATTATAATTATGTGTAACAAATATTAAGTTGTAGAAACAACTTAATATTATTGTTAATATGTTTATGGTTTGTATAAGGTATTGGTTATGTGAGTGTTACGAGTGGTTAAAACAACTCGTATATTTAGGAGTTATTTTAGAGGCTTCTTATAATATAGGATATGGAAATCCTATATATATGTAATATGTATTATTGAATGGATATAGTGAGAAGGATGTATTATTTTGAATTGAATCATTTGCAGCTTCTATTATACTGATTTCAATCTTATAATATCTACCATAGCCAACGTTTGTAATGCAATTAACTATTTAATCCATAGATATTTGTTTTATATTAATGAAGCATTGAAGAATTATCAGGTCATACATAGGTGGAAATGTAACTCTAATGACTATGTGTTAATGAAACACATAGCCATTGGAGTTACTTTTACACCTATGTATGACCTAGTAATTCTTTATTCCTTCTAAAAGGTGGTCAGTCATCTGGCAATAAGACATCTACTATAAAGATTCTATTCTTTATTTACCATTCTACCTATAATTCTTTTGCATGTATGGACAACTCCAAACTATTGCCAACATTTTTTGTTGGCTTTTACATTCTAGGTGTGCCATTGCACTATTTTGTTTTAATATTTCTTTTGTTGTTTTATTTTCTTTTGTCTCATTTTTAAAATAGAAATGGTAGGCTAATGAATTTCAAATATAAATGTTTCTATTTTTGTTTTTGTGTTGGAGATATTTAAATGCTGCTATTTCTATTTTCTTTTTTATGATCTAAAGTATTTAAATTTTCTTAATATTTCTCAATCTTAGGTAGTTATATTACTTTTAGATGGTAGGAGAAAGCATTAATGTTTAGACTTAAAACCTCATGACAAGTAGATCCAAGGGCTTCTACCACAAGTAATTTTGATCTTCACAATTCATGGCATTAGAGAAGGAATATTAGGATAACCAGACGTCCTCCTAAAAAAGCCACAAATTTAAAACAAAGTCTTCTCCTAAGACATTCCAATTTATCATTGCACATTCCTTTTACAAGGGTGGTAAGTGCCAAAAACATTTTAAGAAGATTTATGATTCAATTATATGATTCAATTAAAATATTTCAGAGTATACATAGGTTGTGCAAGTGAAAAAAATTTGGCCTCTTCATCAAAATAAGCCACAAAAAAAAAATCGTCTATCCCATAAAAATATGTGCTTGAATTTTTTTTTATCTTTTTGCTTACAAGCCATGTTGTACATACAGAGCATACCTAGTGATGCTTCAATTGAAGGTAACCACTATTGTAGGCCACTTGTAATTAATTGTTGAGTTCATCTTTTCCAAATTAGTTTACAAGAGTACATAGAGAATCTTGTATACTAGTAAGGATCTAAAACTAGGATCTTTATTTTTGGTAACACCCTTCTATGACTTGGATTGAAGCACCAATAAGTATGCTCCTTTTGACCTAATAGAAAACCAAAATTATAAAATAAAATAGATAGGTTCAAAATTCATCATGTTAACAGTTTAATTTCCAAACACTAGAAGCCCAAATGAAGCACACCCAATTTGACATTGATAATCAACTCTAATTGAAAAAAATATATTATAGAAATTAATGGGGTGACGAATGGCAGTAAATCAAATACATGTATGAAATTTTAGAATTTAATATGGTCAGAAATCTTTTTTATGGCAAAATATCTATCACCCTCTCCCATCACCGATTTCTCCCTTTAACACAAGTAAACAGAGTCCCTGTTACTCAGTCCCATTCTACATTTTAAATTAGTGGGAAACAAATATAGGAAAAGTGTTGTTAATAAGGAGTGTAATTTTTTTTGAGAAACCTAATATACAAGTTGCGAATTGTAACTCCATCACATGCAAAGAGCAAATATGCCACCTGTGTATGCAGAAATATGGAAATCAAATAAGGGAAAAATGCAATGAAAGTACCAATTCCATACTTGAACAACACCTCATCTAGGGAATATACATTAAAATAACAACACCACTAATGCTCTGCATGCTCTACAATAGTTTTTTTCCAACCGTGTGATTTTTGAATTTGGACATGGTTGCAGGGGACCCAGGGGGACCCCTTGCCCCCCTCCGCTCTCCCCCTCAGTACTAGTTAGTCTAGGGAAAGCCTCGAGCTGCATTTACGAACCCGTGACTTAGGGGGTTGAGTTGATTTCCAAGGCATGGAAGAATGCCCTATTGGGGGACAATGACCATGAGAATCTGGGGGTTATCCCTCAACTACTAGAGATGGAGGAAGGCTTAGTTCTCAAACTCCCTGATATTACCATGGAGAGAATAGTTTCCTTAATGGAGCAAGCTCTGATGGGTAAGTTCTTCTCCTTTGGACCGAATATAGATCTGGTGAGGAGATGGGTAGCTACTAAATGGAAGGTGAAAGGTAGCATTTCAGTTAGTGCGATGGCTGGGGAATTGTTCCTTTTCAAGTTTACAGCCAGAGAAGACCTCACTGTTGTCCTTACCGAGGGACCATGGATGTATGGAAAGCACAACCTCTCTCTTTGTGAATGGAGGCCGGTGTTTGATGTTGCTACAGATCTAAATAGAACTGCCCTAGTCTAGGTAAGACTCCCTGGTCTCCCATTGGAATTTTGGGACGAGGAAGTCTTCATCTGGATAGCCAATACCTTTGGCCACTTCATTACTTTGGACAACACTACCAAGAATAAATCCATGTTAGTGTTTGCTCACTTTTGTATTAGTGTAGATATTAACAAGACCCTTCCTAATTCCATTACACTTGAGTCTAAATTTGGTCAATGGCTCAACTCATTCAATATGAGAATTCCATTGTCTTTTGTCAAAACTACAACAAAAAGGGCCACCTGATAACACAATGCAAAGTTAAGAAGAACTCCACTACTATGGAAAGACAAACCAATGAAGATGAGGAAGAGTACCCTTTTAAAGAGGACATTTTGAATATCATAGGCACACCCCAGAAGAAGAAAAAGGATGATAAGGAGGAAGAAGAAGACAGAGACTTGTCCCATGAGGCTATGAAAGACCTAGAGATCTCCACCCCTATGAGTGAGACTCTTGTGACTCACTCCATGTAGCTTGACCAGAAGGAACAACCATGTTCCCATCCTATAGAGAGATCCTCCTCTCCGCATGGAGATCTAGAGGATGGGGAGATTCATCAAGAGGCTAATCCTAATGTTGAAGTAATAGTAAGAAGCTCTGAGATGTCTAATGTGGACAATGGCAGTGAATCTATCTTCAAAAGGATTGGAAGCCCATACAAAGGAGAAGGAATCAGCAGCAAGTTGCAGGGATTCTCATCACCAGGAAATAAATTCCTCAACTTAACCCCTGGGGTAGGAACTAGCAAGAGTAGTAAAGACACAGATTTAGAGGGATGGACCACTACCCAAAAAAGGGCAGAGGTCAAGGATGGAAGACTGTTGATGTAGGTGTGGACCCCAAATCTAGGAGACCCACCCAGAGAGAAACTAGACAAAAAGCTATCAATAAGGACATTGTTGTGGGTAAACAAAAGACTTTGGAGATTAGCTCCAAGAAAGTCCAAAATAAATGAGGATCCTTTCATGGAACATTAGGGGACTTAATAGCCCCCATAAGCAGTTCCTTGTCAAGAACTACATTTATGATAATAAAGTTGATATCCTTTTACTCCAGGAAGTCAAGATGAAGGCATAAGGTTTCCAGCTTATTGCTAAAGGAATTTGGCCCAATGCCGAGTACTACATTATTGATGTTTCAGGAGCTTCAGATGGTATTGTCACTATGTGGAATAGTAAGGTTGTGAAAGGGAGTCTCATTGCTAGATGCAAGAACAACCTAAGTCTCAGAATGGATTCTCATAACAAATCTTGGAATTTAGTCAATATTTATGCCCCTAATCAGAGAAATACTAGGAAGGAGTTGTGGAATCTCCTTTCCACTCTGATTGAGAGCAACAAGAATGATTGCTGGATGCTAGCAGGTGAATTTAACTCCCCTCTCTATCCTTCAAAAAAGATTGGTGGTATCTTAGACTATACTGATAGTATGGTTGACCTGGTCGATTTCCTCAATAAGGAGGGTCTTATGGATCTTGATCTCCAAGGGTAGCGTTTTACCTGGTCTAATCAAAGGAAAGGTGGGAACCTGATTCAAGTTAGATTGGATAGAGTCTTGGTTACGACTAATTGGGACTACATCAGTGCCTACAATCTTGAAGCCCTCCCTAGGACGACCTCGGACCACAACCCTCTACTTTTATCCTAGAAGGATAGGGAGATTAAGGGCCCCTTCCCCTTCAGATTTGAGATAATGTGGACTCGGCATCTGGACTTCATAAATCAGTTGGCTACATGGTGTAATATCACTATCTAAGGAACTTCCATGTATAGGCTGGCTCACAAGCTAAACATGGTGAAAAACAAATTCAAAGGGTGAAACAGGTTCACTTTTGGCAATATCTTTGAAAATAAGAGAAGGATTTCTACCAACCTTACCGATATTCAGTTGCAAATGGTCAATGGGGACTTATCTGATGATACTATGCTACTAGAGGAATCTCTGAGGAAGGAATGGAGGGAAATTCTTAAAAGGGAGGAAATCTATTGGAAACATAAATCTAGAGTGCATTGGCTTCGGGAGAGGGGCAACAATACTACCTTCTTCCATTAATCTACTATGAGGCATAAGAAAAAGAACGACATTATTATACTTATGGATGAAAATGGATCAATGGTTGAGTCGGATGTTCAAGTGGGATAGGTGGCTGCCGCCTATTTTCAAAATTTTCTTGCTACCTAGGACAAATTAGAAAAACAAGAGTTAATTGATATCATCCTCACCCAAGATAACGTTGAAGACAACACTCTACTTACTAAACCAGTGACTAAGGAAGAAGTCTGTGCATGTCTCTTTTCTATGGGTGCCTTCAAGGCCCCAAGCCCAGATGGTTTTCCTCCAACCTTTTTTCAGGAGTACTGGGACATCCTGGGGAAGGATGTTACTGAAGCAGCCATGGACTTCTTTAGGACTGGAAAGCTGCTAAAACAACTCAATCATACCTTCATAGAGCTTGTGCCCAAGAAAACAAATCATATGCGTATGGGGGATTTCAGGCCCATCAACCTCTGTAACATGGTCTAAAAGATATTTTCTAAGATTCTGGTTTGTAGATTGTAGCCTATCCTAGACCGTCTGATCAGCAATAGTCAAAAGGGTGTAGAGGAAAACTAATGTGTTGTAGACTTAAACAAAATCCAGGGTTAAACCTAACTGAACAGTCCACTCTATCATTGCATTCCTACATTGAATTGTCAACCAAGGACCATAAGCTTATGATGATGCTCACACTATATATATCCTTCAAGACTCATTTATATCCTAAACTATCTCATACAAACTTATTCTAATCGACTTAATTGACTGGAGTTCATAGAAATGAAAGAACAACAAAAATAGTTAAAAACCTAGTTGCTATGTGTACCCCCGACATAAGATGAAGATAGCTATATTCAACAGAGAACTACATAATTAACTTAAAATACACAGAATGAGAAAAGACTTAAAACTAACCTCTAGAGGACTTCAATAAGGTATTCTATGCATGAATCACAACTTATCAGAAATAGCAATCATGATTTCTTACTTACTTCACAATGCAATGTATAAGATAACATGAAACAGTCTAACTAGAAATGCATAAATAAATAAATGAATGTATGAAGTGAGAGTTAGTACCTTGAGTGGCCAGCTTAGGGAACTATCTCACTTCTTCTGGAAACTAAATCTACTTCAGATCTTCACACATTTCCCATGACATACAGTTGAATTCAATTCATATCAAGGACAAAATCTTCTTCAGATTTTATTCAAAATCAAAACATGTCTAGAATAACAGATAATAGATAATTGTAGAAACAGAGTAACGGCTATATAGAGAGGAAATGAAAAATAACAGCTAACCAATCAACAAACTCATCCCCTAACTTATACAAAAGTGGGAGAGTTGTATGCAAACTTCTAACTAACTGTGATCATCAATTCATCCCTGGGTATCAGGATATAGTTTCGACATCAATTTATTAATTATCTAGAACAAAGGAAATAGAGTCCTATTCAAACAAAAATCCTAGACAACAGCTCATGAATGAGAACACATAAGTTGCAGTTAGACTTCTAGAACAAGTCTTCTTCTTCCTTGCATTTATTCTTCCATGATGACCACATTCATCTCCATCGATCTTCATTTCTGGCACTTGGACTACACTGTAATCAATTCCCCTGTTCTGCACTCTGCTACAATTACTCCTTCCCAGATGCTGTCTTTGCTACACAAGGTTAATTATTCCAACATATATACACAAAATAACCTTTCATATTACACTTATGAAATCCTATCTATATTGCATGCGTATCAATAATTTAAAACATCCACTTGAGAATATAATCACCATATTCCATTTATCAGCATAAGTTCAAAGTCTTTGAGAAGTATACGTGAAACAACATATAATAAAGGTAATGTCTGTAAGGTTCTTGTAGAATCATGTAAAAAGGTCTTTAAAAACATATAGAAACATCATAAAAGAAAGTCAATATTTCAACCCAACATTTCCCCCCAACTTAAACCTTTTTTTGTCCCTAAGCAAAACCAAGGAACTAACATCTAGGGCAGAAAGTTATAATGCAAAGTGGTTTTTCTGAGGTCCATGTTTTCTTTGACTCCTCCTTGTTTGAGATAGAATCCATTGTAACATGCAAGTCTTTCCATCCTGTTTAGCTCAGCACACCTACACTTATCACCTCTCCCTCCTGTCCAGTGTGGCACTGGGTAGAGAAGGATAGGGGGTTGATAAGTAAGAGGCAACCATGCTACTCCCTTTTGCTCTGAGATCTAGATGTACCTACGTAACCTCTCAAACATATTCATGAAGTTGTGGAAAGAGTGGGGTTCCTTCTTTTGTAATTCTGGAGTTAGGCTATTCCACCTGTTCTGCACATACCTTTAACAATTCTGAATGACAGACACTGCTAATCTCTGTATTCTTCTATGATCTCCGAGTCTTAAATCCATGATCACCTTACCTAGACCCTTATGAGAAAGTAATTTTAGCCATTGGGTCAAGATCACTTCAGGTTCTAAGGCTTCTTTCCTAATTAGCAGTGGCTCCTTCTTTTCCTGCTCCTCATATTGGTCCATCAGTACTCCCTTGAGTTCATTTTTAAAGTATGACATTAGTGCTCTGATCTGTAGGTCTCCAACATAGCTGCAGGGGTTCCACTCTATGTCCTCATCCATCAGGTAATTACGCAGATAATATTCACACAACTGGTCTTGTTCTTCTAAACTGACCTCTTTGAAATGATTGCAAAAAATGTGCCTTGAATGTAATTCAGGTTAGTTATTGATAAATTTATTAAACTAAAAACTAAGGAACTTCTCTTTCAGAAACAATTCATAAACCCTAGGTGGAGGCCTACAACCAATGATTTGCTCGACTCTATCAATAACTTCTTCGAAACGATCCTCTAACCTCTTGATTGTCAAATCTTTTTCTACAATTGATGCATTGAAACTATGTTTTTCTTTTTACCAATTCTCTTTTTCTTTGTTAGTCTTATCAGTCAATTTCATTAGCTCAAAGCCCAAAGACAAGGTAGTATGGTACTCTGGGGTCCTTGTCACAGGAGGTTGGAGAGTAAGTACTTCTTCTTTCTCAATTTTTGTTTTATTTTCAGCCAAGTGTGCCAAAAAGTCTAAGTTAGAACCATGGCCATAATTTTGGATCTTCTCCTCCAACTCCTGAATTCTTTTCTCTTTTCTTTATTTTTTTCTTCATATCCCCTTACCTATTCCTCCAGCTATCTTATTATGTCCAACGCTTCTTGAAGTTCCTTCCTGATATCTCTGTCCTCTAACAATTCCTTTTGTTTTTCAACATTGTCATCATTCCTTTCTCTAAGAACATCAAAAACTTCTTTAACAGAATCATCTGGCATAGGTTTATCCATCTTTCTTGCAGTAAATAGGTCTTCTGTCTCAAAGTCAGAAGAAGAAATATACTTCCGTTTCTTTACAGGCATATCAACATTTTCACAAGCATCTGCAGAGACATCCTCAAGGGGGTTTTCACCTCTATCTGAATCTAGATTCAGAGGAGTTGGATCATTGTCCTACTGGCTTATATTTTTTTCCTCTCCTCTCTGTTTCTCAACAACTTGCTCTTTGGCACCTTGCCTCCTTAACCTCCTTGAGCATCTAAGTGTGATTGTTACCTGCTTATCTGCCTTTTTCCCCTTTTTATTGTCCCCCTTCTTCCTCTTTTCCCCTGCACTTCCTTCTTTTGTTGCACTCTTGTGTTTACTCACTCCCTTCCTATGCTTCTTTTCCCTACCAGATGTTGAAGGAGTGGTTCTTTTGGTTTGAGGGGTGGATGTTGAGGGTTCCTCAGCTGATACAGACCTAAACTCTGGAGGGTTCTCATATTGTGGCTCTTCCTGCTCAGTTTCAAGAGGAGGCTCAGGCTCATATGGAATTTCAACTTCTGGTTCTGGTGCCTCTAAAAGCGATGAAATGTCTACACATTGTTTAAAAGCTTCCCATCCAATCTATGGGTACTGAATCCTTAAACTCCTTTTTATTAGCAAACTATCAAACAATGGTGGGAAAGAGTAGTGTCTGCCTGTTGTCTCTAATATTCTGAGGACATCCTTTTCAACATAGTATACAGATAGTTTTTCATGTCACAAATGGTTGAGCAATTTAAGTTGTGCAGTATATAACATATTGTATCTACCATCACAGGTAATATACTTGATAATATAATAGGCACATTTCCCCCAAAAGAAGAGAAGAGATAGTCATTTGGTACCTTGTGTGGTTGAATCCAGGTGTTTACCTCTTTCACAAAACTCCTCCCTAGCCACGGCTGCATCAGCTCTAGTCAGGTACTTGGACCTTGTCTGTGGCAACCCTGTAACATGTGCAATAACTAACTTGGAAGCATCTATAGTTAACCCCTTCACCATTGCTTCATCATACTGTAGAGTAAATGCAAATTCTTTTGTCATATCATCATCAAACTCTGTCAATTTCAGGAAATAATCTAACCAACCTACTCTCGTGAAGAGTGGGAGAACCATCACATCCTCCAGTAGTTCCTTATGTGCTGAAGGTTCTTTTTTGATCATGTCTCCTCCCATTACCGCTGTGAATTGCAAACTCTATAGTGTCAATTTTCTGCACAATGTCAATTTCTGTTGCTTAATTCCTGCTGCTTCAGCTTGCCACCCCAAAGAACCAATCTGCCTCTTCTTTCCTTTGCACTATAACTTCCTTAGGGTACTAATTCACTTGTTGGCAAAATAAGGTAAGTTCATGGCACAAAATATTTGTTTGATTTTCTTGAAAGGCAAGGTTGTTCAAAGGCAAATGTTTTTCTAATGGCAAAAATCAAAATAACCCTCCCCCTAACTTAATTCTGAAGTGACCTCACTTCATGTGGTAGGTATTACGGCACGAGGAGGAGTGATTAAAAGAAATGGTGATAATATTCGTCGCATGCATGAAATAAACTATTACTAATCATGAATATAAAAAGAAATCTAGCTGTAATAATGGAAAGTTATTGAATGTACATATGAAGTGGAAATGAATAATTAACATACCTTGGAAATTGGGAACAACTCGTATGATTTGAGATGATATGCATGCGGCGAACGAGATATAGGTTGATAGAAGGTGACGGGTATGGTTGCAGAGATATAATGGGATAACAAGTGATGATGGAGAAAAGCACTAAGTCATTAATGTGAAGTGATAGGTGGAACAATAGAATGAAGCAATTGAAAATGATTATGGGCATGTGGAATGGGCAAGAGAATTGAGGTATTATTCACCAAGTGATGGAATAGAGCGGCATGCAAATGGTGCTATGGGTGCCTTCAGCACAAGTCTCGATTGGTTAATTGGAAATATATTTATTAGGTCCTAGCTGAGTTAGGCCCCAACTGAATGAGTGAAAAATAGGTCCCAGTGGAAATAACTTTTTGTAACCATGGAAATTGTGTGGTGTGTACATGTGATTTAAAAACAAAGAAATTTAATTTTTAGCAACAGGGGTTGAGTATTGCAACTCAACCTCCACATCACTGGACAATGTTGGTGTATTAGCATCTGAATGTTTATCGTCTAGTGTCACAGCATCATCATCAGGAGTATCAGGAGGAGCATACTGAGCAACTAAGGAAACAAGAAAGTCATCCTTTTGAAGTGGCTTTTTATACAATTTTAGCCTATGCCCATTTACCAGTAGTGAAAATTGAACTTCATCAATAGTCTACAATTGAACTGCACCATTAGGAAAGACTTGCTTTATCTCATATGGGCCTAACCAACGTGACCGAAGCTTGCCCTTGAAGTCTTTATACCTTGAATCATAAAGGAGTGCCCAGTCACCTACAGTAAATTCCTTTGATTTGATGTACTTGTCATGCCATTTTGCCCTTTGTTTCTGTATGACCTCTGTATGATGAATGGCCTCCAGTCTAATTTCATCCAAGGCATTCAAATATTGTAGCCTTTCCTGCTGTGCAGTGGTCAAATTCATTCCTAGGTCTATTGTTGTCCTCAGGGTTTTGTGTTCAAATTCAATAGGTAGGATTGATGTCTTACCATAGACTATCTCATAAGGTGTAAACCCTGTAGTTGTCTTCCAGGTTGTTATGTATGCCCAAATAGCTTCAAGGAGCCTAGAAACCCAATCTCTTCTATGAAGCTGCACTGTCTTTGTTAGGATGTTCTCAATTTCTCTATTAGTAACTTCCACCTGACCATTAGCCTGAGGATGGTATGAAGTGGATTTCTTATGCCTGATCTGATATTCTTCAACCAATTTGGTTATTAAATTAGATGTAAACTGTGGTCCCTAGTCCGTTACTATTTCTCTTGGAACACCATACCTAGTGAAGATGTCTTCATACAAGAATTTGGCCACATTGTCATCTCTGGCAAACTGTAATGCCTTCACTTCAACCCATTTAGTTAAGTATTTAGTACACACTAGGATATATTCTTTGTTGTTTGATGCAGGAGATATAGTACCCACAAAATTTAAACCCCACTTGTCAAAAGGAGCCAATGAGATTTGGGCTGCAAAGGCATCTTGTCACTTCTAATAGGCCTACCCATTCTCTGGCATCTATCACAGCTCCTAGTGTATTTGACAACATCTTTATGAAGTGTTGGCCAGTAATATCCTATTGTCAGGATATTGAAGGTTGTCCTCTTAGCTGCAAAATGTCCTCCACAAGGCTCATCATGACAAGCCTTCATTACATCAAATACTTCATCCTCCCTGATACATCTTTCCATAATATTGTCTAGTCCAGTGTAAAATAGAAATCCAGAAAATCCAAGAGTAAGAGAAACATTTATGAACTAGCTGCCTCTTCTCCCTTGGAGAGAAGTATCCTGGAATCTACCCTGTAACCAAATAATTGGCTATATCTGCATACCATGGAGTGTGTATAGTGAGAGAAAATAGATGCTCATCAGGAAAAGAATCATCAACCACTCCATCTGAAGACTGTGTAGGTAGTCTGGACAGAAAATCTGCAACAACATTGGCCTTGCCTGGTTTGCCAACAATTGTAATATCAAACTCTTGCAACAACAATAACCACCTTACAAGTCTGCCACCTACTATGGGTTTATTCATCGAGTATCTGATGGTTGCATGATCTGTATGGATGAAAACCTTGTAACCAATTATGTAGTGCCTGAATTTATTAATTGCATAAACAACTGGTAACATCTCTTTCTCTATCATAGTATAGTTTAACTCGGCTCCTTGCAGATTCTTACTTACATAGTATATGACATACTACTTGTTTCCTTCTTGTTGACCCAGGACTACTCTAATGGCAAAATTAGATGCATCTGTATGGATGTGAAAAGGCAGTGACCAATTTAGACCTCTGAGGACAGGGGCTTGGGTCAAGGATGCTTTTAGCTTTTCAAAAGAGATCTGATAATCTGATGTCCATTCAAATTCACTGTCCTTGATCAGTAGGGTAAACAGAGCGGCAACAATCTTGCTAAAATCCTGAATGAACCTCCTGTAATATCCTACATGGCCTAGGAAGCTCCTTACATCTTTCTATTTTTATGGAATAGGCAGGGTAGATATAATCTCAATCTTCTTTGGGTCAACTTGGATGCCTGCACTTGAGATGAAATGTCCCAAGACTATTCCCCGTGTCATCATCAAAAAACACTTTTCATTACTCAAAGAGAGGTTATGCTCTGTACACCTCTTCAATACCTTCTCCAAGTTGTGTAGGGCTTCATCATATGTGTCACCATATGCGGTGAAGTCATCCATATAAACCTCCATACTTTCATGGGTAAAATAAGAGAAAATGCTTAAGACTGCTCTTTGAAATGTAGCTGGAGTGTTGCATAGCCCAAAGGGTAAGATAGAGTATGCATATGTCCCCCAAGGGTAGGTAAACGTTGTCTTGTCCTGATCTTTTGGAGCAATCTTAATCTGGTTATAACCACTAAAACCATCAAGAAAGGAAAAATATTTCTTGCCTGCTAAAGAGTCAAGAACTTGGTCAATAAAAGGTAATGAAAAGTGTTCCTTTCTAGTAGCAATATTCAATTCTCTGTAATCAACACAGACCCTCCATTTGCAACCTTTCTTGGGGACTATAACCAATGGTGAAACCCATTCACTGTCTGAAATGGGGTATATAAAACCTACGTCCAAAAGCTTCTAAAGCTCAACTTTAACAATTTCTCTGAGGGCTGGATTCATGCGCCTCTGTTGCTACTTGATTGGTCTATATCCATCATCTATGTATATCTTGTGCATGCACAAGGCAGGATTAATGCCTTTCATATCATTGTAATCCCAAGCAAATGTTGTTGAGTGTGTGTGTAATATTGCATGCAGGGATTGCAGTTGTTCATCAGTTAGTGTATTGTTAATATTCAACATCTTACCTGCTTGACTTCTACTTGTTTGGACAGTTCTTGAACGGAAGACAAATCAAGGCTGGGTAATACAGGTAATCATTGTTGAGGTAATAACGCATGGAAGATTTGGGAGACTTCTTCTAATGAACTGCTGGGTATTATGCTACTCAAAGGGTCTTGTAAGCAAGATAGGTAGTCTTGCTGTTGTGGATGTCTCCCATAATTGTTTTGTATAACATGAGCAATTAATTCATCTTCATCTGGAATAGTCAATAAAGGGCTGCGTTCTATAGTCATCAAGGTTTGCAAGGAATAAGCGTCCTCATTCTCCAGACTAGGCCAAATGGTCTGGTCAAGCTCATGGTATGGCTGGGCTGGTGGATATAAAACCAACTGCTTGGTCACTATTCCATTAGATATGATCATGTTGCCAGACCTACAACCTATAAACGCATTAGCAGTGGCGAGCCATGGTCTACCTAGTATAAGAGGATATCCAACAAGATTAACCTTAGGCTGCAAAATAATGAAATCAGCAGGGTATTCCCAAGAATCTAATGCAATGACCAAATCTTCTACGACGCCTTCAGTTTTGACTGTAGACCTATTAGCTAATTGCAAGACTGTCTAAGTAGGCCTAAGGTTGTTCAATTGGAGTGTTTGCATTGTTTCCTTGGTCATGACATTAATTGCAACTCCTAGATCTATCAATGTATTTTTAATCAGAGTCCCATTGATCTTTACATCCACCACTGGGCTACCTGGATCTATGTATTTGGGAACAGTTATAGTACCCAACATGATGTCAGCAAGATTACCTAAAACATGCACTATATGAGGGTCTATTCTCTTCCTTCCTAGCTTCTTTATGCAAAGATCCCTAATAGTTTTGGTATAGCTATATCCTTGATGGCTTGGATTAAGGGAATCTTGGTGCTTATATCTTTTAGCTGGCTGAGAAGGACAATATCAGCTTGGGCTTTTTTGCTTTTGCATGGCCAAGCGCTCAGGAAAAGGAGACTTCTGTTGCAAGGTAGTTTGGGCATCTTGGGTTGATTCATGTTCCAAGGGTTGCTTATCTAAGGCTTCTTCTGTGGGTTCTTCATCTTCAAGCTCAGTAATTTGGGGAGATGAAGGTCCTGCAAATTGCTTCCCTGATCTAAGATGAACATTACTCACTTCCACCCCATAGGTGGGATATTGCATTACCTCGTTAGTATAAGCCTACTGGACAAGCTTGTTGTTAGAGTTAGGTGCAGGTTGGGTAGGGATTTGGTTAGGTCTAGGAGGTAGATTTTGAGATGGATTTTGAGGTGGTGGCATTATGGCTGGCTACTGTGGCTGAGATGGAATCATAGGTTGCTGAAATTGTGCATTTTTCTACCATTGTTGGCCCTTGTTCCACTGAGGTTGCCATTGTTGCTGCTGAGGAGGCCACTGAGGATTATAGTTAGGACCTTAGAAATTTTGCTATGGCCATGCGTTAGGTTGTTGTTAGTTCCAACCAGCTTGTGGAGTAGGCCATTGGGGGTTTTGCCATGCATTTGGGTTACTAAGCCATTGTTGAGCATTCCAAGTAGAGAAGTTCTGATTTGCAGCAAGAAAGGGAGAATTAAAACTAAGTGGCTCAGTGGGCATACCTTGCCTTTGCTGCCAAGGTCTCTTTGAGCAATGAAGAACAATTGCCCATCTTCTCCTTCAAATTGCTGCAACTTAGGTCTCTCAATCTTTTCTTGTTGAATGTTGGCTACCCTTTTGCATTTACAGCTGGCCTTCCTCTGTCTATAGCTGGGACAATACTCAGTGAGCATTGCATTTGCCTCTTCTTATTTCTTCTTGATATGGAGAGTGTCCAGCTGTGTAGACATATGGCTAATAATGTCCTCCTTCATGTTGGTTAGCAGGTTACTAATCTCCACCCTTGAAACTCCATTAGTTGCCTTGCCTGTGATGGTTGTTCTTTCTCCCCTTGTTTTTCTGGAAAATGTTCTAGAATAATTTCTGCAGGCTGTACAGATATCTTCAAAGGGAAGTTGAGATATATCCCCTATTCCAATGAGGTTGAGGGCATCCATGCAGTCATCATTAACTCCCCTCAGAAAGACCGGCTTCAGTGATTCTTCAGACAATCTATTATGAGGATTTTTCTTCAAAGCAAACTGGAATCTTTCCACATAGTCTTTTAGTGGTTCGTCCTCTTTTTGTGACATCCTAAAAATGTCATCTCTTCTCCTTGTTACTAATTTTTTGTTCACACTAAAATTAGTTTGACCTAAGTGCAGTTGTTCAAAAGGAATAAAAGAAAACTTTGAAGTTATGCATTTAATGAACAGTTGATATCTTGATAGAGCAGAAATGGACTTCAGTTGACAGGATAACCCATCAGTCTAATCAAGCCTAATGAGTCATCATGACAAGAGAATAAGGTTGCCAAGGTATTAATCATTCAAGAAATACAATTGTTTTAAAATGGTGTTATCTTTCAGGAGTTATAAGTTAGATTGATTATTTAGTTAATTAGATTTGAAATAAATAAAGAAAGATATTTGTTTTGAACTGTTATTTCATGTCATGTTTTGAACATACATTCAATATCTGTTATTTTATCCTATGCATTGATTGAAAAAGAAATACACATACATCAAGTGCATAAGATAAATTAACTGATTATGTTTAAAAGAAGTGTTCAAATGTGTCCCACACAAGCTGTGGGAGTAACTAGACTGAGCAATTGCAGACATGCAAGCTATACATCTGATTGATAAAAGAAATAATGCAAACACATGATAAAAATAAACATCCATCATTGCCTGCGCAAGAAGGTTGTTTTGTTGATGCCGGTCTTTAGTCTTCATCCTCAGCTCCTATCATTAGTAGAACCTATAAAAAATTGGGGACAGTCCTATTAGAGCTCTGGATGTTTAGAGTTATCATATGTTTTTAATCAAGCAGAGACATCAACTTGTCACATCATGCAATTCATATGAAGGATCAAATTAGATATGTGCTACAAATTAGAAAAAAATCATGAAGAAGATCATGTTGGAAATAAGGCATATAACTGAGAGGGGGGGGGTGAATCAGTTATCTTAAATATCTTAACTTTGTTTTCTCCTTTAACAATTAGTGCAACATCAAAACATATAAGCATACATAATCATGAGAGCAGAAATAAAATCAACACACATAACACAAGGATTTTTACGTGGAAAACCCTATTAAGGGAAAAACCACGGGGTGACTAACCCAAGATTGTATTCTCTGTTAAAAGAATAAGAAGTACAAAATGACACTTGCCAATTAGGGCTCACTGCCTGAGCACACTGCTCACAGGAGGCACACTGCCTACAAGAGACTCACTGTCTACAATGTTTATAGAAGGTGACCAGGTGTTTGAACTGAAGAGAGGCATCCATATATGCTAAGGTTTAGTTTTGGTTAGGCTCAATATACTGATCTAATGCACTTCATTCTTCCTCTGCTTTAGTGTTGTTGTTATGTCACATACCGGACTTGTATTGCTACTTCCACACTTATCTCTGCCTTTCCTCATACACTATATATTCACACACACACACACACACACACACACACACACACACACACACACACACACACACACACACACACACACACACACACACACACACACACACACACCTTCATACCAAAATCCATTTGGTATATATATCCGCACCAAGGATTTCAACATCTCTCTAGTCGGCAATGGAATAATCAAGATAGTTACAAAACACTAATTTGTCAGCTGATTCCATGCTTAATATGTGATGCGTATGAAAAACATAAACATAGAAGTCATAAATCATGTCGGCCAACCATGTATGATCCCTCAAATAGCTTGACATCAATTACTCATCCGGATTGAAGTCTGATACTCTGTCAGTTAATTCTTCCTCAGTCTGCTCTACCTGTCTGGAGCCCAACACTCAGATGCTCATATCTTTTCCATGATTCATCACCAGAGGCTTCATCTTTGGAATATAGTAGTCATGATACTCCTCTTGACTTGCCCAAGTCCGTAACTTACTGAGTTATACCATCTAAGAGATCCGGACCTTATTGTCAGACCTTGCTGCATGCTCTATTCTTGCTCACCGGACCTAAAAAATCTTCAATCTGTCATCTGGTATAGACATACTATGTGCTGCGGATGTGTGGGATAGACTTTGTTGCCATCAATGACAACAATCATGAAGCCACACAGTGTCTTTTGCCAACAATCTCCCCCTTTGGCATTGATGGCAACACTTAGTGAAAAATGACTGTCATAGCAAACTCCCCCTTGGCTTATGCTCTGTCTTATGTACGATTTTATCGGAGATCCCCCTTAGTTGGATTCCACATTTTTCACTACTCCTCACTCCCCCTTTGACATCAATGGCAAAGGGGGAATCCACACACCAAAATTTGCAAAAATCAACCTATACATAGCCGCATAAGTATATATACATGTTATACTTACATATACTTGAGTATATCCAAAAAAGTGGTCTTCAACTGTACAAATTATGTTGCCCAACTATGCTTCATCCTGTCCAAAATTGAGATGTGACCACTCAACAAAAATGCATAAGCTTCTGCCCTTCTTAAGTCTGTCGGATCACTGGTCCGGGCTGTGGTCTGAGCATCAGTTAAGGCCTCATGCATTGCCTCTAACTTGGGGATAATTATCCCTCTAAGTTCACTCATCCTGCTTATTATATTCTTCTTCTCCTTTTCTAGCCTCTTTATTTCATTATAATGGCAATAGCCTAGCACTCTTGATTCATTATGGATGTGGTGAGAGGATCAAAATTCTGAGATAAACTTGATAGTTTACCTTCTTGTTCTTTCACCTTCTTTTCAATATCCTCTGTCACTTTAGACCAGGATAGACAAAATTTGTACATTTCTCCACCATCTTTGAGAGCATTTTCTAGGCTCTTTATCCCAATATCCAGGGTTCTCCTATCATTAGCTATGAGTCCCTGTACTTCAGAAAATCTCTTTCCCAAAAATTCTTTCCAGACCTTTTCTTCTGTCGATTTCTCTAAGGAATCAAAATGAGTGTTGACAGAGTTTATCAGAGATTTAATGTTACTGGATGGAGAGGCTGAAGTATCCTTTCGGAAGGATGGCATGATCTTCTCCAACATTCCAGATGCAATCTCTATCAGCTCACAATCTTCCATGTGAGACTTCAGAAACTTTTCTTTTTCTTTAGCTTGGGCAAAGGATGCTATCTTCATTGTCTAGACCGGAGAGAGGGAATCAAAATTTTGTGGTCCTTGAAATAATTTCGGTTCATCTATTTCTATCATTTCTTTGTTCAAGAAGCTCTTTACTACCTCTGCAGTGTCTCTTACTAGAGATTGAGTCTTCTTTTCCTTTGGAATCTCAGAGTTGTCATCAAAGATTTTCTCTATTTGTTCTTCTTCTCTTCCCTTTTTCTCCTCTTCTTGACTTGCTTTCTCCTATTTTCTTCCTTCTCCTTCAGTTCCTAAATCTGCAGTGGCATCCGGAGGATAGAAGTTAACTTCTTCATGAACTTCCTCTTCTGGAACAGAGGAATCCAAGTTCTTAGTCTTCTCCTCATCCATCTCTTTTGACCCTTCTACAATTTTCTTAGCAGATTCTTCTTTTGATGCACTTAATCCTTCGACATCCATGGTAGAAGGTTCTTCATCTATTTCCTCTATGATAGGAAGATTGAATCTTTTGAAGGCATTCCGGAGGATGTCTTTTGTTTCTCTTGCTACCTGATCAGTCTCTCCAAGCATTAATTTGTTCAGTCTTGCTTGGCTCCAGAATTCATCCTTGCAGTCCTTGAAGATCATGTTCATTTGCTTTGGAGTAATGGAAGGATAGAGCTGAATAGCAATTTGATGTCGGATCTCTAAGTCCTTTTCCTTGGCATTCTCTTTTCTGAGTTCAAGTACCTTCTCTAGACTTCTGGGAATTAGAGAAATAATTTCAATGAATGCTTTGTTATAAATGTTCAATTACCTGACTGTAGCTTCTTCCAAGATCCTTTTGTCAGTATCACTATAATCATCATAAAATTCTATTACTGGTTGCAGATTTCCGTCCACGGTGACTGCCTTGATGATATCATCAATATAAAGAGTGGCCTTTTCAACAAATTCTTTTGCCCCTTCTTCTTAGTTTTTGCCGGCAGAGGATTCCCCGGATGTTTTCTTCTTCTTCTTCATTTTCTTAACTTCCTTATCAGACTCTGTTTCTTCATCATCCTTTTGGCTTATGTAGGACCTTGTGGCCTTTGTTTTCGTTCTCTTTTCTCCCTTTCTGGATATCTTGACTTCCGGTTTTGAGGCTCTTGAGATCTTAGAGGTGGCAGGTGCAGAGCTCTTGGAGGATATAGTCCGGGAGGAGGCTTGCACTGGAACACTTTCTTTTTCTGCTTCTTGTTTCTCTTTCTCAATTCTTTCCATTTTCTCTCTATTTGTATCAACTACCTCTTTTGATATGCCAAATATTTTGGCAATTTCCTCTACTTCCCTTTTGACTTTCCTTTTTATTTCCGGTTGTCTCAGCTCAACATGTATCTTTACACTTAATTCTTCAAAGATTCCAAACCTTTCTGCCTCAGGGTCCTTAGGCTGACTCAGCAAGTGTTGGACATGCAACTCCAAGATTTTCTCATCAACCTCATATCCCATTGGCATAATCCAAATTGTTCTAGGCTCAACTGCCTCCATTAGGCATTGATCAGTGTCTACTATGAAGCATATTGTATCCTTATATTTTTCAACTATTGTTTGAGGAATTATTTCTCTGGCCTGCATCAAACTTTGGAAGTTTTTAAAGTATCCCCAGAGTGCTGTACTTTGAGCCTTAGCATCACCAAGCCCATACATATAGTCTCTGATTTGTATGGCAACCGGTCTATCATTTTGCCATACCCAACCACTTGATCCGGGTAGCTCATTCATATAGTAAAAGAACAGACATAGTATTAAGCCACCATACTTGAATGAGTTCTTCTTATCCTTCTTGATCTTATGCAAGTTTTCTAACAGTTGGTTCATAAGAAGATCACATAGGTCATAATCAGCATTTTCCCTTAGCATCTTATATGCTGTATAAATTGCAGTTCTGGACACAGAATTCTCCCTGCTGGAATGATAGATTTTATAACCAATTATCATAGAGGCAAATTTGATATCTGAATCTGTGATATCTTCTATTGTCATGGCTCTTTTGTCAAACTTAGATCTAGTAGCTTCACTTACTGCCTGGTTCTTGACAGATTTGAGTGCAGGCAACCCACCAGATGAGTGCAATCCAGTTACTGCCCTAATGGCATCTTTTGTTATCTTGAAGGGCTTCATCAACCACACGAAATTGTCATGTATTTTGCTAAGAACATACTGGACCCATTCATCTTCTGCAAAACAGGGAAAGTGGATGCAATGTCCAAAATGCTTATCTCGGAGGGCCTTGTATTGAGGTTTGAGTTCAAAAGTTTCATCTATTAATAGTTTATGGTAGATATCCATCAGCTTAAATTCTCCAAATTCCTCAATATTGGTGTGGATGTACACCCTAACATCTTCTACGTGTAGAACCCCATGCGAAATGCTAGAAAAAGTGCCTAAGGGATCAACTTCTAGGGACTTGTAGGGGTGTTTCTTGAACTTTGGGTGCGGCCTATCAGTAATCTTAACAACCATTAGAGTAGCCATCTTTGCAAAATATTCAGAGAGAGATATTCAGAAATGGAAATACCTTTTTACACTTTTAGGGTTCACAATAAGAGCTGGAATAGGTCGCTGGTTGAATCGGATTATGCGGTTGATCTTTGACAAAGTTGTAAAAACTTGATGCAGAGCTCTTCCTTTCTTCTTCTCAAATGCAAATGTGCAAATGATGAGTAAAAGAACCCTTTTATCTCTGCACAAACCCTAATTTCCTTTTGCAATAAATGCACAACTTAAGTCTTCTGGTTGCCTTGTTCTGAGAGAGATCTTTTTGAATCACTGAGATGCACTTAGAATCATTTTCAGTGATAATTGACAATGTATCTTCTTTCCTCCAATCATGCCATGAATCCATAGATCAAGATATTTCAATTTTGAATCATACCGAATCTGTCTATGAAGATCCTGCTTTACCGGATGGCTATCAAACTGGATCAATTTTGGCTAATTAAACTCTTCAAAACTCCTTACGGATCTTTCATATTTTTACCGAGGGTTATTTAGATATTTCTCTAAGAACCCTTTAATCCGCAACATTCCATGTGCCAAATTTAGGCACCAAATGACTGGTTGGGGGAATTTATTTTCCTTTGTGACTCCCCCTAAGCCAAAGCTCGTTTGTTTAGTTTCTGGAAGGAATATCAACACCAGATTCCGGTGCGGATCCATCCCCAACATTTTATGTACTCTTCTTCACCCAAGTCTTGTTCATCTCCCTTTGAACTTCATCCACATTCACTTTGCCTTTTCCTTTATCTTGATTTTGATTATGATGCACCGGACCCTTTTTATCCTGATTCTTACTTCTACAGAATTTAGCAATATGACCAGATCTATTGCAATTGTAGCAAACAACATTTCTTTGCATATTTGAATGATATCCTCTTGATCTGCATTGATTAGCCATATGTCCCATTCTATTGAATGCAAATCATCTACCATTGAATGAATTATTTATTTGCATATTTCTACATTCATGAGATTTGTGACCATACCTTTTGCAGTTGAAACACTATCCAAAGAAGGATGAATTACTCTGATTCATTCTTCTTCTGCACTGAGTTGCTTTATGACCGAAGTTGTTGCAATTGTAGCAGTATCCATTGAAGGATGGATATCTTTGAGCATTTGGTTGCCTTACCGGAGGTCTTCTAGGCTTGTTTCTTTGATTTCCTGATCCAGAGTTCTACTGACCGGATCCAGAGCTTTCACCTTTCTCATATCCCAAGCCACACTTGTCATCTACCCTCTTTTGGCTTTCAAGAAGAACTTCAAGTTGAGCTGAGCTTATCTTGAATTTCTCTTTGTATTCATTTGTTGTTTGAAGATCTTATTTAAGAGTGTCTATCTAATTCTCAAGTTGTTCTTCATTATCTCTAGCTTCTTCAAGATCAGATTCAAGATGCCTGATTATTCTATCCATTTTGTGGCAGTCCTCTGACTTCTCCTTGAGAGATTATTTTAGATTATCTTCAATTTTTCTTTTCTCTTCAATTTCTTGGGTGAATCTCATAACCCCTGATTCCATCTCATGCCTTACCACAATGACCTCTTTTGATAGCTTCTCACATAGCTTGTTTTTCTCATTCATATCTTCATTAGTATCATTGGCTTCACTTTGACTTGCTAATTTTTGAAGTAGTTCCTTTCTCTTTTTCACAGAGATACTCAGTTTTTCTTTTAGCTCATTTATGAAATCATCAGCTTGTTTGAGTCTTTCTCTCAAGTTATTAACTTTAGAGTGAGATTTCTCAAGATCATCTAGGGCATACTGAAGTTTTTCCTTCATACCATTATCCATTAAGATTCCTAGATCTTCCTCAAGCTGTTAGGCTCTATTTAGAGGAATTTAGCTCTGATACTAATTGTTGGAAACAAGCCAGATAACTAAGAGGGGGGTGAATCAATTATCTTAAGTATCTTAACTTTCTTTTCTCCTTTAACAATTAGTGCAACATCAAAACATATAAGCATACATAATCATGAGAGCAGAAATAAAATCAACACACATAACACAAGGATTTTTACATGGAAAACCCTATTAAGGGAAAAACTACAGGGTGACTAACCCAAGATTGTATTCTCTGTTAAAAGAATAAGAAGTACAAAATGGCACTTGCCAATTAGGGCTCACTGCCCGAGCACATTGCCCACAACAGGCACATTGCCTACAAGAGACTCACTGTCTATAATGTTTATAGAAGGTGACCAGGTGTTTGAACTGAAGAGAGGCATCCATATATGCTAAGGTTCAGTTCCGGTTAGGCTCAATATACTGATCTAATGCACTTCATTCTTCCTCTGCTTTAGTGCTGCTATTTTGTCACATACCGGACTTGTATTGCTGCTTCAACACTTATCTCTACCTTTCCTCGTACACTATATATTCACACACACACCTTCATACCGAAATCCATCTAGTATATATATCCGCACCAAGGATTTCAACATCTCTCTGGTCAGCAACCAGAATAATCAAGATATTTACAAAACACTGATCTATCGACTGATTCCATGCTTAATATGTGACGCATACCAAAAACATAGACATAAAAGTCATCAATCATGTCGGCCAACCATGTATGATCCCTCAAATAGCTTGATCAACATCAATTACTCATCCGGATTGAAGTTTGATACTCTCTCGGTCAGTTCTTCCTCAGTCTGCTCTGTCTATCTAGAGCCCAACACTAAGATGCTCATATCTTTTCCATGATTCATCACCGAAGGCTCAATCTCTAAAATATAGTAGTCATGATACTCTTCTTGACTTGCCCAAGTCCGCAACTTACTGAGTTATACCATCTGAGAGATCTGGACCTAATTGTCGGACCTTGCTACATGCTCTGTTCTTGCTCACCGGACCTAAACAATCTTTAATTTGTCATCCAGTATAGACATACTATGTCCTATGGATGTGTGGGATAGACTTTGTTTCCATCAATGACAACAATCATGAAGCCACACAGTGTCTCTTGCCAACAGATCAATCAATGCCATCAGGTTTTTTTTTATGCTAACTTGTTTGTTCACTGTGCAGGTATAGGGAAAGCAATGTTGTTGATTTGAAGACAAATAAACATGTGGAGAAAATGTGGCTCCCACAAGGGTTGAGCCTGGCATGTTTCCTTTTTACTCATTTGAGAAGGAATGTCAGAAAAAGACAGGATGCATCATTCAAAGTACATCATGTATCATTAATCAACTTACAGAGAAGGTATACCATCATGACATTTATTATAGTTGATTAAAGCAACTCAGATAAGTATGTAATACCTAAGTCAAGTTGGCAAAATGCACAAAACAGAATTGTGGCCATAAAAGGTATTTATCTTATTTACATCATTATCAAAGTACTTTGTTGTTGTTGTGTTTTATGTCACATTTTCAAAAATTAGACTTAAGAAATGACAAAGATAAGAAGAAGAGATGAATAGTAGACTTATGATCAAAGCAATTAAAGGCAGAAAAACATATATGCCAATCAGATCTCAATTGCATATCAAACAGAATGATTAGCTATAGGAGCCTTCATTGTTATGCATATGATGTTCAAAGGAGAGGACAAATGACAAAGTCAAACTGATGCATGTCTTTTTATTCATCAACCATATGAGTTTTCACATTGTAGTCTGATGATGGAATTAAGGGTTGCAGAGTAATGCCTGCAGGAGACAGACAAAGGTTTCATCTAATTATAATCAAAAGGCAGTAAGCAAAACATCATGTTACAGGCATTCATAATGATCAAGTACAACCAAAGCAAGTGATACAGGTCATGACAGAACTAGACAAAGCTTATCATGGAAAGCATCTGACAGGCAGTTATCATTGATAATTGAAGAAGGGCATCATATAATTAATCAAATGAAAAGCTACAGTCACAAAATGTACAAGTATCACTACCTCTGACAGAAGGATAAATGAAATCTAGAAATAGTAAACCAAGTGATCAAGTACAGCTAAATCAAATGATACAATTATGCCTCTGAAAGGATAGGATCATATAGGTTCACCATTAATAGCATCTATTAAATATAATTAACAAAAGCAATGAGATCAAGTGAATGCTAGTTTCAGGCATGTACAGGTATATGCTATAATGAAGAACAAGCATGAAATTTTAAAAAGGTAACAGTCATAGCATACAGATGACAGGAGGATAAATGCATCTACAGGAAGTGAAACAATAAAGACTCATGTTATGCCTCATATATACTACAGTAAGATTGTTGAAAGAAATACAAGTTTTCATCATTTTTAGTCAAATAGTTATGACAAGCATTTAACAGGTTGAAGAACAAAAGAGGACAGGAATGAAGAATACATGCCATAAGAGTTTCTGAGTGCTTAAGAAGGTGAAAAGGCATAACAAGCTACAGATTTAGAGAAGTAAGTCTCAAGGATAACATTTGCACAGAGATATAAGAGAAAATAATACATACTGCTGCCCAGAATGGAGAGTGATATTTATCTTGACAGAATCATGCAAATCAAATATCAAAGTCTTGAAACCCTAATGCCAGTTTCTAAATAGAAGTATTGTTTTATATGCAGAAATGAAAGTTCATGCCTAGAATGAAAGAAAGATGCCATAGTGTTACAATGAAATTCAAATATATGTGAACTGTTGGAGTGTTTTAAAACCCTAGCAACTTATTTCATGCATACAGTCAAATGAATGCATATAGTGAATGTTTCTGCATTAGCCGTGAAAGGGAAATGGGTTTTTATGCCTTTTTGAAGAAACCCTCATTTTCATCAAAGCCCTTAGTTTTCTTTCATGTGCACAGTGAAAGAAAGAATGACAGATAAAGGTGTCTTACAGGTGTAGTCGTATCAAAAGGAAGGGCTCTTAGAGATACCCATATGGATTTGTTGAGAAACCCTAACATTTTTTGCATTTTCAAGGAAAGAATGATGCTACAGTGTGTTTTCTGGTATGGCCGTGAATATGTAATGCATTTGTATGCATTTTTAAAGAAGCCCTCATAACAAAAACCTAGAAACTTTGAGTTTTTATAGTAGGGAAACCATTAGAACTATCAAATCTGCTACATAAAGTAACAATGGCAACAACCATATGAACAACGGAGGAGAAGTTAAAATGCCCAGATGAAGAAAACCTTGTTTCTTTTTACATATACAATGAAAGAAAAGTATTGACAGTAAAGAGGAGCAAAGATTTACCTTCGAATGCAGAGAGGAAGACTATCATGGTCGCGGCTTTCTTTAGAGGGTCCTTTTCTTTTCTTTCATTTTCTTACATTTTTGAAGATATTCCACACACAGAGAGCAATAACATGTACAAGAAATGCTACAGAAGGAGCATACAGAGTAGAAATGGTTGTAGCCATCCACATAAATAATGAAGGAAATGCCAGTGAGATATAAAGACACATACCACTTCCAAACATCTTTTTGCCCAGAAAATGCAAGACAAATGATGGAGTTCGACATAGAGAGCCAAGAAGAAGGCCAAATTTTATAAGTCAAAACCCTAGATATCAAGAAGTTGCAAAGCAAAGTGGCGACCAACGAAGAAAACAAAATGAAGAATGATAAGTTAGGGTTCCTTCATGTTTTGTTCGAAGCTTCTTTTCTCATCTTTGTTTTTGACTTCATCAAATACAATTATTACTATATCCAAAATGTCAACTGGGGTCAACAACCGTGATATTGCTTCCCTAGCAATCATGATAAGAGGTGGCCGACAGAATGTGGACCTTGCTTTTGTTTGAAATCAAATGGTGGTCCACAGTAATAAGGGTAAAGGCATTATGCTTTACAAAAGATTCAAACAACATTCATTAACCTTGGAGTCGACATTGCATGGTTGAGGAAGTTCCCTATCATCATGTGCCTTTTTATAAGAAAAAGCTCCCCTCATCATACATGTTGCATGCAATGGCTGAATATGGTTAAAGTGGTGAATTTTATGCCTTATGAATCATCATTTAAAGTCAAAGAAGAAAGATGCATAAGAGACAAAATGGGATTACAAGGTGGCAGACAATGGGTATATAAGGTGGCAGTGAACTAATTTTGTATGTATTTGGAGTTATAAGGCAGAGAAGAGATATTTGTTCTCTTTTGAATCGAATATGGAGTTATAACGATTTATATTTAATGCCTTATTTTTATGCATTCTTGATAACGCATATGGTGAGATAAGGGTCTATTTTTCCCTAAGGCATATTATCATGCAAGTAGAGGTATTTTCTCACAAGGAGCTATAAGGAGATTGTATTTGTCTCTAAGTCCTATTTTTTGCTAAAATCATGCAAATTAGGCATATGTATTTGGAGTGATAAGGAGTTTATATTTTTCATGCATGATTTTACAAATAAATCTATTATAAATAAATAGTAAAGTAATATTTTCCAAATTACTTTATTATTTTTCACAAATTGTAAAATCAAATAAGTACAAGTTATAACCAATAATAGAGTAATTATTTTAATTAGTTGATTATTTACTCATAATCAATTTTGTAAAAGCAAAATCATGCAAATTGATGAGTTGAGTTAACTAGGCCACCTAGGAGGTTTTTGCATGATTTGAGGAGTATTTTTAGGGTTCTTGGTCAGTTTTTTGGTCAAGCATATGGACAGGTCCAAATTGAAGCTATTTTTGCTCAATTTGTGACAGTTTGAGCCCTTGTTTTTGGGGTTTTTTGAGGTTGCTCGTGGATCACTTTGGAGGACTTGTTTTTAGAGGCAGTTAGCTACAGTTCTTTTTTACATGCTTCTTAGTGAGAACATGCTCTATATTGTAAAGCAAAAGCTTGTTTTTTCTAGTTCTTGCATTCTTTTCTCTTCTACACATTGAAAGATAGAAGATTTTGTAACTCATTTTTTGAGTTCTTGCCTTTTTGCTCTTATACACTTTGAGAGAAGAAGGTTTCGTAGCTCACCATTTTTACAGTTTTATAGAGATCAGCAGATTACAGGTTCTATTTTTGTCTCTTTTGCAATATTTCTTTTATTCTTTGCAATCAAGTATTTACCTTTCCATTTAATGCTAATTGATTGAAGTGATTTGATGAAGTTTTACTGTGTTTAATTATTAAACCTTTAAAATTATTGTCTCACTTTTGCTTGCAGTATTAAGCACAGTGTTATTGCAGGTCTTAGGTTGTGTTAATGAAAATAATCCTTTTGTGTTGTGAGAAGTCCTTTTCCTTCACAAAAAGCCTATTTTCAAGCCTTCCTTAGAAATACTTTTGTGATATTTGTGCCAAGATTGGATTGTGTGAGTCAAATTTCTGAGTTATATTGTGAACTAGATTGCATATTTTTACCCATATTAGGTGCATCACCAAATTTCACAGTTTTTATTTCCTTATAGTTTCATTCTTACCCTTTTCCAAAACAAAAAATCATACATTCCAATAGAATATTTTAAGGGAACCAGCCCACAATCTAGAGTACTATTGCAAAAGCTTGAGATATGAAAATGAGGGAATGAGGGTTCCTTTTATTGGCTCAAGAGAGGCCAAATCTAAGTGTCAATAGATCCATGACTGGAGAAATTACCTGTGAGGTGTACTATTGAGGAAGCTTGAGGGAATGTGCATGAATCAAAAGAGGACAAGTGTCCAAGCTCCTTTCATGAGTTATGGGAGTTAACAGATCTAATTAGAGAGTTAACTGAATAGATTGATCAGATGACTAGGTTGATTGGGGAGTTGACTGAATTGATTGATCAGTGAACTCAATTGAGTTAACTAGATTGATTTCTTAGTTGACTGAGTTGATTGATCAGTGAACTCAATTGACTAATTAGTTAACTGAATTGATTGATGAGTTAACTAATTTGATTGGAGGAGAAATAGGACATGTGGGTGAGGGAATATTAGCTAATTAAATATTAAAATATTTAATTATGTGTGCAACATGGTGAGGTGGAAAGGTGAGGTGGAAAGGTGATGTGGATTTATGAAATTAGGACTTTGGGATAGAGGAATTTAGGATTAATTAAATAATTTAGAATTATTTAATTATATGAGACATTAGAAGAATTAGGGTGATTTAATTAAATAAATTGATTTTTATTTTATTTTTGGGATAATGAACCAATTAAATAAATTAGAATATTTATTTAATTGATAGAAGAATAAGAATTAAAATAAATATTAAAATATTTACTTAATTCGGCACGAGCCATTTTTAGGTGTATACATTTTGCCCCTCTTTGATGCAATGTGTTTTATCACGTTGCTTCAAAGAATACAATTTTTTTGGTTATGATACATGCCCCAGTTTGCCCCTGGTATAGGTTAAATGATGATAGGATGCCCCCTCGGGAGATTGGTCAGGTTAGATTAATTTTTTGCAAAAGGATGACAAACAATCTCACGATGAACAAGAATGATAAAGGATGGCTACGAAAACGGAGGATGCAAGATAAGAGATGGATGAAAGAGTCAAACGACACGCTATGTAATATAAAATGATAACACACACAAGCAAGCAAGCAAGTATGCACAAATGATACAAGAACAAACAAGGTATTGCCCCTGTCAAGCTATAAACCAATGACTAATTAATAATGATTGATGATAGTGTTTTTCATTGCGGGGAACGATATATCCCTAGATCAACACAAAGACGCAGGAAAGATATATCCCACTGATGATGACAATTGATTGATTTGGTTCACGAAAAGATTAGGACCAAGACCACTGATTGTGATTAGATAATTTGACAAGATTGATTTACTCGATTGGTATGGATTAAGGATGGACTTGCATTTGGATCATTGCTTGGATTGACTGGATTGATTTGATGATCATATGAATGATTGGATTGGTGATTGGTGATGCCCCATTCACTTAAGAGCAAGGGTGACAAGGAAAGATAATGGTAAGTTAACAAATAAGATGAATGATGATGATGATGCCCCCTCGAGAGGATAATTTGTGTGCTCTTGAAATGAAAAGAGAGAAAAGGGTGAGTAGATAAAGAGATGTAGATAAAGAAAGGACTTGGATCTTAAGCCACTTGGAAAATGATATGTATGAAATGATTATAGATGAAATGAAATGCAATTTGGTATGTATGATAGTGGATTTTGTCATCTTCTTGTACAAGTTTTTGAAGTACTTTGTTTCATCATTGAGCTTTTAAAATGTTGTAAGAAAATACAAGCATCTAAGTATAATTGAACCATGATGACCTGAGTATTACTTACATGGATTTTGATTTAGCAAGTTAATACAAGCATCTAAGTATAATTGAACCAAGATGACCTGAGTATTTCTTGCATATCAATAGACAAGGATTACACATGTTTCATGTTTAGAGCCCTAATTTCCTCGGTGATCATTATGTTGATCATGTCTTTAGACAAGGCTTAACATTACTAAAGGTAAACCCACAAACAACAAACAAAGAAAATGATTATGCCCCCATCATAGATCCTCTAGTTTTTGACATCGTTGAGTAGCATAAAAAGACATAATAACAAAAATCATGATACAAGATTTTAAACAACCATTAAAGACCTTCGTGCCATAGATATATGTTTTCTTGCAATAACTTGATAGAGTCACGTTTGATGGTTTAGGCAGGTTGGTGTTGTCAGGTTTTTGTTTGATGTATTTTTGTCAGGATGATGTTTAAAGCTTGTACATTGTACTGCTTATTGTCTAGTGATAGAACCACGATCCGGTTTGTTATCCTCTGAGTTGTAGTATTCAAAAATCCAATTCACTAACTAGGTCAAGGATTTGCCCCCAGTCAAGTAATGGATCAATTTATTATGGATGAACTGACAATAGATATGAAGAAACGGGCCCTAAGGGACTGACCTAGTGCCTCAGGGGCTCATCGATGATGGCCTTGCCTACGTGACGATGTAGAGGCAACATAGTTTGGGGTGTGGACTTTGTGGACCTAGGACCTAGGCGATGGGAAATGGTGCAGATTCAGATGGACAAGAGGATGGGTGACATGGGATGGAATGGATGGGAAGCCTCAGGTAATCATCAATGATGGCCTTGCCTACGTGATAGCTCAAAGGCAACGTAGTTCGACAATGGTAGTAATGATGGAGTTACAACGGATGATAAGATGGATGAAAGTTTGGATGGATAGACTGATGGGACAAGATGATAAGGGCGAGCGAACAACAAGCCATGATAGGTATCTTTATGCGATTTGATAGATTGATTGATTTGATGATAGGGTTGATTGGAGAGTTAACTGAATTAATTGATTAGTGAACTCAATTGATTGATTAGTTAACTAGATTGATTGCTTAGTTGACTGAGTTGATTGATCAATGAACTCAATTGACTAATTAGTTAACTGAATTGATTGATGAGTTAACTAATTTGATAGGAGGAGAAATAGGACATGTGGGTGAGGGAATATTAGCTAATTAAATATTAAAATATTTAATTATGTGTGCAACATGGTGAGGTGGAAAGATGATGTGGATTTATGAAATTAAGACTTTGGGATAGCAGAATTTAGGATTAATTAAATAATTTAGGATTATTTAATTGTACGAGACATTAGAAGAATTAGGGTGATTTAATTAAATAAATTGATTTTTATTTAATTTTTGGGATAATGAACCAATTAAATAAATTAGAATATTTATTTAATTAATAGAAGAATAAGAATTAAAATAAATATTGTGGGTGGCCGGGAGGGACCCTTGCCACCTCAACATGAGGTGGCAAGGCCGTGTCAGGGGCATAGGGGTAAAGGTAATTATGGTCTGGAAGGGTGGGTGATGGCACGAGTAGATTTGATAGAGGCACTCATTCCTCGTAGTGTCTTCGAACGATGGAAGCTGGCATTCATCCCAAAGGAGGGTTTCGAGAAGGTTCTGGCAGGATATTTTTTAAGGCTGGCAATAGTTCTCCACAGTATCCTTTTCCCTGGTCTCAGATTAATGCCGACATATTTCGCTGTCATCTTCTCGGCAGATGCTATTCGGTGTGGCGGAATGGATACGCCAGTGCACCTAACTAGTCGGAAGTGGCAGATGGCCTTCCTTGGAGCCATCACTGACCTTCAGCTTCTAGGAATGCTGCACAGGTCCGATGCATTGATGTTGGGGGCGGTGAAGATGATTTTGGGTAGGGTGTTTTTGGAGAATGGAGAACGATACAGGGTGGACACAGATATTACTTCTAGGGCTTTGGCGATGCTGCTCGAACTGGGAACGGACAAACAAATGGCGAAGTCCATCATGCAGGGTGTCTTTAATACAGAGCATTTGGGGGATTTAGAGGTCACGTTGCAGATGGCGAGCTTGGGGTCTGGTATTCCGCGGCCGAAGGATTGGAATTTGTTCGAAGACTCTGGTGCCGTCATCCAGCTTTACCCCTTCATCCTGGATGTCGGAGGATTTGATGTGATTCTGTTGAAAGATCAAGTGGCACTGGCAGTCAGCTTCATCAAAAAGGCTCTGGGTTTGGAGGTGGTTGACGATCTCGACTGGGTGGAGGACTTCCGTAAGCTTCTAGTATCCGTAATTATCTAGCTTTGTCTACTCCTTCTGCTCCATTTTGTATAGCTGGAGCTACGATAAGATAGTCTAGGGCATAGTAAGTTCCCTCTGCAAATAAGTGTTGTGACCCTGTGAGGTCTTTCTCTTAGGTTTCTCAGTTCTGGTAGGCAGACTATCAATCTCAGGCCAGCCACGAAAGGCTGATGATATGTAATCTCTTTTTGAAATTTCTCAATACAATACTGTTATTACGGATTAAAAAAAAAGAATTAAAATAAATATTAAAATATTTACTTAATTCAACACGAGCCATTTTTAGATGTATACAACTGCCACTGTGAAGCTAGTGCCACTCCTTCTATCATCTATGCATTTGAATATTACTTGCAAACTATGTAATCTATTATTATAGCATACCATTATGTATACCCCTAATAGTTGACAATGTAAATGATCTTTAAGACAAATAAATAATCCACCTTAATATGTATTGTTTTTCCTATGTACACTTTGCTCAACACAGTCGGCAAGTTCTCTTCGAACAATTTACACTTGTTACAATTTGCACTTACTATCAATTCAAAGATTTGCTATTTGTATTAAATGTTTAAAACAACTTGTTATTTCTTTATTAACATCAAGGAATAACATTACAAACAATTCCTTCTTCCTGACCAATAAATCCATTAATTATTAGTTCCTGCCAAGGCAGGAATACTTATGCATCCATGTGATGCAATTTGTTTTGCCTATTTGACCAATCAACATTGAGTATTAAATTCATTTTACGAATATACTATAGTTTATAATTAATTTTCTTATTTGATAATTTGATAAATATGATTTATTTGTTTCCTTATTGGACAATTCTGTGAACAATAAGGGTGAAAAATAGAATTATTATTTAAATTTTATTACAATTTAAATATTCAATGCATATATAATAGATAAGTACCATGTTGGCACTATCTCGTACTCTCATAAAAATCTGCAGAAATACTTTCAATTGTGGATGGGAAATCCACAACTACAATTCATAGGGTAATAATGATCCATGTCAGGCATGTTGTATGAAACAGTGTAAATGCAGTTCAAACTCTCTAAATTTTACACATTTTGAAATATGAGCAACTTTTATCTGTCTATGTGTCTAACGTGACAGTTGACAGTATGGATGGCATTCACCGAAGTAGTGCAAAATTTCTTGTGAGGTGTTGCTATGCAATAAAGTACATCTTCATTAATATTATATATAATATCTTGTATATAGCGTGGAGTAAAATTTTGGATTCTTCCTATAAAATGCTTTCATACATTAGGTCAATAATGTGTAAATTAGGCAGAGTATATATATGCACATAGATATAATAGACATAGACTATATAGGTAAGGTTTTTTAATTATTTCACAATGTAATTATTTTTGTGAGAACATTTTAATTATTCATATGCATTGATTTAATAAAATAGACTTTTTTTTTTTAAATGACAACTTTATTTTTTTTTAAATAACCGATATTCTATATTCTTAAAAATCCAAACAATTAAATGTGCTTTTATATTTAGATTATATGAAATAATTATTAAATATATTATATATATTAAATATAGTATGAAAAGTATTAATTATTAATTAATATTCTTTAATAAATATTAGATAATAGTTTAAATATAATAAATATTGTTTAAATAAAATATTATATATTAATGATAATTATTCAATGTATTATATATTTAGTATTAATATTAAATATATTATATAACAAGGATGCTGTAGGAGTACACTTAACACTGAGAGGGGGGGTGAATTAGTGTTGATAAAATTTTTAATCACCTTTCAAAATTTTAATGAACTTTGATTTCACAATCACCAATTTTTTCAAACAGATATGAAAATATGCAGAACATCAACACAAAAAGTTTTGACACAAAATATTATAGAGTGGAAAACCCTCCAGGGGTAGAAAAACCACTCAAACTGCCTCACTGACTTAAATGAAAACCTTCAAGTTTACAATTGTCTCACTGACATATACAATTTTGCCTCACTGGCATATTGTCTTTCATCACAAATCTCACTAACTTTCAATATCAAAGATCAATGAACAAAATAAATCAGGGGGTTTCCCTGTTTCAATCAATCTCAACACCTTATCTCTCCTATTCAAAATTTTTAACAAATATACATTTTTCTGCAAACTAATGGAATAAACTTTCAATTGATATCTTCACATCATCAATACTTTGTTTGCAATAAGTATCATCTCCAAACATTTAATCAATCTGATCTTCAAAATTATATCATACCTCTGTAACTCAATTCTTAAAACTATTCATTTCATATTTACAATTTGATATTCCTTCCCTTCAATTTTGATATGCTTCTTCTCTGCAAAACTGAACTGATATCATCCTTCTCTGAAAAAAAAACAGATATCATCCTTCTCTGAACACAAAACTCTCCATCCTTCACTTCTTCATTTCACAAAAAAAAAATAGTCTTATCTTAAAGAAATATTTATATATCTCTCAAACCATATAAGTTTATTTCTATTTTTTTAACTCTCGAGCCACATGTTCACACAAATAAAAATCTTACCAACTTTCTATCTTCCAAACTTTCTATCTTCAAACCTTTCTAACTTCATGGACTCTTCAACTTCGATATAAAAAATAGAAACATGCATGATTTGTGGCTTTTGTAGCACAGAGCACGTCAAATTATATGATGTGGCATGACTGTTGCTCTCCTTTGCCTTTTTTAAATCTTATCCACACGATCTTAAAAAAACTGCCACTTATCTTTTAAACTTAGATCGTTGGATATAAGTCTTTTAAAACCAACTTGTGTCCACCATTTTTGCTAGGGCATCGGGGTCAAAATGACCGACCACAACATGACTTAATTTGCCTTCAACCGGTCAACATTTAGTCAGAACCTACTACCACCGGTCACTGCAGAAATATAACATAAAGTGCAAGATTGATGACGGGCAGTCTATGGTTAGATGAAATATGTGTTAAGCACATTGTTTAAGACTTGTTAGGTGTTAAGCACTGAACACAGATCATTATTACCACTGCAAAGACTCTAAACATGAACACTGAACACATATCTTTAGCACAAAAATATAAACCATACTTCACCAGATCTGCAAAATATGATGCCACTGTCATGATGCCAATTAGGTGAAGTTGATATGATGCATATTAACCCTTGTCATGTGATACAATATTTTGAACATAAAACCAAGAACCTTGCCCTGATTCAACACTGATAGTATGTAATGAATGCCACTAATTAATATGGAAGACCATCATATGAGATGCAACATATGACTAAGATAAATGAAATTGATAAGCAAATCTAAAGATCAAATGTCACACCTTGATACAATGAAGACTATGCCACTGTGATTCACTGAAATGACCAAGCTACTGCAACTTCACAAAACTATGTCATTGAAAGATCTGAGAGATCACCACCATGTTAACCCATGTCACCGAGAGATCACCACCATGATCATCAACATTTTGACATCAATGTAAAGACAACAACACCCAAGATAGAAGTACTACAGACGCATTGCGTCACATTCTGCCAATGGTGCAGTGATTTGCATTAGTTTAAAGATTTAGTAGCAAAAGCATTTAGATTAACGAATTTGAAATTTTGACAATCAATTTTGTTAAAATAGATCACATGTTTGTTTACATGTTTAGTTCATACAATTATGATAATAAAGTTAAATGGTTTACGAATTAAAAATTTTCCACAAATTTCATTTTTAACACTAAAACCTTGAGAATTAAATTTAATCCCTAAACCCTCAACGTTGAACCCTCCATCATAAACCTAAACTCTAAACCCTAAACACTATACACTAAACACTAATCTCTATACCCTGAACGCTAATCGTTAATCTAGATGCTTTTGCTACTAAATCTTTAAACTTATTAAGCCGAGAGGCTTCTACAGTAAGTAATTCATTAATCTAAATGCTTTTGCTACTAAATCTTTAAACTTATTATCAATTACAATGTCATTCATTTTATTCAACATTACAATGGCAGGAACCTAACACAGTGCATCTCAAGTGTTTTATCTTGTACTCTTCGATTACAAGAAATAACCTTACGAATGAAATATGAAATATTGACAGAGACAAAAGTAATAGTATAGTTGAGCACATTCAAGTAAGTCAAATTCATGTACATTAGATTGAAAGTTTTCCCTGCTAAACATTAACCCAAAGGCACTTTGGATTGACCTACAAAGAATTCTAAGTTTGTTTGCGGATTGCATAAAATAAATATATTAATCAACCACCTATCTATTGTTTGCTCTAAAAGAATGACAATCTCAACAAATAAATTAATTGTTTACTTTCGTTTGTAACAATGTTAAAGAAAGATCCCAGTAGGGTTATTATCAAGGAGGGATGGCTCTGTTCTGATCTTTTTTTTTTTCTGATCTGTGTTTTGTATGGGACTAGGACCCTTTCCTAGCTAAACTTAATCAAAAACAATGTTAAAGATGAAAGTTGATAAACTCATGTACAAAGTGTGATTATTTCTTATTGTTTATGAGAAATTAAGGGGGGAAAGCCTTGTTTATTAGATGTACTAAAAACACAAAAAAATATATATATTTTATGGATGGACTCAAGACTCTTCCCAACAACAAATTAGATAAAGTTTTTAATTAGGTGTCTTTTCGCAAGGATTTAAATCGATAAAAAAAAATATTTAGCCCACATTATTTATAACCTTGCATAAATTAGATAGAATTTACATCTAGAAGTTGGTAAAAAATTCAAACATCTTTTAGTCTTTTTACTATTTTTGTTATGCACACTTTCTTCAAAGTAGAATCCAAATACTAATATTTGCTACAAACCATTTTCCACTACCCACTATTGCCTTCAAAACTGTACTTAGGCTTAATAATGGCAATATTTCTTCTAACCAAACTCCCTTCAATAGTTAAGTTTTAAATTGTATGTATTTTATATTTAAAATATAGATAGAAAAACTATACTTTGTCAAATTTGACACAAATTTACTCTTGTAAATTATAAATCTCTTTTATTTAGAAGTAGGTATCAAAGTTCTTCAATAATTAATTATCCTATTTCCAATTATTCACAGGGCAACTTATTGTACTCAATTGTTGCTCGATTACAACTACATTGACTGGAAATGTCGTAGGCAATATGCTTGTAGGCATGATTGACCTTATCCCTTCTCTACAAATTACATCACTATAGCCCATTCAACAAGCTCACTCTACAAACTTGAAATACCACGTACAACTCTCAGATGGTATGCACACACACCATGCTCTCCTTTTTGAACAATACAACAAACTTGTTTCAGAAGATGCTATAGTCAAAGGTTATATTGTGCACTTAACATACTATACTTGCAGGATGTTCCAAAAATTCATGTACGCCCATACATACCTGCTATAAATTTGTGTTCCCCATTATTTATGTTTAGTCTTTTTTTCAATTGCAATGTTCTTTTTATTGCAGGAAAAATATAATTAATTTCTTGGAGGTACTTTCAAACAATGTAACCATTATTTAAGGTCCACTCCCCCTCTTCCACACTTCAAGGCATCTTCCATCAAACAACTCACAAAACCCATTGGGATCATTTCATCCCAACCATGCTTGAGTCAACAAGATATAGAATCTACTATTCAGAAATCCACACTTCCAAGTGAAATAATCCCAATTAAATCATTGACCTTGTATCATAAACAATGGTGCATAGAAGGTTTCGAGCCTTGATAAAAATTATACTTCATGAATTCTGAAATGTTGGGGGCAAGGGGAAAGTTTTTGGTTTTGATTTTGTAGACAAAGAAGGTAATGAAATACATATAACTTGCTTCAATGAAGTTGTAGATGAGTTCTACGATGTTGTTCAATATAATAGCCTTTTGTGATCTCCAATGGTCGCATCAAAATACCCAACACAAAACACACTAGCTCCACAAATCCTTTGGAGATCTTCCTCCACATGTCATCGACAATAACTCTTTCCACTTTGATAAACTTTAGCATATTTATACACAAATTCCACTTTAAAAACATAAATGACCTAGAATTAATGCCTGTTAATTTCCTTGTCGATGTTATTGGTATATTTTTATTTGTTTCCCCTACATCAACCCTACATAAAAGAGATGCAACTGAAACAATAAAGCATACTGCTAGAATCATTGATATGTCAAGTTGCAGCATTGATGTAACACTATGGGGTTGTGTTTGTGAAGTAAAAGTAAAACAAATTTTAGAAATGTAGTTAGAACCAGATCCCCCTATTCTTCCAGTCAAATCTAGTCGCATCACCTCTTGGAATGGAAAAATAATTGATACTATTTTTCCAACTACAATTCTTATTAACCCATACCTAGCAAAAGTTCATGCATTAAAGACATAGTATGCCATTGGCGGACTTGCACTACCTTTCCTGTCATTATCAATGAAACCAACCGCCCCATACAATTTTGCAAATCCTATGAATATTTCACCAATTACAAATCCTATGAATATTTCACCAATTACAAATAAACTCTTTATTGAAAAATAAAATGTCTATGTTAAGGCCACTGTGTCAAAACTCTACTTAGACAACTTCTATTAACTCTTGCCCATTGATAATAGAAAATTAAAAATACAACAAAAAATTGCCCAAAGTTCAAACAATATTTTATGATGTCCAAAGTGTTTTGTTGATCTCTCTGAATGTGATTTTAGCTATATGCTAAAAATGGATCTACAAGATGACACAGGTGAGGTTGTTAATGTTACTGCATTTGAAGGCCCAACTAGTTCGTACTGTTGGGTGTTGGAATGAAAGATTTCTAGTTTCTACTAGTAGAACCATATATTGTCAAACAAATCTTAAATAATGTTGTGGACCACCAATTCCTGCTAAATTTGGCTATTGAAATAGATCAATTTGGTGGTCAAAAAAGACTAAGCATTATTATTACAAGTGTTCAAATCCTTCAATCTGTACATTGAAATGTCCTCAAATGAATATATATGTTGGGATAACTAATCGAATTCCCATTTACAAAATGCAAGGTTTAATGCTACCACGGGTTAACAAATGTTATGTACTTAATTTTGACAATAAACATGATTTACATCTTAGTAGCTTGTTATATGTATAGTATGACCAAGTTTTATTTCCATACCATGTTTTTTAGTACTTTGTGTTGCTCATTCATATTGATTAAAATTGTCATTACATATTGATATACAGTAGCAAGATAAATTTTGTTTAAATATCTTTTATTTAGAAGTAGGTATCAAAGTTATTCAATAATTAATTATCCTATTTCTAATTATTCACAAGACAACTTCTTGTACTCAATTGTTGCTTGATTATAACTACATTAATTGGAAATGCCATAGGAAATATGCTTGGAGGCATGATTGGCCTTATCCCTTCTCTACAAGTTACATCGCTAGAGCCCATTCAACAAGCTCACTCTACAAACTTGAAATACCACTTACAACTCTCAGATTGTATGCACACACACCATGCTCTCCTTCCTGAACAATACAACAAACTTGTTTCAGAAGGTGCTATAGTCAAAGGTTCTATTATGCACTTAACATACCATACTTGCAGGAAGTTCCAAAAACTCATGTTCACCCATACATATCTGCAATAAATTTGTGTTCTCCATTATTTATATTTAGTCTTTTTTCGAATTGCAATGTTCTTTTTATTGCAGGGAAATTATAATTATATCCTTGAAGGTACTTTCAAACACTGCAACTATTATTGGAGGTTCAGTCCCCCTCTTCCACACTTCAAGGCACCTTTCATCAAACAACTCACATAACCCATTGGGATCATTTCCATCCCAACCATGCTTGAGTCAACAAAATATAGAATCTACTATTCATAAATCCACACTTCCAAGTGAAATAATCCCAATTAAATCATTGATCGTGTATCATAAATAATGGTGCGTAGAAGGTCTCGAGCCTTGACAAAATTGTACTTCATGAATTCTAAAATACTGGGGGCAAGGGGAATGTTTTTGGTTTTGATTTCATAGATAGCGAAGGTAGTGAAATACATATAACTTGCTTCAATGAAGTTGCTGATGAGTTCTATAATGTTGTTCAATCTAATAGCCTTTTGTGATCTTCAATGGTCGCATGAAAATAGCCAACACAAACTACACTAGCTCCACAAATTCTTGGGAGATCTTCCTCCACATGTCATTGACAATAACTCCTTCCACTTTGATAAACTTTAGCATATATGTACACAACTTCCACTTTAAAAACATAAATGACCTAAAATCAATCCTTGTTAATTTGCTTGTCGATGTTATTGGTATATTTTTATTTGTTTCCTCTACATCAACCATACATAAAAGAAATGCAACTAAAACAATAAAGCATACTGCTAGAATCATTGACATGTCAAGTTGTAGCATTGATGTAACACCATGGGGTTGTGTTTGTGAAGTAGAAGGAAAAAAAAAATTAGAAATGTGGTTAGAACCAAATCCCCCTATTCTTACAATCAAATCTACTGGCATCACCTCTTGGAATGGATAAATAATCGATACTATTTTTCCAACTACAATTCTTATTAACCCAGACCTAGCAAAAAGTTCACGCATTAAAGACATGGTACGCCATTGAGGGACTTGCACTACCTTCCCTATCATTATCAAAGAAACTAGCTGCCCCGTACAACTTTGCAAATCCTATGAATATTTCAGCAATTACAAATAAACTATTTCTTGAAAAAGAAAATGCCTGTGTAAAGGCCACTATGTTAAAACTCTACTTAGATAAATTCCATTAACTCTTGTTCGTTGTTAGTAGAAAATTAAAAATACAAGAAAAATATTGTCCAAAGTTCAAACAATATTTTATGATGCCCAAAGTGTTTTGTTAATTTCTCTGAATGTGATTTTATCTATATGCTAAAAATGGATCTACAAGATGACACGTGTGAGCTTGTTAATGTTACTGCATTTGAAGGCCCAACTAATGCATTGTTCGGTGTTGGAGTGAAATATATTTCCAGTTTCTACTGGTATAACCTAATACTGTCAAGCATATCTTAAATAATGTTGTGGACAACCAATTCCTGCTAAATTTGGCTATTAAAATGGATCAATTTGGTGGTCAAAAAAGACCAAGCATTGTTATTACAAGTGTTCAAATCCTTCAATATGTACATTGAAATGTTCTCGAGTGAATTTATATGTTGGGATAACTGATTGAATTCTCATTTACAAAATGTAAGGTTTAATGCAACCACGGGTTAACAAATGTTAAGTACTTAACTTTGACAATAAACATGATTTACATCTTATTATCTTGTTATATGTATAGTATGACCAAGTTTTATTTCCATACCATGTTTTTTTAGTACTTTATGTTGCTCATTCATATTGATTAAAATTGTCATTACATATTGATATACAGTAGCAATATAAATTTTGTTTAAATCTCTTTTATTTAGAAGTAGGTATCAAAGTTCTTCAATAATTAATTATCCTATTTCCAATTATTCACAGGACAACTTCTTGTACTCAATTACAACTACATTGACTAGACATGCCATAGGAAATATGCTTGCAGGCATGATTGATCTTATCCCTTCTCTACAAGTTACATCGCTAGAGCCCATTCAACAAGCTCACTCCACAAACTTGAAATACCACTTACAACTCTCATATGGTATGCACACACACCATGCTCTCCTTCCTGAACAATACAACAAATTTGTTTTAGAAGGTGCTATAGTCAAAGGTTCTGTTGTGCACTTAACATACTGTACTCACAGGATGTTCCAAAATTTCATGTACACCCATACATACCTGCTATAAATTTGTGTTCCCCATTATTTCTATTTAGTCTTTTTTGAATTGCAACGTTCTTTTTATTGCAAGGAAATTATAATTAATTCCTTGGAGGTAATTTCAAACAATGCAACCATTATTGGAGGTCCACTCCCCCTCTTCCAAACTTCAAGGCACCTTCCATCAAACAACTCACAAAACCCATTGGGATCATTTCCATCCCAACCATGTTCGATTCAACACGGTATAGAATCTACTATTCAGAAATCCACACTTCTAAGTGAAATAATCCCAATTAAATCATTGATCCTGTATCATAAACAATGGTGCGTTGAAGGTCTCGAGCCTTGACAAAAAATGTACTTCATCGATTCTAAAATATTGTGGGTAAGGGGAAAGTTTTTGGTTTTGATTTCATAGATAGAGAAGGTAGTGAAGTACATATAACTTGCTTCAATGAAGTTGCAGATGAGTTCTATGATGTCATTCAATCTAATAGTCTTTTTGTGATCTCCAATGGTCACATGAAAATAGGCAACACAAAATACACTAGCTCCACAAATCCTTTCGAGATCTTCCTCCACATGTCATCGACAATAACTCCTTCCACTTTGATAAACTTTAGCATATATGTACACAACTTGCACTTTAAAAACATAAATGACCTAGAATCAATGCCTGTTAATTTGCTTGTTAATGTTATTGTTATATTTTTATTTGTTTCCCCTACATCAACCATACATAAAAGAGATGCAACTAAAATAATAACTTCATACTACTAGAATCATTGACATGTCAAGTTGCAGCATTGATGTAACACTATGGGGTTGTGTTTGTGAAGTATAAGGAAAACAAATTTTAGAAATTTGGTTAGAACCAAATCCCCCCATTCTTCCAATCAAATCTAGTCACATCACCTCTTGGAATGGAAAAATAATTGATACTATTTTTCTAACTGCAATTCTTATTAACCCGGACCTAGCAAAAGTTCATGCATTAAAGACATGGTATGCCATTGAGGGACTTGCACTACCTTCCTTGTCATTATCAAAGAAACCAACCATCCCATACAACTTTGAAAATCTTATAAATATTTCAACAATTACAAATAAACTCTTTCTTGAGAAATAAAATGTCTGTGTAAAGGCCGATGTATCAAACTCTACTTAGAAGATAACTTCTATTAATTCTTGCCCATTGTTAGTAGAAAATAAAAAATACAAGAAAAAAATTGTCCAAAGTTTAAACAATATTTTATGACACCCAAAGTGTTTTGTTGATCTCTTTGAATGCGATTTTAGCTATATGCTAAAAATGGATCTACAAGATGACATAGGTGAGCTTGTTAATGTTACTGCATTTGAAGGCCTGACTAATGCATTGTTGGGTGTTGGAGCAAAATATTTCTAGTTTCTACTGGTAGAACCTAATACTGTCAAATAGATCTTAAATAATGTCATGGACCACCAATTCTTGCTAAATTTGGCTATTAAAATGGATTAATTTGGTGATAAAAAAACTAATCATTGTTATTGCAAGTGTTCAAATCCTTCAATCTGTACATTGAAATGTCCTCGAGTGAATTTATATGTTGGGATAACTGATTGAATTCTCATTTACAAAATGCAAGGTTTAATGCAACCAAAGGTTAACAAATGTTATGTACTTAATTTTGATAATAAACATGATTTACATCTTATTAGCTTGTTATATGTACAGTATGAGCAAGTTTTATTTCCATACCATGTTGTTTTTTTAGTACTTTATGTTGCTCATTCATATTGATTAAAATTGTCATTACATATTGATATATAGTAGCAAGATAAATTTTGTTTATAAACAATTTTAAATTTACAACTTACACACACAATTCAAATTATAATCTATATGTTTATATGCTCATTGTGCATATATCATTCATGCTCATTTTAGATGCCACATATCCCTACAATGGAACTAGAGTATGAAAGAGTATAAGGAAAAAGAGCCCATAGAAATGAAATACAACATATTCAGTACCATGCAAAAAAATTCAATCAACAAAACAAGATGGGATAACCAACATTCCCTAATTAACAGTGCTTCCACATCTGTCATCTCTTCTTTCAATCGCCTTCGTCATCTACAAACATTTGTACCTTTGTTGCAATGTGACATAAAAACCACCCCATCTACTCTAGTTCACACTCCTACAAGTTTTCTAGACATTTACTATATGGCTCAAAGAAATTTTTGTTTCAAGCTAGATTCCTTATCAAATATATTGACATGTTTAGTTTGAATGGAAAGACACATATGAATTAAAACTAGGCAATCAAATGGAGTTCATACTTGTTATAGATGCACTTCAGAAAAAAGAAAAAACAAAAACAATTGTTTCTCACAATGGATTAACATGGACCCTGATGAATAGCCTAATTGTTTACAAAAATTGACTCAAATTGAAGAGATTTTAATAGAAAGGGTTAGCCCAATCCTTTAGGTAACCTATGCAAGAGGAGGCCAACTAAAATACAACAGACATACTATTGATTTTCCACGAGATATTTCTAAAATTGCAAGATACTTGCCTAGGCATATAGATCAATTAGACATCATTATTGTAAACAAAAAACTATAACTTCTATGTTAGTTGATCTTGTGTACAAATATGTTCAACTAGATGAGTCTGTATTATCATCTTTGCCCCAACCTCTATTGACATATTTGATCTTTTGCATAGCACAACTTCACATCAAAATCCCACAAACCTTGAATCAATGTCCACAAATATTGTTGAAGATGAACCATTAAATCAAAATGTGGACCTCGCATTTTCATTTGTGGCAAAGCTACCACCCACACATAGGGAAATGGAAGAGATTCAAACCTTACTTCAACTTGGTATTGGATGACCAACTCCTATTATAGAATGGCCATCTATTTCTTTGTTGCCAATAAATGAGTACATTACCGAAGGATTGTTTGTAGTGGATTTTCCAACTCTCTTTCGCAATAGCGCAACAACTTTTAAGCAACCACGAATAAAAGAGGTTAAGCTACATGAATATACCTTTCATCTTTTGAGATACAATGATAATAGGTTTGGTCAACACCCACGATTCAGATACTTCTTAGTCAATATACTAATATGTCATCGAAGCCAAGCTACAACAACAATATTTATCTAAAAACATTGGACAATAGCCTTCCTACAATAATTACAAACATACGCCAAAGATTAAAAGGCTTGCCTGATGACAAGCTTGTAGATCAATTAATCAACTTTAGCTCAAAGCTTCATGGAACACAATCCTTTTAGAGTTAGTGCAGAGGAGAGCTATCTGACACGATCATTCATATTGGTTGCCCAACAATGTTCTTCACACTAAGTACAACAAATACAAAGTGGCCATATTTGCATATCATTATGACAAATGCACCACCTTCAGATCCACATCAAGCTTGTAAATGAAGGGTACAAAGCATTATTCAAAATCCACACCTTGTTACACTCTACATGCACTATAGAATCATAGCCTTCCATGAAGAGGTCTTGCAAAAGATTCTTGGTGCACATGACTATTAGTATAGGTAAGAAAACTTTTTAAACCTTTTAATTATAAAATCTTATGTGGTACTCCTTTAATAATTCTTTAATACTTATCTCTTTTAATATGTATGAATGACAACATAGAGGCTCTGCACATATTTATGGTTTCCTTTGGCTCCAACAAGCACCTGATATTGGTAAGTTGCAATGGAATAACCAAGAACCTATAAAAGAAGCATTATAATACATTGACAACTATGTCTCTACCTGGATCCCACAGACCCTTAAATTGAGAAATCAAAATTTGCATCGCTCTATCCTTGATGACCCCTACTTGATGGACACAAAAAAGATTGATTCTACCACCCCTTCCATGGATTACACTGAGCTACTCAATCGTGTGTAATAACATACAAAATGTAGCTTGCAAACATGCTTGAGAAAGAAAGGAACATCTCTTGTGTGCCATTACAAAGCTCCTTGGAGCTTGCAAGAAAAATCATCTCTATCAGTTGTTGAGAACAAACAACCTAAATACACACCTCCTCATAATGATGATTGATTAAATGTTCACAATCCATTTATCCTTTCCATCTAGAGAGCTAATGTAGATTGCTAACCTATTCTTTCAGCCAATGCAGTGCTAAACTATATTACAAAATATGCATCCAAAGTTGAGCATAAATCTAAAACATACCATGATATGCTAACTTGCATATCAACCAATATTGACCTTGACAAGCCAACCCCATTTGCGTTTTGAAAGCTCCTTGTTGAGAGTATTGTTGAATGTGATATAAGTGCCCAAGAATCTTGCCACTTGCTATTAAAACTACCCCTTTCAATATCCAGTAGGTCATTTGTTTCTTTGAATGTAAATAAAAATAGTTCCAATGTGTACCTATTTGTAATGATGACAATGTTTCACCTTCAAGCTTTGTTGATGCATATATGGCAGAACCAATAGAATTGGAAACAATGCCACTTGTTGATGTAATACAAAAGTGGACATTTGTGTGAAGGAAAATTAATGTGTTATAGACTTAACATAATCCAGGGGTAAACCTATCTGAACAATCCACTCTATCATTGCATTTCTACATTAAATTATCAACCAAGGAGCGTAAGCTTATGATGGCATTGCACTGTATGTGCCTTCAGGGCTCATATTCTTCCTAAACTATCTTATCCAAACTTGCTTAGGCTATTCTACTTTGCTGGAATTCACAGAAATGCAAGAACAGTAAAAACAACTACAAAATCTAGTGGCTACGGGTACTTGCAACATAAGATGTAAATGACTGTTATCAACAGGAAATTACAGAATTAACTCAAAACATCCAAAATGATAAAAGAACTAATACTAACCTCCAGAGGACTCAAAGTTGATAAAGCATGCACTTGTTCATGAACCATACTACGGTAATTTGACAATCAAAGAAATCTACATGACTCGTGATGTATTTATATGCGAATGAAAAGTAGATTTAACAATGAATGCATAGAGGAACAAGGAAATAAATGAAGTGAGGATCACTACCTTGAGTGGCCAGCTCAGGGGACTAACTCACTTAACTGGAAATCAAATCTAGTTCAGATTCTTACAAATCTTCATAACACATAGTTTCATTCACTTCATATCATAAACAAAATGTCTTTCAGATTGTATTCAATAATGACATTCCTTAATAAAACATGTTCGCATCTTCCAATATAGAAAACAAAGTAACAACTGAGTAACCAGAAAACAAAGTAACTAACTTGACATCTAACTCATCCCTCCTAACTTATATAGAAACAGGAGAGTTTTATGCAACTACTAACTAACGTCAACCATCAATCCATTCCTAGATACTAGGATACAGGTTCAAGATCAATTTATTAATCTAACTGAATAGAGGAAGCAAAGTCCTATCCCAACAAGAATTCTTATGCAACGGATCTCATGAAGAACACACATAAGCTACATTTGAAACAAGTCTTCTTCCTCTTCTACATTTATTTTTGTCCATGATGGTTCACATTCATCCTCCAGCTTCCTGCATGTTTAGCGTCCTAACTTCACTTCCTTTAATTCTCCTATCTTCAACTTCGTTGGAAATGCTCATTTCCATGATGACACGTTCTTGCTGCACAAGGGTTAATTCACAAAACATATGCACACAAATAACCTTCATGACTAAACCATAGGATTCCATCTATATTGCATGCATACTCATATGTAAATCATTCAATTGATAATATCATCACCATATTCCATATTAATAAGATAGGTTCAAAGTCTTGCAAAGTATATAAAAAGACAACATATAATGATGGTGATGTTGGTAAAGTGTCTTGAGGATCATATGGAAAAGTTCTAAAAGCATATAAAAACAACATAAAAAGAGGTCAATATTTCAGTCCATCATTTCCCCTCAACTTAGCCTTTTGCTTGTCCTCAAGCAAAATCATTGAATTGAACACCTAGGGGAGAAGATTGTAGTGCAAAGTAATCTACCTCAGGTCCATTATTTCTCTGACTCCTGAACCCTGCTTAAGATAAAACCATTGTAACAAGCAAGCCTATCCAATCTAACATATTCTACATTCCCACACTCATCACCCTTTTCCCCTGTCCAGTATGGTACTGGATAAAGAAGAATAGGAGGATGAAAAGTAAGTGGTAGCCATCCCACTCCTATTTGCTCTAAAATCTAGATATACTTACGCAGTATCTCAAACATATTCATAAAATTATGAAAAAGAATGAGGCTCTTTCCTCTGCAGTGCTAGAGTCAGACTATTCCATCTACCTTGCACATACATTATACAATTTTGAAGCATAGGCCCTGCTAATTGTTGTATCCTCCTGTGATCTCGCAGTCTTAAATCCATAATTATTTTTCCCGGGCCTCTGTGTGAGAGGAGTGTTAACCATTGGGTGAGGATTACATCAGGATTTAGTGCTTCCCTTCTGACCTGTAGTGCCACTATTTTTTATTGTTCCTCATACTTATCCATCAATTCCCCTCTGAGCTTTTCATTTTTGAGATACGATAACAGTGCCCTAACATGCAAATCCCCAACATACATTGAAGGGTTCCATTCTGCATCCTCTTCCATTAAGTAATTATGCAAACAATATTCACACAATTGGTCTTGCTCCTCTAAACTGACTTCTTTAAAATGGTTGTAGAAAATATGCCTTGAATGTAAAGCAGGCTGATTATTAATGAACCTATTAAACTAAAAACTGAGAAACTTTTCTTTCAAAAACAATGCATATACCCTTGGTGGAGGTCTACACCCATGATCTATATGTCCCTGTCAATTACCTCTGTCAGCTTATCCTCCAACCTTTTTATCACCAAATTCTTATCTTCTATTGATGCATTGAGATTATGTTTTTCCTTCTCCCAGTTTTCCTTTTCTTGTTTGGATTCATGAGTGAGTTTCATTAATTCAAAACCTAAAGACAAAGTAGTGTGGTATATTGGAGTTCTTGTTACAGGAGGTTGTGGAGTGATTACCTCATTTTCTTCAGCATTTGTTTTACTTACAACCATTTGTGCTAACAAATCTAAATTAGTTCCATGGTCATAGGTCTGAATCCTCTCCTCCAACTCTTGTATTCTTTTCTCATTTTCTTTGTCCTTCTCTTCATATCCTTTCACCTGCTCTTCCAAGTGTTGTATTCTATCAAGAGCTTCTTGCAGTTCTTTTCTTATGTTTCTATCCTCCAACAATTCTTTTTCTTTCTCAAAATTCAGACCTTCATCATTATCATTCCCAGTTATACCAAAAACTTCCTTAGCAGAATTGCTAGGAACTGACTTTCCCATTTTCTTTGCAATAAACGGGTCCTCTGAATCAGAATCACAAGTCGAAGAAACATACCTTCTCTTTTTAGCAGATACATTAACATTCTCACAAGCATCAATAGAGAAATCCTTAGGAACATCAATAGGGACATCATTAGGGGCAATTCCTCCTTTATTTGAATCTAAATTCACTGGTGTTGGATCTTGATGCTGTTGTCCTTCACCTTTTTCCTGCCCCTGTTCTTTAACAGTTCTTTCCTTCACACTCTGCCTCTTTAACCTTCCTGAGCGCCTGGGAGTAGAAGTCTCCTATTTGACTTTATTTTTCTTTTTCTTTTTACTCCTCTTCCTCTTCTTTTCCCCTACATGTTCTCCCTTCTCAATGCTTTTAGGCTTCTTAACACTTTTCTTATTTCTCTTTTTCTTAATAGGTGTTGAATCAGTGCCTCTCATAGGTTTAGGTTTAGAAGATGAGGGTTCCTCTGCTATTACTGGCCTATCCTCTAGAGTGTTATCCTCTTGCAGCCCCTCTTGCTCAAGCTCAATTTCAGGTTCAGACTCATACGAGGGTTCATTCTCTGATTCAGGTTCTTCTAACAGTGTGGTGATAACTACACATTGTTTAAAAGCTTCCCAATCAACCTGTGGGTGTTGAATTCTTAGGCTCCTTTTTATCAATAAGGCTACTAAACAATGGTGGGACAACGTGGTATTCGCTTGCTTCTTCTAGTATTCTGACGCCATCCTTTTCAACATATTATATAGGAAATTGGGGACGTTGACTAGCTCATCATGGCAGAGATGATTAAGCAACTTAAAATGTACAGTATACAACAAATTATGCTGGCCATCATAGGTAATGTATTTAATGATGTATGAAGCACATTTTCCCTAGAAAAATGGAAGAGATAATCTTTTTGCACCTTGTGTCATCAAGTCCAAATGTTCTCCTCTCTCATAGAATTCCTCCCTCGCTACGGCTGCATCAGCATGAGTTGGATACTCAGACCTTGTGCGCGACAATCCTGTGACTTGGGCAATGGCCATCTCTGAAGCATCTACTATCAATCCCCTGTCATTGCCTCATCATATTGTAGTGTGGCTGCAAATTCCTTTGCCATTTCGTTATCATACTTTGTCAACTTCAAAAAGTCGTCCAATCATCCTACTTTGGTAAAGAGTGGTAACACTAACACATCCTCTAATATTTCTTTACGTGTAGATGGCTCTCATCGTACTGCATCACCCCCCATTATATATGTATTCTACAATTTATCTCTGTATTCTACAATTTCTTGAAGTCTTAATTTCTCAATTTCTGCTAAACTCCAATTCTACCACCTTGAAGAGAACCAACCTACAGTTTACTGCCCCTTTTCTATTCTTCCCGCTGCAACTTTTTCAGGGTAAACAAATTCATATTTTGGTGAAACATAGAAGGTTTACTATTTTAGAAAATGGCATAGGATGGTACCTCAAAAAACAAAGATAGCAAAAATGGCAAAAATCGAAAAATTAAATCCCTCCCCCAACTAAACTGTGAAGTGACCTCACTTCATGTGGCAAGTGATATGCAAGGAAGAGGAATTATTAATTGGAATGGTGATAAACATTTTCGCATACATGAAATAAATAAAAAAGTAATAATGAATATAAAAAGAAACCTAAGTTTAATCATTGAAAGTTACCTTATGTACACACGTTATGGAATAAATGATCAGTGCACCTCAAAATTTGAGAATACGTACTCAGCATTTTATTTGATACAAGCAAGATGACATGCATGCGGATGAATGGTAAGGTGATGGGTACTACGGAGTTGATTGATGCGACAACTCGCCATGTGGGAATGAACAACTCACTAGCTTGAGTTGACACCTTTGTAGCGGCGCTAGAGTTATTGCATAATGAATGAAGCAATGTGTAGATGATTTGAAATGAGCGGGAAAATGGTGTACTGTATGCCAAAGTAGTGAAGATACCTGTAGACAGGAGTTGCTACGGGTGCCTCCAGCATAGGTCCTGACTAAATAGTTACCTATGCAATATGTCAGGTCCCAACTGAAAGTGAAAAACATGTCCCTCTGGAATTGATTGTGGTTGTCTTGGATAGTGTGTTGTGTGTGCATGCAAATTATAAACCATGAAAAATCAAGTCTCAGCGACAGGGGTTGAGTATTGCAACTCAACCTTTGCATCACTAGACAGGATTGGTGGATCATCTTCTGACAGTGTATCAACTGGTGTCACAAAACCTTCATCAGGAGTGTTAGGAGTACCATACTGAGTGGCTAGAGAAATGAGAAAATCATCCTTTTGTAGTGGTTTCTTATACAGTTTTAGCCTATGTCCATTGACTAATAATGAAAATTAGACCTCATCAATGGTCTGTAATTGGACTGCACCATTAGGGAATACTTGTTTAATTTCATATGGTCCCAACCACCGAGATTGTAGTTTGCCCTTGAAGTCTCTGTATCTTGAATCATACAAAAGTGCCAAATCACCAGCAGTGAATTCTTTAGTCTTGATATACTTGTCATGCCATTTAATTCTTTGTTTATGTATAACCTCTGTGTGGTGGATGGCTCCTAATCTGATTTCATCAAGAGCATCCAAATGTTGTAGTTTGTCCTTTGAGCTTCTGTCAAATCCATCCCTAATTCTACTGTTGTTCTTAGGGTTTTGTATTCAAATTCTATAGGCAAGACTGTTGTCTTGCCATAGACCAATTCATAAGGAGTGAACCATGTAGTTGTCTTCCACGTAGTCATATATGCCCAAACAACTTCTGGTAACCTAGAAACCCAATCTCTTCTATGAAGTTGTACTGTCTTTGTCAATATGTTCTCAATTTATTTGTTTGTGACTTCAACCTGACCATTAGCCTGAGGATGGTAAGGAGTAGACTTCTTGTGTCTAATCTAATATTCCTCCACTAGTCTGGTGATTAAATCTGATGTGAATTGTGGGCCTTGATCATTGACTATCTCCCTTGGTACACCATATCTAGTGAAGATTTTCTCATACAAAAATTTTGCCGCATTGCCATCTCTAGTAAACTATAAGGCTTTAACTTCCACCCATTTGGTTAAGTAACCAATACGTACCAACATATATTCCTTGTTGTTCGAAGTAGGAGAGATAGGACCGAAAAAATCCAGTCCCCACTTATCAAAAGGAACTAATGAGATTTGTGGTTGCAAAGGCATTTCATCACTTCTTGTAGGTCTCCCCATCCTTTGACATCGATCACAACTTCTAGTATACTTGACAACATCTTTATGAAGTGTTGGCCAGTAATATACTGTTGTCAATATTTTGAAGTCTGTCCTTTTGCCTACAAAATGTCCACCACAGGGTTCATAACACAGAGCTACAAGGGATTGATCCCAAACCCTCAAAACTCCACAGGTAAAATGCTTCCTTCTATCGGCGAGAGAAAACTATTATTCTTTCGACATACTCCATCGGCAAAACTTATGACTATCGGCATAAACTAATCCTCGTTGTCCGATAGTAGACTTCACACCGATGAGCCTCGACATAACTTCGTCATTGGTTGCCTCTCGACAACATATAAGCTATCGGTCTAACTTCAAACTCCTCCGCCGATACACCTCCTTACACCGATACAGCCAGCTTTGTGCATACAACCCTTGACTTGTCGTGTCGGTTCCTCCTACCGCTCCTACCGGTCACTTCCTACATGTAACCCAATGTATATGCGGAATGTATATTCTGATATAAATACAACTTAAAACATGCAACTCCAAATATACATTCACCGAATATACCTTCGGAATATGCCTTCGCAGAAGTCAAATGTCGACTTTCCTTGTATCAACCCGATGTACATTCCCAATGTACATTCAAAACATACAATCTGCCACATGCGAATGCGGGATACTCACAATCATGCAACTACGGTATACACAGGAATTAAACCTGATATACATTAGCAATATACACAGAGATTGTATATCGACACTTTCAACATACAAATCCGATGTGCGATTGTCGGATACACACAACCAGGTACTCGGATGCAAAAGCGATATACACATGATCTATCCCCGATAAACAAAAGCGATATATACAGGAAATGTATACTTGATTCAAATATGCGCTTGACCAAACTTTGACTCCATTTGTATGCCGACGGCCTTGCACATTTCTGATGTATGTTCCTCACATACAACCAGCGATAGACAAAAGCATTATACGCAGGGATATGCGATAGCGATATACTCACAACTTGTATATCCCACATACAAAAGTGATATACACACAAATTGTATATCTTTTGAGACCCACGGATTTTTCTGGGTTTTGATCTATTTTCTCCCCGTAATTGTTTCGAACTGTTTCTCCCACCAATATGCAGCCCTCTGCACTTTGTCTACCTAGCACATACACATGCTAGGATTTCTCAATGCCGTAACTGATCCTGCGAATCTGAACATAGACAAACAAAAGCAATACCCTAGACTAATATATACAACCATTCCATCGATTATGAAATAATCCAACCGGTGGAATGGGTTAAGTACCCATCTCGAATGCAAAACAGAAAACTGACTACACAGTGAATTCGAAACACAGCAAAACAACACTAACAGAATCTCCTTGATTATGATTTTAGAAAATGTATACAATCACCCTAGTTCAATTTCACAACTGACTATACACCTTCTGCACTGTCGAATCTCCAATCTATCTATTATGATCTCTCAAGCAATCTGATCTAGGTCATATATATATCTACTCATTAAGAGTAGTACAGATTTGATTCCCAGCGGCTGAGAGAAGACAACTAACATAAGAACTTACTAACCGACTTGCACAATCACCTAGATTGACTTACAAACAGGAATTGGTCAAACTGACCTTATTACATTAAATATAGATATGCATAAGACATAAAATATTAAGACTCTAGTCTTTTTGTTGAAGGGGTGCTCCTGCACCATACTCCCCGAGAGAAGAAATCTCAAGTCCACTTGAGATGAGAGTTTCAAGATCTGCACCTTGTTTGATGATCTGCTCTTTAGTCATCCAAACTGCCTCTGAATCAGGTTTCCTTTGCCAAGCCGCCAATTATTCCAGATACTCTTTGTTCCTGGTCTTCTTTTCCATTCTTGAGTCTAAAATCTTCTGCAATTGTGGTGGATCATGCTTAGGAGTATCATCATCTATTGTGCCCTGTAGTGGTTCATGTTCTACATCTACATTATGTTTGTATGGAGTTAAATCACATACATTGAAAATAGGTGACAATCCAAGATCAGAAGGAAGTTGGATCTCATAAGCATTCTGTCCACACTTCTTTAGAATCTGACATGGTCCAATCTTCCTCTACATGAGCTTGGTATATTTTCCTTTTGGGAGTCTTTACTTCTTCAAATTAACCCACACCAAATCTCCAACATCAAATTGTACATCTCTCTTTTTCTTGTCAGCATAGGCTTTATACTTCAAAGTAGTTTGTTGGAGTTGGTTCTTGACTTGATCATGCACCTCCTTGATGGCTGATGCAAAAGCTTCTCCATCTGCACTAATAGATTCTCCTGTAGGCAGATCTCTTAGTTCCATAATACCTCTTGGATGAATACCATACACCACCTGGAAAGGTGATTTCCCTGTACTCCTATTGACAGTGTCATTATAGGAAAATTCTGCCTGTGATAGGATGTTATCCCACTTCTCTCCATGCTACCTTGTCAAACACCTTAGCAAATTTCCCAATGAATGGTTAACCACTTCAGTCTGTCCATCAGTTTGAGGATGATAAGATGATGAGAAGGACAAATCGGTACCAAGCTTCTTCCAAAGAGTCCTCCAAAAATGGCTAATAAATTTCACATCTCTAACTGACACTATGCTCAATGGCAATCCATGAATCCTCACTATCTCCTTGAAAAACAAGTCTGCAACATATGAAGCATCACAAGTAGTTTTGCATGGCAAGAAATGTGCCATTTTACTGAATCTGTCTACTACCACAAAAACACTGTCATATCCCTTCCTTGTTCTAGGTAAAACCTAACACAAAATCCATGCTTATGCTCTCCCATGGCCTAGAAGGAATGGGTAGTGGCTGATACAAACCTGCATTAGTGGATCTCCCTTTTGCTTTTTGACATATCACACATGCTTCCACAAATTTCCTCACATCTGACTGTAACTTAGGCCAATAGTAATGTCTCTTTACAAGATCCAAAGTCTTATCTAGACCAAAATGTCCTGCCATGGCCCCACAATGTTTCTCCCTAATAATATTCAACCTCATAGAACACCGTGGAATGCATAACTGTCCACCTTTGAAAAGTAATCCATCTTGAATCAGAAATTCAGAGTACTCAACATGATATTTGTCTCCAAAGGAAGTACATACTTTGTAGATTTCTCCAAAGTCTTCATCAGCATCATACATAGTCTTTAAGGATTCAATACCAACACTCTCCAACTGTATCTGATTTATTGTTAGAGCCCTTCTGATCAAAGCATCTGCTACCTTGTTCTTGACCCCTTTCTTATGCTTGAGTGTGAAGGTGAAAGTTTACAAAGTTTCCACCCACTTCATGTGCCGATGGTTCAGCTTCTCTTAACTGTTTATGAAAGTAAGGGCCTGATTATCTATAAACACTATGAATTCTTTTGGCATCAAGTAATGCCTCCACTTTTTGAGTGACTGGACTAGAGCATAAATCTCCAAATCATAGGATGAGTATCTCTTATTAGCATCATTGAGTTTCTCACTGAAAAATGCAATAGGCCTCCCTTCTTGACTGAGTACTGCTCCAATTGCCATGTGACTTGCATCACATTCTACCTAAAACATTTTATTGAAATCAGGAAGTGCAAGGACTGGCTGTTGTGCCACTTTCTTCTTCAATGTTTCAAATGAATCATCTACCTTCTTTGTCCAAGTAAATCTGCACTTCTGTCCTCCTTTTGTGGTGTCAAGCATGGGTGCACAGATATGACTAAACCCTCTTATAAACTTCCTATAAAAGGTTGCTAACCCATGGAAGCTTCTGACATCATTCATGGTTCTAGGAGTTGGCCAAGACAATATGGCACTTACCTTCTCTTGATCCATTTTCAGTTTGCCATGTGAGATGACAAAACCCAAGTAGATGATCTCCTCCTGCATGAACAAACACTTGTCCAAGTTGATCATTAACTGCTCTTCATGTAACCTTTTGAGGACCAGGTCTATATGTTTGAGGTGTTCTTCCCTGGTATTACTGAAAATCAGAATGTCATCTAGATATACTATGACAAATTTGCCCATAAATTATCTCAAGACCTCATTCATCAACCTCATAAAGGTACTAGGAGCATTAGATAAACCAAAAGGCATGACCTTCCACTCATACAACCCTTCATTGGTTTTAAATGTTGTTTTCCATTCATCCCCTGGCCTAATCCTGATCTGATGATAGCCACTTTTTAAATCTATTTTTGTGAAATATTTGGCACCTCCTAAACAATCAAGCAAATCCTCTGTCCTAGGTATAGGGAACCTATACTTGACGGTGATCTTGTTAATAGCCCTTGAATCAGTGCAAAGTTTCCAAGTGCCTTATTTCTTTGGTGCTAGTACAGCTGGTACTGCACATGGACTTAAACTCTTGCCAATTAGGCCTGTGTCCAACAATTCCTCAATCTATCTTGCCACCTTTGCATTCTATTCTGGGGTAAGCTTGTATGTTGCTTTGTTTGGAAGTGTAGATCCTAGGATCAGGTCTATACAGTGACTGATATCTCTTATAGGTGGTAGAGATCTTGGTATTCCATCAGAGATGATGCCTTTTTGCTTGTCCAATAGTTCTTGGACAACAGGGTCTATGAACCTTTGCTTCTTCTCTCCCTTGACTTCTTGTTTCTGCTCCTTGTTCACCTTTAGGCATGGAATGAGGGCATATGCAACTGCTCCTTTGTCTACTATCTCCTTCATGAATTGTTTGCCTTCTACCATCATCACCTTGACTTCTTTCTCTTTTGATTCTACCTCCTTCTCCATTAATGGTAGTAACTCTGTCTTCTCACCATCCTTGGTGATTGAATAGGTGTTTCTAACTCCATCATGTTGGGCTTTCAAACCATATTGCCATGGTCTTCCAAGTAGGAGATGGCAAGCATCCATCTGAGCTATGTCAAACAATAATTTGTCCTGGTATGGTCCAATTTGAAACTCTACCCAAGCCTGTTCTTCCACAACTGTTTGCTGACCTTGAGTGAGCCATGAGACCTTGTAAGGGCAGGGATGTGGTAGCCTTCTAAGCTTAAGATTTTCTATCATTTCAATAGACATAAAATTTTCAGTAGATCCAGAGTCAATCAGAACTTTACATACCTTTCCTCTTGCCTTGCAAGTAGTTTTGAAAAGAGACTTTCTTTGTGGGGGTTCTCTGTCAAGCACCTTCATAGTGGCCATTGCTCTCCTGATCATCAAAGCTTCTCCTATCTCAAGATACCCATATCTGATAGTATCATTCACACTCTGATAAGTGTTGGAGCTTGTCACACTCTGACAATTAGATTCTTGGATCAAATTTGTCCTCCTTTCTCCCCCTGAACTTGTTGCTTTTTCTGGACATCTACTGGCTATGTGGCCTTCCTGATTGCAATTGTAACATCTAATAGCTCCTCTGCCCTAAGATCTCCCTCTGAATGGTGGTCTTCTGCCCCTAAAATTTCTTTTTTGATCAGAACTTCCCTTCTGAGTTTGACTGTTGTCTCCTTTGCTGCTCTCTTGATTGGTTTCACCTTAGTGTCCAAATCCATTTCCTCTGCCTCTGAATGGACTTCTTCCCTCTCTTTGTTGTCTTCCTCTTCCTCTATTGTTCTGCTCTTGTCTTCTCTTTAGTTTCTCTTCCACCTTGAGTACTAATTGGTAGCACTTCTAAACTGTATCTGGATTATGCAGATTTAGGTCTTCTTGGATGGCAAATCTCAACCCATTGAGATACATAGCTACCTTCTCTTCCTCATTCTCCTTCACCTTTGTCTTGAGACATAGTTTCATGAACTCTTCAGTGTATGCACTGACATCTAACTCCTTCTGCTTCAGATTTTGTCTCCTCTTATGTAATTGGATGTTGTAATCCAATGGAACACAGGCTTCCTTCACTAAAGCCATCATCTTCTTCCACGTAGCAACTCTATTCTTTCCTTCTTTCACCTTGTCATCTTGGATGAAATTCCACCAGGTTAGTGCAGCTCCTTTCATTTTGGATTGAGCTATCTTCACTCTTTGGTGGTCTGGTATTTCCTCTGTTTCAAAGAAATTGTTCAAGGAGTTTATCCACTCCATCACTGAATCAGGTTCCATTTTTCCTGCAAACACTGGCAGGTCTATTTTCATATCCATGGTCCTTCGCTCCATGGATTTGAGGGCATTAAGTAAGGGCCTCTGGTCTGCAGGAACCTCTATCTCTTCCTGCCTAGGGATCTCCTCTTCATCCCTATCTTCTCGTTCACCAGAATCTTTTCCCCTTCCGACTTTGTCCCTCAATTTTTCCAACTCATCTTTCAATGCCTGATTCTGAGCAATAATTGCTTTGCTCTCTACAATCTGCTTCTTTACTAGCACAGCCAATTTAGCGTTGGTCATCCTTGCTGGGTACTCTTCTAACCCTTCTCCTTCTGACATTTTGTTGTCTTCTTATTCTTACCAAAAGACACTCCTTCGCTCTGATACCACTATGACGCAGAGCTACAAGGGATTGATCCCAAACCCTCGAAACTCCACAGGTAAAATGCTTCCTTCTATCGGCGAGAGAAAACTATTATTCTTTCAACATACTCCATCAGCCAAACTTATGACTATCGACATAAACTAATCCTCGTTGTCCGATAGTAGACTTCACATCGATGAGCCTCGACATAACTTCGTCATTGGTTGCCTCTCAGCAACATATAAGCTATCAATCTAACTTCGAACTCCTCAGCCGATACACCTCCTTACACTGATACAGCCAGCTTTGTACATACAACCCTTGACTGCCCATGTCGGTTCCTCCTACCGCTCCTATCGGTCACTTCCTGCATGTAACCCAATGTATCTGCAGAACGTATATTCTGATATACATACAACTTAAAACATGCAACTCCAAATATACATTCACCGAATATGCCTTTGGAATATGTCTTCGTAGAAGTCAAACGTTGACTTCCCTTGTATCAACCCGATGTACATTCCCAATGTACATTCAAAACATACAATCTGCCACATGCGTCTGCGGGATACTCACAATCATGCAACTATGGTATACACAGGAATTGAACCCGATATACATTAGCGATATACACAGAGATTGTATGTTGACACTTTCAACATACAAATCCGATGTGCAGTTATCGGATACACACAACCAGGTACTCGGATGCAAAAGCGATATACACATGAACTGTCCCCGACAAACAAAAGTGATATATACAGGAAATGTATACTCGATTCAAATATGCGCTTGACCAAACTTTGACTCCATTTGTATGCCGACGGCCTTACACATTTCCGATGTATGTTCCTCACATACAACCATCGATAGACAAAAGCAATATATGTAGGCATATGCGATAGTGATATACTCACAACTTGTATATCCTGCATACAAAAGTGATATACACACAAATTGTATATCTTTTGAAACCCGCGGATTTTTCTGGGTTTTGATCTGTTTTCTCCCTGCGATTGTTCCGAACTGTTTCTCCCACCAATATGCAGCCCACTGCACTTTGTCTACCTAGCACATACACATGCTAGGATTCCTCAATGCCGTAACCGATCTTGCGAATCTGAACACAGACAAACAAAAGCAAAACCCTAAACTAATATATACAACCATTCCACCGATTATGAAATAATCCAACTGGTGGAATGGGTTAAGTACCCATCTCGAATGCAAAATAGAAAATTGACTACATAGTGAATTCAAAACACAACAAAACAACACCAACAGAATCTCCTTGATTATGATTTCAGAAAATGTATACAATCACTCTGGTTCAGTTTCACAACTGATTGTACACCTTCTGCACTGTCAAATCTCCAATCTATCTATTATGATCTCTCAAGCAATTTGATCTAGGTCATATATATATCTGCTCATTAAGAGTAGTATAGATTTGATTCCCAGCAGCTGGGAGAAGACAACTAACATAACAACTTACTAACCGACTTGCACAATCACCTAGATTGACTTACAAACAGGAATTGGTCAAACTAACCTTATTACATTAAATATAGATATGCATAAGACATAAAATATTAAGACTCTAGTCTTTTTGTTGAAGGGGTGCTCCTGCACCAGTTCATCATGACAGACCTTCAATATCAAACACCTCATCCTCACTTATACATTTTCTCATAATGTTATCTGGGCTAGTGTAAAATAGGAATCTAGAAATCCAAGAATAAGGAAAATATTTGTGAACTAGTTGTCTCTTCCCCCTTGGAGAAAAGTAACCTGGAATCTGCCCTGAAATCAAATAATTAGCTATGTCTGCATACCATGAAGTGTGTATAGTTAGAGAAAATAGATGCTTATTAGGAAAAGAGTCATCAACCACTCCTTCTGATGACTGTGTGGGCAGTCTAGACAAAAAATCAACAACTACATTAGCTTTCCTTGGTTTGTCAACAATTGTTATGTCAAATTCTTGCAATAACAACAACCATCTGACAAGTCTGCCACCCACTATTGGCTTATTCATCAAATATCTAATTGTTGCATGATATGTATGTATGAACACTTTATAACTAGTAATGTAGTGTCTAAATTTGTTAATGGCATAAACAACTGCCAACATTTCTTTTTCTATCATAGTGTAGTTCAACTCAACTCCCTGTACGTTTTTACTGACATAGTATATTGTATACTCCTTAGTTCCTTCTTGTTGGCCTATGACTGCTCCAATGGCAAAGTCTGATGCATCTGTGTGGATGTGAAAAGGTAGTGTCCAATTTGGACCTTGAGAATTGGAGCCTGTGTCAAGGATGCTTTTAGCTTTTCAAAGGAATTCTGATAGTCTGGTGTCCATTCAAATTCACTATCCTTTGTCAACAGAGTAAACAGAGGTGCAACAATTTTGCTAAAATCTTGAATAAACCTCCTGTTATAACCTGCATGTCCCAGGAAGCTCTTTACATCCTTCTGTCTTAGTGGAATAAGCAAGGTAGAGATAATTTCAATCTTCTTTGGGTCAACTTGAATGCTTGCACTTGAGATAAAATGTCCCAAAACTATCCCTTGTGTCATAATCATAAAACACTTTTCATTGTTCAAAGATAGATTATGTTCTGTGCATCTCTTCACGACTTTCTCCAAGTTTTGTAAAGCTTCATCATATGTTTCACCATATGTGGTGAAGTCATCCATATAAATTTCTATGTTGTCATGGGCAAAATCAGAGAAAATACTGAGGACTGCTCTTTAAAATGTGGTTGGAGCGTTGTACAGATCAAAAGGCAGGACAAAATATGCATAGGTCCCCCAAGGGCATGCAAATGTTGTCTTATCTTGATCCTCTAGTGCAATCTTGATTTGGTTATAGCCACTAAAACTATCAAGAAATGAGAAATATTTCTTACCTGCTAAAGAGTCAAGAACTTGATCAATGAAGGGCAATGGAAAGTGATCTTTCCTGGTGGTAGCATTTAGTTCTCTGTAATCAACACAAACTCTCTGTTTGCCACCTTTCTTGGGAACTATGACCAATGGTGAAACCCATTCAGTGTCTAAAATGGGGTATATAAACCCTACATCTAAAAGCTTTTGAAGTTCTGCTTTCACTATCTCTCTGAGAGCAGGATTCATGCGTCTTTGCTGTTGTCTTATAGGTCTGTGGCCATCATCAATATAAATTTTATGCATACACAAAGCAGGATTTATGCCCTTCATGTCACTGTAATCCCATGCAAACGTTGTTGAGTGGGTTTGTAATACTGCATGCAGAGATTGTTGCTGCTCATCAGTCAATGCATTATTAACAGTCAACACTTTTCCTGGCTTGATTTCTAATGGCTTAGACATTTCTTGCACATAGGACAAATCAAGGCTAGGTATTACTAGAAATCATTACTGAGGTAACAAAGTATGAAATATTTGAGATACTTCCTCTGAGGAACTGGTAGGCATTATGCTTCCTAAGGGATCTTGTAAGCAAGATAAACAATCTTACTGTTGCGGATGCCTTCCACAGTCATTTTGTACAATGTGAGCAATCAACTCATCTTCATCTTGAATATCCAGTAAGGGGCTACGCTCAATAGTCATCAAGGTTTGCAAGGAATAGTTGTCCTCATCTTCTAGGGTAGGCCAAATGGTCTTCTCAAGCTCATGGTATGGTTTGGGTGGTGGGTATAGAACCAATTTATTGGTCACAGTCCCATTGGATATGATCGTGTTACTAGACCTGCAACCTATAAATACATCTGTTGTGGCAAGCCATGGTTTACCTAGTATAAGAGGATAACCAGCAAGATTAACCTTTGGCTGCAGGACTATGAAATCAGCAAGGTATTCCCAAGAATTTAATGCAATGACCAAATCCTCAATGACTCCTTCAGGTTTGACTATAGACCTATCAACTAATTGCAAGACTGTCTGAGTAGGCCTAAGGTTGCTTAACTGGAGTGTCTGCATTGTCTCCTTAGTCATTACATTAATTGCAGCACCTAAATCTATCAGAGTATTCTTAATCAGAGTCCCATTGATTTTGACATCCTCCACTGGACTACCTAGATCTGTATATTTGGGAACAGTTATATTCCCCAACATTATGTCAGCTAGGTTACCCAAAACATGAACTATCTTTGGGTCTATCCTCTTTCTTCCTGGTTTCTTTATGCAGAGATCTTAGATAGTCTTAGTGTAGATGGGAATATCTTCGATGGCTTGGATTAAGGGAATCTTTATGCTTATATCTTGCAACTGGCCTATGAGGTCATTTTCAAACTGTGCTGGTTGTTTCTGGATAGCCAAGCGTTCAGGGAAAGGAGGCTTAGGATGTGAAATGGTTTGAGGTTCCTGAGTTGGTTCAGGTTCCAAAGGTGGTTTATTTGAGGCTTCCTCTCGGTTCTTCATATTCAAATTCTATAATTTAGGGAGATGAAGGGCCTACAAGTTGCCTCCCTGATCTAAGATGAACATTACTCACTTCTACCCCATAGGGGGGTATTGCATCACCTCGTTAGTATAAGCCTGTTGAACAGACTTGTTGTTAGGGTTAAGTGTAGGTTGGGCAGGGATTTGGGTAGGTCTAGGAGGTGGATTTTGAGGTGCTGATGGAGGCATTATGGTTGACTACTGTGGTTGAGATGGAATCATAGGTTGCTGGTAATTTACATTTTGCTGCCATTGTTGGTTCTTGTTCCATTGACGCTGCCATTGAGGTTGGTGTGTAGGCCACTGGGGATTATAGTTGGAACCTTGAAAACCTTGTTGGGGCCATGGGTTTGGCTGCTGTTGGTTCCAACTAGGTTGTGGAGTAGGCCATTGTGCATTCTGCTAGAGATTTTGATTACTAGGCCATGGCTGAGTGTTCCAAGCAGAGAAATTTTGGTTTGCAGCAGGAAAGGGTGAACTGAAATTTAGTGGATCAGAGGGCATACCTTATCTTTGATGCCAAGGTCTCCTTTGAGCTATGAAGAACAATTGTCCATCCTCTCCTCCAAATGGCTAAAATTCTGGCCTTTCTACCTTCTCTTGCTAGATGCTTGCCACCCTCTTGCATTTACAACTGGCCTTCCTTTGCCTACAACTGGCACCGTACTTAGTAAGCATTGCATCAACTTCTTCTTGTTTCTTCTTGACGTGAAGAGTGTCTAGTTGTGTAGCCATATGGCTGATTATGTCCTCCTTCATGTTGGACAGCAAATTACTAATTTCCACTCTTGAAACTCCATTGGTTGCCTTGTTTGTAATTGATGTCCTTTCTCCCCTTGGTTGTCTGGTGAAAGTCCTTAAATAATTTCGGTAGACTTTACAAATTGACTCAAAAGGTAGCTGAGAAATATCACCTTGCCCAATGAGATTCAAAGCATCCATGCAATCATCCTTAACCCATCTCAAGAAAACCAGTTTTAATGAGTCTTTAGATAATCTATTTTGGGGATTCTTCTTTAGAGCAAACTAGAATATTTCAACATAATCTTCAAGTGGCTTCTCCTCCTTTTGTGTCACCTTGAAGATGTCATCTCTCCTCCTATCATGTCCTCTGTAGTAATCTTGGTATTTCTCCAAGAATTTCTCCTTCATAGTGTCCCAGTCTAGAATGACATCTTTTCCCAACCCCATAAACCATCTCAAAGTTGTATCCTTGAGGGTAGTAGGAAAGAGTTTCAGCGTGTGAGCGTCTGAGGTGTAGTCATAGCTCCTACACAAGATATCAAACTCAAACATGAACATATCTGGGTCCTCTGTCACCAGGCCATAGAAGACTGGTAATGCTGATGGTGGAATATTTTTTAGCACTGTAGGCCTCTCCTGATTAGTGATAGGAAACTCAAACGTCCCTTGCTCTGGTGGATCCTCCACCGTAGCATCTATCATGGTTCTGAAGGTCCCTTCTGTAGTTGTGGAAGAAGTTGATGAAGATGTAAGAGGAAATTCTTCTTCAACACTTTCTATTGTATAATTGATAAAGTTAGCTATTTCTTCTCTATCTTGAAAATTTGAAGGGAGGAATCTGCCTCGGTTATCTCTCTGCCTCCGCATACAGTGAATTTGGCTTTATATTCCAATGGTTCTACACAATGTTAGTATAATTTCTAGTGTTTCCTAAAAAGTGAATTTATTAATCCTAATGCTGGAATTTAAACTATGAAAGCATGTAAAAATGAGCCTATGAAGGTAGCACCATCCCTGGCAACGACGCCAAAAATGTGGAGGAAAACTAATGTGTTGTAGACTTAACATAATCCAAGGGTAAACCTATCTGAATAGTCCACTCTATCATTACATTCCTACATTAAATTATCAACCAAGGAGCGTAAGCTTATGATGGCACTGCATTGTATGTGCCTTTAGAACTCATATTATTCCTAAACTATCTTATCCAAACCTACTCAGGCTATTCTACTTTGCTGGAATTCACAGGAATGCAAGAACAGTAAAAACAACTACAAAATCTAGTGGCTATGGGTACTTGCAGCATAAGTTGTAGATGGTTGTTATCAATAGGAAATTACAAAATTAAATCAAAACATCCAAAATGATAAAAGAACTAATCCCAACCTCTGGAGGACTCAAAGTTGATAAAGCATGAACTTGTTCATGAACCATACTATGGTAATTTGACAATCAAAGAAATCTAAGTGACTCGTGATGTATTTATATGCAGATGAAAAGCAGATTTAACAATGAATACATAAAGGAAAAAGGAAATAAATGAAGTGAGGATCAGTACCTTGAGTGGTTGGCTCAGGGGACTGACTCACTTAATTGGAAATCAAATCTACTTCAGATTCTTATGCATCTTCTTAACACAGTTTCATTCACTTCATATCATAAACAAAATCTCTTTCAGATTGTATTCAATAATGACATTCCTTAATAAAACATGTCTGCATCTTCCAATATAGAAAACTGAGTAACCAAAAAACAAAGTAACTAACTTGACATCTAACTCATCCCTCCTAACTTATACAGAAACAGGAGAGTTTTATGCAACTACTAACTAACTTCAACCATCAATCCAATCCTAGATACTAGGATACAGGTTTGAGATCAATTTATTAATCTAACTGAACAGAGGAAGCAGAGTCCTATCCCAACAAGAATTCTTATGCAACGGATCTCATGAAGAACACACATAAGTTGCATTTGAAATAAGTCTTCTTCCTCTTCTGCATTTATTTCTGTCCATGATGGTTCACATTCATCCTCCGGCTGCCTGCATGTTTGGCATCCTAACTTCACTTCCTTTAATTCTCTTGTCTTCAACTTCGTTGCAAATGCTCATTTCCTTAATGACACATTCTTGTTGCACAGGGGTTAATTCACAAAACATATGCACACAAATAACCTTCATGACTAAACCATAGGATTCCATCTATATTGCATGCATACTCATATTTAAATCATTCAATTGATAATATCATCACCATATTCCATATTAATAATAGGTTCAAAGTCTTGCAAAGTATATAAAAAGACAACATATAATGATGGTGATGTTGGTAAAGTGTCTGGAGGATCATATGGAAAAGTTCTAAAAGCATATAAAAACAACATAAAAAGAGGTCAATATTTTAGCCCATCAATTTGCAGCAAGACTAACAAATGGAAAGAACATTCGACACCAACTATTGTTCGAGTCTCGCCTCGCTTCACCACCATCGCAACAAAAGATGATACATGTTTTGAAGCATTCTACTAGAGTGAACTGCTATTATATCAACCCTTCTAAAGTATTCACAATGATATTAGATTATCAAAGCAAGATATTGTAGACCAATAGGAAATAAAAGCTACTAGCTACCATCCATGGCATGTACACCGTACAACTTCAGATCTATTAAAAGACATCGATAAAGAAGCTTCATGTGACAAAGAATATGTGATGCAAGTAGATAGTCTTGATGAATGGCAAGTCTTATTAGGATTGTACCTAGGTTTTCCTTTTCAACTAAATGAGCTTGACATGCTTGGACGACATGAGATTGACTATAACCATAATTGAGGTACACCAACCTTAACACACTTTTACAAGTGTTAGCCACTGATTTTATTGACTCCAACTATCCAACATACCAGGTCTTGCATGTTGGGACTTGTGCACCAGATAGTTTATCTACTAAACAAGGTAAAGCCTATGATATAATTGTATTACACTCTTCTAGCATGGAAATGCAAGCATTGTTGAAAATGATCAAATAGGGAACTGTAGGTACCAAAAAATTACACTTGATAACAAACATCAAATCTTCCCTCATGGGAACAACACCACATTGCTAGTTACCATTGTTATTGCTCACACCAAGTGGAGTCACAACTTTCAACATACATGCATCCACTATACATCCTGACCTTCACATTCCAATAAAAGATATGAACCATTTATAGGAGCAAACACTAGCAACATTCCAAGAGAGCATGTATTTCATTCGATACATTCTAATTGATGAAATGATCTTCATCGGACCAAGGTTGTTGGAATGCATTGATAATTGGTTACGTGAAGCATTTCCTAGTCATAATCAATTTCCATTTGACACTTGTTCAATCATCCTCTTTGGTGATCTAGGGTAACTACCACTATTGAAAGACATTCCTATGTATGCTAGATCATCATATGGGGTAACTCTCCGGCAAAGCTTCAACATAATAATTACATTGAATTGTATGCTCAAAATCATGACTCAATGGCCTGGGGTGGTTGAGTCAACTTTGGCGCGCACACAAACCCTCTCTCCTTGCCACGGAGTGAATTGCCATGTCACTCTTGCTCTCGTGGAAGTAGCCAGTCAAGAGGAGGTGAGACACGAGGGTGGTTTGGCTCGTTGGAGAGCTACACTTCGCGGAGAGGGGTCGGCCATTCCTAGGGCCTATGTTGTTGTGCATTTGTTTGAATGCGGTGTTCTATGACCATAGTTGTAGAGATAGCTATATGACCCGAAGGGTCACTAGTCACCATTATCGTGTTTGGGTTTCTAATGTTCCAACATTGTGTGGGTTGAATATTATTCTTGTTGATGCTTAACTATTGTTTGTGTTGTTGGATGATTGCTTATTGTATCAGGAGTTGTCTAAATCCTTCCTGTTGTTGTTGAATGACTAGTTGATCTTGTTGCTGTCTAGGGTGGATCTCCTCTATTTCGTCGAGGATTGCCCTCACCCACTCACCTCTAAGTCCGTGCACATTCATGAGCCTAAACAAGAGAGAAGTGGTTTAAGCTAACCTTGACTTGACCTAGGGTTTCAACTTAGGGTTTGTGTGACCTAAAGTTTGACTTTGTTTGATTGTGTTTGACCTTGTGATGAAACTAAGGGTTTTGACTCATGTTCACTGATCTTGCCCTTGTGTTGGGACCAAGGGTTTGTAAACCTTCTACATTACTAATGTTTTTATTCTTTTTGGATTTTATATGCATGTAAGCCTATATGAATGCAAAACGTCTTTTTGTGCTTTTTTATGTTTTTGGAAATCAAAGTGCTTTTTCTTAATCTAGGAATTAGAAAATGTATGCAAACTATGATAAAGTTACCTAATGCAATGTAATATATGTTTTTGTTTATTTTCTGAATATGTGTATCAATCTAATCTAAGAAAGGAAATTGCTTTTAATCTCTTGGAAGGGGAAACTACTTTAACAATGCAAGTCTACTTAGCCTATCAAGGAAAAAGCAAACATGTATTTTACTATTCCCAAGAGAAAAGCTTTGATTATCTAATTACTATGAAAGCATGAAGGAACCTGGAGATGCGTGAGCCTCCACTACCCTTAGAAATCCTTGTATTGGCAACCTCTAATCCTCTTGTAGCAGTGAGGTGATCCTCATGGCGACAACAAGAAAAGAGAAGCAAAAAAAACTTTGAAGCTTTGAAAAGAGCTCAGTGAGAGCTTGATGAGCACTGTGGCTTGTGATGTGAGCAGCGTATGGACGTGAATGAGCTTGTATGAAAGCTTGATGAGATAACAAATAAAAGCAAAAGGCTACTATGTCCTGTATGAACATGAGAATGCTTGATTTGGAGAGCAATAACCTGCAAGAATTGTGTGCACAAATGAAATTGCCTCCTAAAATGGGGAGATTTGAAGCCATGCAATAATGAAAGCTTTGAAGCTTTGGAAAACTAAAGAAAGAAATGAATAAAGAGGCTCAAAGGCCTGTGAAGAAGCTTGAAAAAGCTTGTGATGAAGGGAAGAGCATTATCTAACTTTCCAACTTTGAAAACAATGAAAAGATAAGGGGTATTTATAGGTTTGAAGAAGGGATGAGAGGTGAAGAAGAAGAAGAGTTAACTCAATTTGATTGAAGAGTTAACTTAGAAGACTCGAGAGTGATCTGGGCTAAAATTGAAGTGATATACCCAGTAAAAGCTTATCACTTAAGAAGAAGTGAAGAAAGAGGAATGCATGGGTTGATAACTCAAGATGGAAAAAGAGCTATAAATGCATGTGTGGGTGCATGAAATAGTTAGTTCTATCTTTGGCATGAAATTCCATGCAATTAGGAAGAAAAACAGGCAAAAATGAAGCTATTTTGAGCTAGAAACTCAAGTGAACTCACGGTTGGAAACACAAAAGGGTCACTCATGGGTCGCCCCTTTCACCAGTCAGGGTCGCCTGGGGGGAGATCCGGAAAGGAAGGGGTCTGGGTGAAAATGCGTGATGGGAGATGGAAGAGGAGATGAAAAGGAGGGGATCTACCTCCAAAAATAGGTCAATCATATGTGAAAATCCAAATCTCCACTTGCAAAAGGAGGATCTCCCACGGGGAGATCTGGAAATAATAGGGGGAGATTTAGATTGGTTGAGTGAAACTGAAAATTAAAAGTTGGAGATGGCTAGGGAGGACCTCTAGAACGCCTCTAGGGGTGGGAATGGATGAAAAACACTGGGGAAAGGTGAAAACTCACCTACAAGACACATACAAGGCTCATGAATAAGGTTGCGAGCACATGAAACACAAATTGACAAGTGTCGAAAAGCAAAGTGAGAGAGAAAATGACAAAGGGGAAACAACAAGGGAGGAAGAAAAGACACGTCACCAAGAGAATTACTACTGAGAGGATGTTATTTCATGCTTACATGTATGTGACAAGGATTGTGACTCATTATAGGGGGCCTCGTGGAGGTTGTGTGATTTTGATGCTTACATGAACAAGATTTTCTGACAGAATAGAGAAGCACCAACTCAAGTTGCTTAAATTGCGTACTTTCAAATATAAGGAATGTAGAGCTCACAATTCTAGATTGGGAACTTCTAATGTCACATTCTAATTCCTCACTTACCTCTATAGAGCAAACAACTTTTTTTTCTCAATACATTTATTTCCAACAAATGAATTGGTTTCACAACATAATAAACACATGTTCCAATCATTAGCAATGTCCGTTGCAAGATGCAATGCAGGGCACCTTAAGGAGACACCATGCCCAAATCTAGAGGATGAGAAACTTTATGCAAAAATTCTCTTGTGCATTGGCCAACAAGGTATGCTAAGTTCTAATTTGTGGGTGGGAGCAGGCCTTGTGAATGATGCACTAGGACAAGCTGAAGCAATTGTATACAAAAATGACCAAAAACCCATAGACCTTCCCTTATTTGTTGTAGTACAATTCAAGCGTTACATAGGCTCGACTTGGGATCACACCCAACCAAAAAATGTGCCCATCATCTCACTAAGCCATGGTGGGTGTTGCCAAATTCCTTCGAAAATGGCATGGGCCTTAACAATCCATTAATCATAAGGTTTAACACTTGAAACAGCAACAATTGGCATCGACAACATTGATTGTCAAGGTCTCACATTTACATCTATATCAAGAGTATGCAACCTTGTAGGTCTTCGAATATGCCCTGACTTCACATTCCAAAGATATGCACGCATGCAAGATAGTCTATATGTTGCACTGAGAAAGCAAGAAGAGGGTCGATTAAGAGGGCTTTCAAACGGAAATAACTGACCAACACAAAAAAAAGATTTGCAACTCATATAACTATTTCTTTATTCATTGTTAAGCATTGTCCTCTTATTTACAAGAACATTTTTTTACAATCATGTATACATATTTATTTTACTCCATTTCTTTTTAATGTTGAACAAGAGCATATATCATTATAGGATTTGAGAGTTAAAATAATGGACACTAGGCAAAAAAAAAGGGAAACAAAGATGCCAATTGTTAAAACATAACTACATATATTCCGGATACTCTTTTTTCAAGGATACTAATATTAAGAAAAAAAAAAACTCCTTTCTAAATTGTTTTTGATTAAGTTTAGCTAGGAAAATGGTCCCAGTCCCATATAGATTTGTAGATCAAATTAGTTCCACATCACAGCAAAATAACCTTGATAATAACCCACTAAGGGCCAGGGTACCAAGAGAACACAGCAACTAGATAAACAGTCCCAAGAAATAGATACAAAAAGATCAACCCACGAACACAGTACCAAACATAAACTCCCTGATAATAACTCCAGAAGGGCCAGGGAGCCAAGTCCAAAAACTATCCAGCATAGTATAAGATATAAGTAACATTATAACATACCACCCTGATAATAACCTAAACAGACCAGGGTACCAGTCAGAGAAAAACAGGCAGAACACATCAAGAACACATCTTTTAAGAGACAAGTCATAAAACTAAAAATGAGGAATACTCCAGCATTACACATCTTCTTCATCACCTCCTCCCAAGAAGAAGCGTCTTTGTTTGTCTTTTGTCTTTTCTCATGTTCATAGTCTTTATCCTGCAATGGCTTGCATTTCTCCAATTGGATCTTGATTTTCTTTACCTCAGTAATAGTGTTATCACAAATAAAACTAAGTAAATTTACAAGACATTCTTTTACATATGCAATTTTCCTACCTTTGTTTATATAGACAGATCACACCTTTGATTTTGATTTCGTTGCTTTACAATCCTTTTACAAATGAATATTATGGATCATGTTCAAGATATCAATTCTATACTAGCAACTTCTTATGATATAGTGTGTTACTTGAATTTTTTTTTTTTTTTACTATTTTGGTATTTTTCTCACAAAACTTCCAATTCCAAATTCTTTACAAAACAAATTGTGCTCTATTATTTTTTTTGTTTCCAACATTCAGAACTTTTCAATTTTCATTGTGTAATTATATGGAAACCAAGATAAACAAGCTTCCTTATAATCTACTTATGTGATTTAATATAATTTGCATGTGACATATACAATTTTCTACAATCATTTTCAGTGTACCCATTTAAGGTGTGATTGCTAGTATAACACTTCTCAATCTACCCTTAAACTTGCATTTATTTTGTTCCAAAGTTCTATTGTGTTTGGAAATTTGAACCACTATAATAAACATATTTTATTTTCATATATATATATATATATATATATATTTATTATATATACTTGGTTTTTGGGTCTAAGAACCCATAAAAAAGGCTAAGCCTGAGAGTATCATAGTCTTGTAGAAACATTAAACCTAAAACAAAACATAATCAACTACTATCATATCTACCCCATACCCTTAAACAATCTACTATAACCCCATACCCAACCCCAGAGTTCATATATCCATAACTAGGGCAAATTACACAGGCCCAGAATGCTGTCCAAAATTATACAAACAGAAGCATAGAGTACCTAACTAGATTCATCGCCAACCAGGTCCACCACGTTTTTCTCAGAATCACAGGCATAAGAAAACAATGGACGCCCACGCTCGGGAATCGCCACCCCCATCTTACCAATTATGTCATCCACCACCTTTCAAGTTTCTAGAACCCTTACCAACACATCATGCATATGCCCCATCATCATTTCCATATTTTCATGATTTTGCTTAGTGACCTCTAACATATCCTCATGCAACAGGATGGATGCTGCAACGGTAGATAACATAGTTGCTATCGTGAGGGACTGCATAGCGCTGAAGACATTCCACCTCCCACGGGAACTACCAGGATCCAACAACAAATGCACCATGGTTGTGAAAACATTTGTCCCCTCTTTTCTGTCCACTTCTTTTGCTACCTTTAGAAGCCAACCTAACCACTCACACAAGATAGGGTTTTTGATCTCTACATCTAAACCATTGATGAAGCCGGGCATAGCTTCCACCCCAATTTTTTTTCTTAAGTGTTTTTCTCCCTGCATACTGCTATACCATCTTCTAACCTTGCACCAGTTGACCACCCACAGTCAAGCATCCTCCCTTCCTCCTTAGTTGCCTCTTTGGGACACCGTCCACCACTCGTTTACCCTTCACCACTTTCAAATTCTCGATATCACCTTGCAAACCCATCTCGCTACTAGTGGAAGCCATGAGAACTGGCTGCCACACGTCGAGAGGAAAGCAAAGACACACACCACCATTCCCAAACATCAAGTTATAACTGTCTTGTACTCCAAGCGCCATCAAAACAATAAATAACCCTGACTCTTCGCACACTTTGCCATTCACATAGATCACCCCAGCAATCATTTCTATTTATGTGTTCTCCTTACTGTTGTGGCCCCTTATGAGGCGTATTTTCATATAATTTAACCTTTAAATACTCTTGGAAATTTAAAAAAAATGATTTTATTTAAGATTGAAATGAAAGGTTTATAAAATCCTACGGGTTTAAAAGGGCAAGAACTTCATGAAAATATTTTTATCAGTACAATAAAACATTTTCAATTGACACCATCTATATTTCCTATTGGAGTATTTAATGTAGTTGTCTGTCCTCTATATTTTCTTCTGACTGAGTGAGATTGTGAGGGAGGGGATTCAGTTTCGCGGAGGAGCGAGGGATTTGCAGGCACAACATTCCACTCGGCAATCATGGGTAATGCTCCTTAATCGTGGCTTTTCATATTTTCAGTTTTTTCTCCGAGTTGATACTGTTTTCTTTGGTTGAAAATTTTCCTCGTATTATCCTTATTTGTTATTGGGTGTATATATGAGACTTAATACTGCATTGATGCAGGTATCTCACGAGATTCGATGCACAAGAGGCGTGCGACGGGAGGAAAGAAGAAGCAATGGAGAAAGAAGCGAAAGTAAGACCCTTGTTTTACCCTTTAAATTTTATGTAAATGATCCCCATTTTGGTTTTAGATTCTTCTTCGTTTGCTGTTTGCTTATTGTATTGAGGATTGTAGAACTATTTCATAATGCATGGATTTTAGGTGGTTTTAGCATCATTTTGACCATCAGGGTTTTTGCTTCTTTCTTTAAAAGTTTAAATTGTAAGCCTTTTGCTATCATTTGGGTGTTTCTGAATTTAAAAAAGTTTTGGTAAAATAAACTGTGACTTCGATTGTCAAAGGGGGCTCCATTCATTAGAAGTCTTAGCATTGATAAGAGTGACAGTTTCTTGATTTAGAGTTAATGGGTTTTCAAAAGTTTTGATGGGGTTCAAGATCTGGGATTTACGTCTCAGTTGTCTGACTCTGGTTCGGGCGTTAGTATGCTTCAAATGCTTGGATTTATAAATTAGAATCAATTGATGGTTTTCTTAAGGTTAGGGTTTGAACTTTGTATCTACAATGGCGTGGTCGTGGATTTAGTGGTTGACATTCCAATGGAGGAACTAAAAAAACTAATCATTGATTTCAACAGTCAAAGATATATTTGGATTTGGGTTGTCTTATCTTGATACAACTCTAATATATTACTCTTCTAATTTCAAACAGAGGCATTTGCAGCTGTATTTACCCAAGTGTTTACATGTGGAAATATCAAATATCTTAATATATTTGGATTTTTGAGTTAGAATTATATACCTTTTGTTTGTTTGGGCTATCTAGGTACGAGTTGGGAAGACAGCCAGCAATGACAAAGTTGTCAAGCAACAAGACAGTTAGAAGGGTACGTGTGAGAGGAGGAAATGTGAAATGGAGAGCTTTGAGGCTGGATAGTGGTAACTACTCGTGGGGTTCAGAGGCTGTGACTAGGAAGACACGTATATTGGATGTGGTGTACAATGCATCCAATAATGAGCTTGTGAGAACCCAAACCTTGGTTAAGAGTGCTATTGTTCAGGTTGATGCTGCCCCTTTCCGTATTTGGTATCAGCAGCACTATGGCCAGGATATTGGCAGGAAGAAGAAGACTTCTGCTGTTTCAAAGAAAGAAAATGAGGTATGTAGGCAATAATTTGTCATTTGACTAAATTTGCTTGATAGAAAAAAAATGCTCCTTAACTGTCAACTTACTTATAGTACTTCATTCATTCTTTTTGAGCTGCAGTTAATTTGTTTGTGCCTTTCTTGTGCATCCATAGGAGGGAGAAGCTGCCTTAGAAGAGAAGAATAGAAGCAAACATGTATTAAGAAAGATAGAGAAACGTAGTGAAGGTCACAAACTTGACCAACATATGGAAGAACAATTTGCTGGTGGCAAACTCATGGCATGTATTGCTTCTCGGCCTGGACAGTGTGGGCGTGCTGATGGGTAGGGACACATTTTTTGATTCTGTTGAAACTTAGGACCCATATCTTAATTCTGAACTTTGGCAAGATGTTTGTTTTGCTTTTAATAACTATGAATGAGCTATTTGATTTTCTCCAGATACATTCTTGAAGGCAAAGAGCTTGAATTTTACATGAAAAAGTTGCAGAGGAAGAAAGGAAAGGGTGGTGCTGGCGCTGCTTAAAGAATCATTTTGGATTCTTGAGGCATTTGTTAACATTATTTTTTCTGGTGAATGATTTTGAGTCGGACTTAGGGTAACAATTTCTGGTAAAGGCCACAGAGGAATTTGCTTTTGTTATTCCAATTAACAACTTGGTTTATATGGTTTATATTACTGCAAATTTGATAGATGACTAGTTGCTTTTATTTCTTGCTTTAGAAATAAAATGTCACAGTCAAGGACCATACTGTTTTAAGTTTTGTTATTGGAATACATTGGCAGCATCTTGAGTTAATTTTCTTTTAGCTAAGAAGCAATGTTGTAACTGTAAGCCTTAATTATTTTTAAAGTCTTTAATATAGGGTTTGAATTTATTGGCTTTTAGAGTTTACTCCTTTTAAGGGTTTTAATTTATTGGCTTTTATTCTTGTTATCAATGTATAGTCTTATGTTTATTCTAGTATTTGCTGAATATTTATAGTTATACATAATTGTCAACAGTTTGATATATTTAGTCCTTTTGACAGTTTTTGTTGTAATGAAACTATGATGAAGAAAGATTGCTATAACGGTAAATTTTCTAAATCTGGTAACAGATGATCTTTACTGGTTTGTTCATGGTGCCCTTAAGTGTTCGTTGAGCTTGCTATTGTGCAGCTATGATAATGCATAGCATTCTCATTATTCTTTTTGTATCTATCTTCAGTTAGATTAAAGTCTGGACTCTGTACTAATATGCGCTTCAGAGCTTCCCCAGAATGTAATTTTATGTTGCACTTATTGTCTACGAATGAATGAACAATTTATTTCTGGACTTATCTACTTTAATTGAACAGTTGATCTTCAAAGGTTTGTTCATGGTGCTCTTAAGTGTTTGTTGAGCTTGCTATGTTGCAGCTATGATAGTGCATAGCATTCTCGTGATTCTTTTTGTATCCATTGTCTGATAGATTGAAGTCTGTACTAATATGTGCTTCCACAAAATGTAATTCTATGTTACACGTATTGTGTACAAACGATTGAAGGTTTTGTTCTGGACTTCTCTACTTTAATGGTGCATTCATTATTCACAAAAGAATAATACATAAAGATATACAACCACATTGCCAAAAATAGAAAAGTGGGAAAAGAAAGCTCATGACACATGCCACAAAGCTCTCAAACTAAATAAAGGAAATAAATCCCTAAAAAGACTCCCCAATAAACTTATGATAATGTGTGAAGATAATTTCACACCAACAGTTTTGAACCTGTTGGCAAAACTTGCTTCCAACTATTGAGACAGATTTAGTGCAGATATTCATGCCAAGAAATCTAACCTTATATGCATGTCTCTTCTTTACTTCTGTGCTGTGTGTATAAAGTTATGCATTTCTTATAGAATTGAATTGGTAATAGAGATGTACTAATGTAATCTTAGTTGTCTCTATTGAGAGCGAATAACTGGCCTTCACTGCCAACAATATGTTTAAAATATTGGGAGCTTGCTGGTGTTTATAAGACCTGTGCCACAAGCAGAATATTACAGTGAAAGTCCAGATGATGTTTGATGGCGATTAAAAGACAAAAATCCTTGTTTGATTGAGATTTCTAGTTTCTTAACCCCAATGCTATTCCAATCCAGTTTGTCTCAGATTTTTGAGTTCTCAACTTAAAAGATATTCTAATCCAAAAGCAGGATTTGTGTATCTTTTAACTTATGTTGTCTGTCCGGGGTTTTGGGGGTTTGTTTTCTAAGGCCATCCAATATATATTATATTATAAATATATAAAAAGAAAAATAAATAAAAATAAACAAAAATATATTAATAATAATTTAACATGTAAATATACTAATATAAATATATTAGTAAAACAAGAAACATAAAATATATTAAATGTAATAATAAAATATATGATCAAAAAATTATATATATATTGAATAGAAAAACTGTTTAAAAAGTCAGCCTTCAGAGGTTACAATTAGCCATCAGAGGCTAAATTGAACATTTGATGGACAAAGATGTTAAGTATCCAGAGATTACAAAGGATTCAGACACTACAGATGGATATGTGAACTGCCCATAACAAATAATATAAACGTAAAGCTAAAGAAGCAACGAAGGACCATATGTTGAGCACTATCTGTTCTGTTTGCTACTGTATTTTCTGTGTAGAGGCCTAAGTATAGCTGCCATTTGAGTATTTTGTCAAATCTTTGTCTCCCGACGGTAAATATCAAGTGTCATCGCCATTGAATGAATAGTAGAATCTGGAGCCTAATGTGCAAACTATAAAAGATTTTCGAGCAGCATGTATATGATACAAATTCAGAATGGGGGAAAATGGGTTATAGATATTGCTGAGGATTCGTATGTTCAATTTTAGTTTGTGCCTATACAAAACTCTCTCGTGCGCATCTATGAGAAGAAAATTAACAGACAGATGGATATGTGAACTGCCCATAACAAATAATATAAACGTAAAGCTAAAGAAGCAACGAAGAACCATATGTTGAGCACTATCTGTTCTGTTTGCTACTGTATTTTCTGTGTAGAGGCCTAAGTATGGCTGCCATTTGAGTATATTGTCAAATCTTTGTCTCCCGACGGTAAATATCAAGTGTCATCGCCATTGAATGAATAGTAGAATCTGGAGCCTAATGTGCAAACTGTAAAAGATTTTCGAGCAGCATGTATATGATACAAATTCAGAATGGGGGAAAATGGGTTATAGATATTGCTGAGGATTCGTATGTTCAATTTTAGTTTGTGCCTAGACAAAACTCTCTTGTGCGCATCTATGAGAAGAAAATTAACAGAGCTTCTCTGCAATTTAAAAAGAACATTTTTGAGAAGAAAATTGATAGAGCTTAACTGTGATTAAAAACCTAGAGTTTTTTTGGTCCTAATTTTTTTTGTTTTACCGAAAAGAAACATTTTCTTTCAGGGCTACCCCAGTTTGTCCTGGGTAGGCCAAGGGTTTGTCCCCGGGACTGGTTTTGTCATGGGTATGTCTCAGATGTACTTGGGACAAAACCTTAAATCCAGGGGGGTCCCTACCCAGACCAGTCTGGTATGGGTACGTCCCTTGAAATGGGTGAACCTGGTAACATAGCTTCTAACATGTCTACTGGTTTTGATATCACCAGTGGGCCTCTCTAGTGGTTTGAATCTCCATGTCCTTGTTGGGCTTACTTGTTTGTTTTTAGTAGTGAATGTGATAATATTGTTTTTCTAGATACCTTCTTGTGTGAAGAAGGTAAAGGGAATGGTGGTACCAAAGTCACAGAGGCAAATTGATTTTGTTTGCTTGAGTCTATTGGAAAGCATAATGTTGGTTTACCATGCATTGTACTGCCAGGAGTATCTATTTTCTTAGATAGCATTTTGTTACTCCTATTTCAATGGTGTAACCGTAGAACTTAGTGTTGGTTTTGATGGTTCTTTACTATGTTACCAGTTCCACATTGTTGTTAGGTCCTTAAAATGTATTAGGAGCAGGGTCAATCTTTAGATGCTTTTATTTTTTCACGTAGTTTGTTCACAATGGACCTATAGAATGCTCAGAATCATTGTCATATATGTAAATTCTCATCTGTTAGTGTTCACACTCTCTTGAGGTTTTAAACATATTAGGATCAGCATTAATGCTTAGATGCCTTAATTTTGTTCATACTTCATAGGGTTTGTTCACAATGGAATATAGAATTAGACTCGTTCTTATATGCAAATTGTTGTCTGTTATCAGTTCCACGTTCTCTTTAGGATCCTTAAACATGTGTTGGGATCGGCATTTGTTTAGATGCCTTATTTGTTCACGGGGTTTGTTTGCAGTGGATTATAGAATGCTCAGTTCATAAAAATACCAAACTGCAGTTCTTGGCTAGGCACTAAACTTTTTAGATTCATTATAGCCCAATTCAAGTGGGAGGCATGCTTCGTGTTTGTTGGGAGTTTGATATGTAAAGCTAATTGCCAACAGATGCCTTTGTGTTATACCATTCATTCTTGTTGCTATGTGTTGCATCTGTCTTTGGGAAGAACATTTGAGGATTTCATGATATGTACGCTTTTGGTACACAATATTTTTGTGTCAGAACATCATGTATTTTCTATCGGAAGCCAGAGAATAAAGCTTGATGTAGTGGACTTTTTCTTTGATGCTAGAGAGTTGAGAATTACAAAAATGAATAAAATCCTTTGGTTTCTACTATCAGGGTCGTTGTTTGGGATCAAAATGAATAAACCCTTTTTATGTGCTCTCTTGGTAGCGTTTTCCAGATATGGCCTAGTTATTTATTTGCACAGATGTTTGTACTTCAAATCTTTCTCTGGAGACACAAATTTTCCTTGCAAGGATGTTATGCCCATATCTTTTTCCTTAATCCTGGAAACTACATTTTCTGTAGGCATAGAAATAAGTAAATCAAAGCCGGGCCCAAATGATATGTTTTTGGAACATAAGTTAATGGGTTAGATTTTTAATTGCTTGCAAGTTTATTCTCTGTCCATATCTTCTTCCTTAATGCTGGGAATTCATATTCTCTAGGCATATAAATAAGCAAATTAAAGCTGGGCCCAAATTCCAAGATTTTTTTTGAACACAAGTAGTATTAGATTTGAAATGCTTCCACAATAGTGCAAGACATCTATTACTCTAACCTTTCTTCACAATTCTTTTAACCGAAGGCAACACTTGTTTAGGGGAGAGGAGCAAATAGTCAAGCGAAAGCAACTAGTGCAAGGAATCAATTACTTTAATTATTAATATATCTAAACAATTATTTTAATTTAAGGCAACTCGTGTTTAGGGGAGAGGAGAACGTATTTATCGAGCTTGAATAGTTAAGATGGTAGTTAGAGGTTTAAGTGTCAGTTCTTGTTAGAATGCAAATTATTAGATTGAATTTTCGAAATTAGGGTTTAAATGAAAGATAGTCAATCACAAGAGGTAACATCTAAAACCTAGCAAATCATGTAATGACACAAGTGCACTAAATGTATGGTATAATGTACAATTAACCATTTTGTCTGTTGTATTTGAAGCTTCATTTTGTAAATGAACGAAAAATTTGCCAATCACATAATTTAAATGTCTGCAATAAAATTTCAACATTCAGCACATACCATTAGTTCTACTAGTAAAATTGAGTTGGCTGACATGGCTTCAAATGAGTATAATGGATCTGTTAACATGAAGTGCCAACCATTGGCTTCTCTCCCCTGGCTTTTTCTTGGACTCTTGTACTTTGTCCAACCACTGCTTACTCTCTCAAAGACTTAGCCACAACTGTTTGTACATTGTCCAACTATTGGCTTAGAAGGGGTGTAATTATACACTTTATGAACAAATTTAATATTCTTTAGAGAGCAAGTATTAGGGATCTATTTGGAATATTATCCCTTTATAATTCAACTTAGGTGATATGTTGGACATAAAAGAGACAGAGCCGTACACATTTATCTATATTCTAGACTATATAATTTCCAGCTGCAACAATATCAACCCAGTTTGGTATAGGAGTGGCAACCAAGGCTTGTGTATATAAGTATTTGCAGTCTTTAAACATCTACTCTTGTAGAAATCCAAAATTAAGAAAATATGACCGTTGCACTGAAATTGGTATAATTGTATTTCTTCATCCATTAAATTGTCAATTATTTCAGCCAAAATACTGAATCTTAAAAAATCAGGATGTTAGGATACTTAAACCAGTAGATCCACATCATGCACATGAAATTTTAATTTTCTGACCCACATCGACACTACATGAGAAACAAACTGAAGCAATACCAGCCAAGAAACTAGCAACTGAAGTCCAAAGCCACAAGCTTGAGTTCACCATTGAAGCTGGAAGCAACATATGGATGTATGAACTGTCCACTTTTGCATAAACAAATGTATCTGAAGTATTCTTTCAGATGCTATCAGGTCACATACGTATCTCAAAGACGATCTGAAAACAATGAGCATGAAATTTTGATCAGAATGAGGAGAGATGATAGAGATGCAAATCTTTAGCCCAAAGAGCTCCATTTTTTGTATCCCCTGCATCCTGCAAATAGTCTTAAATTATTTTAAATATATTTTCAATTCTGGTGAAAACCCAAATCAGTGTTGTAATCTCAGCCAAGGGGGACTTAAATTGAATTTTCACCCAGAGAAAGAAAAAGTCCATCATTGCAACAATAGAGAACTGTATCATTAAATAGAGATAATTGGAAAAACCACGCATTGATCATACAGCATCATGACTGTTAGCGAAATCCCTCTCTGCTTGCATAGTATCTAATCATCAGAAGCCAATGCCTCTAAAAATAAACATATTAGATGAAACCTATGTTGCAAACTTGCAAGAAATGTGATGTATATGATCTGTATGGTGTTTTAGACCCTGCAATCTGTTGGCAATGACAATTAGCCGTTGCCAGTGGGAGTCCGTTTCTTGCATAAAATAGTATTGGGCAGTCCACTATGCAAATGCCAAATGGTGAGCAGGATGGATGGGGAAGTTCGAATCTCATTTGTTTGACCCTCTTAATTTTTTATGTTGGACCCTGAATAGAGCAGAAAAATATAATTCAAAGCATCCAAAGCAAACCTAAATATGCAAAGATTTTTTGGACAGATATCTGTATCAATTATTCATACATCTGTATCTGCTCAATGCAAATCAATCTTTGATTTTATTGGATCCAAACCAGACTATTGTGAATAAGGAATCAGACTATCCTTTGGAATCAGACTATTGATCCAACAAGAAGAGTTTTGATGTTTCACAGTCCATGCTTAGTATGTGTAGAGCTTCTGGAAGAGACTGTGTGTAGCTACACACAGTCTCTTCAAGAAGAGTTTTGTCAACTTCACTTGCTGGAGCATCTGGATTTAGGTAGACACCGCAATGTTTTGGAGATTTGGTAAACCTGTGGCATATTAATTTGAGCGATTGTTTTCCTTTCTCTACATAATATTAATAAATGAAAAGAAACAGGTAAACATCTCTAGATCTCTATATCAGATATAACAATTAATTATATATAAATATATAATCAATAAATTAATAATATTAATATTATATATATATATTAAAACCATTTCTGGTTTGTTTCTTATAAGCAACCTTACCAAACCTTGTACCCATTGCATTGCATGTTTCCCCTTGCGATACCTATTGTGGCCAAAAGTCATATCACCAGACACAGTACTTGAATTGAAAGGAAATTTTAGAACTGGTGGTAGCAGCAAAAGAACTTAGTAGCTGACCGATGTAGATTTTTCCATCCTCGCAAGGAAGCAAGACGGTGAGAAAAACACAATATTTGAAAAGTATCATTTGTCGAAAGTAAAAAATCCAAAGACACTACCCAAAAGTCCATATAAAACAAAGTAACATATAATTTATCATACTGAAAATAGAGGATTCTCTCATATGATCCAAAATTTTGATGCCTCGATGATTTAGAGCATATTCCATAAAAACAAAATTTATGACAGACAAACACAGAGTTGAGTTTAGAGTTTCTTAGGAATGCATATTGAAATCCATCAGAAGCATTGGATCTTCATCCTAAACTGAACTATACCAATCTATGAGTCTTGAAGTTTTGAAATGAGCGCTATGCTCAAGTTTCTCAAAATGCCTTGTGCCATTGGAATTGTCATTGTGGTGTCTGGTGAGGTAGAATATTGATCTTGGTGGTACTGCAGATTATAGGAAGTAGTTTTATGTTACAGAATTTTACAGAAAATGAATGTTTGAAATGAGCGCTATGCTCAAGTTTCTCAAAATGCCTTGTGCCATTGGAATTGTCATTGTGGTGTCTGGTGAGGTAGAATATTGATCTTGGTGGTACTGCAGATTATAGGAAGTAGTTTTATGTTACAGAATTTTACAGAAAATGAATGTGCGTTACCGCAGACCATGAGATTGAGATTGAGATTGGCGGTATCATTTATGGTGAATATTGGATCTGCTTCTTGGATTAGTTGCTGTAGATAAGTCTAATGTTTTCTACCACAACTATTTCCTCCGGCAATTCATCCTTTATTGCTTTAAAATTTTAAATCCATTAAGTCAACTCAGAAGATCCAGATCTGATTTATTGGGATGGCCGATTGCATGATTGCTGCCATGGAGAATGTAGGAGTTGGGATTTTATAAGGATTGATATATATGCCTATTACAACCATTCTCACGATGGCTTCGATCCAAAGGATTTGAGTGAGCATGAGAATCTTCCCAAGAACCTTCCATCTCTATCTGAACCAATGGAATTAGAAAAGCTAAAGTGAACCCAAACATCAGTGAAAAACAATTAAGCTTCTTCATAGCCCTTAAGAGTTTTCTTACATGTAATGAGTATTCACATCTTGCAATAACTAGCGCTTGCACCTATCAGAGGTGCAATGGATGTGTCGATAGGGAGCTCTAGAGAATGTCTTGGTTGACGAGAATTTCTGTCTCAAGGTTTTTGATTCAGGATTGGCCAAATTGGTGGAAAAAGAGTGCAGTCAATTCCGTTTAGCAGGGCAGTGAGTTATATATTCCTGAGTGGGCATTGGAGATGGTGGATAATAGATTGAGTGAAGTAACATAAAATCAAAGTGAGATGGAGGCAGTGTAGAGAGTGGGGAAGACAATGTCTGAATGTAAATTTATTTTATCTAATGTATAACAATTCTGATGTGAGACAATTCTAGGATTAATAGATTTGAGCATGAAAATGTACACTATTGGCTTAATTAGAAAATATTGACTAATATCAATATAAGAGTTAAATATTTATATTAATATTAATGGTGCGAACTAGTAGGTTTTGTTGCATCTCTTAGCTTGTCCAATCAGCACAAGCAGAGATACCGATGCAAATAACTTAGACATATACATGATGTGGAGACCAAAAAGTAAATATGCTATCATTACATGTAATCAAAAGTGGGCTACGGTCACAAACTATAGCTTTTTGACCCATGTGTTCTTCATTGTCTCCATTCATGAAGCAAATGTTGAAGGAATATTCGTTAAAAAAGATTTCCCTGCATAAATATTCAACCTTTTTCCAATTTAAACTATTTCACAACCTAAAAAGAGATTAATAAAACCAAATTAACAGGTTCAACGTTTTGTTCAAGAATTCATGAGGTCCAACACAAAAAGAAAAAACACCAAAATTAATATCGGAGGTGGTAATCCATATATATATATATATATTAAAAATAAGTTATTTATTAAATAAAGTAGCAAAATTGTAGAAGATACAACCCTTGAGAAATGGGGAATACTGAAAGACAGGTGTAGAAAAGAGTGAACCAGATCAACAATAATTTACTCACAAAAAAGCTTCTAGATCCGACCATCATTGTTTGCGTTTTTTTTGGTTCTAAAATTTGTTGAATCCAGGGTGGATTGCATGCCAGCAACTATGTTTTCGGAAGTCTCTTTAGATTTGATTTTGGTATTCTTCTTTCTTCCTATAACTTTTTGTCTAATGATAGGGGAAGCTAGGGGAAGCTAAGGTAGCATCCTCATCCTCCACTTTACTGTCATTTAGAATATGTGCTAAACATTTTGTTTTAGCAGGTAATGTCCTATATTTAGGAAGTGTCTCATCTTAAGGTCAGTGTCGCCTCTTCTTGAACTATCACCTCTTCAGATTCCTTGCCCATAGGAGCACTGAAATTCCATACGATCCACATCTAGGGACAAGACAGATTAGGGGTTGGAGGAAGAGGGGTGTCTAACAGAAGAATTCAGATTTTCTTTGTTCTTGTTATTTTTCCTACTATCTTTTTGCAAGTCATCGGTTTGATGCTCAATAGATTTAGGCTTTTTAATGTAGTTTCTTTGAAAATGCTCATTCTTATGACATAAATTGCATTTGACTGGTATGTGCTCATATTCGATCCTTTGAGTGTAGACAAAATCTTTTAGTTTAAGATTGATGGATTCGGGAAGCCCATTAAGAAGATCAACTTCCACATAGATCGAACAACTGAAAATTTCTTTTATTTGGGCCAAGCTCATGTCTTATATGTCCCAATAGCATTTGCTATTGCCTTTAGTGCTGCCTCATTCCATAAAAACAAAGGAAGAAAGGGGAGTTTTACCCAGACCGGCGCACAAGAGGGTTTTTCTGCTGTTGGATCAAAATCAAGCGCCCAGTGATTTAGATATAGATTGTAGAAGCACAAAAACCAAGGACCATTTTGAAAAATCTAGTCTATCCTCTTTGACAGAGAAGGTTGCAATGAAAAAACCCCTCCCACACAATGAAATGTCAATATCCATCCCCTTGAATCTTTGGTCTCCATTCTTTGTCCACCCAGTTTTTTAGGATTTGTAGGAGGGCCAAGCACTTGTAAACTTACCCACCAAAGCATGCTCAAAATGCCTGCAAATTAGATCCATTGATTTCCTGTAAGGAATGTCTATAGAGGGAATATCATCCCGACATTTGACCATCTGAAGATTTTCATTGCTCTTCCCAAGATTGAGGAAATTCGCGGCAGTAGAGGCGTTCAGATCCAAAGTTGGCTTCATCCCAACACCCACTCCAACATCATCTGTGTAGGAACGAGGAGCGATGAGAGCAGGTCAACCAAAAAAGGTAGAAAATGAAAAAAAAAGTCCGCAGATAACAGAAAATATGGTCTAGCATGACTCTACCAAACCAAAACCTGCCCCAAGCAATCAAAGAACACTGTCTATGGAAGACAGTGACAGCTGAGCACAGGTATATTGGTAAGCAAATACACCAGGAGCCACGACCAAGCCAGGCGACCGCCAGCTACAACTGTATTCCTAAAACCTTTCTTGTAAAATCACTCATTCTTTTGATCATCCGAATATTTTTAATAATAAACTAATTTGTCTAATTCTAAATAAAAACAACCAATCAAAAAATCTAAATGCCCATGGCGTGTAGACTGGACAGTTAAGCCGTTGAAAGACATGGATGGTGGTGGCAGGTTCGAATTCCCGGCTCCAACCGCTGCACGAGTAAGAGCAGCTCATGTTGCTGGAGGTTATTGGGGCCAAGTAATTAGGGCTTCGCAGATAGGGTCCTGGCTAGTGCCAATTCCTCTGTACCAAAAAAAAAAAAAAAATTCTAAATAAAAATAACCAGTTAATAAAAAATTTAGTTATTTTTATGCTGATGGCATTCCCTTACGTGGTTTGCTCAAGTATAGCTACAGGAAATATCAACGGTTTGAAAGCTGTTATATGCATTGATTGACCATAGAATAATCCTATCTGAACACGTATCAGAGTGTCACATCATTGCAAAGCCGAAGCGTACTGAGGCCTTTGATACTGCAACGTATTTGACTGTGCAACACTGCTTCTCTGCCCTGCTGCACTTGGAAGGTAAAGTGGGTGTTAAACTTGGGTTCCAAGAGGCGCTTGAGGCAGGCAATACACTTTGTACACGTTCATGAAAGATCTTATGTGGACAGGAAACAAGGAACTCTCCCTCTACCGCACAACAGTATTCGAGGACCTCAGAGTATAAATTTCTGTTGCTTCATCAGAGTGCCGAAAGAGTCTTATAGTGACTTTGTGAGATATATTTTCATTAGTTTTATCTTAACAAGCAAAGGCACGATGTCTGTAGCACTCACCTGGTTTTTTTTTGGCTTTTGTTGTCCCATCCCCATGTTAAAAGGAATATTGAGCTTGAAATTAAACATGTCATCGCCACCATACATCAAGCCAAAGAGGAGCTGGCTGTTGCGGTTTGCTCTTACAAGGAACTAAAAGAGACTAATTATCTGCAGGCTCTTTTTGTGAATTGATGTGGTTCTATCCGCCCATTTCCTCTGATTTGAAAGAGGCATCCAACTGCAAGACAATGTGTTGATAGACAGCACCCCTGTGAGCAAAGGGACGTGGGTAACTTACCATCCCTATGTGATGGGAAGGATGCAGAGTATCTGGGGCACTGATTGCTTGGAATTGAAGCTCGTCGTAATTGTTGATCTTATTTGGACTCCCATTAGGAAAAGAGAGGAACCCCTTCACTGATCCCAGATGGGAGGAGGCACCTGCAAATTTTCTTCAATTTGTTCAGCTCTTAGAGGAAAAATATCAATACCCATAGAGTAATTGAGTCCCAGAAGGTCCTTTGGCCCGATACTATGGACCATCACATCAAGAGGAGAGAGCCTATGAAATATTCTCCAAGATGCTCAAGGAAAGTATAGTGTGCGTAAATGGGTCTATATCAAATGACATAGCCACAGTGGTTGTTGCACAACTCTTGTTCCTGGAGTTTGAGAACCCCTAGAAGCCCATCAACATGTACATCAATTCGCCAGGTGGGGGTGGTCACTGCAAGACTTGCAATCTATGACACAATGCAGTACACGAGGAGCCATGTGAGTACCCTCTGCAAAGGGCAGGCAGCCTCCATGGGTTCCCTTCTCCTGGCTGTAGGAGGTTGACATGGGCAGAGGAGGGCTCTTCTCAATGCGAGGATCATGATTCACCAGCTCTCTGACCTTTGATATTGCAATCCATGCCAAGGAGATGCTCAGGACCAGAGAGAGGCTCAATAACACTTATGTGAAGCACACTAGGCAGAAGATTGAACATTGCATGGAGAGGAACATGTTCATGTCCCCTCATGTCCCCTGGTGGAGGCCAGGGAGTTTGGGCTTGTGGATGAGGTCATTGAGCAGAGACCCATTTCACTCGTCGCTGATGTTGTTGGTGGTGATGATAGTGCTGCTAAGAAAACGAGCAAAGAGGATTCCAACTAGTGTTTAAGGTAGTGTTTTTTTGACTATTTGAGTATTTGAGTTTTGTAAGTGTTATAATCTATGTTACGGGTTCTTGGCAAAAATTGCCTGGGTCCCGGTTCGGGTCTGGTTCGTCCGGGGATACTGGCAAGGTTCGTCCGGGGATACTGGCAAGGTTCGTCCATTTGCCTGTGGGTTCGTCCGGGAAGAACCCGGGCGAACCCACCCCGAACCCATGAAGAACCCGCAGCTGCCAGCGAAAAACTCAACTTTTACTTAGTTTTTTTAATAAAATTTGACATTTTTAAATTGTTTTTTCTTGATTTGACAACACTCCAACCCTAAAAGCATGATGTGAAAACAATTTTAAGACAAAAAGCAATCAATTTTCCTCATTCCAAATGAAAAAACAAAACTCTTCCATATTGTGCTGAGCTATTTTTTTTTTCTTGCCATCAAATCTATAGAGTTGAAGATCGTTTGGTGAAGGATCTAAAGCGATAGTTTTGCTATTCCTACGAGTGTGCAATAGCTCGTTTGCTACAAAAGGGATTGTAGAGGCAGATTTTGCAAAAAAGGTTGGTTTTTTTTGGTGTTTTTTTTCTACATTTTTCTTTTGTTTTGAATCTTTTTTATTCTTTTTTCTAAATTCTTCTATCTACTATAAATCAATGGCACATTTGTAAAGCTTTTAAACTCAACTAGGTTTTAATTTATTTTTTTGGTTTTCAATTTGAAATTTCATTTGTTTGAACTTTGAAACTTTGAATTCATGGAATGTGTTGTTTATTGATTTTTTAAATTTATGGCATAGGGATTACAATGGCAAGCGGTTCAACCTCGTCGGAGAAATCCAAGCTCAAAACAGATCCAAATTCTCCCCTTTGGAAATATGTTAAAATGTTAGAACCACTTCCAGGCGGTGGAGGTTATATATGGATGTGCAATGGTTGTGGGGTTCAATATAGAAGCTCTTACAGTAGGGTGAAAGCCCATTTGTGTAACATACCTGGGTTGGGCATCAAAGCTTGCCCTGGAAAAAATGGTGTACCCATCCCACAAGCTCAAGTCCTTGCATATATCCAAGAGCAAGAAAAAGCAGAGGAAGCATCAGGGCGTAAACCAAGTCACCCTTTGCTAAAGACTCAGAAAGGTTCTCGAGGAATGAAGCCCCCTCAATCAGCATCACCATCAGAATTTGAACAGGAACATGTAGAGAGCCACCCATTTTTGCCCACAGTTGAACCTGTAGCACGCAAAAGATCAAAGGGACCATTGGAAACGGCATTTCACAATGAGTCTCGTGAGTTTGCTAATCAACAAATTGCAAGATGTCTCTATGCAAATGGCTTATCTTTCAATGTTGTTCGCTCACCGTATTGGAAAGAAATGGTGAAAGCAATTAATGATGCTCCAAAAGGTTTTAAGGGCCCAGGTTTTGAGAATATACGCACCACCTTATTGGAAAAGGAAGTGAAGTTTGTAGAGGATAAATTGAAGCCCATAAGGGAATCTTGGGCTGAGACAGGTTTATCCATCGTTTCTGACGGATGGAAAGATTCAAAAAATCGGCCATTGATCAATGTTATTGCAGTGTGCCCTAAGGGGCTATGTTTTTGAAGGCAGTCGATTGTGAAGGGGAGGTGAAGGATGGTCCATTTATTGCTAATATTCTTTGTTAAGCCATTGAGGAAGTGGGGCCTCGAAACGTGGTTTAAGTGGTAACAGACAATGCAAAAAATTGTAGGGCAGCTGGTTTATTGGTTGAGGAGCGTTACTCACACATTTTTTGGACACCTTGTGCGGTCCACTCCCTCAACCTTATGCTACAAAAAATTGGCAAAAAAATTGACTGGATCAAACAGGTGTATAGTGAGGCAGAAGACATCCAGATGTTCATCACCAACCACCATATGTCACAAGGCATTTTCAGATCATTCTCAAGATTGGAGCTGCTAAAGGTAAGTGAAGCTTCAAGCAATTTTTATTTTTTCTTAAGTTTATGTTTTTGAGTTTCGTAAATTTATTTAAATTATTTTTTAAGAAGCCTTATTTTTTTATTTTTTTTATTTTGATTTTTATAGGTTGCTGAGACCCGTTTTGCCTCCAACACAATTGTCTTAAGACGGCTTGTGAAGGTTAAAGAGGCACTCTCTAGTATGGTCACCAGCCAAAATTGGTCCATATGGAGGCAATCTAGCACTGAAAGGGCAACAAAGATTAAGCAATTGATCCTAGATGACCATTGGTGGGATCGTGTTGAGTATCTCCTAAGTTTTACCGAGCCCATATTGAGTATGATCCGTTATACCGACATGGATAGGCCTTGTTTGGGAGAGGTATATGATGGCATCGACTCAATGATTGAGAAGATGAAAGCCATCATAAATGAACATGAGCGAGATCCTCAAGAAACTTTCTTCAATCAAATACACCAAATTATTGAAGAGAGATGGGACAAAATGACCACACCATTGCATCTTCTTGCCTTTGCACTGAGTCCCAAATATTTTAGTGCTCAACTCCTTTCTGTGGGGACAAGGGTTGCCCCATATAGAGATGCTGAAGTCAGCCGAGGGTACAAGGCAGCATTTCGCAGACTCTTTGTTGATCCTGACATACGAAAAGCATTTAGAGCTGAGTTCATGCATTTTGTGAGCTCCACGGACATGGGTGTTGATGCTCTTGTTGACAAATATAAGGTTGATGCTCATATGTGGTGGTACTTCCATGGCCAATCATTCATACACCTACAACCTCTTGCAATAAAAATTTTAGCGCAAGTTTTATTATCTTTTAGATTTTTATTTTTTAAGTTTAATTTCTAAATTCGAAATTTCTAATTTATAACTCTAACTGTCTAATGTTGTCTTGTATTAATAAGTTGCTAGTTCATCAGCTTCTGAGAGGAATTGGAGCACATACTCCTTCATCCACTCAGTAAAGCGTAACAGGCTGCACTCAAAAAGGGCGGAGGACTTAGTGTACGTGCATTCCAACTTGCGCCTCCTTACACACAAAAACAAGGACTACAAGGAAAGGGACTCAAGGAAGTGGGATATCGAGCCAGAGCATACTAACCTGGATGCTACCATTTCTCACCTTGCCGCACTTGAAGTTGATGTTGATGTTGAGATTGGTAGTGGCCCTAGTGGGCATGAGAGTGCCAGTGCCAGTGCCAGTGCCAGTGCCACTTTTTGTGGTTCTACTAATATACCAGTATTTGATGATGCTCATATGGCTTGTGGTGATGATATTTTTGATGACCATATGACAGTGATGCCTAATTAGTGATGGCATTGGCTGATTGTTGACATTTGGCATTATAATTTTGATTTTTGAATTGTAATAACTATATATATCATGACATTCGACATTCGTGTTTGACTAATTGACATTGTAGTGTTTTAAATTTCTAACACTAGTGTGGTTTTGTTTATTATATGATCATATTCATGATGCTATGGTATTCTGAACTTAATTACTGCTACAAATATGAATATATTTCTGATTTTTATATGTTTTTGTATGGACGAACCCAAAACGAACCCACACCAAATTTTTTTTTGACCGAACCGGCGAACTGAACCCGCGAACCCGAACCCGAACCCGTACCAGAACCGGTAACTTAGGTTATAATTTGTTTGGGTAAGACTGTGACAAGGATTCAGTTCTGAGATTAATTGGTGGTGATGTGATTTGATTATTAGTTTTACCTGTTTCAACCTTGGATGTGGTGTTGGAGTCCATGACCTGTTCTGAAATTTGTGCTGAACTCATTAAATAATGAATAGTTCACTCAATAGTTTTAACTTACTTTTTCAAAATCCGGTACAGAACAAATGTCGATCATGTTAAATGCAAAGGGGACATGCCATTGAAATTTGCAAGGGACTTCCACTCAAATTTTTCCAGCTGGTCTGCAATGCAGAGTGGGCCTGGCATCACAATTGCTACGCCTCACTTTTGTAATGGTTATAAATTGTTTAGGTAAGACCGTGACTAGGATTCATCTCTGACTGAGATTGACTTATGGTGATATGATCTGTTTTAGCTCCTTCAACCACAGAAGTGGTGTTGAGTGGAATCCATGACCCGTTCTAAAATTTGTGCTAAACTTCATGGAATAATTAACAAATTTCTTGTCAAAAATATTGTATGGGACGGTGTACATGCACTCCAAGCTCTATGGAATGTATTCCAACCTCTCTGGAATGAATCTGTACCTTACATGTTTGGAAATTTGTACCACTTTAGGCAATTCTAATAATTAACGGTTCACTTCACAGATATAACTTTTTTTGTCTGGTTCAGAATAGATGACAATCATGTTAATGAAATGGAAGGTCCTGTGGAAATTTTTGTGGGACTTGCACCCGACGTTCTCTGGGTGGGCCTGGCAGGGACTAAACTGAGGTCATCATTATGGCAATTGCTTCACCTTACTACTAGACCATAGCCCACTGGAGGTATAATTCTCGACAGTTGGTTCACACAAAATGAAGAGCTCACTGTTCTGTACTTACTACATGCTTATCAATTAACTCTATTGCAATGTCATTACTTACACAAAATGAAGAGCTCACTGTTCTGTACTTACTACACGCTTATCAATTAACTCTATTGCAATGTCATTGCTTGTCATTGATGCATTAGCATCCCAATTATTTCTGTTTATTAATCTGAAGCTTCATTTGCTGGTTGGTGGTTATGGAGACATTCCTGATTTAGGCCTGAGGGATAATGTTGAGTAGGGAATTAGACCAGAAAAACTGTGTTCTATGTAGAAGACGACGGATACATACAAGGAAAATTAACCTTTAAAAGAATGACAATTTTATTTCAAGTGAAAAACAATTCCCCACGTGAATGATTCGAATGAGTTGCAAAGGTTGTCAATCACTTTTGGGTTGTTCGGTTCAACTATAGTATGCATCTTTGTTAACTTTTACATTTTATGGCTGGCTTAGTTGATTTTATACTTAATTAAAATCGAAGTTGTATGATTCAGACTCAAGCAGCAGTAAAAGTTAAACTCTATATTTGGTGAAACTAAAGAGACAAGGTTTTCAAAATCCATAGTGACAAAACAAAACTACATAGAAGATTTGGTGAAACAATAAAAAAATCATAAACAAATAAAATATCTACTTAAATTTGACATGGAAGGGAGTAAGTAGTGGTATTCCAGGGATTTTGCATGAAAAAATTGATTCATTCATAAAGTTTGGGCCCAACTTCCATAGTATATATCTATGAATTGCACCCTACTCATTCTAGTATATTGTTATTTGTAAGTTTCGGTTACTAGTATTTGGCGCAACATAAGCTCTCTAATAGTTGCTAGTGTCATCTTAGACTTAAGTCTTGAGGTTAAACCCGATTTCAAGTGCCTCACTTAAACATTGATTCATTCATCAAGTTTAAGCTCAAGTTCCGTGATATACATTAATGAATTGCACCCTAGTCATTCTAGTATATTCTTATTTCTAAGTTTCCGATTCCAATATTTGGTGCAACATAAGCTCTCAAATAGAATAATAATAATAACTTTATGTGACATTGTGACTCTTTTTTTGAAATGACTCTAGCCGCTCCTCTTCCTGCTTGTGCAATGGTCGTGGTTGGAACCGATTCAAACGCTATACTTCCTGGGGATACGTCGTCATCTGCTGGGTTCGTGGGTGTTGTTGCTGACCCTGGTGGCTGTAGCATCTCCCCTGCAACGCTCTTCTCAAAGGTTGCTGCCCGTGTGGATGTTGTCCCCTGCAAGTGCTCGGGGCCTCTCGTTTGTTGCAGTTGTTGGGGTGAATGGCCGTTCAACTGAGAGAGATAAGTCCTATTCTTGCCCTCTTCCCTTCTCCCATACCTCCCCTGTGGTGGTATGTGGACAAGAAGTTTTAGAGAATGAAGAACATTACGACAGGCTTGCTTTGATTGGCAGATTTAATGGTCTTTGGCCTTCTCTCTCGGATCTGCATAAGTGGATTTCTCAATCTTGGAGCCCTCTGGTCCAAGGTAATATTAACATTTTTCCTTGTGCAAGGGGTTTTTTATTGCTGCTTTTGATTCTGTTGAGGCTAGGGATATTGTGCTTGTTGAGAGGGTGTGGTTATGGGGTGAGCATTCCCTCTTTGCTCAAACCCTGTACTCTTGTGTTCAATCCCATTTTTGAACCGCTTAATATCAGGCCTGTTTGGGTCAGGTTGCCCAATCTGCCCCTACAGTTTTGGGAAGTGTCTTGCTATGAAGTGATCGAAAACTCTAGTGGCCGCTTCCTTATGGTGGACAGATCTACAATCCTGATGGGGCTTTGTACTTATGCTTGCATTCTTGTGGATATTGATAATTCCAATCCTCTCCATGGAGAGGTTGTCTTGATGGTGGGGGATTGTCCTCGATCTTAGCTGCTGGACTATGAGGGGTTGCCCTTCCGTTGCCATCGTTGCTTCACGGTTGGACACCTGGCTTCGAATTGCCATCACTCCCGTCGTAAGGCATCATCATGGTGGCAGGAAGCTCATTTGGAACATTTGACTGTTACTGATTTGGAGGCTGGGTCGGTTGAGGAGTCCCCAGTTGATTCTTCCCCCTCGCTTACTCTGGTGGCTTTTGGTCCCCTTGCGGAGACTTCTGCCCCTGTTTAGGTGGTGCCTCAAGGTGTGTTGGCGGTTGGTTCTCTTGTTGTGTCCCCTTCCTCGAATCCTGCTTTGGATTGTGATCAACTTGCTTCTTCGTCTGCTCTTGTTGTTTCTCCGGCTTTGCCCTCTTTTTTGCTTGAGGGTTCTACAGTGATGCCATCGGTTGAGGATTCCCTTCTCTCGCCTTGTTCCAAGGATTTTGACTCGAAGCTTTCTTGGACGCTAGTTCAGCGTAGGAAGAAAGGGCTTCCCAAATCTTTAGTTGCTCTACACTCTAGGGCCAAGGCAGTTCGATTTGTTGGCCCTTGTTCTGGGGTTGTTTAGCTTTCTTTTAGCTTGTGGCTATTGTTGTGCTGTTTGTGTGATGTTGTTGGCTTGTTTGGGCCCTGTTTTATGTCTTTTGCCCTGCCTTTTGGGTTGCTTTGTAAAAGGGATTTGGACCCTCTTTTCTGACTGACTTAATAAAAAACATAAGCTCTCAAATAGTTGCTAGTGTATCACAAAATTTAGTCTCAAGGTTAAACCTGAGTTCAAGAGCCTAGCTTAAACAATTTACACGTCGTTGTGTTGGTTGTTTAAAAATGCTATAGTTGAATTTGAATACCTAACCTCCTTTTTCAAACACATGTACTTTATCGACTATGCGACATGTACATGTTAAATCCTATCAACTTTTTATTGGCGTTGTTTTGACTAGTGTCAACATTGTAACTCACCAAATACTTAAGCCCTTTCGATTTCAAGCCCAAGTTTGTATCAATGTTAAACTTTAGGAATAAGTGGCGAGCTTCATGTAGAAGTTTTTGAAAAAAAGAAAGATTAATGAAAACAATTTCTTGATACACGGAATCAATGCTCACACACGTATAAATGGTCAAAGAGGGCAATGGGACTGTCCATCTATGGTAGAAGTAGCGTAGGAATGGATATTGAAATTGATTGTTTTTTTGTGTAGTCCTTATAAGATTGTAAGGCAGCACAACTTCTATCAAGTGGGGATGTTCAAGCTGGCTGCCTCTAGTCAAATAATACACCATTTGCATTCTCTTCACCTGTTACAAGGTACTTATTTTTGGATTTGGTTTAAAGGTGATTTCAATGTAGTATTTGGCAACTTAAAGGGGAGTACAAAAATTTTGTACTTAGAACATAATTTTTTTACTAGATTTTAAAGTAAATATGAATGTTGAAAGGCCAAAAGAATTTCTAAATTGCTCGTGTTTATCATATGGGCATTTATGTGAACATATGCATTGAATAATGAGAATGTAGGCTATATCTTAACCTGTAATGCAATCGTAGGCTGAACAAACAATGTGTTGGGAAAGTCCCCTTTGTAGACATGGCAACTAAGTCTTGGTATGGGCACAACAATAGTCACATGTAAAAGCTCCTTGGGAGAGAGATATATTATTTTCTAATGATTCTTATAGTATGGATTTCCATGGATTTCAAACAATATGGAACTTCTCTTAAGGTTTTGGGAATTGCACTTATGTTGGTGTGGTGGATTCTTCTTACAATTGTTTTAAACACTTTGCCAGTGGTTAGTGGTTGTGTTGATTATTCAAAGTGGCTGTACTTCTCTGGGGCACTTCCTTCTACCAATCTATATTTTGGAGATTGAGACATGAGCTACACATTCTATGGACCCCCAAAGAGATCACATTCCCCTCCATGCGAGGATAATTCTAATAAGACAATCGATACTTATCATGTCGCAAATCCTTATCTTTTGCTCGTGCTTTCTTGTTTTCACTTATTTCCACTTCACCTTATGATTATGCTTCATCTTCCCCCACTTTGGGGGAATTTTCTCTTCATGCTTACCACATATCCTTACCCATTCCTATTTGCACCTATTTGCACACATTTGACCTTATCCTATCCTAATTTTGCACTAAACCTGTTAGATTCGCCATATATTCTCTCAAAGTACCTCTAATGTGTCAGATTTAATTTTTGAATATTAATTTGTGGTTATCAATTGAACTCTAAATCAATCTAGGTTAATTGTGCTTGTTTTTGATATTGATAAAAGACGAGATTTTGAAAGGGCTCGGACAGAGTAGCCAAAAGGCAGATAGAACTTCGTACCATGAGATATGGGACAAACAACACAATGACGACAACCTTGCTGCGATATGGGACAAACAACACTAAGACGATAGCTCTGTTGTGAAATGGGACAAACAACACTAAGACGACAACTCTGCTACGATACAACAAAGTGGAACATCGAGACCTAAACTACACCAGATCTTGATCTAGCAAATCTTATCCCTTGGCCCTAGGATGCGAAATAAATATTGATTTAGGGAGTCCTTTTTTTCTTCTCTAAACAATCATTCAGGAAAACCTCAAGTCCCCATTCTCAGATTGAGGGGAAGGGATGGAGTCCTCAACTGAAGCCTCAACCATAAAAAGCTCGCACAAAGAGAGGGGTAGACCCAAACGGGAAGCTGGAAGAGTCAAAGTCAGTATTGGAGCTGGTATCTCCCTAGTCCTCGAAATGGGGGCAATAGTCGATGAAGGGGCTAAATGAGCCTGGTCTGAGGACTCATGGGGAATCGAGGGGCTCGCCAAAGCCATGCCTGCCAACACCTCCACGGGGCCGTGTGTTATAGGGGGAACAAGCAGAGATCACTCAAAATCCTGAGAGGGCTAATCATCCTAGGAAGTACCATCCATCCGTGAGTCTAATGCACTAATAGTCAAGTGATCGTCAAGAGCATTCTTCTACCATGTAGCTGCGCCCTTGCGACGAGCGTGAAAACAAGCAGAGGCCAAGTGACTAGCAGCAAAACACTGTTTACATCTAAAGGGGAGGCCCTCATAATCTAGCAGTTGTGTCCAAGACCTTTCCCCCACCTTTAGAACTACATCTCCGTGAAGGGGTTTGGAGATGTCAACGTCCACCAAAAATCGGGCAATAGTAGAATGTCCCATGAATAAGGTAGTGGAGTCGACTTTCAAGAAGTGGCCTATTGCATTGCTAATCTCCTCGTAGCATGAATTTTCCCAAAACTGGAGTGGGAGATTTGGAAGCCTAACCCACATTGGTTTAATGTTGAGTGATTCAGTGAGTGGGTTGAAGGCGCTGGACCATGGCTTGATGGAGAGGGAGTGCACTCCCCACAACCAAACCCGACCGTCAATAACTAGATCCCTCTCCTCAAGGGATGTGAAGGAAGAGCTCAATCTTGCCCTCCATGAGGGTTTTCCAAGAATCCAAGACCCATTTGTGAAGGTCAGGCAAGGACAACCACAAGCTATTAAACCTGGAAATCACCCCATGATTGTTATAAAACTCCTCATTCTTAATAACATCTTGTCTGCATGCCATAACCGGTGAAGGATGGGCGTAAGGTAGGGGTCGTATCTTGTCTGACTGAGATGGGTGATCATTAAACCACGAGCCAGTTGCAGTTGCATAAAACCTAACACCTTGCTAAGCACAAACAAGAGGAGAGTAGCGAGTCACGCCATCCACTTCAGGGAATAGGGCACGTGTAGTAGGCAAACAACGATCAAAAGAAGTGCCTCCAACAAACATGCAAGCCCCATCACAACGCCTAGGAGAAGGAACTACTTGAAGATGCGATGTAGAACCCCCAGAGTCGAAACTTGTTACACCCCTACAAAACTCATTGTTTGCACCTTGCTTTTCCATGTTTCATTAGGGCCTTTGTCAATCTGTTAAAGCCAATAGCATTGCATTCTTGGTCCACATACAAGGTTGTTGATTTTTGGTTATTAGTGATGACATTTGCAGAAGCAATGAATTTTCTAGCTATTTTCAAATTGTAGAAGAGCACAAGGTGGCAAGAATTGTGCAATAAGGAAACAATTTATAGGATGAGTGATTTAATTGCACACTTGAAAGTGTAATAGTGAACGAAAAGGAACAATCAAATTCGAATTAAGTGGCACAAGGGAATAAATCACTATCTAGAAATGTTTGTGGCAAGAATCTTGTAATTGCATGGCTGGAGAGTTAGAGACAACAAAGAGATCTATTTCATGTGATTGGGCATGATGATGGCAACATAACATAGAAAAATCTGCGATAGGCAAAATGATAAATGTCAAACACATTCAAGTCATGCGATAAAAGTTTTTCATTATGGAAAATGATTGAAAACTGCACAATTAGGTTTTAAAATGTTGGTAAAGGTCACATATTCGTACGATAGGGTAAAATGATGACAACATGCATACATAACTCTCACTATTTATTGTTTTAGGATGGCAACAATTTGTAACTCACAACAAAGGCATTTTGAACAACAAATACATGAAAATTGCATGATTTTGTTATATATGTTGGCCATTATTAGTAAAATTGTGTGACCATGAGGGAGAGGAGAGAGCTCTATGGTCTGGTGGGAGACGAAAAGTCATCTTCCACCTTCTGCCCTGGTTGGCTCTCTCCTTGCATGTTGGTGTATTCTTGGTCCTCTTGGTTACCTTTGTGTTGTTTAGTGCCCTTTAGAGTGTTTAGTGTGTCTCGGTGTTTTATTTTGTGATTTTTGTTGTCTTTTGCTTTTTTACTTTTGAATTGGTTATAGTTTTGAAATTGTCCATCGAACATTAATTGTGGGTTCTTGGGATGAGATTATGGATCGACTTGAAACCGTTGATCAAAGTGAAAACAATGTGGAGAAAGGTGGAGGTGCCAAGAGCAAAAAAACCTACAAGGAAATTTTAGGGCAAGATAAGACTACTGCTTCGGCCAATGCTAAGTTTGAGGTGTGAGAGAATGGAGTTGGAGGAGTAAGAAGTGAACAAGCCGGAGGAGAAGAAGGTAAGTCATTTTCTCCCCCCGAAATGTTCTTAGGGTTCAACCAAATTCAGATGTCTATTGCTTTAGACAAGGAAGATAATAGACTTAGAAGTGTTGCTGTTTTCTTTGACGCAATGAATATTGAATCTATTCCCTCAAGGAAGTTCTTTGATGATTGTATTAATAGTGTTTGGGGTAAAAAAAAGGGCATTTATGTATCTTTTGGTAGGATGATCCAAAGAGGACTATTTATTGTCATTCTTAAAAGTCATAACATGCAATTTAGGGTTTTAAATAGAAGGTTTTGGAATGTGGGAAGTTCTATCTTCAAGGCGGTTGCCTGGACATCGGAGTCTAATAATGAGGATGTTTTGCTTGCTACTGTACCAAGATGGATGATTATCAAGAACTTACCACCTCAATACTGGGCTTTCATACCCCAAATATTACAACCTATTGGTAAAATATTGTAAGTGGAGGTGACAAGAGCCTCCTTAGCTCATTTGGATGCTAGGGCTCTAATTTCCCTTTGTCCTGGTACAAGTGTCCCTGAGAAAATTGATATAATCAGGGGGGCAATTCATTAATCTCTGATATTGAATTGTTAGGGCGGTTAAATGCTTGCTTTTTGTGCAAAAGAGATGGGCACCGGAAAAAGGATTGCCCTAAAATCTTTGAAGACCCTAATAGTTCAGGAGCTGAACAAGTGAATCAAAACAAAGAATCTCGAGGATTTTCTGAGAAAGGAGAAATAGTAACCGAAGTTAATGGTAATAATAATATTAACCTATTTGTGGATCGAGGGGTTATTCAAAATGGGTCTGTGGTTGTGGAGGAAGTGGCCATTAACTTGGTTGAAATGCAAAAAAGGATTGATAGTTCGAAAAAATTCAAGATAATGATGACTTGTGCGATGACATAAACACACCTCTTGATGATACTATTATCCAAAGCAAGAAAAAAATGCCCAAGAGATTGTGTTAGAAAAAATCAGAGAACAAATAGAGGCCAATGATGTTGTTGGGGAGTCTGTACCTATTCCCTGTGTTGATACATTAGAGCCAATGGAAGAAGATAAAAATCTGCTGAATAAGAATATCAATGAGGATGGGAAGATGCATATAGATGATGCCCCTCATATTTGCAGTGACGATGATTTAGCAATGGAGACTGATAAAATGTTTGAAAAAATAGAAGACAAGAGAAAAAGGCCAAGAAAGCTGCTAAGCAGAGAGGATAACCCTTAGAAGGGTAAGAAAAAAAGCAAAGATGAAAGAATGCCTAAGTGCTTTGATAGATTGTATAAAAACCAGAAACCAACGGTGACCCCTCCCAAAATTGATGAATCTAAAAATTCTTAGTTGGAATATCAGGGAACTAGAATCCCCTAATAGAAAATGTGCTGTCAAAGAGTTTATTAAGAAGAGAAATGGATTAGACTTCTTATTTCTACAAGAGGTAAAAGCTAGAGATTTCCAGTTGGAAACTAGTCTAAAGATCATCTGGAAAGATGTTATGCAATTTGTTAGCAGGCATGAGAAAGGTAAAGAGGGTATTGCTATTCTTATGAACAATAAGTGATCTAAGTGGGTTGTTGACTCAGGATGTTCCAGTTGTAATAGAGTAGTTTTGGTGATTATTGAGGACAATGAGAAATTTGGGGTTTGTGCCATCTATGCTGCTAATGACTACAGGGAAAGGATTGAGATTTGGAAGTGGTTAGACTCTCTTCAAAGTGGTTAGATTCTCTTCCTAGGATTCCTTGGATCTTGGCTAGTGATTTTAACATGATTGAGCAAGGAGAAGATAAACTTGGAGGGCTAGATTGGAATTGGAAGGGTAATGAACAATTTTTCTAGTCAAAGATGAAGAAAAACCTAAGGCTCTTTGATCGTATGGAAAAAGGTAAAAAGGACAACAGAGATATATGGTTTACTTGGTGTAATTACCAAAAAAGTGGCAAAATAATTTATAGCAGTCTTGATAGGTTTTGTCAATGGATAATACTTCAACTTTGAGCCCAAAGAGAATGGAAATTGTGTGACTATCTACACTGATACCATGTCTGAGCATTATTTTATTGAAGAAGTTATAACGTTGAAAAAACAAGCCTTGAAGGATAATATAAGGAAGTGCAATCCTTTCAAACTTAATACTAGCCTTTTGAGATCCCAAGATTGCTTGGATGGAGCCCTTACACTTAGAAACATTAACATATCTATGTTGAAGATATTGTCCCAGATAGAGATTTGAGAAATGAACACCAATGGGTGGAAAAGACTTTTTCTGACCATTGGTAAGAAATTTGTGCTTGATCAGAGAAACGCTGAAGAAGAGCTACAAAATGAACTACATTCTATTGAAGGAAGGCTACACAATGACCCAAATGATGATAAATTGGTGAAGATCTTAGCTTGCACCAAACACTCTATCAAATGCATCTAAAGTAACAAAATACAAGGGATGAAAGTAAGAGCAAAGCTGAATTGGCTTAAGGTTGGAGACAAAGGCTCTAAATTCTTCTTTAACTTTGTTACGACCAAAAACAAAGTCCAAAGGATTGAGCTTAATATTGAAATATGGTAGGGCAAAATGCAGATTGTTACACCATCATCGCACAACAATATCAAAACATAAAACAATATATTAATGTCATCAGGATTACACTTCATTAATTTTACATTTGAGTACAATGGCTTATAAAGCCTTATTTTCTTGTGAACCAACTAACCTACGGGAATAACTCCCAGCAAACTACCTTTTGTTTTATTTATATCTAACTTACAAACTAACATAAAAATGTAAACCTTAATATTCTAACACCCCCCTTAAGGTTTACATGTGATAAAACCAACATTCCCCCCTTATTACATTAACTCGAACAAAAGGCGGAACACTGCAATAGTTGATCACAGAAACCCTTTTGGAAACTTTGATGGATCGAGACTCACTCAATTATCCACCAATTCTCCTCGCTCACCCAGGAAACACCAAACTGAACTCACCAGTGGATCTCTTGACTGTCAAACCTCCAAAATACTTGTGAATCGAGACACACTCAACTATTCACAAGCAGATAACCAACCTCGATTGTGAATAGAGACTCACTCAACTATTCATAATACAAATCACCAACCTCCACTGTGAATCGAGATTCACTCAACTATTCATAGTACAAACTCCAACCAACTGTAGATTGAGACTAACTCCAAAATCCACAGTAACACACCTTCATATGTGGATCGAGACCAACTCCAAAATCCACAACCAAGGACTGTCATGCACTATCAAGAACTGCCAAGCCCCCCACTCCATGAAGGGACACAAACTGAATACTGGTGCTTCTCATGCAATGAGTCACCCCTGAGTGAGAAGCTTGCTCAGGATGACAAAGGACCTCCTTCCTTCGGTGCCTCCTACCTCCAATGTGATCATGTTACACTTTATTCACCCGATCCTTTGAGTGCCTTGAAACCCCTTCCAGGTGTAGCACATAGGGCCTCGAGAATACAAGCAATATGTGTGGCCATGATAAAATGAAATTTATAAGGTGTCAGATTCCACCGAAAATGCACCTTTTACAATATAGTTTAAACAATATCAATCCAAGCACAACCTTATCACTCCAATAATTTTGTATAGTGCATAAAAGAATTTCTACAAGTTTCAAACCATAGACATCTTTACAAAGCAACCAAACTTGCCAAATCCCTTATTACTGCAATTACAATAATTTCCAAAACTCATAAATTGTTGAACTCCATAGTTAATACCATAAATTTTACTATCATTGCTCTTATCAACTATGCATCAATTGATAATGTTTACCCCAAAATAGAAAAAGGCTTTTGATTATTTTTAAAAACTTTCATGAAAAAAAAATAGCCTCCTTAATTTTGAAAAATTCTTGTATCTCCAAAAATGTTTTTTTTTTTTTTTAATATTAAATTTAAACATGTCTCTCTTAAAAAAAACCTTATATCTTCTATGCTTCTTTAAAACTTTTTTGACTTTCTCCAAATTTTAACTTTTCACCGTGGCTTTTTCTTTATTTTGTTTTTATTTTAAACTTCATAAAAACATGGAAGGGAAATGAAGTTTTAGATGCACCTTTTTAATCTTCTTAAGACTTCATAAAAATATGCACGTATTCCACTTTCACTCACGCCTGTATTCCACTTTCACTCACGCCTTTCAACGCCCAGCAAGGAATGTGGAGTTTGCAACTTGTGGATCTTTCTATTACACGCTGGATCTATCTTCTACCAGAAAATAAGATGACACCTTATATTTTCTCCGTTTGGAAGTATTAACAGCAACTCTTATGTTATTGTGATGCCTTTGTTATTGATGTTTTGGACGCTTAAACAACTTTCAACGCCTTATAGGAACAACTGCAGATTTTTTTAATCTTTCACTGCTCTATTCTACTCTCCTTAGGCCTACAATGCTTTTCAACGGCCCTTCATACTATACTCACGCTTAGATTTGGAAACATGGGACAATGCACAGGAATAGGTTTTATACTGTTCTGATCTTTTGCACTCAACCACGATCCTTCTGCCTTACATCGGCCATACCATATCAATGCAGAAATCAAGGAGACCGCCACAACAAAACAGGTTGAACGTCTTGCAAGTCTGCAATGATCATTGGACAATTTCTTCTTGCAGAAAACAAACTATCATTTACATCTTCTCATAGGCACAGAGAAACAACTTGAGGGCAAAATGCAGATTGTTACACCATCATCACACAACAATATCAAAACATAAAACAATATATTAATGTGTCGGGATTACACTTCATTAATTTTACATTTGAGTACAATGGCTTAGCCTTATTTTCCTCTGAACCAACTAACCTATGGGAATAATTCCGAGCAAACTACCTTTTGTTTTATTTATATCTAACTTACAAACTAACATAAAAATGTAAACCTTAATATTCTAACACTTAATTGGTTAAAATGTTGGGTTCTCATTGTGGAGATCCAAGTTCAAATCCCCACAGGGACATCTAATGTGGAATTCTAAATTGTGACTCTTGGTCTTCCATAGTTGGCTTCTAATGTGGATGTGGTTTCTACATAAATTGGATTTCTAAGTAGTGACTCTTGGTCTTCTATAGGTGATTTCTAGTGTGTTTGCTTGTAAAGAGCTTGTATTGGTCTCATGTTGATGCTCGTATGAGTAAAATATTTGTCATATTTAGATTGGCAATGAAAAGGTAGAAGTCATATTTGGATTGGCAATGGAAAGGTAGAAGATTGTAATAAAGTTAAAGAGATGAGATTAGTCATATTTGGATTGGCAATGAAAAGGTAGAAGTCATATTTGGATTGCCAATGAAAAGGTAGAAGATTGTAATAAAGTTAAAGAGGAGTTTAGAAGATTGTAATAAAGTTAAAGAGGAGTTTAGAAGCTTTTATTAGAATTTATTTTCTGCAAATGATAAAAACTTGCACTACACCATTGCTCAAAGGGTTTGCAAGGATCTTATTCCTGTGAAAATCTCTGAAGAGGATGCCAATAGTCTGGGTAGTGTGATTTGCAAAGATGAGATTATTCATGTCATCACGACCTTCAAAAAGAATAAATCTCTAGGGGCTGATGGCCTTCCTGTTGAATTCTACAAAAAGAACATCAATTGGATTGTGGATGATCTATGGCTAGTATATGATGAAGCTTTGAGAAAGGGTTCTTTGGGTAGTCATATTAATAAAGGAGTTATCAAGCTCCTACTAAAGGAGGGTGACAGAGGACTAATTAAAAATTGGAGGCCAATTACCCTACTCAATGTATCATACAAAATTTTGGCCAAAGTATTGGCTCTCAAATTAAAAAATATTTTGCTAAAATTTGTCAATGAGTCAAATTGGTTTTGTTAAAGGAAGATATATTTTAGAAAACCTGATAATTAGCTGGGAAGCAATGCATTGGGCAAATCACACTAACCAAAATATTGGCATGCTCCTCCTAGACTTTGAAAAGGCTTATGACAAGGTTGAATGGTCCTTCATTACCATGATGCTTGAAGCATTTGGTTTTCCCTAATTTTTTTTTGACATGGTTAAGGTGTTGTTTCAAGATGTCACAGTGATTGATATCAATGGCTCTTTTTCTGATCCTTTCACACTTCAGAGATCCATTAGGGAAGGTTGCCCTTTGGCTCTTGCCCTTTTTGTAATTGCTGCTGATGTTATGCATTCTATGTTGAGGCCTCCATTAATGGTGGTACTAGCCCTGTCTAATGGGGATGAACTATTTAATACACAGTTTGTTGATGATACTACATTATTTGTGAATATGGAAGAAAGTAATTTTAGAAACATGCTGAGTAAGTTGGATAATTTCTACCAAGCTTATGGGTCAAAAATCTCTGTCCAAAGATCCATTCTTCTCAGTTGGTCTTGTTCTCCCTGTTATTGGTTAATTGGAATTGGCTTTGAGTGGGGAGGTTCCAATAATCAAATTAGATATCTACAGATTCCTTTCTCCATTGCCCCTTCTCTAATTGAGATGTGGAAATGAGTGAAAGAGAAGGTTGATAAGAAACTTGGGAAATGGAATCACTAATACCCATCTTTGGTAGGTAGGGTGCAAGTTTGTTAGAAAATATTATCTTCCTACACTATCTACTATTCTTCTGTTTGGTTTTTTAACAGCTGCCATATCAATGAGGTGCAGGAAAAGATTAGGAACTTTTTGTGGTCTGATGGCAAAGGACATAAAAAATGGGATTGGTGTTGTCTAGGGAAAGTGTTTGGGGGTCTTGGGCTTAAAGACTCTAAAATACAAGGTATAACACTAGCCACTAAATGGATTTTGAAGTCATTTGAGGGAAGGGAGCCTTGGAAGATCCTTGTCAAGAACAATATTTAATTGCTAGTGGCTAAAAGGGCAAAAGATTGGAAGTGTCTACATCTGCATGATGTTCTTTTCAATAGATTTACAGTCCTCACATTTGGCTCTAGTGTATTTAGAAGCATTTGGAAAGCCTGGGAATTGGTTAGACCTTTTATTGAGAACAGTAATGCCTGGAGCAGTAATGGTAAAGAAGTCTTCAACTTTCACTCAATTTGGTGGAATCTTCAATAGAAGAACAAGCCATTAGCCTTACTGCAAGGCTACTCTGCTAAGGCTTGGGACAACAAAGAGATTAGTTGTTTCAAAGACATTAGAAAATGGTAAATGGAAAGTATGGAATGAATTGAAAGAGGCTTTTGTTATACTTGAGTCTCAGAAGAAGACATACAATGTATTGCAGAAAGCACTGTATAGATTGCAATGGCCTGTGATTCCTAGATTTAATTCTAAAATTTACATTGATCTGAAGTGGAATGATGGTTTTGAGGTTTGCAAAAGTGGTCCAAAAAAGATCTACACTCTCATAACTAACTCCTTGGAACCCATCAGTTATGCTAACAAGTGTTGGTCTGTTAATCTGAGCCCTATTCAATGGTCTAAGATCTTCAATAGGTGTTGGTCCAACTTGTTAGAACCTAAAAAGTCATGCTTTAGATGGTTAATCTTGCTCAAAACGCTGGTTGTTGGTACTATTTGCTTTAAGTATGACCCCAACAAGCTTGTGTGTAGTTTTTGTTATCAACCTGAGTCCATTGAACACCTTTTTTTTAACGTGATTTTGCAAAATATATTTGGTCTGTCTTTCTATTTGGTCTAAAAGGTTGGGATCCAAAAAATATTTTTACTTGGCAGGATATTTTGTTTGGTTATGTTATGGGTCTTGACAAAATTGTTAATAATTCTTGGTTAATCTTGTCTACTAAAATTTGGGGGCCTTGTGGAAACTCAGAAATGAAGAATGCTTTAAAGGGAGGAGAAGAGTACTTACCGAGTCTTTTAGAAGGCTCATATTCCACAATATTGCTGTGCAGGTCTAGATGACATTAGAGACCTCAAAGGAGAAGTTCTTGGAGTTGATAGATGGTGGTCAAACAATGCTAAAAAGGTTTGAGATTATTGTAGACACCCAAAAATGACCATATCTTCGAATCACTTGCATTTTCATCAAATCTGTCTAATCATATGAATTTCAACGTTAATTAAATAATCTAATTATTTAATTAATTTCATCAAATATCTTCCAATTTCCTCTAAAAAATAACATTAATTGAATAAATTATATTTATTTAATTAAATCAAAATCAACTTTATTCTTCCAAAATTAAATAATTTTAATTATTTAATTAAATCTTATCATCTTTCAATTTTCAAATCCACATCAATTGAATTTAATTAATTTATCTTCCAAAACCTCTTATCTACAATTAAATAATTTTTATTATTTAATTAAATCAATTGTTCTTCCAAATTTAAATAAATCATTCAAATTTATTTAAATTATCTCAATATCTAAAAATAAAATATAATCAAATATTTTATTTATTCTTCTATCATGCACAAACAATTAAATAAATTTATTTATTTAATTTGCTTTTTTATCTTCAAATTCCTCTAAAAATAAATCTTGTTCATCATGCACACAAAATTAAATAATTTATTATTTAATTTATCTCAAATCATGCAAAAAGCAAATTACAAGTTGAGTTAATTGACTTAATCAATCTTGTTTTTGTCAACAACTCTTAAATTAGAAAAAAAACATTCTAATTTATGAAATTTATCTCATGTCTATTCCATGTCTTAGCCAAATAAAACAATTAACTCAAACAAAAATATCTTTTTGTGTGACACATGTTAGGTGCACATTCATCATGAATTCTAGATTTATTTCATCCGTTGAGTCTATTGAATTTTTTGGACCGTTGACCGATCTTTATTGAAACCTATATAAACCCCCTCATCTCCATAACGTATCCTCTTCGATCGTTGAACCTCTTCGATCATTTATTCTCAGGCATTCATATAGCGCATTGAGCATTCATCGCATTGTTGAGCACACTGATCTTTTGAGCACGAACACAATCTACATCCGCTTATTGCAAACATGGTTTCGTAATTTAAAGAGCAATCCACATTTGACCAAGAGATCCAAACAATCTAGGTGATAACTTCTTTATTCGTAATTTGATTTATTCATTGATTTGGTTATTGCTTAGATAGATCTTTTGATGTTATAGGTAATTGAGTTGTTATTATCATTACTTTTGATCTTATCATTCAACCTCTCAATTTTTCATATACACAATTATAACAACTAGCTTTTAGCCACATGATGTAAGAGTTGTTGATGACAAGTTGGTAAAAGAATGCATGAGGTTTCAAGAAAGGTATAATAAGAACTTTACCTTTGATAAACTTCTTGAGGATATGGGACTAAAAGAACCTACCCTGCCACCTGAGGCTGCTCTTGAAATTGTCAAAGATAATGAAGTTATTTCAGATATTGAACCCCCCCATTGGTGCCTTTGGAACAATAGACAAGTTCAGTTGAAGTAGAAACATGAAATAACACTTGGTTCCTGCTCCTTACTGCTTGTTGGCTTTTTCAGTTGCTTTCATACCTGGTTTTTGTGAGACTAATGTATTGCAATAACTAAAGTTCATATATGATCCTCTTTTTGGTACTCGTTGATATGAAGACTTGCAGAATTCAGTATACAGGTGGAAGATATGGTTTACTTAGGTTTCCTCATATTTAGATCTCTTTTACAATATATGGATGTGGTATGATATTTATGGAACATGGTTGGATATGCAAGTTACTTTTTGAAGAATGATGGTATTATCATTGATGAGCACTGATATGACATATTTGATCCTTTTTACAAGTGGAAGACCACTTTGGAGTGGTGGTCTAAGGTTTCAATTGGTCTATACTTATAGGGCACTGTGAAATTCAGAAGTTGCAGATGTTTGGTAACAATGATGATATATATTTTGTCCTCCTCTAGGTTCAACATGCAGATCTTCTATGATATGCATCTTCCTCCAATTTGAGTTCTTTGGATCTCATTGGTGAATTGATCTTTTTGGTTGTAGTTGTGGACTTGATATGATTTTGGTTTATTGATGCCCTGGGAGATGAACTCATATTGTACTCCATATTTTCTATTAGTAATCTATAATCAGTTAAAAAAAAATTGTGTGACCATGGGACAAATAATGACAAAAACAATGGAATTGAGCAACCAAAGTTAGACTAGAAACAACACAAACAAATCGCTTGATTTCTCTTTATTAGTTGATTGCTTAGGGTTTGGAGTATTACAGATTCATGTTTTAATTTTAATAAATGTTTTTGTGAATTTTTTCCAAGCTAGGGCTTTGGAAAACTACCTTCTATTGCTTTCTAGGTTTTGAAAGTAATGATTTGCAAATTCAAGGGTTTCTATATTCACTTTTCAACCTTTTCAAAATCGTAAAAGGCATTATTTTTGAGGTACCAATGTTGGAATGGTGAAGTGGTCAATAGTCTCATGGCGCTTTGAGGTTTCAAATTTGTTAGAGGATTTGACTAGTGTAAGAGTAAGAAATGCATTAGAATCACAGTGGAGACCCAGGTGTCAAATTGCCAGTTTTAGCAATATGGTTGCATTCTATTTTCATGTGAAGGAGAGCCTATCTTATTAGTTCTTTAGAATGGTTTTATTTTAAAGTTCTTTTCTTTCTTTCTTTTTATCAACTTTAAGTGTTTTAGTTTAAAATGACAATTTTTGAGGATAATTAATTATTATTTTAAATCCCTAAAATCTACATTCTTTGTAATCTATAAATAAGTGCTTTGAGCACATAAACACTCAATGATGATTGAAAATATACTTATGTTGTTGAAATTATTTTGATTAGGATAAGTTGGTTTTGAAGGGATCATAAACTCTATACAACATCCTCAAGTTTTGACAGGTCTTGAAACCTTAGAAGGTTGTGGGGAACAACGCTCCCACAAAACAAATGACCAACCTACTCAATACTAGATCTCGAACGAGCAATCCACACCCCCTTGACTTGGTGGTGAGAGTCAGACACCAAAGTGGGAAGACCCTTCTTCCTATGATGAACAATTATCCAGGAAACACCATCATCAAAAACATCCAATTAAGGAGAGAGGAGAGGGGGGGTCCTCTGCCATATCCTCCACCAAAACCACCTCCTGTGAGGAGGGAAAACGTCGAATCATGGAAGTTGAAAGCCACATAGAATTAGTAGGCATAGTTGGAGTAGGGATCTCACCACAACAAGTTGAGGGGGAATGGGAGATGGCAAGGGAGCAACCAAAGATGGTTTAGAAGAAAATATCTTGGCAATAATTGGCACATCTGCACCACCCCTAGGGGAAACCATTGCAGGAACGGGATCTGTCACAGGGGAAGCCAGAGGATAACTATCATCTTGAGAGTCAAAATCACCAATAGACAAGTGTTGAGTGAGGGAGTTTTTCCACCATGAGGATGTAGGAATCAAGGGCAACACTGAGAGGGGGGGTGAATCAGTGTTGTGTGAATTTTCAAAACCTTTGTTTAAACTTCAACTTTTAGAGCTCAAAAGAAAGATACCATTGATTTGTAAAATGCACATGACTGTGAATACAGAAAAAGAACAAAACTTCATAAGTAAATCAAACACACACAAAGATGATCAATATGAATCATGACACAAGATATGCACGAGTGGAAAACCCTCCAGGGGTAGAAAAACCACTCCAGAACTGCCTCACTGGCTTAAATGAAAAATCTTCTTACAAATGTCTCACTGACATATACAGAGGTCTCACTGACCAAGGCCTCACTGACCACAAGCCTCATAGGCATACTGTGCCTCACTGGCAAACACAATCACTATAAACAAAACATCAAACTTTGTGTGCAAGACATGATTGCAGTTCAATCAGATTTGCACCATTGTATACAACCTTATACCTCCTGTTTGATTTTGAAATCAAAACCATTTTCCTTTACATACTTCTGCAAACAAGCTCCATATACAAATCTCTATAAACAATTTTACATTGCATATCAATCTTGTATTCTATTCCATTCAACAACACTGCATATCAATTCTGTATTCTAATCCATTCAACAACACTACTTTACTCTGTATGTTTCATCTCTGTCTTGCAAGCTTTATATCAATGCACTTGAAAAACATTTTTATACAAGTTGAATGTCTTTTCACCTTTCATTTTCTGTAAGTTTCATCCCTGTCAAATAAAATACAATTGCCCTTTCAAATTCACAAAACCCTTCAATCTGCAAATTTCTTCAACCAAATTTTTATTATCCTCTTTGTACAAAACCCTTCATCTTCTCTTCAATTTTCATCTTTATCAAAATGAAAGTCTTCAACAATTTATTTATTTTTTTTATCCTGCCCTTGTAAGAGAAAAATAAAATCTCTTTCAAAAAATCTTCATTCCCTGCATCAATAAAATCATAAAAAATCCACCATAAGATATTAACAAACATCTTCAATCTAATCAATGCTCTGTAAATAATCTCTGAGAACTTTTTATCTTCTCAAACCCTTCATATTCTTCAATCTGCAAACATCTGTGTATAAACAATCTTTTTCAAAAAATCTGTGTGCAATTTTATCTTCATCTGTAGAAATGACTCTTCAGGATCTCATAAAACATTTCTTCTGAAACCATTCTGTTCTTCAAATATCTTCTCAAAAATATAATCACTCTGCAAATAAAAACTTCTCATCTTATTTTCAAATTCCTTCATAATAGTCTTTCATGCCACGAGATTAGAAATAAAATTCTATAAAAAATCAAAAAGAATCTGCCTTTTTAAAACTCCAACTTTCCTTGTTTTTGCTGCCACAAAGAATATTACCTTTTTAAAAAACTCTTTCATATTCCTTCTAAAAACAATCTTTTCTTGTTTTTAAAAAAAATGCTCTAAAAAAAATCTTCTTAAAAAAGGCTCCAAAAATCTTGCTTATAAAATCTCCTTCAAAAAAAATTCCATTAAAAAGATGCTTTGTTTTTTTTAAACAATTTCCTCCTTTTTTTAAGTCTTCTAAACCACGTAAGACTATGAAAGCATCTTAGAATTTAGAAAGAATCTTGAAAAGCTTTCATAAATAATTTTTTTAAAAAGCTCCTTAGAAAAGTCTAATAATAGACTTTATTTAGCTTCCCACTTTAGGATTTAGAATTAAAAAAATAAAAGGATTTAAGATTTAGGATTTTAAAGTGTGGTCACTTCAAAAATTTAGAATTTTTTACTTTAGGATTATTTTTTTTATCCTTTTGAAACCTTTAAATATTACAAAAAAACTTCAATCTTGTATTGAAATTTTTATACAGATGATCTCTAAATTTCATCATACAAACTGAATGATAGACCTTTTTAACCTTTGTATGCAAACTAGGCTTTTGCATAGATCATGACAAATTTCATTTTTCATTTGACCTTTGCACTAACATTGTGCCTCAAAATCAATAGCACTGTAATCATTAACACACACTGACTTTAAACCGATATCAGAAGCATGACATGAAGCAACATCAAGTTCTCTGAATGGAAGAATAGCCATTACTTTGGCATACCAATCTAACAGGAAGATAATCAAGGACCTTATCACAAACACTGCATTTTTTGACATGAACACCATGGCCAATTCTTTTGACATGAACACCATGGCCAATTCCTTTGACATCCTAATGTAATCTGCATATAAGAATTATGTGATGCCTTTTTGGAGACACAAGCAACCTCTAATCTTAACTTGATCAATCAACATGACAATGCAATTCAACATCATAATACCATGATCAACACAACTCCTTTTTGACATCAATGACAACCTGTCACCATCAGAGGACAGGCCCACCTTACGACGAGAAGGACAATTGAACGCATGTGATCGAGAGAGAAGCATTGTCGATAGTGGAAGGGGAGAGCCTCATAATCAAGCGATCAGGTCCATGGCCTATCCTCCACCAATAATACAATATCCCTAGGGAGTTCCTTGGAGGTATCATTATCCACTAGAATATGGGAAGAAATAGGATGGCTCATAAGAGTGGTGGCATCATCAACCTTAAAAAATGACCAATAGCATTGGCAATGGCCTTGTAATAGGGCTCAACCCAAAAATGGAGAGGGGGATGGGGAAGTTGTACCCACATCGATTTGATATTGAGTGATTCCTAGAGTGGATTCAAGGAAGTAGACCATGGCTTGAGCTTAAAATTGTTATTCAGGCTGGTAAACGATAATTGTAATTTTATTGATTTGATTGAAAATAAATCAAAGTGTCAAGATTTATGTTTGTCGTTTATTCATCTAGGTTGTAACTTTACATGCAAACTAGCTATTTAATATTTGAAATCATGCATTGTCTTATGTTTAAGTAGTAGTTATTTCTAATTCTTGTTTGCATTTAATTGTTGGTCTCTATTTCAGCCAATAGGAAGGTGTTGTTTGTGCTTTGAGATTAAGTTGCTTTCTTTCGTAATATCTAAAAATCTTGCTTGCAAGACATGACTATTATCAATTTGGTGCTTGTATCCCAAGCAAAAATATAGGCAATTAGTCATTTCATTAATGCAAAACCCCTAGGAAGATATTGTATAATGTTGATGTTTGTATATCTTGTCTATAGTTTGTTGTTTAGGTTTAGTTTAGATTACTATTTAGGTTTAATTTAAATCTTAGGGGGCTTCCCCTCATAATTTGAAGAGAGGTTTATCCACACACATTGTTTTGTTTTGTGTTGTCTTGCAAAAGACAAATTAAAATGCTAATAATTTTTAGCAACTCTACTAGGGAACAAGAAACAAACAAGCCGATCTTGTAATAGGATATTAGTCTTATCACCTTCAAATTGAAGTTTTTTAATTTTGGTGGATAAGGTCTACACCAAATCAAGAAGGAAAGCAAATTTTTTTGAGCCTATATTTCAAAATCTCAATCAAGCACATTCAAGTAAAGGCTCATTTTCACAGATTGCTCTTAAACTCATCAAGATATTCTCTACATTAGATAAAGAGCCTCTTTAGATGATGGATGACAATGCCCATAACAATATCGGTCCACTTCTGTCTCCTCTACGATATGGAGCCAGTATTAGTCCTTTGGCTCTTGTTCAACGCAATGATTTTCCACGTGGCTTGAGGAAGGGTTTTCCAAACATTCATGGTGATGACACACAACACCCTGATGAACGTATTGTAGCCTTCACCACAACATGTAATATTATAGGAGTGGCATGTGAAGATGTCATAGCATGAATTTTTGTTGAGACCTTGGTTGGAAATACAAAAAAATGGTTCCACCATCTTACCATAAGTTCAATCACCAGCTGAAACATTATGCATGAAATTTTTCTATCACCTTTCAATCCAAGTGAGGAAGGTCACATTATTTTTACATAGCTCTCAAATACAAATAGAATAATGAGATAATGTGAGAATTTGTCACACGATTCAATTTCCTTGTCAAAAGAATCAACACGACTTTGAGTCCATCTCCAAGGATCCTCTCAAGTTGTTTTGTAATCCCATAAAAGATCATGTTCATGATCAAATCCAATTAGATTGATGAACTAGAATAAGCTCAAGAGCAAGCGGTTGTGTTAGAAGAAAACATGATTACCACTAAGAAAATTAGAAAAGGCTTAGATAGACCCATGATACAAAGTTTTGTTGATCCTCTTTTGAAAAGAGAGGTGAGTGATGTGACAAACATGAAGAGAGAATGTCAATAGAATGTTGTACAACTCAACAATTTCAAGGGCATCCTTAGTGAAATAATAGGAATGATAGTTTCAAATTACCTCCTCCACTTAGAAGACTTGGTTTAGAGGCACTCCCTAAAGACAACTTGAATATTTTTTGTTCTTCAAATAGAAAAGGAGATCATGATGTTAGTAATTATCTGGAGATGCATCTCATGATGGAGCGCATGACTTTTTCTCAATTTAATAATCAAAGGGTTTTGGGTACCCTTAAAATGTCTTTCAGATGGGTTTGATGGTGACTATGTAACGAGATATTTTCAAAATGAACTAGTTCATGCTAAAGAAGTGAATAATTTACACAACCATGTGTTCAATGACTACACATGCTTGTGGAGTCAAAGAGCTAAGAAAGAGCATGTAGTCAAAAGGAGGAAAGTGCACAAGGAGAATCCATGGAAAGAATCAACAATGGTGTTCTTTTCTTAAGAGCCTATCTTTGCCCCTTCATTAGCAGATCATGAAGAAGTGTTGAATTTTTCATCTATTTCACAAACTTTCCTCAAATTCTATGAGGAAGAAGAAGGACCGTTGATAAGGATCTTTTCTATAAATAAGGAGCATTATGCTCATTTGTATGGAAATTTAACCTTGTAAATATAATCTCTAAGAACCTTGTCTACACTTTTATTTCTTAGTTTCTTTGTTCTTAGGCTCCAACTGAACCTCTATTTATATGTCTAGAAATTCCTAGCTTTTCATTATATATGTAGCTAAACTATACATTTTGAGATATTCAATACAAGAAGTTGAGATTTACTTGTTATCCTATTTTTGAATTTGTTGCTTGATAAATTGTTTGATACATCTTTATTATAATGCTTTCGTTGTTTTTGTGAACTAATATCTACTACATTGAAAAAATCTGAGAAGGGTTACAAAGAAATATTTGTTCTGGTGCATTGCCCTTTAATTTTCAATTATTCTTTTTACCATTTCCCCCCCTTTCCTTTGATAAAATTAGGCTTAAAGTTATAATAGATGAGTATTTGGCCTTTGAATCCGAGATTGTGTTGCACGTTTTTCATACACGTGTAGACTTTCCATGCTTTATTCCCTACATTGCAATGTTTGTTTTGAAGAACAAATCTAGATATTAACAATTTGGTTTGAAACCCTTGATGCCTTAAAATGACTTTGTTTAGATTTATTTAGCTTTCAACCTTGTTGCTTTGAGATAGCCTTGTGAATAAAGCTTATGGGTTTTGTGTTAAACCATGTGTAGCCTTTGTGTGGCTTTATGTGAAATTGAGTTTTATTGATCAAAGGAAGAACCATTAATGAAGCTTATGCACTTGTATGCAAAAAATTAATCCAAGGAAAACAATGAAGATAAATGTAATATAACTCAATACCTTCACCTCAAACCAAATCCTCACACTTAGAATGGAATAGATTGCACCCTAATTCTACTAACTTTGTTCTATAGATAAATTATGCATTATGGACTGCTTACAAAACCAACATAATCTAGGTATGAGATGGTGTTATGCACCCTTACTTCTATAGTGTATATGGTTATGAATAGTCGGCTTGTGGCCATATGAACTCTTAATTAAGTCATATTATCATTATTATATTGTTATTTAGTTGTTTAGGTCAGACTAAGGCTTATATAGGGCTATCTAAGTCTGCCTAGGTGATATCCTAGGCATAAATAGTATATATAGGAGGCAGGAAGTCTTATTTCATCATCAGATTGCGAATTGTGTTCTCATTGAAGAGTATTGGAGGTATCCCCCTCGAAGTGGATTAGGAGGTTGCCCACTGAAAGTGGCATATTATTATCAAGTATTTTCAGCATATTACTATTATATTCAACTATTGTGCAAGTTATTTCATTACAAGTGGTATTAGAGCATGATCTTGGCACCGTGAAGGGAAAAATAAGGCAATTTTTTTTTTTTTTATCTGATTTTGGATGTCATTTTGGAAGGCACATATCTCATATTTTGGCAATTTTTTTTTGAGTTTTAAAGGGTCTTTGAAGACCATATTAAAGTATCTACAATCCAGATTTCAGAGCATTTAGAATTAAGAGAGTTATAATAGAATTAGGGTTTTTGCCATTATTTTTTGGGTAGCACATATCTCTCTTATTTTGGTGAATCTATGCAAGATATTTGGTGGGTTTTTCAATATCAGATTGGAGATACTATAATCCAAATTTGAGTGAAATTAGAGCATAATCAAGGGATACATTGTGAAATTAGGGTTTCCACCAATTTCGCTCTCCAGGCTGCACATTACCGAATTTCTTGGAGATTTTTTAGGGAAGTGAGATCTAGGACCTAGTAAGTTACAATAAAAATTTCAGATTGATTGGATTTGTTTGTGTGATTTATTCCAAAATTATTGTTTCTTATCATGGCGGGTGCTTTAACAAGAGGCAAAAAGAATCCTATCACACCAAGAAAATCCCTAGACAAAAAAGATACAGAAAGTGGGCAGACTTATATTAAGGATCTACGTGGGAAAATGACCGAGGTGGAGGAGGGTATTTAATTAGTGAAGTCAACAATCAAGGAATTATCTTTCCGCATGTATTCCTTGCTATAGAGGAGATCTCAAAACCTATTACAAATGAAGAATATGCAAGAAGAAGAAGCAAAAGAAGAAGAAGAAGAAGAAGAAGAAGAAGAAGAAGAGAAGATGATGAAGAAAAAGTGAAAGAAGAAGTTCCTAATCAAGCTATTCAACCAATGCAAGGGTACCATGTACTATTCCTCACCTCTTCCTCTATGGCACATCAAAAGGTTCAAGTAAAGGAAGAACATATTCATCACCATCAATAGCTAGATGCAAAGGGAAGACACATCTTAGAGCTAAAGAAACTACCACAATTGATCAACATTGAGGACAACACTTTTGTAAAGGTGGGGGGCATGTTATGCACCATTACTTCTATAGTGTATATGGTTATGAATAGTCAGCTTGTGGCTATATTAACTCTTAATTAAGTCATATTATCATTATTATATTGTTATTTAGTTGTTTAGGTCAACCTAAGGCTCATATAGGGCTATCTAAGTCGGCCTGGGTGATATCCTAGGCATAAATAGTATATATAGGAGGTAGGGAGTCTTATTTCATCACCAGATTGTGAATTGTGTTCTCATTGAAGAGTATTGGAGGTATCCCCCTCAAAGTGGATTAGGAGGTTGCCCCCTCGAAGTGGCATATTATTATCAAGTATTTGCAACATATTACTATTATATTCATCTATTGTGTAAGTTATTTCATTTCAGATGGCTATAATGGAGGCAAATGATAATGATGACGATAAAAAATGGTAGCATGTACAAGTGCATATGAAAGATGTGTTGTGATAATGAGATGAGAGGCTCAATTTATAGAGGGTTAAATGATGAAAGGATGGCTAGGATGAAAAGATTAGATCAATGACTAGAATTGGTCGAGAGGATTATAGGTCAATGATAAGAATCTTCTAGAGCATTCTTCCATGTGAATGGTGGTGTTTAAAAGGGTGTAATATGAGGTGTATGGTGGAGATTGAAAGTAAATTTAATTTTGGAACTTTTATTTAATAAAGGTGGAGAGTGGTTGAAAAATAAGGAAGTGAATAGATAAATTAATTAAATAATGAGATTATTTAATTAATTTATGGAGAGGAATTTGTTTTTTGTTTTTTGTTTTTTTTGTTGTTGTGCCTGGTAAACTTTTTCATGTGACCGGTGACGCTGGCACGACACGCCCTCCTGTACCACGGGGACGGGGGGAGACTGGACCTTGTGACCATCTTTACCGAAACAAAATTACTTAGCCAATAGAGCCAGGGCCCCCGCCCATGGAGAGGAATTTGTTAAAAGTGATAAATTAATTAATTAAATAGAATTTATTAATTAATTTAAGAAGAAATGAGAAAGTAAATAAATAAATAAAATTTATTTATTTATTAAATTATGGAAAAAATGGATTAGTGAAAGATTAATTAATTAAATATGGATTAATTAATAAATAATAAAATTATTTAATTAATTTGGAAGACATATTAGGATGTAAAGTAGGGTTAAGAGTGTGTCGAAAAATGAAGGTTAGTGCATGGTCAATTTCAGGTGTCTACATTTTGCCCCTCTTTGATACAACGTCCCGTAAGGTGGCGTCGTGTCAAAGAATGAAAATATACCCCAATCGGTGATGGGATGATGGAATAATGGATAGTGGATGCCCCCTCAAAATTTTATGTGAAAAGATAAAATTTTGGATAAATTTTGAAAGGAAGGGAAAAGGATTGGCATGAGGTGATGAGGATGACAAAAAGGAAACAAGAATGAAAATGGGAGGTGAGGGGTGTAAAGGGGAGGTGGGAGATGAAAAAATTAGGCTAAGGGTGAAAATTAGGGCTTAGGGGGGCCTACAAATAGTGGCAGGGGGCCCATTTCTTCTCATTTGTACACATAAGCTTGAAAAAATTTAGAGAGAAGAAAATAACATAGCAATGGTAGACAGGGTGGTGATTCCTCAACATAGTCACTGTAATGAGTGAGTGAGGAGATTCCAGCGACTGACAGGAGCTAGTAGACCGATGAGTAGCTAGACTTAGGGTTTTCTGGGTAGGTTAGAGGGTTGGGTAGGTGTCATAAATGCTAGGAAAAGGGGAAAAAAACATGGGTGCAGCTTTGTAAAAGCACACCCCATTTGGTCTAATGATGTGCTTGCATGAAAAAGTAGCATGCTTGTGTGAAATCCACACTCGTGCGAGTAGAAGTGTGCTTGCGTAATCAGACAGAGTGCCAGTGAGACAGAATGACACGCTTTTGACGAAAGTGAGCCTATGTAGAAAATCAACATGCTTTTGCCAAAAAATAGCGCCTATGTAGAAAAATGGTGTGCTTGTGCAAAACAGGGTGCCTAGGGGCAAAAATGATGCGCCTTTGTATAAAAGTGCATCTAGGTGGAAAAAAGATGCGCCTTCACAAAAAATGCAAGAGGGGTCAAGGATTTTGTCGTAGGAAGATAACTAATGTGATGATTGTGGATGGATATAGGAGCAACCCTTAGCTATTTAGTCTCAAGTGAGGAGACCATAGACAATGAGCCTATTCTCTCAGTTTACTGAGGATGAGTGAGATTTCCTAGCAGTGATCGACATGTTACTAATATCAAGGATGCTAGAGATTAGAGCACATATGGTGATGACGACGACATTGATTGAGAGGTGGCACAGTGAGAGGAGCGCATTCATCCTACCCACTAGGGAGATGACAGTGACATTAGAGGACGTGTGGCAGATACTGAGGATACCCATTCATGAATATTTAGTGAGATATGATTTACGAATAGGAGCATCGGTGTTGGAGAGGGTATTTATAGATGACGACTTACTGATAGTTGGATCATAGCTAGATTTGACACAGATAGAGACAAATGCCCCATTGCCATTATTTGTTGTTAGGTTGATTCTATATGTGCCGGTACTTAGGAGGAGAGTTTTTTATTTCTCGATAGGATGGGGGGATGTGTTGGAGAGGATGATGGATGGAGATGTGTTCGCATGGGGTCCATACATATGACACACCTATATAGGGAGTTACACGACTGTGTATATAGTAGGAGCTAGTATTTGGGGTGTGGGGTGACATTGTTGCATGTGTGGGCATGGGAGTGGACTATTGGAGGAGGATCCTAGATGAACTAGATACAGTGACCTATTGACCATGGAGAGACTGTGAGGTATGGGATGATGATGTAGAGTGGTTATCGTATGTTTGAAAGACTAGGTGTATTCTAGGTAGGGCAAAACAAACTATGGAGCACTATATGCCGGGTAGGGTGTTGAGATAGTTTGGGGAGAGACAGATAGCTCCTATACATGAGGTGGTCTTCCCTAGGGTTACATAGGATAGAGATATATGGCAATTGGCCTTGGATCCACATATATCTCTAACAGATTTTCAAGGGTTGCTACTAGTACCATGGGCGCCACTAGGCACATATATGGAGGATGTAGGGACTAGTCTAGATTATAATGTATGGTGGGCTACTCACAGACCAGTGAGACTCACTGTCTCAGGGACACAGGTAGGGCACGTATCTGCACCTCTAGTGCAGAGACATGTTAGGCAGAGAGTAGAGTGTGGGCAGGCGGGAGGAGCGGGAGGAGATGGAGATGATGGAGGATCGGCTATACTTGTAGCACATGTGGTTGCCCCAGTAATTATAGGAGATGGGGAGGATATACAGGTCTTGAGGGAATCTCGTGATAGCCTCTAGACATAGGTTACATGACTACATGTTGTTGTGGCTGGTTTGATAGTAGAGAGGGATAGTGCCCTTCTCTGGATTCAAACTCTACAAGGGTAGATACAAGCTCTAGGTAGGGATGGAGATGGTGATGGGCAATTACAATAGGTCACAATAGAGCGGGATACTCTTAGGAGGGAGCGAGATACAACCATATGTTAGAGGATGACTGCTGAGGCTACTATTGCATGTCTCTAGCTGGATCTTGATACAACACATGGTATCATAGTAGGTGGTGGGATGGACAAGATGTGGTTGGACATGATGAGGATTAAGAGAGATCTAGAAATCAACAGAGAAATGACCAGAGTACTATCAGACTCTCTATCATAGTATTTTTCCTGAGGGTCAGAGGGCACTTGGTTTTAGTTCACAGGGTAGATCAGGGATAGTGAAATTAGCTAGGTTAGGACCTTCAATGATGGGACCTCCTCCTCCTAGATCTACCGAGGCACATGGTCTACCACCAAGAGAACCATCTAGGTAGATTGTAGGGACACCGACACCACACTCTCCTCCTCCTTCAACAACAAGACCACAACCTGCACTGTCGGCACATTCAGAGGGTGGCAGTTCATCATGAGTATGTGAGGAGAGATGTATGATATGAGATGTATTTTTGGATGCTTGCGGGATCATATGTATTTTGATAACTCTGCGGAGCCTTGTATATTACACAAACATTGTATCATGACTATTTTTTTATTATATATATGATGATATCTATTAATGATGACACATGATTATATTATGAGGGTGTGATGGTTTTGGTTTATTTGCATATGATGTTATGACATATGATAGTGTAGATGGACTCATGATTTGTATGGATTATGGTAGATATGGTTTATAGATGTTTGTGTTAGGTTTGCAATTTAATATATGTATGTATGTAAGATGTATATATGGGTATGTTATGGGTTCTATGATGATGTAAAATGATATATTGAAATAAAATGAAATGGCTAATAGAATATGAAAATGAAATATAATAATATGGATTATACTAATATGTGACAGGTGAAATGGTAATAATGAGGAGACTATTTGTTTTTCTTGTTTTTGTTTGGTCATGATAAGATGGATTAGAAAAATGGATTGAAATGAATGAATATATGGCTGAAATGATTTTAAAAAGAATGCTCTAGAATATTCTAGGAAAATGGATAAGCTATGCATAGGATGAGTAGATAAGATATTATTATGCTGGTATAAAATGTAAAGCAATCCTAATTTGATATAGCAGTAGGATAGTACAAATCAAGGAATAAAGAACCATGATGACTTAGGTATCCTATGCATGGACTTGACATTGCAAGCAAAGGAGTATCCTTATGTACAATTTAATACAACCTTCTCTATGTTAGAGTTGGCTATGATTGGAGCCACCCAGGATTTAGGACTTCATGAAAGCACAAGAGAGATCAAATGAGAGAATAATGCTATTCTATCAATGAATGCAAAAGAAAAATTGTTGTTACAATGTACATGATATGCCTTGCTTATAAAGACAAGGTGAGAGCTAGAAAGGTGGAGATATTCCTACAACATGTGTCAATTAGAGGATGATAACTAATTGCACATGTGGAGGATAAGACAACTCACTCCAACTATCAACAACTCAACACACAACTAGACTCAACTAGAAGACTCACTAAGTCAACTTAACATGTGTGAATTATGTGTGATGTGTGAATATTATTTAACTAGTAAATAGTTAAATAATGTAAATTATCCACACAAGGGTAAACCGATTAGGTGAAAACCCTGTTCACACCAACACTCCCCCTTAAGTGCAACTTAGGGAGTAGTTGACGAAAGCAAGATGGAATGATGGATGGGTCTTGGCTACTAGGCCATGTTAGGTACCCATGTACAACAAATCTCAAGTGGAGAAAAGGAGAAAACCTCATGGGAAAAAAACTCCTCTCCAAAAGTGAGAATGCATGAAACAATGAAAGTGAAAGAAGCGATAGTAGGAGGACTCAACATGACCCCCCAAGGACAACTTCTATCACATATATACAATCAAATACCCCCCATAGGAGAGCAAGTGTGAGACTATAGGTCCCCCCCACAATGAAGTAGCTCCTGTGCCGATGATGAATGCCTGAAGATGAATGCTGGAAAGTGTCTTGTACCTGCAAACAACATTTCTCCCCTTAGGAAGAAACAAGTCCAAAGGTTGATGTAGAAGAAATTCCATCTCAAGGGATGAGGGAAAAAGCCTCATGATGGATGATGTCTCTAAAAACTGCTCAAGTGTCCACATGTCAGAATCAAAGAATGCCACAATGCAATGAGGTGTGACCAATCCAAAATCCCGTGTAGACTCATGAAGAACAATCTCCAAAGATGAAGTAGATGAGATAATAGTTGTGCTGTAACTGTCATCAAAGAGGAGAGATATCCCCTCAAGTGTGTCCTCCAAATCTACAATATGAGACTCACAAAACAAGTCTGATATACCTTCCAAGAAAGTATCCCACAAATCTGTGTCTGAAAGACTAGAATGATCCTACTCAACTGAGGTAGATGAAACCATGTTGATGTCAATCTTTGAAGAAGTAGGAGGATGAGGTGATGGAAGCTCAGCACTAGTCTCATGAACCAAAGTGGGTGAAAGAACACCAAGGTTCAAGTGACCAAACTTCTCCTCAGAAACATGATTCACACTTGATGCATGAGTGTGAATATCCATCAATGGATCTACATTAGTAGAAGAAGCAAAATGGGAGAAAGTATATAGGTGAGATGCATGATCAGTCATCCCAACTGTAATGATATCTCTGCTCTCCAAGTCTCGTATGATCACAAAATCAGGAGTGAACTCAACTGTCTTGCCTGCACCACAATGAGTAATCTGATAAATGGAAAGGAGATTCAATGTCAAGGAAGGTACACACAACACATTGTTGAATGTATTCTCGCCAACATCAATAGTCCCTTTACTAGTTGCATGCATGCATGTGTTGTTACCCATCAAAATAGGTGTTGAAGTACATGACTCAAATGAAGAGAACATCCCCAGTGAAGATTCCATATGATGAGAAGCCGCTGAATCAAGAAGCCATCTCTTTGACTGAAGACTTGTAGAAGCAAAGAGTGCTTGTCCTTTTCCTTTGTTTGTCCTTGTGGCAATGCCTGCTGTCCTTGTATGTGTAGATGATGATGGTGTTGAAGAAGATGGTGTACTAGGTGATGATGATGGCATTTGGATATTGTGCTTTTGAATAATGTGAGTCAACTCATCAATCTTCTTCTTATAACACTTATGCTCATCATGTCCTAGTTTCTTGCAATATGCACACTTTGGTCTCTCCTTCTTAGATGATTCCTCCTTGGGAGAGGATGAGGACTTAGGCGATTTGTTTGACTCTTTTGCTTGCTCATTGTTCTTGAGATCCTTATTTTTCTGTTTCTTGCCGTTGCTAGTTGAAGCCTTTTGATCCTTTGTACTTTGATTAGCAAGAAGTGCTTGAGGTCTAGGAGACTTCAATGTGCCCATGTGTACTAACTTAGCTTGCTCCCTTGTGAGTGATGCAACAAACTCATCAAGTGAAGGCATTGTGAAAGCTTTCCCAAGTGCATCCATTATAGCATAAAAGGTTTAACAAAAACTAAATAGTCAGGACCAAGCTTGGCAAGGATTGAAAGAATCAATTGAGTGTCCTCTTTCTCAATTCCACATTGTTTGAGCTGCAATCTAAGTGATTTTAGTTTTGTGAAGAAGTCTTGGATTCTTGCAAAATCGGTTGGATTCAAACCAATTAGTTCATTCTCCAATTTGAAACCTCTCATAGTATCTTGCTTACCAAAGAGATTTTCTAAGGTAGTCCACACTTGATTAGGTGTTGTACAAGATTCAATATGAAAAAGAAGATCAGGAGAGATAGACAAACATAGTATTCCATAGGCTTGGTCACATCTATTATACCACTTACGTTTTTCTGTAGTTGCAATTGGTTCAATTTCTGTACCCATTGTTACTCTATGAATTTTCAAACTTCTTAAATGAATCTCCATTTTAGTTTTCCACTCATGATAGTTATATGGTGTGAGTAGAGGAAGTTTGTTTGAATCCATGATGTAAGAGTACAAAAAAGAGCACAAGTACACCCCCTGTTACTCAATCAAAGAGATCACCCCCCCAAAAATGAATAATTGTGGCACTTTATACTTAGTGCGATTTACAATTGTCCTCAAGGGACCAAAAATGGGAAAGTATGAAAATCTCTTAAAATTGAGATTCAAAGGAGATTACAATTGCTCACAATGATTAACCACAGCAAACAGATCCCTTCAAAACAAGTTTCACTTCCTCAAGTGCCAAAATGCCCAAGTTATCACTCAAAAGCAAAAAAATTGACAAATGAAATAAAATGAACTTGGAGCAAAATTTGAGAAAAGTGCATAGATGGATTTGAAGAGATCCTAAATACCTTTCTGATGCCGCAAGAATCACAAAAATCAGAGATCATGGCAAAAAGTTGTGAGCTCGGAAGTGAAAAATGAAGATCTATCTTCAAACAGATGTAACAGTTAATTGTACTAGAATTTCAAAAAAATACTGACACTACTGCGAAGTTCTCTCTGTCAGCTTTCCGACGATATCTCTTTTGCCTGATTTCGCCTCTGTGGGCAAAAGTTATGCAAAAATGAAAAAAAGCCCCTGTTTAGGGCTTTGAGGGGCAAAAAAGGCCCCTTGTCGTTGACGCACGCAGTGCTGATGTTAGCAAAATATTCTCAGAATATTCCCTTTCATCAGAAAAAAATCCCCCTTCCCGAAAAGCAAAAAAAATGCCTGTTTTGACAAAACAACTTGCTTCAAGGTAAAACCACCTTTAGTTTTCAGGAAACCACTTGATTTTTAAGCAAAACTACTTGTTTTTCCTTCGAAACTGCCTTAGATATGCAGGGAACCACTGATTCAGTCACAGAAAACCACAGATGTTTGTGGAAAACTGTCGATTGAGCCTGCAAACCGCTTGTCTTGTTCCCAGGAAACCCCCGTCTGCAAGCGAGAAACCCCCTTGTCTTCTGCAGAACATGGTTTCACGGGGGTTTGAAGACACAAAACTGCTGATGAAAATAACTGTGCCTATTTTCAAATGTCGATGGTTTAGAGGACTGCGTGGTCGATGCTATGAAAACCGCCTGTGTGCAGTGTTTGGAGGCCGCCTGCGGTTTAAGGAAGACGCTAATAGGAACAACCGTTGAGTTTAAAAAAAATTCCGATGTTCAATCATTATGGCGTGAGACAATTCCACACCACTGATTGTGCTTAGGCACTGGTGAGGATTCGCTGCTGGATGGAAATGTTTGAAATGCCGATGATATGCCAGGAGGTGGGATCTCTGATGGAAACAACCGACGAGTATAGAAAATTTCCCAGTGTGATTGCAGGACTCTGAAGATCCCGCTAGTGGATCTTAAAGGAATACGACAATAGGAACCATCGATGAGTTTAGAAATTTTCCTAAACCTCAATGACAATTATCAACAGTGATAAAAACACTGACGAGTTTAGAGAATCTTTCGGCGTGAATGGTGGTTTTGACTCCGCTACTGGTGGTAGACAGACCCCAACCAAGTAATCACCAATAACTGTTTGGAGATGCTGACTGTTAAATGGTTGGAGATGTCGACTGTTAAATGATTGAAGCTGTCGGATTCGAGACCACCAGTTATAAATTGAAGTTTAAACACTGCTAGATGTTGATTGCTGATAATGTCAGCGGAATCTTTAGTGTGGTTGCTTGTTCAGGGAGCTTGCCGGGATTCTCACCGGAGTTCCAAGGAAAACTGACGAGTTTAGTAAATCTCACTGCCGGTAGTATTAATGTGGCTGTTGATGGAAAAATGTTCACTGGTTAGACTGTTGAGATCCATCGCTGCCCGCAGAATTGAGATCGCCGGTTTGGATTTAGCCTGCCAGAAATTGCAGACTGCCGAAGAATGCCTTAACCGCTGGATCTTTAGAATTCATCGAATGCTGTTTGAACCTGATGGATGAAAAATAAAGCACCAAGATTTGTTGATGAAGATACTATGCAGGACAGAGATTCTTCTTGCACCAGCGAACGCAAGCACCAAAGATTTCAAGAATAAGCTCTGTAGTCTGTACGACGGGCTGTGGGGCAATTTTTTTTATTTTCTGTGATAATAACATATTTTGGCATTTGGACAGTCGATCCTTACTGATTTGGCCGCTCCGGACTCAATGGTGATGTCTGATTTGGGTCAAACTACCCCGAAATTGTTGGTACCTCCTAGATCACGTCAAAGAACCCCAAATTGAAACCCTCATCAAATTTGCCTCCGATGTCCAATTTAGACGAAACAAAAGATGATCTTGACTATTTCGGCTACTCTGGATGTAATGGTGAAGTTTGATTTGCAACAACACACACTGAAATGCACCTACAATACAAGGGCAAGAAGGGAAAACCCTCACAAATTTGGTATTCTATCAAGTTTTTCTGATTCTCTAGGTGATCAATTGATGCAAGAGAATAGCATACTCAACTATCCACATCCACCATGAACTGCACTTGAGATCTCTCAAAAAATTGACTAACACAAAGTGATTCTTCCTAGATCTTTGATGCCATGTTAGAGTTGGCTATGATTGGAGCCACCCAGGATCTATGACTTCATGAAAGCACAAGAGAGATCAAATGAGAGAATAATGCTATTGTATCAATGAATGCAAAAGAAAGATTGTTGTTACAGTGTACATGATATGCCTTCTTTATAAAGACAAGGTGAGAGCTAGAAAGGTGGAGTGGAAATTGGAGATATTCCTACAACATATGTCAATTAGAGGATGATAACTAATTGCACATGTGGAGGATAAGACAACTCACTCCAACTATCAACTACTCAACACACAACTAGACTCAACTAGAAGACTCACTAAGTCAACTTAACATGTGTGAAGTATGTGTGATGTGTGAATAATATTTAACTAGTAAATAGTTAAATAATGTAAATTATCCACACAAGGGTAAACCAGTTAGGTGAAAACCCTGTTCACACCAATAGTCTAGACATGTGAGGAATAAAACTAGAAGCACAAAGTCCAAATACACAAAAGGTATAATGAGACCTTAGATGCAAAGGACAATGGATATGCAAAAAGTAATTCCACATCACACAAGATATCAATATTAGTTGCAACAAATAAGAATATCCAACAATCATGCAAAATTCTATGCTCCATTCTCTACTAGTCGTAACACACCAAGATATGAACAAATCTAGGTGGCTTTGATAGAGCATAAGAAGGAGATAGAAAAGATAAAAACCAAAAACAAAAGACCAAATGACGACATAAGCCACACAACCAATGCATCTCTTACCATAGAGGTGTAATAAGGTTCGGATAGTCGCTTGATGATGGGAATGATCTATCCCTAGATGAGGCTAGATTTATGAATGTTGGTTGTTTTATCAAATGATGTGACAATTGGTAAAGTGACTAGGTACCATTTCAACATTCAAACAAATGCTTGTGATTTTAGTCAAGGTATGGTGCATTTGTATGAGTGTTTTGTATTTCTTGAATGTCAAGTATCTTATGATGAGATAGGAGTGTAAATAGATTGCAATTTATTCTAGGTATGCCAAAAAAGTTTATTATGGAATGTAGTCGTAAAATTTATTGCTTGGATTTTTTTGGAATATTTGATGATTTTTTTAAATTTTTGGTGCATGAGACTTGTACTAAATACTTACCATCCAAATGTCACAAAGAAACTGGGACAACAATCCAAAATAATAACTAAGTGTTGGTAATTTGCCCCCAAGCGATAGGGGTTTTATTATGAGATGGATGAGGAAAGATGGAATATGCAAATTATTATGATAATGATATTAAGAGAATAGATCAAGCCATGATAGGATGCCACAATGGTGGATGGAAGTGATAAAAAGGATGAAATGAAACCTAGATGGGGGATAACTGGGAGCCAAAATGGATATCTAGTAGATGGTAGATACAAGGCTACTACACATGGCACTTGTAAATAGGTTTTCACCTTGACATTTATCCAAGGTGCCATCGAAGTGGTTTTCACCATAGGACAGATTATTTCTCTTTACTATTTTATTTTTTTGTTTTTTTATAATACAATTGGGATACTCTGGGGGCTAGGCATATAACCTCTTGAGATGAATGATATTGATAGGTTCCTCAAGGGGTTGACCCTCAAGTGTAGAAAGTTGGTATGCGCCAGACCCATAACGACTAGTAATGATGAAAGGACCCAACCAATTAAGCTCAAATTTTCCTTTTCTATCCCGCTCTTGAAGGTTCTTTTGATTTTACTTGAGAACAAGATCACCAACTTCAAATTTGGGTTCTTTGAGTCTCTTGTTGTAGCTACGACGAAGATGATTTTGATAGGCCGTGAGATGGTTAAGAGTATTGAGACGTGTTTCATCTAAGATTTCCAATTCTTGCAAGCGAGAAACTCTATAATCTTCCTCATCAATAAGATGTTGTAATTATACCCTTAGCAAGGGGAGCTCGACCTTGATTGGTAGGATAGCTTCGGATCCAAAGACAAGGCATTATGTTCTAGCTCCAATAGGAGTGTGGATGCTAGTACGATATGCCCACAAAGTAGGATTGAGTTGCAAGTGCCAATCCCAGCCAACTTCATTGATTATTTTCTTCAATATCTTAAGGATAGTTTTGTTCAAAGCCTCGACTTAACCATTGCTTTTGGGATAGTAAGGGGTGGAAAAATGGTGTTGAATATGGAAATGATGGTAAAGATGGTGAACTTCTTGATTTTTGAATGGCTTACCATTGTCAGTAACAATGGATTGGGGTATACCATATCGACAAATGATATAATGAAGGATAAACTTGGAAATTTGTTTACAAGTTATGTAGGTAAGGGGAATGACTTTGAACCACTTTGTAAAATACTCAGTGGCGGTGATAATGAATGTATGACCATTAGATGAAGGTGGATGGATTTTACCAATGAGATCGAGCCCCCATTGTGAAAAGGGCCATATTGTAGTGATTGTTTACAATTCTTGTGCTGGTGCATGAATCAAATCACTATGATGTTGACAAGGAAGACATTTATTAACAAACTGATGTGCATCATGCTCCATAGTCGACTAGTAGTACCTAGTCCTTAACAAATGTTTGACCAAGGTAGGACCACTAGAGTGTGTACTGCATATACCCTCATGTACCTCATGTAAGGAGGCTTGAGAATATTCTGAATTAAGATATCTAAGGAGAATCCCATCAAATGTCCTCCAATAGAGAGTGTTGTTGAGAATGGTATAATGAGATGAATTCCAGATGAAGGTTGGTGTAGTCATGGTCAGAGGGTTCACAGAATGAACTGTCCAGGCCATGCAACAAGAGTAAACACAATGGAAACAACTCAAATATAGAATGCAATGAATGATTCAAATGTTCAATATATCATATAATTAGAATGCTCATATTTTGGCAACATGCGAGCTTACAATCTAGGGCTCATAGGCCTGAAGTTCAGATTACAATTGATATGCAAGATATGGCAATGAAGCACCTTCTTGAACAAAATATCCAATCTAATCTATCATAATCACTAACTGATGAGCCCTAATACATCCTAGAGATCTATATATATCATCTCCAATCTCAAGAGGTCCTCTACGTCGGCCAAGGAAGGTTACAAACTCCAATGAAGAGGTGTAACGTGTAGAACAAATAGCTCAGCCTTAAACAACTGGTACTCCTCTGTGAATGAATGAAACTTGGTGTGGACCTCAAGGAAGGTCTATCTGATCATTATGTGCCATGTGATATGCTTCATTTAGTTCTGCAAGTCATGGAAGTGCTCCACAAACCTTCTCCTTCAGTTGACTATCTGAATGCTCTGTTATGTGAAAACATGTGATCTTTTGATAGCGATAACTTTTAGGAGACAAGTCCAAATGACCTAAAATTTGGATATGATGTGGATGATAATGTCTAGATGCTAAGTCCTACTCCATGAGATTTGAAATGAAAATATGGCAAAATGTGGTACAAAATACTAAAACTGCTACTGACTAAACTAAACTGAACTAAACTGGAAAATGAAAGAAAACAAAAGGAATGCAAATGTTTTTGGTTGATGCAAGATTGCTTTGCAACCTAGGATGCTCCTACATTAGACACCCAGGGTTGTTGAAAAAGTGAGTCCCTCACTTTTCTGGGGCTAGAAGAAAACCAAAATGGTCCACCTCAGCCTAAGAAATCCAAGATGAATCTTCTTCCAGTTTGCCTTTCCACTTCACCAAATATTCTTTGTATTACTTCCCTCTGGTGCTGTGTCCAACTCTACTGTCCAAGATGTCTTCCATCTGCTCTGGTTGTTGTTGTGGTAACTAATTCTTCAAATTATGTTCACTGTTGTCACTTGATTCTCCTTCATGATACTGATATAGGTTTGTAATGTTGAAAATAGGTAATATACCCAATGTCCCCACTAGATCTACTTCATATGCATTTCCTAAATCAAACTTCCTGAGTATCATACATGGTCCAAACTTCTTCATCTTCAACTTGTTTTATGTCCCTACTGGAAATCTCTCTTTTCTCAGATATACCATTACTTCATCTCCAATTAAAAATTCTTTGTATCTTCTCTTCTCATCCGCTTGCTCCTTATACTTACTGTTCATCTCTTCCAAATGCTTTCTAACCTAATTATGCACTATCTCCATGTATCCTACAAATTCTTCTACCTCTGCATTTCTCTTATTCTCCATACTGATGTCTCAACTCTGCAACTCCTCTAGGGTTTACTCCAGTTACAATCTCAAAAGGTGTCTTCCCTGTACTCCTGCTCACTAAATTATTGTATGCAAACTCTGCTTGCGATAGAATTAGATCCCAATTTTTTGTCTTCTCTCTTACCAAACATCTCAACAAGTTTCCCAAACTCTTATTTACCACTTGTGTTTGCCCATCTGTCCGCGGATGAAATGCTGAACTAAAATTTAGGTTTGTCTTCATCTTCTTCCACAATGTCTTCCAAAAGTATCCAATGAGTCTTGTATCAGGCTATCTGAAATTATGCTCTTAGGTAATCCATGCAATCTCACAATCTCTCTGAAAAATAGGTAAGCAACATGCACTGCATCATTTGTCTTCTTACAAGGTATGAAATATGCCATCTTTGAAAATCTGTCCACCACTACAACTATAGAATCATGTCCTCTTTGTGTATTTAGAAATCCCAATATTAAATCCATGCTTGTGTCTTCCCAAGGTCTCTCTGGTACTGTTAGAGATTTTTGCAAACCAATATTTTGACTATTCCCTTTTACAACTTGACATACTCTACAACTTTGCACAAACTTCCTTACATGCTTATATATCTGAGGCCAAAAATAATGTTCACTTCACCAAAGCCACTATTTTATCAATTCCAAAATGTCCTGCTAATCCACCATTATGTTTCTCCTTGATCAAATGATCTCTCATTGAACTCCTAGGTATACACAACTGATTTACTTTGAGCAACATATCTTCCTAAATGAAATAATCCAACTACTTACTTCTATCTATCACAACAGGTTCCTTAAATGCTTTCCATGGTTTTGCAAAATCAAGATCTTCCTCATACATATGCTTCAGTTCTTCAAAACCTAATACTTCAAATATCATCTTTGTCAGCAAATTCCTTCTTCTACTCAATGCATCTGTAACTTTGTTTGACTTTCCACTCCCATATTCAATACAAATGTGTAACTCTGCATGAACTCTACTCATCTCATATGTCTCTGATTCAACTTTCCTTGACTGTTTAGATACTATAAAGCTTGATGATCTGTATACAACACAAATTCCTTAGGCAACAAGTAATGTCTCCACTTCTTCAAGGCTTGAATATGACATAGAATTCCTGATCATAAACTGAATATCTTCTTCTTGCATCATTTAACTTCTCACTGAAATATGCTACTGGTCTACCTTCTTGACTTAACACTGCTTCTATTGCATTTCCACTTGCATCACAATCTACTTGAAATACCTTGTTGAAATTCGGTAATGGTAACATTGGTTGCTTTGTCGCTTTCTGCTTCAACAGTTCAAATTTTTTATTTGCTCCTAATGTCCACTTAAAATCCTTTCTATCACCTCTCATTGTCTCTGTCATCGATGTGCATACTGAACTAAAATTTCTAATGAACTTTCGATAGAAACAAGCTAATCCACGAAATGATCTGACTTCTCCAATGCTCTTAGGTGTTGGCCATTCAACAATTTCTCTAACTTTCTCAGGGTCCATCTTCAATCCTTCCGTAGAAATAAAAAATCCCAAGTATACCAATTCTTCCTTCATGAAACTACACTTCTTCATATTTATCAGCATTTTCTCTTCTCTCAGACTCTGCTATACTTGTCTAATATGCCACAAATGTTCTTCCTTTGTCTTATTGAAAATTAGAATATCATCAAAGTATACAATAACAAACTTACCCAAGAATTTCTTCAAAACTTCATCCATTAATCTCATTAGAGTACTCAGTGCATTTGTCAATCCAAAAGGCATCACTGACCACTCATACAATCCTTCATTTATCTTAAAAGTAATCATCCATTCATCTCCTTCTCTGATCTTGATTTGATGGTATCCACTCTTCAAATCTATCTTTGTGAAATATTTTGCTCCACTCAAACAGTCCATAATGTCATCCATCCTAGGCAATGGAAATCTATACTTAACTATGATCTTGTTGATTGCTCTAGAGTCTCTACACATTCTCCATTCTCTATCCTTGTTTGGTGCTAGCACTGCACAAGGACTCAAACTTTCTTTGATCAATCCTTTCCTCAATAATTCCTATATCTGTCTATTCAACTCTATATTCTCTGCTGGTGTCATCCAATGTGCTACTTTGTTAGGAAAACTAGGTCCAGGTATAAGATTCATATGATGAATGATACTCCTGATTGGTGGCAATCCTTTAGGTACATTATATGATATGATGTCTTCATACTCTGTCAACAATTCAATTATCTCCTTTGGTTGTAATTATCCAATTTCTGTACTTAGGGTTCTAGGATTCTTAGGAATCAAAGCATAACACATATTCTCATATCTCAAACCATCCAGAAATTTCCTTCCATCTACCTATTTTATAAAAAAAGGGGAAAAGTGATAAATGGGTTAAATCCTCCTTTCACTACAAACATTCAAGGACATATCTGTTAGATTTAGGGCAGACAACTAAGAGGGGGGGGTAAATTAGTTGTACAAAACTCTCTTCTAATCAAACACTTAAATCCACTTTGTAATTCGGCAGCATAATGATAAATCAATCATGAGAACATAATGCATTAAATCAAGAGCAGAAACACATTAACACACAGGACACCAAGATTTTGACGTGGAAAACCTAGTTAAGGGAAAAACCATGGGGTGATTAACCCAAGATTGTATTCTCTGTTAGAAGAATAGAAAGAACAAAATGGCACATGCCAATTAGGGCTCACTGCCCGAGCACACTGCTCACAAGAGGCCCACTGCCTACAAGAGACACACTGTCTACAAAATAATAAGTATCACATACATGAACTGGAGATTAGCATCTTCACCATGCTTGAATCAATTCCATTTAAGCCCAATACTTCTGCTCTACCTTTCGCTCTCCTCCTTGCTACCACACTCTCATCACCACAAGGACACCTTTGAAATGACTTTGCAATCCCTTATTTATACAAGACATCAACTTAGGAATAATCATCTAAGTTGGCAAACATCTACAAGAACATTCGTAGGATGTGTAACTCATCCGGTTGGCCAATCTCAGGAAGAACACCATCAACCGGAAGTTATTCTTCAATTGTGAGCTCAAACTTCAATGCGGACCATCAACACAAACTGGACACAATCAAAAGACCCCCATACATCCACACTACATCTGCTTACTGAAATCCTTCTCTCCTTCATCTAAAACCTCAAGAACACAGTCTGTCATCACTGTCACAAAGGAATAGATGCTTGCAGACCTCCAGACAACAAACCAATCGAGTTGACACTTCACAAAGACTTCCTCAACACTCCCTCAAATCCACAGAACAGGATAATGCATTTCCGGATCTCACCGGACCTGTCTGTGTCACTCTGTCACCTCTGAACACCTGCCAGAACCAGTTTTACTTGAGTGGCCATAACTTCTTCAGATCTTCATGTGGACCTCTGAAATATTTACTGGATCACCTTAAGACACATATCTACAAACCTTTTGAACCGCATCCTCTGATAGTCATCTTATCTTGGATCTTTACCTTACTGTCTTCACTGTTCTTCTCTGTTCTTGATATGACCAATTTTCTCAATATCCTCAGCAAACAGTTCATCCAATCCTTATCATTAATGCAACAGGGGTATGTTGACATCAATGACAACATCGGTTAGTCCCATACTTGCAACAATATCAACCGAGTTGAATTACACTTTTGCAAGAGGATTCACATATAGGTTAGGATTTCACTTGGAATGGTGTGGAAATTTAGAGATTGTCAATCAATGTATTAATTTAATGCTCAAGTATGCTAAAAACCCTAATTATGTAAAATCAGAAGCAAACTGATAAATCACGACAAATGATCGCAAACTAAGATAGTAGGCAGAGATTAGTTACTGACCATTTTTCAAAGTTCGTGATGCAGAATGTTCAGGGGCAATGCCCTAGGCACCCAAGTCCAAGGTACAATTTTCTTCAGGGAATACGGGGCTCCTTCCAGTACTGATAATCATTGTTCCATCTGTTTCTATCGTGGGAGATGCAGAGGACACTACCCTAGGCACCCTAGTCCAAGATAGACTGATTTTTGGGATGTCAAAGCTTCTTCAGATGTAGATCATCAATGTCACAAAGATTCATGTGTCTGTAACCTTGGAGGACATTTCCCTAGGCACCCATGTCCCAAAAGTGCTCTAAACTACTTCTTTCAGCTAGATCCAGAATCCTTATCTTCTGCAACCTTCCTCTGCAACTCCACTCCATGAAATTCAAACCTATAACCTGCAATCATAAGGAGTGTGGTGTTTAGAGGCTTGCCTCAGTACGGGATAGAGGCAAACACAAATTGATAAATGATTCAAACACAAATAGATATCACCTTAAAGGTGTAGCTCTCATGTAGATGAAAATCCTTCAATCACATGAGAAGATGAAGCTAAATCTACAATCACAAACACAACAATGCTCTACTTTGCAACAATGAATATCTTGAATGCTCTAAAATCATAAGTTTGCCAAAAGTTCATGATCATCTTCTAGTTTACAAATGAAACCTAAACATTCTTATATATACAACAACACACATTCTGGATAAGAATTTCACAATTCAAACTTAAGATGTCGGCATGTGACCTAATTAACGGTCACAAAACAAACATTCAAATTTGGGACCTGCCTGAAATAGGGCAAGACAAGGATGTGAGTGCCCATGTCCATAGGTCCTATTTCAAGGCAGGGCTAAGTTCAACAATGTTCCTTATGCCCCATGTGACATGGGTTTCGGTCTATTTTCTTCTGAGAGTCAAAATGAACATGTAAGATGCAAAACAAGGAACTTGGGAGCTAAACCTAGGAGGAAAAAAGTCTAGGGGGATACTTTTTGACATAACATTTAGCCCCCACGTTAATGTATGTATAAACGCAAGGCCCATACATGCATTAAAGTATCGTTAAAACACAACAAACACGCCAGGCACTTATAGCTAATGCATACACAAAGAATGAGGAACTGTTTCTAGCCCTCAGTCTCAGGTAGACATTAGAGAAAACACATTACAGACACACCAAACATAGTGAAGACAGTATCAGACATGTAAAACACAGAGTAGATAATAACAATCACACAAAAAATGGAGAAGACAACATTAAAGACACGTAAAACATGATGAATATAGTGAATGCAATGATTATTTCTTTTTCATTTTCATATATATAAATGTCGATGCAAATACATGGAAAGTAAACACACAACCCAAAATGTAGGAGGGACTCATTGCCACACGTCTTTAGACTACACTTGAGAACAACCACGCCATACAAATCCTAAAGCATAGGAGGGACTCATTGCCACATGTCTTTAGACTATGCTTGGGAACAAACATGCCATACAAAACTCGAGTGTAGGAGGAACTACACAAGGGGGAAAACACACAGAAGACACACGGAAAACACGAGCATCATATAGTATGCGAAAGACACATTATACGTCTAAAACATGACAAACAGGCAATGGAAGTAGCCTATTGCTAGGTTCACCACCATCTCAAGCACATTACAAGAACACCTGATGGTTGGGCTTATGCCACGACAACCGCCAAAGACACGCTTAAGGTAGGATACACCAATCCTGCCTACTCGGAGGACTTTTAGAATAAAAAGGATGTGCACTAGCTCAAGAGATACACCATTCCCACCTTCGTAGAGGGATTTCAAAATGCAACCCCACCCGCATCATGGAGATGCCTTACAGTGAAAAGGAAGCATGTGCTCAAAAGTATACAATCCACCCACGTCATGGAGATGCCTAACAATGAAAAGGAGGTATACAGAATAGATCAATGTATGCAAACACGCTTTATCAAAATCATCAGACAACTTACCTTATATATGCCCCCACCTTAAGGTGGTTGATATCATGTACTGATATCAAGCGTGTTAAGGTAGGAAGAAAAGACACAAGGGAACAAGAGCTCATGTAAATCCCATGCCCCCAAAGATGACATGTACTTTACGATTGCTGAATGTTCCCACAAACACACACAATTTCTTGCAAGAAGAGAGGTTAGAAATCTTTCTCTAAGATAACATCACATGATAAAAGCCATGCACGAGAAACAATTACATCAAGAGCTGAGGTTACACTACGAATTCATAAACTGAGTATAACCATGGGGCTATACCACAAAGATCTCAGAATCGAGTCTAACCAAGGTGAGATCCAAGATAAACAAAGTGCACAGAGAAGCAATATTGTTACGGTTTGTTAGCAAATATAAGACATCATCAAAACATCACACGGAGTGATTCTACTAGCCAAGCATCGGATAATATATATCAACCCCATCGTCATGTATGGACTAGGTGCATTTTGTTGGCACAAGGTCAGAGATCTCATGCACGATGACACAGTTTCCAATGACACATGCACATGCTCTGAATCTTTTTAAATGACTACCTATCTAGTCACAATTCACAAACCCAACTTGCAAAAATCATATGCAAGAGCTATGCAAAAAATGACAGGAAATTCAAAAATAAGAGTGACAGGAGGTTAGGTAAGCTTCTGCCCAAACTTAAACAGTCCAATACAAATGATGGGAAGAATAGATTTACAGTAGAAAAATATTATGATAAGAAACCCAATTCAGAAGTTATATTATTGTCAAAAACAAACATTAAATCACTACCATTTGGCCTATACAGAATGACCTTGCAAAATGAAAAAAATCATCAAACTAATCTACTTCCTAAAAATTGGCTCTCCCCAGAACCGTCGGCTTCTCTTGGATTTTGCCCTCAACCTCCAGACCGTCAGCCTTCTCTTCCCTTTAGCTCAAATCGGACCCCCTCTTCATGGCTGCGAATGCCTTTAAATATCACTTCCTTCGTTTTAAAGTTTGCAGCAGAAAAATATAACTTCAAGACCATCGCTAGCAGAGAGAGACTGATGTCAAAAACATCCCCATAATGCCCATGACCTGCAGAGATTTCTAGAATGAAACCATTAATCTAAAGCTACCAATGATACATGAAAATAAATGTCACAATGAAATGGTCGACGCCAGGAAAAATAAGGAAGGAATAAAGACAACGACTTAAATGATTCACCCCTCAAAAATTGTTGGCTATTTCTAAATTTGGTCTGCATGATTTTAGGCATTTTTAGATCCTCTTGCCTTAGAAATAACAGAGTAAAAGAAAAGCTTTGTTATCTTTTGCCAGCTATCCATAATCGCTAGTCCATGATTCCATTACGAGCTGTCTAATAAGTAGATTATTTGCTCAGAGAAATGGTCGACAGAAAGATGGGTGATAGGAGGTTCATTAAGGCAAAGCGACAGGAAACTGCGACGAATGCAGAAAACAAGACCTGATTTATAACAAACAAAAGAAAACCAAAAGATCAAAAGCAAAATAAAACCAAAAACTTGAAAGAGGCAAGATGCCCCTACATCAGACTCCCCCACTAAATAAGATTCATGAGCTCCTGGTCATGAGCTCTGTAATAAAATGCTTATAGTAGAACCTCTTCTTCTGCTTCTTCCAATTCATCTCATGCTTTTTCTCTTCCTAAGTTTCTTCATCTGTAATTGTTTTCTTTCCACATTCTTATTATAGATCCACCTACTGATTTCTTTATCCACTACAAATCTCCATAACTCTGTCTCTTCTCCACAGTCATCAATTTCAAATGAAAATAAAACTTCATCCTCTTAAGTCTTTACTTCAGCAATGTTATCTTTAATCAGTTGGTCTTTCTCATCCTCATCTTCTAGTTCTTTCACTACAGCCTCAAAAGTACCTTCACCATTTTTCTTTTCTGCCATAATCTTCTTCACTAAGTCTGCACTCTCTCCTTCAAAATATTTTTTCAAACTGAACATTGCCTCTAATCTCATATGTTCCTTTGCAATTGCAAATTTCTTCTCCTCTCCATTATCATTGTCATCTTTAGAAATGAAAACACAAATACGATTTTCTCCATCCTCAAACTCTAACTCACTTCGATCGCCATCTTTCTTCAAATCCACTAGCCAACCAAAGTGTGAACTTTTTAAATTCTGACTTGACTCTGCTTTATGCTCTCTTTCCTTGGCTTTCTTTGAATATCCTGCAAACACCATAGAGTTAAGAAAATAACAATTCTCCAATGTATCCATCCGACATGAGATCTTTTGCAAATTCCCATATAGCCTTCTCCTCTCCACACTTCCTATCAGTCTGTTGACACTAATAAAAGCATGCTCAAACTTCAACAAGTCTGCCTTCAACATTCTATAGACTTCCTCTTCCATGCCCTAGTTAAGTAAACAGAAAATATTTGCAATATTCCTTCTCTTATTGTAAACTACAATATCATTTTCTCTTTTACTCATTTTTTCTTCCATACCTGCACAAGAAACAAATACATTAAAGGATACATATCTTTCTTCTCCCACATACTTCATACTTTCATTCAACTCCTGCTGTCTTCTAAACATTTCCTTTCTTTCAACATGCCCACAAAACTTGGGCTTCATCTCACCCTCACTCAACCATTCAATATCACCTATCCTTGCACTCTTCTTGACACCAACAATATCATCTATTGTGGACCTTGTTTCCTTATCCATTTGTCCAAAACGATCAGCGAAACCATTCTTCCCTATCAGATCATACATGTTACAACTCACAATATTCTTATTAAAATATAGATTTTCTACCCAATATGTTTTTCTAGACAAACCATCAACAAAATGAAAAACAATACATTTTATCTCTCCTTGTAGTTCTATTGCCATTTGCTGCTTTGCATTCTTGGTTATTCCAACAAACTTCTCCATTGCACTCCTTTTATATTCATGAAGATCCACTTTAACTATTGTCCCCTTATATGAATTGATGTTTTCAGTTTGTAAGACTTTAACCTCTGTAATTGATGCAATCTTAGCTTCATTGTCTAATGTCCTTTCTTGATCCTTCATCTTATGATCGTGGTTCCTCTTGAACTCTTTCATGTCCTTCACACCTTGGGACTGTTTGTTGTCATAAACCCCCTTACATACATCTACTTTCTTATACTTTTCATGATGCCCCTAAACAACAAATTTCCTTTGCTAACTCGGTATCCTATACGCATGATCGTTAACAATGTTTGAACTCCCTAGATTATACATCTCCTTGTTTACTTGCATTTCCAAATTAGTATTTCTATAAGTATGCTCACAATAAATTTTTCTACCTCCATATACCCTTGCCATAGCTGACTAATTGAGTTTTCTCTTATCCTTGATTTCCTTGCTTACCAACCTTACCCTTCCTTGGGTTTCTCTTTTCCCTCCTACAAAACCTCTGAATACATCATGAAATTCCACATCTTCTATATTTTTCCTATCATTCTGGAAAAAGTCATTATTCGTCTTATCTTTGTTTTCAAATACATTGTAATATACCTTTCCTCGAGGCCCTGCTGGAATGGATTCTTGCACACCTTCTGTTGCAACTTGTTTCTATCTTTTCTTATCTTCACCATTATCTACGGGTGCCTCTTCTCCCATTGATGTTGAGGTCTCATCCTTGACCCCTCCAATGAAGTCTCTCACTACTTCTTTCCATTCCTTATCTGCGGGCTTTCTTCTTGCCTTTCCTCTTTGGTTCTCCCAAGGCTTGTTCTCAACCTTCTTTACACCTGTATTCACAACTTCAAACAAATCATCAGAAAATAAATCAAGAGATCAAGATGTCTCCTCCGATGCCTCCTTCATGGACACCTTCTTCTCTTCTTTTTCTGGTGCTCCTTGCTGCACCTTCTCTTTTCTCCTTTTATTACTTTCATCCAAGTCTCCTGCAATGAGAACTTTCTTCTTCTCTCCTTGTCTGCTTTCTGCAGTCACAACCTTATCAGGAAAATAAATCTTTTCCAAGATTTCCATTCTTCTCACAATCTCTTCCAATCCCTCTTGGTACTTCCTGCTTTCTACTTCATCCCAATATCTTTCCCAAAATGGGATTATGATAGGTCTCTTTACACTAATGCCCATTCCTCTTACTGTTACAAATCCACAAAATCTACTCAAACTGCAAGTGCAAACTGCCTCTTTTTTGGTGATCAGTTCACACAACAACACATGTTACTGCTGCAACAGAATCTCACACTTTCCACAACTATCCTCTACCCAACAAGATCTGGAAGATGTATCTCTCAGAACCCCCTCTACCCACTCTCTCTTAGTAGAGGAAGTCATACACCTTCTACCCAGTTTATCTCTACTGGAGGATAGTAGTTACAAGCCCTTGCGCATACCTGCAACAACAATGCACTCATGTCTATGACTAACACCTCTTTCACAACTCTATCAACTTTCCCATTTCTCCTTTTTCAGCACACCTTTCACCATGCCAATAATCTTCTTCCTCTATCAATCAAACTGCAACATACATTAGACTCAATATCCATCAAAATCAAGGACGCACACAGTGCTTGCTGCCCAGATCTTTGGGACTCTAGGTTCCTTCAGCCACCTGTTAACTCTCCAAACATACACCCACATCAAACTTTTATCACCCAGATCTTTTTGGGCTCTATTTTTCTTCACCACAACCTATCAAAACATCAACACATATATTCTTAAGAACACAACTGACTCTTTACCCAAGCATTTCTTTACAACTCTCCACTTCTCTTCCCAGACCTTTTCTAAGATCTGATACCAATCTAATGGCACAAGGTTAGAGATCTCATGCACGATGACACGGTTTCCAATGACACATGCACATGCTCTCAATCTTTTTAAATAACTGCCTATCTAGTCACAATTCACAAACCCAACTTGCAGAAATCATATGCAAGAGATATGCAAAAAATGACATGAAATTCAAAAATAAGAGTGATAGGAGGTTAGGCAAGCATCTGCTCAAATTTAAACAATCCAATACAAATGACGGGAAGAATAGATTTATAGTAGAAAAATATTATGATAAGAAACCCAATTTAGAAGTTATGTTAATTTCAAAAACAAACATTACATCACTACCATTTGGCCTATATGAAACATCAAACTAATCTACTTCCTGAAAATTGTCTCTCCTCAGAACCATCGGCTTCTCTTGGATTTCACCCTCAGCCTCTAGACTATCGGCCTTCTCTTTCCTTCAGCTCAAATCAGACCCCCTCTTCATGGCTATGAATGCCTTCAAATATCACTTCCTTCGTTTTAAAGTCTACAACAGAAAATAATAACTTCAAGACCATCGCTGGTAGAGAGACTAATGTCGAAAACATCCCCATAATGCCCACGACCTACAGAGATTTCTAGAATGAAACTGTTGATCCAAAGACGCCTTGATGATACATGCAAATAACTGTCACAATGAAATGGTTGACGCCAGGCAAAATAAGGAAGGAATAAAGACAAAGACTTAAATGATTTGCCCCTCAGAAACTACTGGCTATTTCTAATTTTGGTTTGCATGATTTGAGGCATTTTCAGATCCTCTTGCCTTAGAAATAGTAGAATAAAAGCAAAGCTTTGCTGGCTTTTGCCAGCTATCCAGAACCGCTAGTCTATGATTCCTGTACGAGCTATCCAATAAGTAGATTATTTGCTCAGAGAAACGGTCGACAGAAAGATGGGTGACAGGACGTTCATTAAGGCAAAGCAACAGGAAGCTGTGACAAATGCAGAAAACAAGACCCAACTTATAACAAACAAAAGAAAATCAAAACATCGAAAGCAAAATAAAACTAAAAACTTGAAAGAGGCAAGATGCCCCTGCATCACATTTTTGCTTACTTGCTGAAGGGACACATAGTCTGTATCAATATTATTTGTTTTTCATCATCCACCAACTAGGTAGAAGCACTAGAAGAAGGTAAACAATAAATAAAGAGAGGAGAACAAGTGCCTTAGGGTCATCATGTAGGAAGGTGCCCACAGGTCACCAACATCAATGCTAGGCCCCTAGGACACAACACACAACAATGAAAATAGAGGAGAGGAGAAATATAGAAGAATGATGATACAAATAGAAGAAGGTTCACAAAAGAGGTGGTCTCCTGATATCCTTGACCTTACAAGAGTATCAAGGGTCATCCAAGGAGGCTTAAACAACATATAACACATCATGGGGGAAAGACAACACAGAGGTAAAAGGTTAGAAATACTTACCTGTAATCACAATCGAGCTATCGGTTGTCCTCAATCTTGATCTTTATCTCAATGTTTAAAGCTTTATCTCTCCTTATTTCTTCCACATTATCATGAGTTTGTGAGGAGACCCTTGTAGGAAATTTATCTATTAATGATGGTGTAGAAGGTGTCTCATGATTTTCTATATCAATTAAACGGGGTGATGTAGGGGCTTTAACGATACCCATTTTAGTCGAGTGAGGTTGCGAAGGAACCTGAAAAGTGCCCATTTTAGTCGAGTGAGGTTGCGAAGGAACCTGAAAAGTGCCCATTTTAGTTCATATGATATATTTGTTGTTGCTTTCCAAAATTTGAGTAGTACCCAAGGTATGTGAATGTTCAGGTAAGGGTGCATGATTTGTTTCTTTGTTTAAAATGTAGTTGAGAAGTGTTTGAAGACCTGTTGGTAAATCTTGAGTGCCAAAATGTTCACATAGAGAATCTGCATCATCTAGTGCTTCATCCTAGATAGGAAGAGAAGGAAGGGATGTCAGAGTGGTGTTAAGGAATGTGTCAATGATGTCTTCATCTTGTGCCAAAATATCCTCACCTAGTGGTGTTATGTTGGGACAAGTCTTTTGATTAGATGAATCTCCTAGGGCTATGTCAGTTTCATAAGTCTTAGAAAGAATGTCCATTATGTCATCATGAAATGAAGGGAGGGAAGGAAGGACATTTTCATTGGTACTTTCCTCTTGATTGTTTGCAGCTATGAAATTAGTGAGATTTTCTAATATTGATAGGAAAATACCCACGATAGTGACAAAGCTTTCAAAATATGATTTTGAACGAAGAATATCACAAGTAGTGCTCTTAGACATGTCGATACCATAGATGTATGCTATTTAATGCAATACTTGAGGGCACTTATCAGTGAATTTGTAGAAATTATCAATATTTACAATGTATTCAAATAGATCTTCCAAAGATGCATGATGAGAAGGATCCATGATATATGCAATGACCTAAAATGCTTGATTTTTTACTTTTTTCACAATTTTTCAATTAAAATCACTAAAAGAAGAGGTGTTGTGAAGAATTTTAAGAGGGGCATCGAATAATAAGCTCAATATCAATTTAATAATGCAGAAATATCCTTCACAACACACCTATACTGCAAATCTAGAGTGATGACAAGGCAAATTCTAGTGAAAATGCAAGGTTTTCAAACCCTAGACATGAATTTTTGCAAAAAGGACATTATGATGCAACACTACAATTAGAAATCAGTCCTAAATGAGTGTTTAAAAGAGTAGTAAAATCCGAAGCAAGATTTTAACTAAAAACCCTAGCTAATGCACAAACTAGGTTTTATGAAAAATGCACAATTTCAAGCAATTTCCAACAATTTAAGCATGAAAATGCATTGTAAATGATTAATTAATGATGAATTTATGTAATTTAAATCAGATCTAAAGAAAATAACATAAATGAAATGAAATTAATGCAAATTATTTCAAAATGCAAGCCTAAGATGCCATTTTTTTTTCAAAATTTTCAATTTGTTTTGTAAATTTTCAAATGCAATAAAATAAATGAATGCAAATCTAAAGTACAACACTCAACAAGGTGCAAATTCAAATAAACATGGGTTCACCAAAATGTTTTATAGAAAAAGGGGGAAAAGTGATAAATGAGTTAAATCCTCCTTTCACTACAAACATTCAAGGACATATCAACTGAGTTGAATCACACTTTTACAAGAGGATTCACCTACAAGTTAGGCTATCACTTGGAATAGTCTGCAAATTCAGAGATTGTCAATTAATGTGTTAATTTAATGCTCAAGTATGCTAAAAACCCTAATTATGTAAAATCAGAAGTAAACTAATAAATCACGACAAATGCTTGCAAACTAAGATAGTAGACAGAGATTAGTTACTGACTATTTTTCAAAGTTTGTGATGCGAAATGTTTGGGGACAATGCCCTAGGTACCCAAGTCTAAGGTACAGTTTTCTTTAGGGAATACGGGGCTCCTTTTGGTATTGATAATCACTGTTCTATATGTTTCTGTCACGACAGATGCGAAGGACACTGGCCTAGGCACCCTAGTCCAAGGCAGGATTATTTTTGGGATGTTGGAGCTTCTTTATATGTAGATCATCACCATCACAGAGATTCCTATGTCTGCAACCTTAGAGGACATTTCCCTACGCGCCCATGTCTTGAAAGTGCTCCTAACTGCTTCTTTCTGTCAGATCCAGAATCCTTATCTTCTGTAACCTTCCTCTGTAACTCCACTCTGCAAAATTTGATACCTATAACCTACAATCACAAGGAGTGTGGTTGGGGGTTGTGGTGTTTAGAGGCTTGCCTCAGTCAAGCCCAGGAAGGACATTCAAGTCTTTCAAACACCGTTGTGAGATAAAGAGTGTGTATCCCTATGGGATAGAGACAAAAACAAATTGATAAATGATTCAAACACAAATAGATATCACCTCGGAAGTGTAGCTTTCATGTGATGAAAATCCTTCAATCACATCAGAAGATGAAGCTAAATCTGCAATTAAAAAACACAACAACAATGCTCTGCTCTGCAATAATGAATATCTTAAATGCTCTAAAATCATAAGTTTTCCAAAAGTTCATAATCATGTTCTAGTTTACAAATGAAACCCTAAACATGCTTATATATGCAACAACAGACATTCGCACTAAGAATTTCGTAATTCAAACTTAAGATGTCGACATGAGACCTAATTAACGGTCACAAAACTGACATTCAAATTTGGGACCTACCTGAAATAGGGTAGGACAAGGGCATGATCGCCTATGTCCATAAGTCCTATTCCAAGGCAGGGATAAGTACAACAATGTCCCTTATGCCCCATGTGACATGGGTTTTAGGCCATTTTCTTCCGGGAGTCAAAATGAACATGTAAGATGCAAAACAAGGGGTATGGGAGCTAAACCTAGGAGGGAAAAAGTCCAGAGACACATTTTCTGACATAACACTTCCAAACAAATTCTAGCATTGCCACATATTTCACTCTTAGGTTCATCTTCAAATGGTATCAAAGTGATCTTCTTTTCATTAGATACTATAGTGTAGGTATTCTTTCTTCCATCATGTATAGCTTTTCTATCATACTGCCATGGTCTACCCAACAATATATGACATACATCCATCGACATAATATCACACAATACTTCATCATGATAAGATCTAATATGAAATTTTAGCAAAAATTGTTCACTCACCAGTACCTTGTGTTCATCCTGAATCCATGCTATCTTGTAGGGCTTAGGGTGTTTCAATCTCTCTAGGTTCAGCTTAGTCACCATCTCCTCTGAAACCAAATTACAAGTGCTACCACTATCAATGATAACCTTACAACATTTACCTCTTAATTTGCATCTGGTCTGGAACAAAATTTTCCTCTACAGTGGTTTCTCAGTTGTCTCTGCTTGAAATAGTTCTCTCCTCATGACTAATGATTCTCCCTTCTCTAGTTTTCCAATTGAATTAGGCAATCTAATAGGTTCTTCTTCTACACAAGTTGTTCTCGTATTGTTCTCTATCCACTTGCTTGTACTTTCTTGATAACATTTAAATGCTTTGTGTCCTTCACCTCCGCACTTAAAATAAGTTCCTCTGAATGTTTTCTTGTCAAATCCTCTTTATTCTCTTTTGTATCCTTCACTCCGGTAAGAAATAGGGTTTCCTCGACGGTAGAAAATTTTGTCATCTCTCTGGTATGAACTGTTATCTCTATCTTCCTTCTTGAATGGGCTATCTTGTTTATTCTACTCTACATATGATCTTTCCCCTCTCGAATATATTCTACCTCTTTGAAATTTACCTCCGCTACCTCTCTGTCTCTGTTCATGCTTCTTGTTCAACTTTTCTTGAACTTTCAGGGCAAACTGATATGCTTCTTCTATTGTTGTCATCCTTACCAAACTTAGTTCTTCTTGAATGTTCAATCTCAGTCCCTTGATGTATCTTGCCACTTTCTCCTTGATTTCTTCACTATGTCATGTCCTTATGATCATCTTATGAAATTCCTCAGTATACTCTTTCATAGATTTCTCCTTTTGCTTCAGGTTTTACAATCTCTTCAACAGTTCCAACTCATGGTCAGCAGGTATAAACCGATTCTTCAACTTTATCATCATCCTATCCCATTTTGTGATCTTTTCTTTTCCTCTTCTATTTCTATCCAAATGAACTTCTTTCCACCAAATAGCAGCATGTCCTTTCAACTTAGTCTTCACAAATCTCACCTTCTCTAGATCTTCAATTTCCTCATTTTCAAAGTATTCTTCCAAATCATTTATCCAGTCAATCAATTCCTCCGGATTCAAATTTCTAGTATAATTTGGTACTTCCACTCTAGGTATCTTTCTAATCTTTGAAATAGCTCTCAACATCTTCACTTGATCTATTTCTTCTTCTTCTTCTAGGGTTTCCTCATTTTGATTAGCGGATTGAAATTCTTCATCATCACTTTCAACATTAGGTCAAGGTGTTAGTCCTCTTCTTTGGTCTTCTTCAACATCATCCAATCGAACCTTCATTATTTTCATCATCTCCATCATTTCGTCCATTCTTCTAGCCATAGTGCCTATAATAGGTATCTCCTCAATGACATCTTCCTAGGATCCAAGTGCAACTACCTCTAATTCGGCGATCTGGATACAAGGTATCAATTATCTCACACTCGACGATTTGTTGACAAGCACAAGTAGACTACCTCAGTTCGGTAATCTGCTTCACCACAAGATCTTACAGAATGCCTTCACAACTTCACTCCCAAAGGATTCAAAACTTCACTCTAATACCACTTGGTGCAGTCATGATCAGAGGGTTCACATAATGAACTCTCCAGGCTGTGCAACAAGAGTAAACACAATGGAAACAACTCAAATATAGAATGCAATAAATGATTCAAATGATCAATATATCATATAATCAGAATGCTCATATGCTAGCAACATGCGGGCTTACAATCTAGGGCTCACAGGCTTGAAGTTCAGATTACAACTAATATGCAAGATATGGCAATGAAGCATCTTCCAGAACAAAATATCTAATCTAATCTATTTTAATTGCTAACAGACTCCCTAATGTAGCCTAGAGATCTATATATATCATCTCCAAGCTCAAGAGGTCCTCCGCGTCGGTCATTGAAGGTTACAAACTCCAATGAAGAGGTGTAACGTGTAGAACAAATAGGTCAGCCTTAAACAACTGGCACTCCTCTTCGAATGAATGGAACTTGGTGCGGAGCCCAAGGAAGGTCTATGTGATCATTATGTGCCATGTGATATTCTTCATTTAGTTCTACAAGTCATGGAAGTGCTCCACAAACCTTCTCCTTTAGCTAACTGTCTGAATGCTCTGTTCTGTGAAAACAGGTGATCTTCTGATAGCGATAAATTTTAGTAGACATGTCCAAATGACCTAAAATTTGGATATGATGTGGATGATGATGTCTAGATTCTTAGTCTTATTCCATGAGATCTGAAATGAAAATGTGGCAGAATGCGGCACAAAATGCTGAAACTGCTACTGACTGAACTAAACTGAACTAGAAAATGAAAGAAAACAAAAGGAATGCAAATGTTTTTGGTTGATGCAAGATTGCTCTGCAACCTAGGATGCTCCTGCATTAAAGGTTTGGCATTGGGAATGTGAAAGGTTATGTGGTAAAATGTTGTCATGAAGGAAAGTATAAATCTCATTGTACCAAGGTATATCAGGACCAACAAGTTCGCATATAAAATTTCAATCTCTGGAACATCAAAAGCAGGAATGTAAAGTTTCTCAACCAAAAATTCTGAATGTGGACTACTAGATGGAATATCAATTAAGGAACCCATAGTTGCCATGGCATCAATAGATTTGTTATTTATTCTTAGAATCTGTTCAAACTATATCCATGAGAATGATTGCTTGAATGTGTCAACCAATTTTTTATATGGAAGTAACTTATCATCTTTTGTTTGATACTCATCATTGACTTGTATGACAATTCAAGAGTTACCATAGACTTCAAGTACTTTGATATTCCATTGAATAACCATTCTTAGCTCTTTGATAAGTGCTTCATATTCTACAATGTTATTTGTGTAAGGAAACATGATACTATAAGATTTGGTATAAGATCTCTTTGTGGTGTGACAAAAATGATCCCTGATCCTGAACCATGATATGTGAAAGAGCCATCAAAGTATAGCTTCCAATTTTAAGGGGAGTTAATAATAAAGATTGATTCATCTAGAAATTTTGAAACAAGTGGATGATCGACTTCAATAGGCGCTTCTGTCAATTGATCAGCAATAACTTGTCCTTTTATAGCCTTTCTATTAACATATTCAATGTCAAATTCACTTAAAATTATGATCCAATTTGTCATACGTCCTATAGATAAAAGAAACTTTAGTGGGTCAACTTTTGAGATGAGCTTAGTCTGATGATTGATCATATAATGTCAAAGTTTTTGTGAAGCTAAGATAATGACAAGACATGCCTTCTCAATAGGTGTGTAATTTAGCTCATAGCCCACTAGAGTGCGACTAATGTAATTGTAATCTATGGAGTCAAAATGAAGTTGAAATATAAATCAAATGCAAAACACAAATGATACCTTCACATGACCCACAAATCCAAGGGTGGAAGGAGTTGCACCCAAGCTCCTTAGATTTTACCCAATTTGATTGAAATGTGGATTGCCCAAATGCATTCAACACAATGTAGACAAGAGATTGGATGATGGATTGATAGATTAGATGGAATGGCTAGAGTGATTTTGGCATTATGATGTTGGGATGAGAGGATTTTGGAGAGATTTTGGCAGAGTTTAGATGCAAGAATAAGCCCTTCTCAATGGATTGGGTGAGGGTTTCACTTATAGATTTTTGAAAAGAGGATGGAGGGTGAGGATCAAAAGATGAGATCAAGGGTTAGAAATGAATGAGAGTTAGGGTTAGGATTGAAGCCATAGCCTTGTGACAAGTATCACAAGGGGAGTGGATAAGAGAGATCAAGGGTTGAAGCTTGGTCAATGGGATTGGAGGGCTCTCATTATTTGTGAATTTTAAATTCACATGGGGAAAGGTGTGGAGGACAAAAATAAATTAAAGATTTATTTTTGGGAAGAGTGGATATGACAAGTGAATTTTTAATTCAACTCATGGGGGAGTGTGAATTAAAAATTCACTTTTATGTGGAGATGTGAAGATGTACTCTTACATGTGTAAGAGGGTGATAAATGAGGGGTAAGGACGATTTGACCCTTTGAATAAAAGATTGATTTTTATTCAAAGGTGTGTGGGAGGATGGGCTAAGCAAGGTTAATTAAGTATTTAGCTTAATTAACCTAGGTCTAGGGGCTAGGTAGGCTAGGGTAGATTGATTAGTAGGATAGATTAATTAGATAAGAATGATTTATCTAATTAATAGGGATTAGGGAGATGGACAAATCAGCTAAATAAATATTAGAAATATTTATTTAATTGATGAGGATAGTGTTGTGAGGTATAGTGACAAATTAAATGAATTAATTGATCACAAGGGATAGGCAGATGGTTAGGGATAAATTAATTAAATAAAATAAATTTATTTAATTAATAGGAGGGATAAATTAGTTTAGAGAGATGAGAAATTGGTTTGCAGAGCAAGTCAATTTTAGGTGTCTACATATTCCCTTCTTTGAGATGGTGTTGCGGCTAAGTAACATCATTTCAAAGAAGTTAAAACATAGAGTTGGATTGGATAGAAAAAAGATTTTGGCTTAGAAGAATAGGGTAAGGTTTGGGGATAATTGGTAAGGGTGATGCCCCCTCGAGAGGATAGGCGGGTTGCAAGAACACGGTTGTGCTCTCGAAATGAATGGAAGAGATTGGTAGAAGTGGTTGGAGGATAAGGGGCGAGATGAAAGTGTGATAATGTTGGGAGATTGATTGGTGGATGATCATTGTGGTGAAAATGATTTAGAGCAATCCTAGGTTTGATATAGTAAAGTGGATATTTTCACCAAGGTATAGAAGACCAGGGTGATGATGTTTATCCAACATTTGCATGGACTAGACACTCAGACAAAGGGATGATCTCATGCATGCCCAAGATAGTACAACCTTGTATAGATGAGGGAAGGGGACTCATAGCATAAGCCCTTAGTACACAAAAAGTATGATGAACCTTAGATGCATAAGGAGATCAATATGCTAGAACCGACCCTATGATCCACAAGATATGAATACTAGCTTGGAGTAATGAGACCAACCCACAAGCACAACATACAAAAGCAAGACTATGCCCCATTCAAGATGTTTTTGCCACATACCATGATATAGTGAGATCAAAGTAGCTTTGATGTGATCTTCGAATAGGACAAAAGATAAAAATAAAAAATGAAAAGACCAATGAACCAAACAAGTAACCATTGTATCTCTTGCCAAGATGGATGATGATTGATAGATTCTGCCTATCGTAGGAATGATATATCCTAAGGCAGGAATCGATGGATGATTGGATCATGCTTAGTTGATTTTGTAAGATTGGCTCAAGATATGATGGTGACAAGTTGTGGTTGATGCTGATTTGATAGTTGATGATTTTGATTAAGGGATGATGCTTTGATAAGTGATGCGATGCTTGGATCTAGTGTAAGCTCACCAAGTTGGATGGGTGCATCTTATGCACCTAAGTACTGGAAACTTCCTGCGTATTCCAGACTGCCTACATACCCTGTATCCACGGGATCAAGGCACATTAAGATGCAGGTGGTGATGATATGTAGTTCTGATTTGTGATGGTGATGTGGGATGATTGAGGATAGGTGTGATGATGTTGGAAGATGATTTGTTAGATGATTTGAGTGATTTTGAGGATGTTGGAAGATGATGAGATGTTGATGGAATGATGTTGATTTTGTGATGGATATTTTTAGGATTTTATGGGTATTTTGATTTTTTTTGATTTTTGTGATTTTGGAAAGGGAATGATTTATTATGATGGTTGCATTGGATTTCGTTTGGATAGCCTTTGTGCTAAATACCAATGACAAGGGAACACCAAGTCTAGAGGTGAAGGTGATGGGGTTGGATAGGGGGATTGGCGATGAAAGGATAATGGATATGAGATTTGATAAATGGATAGATACATGTGGATAAGGGATATGATGGGGGATAAAGGATCGGGTAGGGATTCATGATAGATGGATGGGGGGTTTTAGGATTTTCTCCAAGGGCTAGGTTACAAGGAATCATATGCCCCAATGCTTAGAATTTTGCATGATGGGTTCATGTTTGAATGGATGGACTTTGCAGTAGATGGATGGAGGATATGCTTGAATAGGGAGTATGCCAAGAGGTCTCCAAAGCATGTTTTTTTTGATATTTTGCCCCTTGTCTTTATCAAGATCTAAGGTGGGAGATGGTAAAAGCAAGATATAATGGATAGGATGGATGGGAAATGATAGGATAAATAGGGGATGGTGGATAGGAATATGATAGGATAAGGATAAGACAATGGATAAGATGTGCAAAGGATATTATGGATGTGGATGAAGGATATGGTTTTGTCCCCAAGTGTAGGGATACAAAATGGATGGAGAAAGGATTACGCATGACGCCCACAAGGGGTTTTCATCATGGTACTTGCCCAAGGTGCCACAAGGAGTGGTTTTCACCATTGGACGGATTTTTTCTCTTTACTATTTTCTTGATTTTTTGATTTTTTTTTGCTTTTTTGATGGAATGGGGACTCTAGCGTCTGTTTTCATAGCAAGGTGAAGATGGTCCCATGTTGGACAACATTATGAATGATGATTGCCTAGATGTTGGTAGATAGGAGGAGATGGAATGTATGGTGGGTAGTGGATTATGTAGATTATGATGTGGATTATGTGAAAGCATGGACCATAGGAATGTGATGGGGAAGATATGTAGGATAGTGGATGAAAGATGGAGAGATGGGGGTATGATGGAATGTCAAGTGGTGGAGGGGAACCAAGACCAACAGTTGCACACACCATTTTGGATTTGGAAGCTTGTACTTTGGATGTGGAGTTGGGAGTAATGGGGATCGGGATGGGGAATTTTTGGATAGTCAATTTGGGGTTTTAGGGACCCAAATAGACTTAGGATTTATGGGATTTTTAGATGGGAAGCAAGATGTTTGGGAGTTTGGAGTGGATTGGGATGTAGATGCCTCATTAGAGTTTGGTGCTTTTTGTTTAGGGACCCACACCATTTTTGTTTTTGCTTTTTCTTGTGATGGTGTGGGATTTGATAGCCTTTTGGGTTTTAAATTTTGCTTGGAAGGGATAACATCTTTAGGCTTTTGTGCTTTATGAGTCAAGGCATTCAAATTTTTGAATCCCATGGATTTGGGGGAAGCTTCATATTTGAAAGATGTGTGCTTTTGTTGGTCTTGATTGGGAAATTTAGGGGGTTTATGGGTGGAGGGGTAAAAAGTGGATTTATGGATAAATGAATGAGGGGATTTGAGGATAGGGATGTTTGGGAGGATGGGAGGATAAGAGGATTTGTGGATAGGGATGTTGGGAGTTGGTAGGATAGGAGGTAAAGTGGATTTATTAGGAATATTTGGAGTTGGAAGTAGTGGAGGTAAATTGGATTTAATAGGAATATTTGGAGTTGGAAGTAGTGGAGGTAAATTTGATGGAGGAAAATGGATGGTCACATGCTTTTGCAAATAATAGGATGATGGAGGGGGGATGGCGACATATGCTTTGGGGGTGTGATGAGATGCACCATGTTTGGGATTCGATGAATGGATTTTGGAAGGTGTGTGGGTGGTACCAACATGTTTAGATTGTTTTTCTTGGGGTGTATAGCCAAGGCCATGCGAGGATGGATGGAATGTGGTGTGGATGGGCTCCAAGATGCCTTGTTCATGAAGGCCTAAGCCTTTTCCTTGATAGTTCATGTGTTGGAGCATGCGACATGCAATGGGATGTTTGGTGCTTTGGAAACAAGACGCGAGTCTATTATTTGTTGGAAGAGGATAGGTGGTGGATGGAAGTTGTTCACCTCCTATGACAGAGTCACCACGGATGAAGGTGCTTTTTCCAAGTGAATAGGAGGATGGATTTGGGATGAGATTGGTTTATGGAGGTAAAGGATTAATGGGGGATGGTGAAGGGGTGGTAGAAGATGGTGTGAGATCAATAAGTTGATCAATAAATGGGAAGGGATCAGGGATGGGATTAGATGGGATGGTTAGATCTTGATTAGGAGAAGGGGTTGATGTTTCAACATGCTTTGGATTTGATTCTTGACATAGCTCATGTGTTTGGATAGAAGTGGAAGTAACTTGGATAGATGTGGTGGGTGCTTGGATGGATGTGATAGGTGTTTGTATGGATGCGATAGGTGCTTGACTTATGTGTTCTTGAACATGGCTACATGATGGTTCTTGACTTATGATAGGGGGTTGTTCAAGAGATTTGGTGGATGTTGGATTGCATGAGGGTGTGTGATTCCTTGCTAATAGCCAATGGACGGTATCCTTCATGAGTGTATGGGTTGATGAACAATATAGTAGATGGATAATGATGGTGGTTGGTGTGGGATTAGGATTGGGATTGGATAGGTGGGTGATGGGATTAGGTAATGATGGTTCTTGGATGGGTTCAAGGGTAGGTGTTGGACTAGATAGTGGTGTTGGAGGGGTGGAGGATTTGGGGGATTCCTTTGCTTTGCTTGGTGATGTTCTTTGGAGGAAATCCCACAAGGATTCTTTGGATGTCGTGAGCTTAGGATTTGGAAGATTTGATGGTGGATTAGGTGTATGTGTGATAGGGGTTAGTGGATTGGGAGAGACATAGGGTGATGGATTAAGATTGGAGGAACATTGTGTTGGGGGGTTGGGATTGATGGATTGTAAGGTAGGTAGGGTGATGGATTAAGGTTGATAAGGTTGGGGGGATATTGTGATGGGAGGGTTGGAGGATGGGGATTGGGGATTTGCTTGGGGAAATAGTTGTTGATATAAGGTTTAGATTTCGGGGATAAAGTGTGATAGATTGGTGTTCCCTTGGTCAAAGTAAGCATGACAAAGGTTGGGGGATGGATAAGTTGGAGGTATTGATTGGTTGGATAGGTACGGTGGCATGGATGTGTAAGGGGATGGAGATTGATATGAGGGTAAAGGTTGATGTGATGAAGGTTGATATGATGGAAGTTGGTATGAGGTTGAAGGTTGATATGAGGTTGATGGAGTGGATATGTAAGATGTAGGTTGGTATGAAGGTTGAAAGAATGAAGATTGATATGATGTGGATGGGGATGATGTGTAGGATGTTTGTTGATATTATGAAGGTTGGGTAGGGGCTTGGGATTCTCTAATGATGAGGTGTGCTAAGGGTATATCCTTAATGTCATTTTTTCATTTTTCCTTAGCATTAGGATCCATGTTCTCATAGACTTTTCTAAGTCTTTGTAAGTGTTGCATTGCTTCATAAGGATCCACTTTGTGGGAGAGATATGAGATGAAATGGAGGATAATGGATGATTGTGATGTTGGGAATCAAATTTCAAGACCTTAGGATGATTTGATTTTCTTCAAAGGATGGATGATTCTCTATACTTAAGGTGGACTAATGACACTTAAGTAATAGAATTGATTTGGTTGATTTGATTGGATGATCAATTAAGGTCTTGATTTTTTTGATTGGGTTGTTTTGGATTTGGAGTTTGATAGTGATGTTGGGGGACTTGGATGTTGATTGGGATCGATGTTGATATGATGTGATGATGACTTGGATATGATTAGGGTGTGATATGGAATGATTAGGGATGATTAGGATAATGATTAGGATGATGTTGATGGGATGAGGATGAATGATGAAGATGTGACTAGGATGTGCTTAGGGATGATTGGGATTGAGGTTGATTTGGCAAGAATGGAGATAATGATGATGTGTAATGATTAGAATGATGTTGTTTGGATAATGATTTGGATAGAATGATGATGAATTGATGATGTAGTGTGACAAGGATATGATTAGGATTGATTTAGGATGACTTGGATGTGATTAGGAATGAAGTGGCTGAAAAATGGGTGAATGTGATTGGATTTGAATGTGTTGAATGACTTCTCTTATGTGTTTGGTGTTTAGCTTGATTTGGCAATGTTTACTCAACTGATCACACATGTACAAACATGATTCACTCACGCAAGACACATAAGCAATTTTGGATTTTGAATTTGAAGAATATGATGATGAATAAACAAGCACATGTGGAAGACACATCAACAAGCCCTAATGTCTAGTTTGAAATAGGGTATGGCCAATTAGGTTTGGGCTATGTTTATACGAGGTTGACTAGGAATTGAAAGTGAAATCCTGTCACACAGCTGGGAGAAGGGGGTAACCCACCCTTCACCTTCACTTCCCAAAGGTAGAAAGTTCTTTGGGGCTTAGCCAAGAGTGACAAGATTTTGATTTCAATGAGGGTGTCTTTCGATTCAGCCTCGAATGAGGTCGTCCCTAGGGGTGATGAAATCCCCTAGTAGGCCTCCTAGGAAAGGGTAAACAAAAGTGAATCAAGTGAGGTGTTTTTGATCTCAAAGATCACCTTGCGGTGCGAGGAGAGAGCATACACACGCACACTTGATTCACACTTGCAGTGGTTAATTGACCCTTAAAAAATCAAAATGTGAGGAAGAAAAGTCAAGCAATGGTTCTTTTTTAAAGTCCAAAGTCCAAATGTGATAGAAGACACTGATTTTTTTTTAAGCCCAAGTTTGATATGTGATGAAGACAAATGTTCATTTTAGAAGCCCAAATCGAAGTGTGTTTGCAAACAATAATTCATTTTATAGCCCAAATTTAATTGTGTATGCAAACAAGATTATGATGAAATGAGAAATAGAATGAGTGCACCTGATTATTTTTCTATCCAAGCTGCTGTATATGTTGTTCCTGATGTTGTTTTTCAGCCCCGTAAGATCACCTGCAAGTCACTAGAACGAAAATGAAGCAAGTAGACTAGCCAAAATGATTGTTATGCAAAAATCAAGAATCTGATAAATCTGATGCAAAATTAATTGATATAGAGAAAATAAGTGCATAAACAGATTCTAGACAAAATTCTATGCAATTTGAAAAAAAAATTCGCTGAAAAAGGATCAAATTTGCAAAAGATATGAGCATTTAAGTTTTCATGCATGTTTGACTTTGAATGCGAAAAAAATTGATAAAATGGTATAGTCACCTGATAAAATCACCATCATTGCGAAGTGCTCTGAATCCTCTTTCCAACGCCACCAATTTTGTGTCATTTTGTTACTGTATGCAAAAGTTGTGAAAATTTGAAAAAAATAGCCTCCTTTGGCATGTAGGAGGCACTAGAGGTTGGCTGACTACTGGATTTAACTGCTAGCAGTTTGAAAAGAAAGTAGTCACATGTACTTAGACTCCAGCGGTCATGGTTTACCTGACAATTAAAGTTAAAGGCTAAAAATTTCAGAAATCTTGGTCACATGTGATTGTTAAGACCCTGGCGGCTATCTCCGGCGGTTAAGGTTAAGATTTCATTCATATGACCATGGCCAGAGTAAAATCAACAATAAAAAAAGAAATTAAAGAAAAAGGTAAAGGGTCCGATGGACAACCCCCCGGTCTCCTGTCCCAGTCACCCACGTGACCGCAACTTGAATGGGCGCTGAAGTTTGAAAATTAAATTTTGATTTAGATTGGCACTGAAGGTGGACGGAGTGACGGTTTAGGGTTAGGTCATCTGCTAAGCTGTTTGAGGGCAGAGGTCGGCCAAACATTTCAATGCAGGCAGTCCTGGTTAGGGCACACGCAGGGGTAGAGATTTGGGAGCGGCGAGCGGTGGTGGGGATGTAAGGTCGAAAGTGGCAGAGGAGATCTTGGGCGCAGGGTTTGGATGCCAGTCGACGGGTCGGTGGATGGTTAGTAGCTTGGCAGGAGATGCAAGTGGTGGTGTTTAGGCGGGGAGTAGGCAGCGACGGAGGTGTTGGAAGCAGTGGTTGGGGTAAATGGTTTGTGGTCGAACTGCGCAACAACGAGCGGTGGTGGAGGATATGACCACTAGCAGCGGCGACTTTGGTCAGTGGAGAGTGAAAATCAGGCGGTGGCGGAGATAAGATGGTGGCGACAGGTATGAGGGTGTCGACGGGAGGAACGATGACTGCATGGTGGTGGCGACCAGGCAGCATTTGGAGGCGACAGGGTTAGCAGGGGTGTCAACCTAGAGAGACTGGTGACGGCTACGATGGGGATTGGGAGCAGCGACGGGGAGCTGGTGGTGACGACCCTCGAATCTTGGGTGGCGATAGGGCAGAAGGTGGTGGAGAGGAGTTTGGGTAGCGGTTTGGGGGTTTTTAGCAGAGGCGAAGGTGGTTTTCCAACGGGTGGCGATGGGGATGTTATGGAAACTACTTCACATCAACATTTGAAACCTGCAACTCAAATACCTCCAAACACAGAAAAACTACGATGATAGAAGACAGACAGTGTAGAGATTAGTATGGTAGGGGGTCACAGATTCGTGCGGTACGGATCCGTACGGTAAGGCCTGTGGCCCTAAAAAAATTTGATTTTTTAAAAAAAATTTCAGTCACGCAACATAGTGAAGTTTACTGTCAAAAAACTCAGAAACAATGTCCTGATCGCGATGGTGGGATTAGTTTCTGCCCAAGATGCAACCTGCAACAGTTTACCCACAAAACTTGCAAAACTTCACAAAAACTAGGGTTAGAAAATGAAGATTTTGACAACAAAACCTGCAAAAACTGACGATTAGATCCAAGACCGGGTGTGCCAAATGTGATCTATGAATCAAAATGAAGTTGAGATATAAATCAAATGCAAAACATAAATGATACCTTCACATGACCCACAAATCCAAGGGTGGAAGGAGTTGCACCCAAGCTCCTTAGATTTTACCCAATTTGATTGAAATGTGGATTGCCCAAATGCATTCAACACAATGTAGACAAGAGATTGGATGATGGATTGATAGATTAGATGGAATGGCTAGAGTGATTTTGGCACTATGATGTTGGGATGAGAGGATTTTGGAGAGATTTTGGCAGAGTTTGGATGCAAGATGAAGTCTCCTTCCAAATGGCTTAGAGAAGGGTCTCATTTATAGATTTCTAAAAAGGGGATGGAGGGTGAGGATCAAGAGTTGAGATCAAGGGCTAGAAATGAATGAGAGTTAGGGTTAGGATTGAAGCCATAGCCTTGTGACAAGTGTCACAAGGGGAGTGGATGAGAGAAATCAAGGGTTAAGATTTGGTCAATGGATTGGAGGGCTCTCATTATTTGTAAATTTTAAATTCACATGGGGAAAGGTGTGGAGGACAAAAATGAATTAAAGATTCATTTTTGGGAAGAGTGGATATGACAAGTGAATTTTTAATTCAACTCATGGGGGAGTGTGAATTAAAAATTCACTTTTATGTGGAGATGTGAAGATGTACTCTTACATGTGTAAGGGGGTGATAAATGAGGGGTAAAGAGGATTTGACCCTTTGAATAAAAGATTGATTTTTATTCAAAGGTGTGTGGAAGGATGGGCTAAGCAAGGTTGATTAAGTGTTTAGCTTAATTAACCTAGGTCTAGGGGATAGGTAGGCTAGGGTAGATTGATTAAATAATTGCTATTTAATCAACTAGGCTAGGGATAGGTTGATTAATAGGGCAGATCAATCAGATAAGCATGATTTATCTAATTAACAATGATTAGGGAAATGGACAAAATTAACTAAATAAATATTAAGAATATTTATTTAATCAATAAGGATATAGTCATAAGGTATAGTGATAAATTAAATGAATTAATTGATCACAAGGGATAGACAGATGGTTAGGGATAAAATAAATTTATTCAATTAACATGAGGGATAAATTGGTTTGCAGAGCAAGTCAATTTTAGGTGTCTACAGTAATATATAGCTATTTCCTTTTCGGTGTCATCATTTTGTGCTAACAAGGCTCCTAATGTTGCGGATGTAGCAGATATGTATATGAGTGGTTTTCATTGAACAAGAGGGACCAAAATTGGTGGTTTTGCAAGATATTATTTCAATTTATCAAATGCTTCTTGACATTTCTCATCCCATTGATATTCTACATTCTTTATTAACAGATGTGAAAAAGGCTGACACTTATTTGCAAGTTGTGCTATGAATCTCTAAATAGATTGAAACTTTCCTTGAAGGCTACACAATTATTTCAAATTCTGTGGTGGTGTCATTCAAATATAGATTTGACCTTAGCAGGATCCACTTCGATACCCCTTCGAGAGACAAGATATCCTAAGAGTTTACAATATGTAACACCAAAAACACACTTTTTCAGATTAAGACAAACATTGCATTCCTCTAAGTGGTCAAAGATGTTTGCAAGTATATACAAATGAGCTCTTGTGTGTGATTTTCTGAAGATATCATTGATATAGTCTTCCATTGTTTTATGAAGCATATCATGAAAGATTATAGTCATTTCTCTTTGATATGTTGCTCCCGCATTCTCAAGACCAAAAGGCACTTTCAAGCAATAGACTCCCCAATCACATATAAATGTAGTCTTATGTTGATCTTGTTCATCAATTTTAATTTGGTTGTATCCAAAAAAACCATCTATTAGAGACAACATCTCATGTCCTGCTGTTAGGTAGACTATGATGTCAATGTTTGGTAGTGGGAAATCATTCTTAGGACGTGCTTTGTTCAAGTCTTGAAAATATGTACAAACACAGATGCCCCCAGTAACCTTAAAAATTGGAACAATGTTGGACACCTATTCTGGATAATCTAGGGGTTTGATGAATCCAACTGGAAGCAATTTTTCCAATTCCATTTTAACCAAAAGAGTGATTTTATGGTGCATTTGTCTCAACTTTTACTTGACCAATTTTTCTCCAAGATATACCGTCAAATGATCTACTATTAAGGAAGGATCTAATCCAAGCATATCCACATATGACCATGCAAAATTCTATGATCTCTCTTTGAAAAAGGTGATGAAATCTCATAATTCAGATTCTGATAGGGATTTGGCTACAAATGTGATCTTTGGTTCTTCCATTGTTCCCAAATTCATCTCTTGTGTTTCCTCAATAAGAATGGAAGATCTTTCTCCATATGGATTTATTCTAGGAAGGTCAAAATTCTCATCCTTAGGTGCCTTAGGAACGTTTTCACCTTCGGATATCTCCTTTATTTTTGCTTTTTTATTGTCTAAAAGTGCCACAAAATGATTTTCACTAGGGGACATGATTTTTATATTTTCACTTTTGCGACTAAAGAATTTGACTCTCTCCAAAATAGGCATTAGTGTTGAGTTCTATAGTGTATCCAATCTTGTGATCTCCAATTGGTATTCCTGATCTTAATCCCAAGAATTCAGCGATAGCCTCATCATTTTGAGAGACATCAAGAATAGGAGGCCCTTGGTCCCAATCAATGAGTTTGTGGTAGATGAGTTGGAGGTTATGTGATGGTGATGAAGGCAATGACACGATAATGGTAAAGATAGATGATTCATACAACTCGGTGATACACCCAAGGGAGTCATCATAGATATCCTCATTAATACTCATAACAATGGGAAATACTTTAGCCACCTCATCTAAGATAAACTTGAGCTCTGGGGATGCTAGCTCTTGTGTTCCAAACCCTAGTCCCAAGTGTTTAGGCCTACAAGTAGCTTTAATGGGTTCAATTGTTCCTTATCCTTGTACGCCAAGTCTACCTTTTCCTTGGTAACCCATATCTTGTGCCATGTGAAAACCTTTAGGGTATTTATCAAGAGGAAGCTTGTATAGCTCCTCTTTTTCCTTATAGAGCCATTCCAAAATATCTGCATAAAATATCTCTTTATCTAGTACACCTCATCGGTGAAACTGAGTAGGCTTACAATTGACTGTGATCTTTGAAATAGGTCCCTTAGGAGAAGGTCGTCCAAAGTTTTTAGGAGAAAATGAGAGTTGCCCCACACAAAAGGCCCCTTGGAAGGTATACTCTCCCAATCCTTTGTCTTTTAATCTTAGCTTTGATCTCAGGATGGATGGTAGATGATTTAAATGAAGAGGCAAGGGTAGATGGATAAATACATGAGAGTGATGGCTTAGCAATATCATTGGTTGGACAATAATTAGCTTTACGATATGGACCTTCCAATAGATGGAAATACTCAAAGGGATGTGGGTTGGTGTATATAGCAACTTCTTGGTCATTATAGGAAAATTTGATGCATTGATGGTATGTGGAAGGAATAACCTTCATGGCATGAATCCATGGGCGTCCTAGGAGGATATTATAGGGGAGATCAAGGTCTAAAACTTGACAAGTGATTTCCATTAGTGAAAGACCTAATTCAATGAGTAACTTGATAATGCCTTTAGATCTTCTCTCAACTTCATCATAAGCCTTAATTGTGATAGAATGTTTTTTATCAATAATCGCGGTGGAGTATCCCAATTGTCTAACCAATCTTAAGGTACATAGGTTTAAGCTTGATCCACCATCTACTAGGACCCTTTTGACTTTATGTTTGTGGATTATGACTTCTAGGTGAAGGGCTTCATTATGAGATAGATCATTTCTAAGCATGTCCTTTTTGGTGAAGACTAAAAGGTGAGTTCATGTAAGATGTCCAATCATGGCTTGAAATTATTCCACATTAATATCATTAGGGACACATGATTCTAGCAAGGCTTTAACTTAGATCTCTTTATGCATGGGAGAGAATTGAAGAAGTTCTAGGATCAAGATTTGTGCGGAAGTCTATCTAAGGTGGTCAAGAAAATTATATTTGGGAGGTGCTATGGATGAGGATGGCATAGACAAAGATTCAACTCCTTGAATAGTGATACGACTAAATGGGTGGTAACAACACAATCAGGATGTCGAGGTCTTATGGTGATGGTGGATACTTGTGTAGGGAAAACTTCAATACGACTCGTGCAACATAATCATATGAAGGGGAAGAATTGACCCTATTGGTATGGTTATTGTTATTGTTGGAGGAGGAACTACCTTGACCATGATATGGGAATGGATCTTGATAGGCTCTCAATTTCTCATTAGATGACTTTGGAGTGGGTTCATCTATAGTAACTTCCCCTCGATCTATAAGATCTTGGATAAAGTTATTAAGTCTCATGAAATTATTTGTTTTGTGTCCCTTGATTCTATGATATTCACAATATTCATTATCATTGTACCAATGGGGTTTGATGACATTTTCTCCATAAGGTTTGATCTTGGGAAGCTTAGTGATGCCATGATTTAAAAGATTTTGAAAAACAATTTCTATGGGTTCCCCCAAGTTCGTGAATTTAGGTCTAGGTCTTAATCCTTGAATAGGATTATTCTTGGGAGGAATAATTTTTGTGTTCGATGGTGAAGATTTTTGAAGTGTAAATGAAGGATTTTGAACATTTTGTACAAGCCTATAATCTGTGAAACTATCATCGACAATGTTCTTATTCTTGGCCCAAAATCATGATTTATCATTGGATTGGTTATTATTGGGGTCCTTGTTATCTTTGAAGATTTTGACAAGTCCTTTTACTATTAGGAATTTCTCTATAGTTGTACCTTTATCCATGATTTCTTCAAAACTGTGGAACATTGCATTTGTAAATGGAATTCCATTTCTTGGTTTAGATTTTGCATGAAAATATTGACAAGTTGTTTCTTAGGAATAACATGAGGGACCTTACTAGTGAGACTTCTCCAACATTGTAGGAAAGTGACAAGTGATTCCCCATTTCTTTGTTTATCATTGCAAAGGTCGTTCATGGACATCTCATGTTTAATGTTAAATGAAAAGTGAGTTATGAATTTATCGGCAAGCTCTTTGAAAATTTTAATGCCATGGGGAAGATGAGCAAACCATTCAGTGGGTTTACCCCCAAAACTATGAGGGAAAAGTCTCAACAAGTAAGTTTCATCATAGGATATGTCTATACATGCTATAAAGAATTCTCTTAGATGGTCTCTAGGATCACCTTTTCCTTTGTATTTATCGAATTTTGGCATTTCAAAATTTGGGGGAAAAGGGGTCATGACTAGAGACTTGTCATATGGGTATGGACAAACTTCATAAAAAAATTGTTTCTTCTTTTGATTCCCTTTTTGAATGTCATCAAACATTTGTCTCATAAGTGTTTGCATGTCAGGTGTCTCATTGGGTGATGTGGTTGATGGATTAAATGAAGATTGTTGTTGATGTTGTGGCGTTTGTGGTTGTGGTTGTGGTCATTTTTGGACATGTTGATGTTGTGTTTGGGATTGGTGAGTGGTCATGATTTTTTGTATTTAGGATTATTGTTGTTGTATTTTGGATTGTTTCTGTAGTATGATTTGTTGGAAGTCAGATATATTCAGATTTTGAACATGGGATGATGAGGTTTGAGTTTGGACTTGTGAGCCACATGACATAGAAACATTTGCTTGGGTATGAACATGTGGCATGGTGGATAATGTGTAGATAGGGTTGGATACTTGAGCAGTAAGTGATGGAATGACTATGCCACTTGTGGTTGGAACAATGACATTGACACTTGGATTGGACATAGGTATAGTTGTCATGTTTGGAAAGAAGGATGTGTTGATACGAAGAGGATGCGAGGTCTTAGGGATAGATGATGGAGGGATGTTGGATATTCTAGGACCATGCAATGTAAAGATATTTGAATTTATAGGTATGTTTTTACCACTTGATGGAGGTATAACATTGGTTGTGTTTTGAGGAGTGGACATGGACAAGATGAGAATAGGTTGTGAGACACCTAGTGAAGAAATGGGTGGATTAGCAGGCATGTTGATGTTAAGATTTGACATGAAATTTAAGGTTTCATCAACATATGGTTGGGAAGATCCTTCGAATGTGTTTACAACTTGAAGAGGATGATCTTGAGGAAAAAAAATGGATATCAAAATCTCGAGGTAACTTGACCCCTAGATGAAGTTAATTTTTGAAGTAACCTTGAGGATTTGTGGTAAGAATCCGGTCCACCAACACATGATGTTCAGGTTAATCCATCAATTCGTGTGTACTCTATCATCATAATTAGGACACTCATGGGTGGAATTGCTAGGATTGTGGGGCTCTTGCATAAGATTACCAGGTTCGTGTGTATACATGAGGTTTGATGATGGTTTGAGAATACCCTTATAAGCATCGAGTATGAACATATTGGTAGGCATTCCAAACTTCAAGCAAAATCTGGGGGGTAATTTTGGATGGTATAATAGCCCCTGTAACATAGGAAGTAGACTCTTGATGAGATTGTTGTGGTGTAACTCTTGATGTGGTTGTTGATGAGGTTCTTCTTGGGATTCTTGATGAATCTCTTGATGTGGTTGTTAATGATGTTCTTGTTGAATTTGATGAGACTATTATAGGGATTTTTGATGTGATTCCACGATTCTCTTAGTTTGTGACCTTGTAGTGGGCATGAATGGGATGACCTTGGAATGGAAAAGATGATGGGTATGAATGAATGGTGGTAAATTAACTTTGGACTTGGAGATTGGTTATGTCTTGAATAAGGCCTTGATTAACAAGATTTTGAACCAAAATAAATGTCAAGGATATGGTGATATAGTGGAGGATAATAATGTGAGTATAATGAAATTAGGAAAAGATGATGACTATGATAATGACAACCAAGATGGTGATATGATGTTATTGATAAGATATGACAAAGGTGACAACCAAGATGATGACAAGGATGGAACTAAGGATAAAAATGATGATATGAAAGGATATGATATGATGAAGGTGGCAACCAAGATGATGACAATGATGGCACCAAAGATATAAATGATGATATGAAAGGATATGATATGATGAAGGTGGCAACCAGGAGGATGAAAAAGATGGCATCAAGGATAAAAATGATGATATGAATGTATATGATATGATGACGGTGGCAACCAAGATGATGAAAAGGATGGTACCAAGGATATAAATGATGATATGAAAGGATATGATATGATGAATGTGTCAACCAAGATGATTACAAGGATGCCACCAAGGATAAAATTGATGGTACCCAAAATAGCTCAAGATGCACCTAGATCTTTTGTTATGGATATTGGATGAGTTTCCCTCCACTACTTAGGGTTGACAAATGCATAAGCAAGAAGAGAAAAGATAATAACCTTTCTACTTGGGGTAGACAAGATCCCAAGAAAAAGTAGGATAGAACAAGACCCACTAACTTAAGAGTAGCCAAAGATCCTAAGTCAATAGACCTTCAAAAATGACAAAAATATCTAGGCTAGGCTTATGCAATTTTTGGATTTTGGTTGATGGATGAAAAAAATATTTGATTGATTGATAGATATCTTGATTGGAAAATTATAGAGAAGTAAAATGGGTGTACGTGGATAGATGGTCTTAAGAAGGAATACGTTGATTGAAGAACAATAGGTGGATAGACTAAGGAATTTGGTTGGCAAATGGATATATAGATATGGTGGTATATGGATGATAGAAGTTGACAATTTAGGTCCAAAGGGTAAATGATTGACCAAAAGATGGCTAAACACTCACAAGTCCAAAATCAAGGCAATGGGTAAGACAATATGGGATGGTGAAATGATTACGTGGACAAACTAGTATGGAAATGGGTCTATTTTAGGTCACTATTTTACCCTATAGTTTGATCTAAAGGCAAAAAAAATAGATTTCAACAAGAAAATTGAGTTCTAGCACAGGCACTAAGTTATCAGTCATAGGAATGTCGACAATGAGTAGGGGCAAGGTGACAACTAACACAGGTGTGATGATAACAATCAAGGGCACAAAACTACAACCACAAATATGGTTATGTTCGGATTCACTGTTTTTGTGACTAATTTGTGAATTTTTGGCAAGAAATACAAACACAAAAACACATTAGATGACTTGTGACTTATCAAGGTGATTGGTGCGAATTACTTCGCGGATAAAAATGGCTTATACTAGTTTTGCACAATGAAAACATAATAAACACATTAACAAACCTAGAACTATTAAAGTAGGAGTGATTTCAAGTGTGGGCCCACACAATAGAATATCCATCGATGTTCTTACCTAACTAAAACTACTTCACCCTATGAAGCATAGCTAGGGATAAGGGCGTTGCACCTAATACCCCTTTCCTTGGAGGCTTTTATGCCTTTCCCAAAGAAAAATTCTATCTCCACCTCAAGGAGGTACGATGGTGAGTAACTTTAGGGGGCGGTCCATGTCCCTTGTACCACACTAGAAAATGGCCAATGGTCTTATCTAGGCTTTACAAGCTTCTAGAGGAGTCCTCTAAATAAACGAACACTAGTTCATTTAAGGGATGTGACATAAGTGATTAAGCAAACACCACTTCACCTTGTGTCTGGAATCACCTGAGGCCCCAAGGTTGTCCCAATGACTACATGACTAGATTGAGGTTCCACTTTTGCTTTCCCCCCTTTGATATGCCCTGCCATAAAATGTGGTTGCGGTCGCCCCCTTAGAGTGGATGTCTCTAAGGACAGGCCTCCTAAGGGAAAGATTTTACTTGGTGTTTTTGATCTCGAAGATCGCACATAGCACGAGGAGAGAGCATACACACAGCAAGCAAACCTTAGGATACAAAGAAAAGTAATGTGTGGTTTTTAATCTCCAAGATCACACGAAGTACAAGGAGAGAGCATAGATCAACACACAACTTCAATGACATGGTAAACAAAAGTTTGTTAACCAACTAATCTACTTTAGTGCCTAAATTAGTGTAAAAACAAGATCTTTGACAAGTGAGGCTGAAACAAACTTGTCAGTAGTTTGGAATGTGATCTTTGATAAGCAAAAAACAAGCTGCACAAATAGGCTAGTCTCCAAAATAGGCCAAAATGTTAGCTAAAAACTAAAAATCAGACAAAAGTGTGGAAAAAAAATCAAAAGTGTAGAAACATAGATGAACAAAATCAGAAAACTGAATGATTATACATGTTTTACCTTTTCTACTCAAGCACGTCGATAGTCAGCAAAGGCGCAGCGACATCAAGAATAGGTGCTCAATAACAACTCACGAGAGCAGATATGCTTGGCATAGGTGTAGATCTACAAATCAGAGGCACGACACAGAAGGTCCTAGGCACAGGTATATAGAACACATGCACTGATTCAACATAGTGTGAAGGAAACTTGCCAAAAAAAATAATTAGATTTGATAGACAACATAAATTAACTAGCAGATGTTGATCCAGATGTCCCAATTGATAGGTCTGATGAAACCCTAGCTGCACAAAACACACAAATCAAGGGCACAAATTTGGAAATCAAAGGCGTAGATATGTAAGAGGTGACAAAACCTGCAAGAAAAACCTAATCAAGCCCTACAAAAACATATGTTAGTCAATGAACAAGTCAAATCTATGGGTTAACAATTCAAAAAAATTAAAAACTAACAAAAAACTAGGAAACTATGACTATTATGAATCAAAAACCAAAGTTAGGTAAAAAACAAACATCAACGCTAAGATAGAAAGAAAAAGTGTGCCAACAAGGCACAAAGGAAGCAAATGTGTGCATCTACAGTTAAGGGTGCGAATCTACAACCTGCAACCAAAACAACATAATTTCTTTCAAAAACATTGATTAAAGGGACATGGATCCCATCAAGCGCGCCAAAAATGTATGCAAAAAATTGATCCAAGGAAAACAATGAAGATAAATGTGATATAACTCAATACATTCACCTCAAACCAATCCTCACACTTAGATAGAATAGAATAGATTGCACCCTAATTCTACTAGCTTTGTTTTATAGATAAATTATACATTGTGGGCTGCTTACAAAACCAACATAATCTAGGTATGAAATGGCTATAATGGAGGCAAATGATAATGGAGACAATAAAAAGCAGTAGCATGTACTTGCATATGAAAGATGTGTTGTGATAATGATATGAGAGGCTCAATTTATAGAGGGTTAAATGATGAATGGATGGTGTTGGGTGAATATTTTGTCTTTAACTCACTAACGGCAAAATGGTTATATCAGCCACAACTATGATGAGACAAAGTCTCTCCTCTCAGCAAGGGGAGGTTCCCTCTAGTTGCTTGACTATTACAAACAAATAATTTATGCAACTTATGTACACTAAACACTATATTTGTCGTGGTTCCATTTCATCTCATTCTCTTTTTTCAGAATAGATGCTTATACTTCAAGATGATGATTTCAATGAAAGTAATATTAAAGAACTTATAAACTATCACAAAACCACATAAACACAAAGTTTTATGTTGCCTCACTTACTAATTGCAAATAGAACTATTTGAAGTTGAATGCAGCCCAAAGTCTTTACTCTTCTCCAAGGTGATAAAAGTAGATTGAATATAACAACTTGTAGCACAAAGTCTTCAAGCTATTTTATTCTCACAAACATAAACACAATCCTCACAAATGATTTGATAACACAAAGTCTATCACAATCAAATTAAGAACGCTCTTTAATCACTTGAAACAATCTCCATACTTCAATTATTGCCAAAGAAGATTATGATAGTAAGACGTAAGAACAATGCTATCATAATACAAATAATCCCAAGACAAAGATTGGAATTGAACTTGGTTTCTTGTATTGATAAATATTTGATAATTGATTGTCACAAAGAAGCACAAAGTCTTGATTTGCTTTTCAATTCACCAGAGTTTTCTTGCAATAGACAAAAGATATTATTTACAATAGAGGCCCTCTTTATTTATAGGGAGAAGCCTGGAGCAAAAATAGGAAATTTACAACTACTTTGACTTATTCAACAAAAGAGTCCTATTTGACTTGGGACTTCCATTGTCTCACATGCAATTACATTTTGGAAAATTACATGTGAAAATGTCCAAAACAAAATTCAAATTACATATCATATACAAGAAAAATAAACTAAGGCACTAGTTTCCTCCGTCATTCTTCTTCAGAAAATTCTGGTACATAGCCTATATGGCTGCCATCTCGCATGCATTTGGTTTTACTGTGTTTTCTAAGATGGTGCAGTACCAGAGAATTGAGTCTTTTACTGCCTTTATTGCCTTTTTGTGTTTGACCAGATTATCTTTTAGGTTTTCCAAAGTTGAATGTTGATCATATAGATTATCCATTGAAAGCACCGAGGGCACCTCCTCTTCGAATTTTGTTTGGACCATCTCTTCAAAGGAACTTACCATCTCCTCTGTTGAGAGGAACTTGTGATCTTCCCCTATTAGGGTGCACAGAAGTTCTTCTAGCCGGTGTAGAAGTGTTACATCACTATCTTCACTGGCTTCTCGGGCTTGACACAGATCTTCAAGTAGACCATTTATTGTTTAGATGCAATGGACCAGAGTTTCCTTGGTCTTAAGATATGATTCCCTGTTTGTAATGACCCCAATGGTGATCATATTCTTTATCTTGATCTTTTCAATATCTATCCACTCTTCCAGGCTCTCTTCTTGATCTTGCAGCTCTTGTGAAAGTAAATCTACCAGGTTGTCCAGCGTAGTTTTAGCTTTGTCCATCTTCTCTTTTCTTTCCACAGTGGTTTTCAGTAGGATTCGCCCTTGAGCTAATAGGCGTTCCACTATATCTCCTACCACCCTTCCCCTGGCTTGTGCTTTTTCAACCTTCTGAATCAGGGGATCTTCTACCGTCACTGCCACGGGTTCTACCATTTCTGATGACTTCACTATCTTTTGAAGAACAACAACAAGTTGTTCTGCTTTAGCTTTATACTGTTCCTTCTCTTTCTTGACTTCATCATACTTTTCAAGTAAAGTGTTGGCAATAGTTTGAAAATCTACCTTTATGCCCTCATGAGTTAGCTTGCCCAACTCAACCCTTGAAATGACAAAATCATTCATGTCAAAAGTGTCAATGGTGGCATCTTCTGGTGGTTTAGCAATTTCTACGTATCTGATTCCATTTTCATTGACAATCCTAGAAACAGTCTTAGGTTTCTTTTTCTGATTCTTTGCTTTTATAGGCAACAACTTTTCAATATCAATCTCATCAGGTGAAATAGCTTGCTTCTTCCTCTTTGGAGTATATGCAGATAACCATGGGGGAAGCATAGAAGCGCCAACAACCGGAGATGAATCTACCACTTGTTTTGCCGCATCCATGTTCATACCTGTGATAGTCACAATAGGACTGGTGTTGGTAAAAATCACACCTGTATCGGCAACCTTTTCTGAAGCATCCAGAAGATTCTCTAAAATAGATTGTTCACCAATGTCAAAAGATGGAGAAGATAAACTTGGAATGGAACCGGAAGAATAAAAAATGGTCCCAAAACTGGTTTTCACAGAAGCAGGGGTATTATCAGAAGAAACAACAAGAAATGGTGAAAGGGGAACATTTGAAACCACTGGGAAACTACCATAAACTAGAGTATGAGGAAGAGGTGTAGAAACTTGTGTTCTAGTGGGAAGATCTTTCACAGGAGATTGAGGCAAATCATCAAGTTGTTCTACTTCTGTATCTTCATCTTTGCCTTGTTCAGTTTCCTCTTCTTTATTAGATTCATCAGATACTTTTGTTTGTTGGGCATCCTTAGGACTCTGAATATTTTGCTCTTCAACCTCAACATCTTCAATCTCCATTTGATCAACATTAGTATCTTCAACATTTGACACAATGAGGTTGGAAGTTTCTGCAACTTCCTTCTTCTTCCCTCCTTTGGATACAAACTTGATCTTTGGTTTGCGTATCTTAGAAGAAGGGGCGTCACTCTTGTTTTTGGTTCTGTTCTCTACCTTCTTGCCTGTTTGCTCCTATGTTTCAGTCTTTGATCCTATGAGGAACTCTTTCAATTTAATTCCTTTACTTTCCAACCATACATTTGTGTTGGCCAGTATTGGTTGAAATCTTTACCTTATGGATGTTTCTTCTTTGACTGACCATTTTACCTCTGGAAGAGGCGAGGTTTCAACATTATCAGTATTATATCTGGGATCTGGAACATCCCCATCATCCTCCATTCCATATGGAATATCAACGAGGCCCAGCTCTTTAATCTGACTTAGATGAAGTCTGCAGTAGTCTAGCTTTCTGATCTCGTTCTGTGTCCTGAGATCAGCCTAAATATCTTCAACCATTGGCATATGAAAGGTTGATTTCATTTTGATCTTATCTTGAACTCTTCTGAAGTCAAAATGGTCTCTTTTCTTGTAGGTTCTCATAGTAACCAGCTGTAATTCAGAATCAACTATTTTTGCTTTATTGGCTGATTGAACTGAATACCTTCCAATCTCAACGAGGAACTTTATGCCTAACTTCTTCAATTCCATCTGTTTATTGTGCACCACAATCAACTGTCTGCATAGCTCCATAAGAACAATACGGTCACTAGGATACCGTGGAAGAATATAAGGGTAACCAGGATAATATCCTACCCTGAGATATGTGAAAGTAGGGAATTGCAAGAACAAACAACCAAAAGAATAACCAATTTGCCAAGCTTCATCTGAGACCCTCTTCTGAACAAGTTCATCATTCCATAAGCACATGAATACTGAAAAGAAAGCATCATTGACCCTTCAGAAATGATGAATTGATCCCTTCAGAGTTATTTGAGGGTAATACTCATATACAGGGATCAATCTCCTATCTCCTAACTGAGTTAAACCTGGAAAGCTTCTCATGCTTGCAGCAACATATACAAGATACGAAGTCATATAGAATTTGAATGTTGTATTGACCTTTACCAGTTGCTCATGCAATGCATTACTGATCTATTCTCCCCAGAATATTCTCTGAGTACCTCGTAGAATCACCTTGATGTAAGTGTACATCCATTCTTGGAACTTGGAAGAAGGGGGGAGTCCTCTGATACGACTCAAAAGAGTGATCAAATCACAAACTTCTTCAACGAAGTCACTCCTAGGAAGATCCTTTGGCCATCTGGTCAGATTACTTCTTTATGTACCTTCTTGCAGCTTCCACATCTTTATCATAATCTTGTTGCCCTTGAGCAAAGTCAATCTGTCCAATATTTTCAATGGGTGGACACATGAATATTTTGTCGAGGAATTCTGCATCCAATCTCATGATCACATTCCCGTGAGAATCTGTCACAACTCTAGTGTCCCTGTTGTAATGGCTGGCTACTTGAAGAACAAACTCGGGATTGTGTGCAGAAACTAGAAATGATGCAACCAAATGAATATTACTATCAATATTTTTTGCATAGGTCTGGAAGGATTTGTCTATTTTGTTCTTTCCACAAATTCTGCCATGTCCACGTGTCCAATTTTCGTATCCCTGATTTCGTCAATATTTGACTGCATTGTTGTCACCGGAAAGACACCTTGGTACTTGTACTTCATGATTTTTGCCTTGGACGAAGATGGCTCTGACATTAGCTCTAGAGAGAACTCTGAAATTGATGTCTACCATGAACACTGGTCGAGAACTGCAAAAGGCCATGATCTCACAGTTAGGGGGAAAATGGATAAACTGGGATAACCGTGATTCGATGATCATGGACAGGAAAGCATGCATTGAAGGGCTTGAGTGCGCGCAAATTGAGGCAAAGGTGAAAGCGGGTTAACAGGCCTTGGAAGATAAATTTTCCCATTGTTGGGAAAAATTTAGGAAAATATGCATGAGCGGTCAAAATGACCGCTCCTGCATGAGGAAGTACTTGCACGTGTAAAAGCGGTAATTTCAGCCGCTTGTGCATGTGTTTGGGAAGAACATTCATTATCATGTAAAGTCAGTGAAAAACACCGCTACTGCATGTGATTTCTTGGAAAAATGTTTTACATGTAGGGGTGGTCAAAATGACCGCCCTTACATGTGGGTATTTTGCAACCTTCAAGGTATGTGCGTGGTCAGCAATTTCAACCGCTTTTGCATGTATGTTGAATTGCATGATGTTTTAGCGGCGAAAAATGCCGACACTGCGTGTAAGGGGGAATCATAAGTGTTCGAGTGGGGGTTTCAACCGACTCGGCAAGTTTGATAGGAAACCTTCTGTGTAAGGGCAGTGAATTTCGCCATCCATACACTTCCACTTGATTATACTCAAACTCGTAAGCGGTGAATAATGCCGCTCTTGCATGTGGTCACAAGCTTATGGAAGTGTTTGATCGACGATTGTAACCGTCGTTGCATGAGATGCAAAAATGAGTTCGGTGTTTGATCAAAGCAAACCACCGTCGATTTAAAACCTATAGGCTTAAAACCTAAACAAAAACTGGGTCATGAGCCCTAGAGAAAAATTTGGAAAGTCCAGCCCGGTATGGAGCGGAAATAGCTAGGGTTATCATGCCGTAGACACAAATCGGAAGGAGATAGGACTAAAAGTAGGTTTAACAATAAGTTTAAGATGAATAAAACCCTAAATTTAGAGAAACACAAAAAAGAAATCCAACCTGATAAAAATGAAGACAACTCTGGTTTTTCTCGACGCAAACTCCAAAACGCAAGAACCACGGGCTTAAAAAGGTATAACCGCAGATTGCAACAGGAACAACTTTAGATGAAAGAAAACAAGAACATAAAGGAAGTGATTTAAAAGAACACTTAAAAACTTAATATAAATCTAGAAAAATGCCATTAATGTTCCGACGGTGTTTTTGACCGCTCCGACACACGAAGATAAGGGTGTATGAGCGGTAGAATCTGCCGCCGCGACATATGTTAATGTCACATGCAGCGACGGTAGAATTTGCTGATGCTGCACAAGCCTTTTAACAAGAACATGTAATAGCGGCAGAAATTGCTGACACCACATGTAAACGAAAAAGATATGTAAAAGCAGTGAATCTGGCCGACTTTGCATATAAAGACTCAAAATTTACTAACACCCTAAAAATGACCAAAACTGATATTTTAGTCAATTTACAACCTAATCGATTCGCACAAACTTTGAGGAGTCGATTTGAGGGAGTGTTGTAAACTAGTTTAGGATGCCATATGACTTCGCACGGGACCAAGAGAACCTTGTCTTGATTTGCGAACTTAGAGTGTAGATTACGAAACAAACAAGTTTCATAGGGGTTGTCTATAAAATCAAGCGTAGCTTATTTTGAGAACAACAGCTGGCTTTAACTGGGGAACTTCCATCGATTGAACTTTGAAACGATCGAAGGGAGGAGAATCCAATCTCTAAGTGCCTTCATCCATGCCATTGGGCTAAAGAGTCAAGCTAAAAAGAAAAAGACACAAAAGACTAAACAAAAATACAAGAATAAAAAAACAAAACTATACAAATGTACAAATGAACTTATCTGATACTTCAAGGATTGAAGTTTTTCAGATGTTGTCCACTGTGAGGCAGCAAGAATGGTGTTCCATCCTGATACTCCAGCAAGAAGCTATTTTCACCACAGAACTGATGAATGGTGAATGGACCTCTCCACAAGGAATCAAACTTTCCATGCATTCCTTTTGGTTCTCTCCTCTTTTCCCACAACAAGACTTGATCTCCAATCTGAAACTCACGAGTCCTTGCTTTCTTGTCAAAGAGTTTCTTTACTCGACTTTGGTGCTCATCAATACGATCCATCACCATAGTTCACTGCTCTTCAAGTTCAGTCATGTACATAATCCGTTTATCAATAGAACTATAAAGAGTTCTATCTTCCAATGCCTTTACCAACTTCAGTGCTGGCAACTCCAAGGTAATTGGTATCTCTGCATTCAGGCCATACATAAGCTGAAATGGTGACATGCCTATTGCCCTTTTGGGGGTAATCCTATCTGCCCATAAAGCATCAAACAACGCTTTATGCTAAATTCTCTGATGCTCATCTACCAGTTTCCTGATAATAGTAACTAGATTCTTATTACTTGATTCTGCCTGACCATTTCCTTGCGGATAATAGTCTGAAGAATGAGAAAGAATGATCCCATGCTCATAACAAAATTTAGTAATCTCGTGGGAAGAAAAACAAGTAGTATTATCTGCTACTATCTTGTTTGGAACTCTAAACATGGAAATAATGTTTTCCTTGAGGAAATTACATACCACTTCAGAAGTAGCATGCTTAACTGGGATGGCTTCCACCCACTTGGTAAAATAGACCATCGTGGTGAGAACATAGTTATGTCCCACACTTGATGGTGGGTTCACAATGCCAATGAAGTCGATGCCCCATTACTGAAAAGGTTCTTCAATCACCACTGGTTTAAGAGGTAGTGCGCCTAACTTAGGTTTCCCAACAAACTGTTGACATAACTCACACCTACGCACCCAATTGTACTCATCTTGAAATAGTGTGGGCCAATAGTATCTAGCTCGTAGAATCTTGTGACCTATCACAGGTGTAGAAAAATGTCCTCCACAAGCCAGATTGTGGAAAGACTCCAGAAGTCTACTTTTTGCGCTTTATCCACGCAACGGAGAAATACTCCATCAAGGCTTCTCTTGTACAAACCATTATCCCATAGGACATAGTTAGCTGCCTTCAACTTAACAGTTCTTTTCTCCTTATAAGACAGATGGGTAGGACACTCACCGAAGGTAAGAAAATGAGCGATATTTGAATACCACTCATCAGTAGTAGTGACAAAAAGAACAGTTGGTGTATCTTCAACTTCTTCTTCTTTGTCCCCTGTTTCTTTTGGTATGTTATCAGTGATCAATTGACACAAACCTTTTCCATGCACAAGCTTAGTAGGTTTGATATCAAGATCAAACTCTTGGATCTTAGCAATCCAATTGCCTCTTTGTTCCGAACTCTTGTTGTGTCAGAATAGACTTGACTGTTGTATCAGGAACCAAAACAACAATGTGTGAATTTAGAATATAGAACCTAAAATGCTTCACCGCTTTGACCACGGCATAAGCATGCTTCTCCATATTTGAATATTTCAATTCATGAACTTTGAGAGGACAACTCATAAATGATATGGGGGATTCCACACCTTCTTCATTTTGCTGAACCATAATAGCTGAAAGTGTATGTTCTGAAGCGTAGCTGTAAACTACAAAATCTTTGGTATAGTCAGGACAAACAAGGATTGGAGCATGAGCAATAGCCCTCTTGATATCCTCAAATTCTGCTTTGCCTTCCGCAGTCCAACGAAAAGTAGCCTTACCCTTCATCATGTTGATGACGTGACAGGTTTTCTTTGCAAATTCCAGAATGAACCTTCGTAGAAAATTCACCTTTCCGAAGAAAGAATGAACTGCAGTCTTACTAGTAGGCAGAGTAAGACTTTAAATAGATTTGACTCTTTTTGAGTCAATTTTAGTGCCTTCTCAAGATACAATGTGTCCGAGAAGTTTACCTTTTGTAACCCCAAAAACTGACTTCTTAGGGTTGAGAGAAATACCATTTTGCTAACAGTGTTCCAGCACTTGTCGTAAATGGTGCACATGATCGTGATGGTGTTTGGAAAAAACACTCAAGTCATCAAGATACACCACAATGAACTTCCCCATCTCATCTCTGAAGGCAAGGTCCATTGCTCTCTGAAATGTGGCGCCATCATTGATCAGACCAAAAGGCATTCTGTGATATGCAAATGTGCCCCAAGGTGTAGTGAAAGTAGTTTTATACTGATCTGCTTCATTGACTTCCACTTGATTATACCCTGAAAAATTGTCTAGCATAGACAGCATTTCTGAACCAGTTACTGTTTGCAACACTTGGTCCATGATGGGTAGGGGGAAGTTATCTTTTAGAGAAGATTGGTTGAGATTCCTGAAAATATTTTGGGGTTATATTGCCTTTGTTTCTGCTTGTGAGGCAATGACCCAGCTTTGAGGGGAATTTCATGCTGAATTTCCTTAGGTCTGAAAGACTTCAGATCATCATAGGAGTATGCCAAGACATCAATGTAATGGCGAAGGAGTGTAATGAATTTGACATCAGTAGTGCAACACTTCCCAATGTTGACCATTTTGGGACCTGCCTCCGAACTCAAATTTACTTGCTCAAATTCCATAGAGGAACTTGAATCTAGTTGCTACTGTTGCTTGATATACCTGTCATGCTTATCAAATAGCTTCTCAAGGGAAACCAAACCTTTTGGAATCTTATTCCCTTTCAGTTGAAGAAACTCTTTGCCAGTTTGTGAATCTATTTTGGAAACATATTCCCGTGGTGGAGATTCACTACCTTCAAAATAGAGCTCATCAAAGCTATCCATCTTTTCCAAGAAAGCAATAATTTGGTTATCACCATTGAACACTTGCCAATGGTCAGCATTATCAGGTAGACTTGGTTGGAAGACCAGCTCAATAGTGTACTTGTTTCCTTTGAAATCTTTATGAGGAACCATGAGAGTGGCGGAAACAACTAATGAATCTGCATGATCATTAAACTCCCTTGGCACCGCAGAAATATTGAAAGCATCAAAACTTTCAATGCAATCCCATACACGATTGTGATAGTGTCTCAATCTTTCATTTTTGGTTTGGTACAAATTTCTCACTTGACAAACCACTAATTCGGCATCTCCTTGAGCATGAAGAATTTTGACACCCCTAGCATGAGTAGCTTCCAATCTGAGCAACAATGACTCGTATTCAGCGGTGTTGTTGGTATTGTTGAATTGTAACTTGTATGAAAAAGGCAAGATATCACCTTGTGGGGATATCAAAACAACTCTGGCCCCACAACTGGTAGAGGAACAACTGGCATCAAATTCTAAAATCCAGACCTCATTAGAATTTGATTTTTTGGAATTTCTTTGATTAGAAGATTCCTCTTCATCAGTGAGGGAAGAATCTGGCATTACTATACCTTCACCTGAACTTTCATCTGAAAACTCATCTGATTCTCCATTTGAAATGTCTGAGCTATCACCTGATGTACTCTCATCTGATGAGCTAGAAACATCTTCAGTAGGCAGGAAATAATTACCCATTCCCGAGGACTCAAACAAAATTTGAGCTTTGGGATTTGCCATTTGGGTAACAATATATTTTGCCTCCTTCTCAGGAAGCAACTTCTGCATGACGCCTTTAACAAGTATCCTTGCTTCAGATAGATCCATGTTCAACTCCCCACCTACATCCTTGCAAAAATTATGCCCAAGCAAAATGCCATAGGAAGCTGGAACATCAGCTACTAGGACTGTCATCTTAATTCTCTTGTCTAGAAAAGCTGCAAATGCAAATTGGGCATCTTTGATTTGACCCAAAAGTGGTACTTGCTTGTTTTCCATGGAGAAACATCTCCCAAAAGTCTTAGTTAAGGTGAGGCCAAGGGAGTTTGCTACCTTGGCGGGCATAACATTATCAAAGGCTCCAGAATCTATTATGCAATTGCTCAATTTATGACCATTTACCAATAGAGAAACATAGAAAGGTTCTATCTTTCCAGAAGCAACAAGGGGAGTAGTGACAAGATTATTTTGGGTAGATTTGCTTTTTGAGGAATCATGGGCAACTTTTGGAAAATCTTGTCCTGTAGGGACAGTCTTGTTTTTGACGTATTTAGCTAACCTATCAAACTGTTCAGGATTAGCTTGTAAATACTCAACTTTAGACATTTAGATCTTAGTCTTCCTAGCATGATCTATGATATCAAATAACTGGAATGAGCTAGAACTAGAGGAAGGAAATCCATCATTCTAATTTTTATTTGAGGTAGTACTGATCTGAGGGATAGAAGCAGAAGGTATAAGATTGTTAGATGTACTTACTTGCTTATTACCCATCGGGTCCTTTGATTAGAAAGGCAGCGGAGTTCTTTGTTTAGCAATTGAGATCACTGGTTGAGGTTCTTCTCTTGCTTTTCCCTTATCAACTTGCTGAGTTGACTAATTTTGGGATCTAGTGAAAACAACATATGCTCCATCATACACTTCTCCTTCTTTTTCAGCTTCATCTTGGTAATTCAGAAAGCGGTAGAGTCGCCAGCTAATTCTTCTTCTCCTTCTACAAAGATATTAGCATCATTCTCCTGGTCCAACTCAGGTTGGAAAGAATGATCATGTTCGGCTTCATAATAGCCAACTGCTGAGTTGACCGACGCTGCTTCAATGGCAAGCTTCCCTTGTGTAGGTGGAAGACGATTAGGTTGCCCTTGATTTTTAGCAGCATTGCCTTGATATCAATTGTTTGGAAATGTCCTCCTTGGTATATCCTGATAAGGAGGGGCAGACATACCTTAGGACATTTGCCTTTTCAGAGCTAGCAATTCATTTGCTAACTTTTACACCATAGGGTCCGTGGTGCTTGTGGAAGAATTCTCAGTAGAAGAGGAACTTTTATATCTATTAGATTCTCTTCTTATCTTACCTGCAAGGATAAGATCATCTTCAACTTCGGTAGCCAATATCTGAGTTGTAGGAAGATTTGTAGGACCAACCTGCCTTAACAAAAAACTCACTTCAGGAAGTTGAGTATTGTTGATAAAGAAACACTTAAGATTCTCCGCTGTTGGCTGAGCGTTTGCAGGTATCCTATTTCTCAACTTATTGAACTTAGCGATGAAGTCCCGCATAGGTTCATGAGGCTCTTTCTTCATTTGTGTAAGCTGAGCCAATAAGGCGTGTGCATCTTCTGCAGGTTTGAACCTAGCCTCAAACTTGGTTTTGAGAGTGTTCCAGTTAGTTATAGTTTGAGCTTGAAGATGATAAAACCAATCTGCAGCAGTACCTTGCAGTGTTTCCACAAAAATCCTTACTACTACATCTTCATGCTCAACACCTATCACACCACAAGCTATGCAAAAAGTTGCAATGTGTTCATCAGGGTGAACTTTCCCGTCACCATAGAATTTGGGAAAATTCTTTCTCAAACTATGAGGTAGTTCATGCAATGGTGGGGTTAAATTTAGAGGACCAAAAGTGTTACCCCAAGGGCCTTGGGCTGCCATGATGTGCTGATTAAAAGGTGAGATAACAAACCTTTGTGGAGTATGAACAGACAAAACTTTGCTAGCACTAGAACTAGAAGCTTCACCCGGTATTGGAGACCTGGCATTGGTAGGAGGAAAACTCCTGGTTTGCTGAAGACGAGGTCGTAGAGGCAAAAGACCAAAATTATTTTGCTGCATCAATTCAAATACAGGATCAATAATAACTTGTGCTCTCTTGCTTCTTGTATACCGTGAATCTGCCAGAATGTAGTATACTCAACAAAATTTTGCAACAAATGGAAAAGAACTAAAAATGCTTCAACTTGGAGCGTGAGGCTTCAAGTTGCGCGTTCCTTCCCCAGTAGAGTTGTCAAAAAATTGTTGGGTGAATATTTTGTCATTAACTCACTAATGGCAAAATGGTTATATCAGCCACAGCTATGATGAGACAAAGTCTCTCCTCTCAGTAAGGGGAGGTTCCCTCTAGTTGCTTAACTATTACAAACAAATAATTTATGAAACTTATGTACACTAAACACTATATTTGTGGTGGTTCCATTTCATCTCATTCTCTTTTTTCAGAATAGATGCTTATACTTCAAGATGATGATTTCAATGAAAGTAATATTAAAGAACTTATAAACTATCACAAAACCACAGAAACACAAAGTTTTCTGTTGCCTCACTTACTAATTGCAAATAGAACTATTTGAAGTTAAATGCAGCCCAAAGTCTTCACTCTTCTCCAAGGTGATAAAAGTAGATTGAATATAACAACTTGCAGCACAAAGTCTTCAAGCTATTTTATTCTCACAAACATAAACACAATCCTCACAAATGATTTGATAACACAAAGTCTATCACAATCAAATTAAGAACGCTCTTTAATCACTTGAAACAATCTTTATACTTCAATTATTGCCAAAGAAGATTATGATAGTAAGACGTAAGAACAATGCTATCATAACACAAATAATCCCAAGACAAAGATTGGAATTGAACTTGCTTTCTTGTATTGATAAATATTTGATAATTGATTCTCACAAAGAAGAACAAAGTCTTGATTTGCTTTTCAATTCGTCGGAGTTTTCTTGCAATAGACAAAAGATATTATTTACAATAGAGGCCCTCTTTATTTATAGGGAGGAGCCTGGAGCAAAAATAGGAAATTTACAACTACTTTGACTTATTCAACAAAAGAGTCCTATTTGACTTGGGACTTCCATTGTCTCACATGTAATTACATTTTGGAAAATTACATGTGAAAATGTCCAAAACAAAATTCAAATTACATATCATATACAAGAAAAATAAACTAAGGCACTAGTTTCCTCCGTCATTCTTCTTCAGAAAATTCTGGTACATAGCCTGTATGGCTGCCATCTCACATGCATCTAGTTTTGCTGTGTTTTCTGAGATGGTGCGGGCCTAGAGAATTGAGTCTTTTACTGCCTTTATTGCCTTTTCGTGTTTGTCCAGATTATCTTTCAGGTTTTCTAAAGTTGAATGTTGATCATATAGATTGTCCATTGAAAGCACTGAGGGCGCCTCCTCTTCGAATTTTGTTTGGACCATCTCTTCAAAGGAACTTACCATCTCCTCTGCTGAGAGGAACTTGTGATCTTCCCCTGTTAGGGTGCACAAAAGTTCTTCTAGCTGGTGTAGAAGTGTCACATCACTATCTTCACTGGCTTCTCGGGCTTGACACAGATATTCAAGTAGACCTTTTATTGTGTGGATGCGATGGACCAGAGTTTCCTTGGTCTTAAGATATGATTCCCTGTTTGTAATGACCCCAATGGTGATCAGATTCTTTATCTTGATATTTTTCATATCTATCCACTCTTCCAGGCTCTCTTCTTGATCTTGTAGCTCTTGTGAAAGTAAATCTACCAGGTTGTCCAGCTCAGTTTTAGCTTTGTCCATCTTCTCTTTTCTTTCCACAGTGGTTTTCAGTAGGATTTGCCCTTGAGCTAATAGGCGTTCCACTATATCTCCTACCACCCTTCCCCTGGCTTGTGCTTTTTCAACCGTCTGAATCAGGGGATCTTCTACCGTCACTGCCATGGGTTCTACCATTTCTGGTGACTTCACTATCTTTTGAAGAACAACAACAAGTTGTTCTGCTTTAGCTTTATACTATTCCTTCTCTTTATTGACTTCATTATACTTTTCAAGTAAAGTGCTTGCAGTAGTTTGAAAATCTACCTTTATGCCCTCATGAGTTAGCTTGCCCAACTCAACCCTTGAAATGACATAATCATTCATGTCAAATGTGTCAATGGTGGCATCTTCTGGTGGTTTAGCAGTTTCTGCGTATCTGATTCCCTTTTCATTGACAAGCCTAGAAACAGTCTTAGGTTTCTTCTTCTGATTCTTTGCTTTTATAGGCAACAACTTTTCAATATCGATCTCATCAGGTGGAATATCTTGCTTCTTCCTCTTTGGAGTATATGCAGATAACCATGGGGGAAGCACATAAGCGCCAACAACCGGAGATGAGTCTAGCACTTGTTTGGCTGGATCCATGTTCATACCTGTGATAGTCACAATAGGACTGGTGTTGGTAAAAACCACACCTGTATCAACAACCTTTCCTGAAGCATCTAGAAGATTCTCTAAAATAGATTGTTCACTAATGTCAAAAGATGGAGAAGATAAACTTGGAATGGAACCGGAAGAATAAAAAACGATCCCAAAACTAGTTTTCACAGAAGCAGGGGTATTATCAGAAGAAACAATAAAAATTGGTGAAAGGGGAACATTTGAAACCACTGGGAAACTACCAGAAACTAGAGTATGAGGAAGAGGTGTAGAAACTTGTGTTCTAGTGGGAAGATCTTTCACAGGAGATTGAGGCGAGTCATCAAGTTGTTCTACTTCTGTATCTTCATCTTTGCCTTGTTCAATTTCCTCTTCTTTATCAGATTCATCAGATACTTTTGTTTGTTGGGCATCCTTAGGACTCTGAATATTTTGCTCTTCAACCTCAACATCTTCAATCTCCATTTGATCAACATTAGTATCTTCAACATTTGACTCAGTGACGTTGGAAGTTTCTGCAACTTCCTTCTTCTTCCCTCCTTTGGATACAAACTTGATCTTTGGTTTGCGTATCTTAGAAGAAGGGGCATCACTCTTGTTTTTGGTTCTGTTCTCTACCTTCTTGCCTATCTGCTCCTGTGTTTCAGTCTGTAATCCTGTGAGGAATTCTTTCAATTTAATTCCTTTACTTTCCAACCATACATTTGTGTTGGCTAGTATTGGTTGAAATCTTTTCCTTATGGATGTTTCTTCTTTGACTGACCATTTTACCTTTGGAAGAGGCGAGGCTTCAACATTCTCAGTATTATATCTGGGATCTAGAACATCCCCATCATCCTCCATTCCATCTGGAATATCAGTGAGGACCAGCTCTTCAATTTGACTTAGATGAAGTCTGCAGTAGTCTAGCTTTTTGATCTCATTTTGTGTCCTGAGATCAGCCCAAATATCTTCAACCATTGGTATATGAAAGGTTGATTTCGTTTTGATCTTATCTTGAACTCTTCTGAAGTCAAAATGGTCTCTTTTCTTGTAGGTTCTCATAGTAACCAGCTGTAATTCAGAATCAACTATTTTTTCTTTATTGGCTGATTGAACTGAATACCTTCCAATCTCAACGGGGAACTTTATCCCTGACTTCTTTAATTCCATCTATTTATTGTGCACCACAATCAACTATCTGCATAGCTCCATAAGAACAATACGGTCACTAGGATACCGTGGAAGAATATAAGGGTAACCGGGATAATATCCTACCCTTAGATATGTGAAAGTGGGGAATTGCAAGAACAAACAACCAAAAGAATTCACAATCTGCCAAGCTTCATCTTAGACCATCTTCTGAACAAGTTCATCATCCCATAAGCACATGAATACTAAAAAGAAAGCATCATTGACCCTTTGAAAATGATGAATTGATCCCTTCAAAGTTATTTGAGGGTAATACTCATATACAGGGATCAATCTCCTATCTCCTACCTGAGTCAAACCTGGAAAGCTTCTCATGCTTGCAGCAACATATACAAGATACGAAGTCATATAGAATTTGAATGTTGTATTGACCTTTACCAGTTGCTCATGCAATGCATTACTGATCTGTTCTCCCTAGAATATTCTCTGAGTACCTCGTAGAATCACCTTGATGTAAGTGTACATCCATTCTTGGAACTTGGAAGAAGAGGGGAGTCCTTTGATACGACTCAAAAGAGTGATCAAATCACAAACTTCTTCAACGAAGTCACTCCTAGGAAGATCCTTTGGCCATCTGGTCAAATTACTTCTAGGGATTTTCAACCATTTGTTGTTTATGTACCTTCTTGCAGCTTCCACATCTTTATGATAATCCTGTTGCCCTTGAGCAAAGTCAATCCATCCAATATTTTCAATGGGTGGACACATGAATATTTTGTCGAGGAATTCTGCATCCAATCTCATGATCACATTCCCGTGAGAATCTGTCACAACTCTAGTGTCCTTGTTGTAATGGCTGGCTACCTGAAGAACAAACTTGGGATTGTGTGCAGAAACCAGAAATGATGCAACCAAATGAATATTACTATCAATATTTTTTGCATAGGTCTGGAAGGATTTGTCTATTTTGTTCTTTCCACAAATTCTGCCATGTCCACGTGTCCAATTTCTGTATTCCTGATTTCGTCAATATTTGACTGCACTGCTGTCATCGAAAAGACACCTTAGTACTTGTACTTCATGATTTTTATCTTGGACGGAGATGGCTTTGACATTAGCTCTGGAGAGAACTCTGAAATTGATGTCTACTACGAACACTAGTCGAGAACTGTAAAAGGCCATGATCTCGCAGTTAGGGGAAAAATGGATAAACTGAGATAACCGTGATTTGATGATCATGGACAGGAAAACATGCGTTGAAGGGCTTGAGTGCACGCAAATCGAGGCAAAGGCAAAAGCAAGTTAACATGCCTTGGAAGATAAATTTTCCCAGTGTTGGGAAAAATTTAGGAAAATATGCATGAGCGGTCAAAATGACCGCTCCTACATGAGGAAGTACTTGCACGTGTAAAAGTGGTAATTTCAGCCGCTTGTGCATGTGTTTGGGAAGAACATTCATTATCATGTAAAGTCGGTGAAAAACACCGCTACTGCATGTGATTTCTTGGAAAATTGTTTTACATGTAGGGGCGGTCAAAATGACCGCCCTTACATGTGGGTATTTTGCAACCTTCAAGGTATGTACATGGTCGGCAATTTCAACCACTTTTGCATGTATGTTGAATTGCATGATGTTTTAGCGGTGAAAAATGCCGACACTGCATGTAAGGGGGAATCATAAGTGTCCGAGCGGGGGTTTCAACCGACTCGACAAGTTTGATAGGAAACCTTCTGTGTAAGGGCGGTGAATTTTGCCGCCCATACACTTCCACTTGATTATACTCAAACTCGTAAGCAGTGAATAATGCTGCTCTCACATGTGGTCACAAGCTTATGGAAGTGTTTAACCGGCGATTGTAAACGTCGTTGCATGAGATGCAAAAATGAGTTCGGTGTTCAATCAAAGCAAACCATCATCGATTTAAAACCTATAGGCTTAAAACCTAAACAAAAACTAGGTCATGAGCTGTACATAAAAATTTGGAAAGTCCAGCCTGGTATGGAGCAGAAATAGCTAGGGTTATCACGCCGTAGACACAAATTGGAAGGAGATAGGACTAAAAGTAGGTTTAACAATAAGTTTAAGATGAATAAAACCCTAAATGCACAGAAACACAAAAAAGAAATCCAACCTGATAAAAATGAAGACACCTCTGGTTTTTCTTGACGCAAACTCCAAATCGCGAGAACCACGGGCTTAAAAAGGTATAACCGCAGATTGCAACAGGAACAACTTTAGACAAAAGAAAATAAGAACACAAAGGAAGTGATTTAAAAGAACACTTAAAAACTTAATATAAAGCTAGAAAAACGCCATTAATCTCACACGAGTTAACTCGTGGTGATATTAATGGTATGTTCCGACAGTGTTTTTGACCGCTCTGACACACGAAGATAAGGATGTATAAACAGTAGAATCTGCTGACGCGATATATGTTAATGTCATATGCAGCGACGGTAGAATTCGCCGATGCTGCACAAGCCTTTTAACAAGAACATGTAATAGCGGCAGAAATTGCCGACATTGCATGTAAATGAAAAAGATATGTAAAAGCGGTGAATCTGGCCGACTTTGCATATAAAGACTCAAAATTTACTAACACCCTAAAAATGATCAAAACTGATATTTTAGTCAATTTACAACCTAATCGATTCGCACAAACTTCGAGGAGTCGATTTGAGGGAGTGTTGTAAACTAGTTTAGGATGCCATACGACTTCACATGGGACCAAGAGAACCTTGTCTCGATTTGCGAACTTAGAGTGTAGATTACGAAACAGATAAGTTTTGTATGGGTTGTCTACAAAAATGAGCGTAGCTGATTTTGAGAACAACAGATGGCTAGGATTAAAAGATTAGATCAATAGCTAGAATTGGTTGAGAGGATTATAGGTCAAAGATAAGAATCTTCCATAGCATTCTTCCATGTGAATGGTGGAGATTAAAAGGGTGTAATATGAGGTGTATGGTGGAGATTGAAAGTGAATTTAATTTTGAATTTTTATTTAATAAAGGTGGAGAGTGGTTGAAAAATGAGGATGTGAATGGATAAATTTATTAAATGATGGGATTATTTAATTAATTTATTGAGAGGAATTTGTTAAAATGATAAATTAATTAAATAAATATAATTTAAGAAGAAATGAGGAATTAAATAAACAAATAAAATTTATTTATTTAGTTATGGGAAAAATGGTTTAATGAAAGATGACTTAATTAATTAAATAATAAATTTTGGTTTGAAGAATCATTCTGAAAAGAAGCATTGGAAGAATAAATCTATGAAATACTGCATGTGAATGAATTGTGGTTGGATTAATGTATTTGATTGGAAAAAAGGTCATGAGTATGTTTAGAAGGTTGTATAGGCATAAGTATTCACAAGTGGAACAAAAAATGGATCATGCAAGAATTGAATGTTTTGAGTGATAGATGATTGTTTTTTTTGCATCAAAGAAAGTCATTGTCTTGAAAGGCATCATACAATTTGGGCAAATAGGAGTCTTCACTACTAATGGTGAGTTTGTAGGAAGATCACATCTAGATTTCAAGTAGTGGTGTTCTGAAGATCAGTTAGAGGTAAAGGTGCATGAAGATAGCAAGTAATTGAGGAAGAAATTGGATTCTTGTAGCAAAGTGCAGTAACATGAGGAAGAGTACTTTCAAAGCTAGTAAACAAATGAACAAAACAAATTGTCCAATCTTGTAGATCAGAATATCATTTCACAAAAGAAAAGATAGTGTTTAAGGATCGAAGATGCTAAAGCATTTGTGGTCAATATTAAAGGGGAGTGTTGGAATATTAATTTCTCCCCACCATAATGTATTAATGACAATTTTTTGTAACCTCTCTCCATGTGTAAATGCATTCCCTATGCATGCTCATTTCTAGAAGATTTATGTAATTGAAAAGATCTCTATATATATTGAGGCACCATGTAATAGTTGGTATGATCGTCAATAAAATGATCAATAAAAGTTATCGAGTGCTCTAGCACTCAGAATATTTGAACAATTGTGTTTTATATTTATGTTTGTGCATTTTTTCACCTCTTTCAAGAGAAACTTAATTCCCATACTTCCTCTCATGATGTGACTTGTCCTTTTACTCCAACAAGGAGTCCCCCATACCAAATGAGTTGTCATTTCTTTATACTTAGACTGACTATATCTTTTATTTCGAAGGTCTTAAATTTTTTATTTGAAATTTTCTTAACCCCCATGCTTCATCTTATGAGGTGGTAGATTAATAAGCTTTAAATTTCTATGCTCCCTTCTCATTCATAGTTTTCATCAATTAAAAAAATGGAGCAACATAGGATGGATACTTAGCATGCTTTTTCCTCCTTTTTCCAATTGAAGAGGGCCTTTTTAACCCTTTTGTCCCCTAATACCTATGTTTTAATTTCACCATTTTAAATAGGAGCATGGGGTCCTTATGTAGAAACCATGATCAACTAAGTGAAATGCTGATCACAATATGGAGTGAAAGCAATTGTAAATTGCAATAATAGATTATGAACAAGAGGTGACATATATAGGTGAGAGAGGTGAAGAGGGTCAACTCCTATCGACTTAGGAGTCAACTTCAACACTCCTCTCACCAAGTGTCGAATGAGTGTGGACACATAGCTTGGAGAGTCCAATACAACTCTCCAAGTTTGACACCTAGCACCTAAGGTGGCTTAAAGCCATGTTCTTAAATATATTACTTAGAATAAGTAATATAAGGTATAGTTTTGCACTAACATCCCCCCTTAAGCACAATTTAGGCGAGTTCAAGAAGAGATGGGTCCTGGATAAAAGTCTTGGAGAGGTACCCATGTACACTAAAGAGAAATGGGTCTCGACTACTAGCCTGGTGAGGTACCCATTTATAAAGCAATCTCTTAAAAATTGGAGTAAGATAGAAAACCCAATGGGAAAACCTATCCTCCAAAAAGAGAGAAAAGATGCATCAATCTAGAAGTTGCTTGTGTACTGATGTCGATGCTGAACTACAACTGATGACTCCATAGATGCTAGTATCATGAGTATTCAAGAACATTAACCAAATTTGAGATGTGATCCGATGCAAGATTCAAGTTCATTTACCATAGGCTCTTGATGTGAGATATGAACTGATGAGAATTTGTTGCAAGATTATGGATCATTTACCATTGGCTCTCAAAAAATGTTTGAAGGATCATTTGATCCACCTGTTTTTCACCAAAGGATCATTCGGTCCACTTGTTTCTCAACCAAGGATCATTTGATCCACCTTCTTTTAGTTGCAACCTCATTAAGTTAATTTAGGTGACATAATCCTCTATAGTATTTAGAGTTATGCTTATGAGGTGACTTCTTTTGTTCAATGACCTTCCCTTGGGTGTTTTCAAGGTCACAATCTTAACAAAGATTCTTGTTGAAGCCGATCACACATATAAAACTATGTAGATGAGTTGTAATTGCAAACTTAGAAGTACGTAAAGAGGAAATAGAGAAACTAACTTGTTGATACCCCCTTACTTTGTTCCCCCCTTCTTTGTGGCACTTTATAATTTAGTGCATATACATGGACTACAAATTTTGGAACCAAAAATTATACATTAACACTTATGGTTTTATAAAGAACCATTACTCTCCTCAAGACAATTTTGCCCCAAATTGATTTATCCTAAATTTTAAAAAAGCATCCCCCTCCAAATTTTTATTTGTAATGTTTATTTCCTAAGGGATTTTAATAAACATTTGTATATTAAAAAAACGCTTTTAAATACTATTTTGAAGATTTTTAGAAATTATAAATTAGGGCAAATGTCAGATTAGGGCAAACTAAAAGAAAAGAATGAAAGGGAAAATAAGCTTCACAAAGGGCAGATACTTCCAGAGGATGTAGGGGCAATTCATTTTTGCTATTGCACAGGCTGATTTGTGTGGCATGACCTTCTTTGTAGGTGGTGAGGCAATTTTGAATGCCACTCGAGTTGGCCTTCAATGCATAGAGACCGTAGATTAGGCCTTCAAACGCCCTTTCACACAGGTTGCGAGTCCTTTTAATACCTCCATTTAGCCATCAGAGAACTCCACGGGGGCCTGCATGGTAGGGATTCACCCTCACGCCATAGAGGCATCTGATTTCATCGCCTTGTAAAAACATTTTTTTCTTGTCTTAACAAAACACCAACACTGAATATGCAAAAATTAAAAACAATATGAGGTGGATGCCATAGTTAGGCCAGATGTTTTCCCAAAACAAATGACTTCAAATATCTCCTTTGACACCCAGCAACCATTCTCAACTAATGTCAACCGATTCCACATTGTTTCATTTATGATCTGCAACCTTAAAAGAATAAGTCATTTTATGCCTACAATCTATTAAAAGAATAAAACTGATTTTTTATTTAGTTCTATGGTCTTTTAAATTGTAAAAGTTCGGTGTTTTAATTTAAGTATGTGGTCTTAATAATTAAGATATCACTCTTAATAATAGTTTACTTTAAGCCATGATATATAGGATAAAGACAATTCATTAAAGGATTAAAGGCTAACCTAAATATTTGGCCTTTAGAAAATAAGCATTCTACAACTCAAATGATTTTATATAGAATAATAAATGTTAGGGAATATTAATAATATTTAATTAATATTTATATTAAATTATCAATTATAATAATTAATATAAATATACGTGTTTTGTATTTATTTTATATTATAATTAGTATAATAATATAATAAACACATAGAAATGCATTAAAATTGAGTTATGATAGATCAAAATATATTAAACTCAAATCTTAGTTGAAATTGGAGAGTATTCTCTATATACCCTCTATTTTATTTAAAGATGTAAAAATCTTATAAATAAAAAATTACATACAAATACATAAAACATATAAAAATGTGAAATAAAATTTATGATTGCTTATATAAAAAGATAAAAATTAAAAAAGAAATGGGAATTTTTTTTGGAGAAAATAAAAAATAAAAACTAGAAAGGTGTAGAAAATCATTGAAGTAAAAAAGAAAAAGAAAAAACTAGTTATATAGTGACATTGGGGTGGGGATGAGAGCACTCATATTTTTTGCATAAATTTATAAGAAAAAAAATTAAAATACCAAAAAGGAAATAAAAAATAAAACTTACGAAAATAAAGAAAAAAAACTAAAAAAGAAATTAAAAATTGTTGAAGGACAAAAAGCTAAATCGCAAAAACTGTGGAACCACGAAAAAATAAAAGAAAAATTAAAAAATAAAAACCAAAAGAAATTGGCCAAAAAAAATTGGAAGAGAAAATCAAAGAAACTGTGAAAAAAAATATACATTGGCGTATTTTAAATATATTTTTTAAAATATAAATATACTTCCTTCTAAAATTTTGTTTGCTAACCCTATGACTTCTTTTGTTTAAATACATAAATAAAAATTAAAAATTAAAATAGAAACCTTTACACAAAGAATTAAAATAGAAAAAGCCAAAAATCTCTCATTTTCCAAATGAAAAAAAGATTGAAGCAAAAAAGAAATTGAAAAAATAAAAATACCTCAAGGTAGATATTCATTGATTTTTTAATTATTTCTTTCTCTTAAAAAAGGAAAGAAATGAGAAATTTGAATTACATTTCATAAATAGAAAAATTATAGGATTGAATCATATAGTTCCAACTAAGAGTGTAGATTGATTTTGAAGAGAAAAAACATTCTCTATATATAATCTATTTTATTAGAAACTTCAAAAATCTTTTAGATTAAAAAATACATACAAATACATAAAACACATAAAAAATGTTATTAATAAAATTTATAAATAAAAAATACATACAAATACATAAAACACAAAAAATGTTATAAATAAAATTTATAAATAATAATTTCCTTCTAACATATAAAGAAAAATATTGTTAAAATTTTTTATTTATTAAATATAAAGTTATTTAATGAAATTGATCAAAATGGATAACATCAATGAAAACTATGCTCCTTTTAATTTTTTTAAATGGACATGATACAATTCTAAAATTTTGTTGCTTTGCTATAACACAATAAAAAAAATTTAAATTAAAAAACAAATATTTTTATAACATTTTATTACAACAATATTAAATTTGAATTCTTTTTACCATTTGAATAAAATATCTATCCAATAGATATATATTTCTTTTTATATTTTTTCTTTCTATTACAAAAAGAAAAAGTGGATAAACAATGGCAAACTCGAGTTACATTTTATAAACAACTAAATTATAGGACTAAATTTTAGAGTTGTTCTAATTAAGGAAGTGGTCCCATGGAGCTGCTAAGCAAAGAGTCCCATAGAACTCAATTTTTTTTGCTAATACTTGGATCAGAGTCTTTTCCTCCTAAATAGGAGCAGCTATTGTTTAGGAGGTTATTTTTGAGTAGGTGCAGATGGGGTGGAGCTGAAACTTTCCCCCACCAACTTAGGGAGTTAACTACCAGTTTTTTCATTCCCACTACTTAATTTAGGGGAAATTTTGGAGGGAATTTTTCCAACTTCCTAAAAAATCTCTGTTAAATTATTTATTGTTAAAAAAACTTCATGAGACCACCAGCTTCCATAAAATTCTAAGCTTAAAATTAACTCACCAGTGGTGTACAGTAGCATAATTATATCTACAAGTTTTTAAGGAAAGGTCTTTAATGGATGTTTCGGTGAGTCCTAGATATTCTGTAATTACTGATTTGATGTTTTAATCTTTCAAATTTTATTGAATTGAAATAAGAAGTTTTTAAACGCTGAAATTTTGTAAGGAAAGATCTTTCATGGATACTTGGTATTGTATAATTATTGATTTGATGTTTTAATTTTGTGAGTTTTATTTAATTGAAATAAAAAGCCTTTAGATGCTGATTTTTATTTTTCTTTTGTAGAAGCAAATGGGTCGAGCAAAGATTCCCATAAAATGGATATCCAAAGAAACTTCAAGAAATGTGACTTTTTTAAAGAGGAAAAGAGGATTGATAAAGAAGGTTGAGGAGCTGAGTATTCTGTGTGGAGTGGAGGCTTGCATGGTTTGTTCTGGGCCTCAAGATCAACACCCTGATGTATGGCCTAATATATCCAAAGGTTTAGAACTCATAGAAAGATACAGAAAGCTTTCTAAGGAAGAGCAAGATAAGAAGAAACTTGATAATTCAAGTTTCCTAGAACAGAGGATTAAGAAAATCGGGCTTGAATTAAACATACAAAGGAATGAAATCAAAGAACAAGCAAGGGAAATCATGTATCCTTGTTGGGATAACTGCCTGAATGATTTGAGTGTTGAAAATTTTAGAGATTTTTTAGAATATATAAATGTCAAGATAGAAGCTGTACATGGTAGAATAAATTTTGTTACAAGGCAAGAGCATGAGACTTCTTATGTTCCTATTATTGGAAATGATATAGTTCCATACATGGAAATGGATCATACTGATAGAAAGTCATTGAAGGAACCATATCATCCTTCAACCCCCCAGATAATGCTGCCTCACAATCTGTTGTTGCCCATGCCCTATCAGAGCCAAGAGAGTTTAAGTTTACCAGCAAGTCATGTCCAACCCTATCTAAGCCTAGAAGAGAAGGGCTATAAGAACCATTTTGGAGCAACAACCATTGATTATCCTGCCAAGGAAAATCCCATCATGTTCACATCTTTGAAGGACTCTCAGCATACAGCTAATTCCTTCGTTTTTGGCAATAACTACAATACAAATAAAGATAAGGTAGAGAGAGATGCCATCCATAATCAGCATGATGGAATTTTAGTTGAGAATGCTCATCTAATGACAGGGAAGAAAAGGAAGAGATTTCCTTTAATCTCTGATCATCATGTCCACTCCAGTGCTTGTGTATTACCTAACTACTCAGGCCACAGGACAAACTATTGTACTATATATTGTCCTTGTCCTAAACGTTACCATATGGGTTCAAATGGATCAGAAACTTCAACTATTCAAGAGTTGCAGGCCTCTGGTGAGCCTCACCAACATGAGTGTATGCTTGGAAGCGAGGGAACGAGTTTAGCTCATAGCAGCTTGGAACAGCTTCATCAAGAATTCATGAGAAGTTTAACATAGAAAGTTAGCCAGGTTTTGTTTCTATTTGTTTATCTATGTGGTTGGTTTCCATTTTCATTCAATTTTTTTTACATTAATATGAGTTTTTTGGTTTAATTTTGTAGGCGGGTCATCCTAAAACTCTTGGAGCGAGTCATCCTAAAATGTCTGAGGATGTTTTTTTGGCTTTTTGGTTCGTCGTTTTTTGGCGAGGGGATTACTGTTTTGACCCTCTCCTCATTGCTAGTTAACACTTCTTTTTCTAGTTCTCTGTTTTACTGCCAGAGGAGGGACGATTGTAAAAACGTTACTTTTTATTAATATTATGTCTAGGTGGTTAGCCACCTTTTTCTCTTTTAAAAAAAGTTCACGTACAACGGAGGATAAGAAGATAATGCCTACTCAAATTCAATGGAGAGAACAAGTAATTCCCAAATTGAAATGCTATTTTATAGGTAGGAATGTGATTGTAGTTCTAGAGATTAAAAAATGGTATTTTAGTATTCTATCTCATAAATTTAGGACACATGCATTGAATGTTATTAGTTCCCACGGAGATTTTTAGTTTTTGCAAGGAAACTATAGTTATTAATAAATCTTTTTGCAATCAATGAGAACTGAAATAGTTTTTATATTTAACAAATATTTAGCTATTGCTACGGTATAGATGCAAATATTTTAACAAAACATATTTGAAAAATTATTTTTCTTCAATGTAATTGGCAGAAAACTTTAACATGATAAGAACAATGAATACGGATCCATTATATTACAATAATGGCGATAATATTGCCGGATTTTTCAGGCCATTTTTTGAAAGGCAAAATAATTCTAAGACAAATGATTCCATCTGTCCCTTAACTCCTTTCGCCAGTATGATTCCCGCTGATAATTGTGCAAGCTTCTTTTAAAATTCATTTTCTAGAGAAGTTATAAAATTAGGTTATTTTGAGGTCTACGTCAAATTTTGGCGAATTTGTCATTTCTTGGTGGGAAGTGGAGGTTTTATTTTGGGTATCAGAAAGATTCAATGCTGTGATCTCTGTAGGAAATTAGGGTGTGTTTACAATCATATTCAAAACCAGAAAGGAACAAGGTAGCGTTTAAACTACCTCCAATTTTTAGTGTTTTTTGTTGAATTGTAATTTCTTTTTTTGGGTTCTAGAAATGTATGTACAATAGTTAAGGTTTCAAACCATTCTATCTGTTTGATGAAATAGGTCAGAATTTGAAATCCCATGTTTTTTAAGCTTTTTTTCTCCCTAGGTTTTGGAACTTACAATCAAGGGGTCCGAAGCAACTCCAGGATTTTCAGCTCTTGGAACTGGTAAATTCTGGTGGGGCAAGTTTTTTTTGGTAAATTGTGGACTAGATATTTTGCGCTCTCATCAATTATATTCATGTAGGGTCGATTCATTCTTTCTATACAGGTGTCTGCATTGATATATTCTATCAAATTTTGTACTCTTCTAATAAGTGGGTTCTGCTATTTTAGCGGAATTTTCAGAGGCTTCTACATTTACTTGGGGCGCGTTGTTGAAGAGGAAATATTATTACTGTTGTATCTGGCTCCTCGGTCTCACTATGCAGGTAAGTCATTTTCTACTTTTTGTTTGGCAATGAGTTTTGGTTTTCTCTTTGTTTTGATAACTAATTACAGTTTTTCGTATTGAGTGCAAAATTTAGGGTTTTCAGAATTTAGCATTGGCAAGAACGTTAGCTGTGATCGTTGGTGATTCTATTGGGTCTGTTATCTTATGACAATATACTGCTTTATTTTTAGAGATAGTGACTTATCTGTTTTGAAGTTTAGGCCGATTCTTTCAAAGTTATGGCGTTTGTTTAATGGACTTACAACTTGCAGCTTGAGACCAAGTTTTGTTTCAATTAAGAAATAAATGCAAAAAAAATTTAGTGGCAACACCTATCTTCTACAGTGCGTGAGCCTTTAATTTTGAGATGCCTGGTGCTATTAAAAACTGTGGACTTTGTATATGGCTCAGCTCATACAGAGTTGGCATACCTTATATGGCCTGTGTTATACTTAGGCAGCGCCACATTTGTTTGATAGAGCTTTGTTTATATGAAGGTCATGCCTATCATTAAAAGGCCTCGCTATATGCAGCGCCTTCATCCTCTGTGCCTTCTTTGGTCAGCGTTTGGAACTTTTATATTGTTGTGTCAAATTTGAGGTGTAGATGTGCCTTCAAATTTGATAGCAGTGCCAACTTTGAACTGGCAGCACTATCATCTTGATCTTATGCTGGTGGCGCTATGGTTTGAGTATGCTGTGTCAACTTTCAGGCCAATCCTTTTCTTAAGACTGCGCCATTTTCCTTTTATAGCCGCGGCTACTAGTGGCTCTTAAAACTCACGCTGTGTCTTTTCCTAGTGCCAAGATTCAATTTTGCAGGCCGGTATCATGCCATAATAACTTGACTCGAGTGGTAAGCTAAGCCAAAAACTTATTACAGATTTGACTTACAATGGACATTATAAAGATAACACATTTATAGGTGTCAAGGAACAAAGCACTTATTGTGTCTAATGAAATGTGCCAGCATTTGTCTTTTTCACATTTTAATGTGTAACAAGGAGGATTTTTAAAATTGTAACCTGTATTCTGAGAGGGTTCATGTTGTTCTAAATTATAAAATGCACCACCAATAATGACCTTGTTTAATGAAATTATTTGTCCATAAAATAAACTGCTAAATGAAATTTTATGGTCAGCAAACCCTGTCCCATTATGCCTGTAACCTTCTGCAACTAGCTTAAAGGTGACTTGCCAAGTGTTATATGATATATCCCTGTTAAGGTAAAATTGTAAAAGGAAATATGTAACAGAGTAATTGCCAGAGATAACCAACACAACCCAGAACAAATATAAACAGCAAATTGATAGACAACCTTAAGATGCAGCAATTACTCTTTTTTTTTACATTCAAATTTTTATGTAGTACTTGGCTAATCAAAAAAACCATTATGTTGAATATTGTTGATGGTTTGATTAGCTCGTCACGATTCTCAGTGTAAAAAGGATAACCCCTTCATTTATTAATGCAGGCATAGTTGCAATTCTATTTAGATTCTAGAACCTGTTGTTTTTTCTAGGGCTTATGACTGGCAATCAAAATTTACAGCCTGGGACCATGCCATCTTCTTTCATTTGACTTGCATAGGGTCACATGTGTTATTGTTTCTGTCACATTTCTGACTGTTTCTGCTTGCTAATGCAGTAAAATGTGGAGCCCTCTTTGCATCAATACCTTTCCCAATTTTTGCAGCATTGTATTGTGTCCTATTTGGGCTAGTTGGTAAGAAAGTGTTTTTTAATCCCATTAGCTACAGCAGTGTTCTTTGCACCCTGTTTTAAATATTTTTTGGCCTCTAAATATAGTTTCTGTTTGTGTGTCTGTTCCAGCGGCAGTTGGTCTTTCCTTCTTACAGTTCACAAACATGAACTCTCTGCGTAACCTGTTCATTACTGGACTTTCACACCTAAAATTTCTCACTGGATGCTGCTGAGCAAAACATGGAACTATTTGCAGCAAAATCATCCCATGGAATACTGTGTAGGATTCATTTTTTTAGGATTTCGTATTAAAAAAATAATTATTGAGAAAATTCTCACCAAATATTAGTTGCCATTTGGCAATAAAAATCCCTAAAAACTCTCTGCGTAACCTGTTCATTACTGGGCTTTCTTTGTTCCTTGGACTGTCCATTTGCCAGTACTTTAATGAATTTGCTACAGCACAAGAAGCTAAGTTGGCTACTTCTGAGCAAGGCCAGTTGGCAGCTTCTCTTAAAGTTCCTCATGCTTTCCATGGACCTGTTCATACAGGGGCCACATGGGTAAGTTTGACATGCTAGTCCTAATTTTTCAAAAAAATTGTATGTTAGGTCAATCCATGGTATTGTTTTATCATGCAAATTTAATTTGTCTGTGTGATTGCACTAGTCCTAATTTTTCAAAAAAATTGTATGTTAGGTCAATCCATGGTATTGTTTTATCATGCAAATTTAATTTGTTTGTGTGTGATTGCAGTTCAATTATTTTCTAAACACGGTTTTCACTTCAGCACCAACAATTGCACTAATAATTGTAGCATTCCTAGACAATACACTACATTGTTAAGATTTATAATGATAGATATGTTGGAATGCACCTTATTATAATCAATAAACTACAACTTTCTCATGAGGATTTGACTAATAGGAAGAGTTTATACAGTTAATGTACCTATTCTTGACCACAAAGTACCTGCTGTTTGTAGACAATGCACTGATTATTGTTTTTAATCCTTTTGACATCCATTTTTAACTGTATTGATACACTAGACTTAAACCCGGGTCTTTACTGTGGTAAGCCACTCAATCACAGAACTAAGGATATGTTCTATAGCCACAATATCAACTACTTTTTCTTTGTAAGGTAGTAGCCCTAGAATACATTTATGTTGTTGCCTTTGTTTCTACAGCCATACAATGTTAAGAGTTGAAATGTTATATGTTTTGGCTCTATCAATTGATGCATTCCATTGTTACATTACATTGGTTTTATTGCTTTTAGTTTCCTTGTGCATCAGCATTCTTCATGGATTCCCACCACTTAACAGAGAAGTCATGTCCTCTTTGGCCCACTTTCTGGATTCTTTTTCTATTAAACATTTGATGAGTTTCATGTCTCTGATACATTGTTGTTTGTTTGTGTTTTGTGGGTTGTGTTCAGGGCATGATGCATGCCATTTTGTGTATGTTCCTTAAAGCCTAAGGTAATATGTTGTGAGTACAGATTGCAGGGTGTTTGGCTTAGATGGATCATGAAATATTGAAATAATTTGTTAAAATAGTAGATTATAGATACTGGGTTTCTCACACAACAATTAGTAGAGGGGATTAGTTGTTGCTTTTCATTTGCCATTTTGTTGGAAGCAACTGAATGCAAAATTCCATGCTCTTTCTGTGGAAAACTGTTGCAACATGAATAAAAAAAAGAGTTCACCAAATTCTTGTGTACTGTTTCTTCCTTTATTTGGTGGTCAATGGCAAAAAGTGTGAGGTAGAGTTTAAGGCTTTGAATTGTTTTTTACATGTTATTGCATTTTTTCTTGAATTTAGCTGTGTAGTGCACTTCAATTCCTCATAATACCATGGAAAATGTAAACAATTAGAGTGGAATTTTCCATTTTATGCTGAGATACATATGGCTGCTGGAGTTTATTCAACTTTATCAGCATCTTGCACCAATGATTCATTTTGTGAACCCTAGTAGAGCAGAGGCATAAGAAAAATCCAATAATGTAGACAATGTATTGTATTGACTTCTTGCATTGGCGTGCTGGAATTTGTTTTAGGGGAATTTTATTTTTAGATTGCTAAATGTATTGTCACAGTACTTTATTGGTATCTTGCATTTTTTGCTTGAATTTTGCTGTTTAGTATCTTCCTACCTTCTCATTACACAAAATATGTGAACAAAACAGGTGGATTTTGATTTATCTTTGCAATATGTGTATTGCTTGAATTTTGGCTGTGTAATTCTCTAGTACACTTATACCTCATAGCATGGAAATTGTGAACGCGTTTTAGCTCATGATACTTAATTGGCTGTGTGGGACTACTGTGCCTCGTGATAACCTGGAGAATGTGAATCAAATGGGTGCAAAACTTCTATTCCTATATGGATATAGGAAAAGTGGTGGTGCTTGCATTTTTTTCTTCAATTTGGTAGCAGATTACTTTTGTGCCTTGTAATAGAGGAATGTGAATAAAATGGCTGGAAACTTTTCATTATTAGACAGATATATGGAGACTGGCAATGTTAATTACTTGGCATTTTTGAAATGGCAGTCTTTAGTTTTCTTTGCAAAAGGAAAAAATTAAACATATGCAATTTAGTTAAACTTAATTGAACTTTGGACAATTTGTAACAGAGTGCAGTAAAACTGGCCAAATATACTAGAAAATTTTTAAGTTTTAACCATAGTTAACCTCATAAAGATGTAGCTTGGAACATGATGATTTGTAATTTCCACCAAAATTAGTTAGAAATTCTGGGATCAAGCAATGAGACTACTGTTCTACTTGCATGAATGCTGTTGTACTAAGAAATGAAGTACGGAAATGTAGAGATGCAACATGACACAAAGATTTATTAGAGGCAATTGCTCTCTACTGGAGTGTATTGCTCAAAATAGACAAGTACAAAGAGTAATACAGTTTCTGCCAAACCTATCACTACTTCAACTTTCTACTTCTAAGTCTATATAATAATTTAATTCTCTGTCTCCCCTTTACTTTGGGCCCCCAATTGCTTCAAATAGTGTGTTGGAAGACTCCTCATGTGTGTATGAAGCCTTCTACATGGAATTCGAAGAGATGGGGTTGCTGAAACACTTCAAATTCTCTTGTTTTCTTCCATTGGGACACAACTGCTCCTTTTCAGCAGGAGGCATTTTTGAAATTGCCACTTGATAGTTATGAAAATGCCACTTTTTGACAGTTTTTATCCTTCATCATTCGGAAGCCATATCTTTTGCACAAGGACTCTACTTTAGACACTTCTTCAATCTCTTATTTAAATGACATATTTCCTCCGTTATAGAATATACAAAATGCCATTAATAAAGCAGGCTTAGCAGCTTAAATAATGCTATCCGTAGCTTAGCATCTATATGCATTCATAAAAAAGACAAGAACCAACAAAAGAAAGATAACATGTATATATACAAAATGCCATTAATAAAGCAGGCTTAGCAGCTTAAGTAATGCTATCCGTGTTGGATCTAGGGCATACAACTGAGAGGGGGGGGGGTGAATCAGTTGTATAGAACTTCTTGTATTTCAAACACTTAATTCTCTGTTGTTAGTTAGCAGCATATCAAATAATCATTCATGGAAGCATAATACATAAATATAAGAGCAGATAAGCATCAACACATTGAACACCAAGATTTTGACGTGGAAAACCCGGTTAAGGGAAAAACCACGGGGTGATTAACCCAAGAATTATTCTCTGTTAGAAGAATAAAAAAAAATGAATGGCACATGCCAATAAGGGCTCACTGCCCCGAGCACACTGCTCACAAAGAGGCCCACTGCCTACAAGGAGACACACTGTCTACAAAGTGATGAAAATCACAGTCTTGAACTGGAGAATGACATCTCTACCATGTCCGGATCAGTTCCAATTAAGCCCAACAATCTCTGCTCTGCCTTTCGCACCTTTCTTCGCTATATCATGCTCATCTTTTCACCACACACTGAAATGAACTCACAAATCATTATTTATACAAGACATCGACTTAGGAACAAGCATCTAAGTCGGCAAACAACCATAGGAGTATCCGCAAGATGAATAACACATCCGGTCGGCCATCACAAGAACATTCGCAGGATGAACAACTCATCCGGTCGGCTACACAGAGCAAGAACTTCATCCGGAAGAATAACTTCAATTCCGGGCTCTACCATCAATGCGGACCAACAACACAACCTAAACATGATCCAAGAACCTTCACAAGCCTGTCTGAATGTCCGGATACATCCGCACTTCCTCTGCTTACTGGGATCTCTTGTCTCCCTCATCCGGAACTTCAAGAACACAGTCTGTCGCTACTGTCATAATGCAAGAGGTACTTCCGGACCTCGAAATCATACACAAATCAGGATGATACATCACAAGGACATCTCAAACACTCCTTCCAATCCGCAGATTATGATAATATAATTCCGGACCTCACCGGACCTTTTTGTGATCCTCTGTCACCTCCGGATACATGCCGGACCCGGTTCTATACCGGCAGCCACAACTCCTTCCGATCTTCATGCGGACCTCTGAAATCTTAACTGTAACATCTCAAGACTCATATCTACTAACCCTTTAATCCGCATCCTCCGGCTCTCAACCTATACAGTACATTTACCTTCTTCTCATCACTGTTCCTGACTGAGGCTAATTTTCTTAATATCCTCAGCACAAAGCTCATCAAATCCTTTTTGTCAATGCAGTATGAGTATGTTGACATCAATGACAACACTGGCTCACCTCATACTTGCAACAATCTCCCCCTTTGTCATTGATGGCAACATATGATGTGAAAAACCATCAAGACAAGAACTTCTCTTTTCTGTCACAGCTCCCCCTATCAACAACAACTCTTCACATGTCTTCCTTTGCTGCTCCCCCTTTGATCATCAACCACTTGTTTTTCACATGTCTTCTCTCCCCCTTTGACATCAATGGCAAAGGGCTCATACTTGCAATTCTCATGCATCAGAATCATACCAGCTGCTTCCCCTTAGTTGCAGCTCCCCATTAGTCCGGATCACAAGATATGACTGTGATAGCCACCGGACTGATGCACATCAGTGCATCTTAGTTCATCACCGGAGGGGCCATGACCCCTAACTTCTCCCGGAGATATTCAAAAGAGTCCTTGGGAAGAGGTTTTGTAAAGATGTCTGCAATCTGATCCTTGGAGGGAACATACTCCAATCTGACTTCTTCCTTGTTTACTTGTTCTCTCAAAAAGTGAAATTTGATAGATATGTGCTTAGTCTTAGAATGCAATACCGGATTCTTGGAAATATTAATTGCACTTGAATTATCACAGAAAATTGTGATAGGCTCCTCATATTCAACTTTGATGTCTCTTAGCATCTGCTTCATCCATAAGATTTGAGTGCAACTACCTGCTGCTGCAATGTATTCTGCTTCAGTTGTAGACAGTGATATTGCATCTTGTTTCTTGCTTAGCCAAGAAACCAATCTCTTCCCCAAAAAGAATGCTCCACCACTAGTGCTCTTCCGGTCATCCACATCTCCTGCCCAATCTGCATCTGTGTAAGCATGAAGAGAGAAATCCGGATCTCTAGGATACCATAGACCATACTCAACTGTCCCTTTCAAGTATCTAAAAATTCTTTTGATTGCCATAACATGAGATTCTCTAGGATCAGCCTGGAATCTTGCCACAAGGCCAACAGCCTGCATTATATCAGGTCTAGTTTGAGTGAGATACAACAATCCACCAATCATTGATCTATACTTTGTCTGATCTGCCTTTGGAGAATCATCATCTTTGCTTAACTTACATCCGGTTGCCATAGGAGTGTTCATAGGCTTTGAGTCTTCCATACCAAATTTCTTTAACAATTCTTTCGCATATTTGGTCTGAGAAATGAAGATCCCTTCTTTTGTTTGAGTAATTTGCAGACCCAAGAAGAAATTCATTTCACCAAGCATAGACATTTCAAACTCACTTTTCATCTGATTTGCAAAAGTTTTACACATACTATCTCTTCCTCCAAAAATGATATCATCCACAAATACTTCAACAATCAGAATGTTTTCATGATCAATTTTGAAATATAAGTTGCTGTCAGCAGTACCTTTGTTGAATCCAATCTGCACAAGATGCTTATCCAACCTTTCATACCATGCTCTTGGGGCTTGCTTCAATCCATACAAAGCTTTCTTCAACTTGCAGACCATATCATTATTATCAGACAATTGAAATCCATCCGGTTGTTCAATGTAGACTTCTTCTTCCAGATCACCATTTAGGAAGGCAGACTTGACATCCATCTGATATACCTTGAAGTCTTTGAAGGCAGCAAATGCAAGAAGTAATCTGACTGCTTCAATTCTTGCTACCGGAGCAAAAGTCTCTTCGAAGTCAATTCCTTCTATTTGAGAGTAGCCTTTGCAGACCAATCTAGCTTTGTTTCTGATTACTTCACCAGCTTCATTTAGTTTGTTCCGGAAGACCCACTTGGTTCCAATTACATTCCTGTTTCTAGGTCTGGGAACAAGATCCCAAGTATGATTTTTCTCAATTTGCATCAGTTCATCTTCCATTGCTTTGGTCCAGTTTTCATCATTGCAGGCTTCATTTATTGTTTTAGGTTCAATCTTTGAAATCAGACAACATTCATTCTGATCTTGAGCAATATTCCTTCTAGTTTGTACACCTTTGCTTCTGTCACCTATGATCTGATCTTCAGAGTGATTCAGTCTTACATACCTTGGAATTTTGGGAGTATCCAGCACTGCTGTTTCTTGATCAGCCTCATTCAAATCTAACTCTTCTTCCTGATTTACCGGATCAGGCTGACTCTGTCTCACCGGAGAGGATTGAGGTCCTTGAACACTGTCTTGGTCATCTTCATCAAACTCATAAAATCTTGAAGGCTTCTCAATTCCTTCATCAACCTTCACATTGGTGCTTTCTATCATCTTCCTCAATCTCTTATTGTAACATCGGTATGCTTTGCTTTGAGTGGAGTAGCCCAAGAAAATTCCTTCATCACTTCTAGCATCAAACTTTCCTAGATCTTCATCTCTTTTAATATAACACTTGCTACCAAATACTCTGAAATATTTCACAGTAGGAGTGATGCCAAACCAGAGTTCATAGGGGGTCTTACCGGTGTTGTTTCTGATTTGAACTCGATTGAGAGTGTAGACTACAGTGCTGATAGCTTCTTTCCAAAACATTTGAGGAACATTTGCTTCCAACATCATTGTCCTAGCAGCTTCCTGGATGGTCCGGTTCTTTCTCTCAACTACTCCATTCTGCTGTGGAGTCTTAGGAGCAGACAACTGTCTCCTTATACCCTGTTTCTCACAAAAGTCAATGAATTCACCAGATGTAAATTCACCACCTCTATCAGACCTTAGACACTTTAGTTTCAATCCGGTTTGAATCTCCACCATAGCTTTGAAGATTTTGAACTTCTCAAAAGCTTCTGATTTTTCTTTTAGAAAGGTAACCCACATCATCCGGGAATGATCATCAATTAACAACATGAAATATCTATCACCTTGCAGACTCTTGATTCTTGTTGGACCACATAGATCAGTATGTACTAATTCCAATAATCCGGTAGAAGACTGATCTTTGCTTTTAAAAGAGACTCTGCTTTGTTTGCCTAACTGACATTCTTTACACACACTATTTGTAGGTTTTATCAACTTTGGAAGATCTCTCACAGCCTGAGTATTGCTTATCTTGATGATGTTATCAAAATTTACATGACACATTCTTCTATGCCATAACCAACTCTGATCAATTTGAACAAACAAACAACTTTTATTTGAACCAACCAGATGAAAGATGTTACCTCTTGTCTGAGTACCGGATGCAATTTCAGTTCCGGAGCTTGTAAAGATTCTGCATTTTCCATTCTTGAACCGGAGATGATAGCCTTTGTCCACTAACTGACCAACACTGAGAAGATTGTGCTTCAATCCTTCAACATACAGTACATTACCTGTTTTGCTCTTACCATCAAAGGAAATAGTTCCCCTACCTCTGATTCTGCCAGCAGAATTGTCACCAAACTTTACCATTCCTCCTTCATATCTTTCCAAGTCTAAGAACTTATTCTTGTCACCAGTCATATGGTGAGAACATCCACTGTCAATAACCCAATCATCCTTTTCTTCCACTTGAGCAGCTAAGGCTTTTTCAACAACTTTGTGATTGACAGATTCAGAGAGCATGGAATCTTCTTCCTTGATGGCTATAAACACCCACTCATTTCCGGATTTGTTTCCTGGTTCTGATTCATCATCTGTTACTCCTTCATTGTCATCTTCTTCATGAACATAATAGCAATTCTTTTGAAACCTTTGTCTGTGAGTATTAGATCTTGCAGATCTTTCCGGACATCTTGAGGCAAAATGACCAATCTTATTGCAGTTGAAACACTTAAAGGGTAGTTTTCCTTCATACTTACCGGATCCTCTTGGCAGTCTTTTTGCAATGAGGGCTTCAAGTTGAGCTGTTTCTGCTTCTTCTTCTTCCATGTCTCTTCTTGCTTGATCATACCATGACATTTTCCTTGATGAGTTTTCACCCGGATCAAATCTCTGTTTGCCTTTCACATAGGCACTGGCTTTGAAAGCAGATTCAGTCTTGGGTGGATCATCTCCAAACTCGGTCATTTCAAATGCAGCTAGTTTGCCAGCCAGTTGTTCTCTTGTGACAGTTGTGTGGGCTCTGAATTCATCAATGGCAGCAACTTTGATTTTGTAGGCAGCAGGAAGGGATCTTAGGATTTTGCAGACAATCTCATTTTCATCTAAAGTTCCACCAGCATTTCTGATTCCACATACTAGCTCATTTACTCTTGGCATAAAGGTAGTGATGTTTTCATCATCTCTCATTTTCAATCTTTCAAATTTCCCTTTCAGACTTTGCAACCTTGCACTTTTGACAAACTCATCTCCTTCATACAGAAGTTCCAGTTTAGTTAGGCTCTCATATGCAGTTGGTAGGTCAATGACATTCGAGAGATCTGAGTCATTCAATGCGCTTAGAAGAGCTTCCTTGGTCCGCAGATTGTTTTCAGCTTCTGTGATTTCATTCAGAGTTGTCGGACCACCTTGTGGAGGTACATATGGTTTTGAAATCATACCCAGGTATGCTTTTCCCATGCATTCCAAGTGACACTTCATGCGACCTTTCCAGAGAGTGAAGTTGGTTCCATCGAACTTCGGACTATCCTTCTTGTATGACGACATCCTGGATCTCCTCAAGCGGTTAAGCTCTTGTCAGAGGAACTTAGCTCTGATACCAATTGTTGGATCTAGGGCATACAACTGAGAGGGGGGGGGTGAATCAGTTGTATAGAACTTCTTGTATTTCAAACACTTAATTCTCTGTTGTTAGTTAGCAGCATATCAAATAATCATTCATGGAAGCATAATACATAAATATAAGAGCAGATAAGCATCAACACATTGAACACCAAGATTTTGACGTGGAAAACCCGGTTAAGGGAAAAACCACGGGGTGATTAACCCAAGAATTATTCTCTGTTAGAAGAATAAAAAAAAATGAATGGCACATGCCAATAAGGGCTCACTGCCCCGAGCACACTGCTCACAAAGAGGCCCACTGCCTACAAGGAGACACACTGTCTACAAAGTGATGAAAATCACAGTCTTGAACTGGAGAATGACATCTCTACCATGTCCGGATCAGTTCCAATTAAGCCCAACAATCTCTGCTCTGCCTTTCGCACCTTTCTTCGCTATATCATGCTCATCTTTTCACCACACACTGAAATGAACTCACAAATCATTATTTATACAAGACATCGACTTAGGAACAAGCATCTAAGTCGGCAAACAACCATAGGAGTATCCGCAAGATGAATAACACATCCGGTCGGCCATCACAAGAACATTCGCAGGATGAACAACTCATCCGGTCGGCTACACAGAGCAAGAACTTCATCCGGAAGAATAACTTCAATTCCGGGCTCTACCATCAATGCGGACCAACAACACAACCTAAACATGATCCAAGAACCTTCACAAGCCTGTCTGAATGTCCGGATACATCCGCACTTCCTCTGCTTACTGGGATCTCTTGTCTCCCTCATCCGGAACTTCAAGAACACAGTCTGTCGCTACTGTCATAATGCAAGAGGTACTTCCGGACCTCGAAATCATACACAAATCAGGATGATACATCACAAGGACATCTCAAACACTCCTTCCAATCCGCAGATTATGATAATATAATTCCGGACCTCACCGGACCTTTTTGTGATCCTCTGTCACCTCCGGATACATGCCGGACCCGGTTCTATACCGGCAGCCACAACTCCTTCCGATCTTCATGCGGACCTCTGAAATCTTAACTGTAACATCTCAAGACTCATATCTACTAACCCTTTAATTCGCATCCTCCGGCTCTCAACCTATACAGTACATTTACCTTCTTCTCATCACTGTTCCTGACTGAGGCTAATTTTCTTAATATCCTCAGCACAAAGCTCATCAAATCCTTCTTGTCAATGCAGTATGAGTATGTTGACATCAATGACAACACTGGCTCACCTCATACTTGCAACAATCCGTAGCTTAGCATCTATATGCATTCATAAAAAAGACAAGAACCAACAAAAGAAAGATAACATGTATATATACAAAATGCCATTAATAAAGCAGGCTTAGCAGCTTAAATAATGCTATCCGTAGCTTAGCATCTATATGCATTCATAAAAAAGACAAGAACCAACAAAAGAAAGATAACATGTATATACATCTATAAGAAAGAAAGAAACAACATTCTTTCTCTTCGATCATATTGTTAGATTATAGGTCCTCGATACACCATTATCATGTTATTGTCTTGAGGTCTATGTTTCTATACATTTCAAGTTTTTTGTGTATTATTGTTGAGACAAATGCTGGCATAATTTCTGTACAACTCAGTGGTGGTTGATTACATTGTTGCTAAAACTAAGCAAACACAACAAATTAAAACACGACTATTCATGAACATTTTGGCAGAAACTTCACTGCTCTGCAACTCTTGTTTTATTTTGTTTTTACCCTTTTACTTCGTGAAAGTTTCAGTCATAAATCGCTCTTATAAACGGGTTCTCTATTTGCAGACAAGCTTAGCAAAGTATGTTTGTTTCTTACAACTTATTTTACAACCAGATGCTGGAGCCACATTGATGCTTCTTTTACAAACTTCTTGAAATGGATATGTGTTAGTGATTATCTATGTAGCCTAAATTTGACTCCATGCCCAACTGATTCTGAAAATGGAGCTTCTGATGTTTGCTTTCATTATGTAAAAATATATAATTGAGTATACTAGTTGTGTGATACTTTGAAGAATTTTGCTGCTACTAAATCTAAATTTGATCTTTTGTCTTGTCAAAAATGTGGAACTATAAACTTTATTTCATTGCTATCTTTAAACATCTATTACATAGAGACACATATGTCACATAGAGACATGTCTGTCGGTATATTTTGTCAATTTAAAGGGTTTGTAGAACAATTGGTATGGTAGCCATATTAATTCTTTTGCCTGTGTTAATGAATAATGGAATAATGTGACAGTTGGAAGATATTCTGTTTGACCCTTTGTGATCAAACATACATCTTTATTACAGCTCTGCTCTTTTTATTTCAATTCAGTAGTATAGGATGTTATAAGCTACAGGGACTGAGGCATAGGATCTATTTTTGTGGAGTAGGGGATCCTATGAAATAAGAAAAAATATTATAGGATAAATTAGAATATTTTACTCCTAAATAGGAACTCTTACTTTTTAACTTGTAGATTTTGAAAAGGTGTATTTAGGGTGGGACTGAAAATTTCCCATGCCAACTTAGCGATTATCTGAAGTTTTTAGATTCCACCCATTTAATTTAAGAAATTTTTTAAAAAAAATTTCTTTATTTTAATCATTTTTAATTTATTTATTTAAGACAAGCAGAAGAACAGAGTATAAAACTCCTTTAAAATGCTTCAAAAAAATTCAACACCTACTGAAATATTTTGTGAAGCCCCACTGTAGCCTACAGTCTCCTATTATCACTCTACATCTAAAAATAGACAATTAACTACACCCGTTTTTCTTATCCCACAAAAAAATCTGAGCAGTTATAAATAACTGCTGATTTTAGTAAAGATGTTTTCCTTCAAATTCTCAACAACATTTATAATGGGAAGAACATCCAGTTAGCCCCCTCATTCGGTGGCGAATCATTGATGGTTTACATCGTTAAGGCAAATAATGGAGTCAATGATCAAGGCACATGTAATAAACATGGGAAATAAATAGAATTGGAAACCATGATCCATTTGAAACTGAGGTATGACTATTTCTATTGTTTATCACTTCTCTTTGCTTCAATGCTTTGAATTTCTCAAATTAGAATTGTAGCAAAATGCACTATAATAATTGAGATCTATTGTACAATTTTAAACACTGTATGCTTTTTTAAATACTCTATTGTCAGTATGCTCCTTAATACTTATAATTGGAAATCACTTTTAACAACATATGCATTGCAACAGGTTCCTGCTGGTGCTTTGTTAGTCTAGATTTTGTTTGCAGTTGGATTTGATATGTGAAATGACTAAAACCAGACATATTTAGTGTCAGTGACAAGCTAGAAGGACTTAAGAGTTGAATGCCACTTTGACAAGGTAGAAGGACTTAAGAGTTGAATGCCACTTTGTCTGTGACAAGGCTGAAGAGAACAAAGTGCAAATGCAATTTTGTGAGAAGATGACAGTTAATGTATGACAAAAGCATTGATATTGATCAAGTTGAGATATTGCATAAATGAAGCATTGCCGATGATCAAGTTGAGATATTGCATAAATTAGTTAAAATAGATGAATACTGATTTAATGTTTCTAGACTTTAGACTATAAAGGAGGAGTGCATTATAAATAGTCCAGTTAGTCTAAAGTCTATTTATACGCACATGGATCGTTGTGGGACTCTCTCCTTGATTTGAAAAAGGATTCTTTGGTCTTGAGAGGTTGCTGAGTAATGGGATAAATGGAGGAACACAAGTGACACTCTAATGAGATTGCAAACATATCTCTTACTAGACTCTGCCATTTCAGCCTACTGCAGACTTCAAGGTGGAGATCAGAGTGGAATCATTTTTGTTTAAAAAGGTCTTCGCTTGAATTTTCATGTGTGATAGGTTCTAGAAGAAATGAGGCTAAGTCGAAAGGGTTTACTCGCTAAGATTGCAGGGCCGTTTGGTGACCGCACATATCCCGCCATTTATTTTTTCTCCTCTTTAAAACGCTGATTTATCTTATGAGTCATAGTTTCTAGAATTCCAAGGTCTACTAAAGATTGTGCACTTCCAATTTAGATTTTCTTTTTATGGATACTTCTTATTGAATTTATATTAAAAGATTGAAATACTACAATATTGAGAAGAAATGGGAGGGTGGTATGAAGGAACACTCATAAAGTCTCAAAGTCTTAAACAAAGGTGATCAAAACAAGTCTTAAACACATACGAGAAAAACAACAAAGGGTCGAGCACACATCAAACCAAGTAGTTAATGCAACACTAGTAGAGGGAGGAGGATCCTGATCATCAGGGTTCCCCCAAACATCTCCAGGGGCAGCATCATCAATCGGTTCCCAACCATTGAGAGCATTGGTTCCTTCTTCATTCTCCTTAGGAGGTGGTTGAGCATGGATAGGAGAAATGGCAAGTTGCAGATGAGGAAACTTGTCCATGTCAAGCCAGTCAGAGCCTCGCCTTGGAGATGGCGATTTGAATAGTTGAGACCATCCTCCATGGACAGGAGAATTCCTGGAGGTTTGAAGCAGGGTGCCATGAGAGTGAGAGCCACAATCATGTATGGACGATTGATTGCAATCATGTTGATGCCCTCTAGAAGAGGTGGAGTCAGACAAGACCTTAGCAATAGTGCAGAGGACATTCCCACAGTGGTCCAATAGCTCTGTGATATGCACAGCTTTAAGTGCAACTTTGCTAGCTTGCACCTAAATTTGCATTAGAACATTAGAGCAAATGAGAGCTTTAACATACAAAGAAAAGTGCTTATTAGTAGTACAATGATTGAATGTAGCAGCATTCCTATCCTTCCAAATGCTATAAAGATTTTTCACCCTAAAAGCATGCCATATCTAAGTATACTTGAGCGGGAGACAAGGCCTGTCTCCAAGAAAAACCATATGCCAAGAGAAAGGGGTAGGTCTAAAAGGCTTGAAAAATTCATGGATTCCATGCTTCCCGAGCCTAAGGGCAAAACCAAAAGAGGTGCTTGAGAGACTCGATTTGTTCGCAAAATGGACAATAGGGGATGGGAATGCCCATGTGAGCAATATGGTCTCCCAAAGGGAGGCCTTGTTGGAGCATGATGGAACTGTATAAAATTTATCATATCTCTGATAAATTTTGTCCCCAGTTCTATGTTAGTTGGTTAGAAGATTTCCAGGATAAGGGTTTTTTGCCAGAAGAAGTGCTCTGAATAAACAAAGTCTGTTAAAACCTTAAATCCCAATGCTATGAAGTCATGTAATGGCCACATTCGATATAATTCTTCGGTGACTTTTTATCCCTTGTCACCAATCTTCAGGTTTTTCCCTTATGTCCTCCGGTAACGTTGTTTTACCAGCCCCTCACCAAAAGGTTACCGTCTATAGCCCGCACCTAGAAAAACTCTATTCTAAGAAGGAATCGACCCGATTGGCCACCCTTTTCCTAGATGGCAAAAGATGCCAATAAAATACATATGTCAAGGTCTAGTCCTACTAACCCTTTCTTGATAGGTGGTGCTAGTGGATTAATTTCTGCCAATCTACCAGCAAAAAGATATTGATAGAATTGGCTCCTGCGGAATTGCAAAAAAGATGACAATTGGTCAAGGATTGTCCAGGAAGGCAAAGTGGTGGGCCTCGACCAGTATAAAGTGATTTCTTTATAATTCCGACGTTCCACCATACTTCACCAAGGAGTTTTTTGGGCAATCGTGAAATGACGGAATCTGGACACGTGGCTTTCTAAAGTGATGGGACTACTGTATTTATGGCAAGGATCCAACGTGTCATGAAACGTGATCGCCTTTCGAGAGTTGTTCTGTTCGAGTACAATGGATTTGACGGTCATCCGCCATTCTACTGAGATCATATCTTTGGCCATATCCTTCAAGTGCGGAATTGCAGATGTTGTCTTAACTGCACTGCAAAAGGGACATCTTCTTAGGATTACGGTTGGAAAAAGCTATCTAGGTGGTAGGTCATCATTGAGAGAAGTGAGCCGTACCATGATCCTAATTGGAAAAAGACAAAATCAGCACCGTCGAGTTGAGCCAGCTAAGAGTGTGATCAATGGCCTAGTTTTAAAATTATAACAGAAGGATTTGTTGGCGCTGAATCTGACGAGGCTTCATTACAAACATTAATTGCTTAGGCGTGTGTAGGGTCTCCATTGCCGTCGCTTCTAAGGGATTTACTAACAGAAAGATTTGGCTTATGCAAGCTCAACCTTTGGAAATTTGTGCCTCTACCAGGAATGACATTTCATCTGCTGTGATGAAATTTGATGTGATGACAGTGCCTAATTGAGGAAACCAGGACACCTGACTTGGCAAAATTCAATGCAAGAAGTTATATTTGCAGTTCTGCGGAATTATGAGATCCAATCTTTCTATTCACTTATGGTAATCTTCAAAAGGTTTCCATTTATGGCAGGAATGTTTCGAAGTGACTGGAATTTAATACACCAAAGATGTGCGGATGTATGCTTGCATCCTAGAGTTTCTATAAAAAGGCAACTACTGATGTTACCCTTCATACTGTTTAAAACATTCTGACAGTATGGCTCTCCCCCGTTCCTGTGTGTTCTGTTTGCTCCCCTGTTTTATCAGATTTTCTTCCTTATTCTCATGGCTATTAATTTGTCCTTACAAAATTAGAAAGACCTGGAGTTATTTCCTTTGGAATAGGTGGTGTAGGGAAAACTAGAGATTAGCAACAACGTCCATTGAGCCTCTGTGATTTCTTCTCCGGTCTCTTATCTCATCTAACGGTGGGTCTTGAAGGTTGATCTCCTCACTCCGGTAGTTCCTTATTTCTGTGAGTTGACATATTCCCTTCTGGAGTAGAGAAGCTCCTCAACTTCCTCTACCCCTCCCTTACATCTAATTTTCCTAATAGAGCATTAACTTTAGGTGTAAGGAGACTCCCCACTAGGATGATGCAAGTAAGAGAAGAGAGGAGAATTGTTGTTGTTGCTGTTCTCTTGGCTTGGCTTCCAGCTCTTTTGAAGCCAACTTGGTGTGGATACCCCAAGTTTCTACGTGATTGTGGAGGTTGGAAACCTCCTATCCATAAGTATGGAATCCCACTTGTGCATTGGAACCTAGAAATAGTGATGGAGGTTTAGATCCCTTGGATCTCCTATCAATGTTGTTCCTTGCAAGTTTTCTCATTCTTTGGCGCGTAGTCTGGAGAGGCAAAGCAATGAATTCTCTCATTGAATACCTTGAGCATATTTGAGGAGTGCCTGGCTCCAACGATATCTGACAATGCAGCAGAAATCAAAAGCTTGGTTCCGTTCCCTGCCAAAATAGTAGAGCATACAATTGTGAAGTGGTTACATCGACCTCTTCTTGCAGCTGCATCTTTTGGTTATAAAAAAATTTGTAACTTCTTTTGTCTTGAAGCCTGAAGCTTGTTGCTCCCTTATCTCTATAAAAGGGAATTCAGGGCTTATGAAAATTATTGGTTCGAGGTCATGTCTCTAGACTTAGTCTAAAATATGGATCAATCTAGTTAAGGAGGAGTTGTAAATAGTTTGTTTTCTGCTAATAGAATTAGTTGTCTGTTTTCAGGTCTTCATCTTGAGTTTCTTTTGGATTCCTTGATAGAGCTATTAAAGCTATGATGTAAATTACTGAACAATTTACTTTACAAATTTTGTTGAGTCTTGGAGTGTATTATCTCCTACTTCATGTATGTAGTTCCACATTTATGAATATATATTTGGTTAAGGATCATCTTTATTCATCATCACAGTCTTTCCTGTGCTGGCATATTTTTCTTGTGGTATTTATTCAAGTAGTAATATAGAATAGCTACTAGAGAATATCAAATGTAGTATTGGTCTACAAGGATAACTAAGCATGGTTAACTCCAAAACTAGTAGAGTATCTTCAATATAAGGCATTGTTATATCTTTACAGTAAACTGAGGTTTGTTACATCATAGTCCTTTTAGTTTTTATCAGTTTCTTGACTCTATGGCCCTTGGATAGGCACTGATCTGTTCATGAATACTATACTAAGCTTATGCCCCTTTTGATCATCCTCACAATATTTTAAAGTGAATCCAAATATTGTCCCTTCCAACAATAGGCTTTTAAAAGTTAAGTTTTGCATGTTCCTCTGCAAAGAATAAGATTAGAGCTTAAAGAATCTAGCCCATATCTTTACCTTATCAGACATTCTTTCAAGCAATCTACAAGGAACATATCTGTGATAGGAACAATGTTGTCAGGATAATATTTCAGGGAAACCCCATCCATTTTAGTAGAACACTATTTTCCCCCCTCAAAAAAGGAAATATCAGCTAGGAAGAAGCAGCAAAAGTAAATCAGAGAAAAGAAACACCCTCCTTGGTTTCACAGAGCCTAAAGTGTAGAGGAAGAAAGGGGATTGATGAAAGTTTCTCCCCCCAAATTTCCTATTCGTTGGCCAATACCTCAAGGCAAATCGATCATTAATAAGTGGCTATTTTATAGATCTGCTGCGAGATCAGGTTGGGAATTTAAAACAACCAATAGAGAAAACACCATGCAAAATGAGCCAATTTGGACTCCAACACCGTAGACCAATTCGATTTGCTCGAGCCATGGTTCCTAGCAATTTATGGCCTTGCAATTTAGTTCCAGCTACGCACTGAAAAGGAATGGGGTGCCTCGAAACTATGAACTCTACCAGATCATAGTATGGTCATGGAAGTGGAACCTCCACCTCTCATCCTGGTTGTGCTCCTGTTTCTCCAACTAATGCTTGCCTATGTAGGCACATCATCCACTGGTTCAAGGCCAAGCGGATCCCAAACTACCTTTGCTCTTTACGCCCTATATGAACCCCACCACCCTCTTCTCTAGTAGTATGACTATAAAGGGTTCATCAACTTGGTCAATAGCATCTCAATCCCTAGGTTCCAAATCCTGACCTTCTAGGGACACAGGGCCTCTACCCATACCTTCCCCCTACTCCTCCCTCACCTCATCTGGATGAGGTGACAGATAGGCCCTCATGATTGGTTCTTAAACCCCTGCTTATTCTCCAATTATTGCTGGTTATGGGTTTTGATCTATATATTAATATCAATATGGATCTACCTCTGATGCTCCCCATCTATTGGATCTGGTACATTGGGGATCTTCAATAATGTATCCACCCACCCTGCTGATTTGGATATGGGATTAATCATCATTAATTTTTATTGTGGCCTACCTTAAACCAAAAAGTTGAATGACAGTTGCTTGGTAAAAGTAGTCATAGGCTACATGTTTGAAACTACACCAATTCCAAAAATGTTATGTTAACATGTCAACTCATATTACCCGGGTTATGTAGGGCTCCTCCTCGATACCCGCTATTATGACGGGAAGTGATCTTACATTTTTGCTACTATAGTTATGTGATGAGACACCTTATCTGTGGTTTCAGTGTTTTGATTAGACTACATCTATGGTTACACTTTTCTTTTGGACATATGATTCTAGCTTAGACCATGTTGATACATATTCTATAAATATGTTCATGTACTTTTGTTTTTTCTACATGATGCTCAGGATGATGACTAGTATCTTATGTTAGTACTATATTCCTCATTTATGTACTGTAATATATCACTCCATGAGATGTGTTGTGTAGATTCATATGCTATGGTTGTGGATCATGCCACTAAATGATATATATAGCATTGCCTATACTCCATGAAAATATTGTTAAGTATCTTTGAGTGTCTTGATTATAGTTATTCATCTGCTAGTGAAAGAATTCTAATGCCATGTATATTGATAATTGAATTGATTATCTAGTAGATGTAGTATGTTCATAAGTGCATGAATGATTTAAATGATTTACAAATATTTTAGTTAGTTGCTATTATATTGTTGCTTCGGCTATGATATTGGTGACAATAACTAACATTTGAAATGAGTGTGTAGGTTTTGATTAGCCAGTGGACACGAGGAAAACACATGGGGGCCTTATTGTGAGCAACTAGTTGAACCGACCTAGTCTATTTGGAGAGACTCGGGTCCCTTGTGTTGTGAAATGTGTTGTCAAATATTGTGTCTTGTCCCTTGTGTTGTGATATGTATTATCATCATGTCATGATTGTTGTTTCATGTAATTGTCATGTGTTGTGTAATCCAAAAATTAAGTGATTTTTTCCTTCATCCTCTTATGAGAGTATAAAATAGCTAATTAGGCACCTAAGTCATAACATTTAACTTTAAGGACATAAGGTTATGGTCTAGGTGCATTCTGGATGGCAAATTAACAAAAAATATTAAGTTTATAAAATTCTTATTTTCACCCTAAAAAGAGTGATGAAAATTAAGGGGCTTGATGTGTCATCAAAGTATGGTGTTGTGTAAGGGAGTTAGAAACTTTAAGTAAAAGAGAAACAAGTATCTGGGGGAAGGGACAAGTGTCTGCCTCAACATGGGAGCATAACATAACTTTGCAAAAAGAAATATAAATATAAATTTTTCTGCTATGGATTCATTTATTTTTTTGGGGGGGGGAAGCTAATTTTCTAGACCACTCTTGGTTGTAATTCTGGTACCTCCTGGGCTGTTTGGAAAAAGCAAACTAGGGAAAGGGGTTGTAGATTGAGAGATTAAACTAGTAAGGTAGGCTTTCAATTCTAAAAATTTAAATGAAAATTTTGTTGTTGGAAAATATGTGAAAACAAACCCTCAAGTTGAATTGTTTAAAGGGAATTAAATTGTTGTTGTAATTTGTTTCATTGATTTTACTTTTTGCTATGATGTATATTGCCATAAGTTTGAGTGTGTACTATCAAGAGTTGTCCTTATTGAGTGCACCTTTGTGTGCACTTTTGAGGTTCTTGTACAAGGCCTTCTTGTGGACTGTGTGTATGTGAATAACCATGGAAGTGTTGAGATTTTATGTGTTTGTTGCTGTGTAAATTTTGTAAGTGAGTTTCTTTGTGGGTCAAGTGAATGGGTATGCGGTTATACCTGGGTCTCCCTGTGTTTTCCCCTAGCTCGAGCATGGGCAGTTACTACCCTAGGCTAGGTGGTGAGCTTTCATTGGCTACCAAAAGACTTTTCTTTGTTGTCATTTTGTTGTCATTCTGTTGTGCTACATGACCCTGTAGGCTATGGAAGGAATTAGAAAAAAAAAGATTTTCTTCAACTATTATGTCATACAGGTATGGAGAGTTGGATGAATAGTAAAAAAAAGAGAAGATAAAAATTAAGAGAGGAAACCCTTAGTTAAAGCAATTAATGCCTGTTAAGTCTAGGGAGGAGAGCTTAATTTTTTTGAAGTTATATGTGTGTGTGTGTGTGTGTGTGAGATAGTGCCCTTCTTGTAAGCATAGGTTATCTATTTCTAAAGAGATTCTATATATTTCTATATAGCCAGAGGGAACTTCCTATAAGAGTTTATCCGTAAAAACAAAAAGAAAGGAAAATTAGTCTGCATTATTTATAGTGTTTTGGCATAATACAGTAAAAGAGAAAGATAATATTTTATTATGGTAAAATGAATTATTTGGCAAATAGATGGCTAGGAACAACTTGAAATTTTCCACAATCACCTTAACAACATTGTCCCCTGCATCAAATTCACCAAAGAACTTGAAACCAATAAACAACTCCCCTTCCTGGACATCCTCCTCCTGAGGAAAGGTGATGGCACCCTAGGCCGCCGTGTCTATAGGAAATCCACCCACATTGACCTCTATCTTCTTGCTTCATCCCATCACCACCCCTCCCAAAAGGCCAGTGTCCTCAAAACTTTAGCAATGAGGGCCCTCCAAATTTGTGACAATGAGCACCTTGACCAAGAGTTATCCCACTTGACCAAAGCCTTCAAACTTAATGGGTACCGTACCAAGCACATCAAAAGAGCTTTTAAACTAGCTCAAGCCAGCCTCAACCCCAAACCTACCAATAAAGACACTGAGATTACTTATGGTGCCACCCTCCCTTTCATTAAAGGTATCTCCAACAAAATTGCCAAAATCCTTCGCAAGAAAGGACTCAATTGTGCTTTCAAACCTTCTTCCACCATCAGAAACCTTATCCCCTCAACAAAGACTCATGACATTCGTTTAAACTCAGGCGTCTACAAAATTGATTGCTCATGTGGCACCCCTTACATTGGTGAGATAGGAAGATCCATCCACATGAGAATCAAGGAGCACTGTGCAGATGTTAGACATGAAAGGGTCACGAAATCAGCCCTTGCAGATCACTGCTCTAGCACCAAGCACCACATTCACCTTGAGGATACCCAAGTCCTGGCCAAGGAAGACAACTTCTTCAAAAGGAAACTGAAAGAAGCTATCTTCATAAGGAAGAACCCTACCAACCTAAATAGAGACGATGGTTGGAACCTGAACCACACCTAGTACCCCCTTCTAAACTCCCTTAAAAACCAAACTTCCCCTCTCTGATCCTCCCTTCTCCTCTCCTAGCCTCTCCTGGTTTTAACCTTTGCCCTTCTCCCCCCTCTCTTCTGTCATTGTTCCTCTTTCCTTTTCCTTTTCTTCTCATCACACCCTATTCCTCCCCTCCTGCGACCCCTCCCCCTTGTTCTTGAACCCCTACCTCCCCCTATTAAACCCCCCCTCCCCTCTGTGTGACCTTCCTGATCCCCCCTAGTTCCCCCCCCCTTCTTGGTCTTCTCTTTATCACTCTCCTCCCTACCGTGCTCCTCCTCTTCTCAACCTCAGTCCTTTACCTTGTTACTCTCTTGCCCCCCCTCTCTTGGTTTTGTGCTCTCTCTCTCTCTCTCTCTCTCTCTCTCTCTCTCTCTCTCTCTCTCTCTCTCTCTCTCTCTCTCTCTCTCTCTCTCTCTCTCTCTCTCTCTCTTCCCCCCATGCCCCCCATTTTTATATTTTATATTTTTTATGTTTTTATTTATTATATATATATTTATAATTAAACTTTATGCTTACATTTTTAGATAATGTAAGATATATAACATATAGTTTTTGTTTATACTTTTACTCTCTCTCATTTACTCTTTTTTTCATTTTGTATTCTTATACTGTCTTTCATTTCTTTGTCGGTCATCTCTTGGTGTACATATATATATTTTGCTCATATATATATGCATAGAAAATGGAAATACTTAGATACATATCCACATGTATACTAATATTTACAAGGGGATAAATATATAAGTATTCACACTTTCTCTCTTCTTAATTCTTTCATATATTTTTATTCTTTTGTCCTTTGGTTATCGGTTTGCTGGTTCACTCCAACTTTTTACTTATCCCTTGCACTTTCTTACTTATATTTTTAGTTATCTATTATTTCTTTTCATACCTATTCTCTCATTCTTATATTTTTCTTTGATCTATTCTTTCATAATCAATTTTACCCTCCCTTACCCTTTATTTTTTCATTGTTACTTAAGTTATTCCTTTATTTTTCTAGCCTTTCCTCTAATCTTTATTAGCTCCTTATTTGTATGTTGCACATGTTATCCAATATTTATAATTTGTGGCCCCTTTTCCATTTTTGTATAGATTTTGTTATTTGTTATTTAGATTTATACTCTTATGTGCTTGAGGGCTTAGTTCCTCTTTTTCTGTTTGTTTCCTCCTCTTTATTTTTATGCATACTTAGTTGTTAGATTGTGGTTTATTTTTAATAGGTTGTCTACTTGGGATGTCTTTTCTTCCTTTTTGAATTTTTATTATTCCTTTTGTCATCCCCACATTGGTTTCCTCTCCTCTTATCGAACTCCGTGCCCACACCCCCCTCCTCTCTCTTTTTATAGAACTATCTCTGCAAACACAACTCACTTATTCTCTTTTTTCATCCTGATGATGGATCATGGAGTGTGATCCGAAACGTCGATCCAAAAAAAGGCAATACATAGTTACTTCCAGAAGCACCTCATTCTTACACCATGGACTGTGGAAACATCATGTCTATAAAAATATATGTTTTATGTATGTTTATTGTTAAGCAGAAATAATTATTCTTTTCAACTGAAGATACAGTAACACAATTGCATCTGTAATAAAGTAGAGTTGCCTTGTTCTCTAATAATTATGTTATAAGAATAGAATTTAGGAAGTAGCTATACAAATAAAGATAGATAAACTGAAATGTTCATTTCTTTCTAGTCATAATGTACAGAGGAAGGGCTTTTAAACTCCAAATCCTTAAAAAAATCTTATCTGCAAATCAACCTATGTTAGCATTGATAACGTAAGAAGGAAACAACTGTAGATTTGCATATGAAAGAGGAAATAAATAAGTTTTATAGAGTAACATCTCTTAACCAAATGATGTAAACATCTCATTGTAGTTGAGAGGCACCATAACTCTTCTATTGGGTTTTCCCCAAGCACTAAATCTACGAGTAGTAAACTCTTATCATATACTTGATCATCTACATACATTGCTGCCTGTACCCTCTTAAGCCTAATGTGTGATGGAAGGGGGTCTATAATCTGTGCAGACCCATTCAAGCTGTATGCAAGCATTGACTTCTCAGTTTAAATACACTCGCTTCCTTTATTAGGCTTGCTCATGCCTTGAAGGTACTGATTATTTAGCAACCAGGCAAGGTTTCCCTTCTTTGATATCTTCCTTGTGATATCTGCAAGGCATTTGACTTTCCCTCTTGGTAGTCATGTGTATCTAGCAACGTTTGTTAGCAGCATTGTCTTAAACACATACCCCTGGTTCCACTTTCACAGTAAGTTGATATTGGAAATACCCACATAACTCACTAAATATATAAGGGTATTATATACCTCCATTTCTAGTTCCATGTAATGGGTTTGTTAGTCTATGAGGAGCCACATTTTGGTAGCATAGTTCCAGAGTGCCCTTCAAAAAGAAAAGAGAAAGAAATAGAGAAAAATAACTGAAAACGACTAGATAGTAACAACAATATTTTTATTCGTTGAAGCAACAAATAAACTACTGCATTTGGGTTGCATACCCTTCACCGTGTATTATCTATGTTGTATTCTTCCACTACCTCTAAACATGGCAAGATTTTCACCCATTTGTGCCAAATGCATCACCTTCAGTCTGAGCGGCTAGAGGCTCCAAGTATACTTTCTACGTAGGTCTGAAAACACACACAAAAAAAAAAGATATATTGTATCCTATACAGACCTAGAAATCCATTGCATTCTAGAGGTTAAACACACTGTTCTTTTACTTGAGGTCTTGTTCCCCGAGCAACGATTTCACAAACCTGAAAGAGAAAATAGAGCCTTGTTAGCTCCTCCTGGCCACCACCTTGCAAAGCCCTAACTATTATTGAATGAGAAATTTTGGGTATCTTGTTGGGGCATACCGTAACTAGGGTTACCCAGTTAGTGGGAGGGAAATGTTTGACGTGTTTTTATTTTCTTGACTTACCATTATTTTCTTCTTACTATGCCTGGTGCACCTATTTTTGGGTCACTTAATGATTTCATTTTGTTTACATCTGAACCCTTAGTAAAAGTAAACTCTTTTAATTGAACAAATAGATGTTTGGTGAGCCTTGTCTGATTGGCATGATTATAGTTGCTCTTCATATGTGTAAATTATCATTGTTGATAGGTAATAAGTTGTTTAAGATTGCTCTTCATATTTTTGTGACCTAGTTGATATAACGCTTGGAATTCAATATTTATTAGTATATAATTCTTTTCTTATTGAGAATAAATAGAGACCAAGTAATCGGCAGCATTATATATGTTTGACAATAATATTATGGTAAATTTAAAGGAAAACTCTCCAACCATTGTAATGTCCTTTTATCCTCCTAGTTAGGTAACAATAGGTAAATATGATTTGATTCTAGTAAAAGCTTCCTTTTAATTTCTTGTAGTTTTCCAATAACTAGCTAGTAAGTTTTAAGAAAGGATTTTAAGACCTTATAATAATAGAATCAATAAGGAGTATCTTTATTTTATTATTCTTACCTTGGACTTGTGTTGATATTAAACTTAACTGCATTGTTATCTCTAACAAACCATTTGCCAAATGAAATAATAAGGTATTGATTATTAATTCACCCTTTATAGTTGCCAATTACATAATTATTTGTAGACTAGTTACCAACAATAATTAAATATACCCATATTATTATTAATAATAATAGGTAGTTCTTACTTTACTGAGCTAGGTAAATTTAAAACAAAATTATTAAGGCTTGTGATTTAATATTTATATATACAAGTATTTATTGATAAGGAGTATGTTTATGATGGCTATCTCTTCATGGGTTTGGGGTTTTAGCATCTAGCAGAAAGAGTATCGGGTCCCTTGGCCATAGTGATAGACTATTCCATACCAAACTAAAAGGTTGTATAACCTAGGTTGTGTTTAGATTTTAGAAGCCAACTTTTACATTCTTCATACCAGAAATTGATTAGTTATTTAGAAAATAATGCAGACTTAGTTCCCACTCTATGCCCTCGTTATCTTGACTTATTCGCTTTTGTACTCATGACATTCAATCAAGTATTCTTAGCCTTTAAAAATGAAATCAATTATTTAAAAAAAAAATTGGGTTAATATATATATATTTTCTGGTAGAGGCATTACATAGGTATCAGAGAAAATTTTTGTAAAATTGGGAGCTCTGGAAATTGTTGGGTCTTAGAATGATACTAAGGGAAGAATAGTGTTGTGTGATAATACTTGGTTTATTTGTTTGGAAGTAAATAATTATTGTTGTAATGGTGGAGTTATGTTATAATTTTTTAGGACATTCTATTTTGTGGGAAAACCATAAAACAAATCAAATGAATGAGGTCAATCATGGTAAGTGTACAAACTGAATTGTTTTATTATAAAATACAACTTTTAGTGCTTGTTGTGTGCCCTATCCTTGCCTTGGTGAATTGTGTTAGCAATAGAATAGAAGGGTGTGGTAACAAGAGTAATGTATCTAGCTAGTGAAACAATAGTGGATTTAAAAAAATTTCTAAGTGCAAAATTTCCATCCTAACCTTAGTTTAAATGGCTAAACAAGAAGCATTCATGTATTGGACCTTGATCATTGTAAATTGAGCCTCCTATGCCTCCTGGGAAACTCAAAATTATTATTTAAACGTAGTTCCTTATGACCCCCTGCATGTATATTTTCTTAGTTAATTCCCTTGATGATTGATAGTATAAATTATGATGTCTAGTTGCATTGAATTGTGGAATCTTCATATTATGTTCATATGAGACTTAAGTTTTAAAACAAATAAGAATGTCTTTCAATTGATTTAAAAAAAGAATTATGTGAATATTTAACTTTCTTTATAAAAAAATGTATGGTGCTCTAGTGGATTGAGAAACTTCATGGGATGTGATTACTTTGCATATTATGGCTTGGGAGTTGAGAAAAGAAAATTGTTGAAAATAAGAAACTTGAAAAATCTACTAAAAAAAAAAATAGTAGAGAAAAGTGGAAAGAATAGGTCGTTAAAATTTGGTCAACATCACATTATGAAATTCCTACATTTGCTAGTGTTTAAGTGTAATAACTTCTTGTGTATTGTTGTTGTGTGAGTTGAATCGGATAGGATTCAAATCATACTTAGAGAAAAATATGCTCTTACATGTGTGTTTGCTTGTATTCTTTTAGGTGAAATATAAATGTGAAAAGGGGATTATAATAAACACTAGATGAATTAGATTTGATATTTAGAAATATGAAAACTTTTGTCATATGTTGTATCAAATAATTTGCTTATATTACTCTTAAGAATGTATGCACTATGTGTATTGTATAAGTATATTATGTGTTGAGCAATTAAGAATGCTCGATAATACATATTTCGATTGAGGTCATCCTTGCATTTGATCTTGAATATTAGGTTTGCATGAAGACATAGCTAAAACTTGAAAGCGTAGCAAAATTATTCATTCTAGAAAAAGAGATAAAACTAGGATAGAATGAAGAAAACAAGCACTCACCATATATGGTTTTTGATGCAATAGTATTCAAGTTAAATTAAATGAGTAAGACCTAGTGGAGCATAGGAAATGTAGTGCATGGTATGACAATGAATTATAATTACAAGACAAATTAGGCATCAAATTATGTTTTGTGTGATTGAAAATGAGATATTTGATGCAAAATGAGGTTGTTATAGAAATAATTAGATAGATTTGACTACTTAATGAATGAACCTAGTAGTAGGTGCAATAAGTGAGATTGATTTTTACGTGGTATACTGTGATATTTATGTGGAATTTAACATGTGTTGTGATGTGAGAATACTAGTAAATGTTTGGATTGTATCTCAAAGTATGTGATATAGGATATCCAACTTGGGAAGAAGAGTTTAGTGCACATAATGTATGATCCACTTAAGCATGCCCTTGTGATAATTGTATACGTGTATAAATAACCCTTATGACTTAGCAAAGAAATTTTAAAAAATAATATGTTTGGAAGTGTTTGTATGGAGATGTGTGGGTCACCCTTCATGTCCTTTTATGATGTGATGTCTTAATGTCACCCCTATTTGAGGGCATTCCCTCATGGTCACTTAGGAGTACAGTTCCTCTTCTTCCCCAATTAAATCACATTGGTTGGTTCATGTTGTAAAACCTTTTCTTTCTATTGTTCCATGGGTTGAGGATGGACCTTAATGTGTCCTAAGCCTATACTTAGTTCTACCTACAGACACTTGGTAGTTATATTAATGTCATCATGGATTTCTAGTATTTGGGAAGCTACTATCAGTGATGAGGTACTAACACTACATTGGGTACATATAGTGTTATAGCATTTGATTTTGAGATTTGATAATGGTTACAAACAAAAAGGATTGGTAACTTCGGGTAGTGACACATTATGTGCTATTGGGATGTTCAGAGAGATGAATTAGGATAAGTGTGACATGGTATTTGGGATGGCAGCTTGTTGAAATGATAGTTGTACGTAATGAGCTAATAGTGAATGATAGTTTCCTACAAGGATGATATGACTTTTCATGCGGCCGTCAGTATAAGTATGAAGTGTATTCCTCTCTACTCGGAGTAATTACATATGACCTTATATATATGTGATATCTCAGACTCATGATACATGATAACCATACAGGCTTGTGGGTTTTCTCTTATGGGGTGGTTGTCAAATCCTATAGACGATTCATTTGTGGCATATGTCAGTGGACCTTGGTATGATGGCAGGTGCCTATTCATGTGGATTCCTCATGTAGATATATGATCAGGCTATTCCAGATTTTGTGGGACACACTTATTATGACATGGTAAATTCTTCACTAATCTTCATATGGTTTGAGAACCACCATACTATTCTGTGGTTTGAGAACCACCATATTATTCTGTGGTTTAAGAACCACCATATTATTCTGTGGTTTGAGACCACCATGATATTGCATGCTATTATTCTATGTGGTTTGAGACCACTGTATGATTCCCCTTTTCCCCTTAGGTGACCTTGTTGCAAGGTCACATGGTGTTCGTAATATGCAAATTTCTAAGAGATTGTTGGAATATTTATTTATGTATTAAATATTTTGCTTACAAGCCAACAATGTTTTGTTACTTTGGGCTAATTAGCCATTTTTATGTTTGAGTTAGTCCTTTTGCCTCATGGATGTGTTCTTGGATAAACTTGGGATAATGCAATGATTGTTATTTTATCCCCATTTATTCTATGATTCATTATATTTATTTTCTTCTACCTTATTGAGGTTTAATTTGTGTTTGATTTACTTCTTTAATTTTCTCATTTGAGGCACTTTAATGTTGCAACTGCTGGTATGTGTGGAGTGTTGTGACTATTGTTTACTATCATATCCTAGAGGGATCACTAACAGGTTGTTTAGGGGAATAGATGGCCTGGGGAATCTTGTTCATACTGAGTTATGTATGGAGGGCTCCTAGAGAGGACCCTGAGACCATCCTTCATTATCTGTTAATTGGCATAGTGGTATTTTACATGGCATGGTTATTCATTTGTTATTCGACACTATAGTATGGATGATATTGGGTTCCCCTTGGAGGTGAGATTATATGATGTTATGTTGCATTGAATATTGGCACAATGGTTACTACACATCTTGGTTATTCACTCATTGATCATTTGGATTTGGCACTATGGATTGCTCAGTGGTTTATTAGTCTTGTCCTCCTCGTAATACCCCTTTTCTTATCGAGCCTTGTAGTGTGAGCCATGTGATGTCTTCATGATGAGTATATATATTGATACACATGAGTATGGTCCTTGTCTTGTGATTCACCTAGTAGAGGTATGTGTTGGGAGGAGACTCTAAATTTGGATGATGTGTTATATGTGGGATTGATTTTTTGTGTTATGTGAGTCATTGAGTGATGTTGAGAATCAGATGTTAAATTTTTTGACTAAAATAGATTATGTGATTTAATTCTATTCGTTAGAAATAAATTCATTCTTATATGATGAGGTAAAATAAATTGTTAATTATATTAGATAGCCTCTTCTCTTAGGAACTTCTAGGAGGAAGTCCAAGCCTAGGGGGGAGGATGTAGTGCCCCTCCTCGGTACCTGCTATTATGACGGGAAGTGATCTTACATATTTTCTACTATAGTTCTGTGATGAGACAGCTTATCTATGGTTTCAGTGTTTTCATTAGACTACGTCAATGGTTACACTTTTCTTTTGGACATATGATTGTAGCTTAGAACATGTTGATACATATTCTATAAATATGCTAATGTACTTTTGTTGTTTTTGCATGATGCTCAGGATGATGACTAGTATCTTATGTTAGTGGACTATATTCCTCATTTACATATAGTAATATATCACTCCACGAGTTGTCTTGTGAAAATTTGTATGCAATGGCTATAGATCATGCCACTAAATGATATATATATATATAGCATCACATATACTTCATGAAATTGTTGTTAAGTATCTTTGAGTGTCTTGATTATAGTTATTCATTTGCTAGTGAAAGATTTCTAATACCATGTATATTGAGAAACATATTGATTATCTAGTGGATGTAGTATGTTCATAAGTGCACGAATGATTTAAAAATGTTTTAGTTAGTTTCTATTATATTGTTTCTTCAGCTATGATATTGGTGATAATAACTGACATTTGAAATGAGTGTACAGGTTTTGATTAGCCAGTGGACACGGGGAAAACACATGGGGGCCTTATTGTGAGCAACCAATTGAACTGACCTAGTCTATTTGGAGAGACTCAGGTCCCTTGTGTTGTGAGATGTGTTGTCATATATTGTGTCTTGTCCCTTGTATTGTGATATGTATTATCATCATGTCGTGATTGTTGTTGCATGTAATTGTCATGTGTGGTGTAATCCAAAAATTAAGTGAGTTTTTCCTTCATCCTCTTATGAGGGTATAAAATAGCTAATTAGGCACCTAAGTCATAACATTTAACTTTAAGGACCTAGGGTTATGGTCTAGGTGCATTCTGGATGGCAAATTAACAAAAAATATTAAGTTTATAAAATTCTTATTTTCACCCTAAAAAGAGTGACAAAAATTAAGGGGGATGATGAGTCATCTAAGTATGGTGTTGTGTAAGGAAGTTAGAAAATTTAAATAAAAGAGAAACAAGTGTCTAGGGGAAGGGGCAAGTGTCTGCCTCAACATGGGAGCATAACATAACTTTTCAAAAAGAAATATAAATATAAATTTTTCTGCTATGGATTCATTTTTTTTTTGGGGAGCTGTATTTTTTGGACCACTCTTAGCTGTAATTCTGGTACCTCCTGGGCTGTTTGGAAAAAGAAAAATGGGGAAAGGGGGCTGTGGATTGAGAGATTAAACCAATCTGCATCAAAATCCTTAAAACCAATAAGGTAGGCTTTCAATTCTAAAAATTTAAATGAAAATTTTATTGTTGGAAAATATGTGAAAACAAACCCTCAAGTTGAATTATTTAAAGAGAATTAAATTGTTGTTGTAATTTGTTTCATTGATTTTACTTTCTGTTATGATGTATATTGCCATAATTTTGAGTGTGTACTGTCAAGAGTTGTCCTTATGGAGTGCACCTTTGTGTGCACTTTTGAGGTTCTTGTACAAGGCCTTCTTGTGGACTGTGTGTATGTGAATAACCAGAGAAGTGCTGAGATTTTATGTGTTTGTTGCTGTGTGAATTTTGTAAGTGAGTTTCTCTGTGGTTCAAGTGAATGGGTGTGTAGTTATAACTAGGTCTCCCTATGTTTTCCCCTAGCTCGGGGGTGGGCATTTACTGCCCTAGGTTGGGTGGTGAGCTTTCACTGGCTACCAGAAGACTTTTCTTTGTTGTCATTCTGTTGTGCTATAGGACCTTGTAGGATATGGAAGGAATTAGAAAAGAAAAAGATTTGCTTTAGCTATTAGGTCATACAACTATGGAGAGTTGGATGAATAGGAAAAAGAAAAAAAGAGAAGATAAAAATTAAGAGAGTAAACCCTTGGCCAAAGCAATTAATGCCTGTTAAGTCCAGGGAGGAGAGCTTAATTTTCCCAAAGTTATATATATACCTATGCTTATAGGCAGGGCATTATCACACACACACACACACACACACACATATATATATATGTGATAGTGCCCTACCTATAAGCATAGGTTATCTATTTCTAAGGAGATTTTATATATTTATATATAGCCAGAGGGAACTTCCTGTAAGAGTTTATCTATAAAAACAAAAGAAAAGAAAATTAGTTTGCATTATTTACACTGTTTTGGAATAATACAGTAAAAGAGAAATAGAAGATCTTATTATGGTAAAATGAATTATTTGGTAAATAAAATTTTTCTGTATGTTTATTGTTAAGTAGAAATAATTATTCTTTTCAACTGAAGATACTATAACACAATTGCATTTGTAATAAAGTAGAGTTGCCTTGTTCTCTAATAATTATGTTATAAGAATAGATGTTAGGAAGTAGCTGTACAAATAAAGATAGATAAACTGAAATGTTCATTTCTTTCTAGTCATAATGTATAGAGGAAGGGCTTTTAAACTCTAAATCCTTAAAAAAAATCTTATCTGCAAATCAACCTATGTTAGCATTGATAACGTAAGAAGGAAGGAACTGCAGATTTGCATATCAAAGAGAAAATAAATAAGTTTTAGAGAGTAACATCTCTTAACCAAATGATGTAAACATCTCATTGTAGTTGAGAGGCACCATAATGTTAGAATCAAGGCAGACAACTGAGAGGGGGGGTGAATCAGTTGTCTCAAAACTTTCTCTACTTATTAATCACTTAAATCCTTCTTGTAATTCAATAACATAATCATAAATTAATCATGGAAACATAATGCAATCATTCAAGAGTAAAAACACATTAACACATATGACACCAAGATTTTGACGTGGAAAACCCGGTTAAGGGAAAAACCATGGGGTGACTAACCCAAGATTGTATTCTCTGTTAGAAGAATAAAAGGAACAAAATGGCACATGCCAATTAGGGATCACTGCCTGAGCACACTGCTCACAAGAGGCCCACTGCCTACATGAGACACACTATCTATAGAATAATAAGTATTACATACTTGAACTAAAGAATATCATCTTCACCATGCTTGAGTCAGTTCCATTTAAGCCCAATACTTTTGCTCTGCTTTTCACACTTCTCCTCTCTACCACACTCTCATCTTTGCCAACATGCTTTTGAAATGACTTCACAACTTCTTATTTATACAAGACATTTGACTTTGGGATAATCATCCAAGTCGGCATACATTACAGAGCAAATACAAATTGACTAATTACAAAAGACTTCATGCAGATCAACACAATATTGGTTACACAGATCTGAGACTTCAATCTTTTTTAGGAACACACTATGCATCGTAGAACATCTTCAAGATCATCTGCAGGATGTGTAACTCATCTGGTCGGCCAAACTTAGGAAGAACATCATCATCCGGAAGTAATTCTTCAATTACGAGCTTAATCTTCAATTTGGATCACCAACACAAACTGGACACAATCCAAAGACCTCCACAAGCTTGCCTGAATCACCAATAACATCCACACTACTTCTGCTTACTGAAATCATTCTCTCCTTCATCCAGAACCTCAAGAACACAGTCTATCATCACTGTCATATTGGAATAGATGCTTGTGGACCTCTAGACCACGAACCAATTGAGTTGTCAATTCACATTGACTTCCTAAACACTCCACCAAATTCACAGAACAAGATATTGCATTTCTAGATCTCACCAGACTTGTCTGTGTCACTCTATCACCTCTGAACATCTACCAGAACTGGTTTTACTCAAGTATCCATAACTTCTTTAGATCTTCATGTGAACCTCTCAAATCTTTATTGGATCATCTTAAGACACATATCTACAAACCCTTTGAAGTGCATCCTCTGATCTTCATCTCAGCTGAGATCTTTACCTTACTGTCTTCACTGTTCTTCTCTGTTCCTGATAGGATTAATTTTCTCAATATCCTTAGCATACAACTCATCCAATCCTTGACATCAATGCAATAGGAGTATGTTGAAATCAATGACAACACCGGTTAGGCCTATACTTGCAACAATCTCCCCCTTTGTCATTGATGGCAACATATGATGTGAAAAACTATTTTAACCATCAAGACAAGAACTTGTCCTTACTGACTATCATAACTCCCCCTATCAACAACAACCATTCACATGTCTTCTCTTCCTTTGCTGCTCCCCCTTTGATTAGCAATCACTTTTTATTTTTCACATGTCTTCTCTCCCCCTTTGACATCAATGGCAAAGGGCACATACTCGCATCAATACCAACTACTCCCCTTGAGTAGTAGCTTCCCATCATCAATCCGAACCACAAGATATGACTATGAGATCCACCAGATTGATGCACATCAGTGCACCTTAATTCAGAATCAGAGGGGTAATAACCCCTAACTTCTCCTTGAGATACTCAAAAGAGTCCTTAGGTAGAGGTTTGGTAAAGATGTCTGCAACCTGATCCTTAGAGGGCACAAACTCCAATCTGACTTCATTTTTGTTCACCTGCTCTCTCAAAAAATGAAACTTGATGGATATATGTTGTCTTTGAATGTAACACCAGATTCTTTGAAATATTTATTGCACTTGAGTTGTCACAAAAGATTGTGATAGGTTCCTCATACTCCACTCTAATGTCCCTTAGCATTTGCTTCATCCACAATACTTGAGTGCAACTACCTGCTGCTACAATATATTCTGCTTCTGCAGTGGACAGAGATATTGCTTCTTATTTCTTGCTCAGCCAAGAAACCAATCTTTTCCCTAAAAATAATGCTCCACCACTGGTACTCTTTTGGTCATCCACATCTCCTGCCAAATCTGCATCTGTATATGCATGAAGTGAGAAATCATGATCTCTAGGATACCATAAACCATACTTAACTATCCCTTTTAGATATCTAAGAATCCTCTTGATTGCCATGAGATGAGATTCTCAAGGATCAGCTTGGAATCTAGCAACAAGACCAACAACATTCACAATGTCAGGTCTAGTTTGAGTAAGATACAATAGTCCTCCAATCATTGACCTGCACTTTTTTTGATCAGCCTTAGGAGAGTCATCATCTTTGCTCAATTTACATCTGGTTGCCATGGGAGTACTCATTGGTTTTGAGTCTTCCATCCCAAACTTCTTCAACATTTTTTTCACATATTTGGTCTATGAAATGAAGATTCCTTTCTTTGTTTGAGTGATTTGCAGACCCAAGAAGAAATTCATTTCCCCAAACATAGACATCTCAAATTCACTTTTCATTTGATTTGCAAAAGTCTTGCACATACTATCTCTTCCTCCAAAAATAATATCATCAACAAATACTTCAACAATCAAGATATTTTCATGATCAATTTTGAAGTACAAGTTACTGTCAACAGTACCTTTGTTGAAACCAATCTTCAAAAGATGCTTATCTAGTCTTTCATACTAGGTTCTTGGGGCTTGTTTGAGTCCATACAATGCTTTCTTCAATTTGCAGACCATATCACCATGATTAGACAATTGAAATCCATCAGGTTGCTCAATGTATACTTCTTCTTCCAAGTCACCATTCAAGAAGGCTGACTTGACATCCATTGGATATAATTTGAAATCCTTGAAGGCAACAAAGGCAAGAAATAATCTGACTGCTTCAATTCTTGCCACCGGAGCAAAAGTTTCTTCAAAATCAACTCCTTCTACTTGGGAATAACCCTTGCAGACCAATCTGGCTTTGTTTCTAACTACTTCACCATTTTCATTTAGTTTGTTCCAGAAGACCCATTTGGTTCCAATCACATTTTTGTTTCTAGGTCTGGGAACAAGATCCCAAGTGTGATTTTTCTCAATTTGCATCAGTTCTTCCTTCATTTCTTTAGTCCAGCTTTCATCATTGCATGCTTCATTTACTGTCTTTGGTTCAATCTTTGAAATCAGACAGTAATTTTCTGAGTCTTGAGCAATCTTTCTTCTTGTTTGAACACCTTTTCTTTTATCACCTATGATCTGATCTTCAGAGTGATTCAGTCTTAGATACCTAGGAATTTTGGGAGTTTCTTGCACTTCTATTTCTTGAACAGGTTCATTCAAACTTATCTCTTCTTCCTGATTCTCCAGATCAATCTGGATCTAAATTTCAGAAGGGGCTTGGACCAAAACATCATTCTGATCATCTTCATCATATTCATAAAACCTTGAGGGTTTTTCAAGACCTTCATCAATCTTCACATTTGTACTTTCTATCATCTTTCTCAATCTCTTGTTATAACATCGGTATGCTTTGCTTTGAGTGGAATAACCCAAGAATATTCCTTCATCACTTCTAGCATCAAACTTGCCAAGGTTTTCATCTCTTTTAATATAACATTTGCTACCAAAGACTCTGAAATACTTCACAGTGGGAGTGATGCCAAACCAGAGTTCATAAGGGGTCTTACCAGTATTGCTTCTGATTTGTACTCAATTAAGAGTATAGATAGCAGTGCTTACAACTTCTCTCTAGTAGATTTGAGGAACATTTACTTCCATCATCATGGTTCTAGATGCTTCTTGGATGGTTTGGTTCTTTCTTTCCACTACTCCATTCTGTTGTGGAGTCCTTGGAGCAGACAACTATCTTTTTATCCCATGTTTCTCACATAATTCTATGAACTCACGGGATGTGAATTCTCCACCTCTATCAGACCTCAGACATTTTATGTTTAATCCAGTTTCATTCTCTACCATAGCTTTGAAGATTTTGAATTTCTCAAGAGCCTCATATTTCTCTTTCAGAAAAGTCACCCACATCATCCAGGAGTGGTCATCAATTAATAACATGAAGTATCTATCACCTTGCAAACTCCCGATTCTTGCCGGACTACATAGATCAGTATGAACTAAGTCCAATAATTTGGTAGAAGACTGTTCCTTACGTTTGAATGTGACTCTGCTTTGCTTAGCCAACTGACATTCTTTGCACAAACTATTAGTAGGTTTCATCAGCCTTGGAAGATCTCTTACAACCTGAGTGTTGCTTATCTTGATGATATTATCAAAATTCACATGACACATTCTCCTATGCCACAACCAACTTTGATCAATTTGAACAAATAAACAACTTTTACTAGTACCAACCAAGTGGAAGATATTACCTTTAGTTTGAGTACCAGATGCAATCTCTGTTTCAGAACTTTCAAAGATCTTACATTTTCCATTCTTGAATCGGAGATCATACCCTTTGTCCACCAATTGTCCAACACTGAGAAGATTGTGCTTCAGACCTTCAACATACAGTATATTACTGGTTTTGTTCTTTCCATCAAAAGAAATAGTTCCTCTACCTCTGATCTTGCCAGCAGAATTATCACCAAATTTTACAACTCCACCTTCATATCTTTCCAAATCTATAAAATTATTTTTGTCACCTGTCATATGGTGGGAGCATCCACTGTCAATGACCCAATCATCCTTTTCTTCAACTTGGGCAGCTAGAGCTCTTTCTACCATTTTATGATTGACAGATTCAGAGGGCATTGGATCTTCTTCCTTGATGGCAATAAACACCCAGTCACTTCCAGATTTGTTTCTTGTCTCTGATTCATCATCTGTTACCCCTTCATCATCATCCTCATGAACATAGTAACACTTCTTTTGAAATCTTGATCTATTAGGGTTTGGCCTAGAAAATCTTTCCGGACACCTTGAGGCAAAATGGCCAATCTTATTGCAGTTAAAACATTTGAAAGGCAATTTTCCTTCATACTTACCGGATCCTCTTGGTAGTCTTTTTGCAATGAGAGCCTCAAGTTGTTTAGCTTCTAATTCATCCTCTTCTAGATCTTTTCTTGCTTTCTCATACCAAGAAGATTTTCTTGAGGAACTTTCTCCTGGATCATATATTTGTTTACCTTTTGTAGAGGCACTAGCTTTGAATGCTGATTCAGTCTTGGGAAGTGCATCATCAAACTCAGCTAACTCAAATGTAGATATCTTACCAACCAATTGATCCCTTGTGATAGTTGTTAAGGATCTGAATTCCTCAATAGCAGCAACTTTGTGTTTATAAGTAGGAGGTAAGGATTTGAGAACCTTAGCAACAATTTCATATTCATCCAGAATTCCACCAGCACATCTGATGCCACAAACAAGCTCATTTACTTTTGTCATATAAGAAGTAATATTCTCATCTTCACTCATCTTCAGGTTTTTGAATTTTCCTTTCAGACTCTGTAGCTTGGCACATTTAACATACATGTCTTCTTCATGCAGAAGTTCTAGTTTTTCCCAAATCTCATATGTAGTTTTTAGATCTATAACATTTGTCAGCTCTGAATCAGATAAGGCACTCAGTAGATCTTCTTTAGCCTGAAGATTGTTTTCAGCATCTCTGATTTCATCTATAGTTCTCAGACTATTCTATGGAGGAACATACTTCTTTGAAGCCATGATCCAATATTGCATTCCCATACATTGCAAGTGACATTCCATGCGGCTTTTCCAAAGAGTGAAATTGGTTCCATCAAACCTTGGGCTATCCTTCTTATAGGAAGACATCCTGGATCTCCTCAAGCAGTTAAGCTCTTTTAGAGGAACTTAGCTCTGATACCAATTGTTAGAATCAAGGCAGACAACTGAGAGGGGGGGGTGAATCAGTTGTCTCAAAGCTTTCTCTACTTATTAATCACTTAAATCCTTCTTGTAATTCAACAACATAATCATAAATTAATCATGGAAACATAATGAAATCATTCAAGAGTAAAAACACATTAACACATATGACACCAAGATTTTGACGTGAAAAACCTGATTAAGGGAAAAACTACAGGGTGACTAACCCAAGATTGTATTCTCTGTTAGAAGAATAAAAGGAGCAAAATGGCACATGCCAATTAGGGCTCACTACCCAAGCACACTTCTCAGAAGAGGCCCATTGCCTACAGGAGACACACTATCTACAGAATAATAAGTATTACATACTTGAACTGAAGAATAGCATCTTCACCATGCTTGAGTCAGTTCCATTTAAGCCCAATACTTCTGCTCTTCTTTTCACACTTCTCCTCTCTACCACACTCTCATCTTCACCAACATGCTTTTGAAATGACTTCACAACTTCTTATTTATACAAGACATTTGACTTTGGGATAATCATCCAAGTCGGCATACATTATAGAGCAAATACAACTTGACTAATTACAAAAGACTTCATGCGGATCAACACACTGTCGGCTACATAGATCTGAGACTTCAATCTTCTTTTAGGAACATGCCATGCATCGCATAACATCTTCAAGATCATCTACAAGATGTGTAACTCATCCGGTTGGCCAAACTTAGGAAGAACATCATCATCCGGAAGTAATTCTTCAATTACGAGCTCAATCTTCAATGCGGACCACCAACAAGAACTGGACACAATGCAAAGACCTCCACAAGCTTGCCTGAATCACCAATAACATCCACACTACTTTTGCTTACTGAAATCATTCTCTCCTTCATCCAGAACCTCAAGAACACAGTTTGTTATCACTGCCATATTGGAATAGATGCTTGTAGACCTCCAGACCACGAACCAATTGAGTTGTCAATTCACATTGACTTCCTAAACACTCCACCAAATCTGCAGAACAAGATATTGCATTTCTAGATCTCACCGGACCTGTCTGTGTCACTCTGTCACCTCTGAACATCTGCCAGAACCAGTTTTTCTCAAGTGGCCATAACTTCTTTAGATATTCATGCGGACCTCTCAAATCTTTACTCGATCATCTTAAGACACATATGTACAAACCCTTTGAAGCGCATCCTCTGATCTTCATCTCAGCTAGGATCTTTACCTTACTATCTTCACTGTTCTTCTCTGTTCCTGATAGGACTAATTTTCTCAATATCCTTAGCATACAACTCATCCAATCCTTGACATCAATGCAATAGGAGTATGTTGACATCAATGACAACACCAGTTAGGCCTATACTTGCAACACATAACTCTTCTATTGGGTTTTCCCCAAGCACTAAATCTATGAGTAGTAAACCCTTATCGTATACTTGATCATCTACATACATTGATGCCTATACCCTCTTGAGCCTAATGTGTGAGGGAAGGGGGTCCATAATTTGTGTATACCCATTCAAGTCATATACAAGCATGGACTTCTCAGTTGGAATATACTCCCTTCCTTTATTAGGACCGCTCATGCTGTGAAGGTACTGGTTATTTAGTAACTACGCAAGGTTTCCCTTCTCTGATGTCTTCCTTGTGATATTTGTAAGGCATTTGACTTTTCCTCTTGGTAGCCCTATGTATCTGGCAAGGTTTGTTAGCAGCATTGTCTTAAACACATACCCCTGGTTCCACTTGCATAATAAGCTGATATTAGAAATACCCACATAACTCATTAAATATGTAAGGATATTATATACCTCCATTTCCAATTCTATGTAATGGGTTTGTTAGTCTATGAGGAGCCACATTCTAGTAGCGCAGTTCCAGAGTGCCCTTCAAAAAGAACAGAGAAAGAAATAGAGAAAAATCACTAAAAGCAACTAGATAGTAAATAATGATCTTTTTCTCTGTTGAAGCAACAAATAAACTACTGCATTTGGGTTGCATACCCTTCACCATGTACAGTCTATGTTGTATGCCTCCACTACCTCTAAACATGGCGAGATTTGCACCCATCTGTGCCAAATGCATCACCTTCAGTTTGAGAAACCAGAGGCTCCCAGTATACTTTCTATGCGGGTCTGAAAGTATACAGGAAAAAAAAGAAGATATATTGCATCCTATACAGATCTGGGAATCTATTGCATTCTAGAGGTTAAACATACTATTCTTTCCCCTAAGGCCTCGTTCCACAATCAGTGATTTCAGATTCCTGAAAGAGAAAATGGAGCCCTATTAGCTGCTCCTGGCGGCCACCTTGCAAAGCCCTAACTATTGTTGAATGATAGATTTTGGGTATCTTGTTGGGGCATACCCTAATTCAGGTTACCCAATTAGTGGGAGGGAAATGTTTGAGGTGTTTTTATTTTCTTGACTTACCATTATTTTCTTTTTACCATCCTTGATGCACCTATTTTTTGGTCAATGATTTCATTTTGTTTAGATCCGAACCCTTAGTAAAAGTAAACTCTTTTAATTGAACAAATAGATGTTTGGTGAGCCTTGTCTGATTGGCACGATTATAGTTGCCCCTCATATGTGTAAATTATCATTGCTGATAGGTAATAAGTTGTTTAAGATTGCTCTTCATATTTTAGCGACCTTGCTATAACGCTTGGAATTCAATATTTATTGGTATATAATTCTTTTCTTTTTGAGAATAAATAGAGACCAAGTAATCCGCAACATTACATATGTTTTAACAATAATATTATGGTAAATTTAAAGGAAATCTCTCCAACTGTTGTTATGTGCTTTTATCCTCCTAGTTAGGTAACAATAGGTGAATATGATTTGATTCTGGTAAAAGCTTCCTTTTAATTTCTTGTAGTTTTCCAATAACTAGCTAGTAAGTTTTAAGAAAGGATTTTAAGACCTTATAATAATAGAATTAGTAAGTAGTATCTTTATTTTATTATTCTTACCTTGGACTTATGTTGATATTGAACTTATTTACGTTGTTATCTCTAACAAAGTATTTGCCAAATGAAATAATATGGGATTTGATTATTAATTCTCCCTTTATAGTTGCCAGTTACATAATTATTTGTAGACTAGTTACCAGCAGTAATTAAATATACTTATAATAGTATTATTAATAATAGGTGGTTCTTACTTTGAGTTAGGTAAATTTAAAACAAAATTATAAAGGCTTGTGATAATATCTATATATACAAGTATTTTTTCATAAGTAGGATGTTTATGATGGCTATCTCTTCATGGGTTTGGGGTTTTAGCATCTAGCAGAAAGAGTACCAGGTCTCTTGGCTATAGTGATAGACTATTCCATACCAAACTAAAAGGGTGTATAACTTAGGTTATGTTTAGATTCTAGAAGCCAACTTTGACATTATTCATACCGAACATTGATTAGTTATTTAGAAAACAATGCAAACCTTGTTCCTGGGACTCTATGCCCTCCTTATCTTAACTTATTCCCTTTTTTACTCATGACATCCAATCAAGTATTCTTATCCTTTGAAAATGAAATCAGTTATTTAAAAAAAAAATTGGGTTAATATTATTTTTTTGGTAGAGGCGTTACAGGTTAACTTTTCCAATTTACCATCAAGTAAATTATTCATGATCAATATAATCATATTTTTGTTTATCAATAATCATTTACATAATCCTTATACAGAAATAAAGAGCATATCTTTTCTAAATAATTTCAAAACTGAAATTTTACAACATATTCATAGATAGCAAGTTAGTGAGTTCCTTCACTTTTACAATCATAATGTTTTGCTCATGGCAATAATTATAAGTTTACATAGAATTTGACTGTCAAGTCATTTAAATAGAATATACTATATCTAAAGTTTTTATATCTATCTTCATAAGTCTTGGCTTGTCTTGTGCTTGGGAAGGATAGCATCACTCGAGTGCTTTTCCTCCAACCACAGGCCGGCAAACCCTCGTACAACTTCCTTCTTGGAAGTGGCCCTACCCTTCATGAAGGGAATAGATATAAGGAACCACAAGGTTTTCCATCTAAGTATCTAGTGTTGTGTCCTTCATAACTCATCACGGTCATACAACTCTAGATCCACTCTAACTATGTATGACACTACTTGATGGTTATGCCATCTGGAGCAAGTGAATTGACTAATGCATGCAAAGATGGATGCATTACTTTGGCCAAAGTTTTAATATACATAGATGTTTCACAATGAACATAGTCAATTGCTCACACACCTCTAACTCAACTTAGAATCTATCTCATCCTACAATGATTATAAACATAACTTGTATAATCATTATATCTTTTCCAGTCCATCTGAATGGTATTAATCCTCAGTCTAGGATATATACACACATTGTAAAAAGGATTAGGAATTTCCACATTTTACCAAGAGTCCCTCTTTTGTGCATCCTTGCAATTCTAAGGTCTATGAGTTCCTATCATTCTACTCTCTGTTACCAATATCCAATGATCTTCAAAATACCCTTTTAGACTCATTTTGTCTCATTCTAGGGTTTTCTTGATCATTTTAATGTCAATCAAACATATTTATAAATAAAATCATTTCGACTCAAGAGTTTTACTTTTCATAACTCTTGTAATTTAATTCGATAGTTAACTTTTCCAACCCATAACATTAAATAACAAACACTCTTGTTCTTTGATTCAATAGATATATCATACTAGATTTCTCTAGTTTACATCAATCTTTTGGTTGTGTTGACATTTCAATTTATACAACAAGAGTAAACATTGTCTACCAAATATACCCTTATTACATACATTACCTTTATTAGGGTTTCTTGTTTTCTCAAAACTAATCTTTTTGAAAAGTTTGGTCAATCAACTCAATAGTTTCAAGTTTACAACTATAGTTTTATACACATCTTCTTGACCATCTTAGGCTGTATGTCTTTCCATAAGAATGAATTAAATAAATAGAGTTTAAGTTCTGCATCATTCATAATACTGCTTATTATACAGTCATGCAAGAATAGTTTGGTATCTCATATCATCTACAATGATGACAGTTATGTCTTTTCTAAGGAAAGACCAAATATAACGAGCCTTTAGGTCATTGACCTGTAGGATTACTTTCCATTATATAGTCATGCAAGAATAGTTTGGTATCTCATATCATCTATAATAATGACATTTATGTCTTTTCTAAGGAAAGACCAGATATAACGAGCTTTTATCTCATCAAGATGTAGGATTCCTTTCCATTATGGCTTGAAAAATTAAACAAATAACTAGCTTTAAAAATACATGCACAGTTATGATAACTAGAAAGCATTCTTTTTAATCAACAACAAAGTCTACAAACCTTTGAACTGTTAAGAGGCTTCAAGTTATACATAGTGGTGATGATCCCATCAGCCACTGGATGGTTTAATTGTTGTAAGCCTTTCATCTCTCATTACTAACTGTGTTAAAATGCACAAGTTCTATTCATGAAAAATGTTGTCTACAATAGCGCATAGCAACGTAAATGATGACTACGCCATAATTGGCATTATTTCACATATTGGATATACGGCTTCCATATAAACAAGTTAACAACATTATGACATAATCATACCTGTTGACTAGCTCGACTGAGTCAAAAACCAAGATAACGATAGTCTAGTAAGCCACAAATCCTCACAATATTATTAGACTGGTGGTCCTGTGCTCTTAAGTCCCCTAGAAAATGATATATAATAATATGCAATTTTTACAGCTCGCAAGCTCTAACACTCTTGTCCAGAGAGAAAGATTCCTTCTCTCCATAGCTAACAGCTGTGCCTATGGAGATATTGTTCTCTCTTCTCATCAACCAAGAAGCTCTTCCTATGTATTTCCCAGAGTGAATCCCCCGAATGCATAACAACCAAAGGACTATCGAAGGAATAATGGTTATCCTTCTCTCCACCACATGGAGTAACTAAAGGCTTCTCCACAAAAATCTCTGTTAGGGGAGTGTGCAACTCACTAGCTATTCTCCTAAAGCCCACAAACACTCTCGAAGCCATAGTGGGATTATCCCCACTCCCACCACTTTACGTAGGTTAAGGAGAATGTGAATCACTATGTGAATCTAGTGGAGGAATAAAAAAAACTTATAATAGAAAAAGAGATAATTCTCATTCTTAATAAAATAGATTATATATCAATATAATAGTATTTAAACAAATAAATAATTATCATACCAACATAATTGGTAACATTACCATTATTATGAAAGTTGATATTAGTTGCTTGATAAGGTGTGAAAGTGGGTTGAGATCTTCTCCCCCTTTGCATCCTTATGCAAAACAAAAGAATATATTGGGAAAAACTCTATCAACCAAATCAAATGAAGTTGATGTTGGAAAACCTTTTCCTCTTGCCAAATTGACAAAGGTTGAATTAAAATGTCTAAAAAGAATAGAAAACTAATACATATCCCATCTCAAAATGGTTCACTAAGTACATGACTTGAAGCTCAGATGGTGAACCTGACTTTTACAAACATCTATACCCTTCTCTTTGGTGATACTCTCCTTCCATTCTGAAGGGTGAAATCTCTTCCTATTACACTCACAGTCATACAAACTATGATCAATGTATCATTAATAAATCATTATTTGTCATAGTAAAATAATCTCAACAACACCTAATCACATGTTTATTTCTAGGTATTAATCATAATCCACATAATCAATGATTATCTTGACATTTTCTAAATGTCAAATCATTAATTTACAATTACTTATCCATCTATTCACATGAAAGTAAAAGTAAAAAATAGTTAAAATTTTGGGGATGTAACATATCTCCCTCCATAAGAATTGTTGTCCTTGATGATTTAATGTATCTAAAGTTTATAACATAAAAAAGTTTTGTTCATCATAATGAAAAGCTTAAAATAGATGTGGGAATCTTTGGTAAATATCATCATAATTCTCCCAGGTGGTATTCTCTTCTGCATACTATTACGCAAGTGTAGCTTATGTATTTCAAGCACCTTGATGGGCTCAATCATTACAACCCCTAGGTCCTTCACCTATATTGCATTCCAATCAAGAATAGGAACATGAATATCTCCTGCAATATACTTTTCCAAATATGAAACATGGAAAACATTATGCATCATGGTAAGAGCTGGCGGTAGAACAATCTTGTATGCAACTGGGTTGACCTCCTTGAGAACTTCAAAGGGACCCACATACCTAGGAGCTAGTTTGGAAGTCCTTCCAAACTTAATAAAACTCTTTTGTGGTTTAATTCATAAAAGGACTTTTTCTCACACTAAGAAATACCTTGCAATGCACTTAACATTCACATAACTTTTATGCCTATCATTCACTTCCGCTAGCCTTTTCTTAATCAGATGGACTTTCTCTTCCATTTCTAATAGCATATTTGAACCAAGGCTAATCCTATCTTCTAGCTTATCCTAGCTTCTAGGAGTTCGACACTTTCTTCCATTTAATGTACTTCAAAAGGAGCTATCTTAATAGTGGAGTGATAGGAATTATTGTAAGAAAATTCCACAAGAGGAAGATAATCTTCCCACTTGTATTGTTGGTCCATGCAATACATTCTCAATAAATCTTTCAACACTTGGTTTACTCTTTCAGTTTGGCCATAGATCTCAGGATGATAAGTAAAACTTATGTTTAACTGAGTTGCAAGTGAGGAAAATAAGATTTGTCAAAACCTTGATGTCATATGGGCATCCCTATTTGAGATAATATTCTTAGGAATATCATGCAATATGAATACTTCTTGCACAAGTTTGCAGGCTATGGCAGGTGCCTCATTTGTCAAATTCCTAGGTATGAAATGTGCTACCTTGGTGATTCTATCCCACAACCAAAATAACACTATGTCTATTTCTAGACATAGGAAGTCCTTGCACAAAATTCATGCTAATGATTTGCCATTTCCATTTTGGAATCTAATGAGGCTATAAAAGTCCTACCAGGTGATGGTGTTCTGCCTTCACCCTCTGGCATTCTAGACATCCAGCTACAAGCCTTGCAACATCCCTCTTCATTCCTTTCAATAAATATAATGGTTTTACATCAACTAGCAATTTTGTCACTCTAGGATGTCCTGAATAGGGTGTGAAATGAACCTCCTTCAACATGATATTCCTCAACTTCTCAAAGTTTGGAATGTCCATCCTTCCTTTAAACCTTAATAGTTCATCTATTTCAATGTGGAATCCATCATACCTAGAATCATGAGGATTCATCACAAGAGCTTTCTTTATCTACTCATAGTATCCATCTCCTTTGGACCTTTGCAATACCTAATTCTTAAAATCAGAATGTATGGAGATCATCGAGGAGATATGTCTTCTCCCAATTAAGGCACCCACCACTCAATTTTCCTTACCCTATATATATTTAATCTCAAAATCATAATCAGATATTAACTCTAACCATCTCCTCTGATGAGCATTTAGATGTGGTTAAGTAAACAAATATTTGAGCACTTGATGATCTATTTTTAGTTCAAAAGGTTTCCCAGGAAAATAATGTCTCCCCATTTGCAGTGCATGAACCAATGCAACCAACTCCAAATCGTAAGTGTCATGCCCACATTTCCCATGCGGTCATGACACACAAACACATGTGTCATGTCCATATTTGCCATGTGGTCATGACACGAACTACGAAAAACTTTTCTACCTATCCCTAGGAACGCCCTCGCATGCATCTACGTGCTCAGTGGCAAAACGTCTAAGGCGTAAACATGTCAACATAACTGCGAAGGTGATGGCCGTCTAGGGGGTATGCGACACGTAGTGTGTTGCTTCTAGGGTTAGACCAATTTAATCTGAACCCTAAGTTTCCTAGGTGAAGATGATCTCGCCAACAACGAACCCCAATTAAACTCAGATCAAGAAGTGATTAAATGGTAGAATGGCGCATGATTCAAGTGGAATGATGGATTTAAAAATAATTAAAACAACGCATAAAATAATCCCTAAAAATCTAGCAAAAATTTCAGCAGCATAACGCGTTTTTAATAAATGCAAAAATAAATTTTAAAATAAGACATCAATGAAATCCTAAATAAAATTTAAGAGTAACAAGACTAAATTAAAATTTAAGGACGAATTCAAAACGATATGAAGTAACAATTAAAAATAAAAATAAATGAGAAACGTCAAATAAATCCAAAAGGAAGGGTTGAGTCCGTTATTAAATATAATCTTGGCATTATATTTAATAGCTTACTCAAAAATTTAATTGAAGAGGGAGGAGAGTTTAAATAACTCTCCCCGTTAAATAATGGTAAAAATAGATCAATAATTAAAAAATACTAAAATCATGTTAAATAAAATAAAGGAAAATAAAATAAAATCTCAACTAAGATGAATTTAAATCTAGGGAAAAATACTCTACCTAATAAGAATAAAAATTAATTCCCCAAATAAAATGCAACCACAAGGCAAATGAAATAAGTAAAAATTCAAATAAAACAACTAAAATATTAAAAATAGAGTAAGACCAAGGAATTAAGGTGCATGGCAAAAGAGAGTTCTCAAAACAAAATAAATAGATCTAAATCAAATCCTCACAAATATGAATTACTCTCAAAAAGGAAAATATTATTGCTTCCCTAAAAGTAAAACACCCCTAATCCCTATTTTACAATTGTTATCTAACTACAAGATGCCCTAATCTTATTCTAATGATATCTCATTTGTTCCCCTAACTCATTCTCTCATTTCTTTTCTTTCTTTGTATGTAGGTAGGGTTTGGGAAGCCATTGGAGGCCATGGAAAAACCTACTCCTAACCTCCCTGGAGGTATACACAGAGGCTAGATCCATTTATTTATTATGATTCTATACAAATATATATCATTTTTTTTAAAGCAGACATATGTCAATCAAAGTAATCTGCTAAAGGAGTTAAGGGTAGCATTTTTTTTTGGGTGTTGCAGATATGGGACGGAGGTGGGTTGATGGTGGCGGTGGCGGACCCAACACGGTGGGTTCGGAGAGAGTTTCAGTGGAGGTGTGAGGGGGGTTTGGATGTGTTGGGAGAGGCAAGTGGAGGGCGAAGGTTTAGCCGGGGGGTGCTGATGCTGCTGCGGGGAGGTGCGTGGAGGACGTGGTGTTTGGAGGTCATGGGGTGTGGGGGAGGCGGAGCCCCCACCCACACCCGCAGATGTGGGTGGAGGCTCCGCCTCCCCCACACCCCTTTTCTGCTGTGAGACGGGGGCTGTGGGCGCTGCCCACAGTCCCCCTTTGGTATTTTTTTGTGTTAATTTTTTTTTTGTTTTCTTTTTTTTTAAATTTCTTTGCAGTATATGATATATAGTATTTAGATATATATACATATTTATATATAAATATATATACACATGTATATATATTTATATATATACACGATTTTCCAGAAATATATTCTCTCTTTTTTTTATAACAATTACAGTATATATATATATATGTAGTATTTTCCAGAAATATAACCCCTCTTTTTTTTTAAAAACAGTATATACATTGTATGTAAACAAATTGAAATAACAACATTCATTGAATACTAACAGAATACCATTTTTTTGCAACGAAATTAGATTTACAGCACTCCATTTTTTTTGAAAGCATAAAATATATATACAGAATATAATTAAACTCTCCCCCTTTTTTTTTTTCACACAAGGAAAAACAACAGTAAGGTAGAAGGCTAAATTTCACATAAGTTTCAGATAGCTTTCTTTTCTTATCCCACAATAACCACTAGTAATATAACAGTCCAATATACAAACAGAAAACTGCTAGAAAATTTTCTTCCTTTCTTTCGTATTCACTAAAATTCTTCTAAAACTTTCACATGCATATATTTCCTTTGCAAGGATTAATGACAGAAATGGAGCATACATTTGCTCTATCTTTCATGGTATAAAATGAACTCTATTCAACAATTTTCACACACATAAATATCTCTTTGAAAAGAATGCGCTAGAAAATTAAAACAACTCATGCATTTTTTTTTTGAAGGAAGATAATAGAAATTTTGTTTATATCTATTTTCACATCTATTCCTCAATACATTGCCAACTTCACAATAAGGAAAATAGACAGTTTTAAGTAAAATAAAACAAAAGTTTATATTACACTAAAATCACAGCCATTCTATGGCAAGTTTCATAATAAACTTTCATTAAAATACAATACATTAAGGCCATAATGGCCATGGCTCCAACAACCATTAAAACACTACAACACCACACAAGAGAAGCTCTTCAACCACTTCATTTTCTTTCCAATCTAATCCTGCAATAAACACAACACAAGAAACGAAACCAGCCACTTCCAAAAAGCTCTCCTCCCTACCATAGACCCGCAAGTGGGTCACCCTCGAGCTGAGGAGGTAGGAAAATCCACACGGGTGTACACTCCACAACAAAATAAAAACATCATTAACACAAAACAACCCATAGGATTATCACAAAACTCAACTCATAAACATGAGTTGTGGAGGGTAGGGAATGGACCCCTCAACTTCAAAGGGTTCCCAAAAGATGAAATATCAACTCATGGCCTCAAGCCAAATTCTCCAACACCATTTTCCACAAAAATCACAATAATCTCCATGGCACTCTTGCCATTAATAATCTGCTCAACAATAAAAGCCCTCAAGGCATAAACACAAAATAAGTGGGAGAGACCTCAAGGAGGTTCCTTTCCCCTACCCATGACAAGTTGAGCATTACCTCTATTGGAGGTGCTCTCACCATACACCCATCCCAACAACACAATGCAAAACAACAAAACAACCAAAATAAAAAAAAAACACAATACATTACATAAGCTAGGGTGAGAAAACAAGTTAAGAGGCCTACCTTCAAAGCCCTTATAATGGAAGTAATTTGGTGAAGAGCTCCAAGCCTTTCCAAGCCTTCCAATCCTTCAAGCAATGCCTCTAACTCTCCCAAACTCTTCCAAAAATTAGCAATACCGATAAAATTCAAGAACCCCACACTCCTTAACAAGAAGAGATAATATAGGCCATGAATTTGGCCTTGAGGAATGAGAAGGTGACACTTGTCACCTTCTCCTTCCTCCTCCCATGCCACTTGCAAGGGAGAGGAAGTGTGAGGATGACAAGTGTCATCCTCTCATTCCCTCTCAATCCTCACCTTATCCACTTGTGCTCTCACACATGTGTGAGAGGACAAGTGGTGAGGTGGCAACACCACTTACACCCACAAGAGGATAAGGGATGCCATATGGCATCCTCCTATTCTCTCAAGGAGCCATCTTCCTCCAAGATGCTCTCACACGTGTGTGAGAGGCTTGAGGGAAGCTCCCACACACTTGGGAGTCTTGGAGACCTCCCAAGTCTTCCTTGGGAAAGGGTTCCCACACCTTGGGAAGGGAGATGAGTCTCTCCCAAGGCATGACTCATCTCCCACTTCCCTTACTTCAAATTTTCGTCACTTTTACTAATCCAAGGTTTAGAGTGACCAAACTTGAGTCAAATCTAGGGTTAGATAGTCCAAGTTGACCCTAGACTCAAGGGTAACCACCCAGGGTAGCTTTTGGGACTCTAGGGTTCACAAGGGGGTTAAAAATCACATTTAAATGGCCTCAAAATAAAATAAATACCAAGTGGTGTAAATGAAGTAAAATTATACAACACTCATTATTAACTAAATAGACAAGGGGTACTAAGGCCGAAATAATAAAAATTAAATCAATTACTTAAATCAACATTCAAATTCAAACGTGATCCTTATCCCTCTTGGGAATGGATCGGATTTATAGGGGATAACATAGTGTGAATTCTACCTCTGATTTTCCCATGGCTAGGGAATGTGAAACCTACACATCTCGATCAAGTGTCAGTCATATCATAGAAATCATAGCCGAAGTAACTGGAATTAAATTCATGCAATTCGAATACATCAATAAACATCAATACATAACTCCAATTTAAACTGCATTTTAAATCATATGTCAAATAGTTCACATCACATAAATAACTAAAATCTCATAGCAATATAACATCTACTATATCCCATATGTCGAACAACAAAATTTCATCCAATATGATCAAACCAAATCACATATGTCAAAACAGTGCCCTATCATAATCAGGAGGTAAAACATCAAGTCTGCATAATGAAGCATAGTCACCAATGTCTGATAATGTCATCACAAAATACCATAATCGATCAAAATAAGGGAGGTAAAATAATCGGCCTCACATCCTCCCCCCCTAAGACTGAACTTCTTCCTGGAAGTCATAAAAAAGGTGAGGATAGAGTACCCTCAAACTAGCTGCATCCTCCCAAGTCACTGTGACCAGTTCATATCAATCCCACTGGACCCTAACCTAGTCCAGCTCTTGACCTCGAAGGCCCAACGTCCGACGAGCCAATATGCAAATTAGATCCAAAGCCAATTGCCCATCCGCCTATACCTGTAAAGCACTCCAGTCCAGCACGTGAGACAAATCAGATATATATCGCCTCAAAACAGAAATATGAAAGACATCGTGGATACGTGACAGGCTAGGTGGCAACGCTAGATGCTAGGCAACTGGTCCTATCCACTCCAAAATCTCAAAGGGTCCTACAAACTGTGGTGCGAGCTTAGAGCCCTTTCCATAACGGATAGGACTCTTGTGTGGCCGCACTCTAAGGAATACCCTGTCACCCACTGAGAAGCTCCGATTAATCCTCTTAGCATCGACATACTTCTTCTGCCTGTCCTGTGCCTTCTGTAACCTCTGTCTAATCAGTGTGACCTACTGCTCTATATCCTGTACAAGCTTTGGACCAATGGCAACTCTATCATCTATCCGATCCCAACTCAATGGTGTCCTGCACGGTCTGCCGTATAAAGCCTGAAAGGGAGGTATACCTAACGAGATGTGATGCCCATTATTGTAGGCAAACTCAACCAGATACAGATACTCCTCCCATCTAGACTAATGGTCCATAACATACATCTGAAGCATGTCCTCCAACACCTGATTCACCCACTCTATCTGTCCATCTATCTCGGGATGATAAGTGGAGTTAAAGTTGAGCTGTGTGCCTAATGCCTGCTGCAAGGCTCTCCAGAATGCTGAAGTGAAAACTGAGTCTCTATCTGAAATAATGCAGTGAGGTACTCCATGTAATCTCACAATATCATCTAAGAATACTCTTTCCACTACTAGCACATTGTACGTCGTGCGTACAGGTGAGAAATGTGCCACTTTGGTTAACTTGTCGACTGTCACCATCATGGCGACGCGAAGACATAAGAAGACCAACAATGAAATCCATAGAAATGGTGTCCCATTTCCACTCAGGTATGTCATGTGGGTATAGAAGACCCGTTGGATGTTGATGCTCGACCTTGACCCTCTGGCACTCAAGGCATCGAGCAACAAACTTTGTTATGTCACGTCTCATACCCGCCCAATGGTACAGCTGTCAAAGATTGGCATGCATCTTCTTCACCCCCGGATGTGCTGCATATGGTGCTCTGTGAGCCTCTGATAACACTACAGTACCTAGGTCACCTGTGCGGGGTACATAGATGCGCTGTCGATGACGAAGTAAACCATCTGCCTCAAGTGAATACCCTGCAAACTTGCCCACAAGGGCCCTCTATGCACTGATCTCCTGCTGCACCTCTAGATACCATTCATCTTCTGGCAAATGCTGAATAATGTGATCCCTCAAGTCGACACTTAGAGTCAAGGTCAAGAGCTCGTGGCACCTACGACTCAATGCATCAGCAACCACATTCTCCTTCCCTTTGATGTAGTGGACATCAAAGTCATACTCGCAGAGGAACTCCATCCAACGCCACTGACGGGCATTCAGATTCGACTGTGTAAAGATGTATTGAAGGCTGTGATGATCAGAATGGAGCTCAAAGTGATGACCTAACAAGAAATGTCTCCATCGAACTAGAGCATGAACTACTACCGCTAACTCCAAGTTGTGTGTGGGGTAGTTCAGCTCATGGGTCTTGAGCTTTCGTGACTCATATGTGATCGCTCTACCACCCTGCATAAGTACAACTCCCAATCCCTCAAGTGATGCATCCGTGCAAACCATAAGATCTGCTGCAGGATCAGGAACTGCTAAAATAGGAGCACTGGTAAGACGCTCCTTAAGGACACCGAAGGCCCTCTCACACTGCTCAGTCCAAAGAAAACTATTCCCTTTCTATTGAAGGGAAGTGATGGGGTGCGCAATCTGAGAAAAACCCTCAACAAAGTGACGGTAATAACCAGCTAACCCCATAAAACTCTTGACCTCTGTCACACTAGTGGGTGCTGGCCAATCCCTGATAGCCTTGATCTTCAATGGATCTACTGAGATTCCATCGCCAGATAGGATATGCCCCAGATACTGAACCTCTGTCTTGAAAAATGCACACTTCGCCAAGTTCGCATAAAGATTCTGCTCTCGCAAACACTGCAGAACCTAATGAAGGTGCTCCTCATGCTCCTCCTTGGTCCGTGAATAGATCAAAATGTCATCAAGGAAAATGATCACAAACTGATCTCAATAGGTACAGAACACCCCGTTCATGAGACTCATGAACACGGCAAGGGTGCTTGTCAAGCTGAAGGGAACCACTATGAACTCATAGTGGCCATAACGAGTCCGAAAGGCGGTCTTATGGATATTCGCCTCTGTGATACGTAGCTGATGATACCCATGTTAGTTGCTGTTGCACCAAAAGATTGACCTTTTAATGCCTGATACAACCACTTGACTTAACAAGCACGGGAGGCGGTGAAGCCCTTGTTGCAAACCACCGTAGCGCAGCGCTGAACAAGGAGACCAAGGGCCACACCTTGCAACAATCCCCCCTAGTGCAAGCACGAGGTTTGAACCCGTGACCTCGGCTCTGATACCGACTGTTAGTTGCTGTTGCACCAAAAGATCAATCTTTTAATGCCTGATGCAACCACTTGACTTAACAAGCACGGGAGGCAGTTAAGCCCTTGTCACAAACCACCGTAGCGTAGCACTGAACAAGGAGACCAAGGGCCACACCTTGCAACAACCCAGACTTCAGGTCTATCTTAGAGAACACCCTGGCCCCCTGCATCTGATCAAAAAGATCGTTGATCTTGGGCAGAGGATAACAGTTCTTCACCGTCACCTTATTCAACTGCCTGTAGTCCATAAACAAATGAAGAGACCCATCCTTCTTCTTCACGAAGATGACAGGAGCGCCCCAAGGTGAAACGCTTGGTTGGATGTGCCCCTTCTTGAGCAAGTCCTCCAACTGTAACTTGAGCTCAGTGAGCTCATGTGTGGTCATTCTGTAGGGTGCACGAGACACTGGCTCGGCACCCGGCACTAAGTCTATGTGAAAGTCTACCTCACATCAGGTGGCATCCCTGGTAACTCTACTGGAAAAACATCGGCAAACTCTCTAAGGATGGGATGATCATCCAAAGATGTCTTAGGCTTGTCATTTGATCTGTCGCTCACTGTGATGACAAACATCTGGCACCCCTTCCGCATGCAATACTTAAGCTGCTGAGCGGATATCATACACACTGCTGTGGGCTTCTGCATGCCCACAATCTCAACTGATGTGCCGTGATCATCTAAACAGCTGATCGCCTTTCGGCGACAATCTAACTTGGCTCGATGAGCCGCAAACCAATCCATGCCCAACACCACATCATATGATCCTAATGTCATGACTCTAAGGTCGCAAACTGTAGTAAAGGGTCCCAAAGCAATCTCATAGTCGTGGACTAAGGCATCTACTGTCAGTTTGGCACCTGATGCCAACTCAACCACCCACCTATCACCTTGCCTAGAGGCCACTGGCCTGCAACACTCCACTAATGATGGAGATATGAATGAATCAGTAGCACTAGAATCAAAAAGAATAGAAATGGGGTTACCCCTAATCATACCTAACGTCTCAATCACTGACGCCTGAAAATCTGCCTGGCGGTTATCAACCGCTGCAAACATATGGTGGGATCTACCCACATCACCCACAGTCTACTCAGATCCTCCTACACAAGGCTGTCCCCATGCTATCAAACCCTATGGACACTCTCTAGCTAGGTGTCTAGCTCCACCACAAACATAACAAGGACCTCTAGCCTGAACCTGTCCAGTCTAAGTCCTACTCGACTGTTGCTGCCTTGATCTACCAGTAGATCCCTGCGAGCCCCTATAAGACTGCTATGACCTTGCAGGTCCTGCAGGTGGTCCCTACTACCTCTGATCTCTGCGTGGGCCCTGCTGCTTCCAACCTCTATTATGTCCCCCATGTGACCTCTACTGTGTCCTAGCTCCCTGCTGCTGCTGTGGCTGCAGCTGCTGTGGGGGTCTAGGAGGTAAAGGTGCGGAACTGAATCCTCCTCTATGAGGTGTCTGTGAGGGTCTACGGAATCTCTGCTGATGCTGCTGCTGTCCTCGATCTTGAAACTAAGGGCATGAACCCTGCCCTCGTCCCTGAATCTCCTCATCAATGTATGCCTTCTCGGCAGCATCACTTAAAGTCTGGGGGTCTGCCATCTGAACAGGCCTTGCTATATTGTGGTTAAGTCCTCTGATAAACTTATGGACAGGAGTTTCTCGTCATGGAGATACTCTGCATATATGGGTAACTCTGTAAACCTAGCCTCATAGCCTCATACTGAGCCACTGAAAGTCCCCTTTGCTGAAGGTCATGAAACTCGTCTATATGACGCTGTCTATAATGGTCTGATAAGTAGCATGCATTGAAGCGCTCAATGAAGGTCTCCCATGTGAGGGTGTCTAAAGAAAGGTGACGCTTGGACTCCTCAGTGCGCCACCAGGTAGTTGCTGCATCATGCAGCAAGTGTACTGCCACACGAGCCTTCGTGTTGCCCTCGTAAGGACGCAACGCGAAGCATCTGTCTAAACTGATAAGCCAGGCCTCTGCCTCAGCTCCCTCTGTGGTCTCGATGAATGTAGGAGGGTTCAACCTCAATATATCCCTAATAGGGTCTCCTCTGTCTCTAGGCCTCCTGATAGGCTCATCTGTATAGTAGTCATAAGGCCTATGACCTAAGTGCTCTACCCGTACTACCTCGTCATATCTAGCATGACGTGAAGGACTCCTGCTACGGGCCCTGTCAGCTGAACCAACCTCCTTTGTCTCTGGCAACTTGACATAAGGCTCCACACGTGGTGCCTCTCGCGGCTCTACGCGGGGCTCCACATGTGGCTCAACACGAGACTCAGCTCGTGGCTCCACGCGTGGCTCCTCTCGCGGATCCTCATGGGGCTCGACACATGGCTCTATGCGTGGCTCAACTACAACCGGTGGAAGCCTATCTAGAACTGCCTGTAAGGCCTGCAAAATCTATGGCCCAATATCTGGTATGACCGGTGGTGCCTGCGGTATCTATGGAACTGGCTGTGCCTATGGGACTGGCTGATCTGGTCCCTCAGCTGAAGAGTCAATGTGCACCTTGGTGGGTGGAGTGCGGCTGGATTGTGCTTGCTGAACTCGTTGGGGAGGCATCCTACAAAAATGAGGTAACCATAAATTAGTTGAAGTTGCAGAAATAAAATGTGCCCTAACAAGCCCAGTGTTTAAACCTAGGCTTTGATACCAAATGTCATGCCCACATTTCCCATGCAGTCACGACACACAAACACACATGTTATATCCACATTTTCCATGTGGTCATGACACGAACTACGAAAAACTTTTCTACCTATCCCTAGGAACCCCCTCGCACGCATCTGCGTGCTTGGTGGCAAAACGTCTAAGGCGTAAACATGTCAACATAACCACGAAGGTGATGGCCGTCTAGGGGGTATGCGACACGTAGTGTGTCGCTTCTAGGGTTAGACTGATTTAATCTGAACCCTAAGTTTCCTAGGTGAAGATGATCTCACCGACAACGAACCCTAATTAAACTCAGATCAAGAAGTGATTAAATGGTAGAATGACGCATGATTCAAGTGGAATGATGGATTTAAAAATAATTAAAACAACGCATAAAATAATCCCTAAAAATCTAGCAAAATTTCGACAGCATAACGTGTTTTTAATAAATGCAAAAATAAATTTTAAAATAAGACATCAATGAAATCCTAAATAAAATTTAAGAGTAACAAGACTAAATTAAAATTTAAGGATGAATTCAAAACGATACGAAGTAACAATTAAAAATTAAAATAAATGAAAAACGTCAAATAAATCTAAAAGGAAGAGTTGAGTCCATTATTAAATATAATTTTGGCATTATATTTAATAGCTTACTCAAAAATTTAATTGAAGAGGGAGGAGAGTTTAATAACTCTCCCCGTTAAATAATGGTAAAAATAGATCAATAATTAAAAAATGCTAAAATCACGTTAAATAAAATAAAGGAAAATAAAATAAAATAAAATAAAATAAAATCTCAACTAAGACGAATTTAAATCTAGGGTAAAATACTCTACCTAATAAGAATAAAAATTAATCCCCCAAATAAAATGCAACCACAAGGCAAATGAAATAAGTAAAAATTCAAATAAAACAACTAAAATATTAAAAATAGAGTAAGACCAAGGAATTAAGGTGCATGGCAAAAGAGAGTTCTCAAAACAAAATAAATAGAATTAAATCAAATCCTCACAAATATGAATTACTCTCAAAAAGGAAAATATTATTGCTTCCCTAAAAGTAAAACACCCCTAATCCCTATTTTACAATTGTTATCTAACTACAAGATGCCCTAATCTTATTCTAATGATATCTCGTTTGTTGCCCTAACTCATTCTCTCATTTCTTTTCTTTCTTTGTGTGCAGGTAGGGTTTGGGAAGCCATTGGAGGTCATGGAAAAACCTGCTCCTAACCTCCCTGGAGGTATACACAGAGGCTGGATCCATTTATTTATTATGATTCTATACAAATATATATCATTTTTTTTAAAGCAGACATATGTGAATCAAAGTAATCTGCTAAAGGAGTTAAGGGTAGCATTTTTTTTTTTGGGTGTTGCAGATATGGGATGGAGGTGGGTCGACGGTGGCGGCGGCGGACCCAACACGGTGGGGGCGGAGAGAGTTTCGGCAGAGGTGTGAGGGGGGGTTGGATGTGTTGGGAGAGGCGAGTGGAGGGTGGAGGTTTAGCCGGAGGGTGCTAACGCTGCTGTGGGGAGGTGCGCGGAGGACATGGTGTTTGGAGGTCGTGGGGTGTGCCCCCACCCACACCCGCGGGTGTGGGTGGAGGCTCCGCCTCCCCCACACCCCTTTTCTGCCGTGAGACGGGGGCTGTGGGCACTGCCCACAGTCCCCCTTTGATATTTTTTTTGTGTTAATTGTTTTTTTTTTTGTTTTTAAATTTCTCTGTAGTATATGATATATAGTATTTAGATATATATACATATTTATATATAAATATATATACACATGTATATATATTTATATATATACACGATTTTCTAGAAATATATTCTTTCTCTTTTTTTATAACAATTACAGTATTTATATATATATATATATTTATATAAATATATATACACATGTATATATACACATGTATATATACACATGTATATACACACACACACACACACACACATATATATATATATATAGTATTTTTCAGAAATATAACCCCTCTTTTTTTTAAAAAAATAGTATATACATTGTATGTAAACAAATTGAAATAACAGCAACATTCATTGAATACTAACAAAATACTATTTTTTTTGCAACGAAATTAGATTTACAGCACTCTATTTTTTTTGAAAGCATAAAATATATATACAGAATATAATTAAACTCTCCCCCTTTTTTTTTTCACACAAGGAAAAGCAACAGTAAGGTAGAAGGCTAAATTTCACATAAGTTTCAGATAGCTTTCCTTTCTTATCCCACAATAACCACTAGTAATATAACAGTCCAATATACAAATAGAAAACTACTAAAACATTTTCTTCCTTTCTTTCGCATTCACTAAAATTCTTCTAAAACTTTCACATGCATATATTTCCTTTGCAAGGATTAATGACAGAAATGTAGCATACATTTGCTCTATCTTTCATGGTATAAAATGAACTCTATTCAACAATTTTCACACACATAAATATCTCTTTGAAAAGAATGCGCCAGAAAATTAAAACAACTCATGCATATTTTTTTTTTGAAGGAAGATAATAGAAATTTTGTTTATATCTATTTTCACATCTATTCCTCAATACATTGCCAACTTCACAATAAGGAAAATAGACAGTTTTAAGTAAAATAAAACAAAAGTTTATATTACACTAAAATCACAGCCATTCTATGGCAAGTTTCATAATAAACTTTCACTAAAATACAATACATTAAGGCCATAATGACCATGGCTCCAACAACCATTAAAACACTACAACACCACACAAGAGAAGCTCTTCAACCACTTCATTTTCTTTCCAATCTAATCCTGCAATAAACACAACACAAGAAACAAAACCAACCACTTCCAAAAAGCTCTCCTCCCTACCATAGATCCGCAAGTGGGTCACCCCCGAGCTGGGGAGGTAGGAAAATCCACACGGGTGTACACTCCACAACAAAATAAAAATATCATCAACACAAAACAACCCATAGGATTATCACAAAACTCAACTCATACACATGAGTTGTGGAGGGTAGGGAATGGACCCCTCAACTTCAAAGGGTTCCCAAAAGATGAAATATCAACTCATGGCCTCAAGCCAAACTCTCCAACACCATTTTCCACAAAAATCACAATAATCTCCATGGCACTCTTGCCATTAATAATATGCTCAACAATAAAAGCCCTCAAGGCATAAACACAAAATAAGTGGGAGAGACCTCAAGGAGGTTCCTTTCCCCTACCCATGACAAGTTGAGCATTACCTCCATTGGAGGTGCTCTCACCATACACCCATCCCAACAACACAATGCAAAAAGACAAAACAACCAAAACAAAAAAAAACACAATACATTACATAAGCTAGGGTGAAAAAATAAGTTAAGAGGCCTACATTCAAAGCCCTTATAATGGAATTAAGTTGGCGAAGAGCTCCAAGCCTTCCCAAGCCTTCCAATCCTTCAAGCAATGCCTCTAACTCTCCCAAACTCCTCCAAAAATTAGCAATAACCATAAAATTCAAGAACCCCACACTCCTCAACAAGAGGAGATAATATAGGCCATGAATTTGGCCTTGAGGAATGAGAAGGTGACACTTGTCACCTTCTCCTTCCTCCTCCCATGCCACTTGCAAGGGAGAGGAAGTGTGAGGATGACAAGTGTCATCCTCTCATTCCCTCTCAATCCTCACCTTATCCACTTGTGCTCTCACACATGTGTGAGAGGACAAGTGGTGAGGTGGCAACACCACTCACACCCACAAGAGGATAAGGAATGCCATATGGCATCCTCCTATTCTCTCAAGCAGCCATCTTCCTCCAAGATGCTCTCACACGTGTGTGAGAGTCTTGGGGGAAGCTCCCACACAATTGGGAGTCTTGGAGACCTCCCAAGTCTTCCTTGGGAAAGGGTTCCCACACCTTGGGAAGGGAGATGAGTCTCTTCCAAGGCATGACTCATCTCCCACTTCCCTTATTTCAAATTTTCGTCACTTTTACTAAACTAAGGTTTAGAGTGACCAAACTTGAGTCAAATCTAGGGTTAGATAGTCCAAGTTGACCCTAGACTCAAGGGTAACCACCTAGGGTAGCTTTTGGGACTCTAGGGTTCACAAGGGGGTTAAAAATCACATTTAAATAGCCTCAAAATAAAATAAATACCAAGTAGTGTAAATCAAGTAAAATTATACAACACTCATTATTAACTAAATAGACAAGGGGTACTAAGGCCGAAATAATAAAAATTAAATCAATTACTTAAATCAACATTCAAATTCAAATGTGATCCTTATCCCTCTTGGGAATGGATCGGATTTACAGGGGATAACATAGTGTGAATTCTACCTCCGATTTTCCCATGGCTAGGGAATGTGAAACCTGCACATCTCGATCAAGTGTCAGTCATATCATGGAAATCATAGCTGAAGTAACTAGAATTAAATTCACGGAATTCGAATACATCAATAAACATCAATACATAACTCCAATTTAAACTGCATTTTAAATCATATGTCAAATAGTTCACATCACATAAATAACTAAAATCTCATAGCAATATAACATCTACTATATCCCATATGTCAAACTACAAAATTTCATCCAATATGATCAAACCAAATCACATATGTCAAAACAGTGCCCTATCATAATCAGGAGGTAAAACATCAAGTCTGCATAATGAAGCATAGTCACCAATGTCTGATAATGTCATCACATAATAGCATAATCGATCAAAATAAGGGAGGTAAAATAACCGGCCTCACAGTAAGGAGCATAATTCTTCTCATATGGTTTCAATTTTCTATATTCATAAGCAATAATCTTTCCCATCCTGGACAAATACACCACCTAATCCTTCTCCTAAGGCATCAGTGATGACTACAAAATGCATCCTGGCATTTCCTTGCCCATTCAAACCTTTTGCCCTTCCTTTGTAGAGAAGTGATAGGATAGGCAATTTTGGAAAAATTAGCCGCAAATTTTCTGTAATAACCTACTAGACCCATAAAACTATAGACCTCATGCACATTTCTCAGCGTTGTCCATTCCAAAATGGCTCTAATCTTTACTAGGTCCAAAACAATTCCATTAGCTAAAATTATATGACCTAGATACTGCACTTCCTTTTGAAAGAAAATACTCTTTGAGAGCTTGCCATATAGTTTATGCTCTCTTAATCTCTGAAGAACAATCCTTAAATGTTGAAGGTGTTCCTCATGTTTGGAGTAAATCAAAATATCATCAAGAAAAACAAGGACAAACTTGTCCAAGCAGTCTATGAACACACTGTTCATTAGGTTCATAAATGCTATAGGTGCATTCATTAATCGAAAGGGTAGGATAGTGAATTCATAATGCCCATACCTTGTTCTAAAGGTCATATTATGAATATCCTCATCTTTTAGCCTCAATTGATGGTATCCTAATCAAGGATTGATCTTTGAAAAAACACTTGCCCCTCACATTTGATCAAAGAGATCATCAATATGGGGTAAAGGATATTTGTTCTTTATCGTTGCCTTATTTAGCATATGATAATCAATGCATAGCCACAAAGTACCATCTTTCTATTTAACAAAAATTACTGGTGCTTCCTAGGGTGAAACATTGGGTCTTATTAATCCTTTGTCTAGCAATTCCTACAACTGAGCCTTTAGCTCCATTAACTTTGTTGTGGTCATTCTATAAGGAGCTTTAGATATAGGTCCTAATCCTAGAATTATATCTCTTGAGAAATCAAAATCTCTCTTAGGAGGCAATCCTGGTAGTTCATTTGGGAATACATCCTCAAAATCTCGAAGAAAGGGGTACCTATTTATATATGATCTCTCATGATCTATGGATTCTCTTTCTTCAACTTCTTTGAGTTTTTGAGATTCATAAAACATCAAATCATCTTGGAAAGTAGATTCCTTGTGACTATTTATTTTCTCCATTTTAATGGTAAAAAGTTGACATCCTTTTCTCTAGGCTCTTTTCATCTTTAGGGCAGATATTTTCCTTAGTTTGACCTCTCTAGGGTTGCCTTGTAGAAAAAATTTATTCCCATGGTCATCTTGGTATTCTATGGTTTTAACAAAATAATCCACTTTAGCCCTATGTCTCCATAATCAATTTATCCCAAGGATGACATCATATGAGCCTAATGGGGCTAAATAAAGGTTCACTTCAATGGAAAAACTTAGAAGTTTAACCTTAGCCTCAAACAAACATTGTTCTACCTGAGCTCTGGTTTGATTAACAGATTCAACTAACTAGGTATTTTCCATGTAACCAACTTTTCTAGAATCTTATTTAAAACTTTTGGAGAAATAAAACATTCTGTAGTACCAGTACCTATGAAATATAAAATTGGTATACTAGATAAAATACATGTGATTTCAATTGGAATGATTTGATACTTATCTTACTTGTTGTCTAGGGATACATGTGTCCACTATTGGAAATCTATCTGTTGTGAGGGTAAAGGATTTCCTTATGGCTGAGTCCCTTGTGTCTTATTGGGACATTGATTGGCATAATGGTTATCACCACATGAATAACACCCTCCCACGGGTCCTTGCCTTTCAAAAGGTTTTCTTGAATTGTCTCCATTTTTCTTGGAGTTATTATTTCTTTTCTTTTAACCCTTGGATTCATTTTGATTATCCTTGAATCCTTTGTCGCCTTTCCTTTGGAAATTTTTTTATTGCCCCTTTTCTTAAATGACTGGGAGGATTGAGACCAACTGAACTTTTTATGGTTCCTTTTCCTATATGTAGACATGGATTTCAACTTTTGTTTCTATTTAATATCTTTCTCATAAACTTTGTCCATTAGAGTGGGACCATTAACATCAACTTCACCTCCAATTTGGGCATTCAAGCCCATGTCGATGAACTTTTAGATGCAAAATCTCTCATCTTGCTGATATTGGGGAACATATTTGAGGAGACAAGTGAATTTCTCCTAGTAATCATTCACAGATGAGTCACCCTGCCTCAAATTTTTGATTTCTATAAGATTTTGGTCAAAATACAATTAAGGCAACCATCTTTGCCTAAAAAGTTCCACAAACCTTCCCCAGGTTAGACTCAAGGAGCTAAATTTTAATTGTATTTTCTTATTCATCCATGAGGTGGATGCTTCACCTACAAATTGGTATGCTCCCCATACCACTTTGGTGATTTTACAATAATTCCTTATTTCAAAGTATTTTTCCATTTATATAAGCCATGTCTCCATGGTATCTCCGCTTACAGTCCCATCAAACTTGGGAGGTGTAACCTTTTTCATATCTCTGGATAAATTGAGAGCCAAGTGGCTCCTTTTAGTCCTCATCTTATCTCATTTCAGAGATATTCTCTCCACGTCCACTTTGGGTGGTGTTTTCATGATGTTTCCATCCTCAGCCCTGTGGAAGGCTTCCTGCGTGGGTCCATTATGACCCCTGACCTCCTTCTCTAGAGTTCCAATTCTTGCCCTCATCTCATTGAGGATATTAAGGATCTGGTGAAGTTTTGAATCAGAGTGGCTAGAAGGTTGCCCTTCCTCTTAGCTATTCACAATGTTGGTTCTTGTCTAAACCCTGCTACAATATACTTCTCCTGAAGTTTGCAAGCTACACATTCAATTAATTTTTCATACTATTGAGTCCATTCATAAACATAAATCCATTCTCATTTATGTAATCTTAAACAAGAAATGAAAGTTTTGCCAAAATTTCAAAATTACATTATAGTATCCATAGATCACATAAAATCCATCATTTATTACAAATTTTCACATCTTGCAACTACAAGTCACTTTTAGGTTGGGAGATCTTCTAAAATTTATCCTCATCCTTGAGGTTCATCAAATCAGAAATAGGAGGTGGATGTACTCGTAGGTACTCATCCATGACCTCCCAAGTAATAATAGGAGCATTAGGACCACTCCCAAATGGTAAGTCCCTAGGTACAAAGGGTTTCACTGATTCATTTTCAGAGGTAGGAACAATAGCCTTAATTGCTTTGTCCTTCTCCTGCTTGATGCATTTAATAGCATCAAATGAAGGTTTCAGTATCAAATAACCATGCACCTTCTAGGTAACCTGTTTGACCTAGGATTTTAATTCTTAAGGTTCCCCCCTCATAGCCTTTAGGTAACGTCCATTTCCCATTACCTTCTTCCTTGGTGTCATTCTTGTTCTTATCATTTTGGAAAAATCACATCTAAACATTAGCAACTATTAATGTCTAAGGAAGATTTCATGTAGTGAGCTCATAGGTCCATGTATTGAACCTGGTAGCTCTGATACCATATGTAACATGTCAACTCATATTGCTCAATTTAACTTTCCCAATTTACCATCAAGTAAATTATTCATGATCAATATAATCATATTTTTGTTTATCAATAATCATTTGCATAATCCTAATACAAAAATAAAGAGCATATCTTTTCCAATTAATTTCAAAATTAAAATTTACAACATATTTAAAGATAGCAAGTTAACGAGTTTCTTCACTTTTACAATCATAATGTTTTCCTCATGGAAACAGTGATAAGTTTACATAGAATTTGACTGTCAAGTCATTTAAATAGAATAAATTGTATTTGGAGTTTTGATATCCATATTCATAAGTCTCAGCTTGTCTCCTACTTGGGAAGGAGAGCATCACCCAAATGCTTTTCTGTCAACCATAGACCGAGGGTCCCCCACATAAATTCCTTATTGGAAGTGGCCCTACTGATGCAGGAGCACCCGGGCACATGTGCAATCAACATCATCCAAAATGATTTTTCATTTGTTTAATTCAGTTTTGGTTTTCTTAGGTTTGTTTTGGCATCTCACAACTTGGAAGTGCAGGTGAAATAATCAGATTTTATCAAATTGAGTTTTTTCCATATTTGGGTTTTGACGCATAACCGGTAGCCTTCATGAAAATAATTGTTCAGGTAGATCGGCGAAGTCTTTGGACAAACCTTGTTACAAGAAGATTGTTGATTCCATCCTAGATTTGTTGCCAAAGATTCCATGGTCATACACCTTACGGTTTTGGAGAAATAATTGTTTCATGACATGCACTGGTAGTTTGGCAAAACATTAAAATTTTGAGTTCCGTGAGGTTTTAAGCAAAAAAACTTCGTAGAGAGTTTGGTATTGTCGACATCATCGTGGCAAGTTTTTGTGAGATTCCAAGCACCTGATATGGACTTATCACAAATGTTAGTTTTCAGCACACGACACACCATGGCGAAGACATATATCACAAGTTTCTCTTCATTTCTCCTTCACAACTAGAAATCAAACATCTTAGAGATTCATCTTGAATTCATTTCCAAGAGAGACTATTAAATAATCAAATCATAGAGGTATGCCAGACATTATATTTTTGTGCAAAGGAAACTGCAAGGAATCATTTAGGTGTTGAGAATAAGTTGGGGTCAATTTAATCTGCATTCATTATTTCTTTGAGGTGTTGAGAATCAATGGATTGCCATTCCTTGATATTAAAGAAAATAATAAAGGAGGAAATCTTATTAATGTAGAAGGCATCTAAATAAAGCTGATGAAGAGGCACTTAGTCTGATTCCTACTAGCTCTTTTAGAGCCTCATAAAGTCAAAAGGATGACAACAATTCAACACTTGACATATTGCTAAGTGAAACATTAAACCTCAAAATAAAAGGCAAAATGTATTGTAATGTATCTTCAAAGGGATTGATGCGCTATTCATTTGGAGGAAAAAGAAGCATCAGAAAATATAAACCTTTCCACATTATTTTGAGAGGATCTCTTTGGCAATGGGGGGGGAAGCCAACCGTATACAAATAAAAAGTAGAGAATTTACAACGATCTAGTAGGGAAGGAAATCCACCTCTGCAAAAAGGAACATGGAAAAGCATTTAAGCTACAAGGTGATTAGTAGAATTTCAAACAATGGACATTTTATGGAGGATAAAATGTGTGTGAGTTAGAGTGTGGAGATGCACCTCATGACAATTAATTGAAATGAATCTTAATGGAATAGAAATTCCATCAAATAGGGGTCGGCTACCAAGATAGTAAAGGAGAAAAGTAATTGAAATGCCTTAACACAGAGGGAAAAGCACCAAAAGGAAAAGAGAATACTAGTTGGTTTTGAGTAGGCGCCATAACAAGTAAAAGGAGGAAAAAGTGTGGAAGTTGGTGTGGAGCTAAGTAGAGATTTGGAGGTTGAGTTCACGGGCCAAGTAGACTATATGTAAATAATGTTGCAAAGGTATTTCATTGCCAATTGAATAAAACATTGACTTTGAGTTGTGGTAAATTGTGCATTAAGTAGAGTTGTAACTTTGTGTAGATTTCAATATATTTTATGGTAAATTGAAACAATTAAAATATAGCATTAGTTACAATATGTGAGTGTACAAATTGAGGGTAGAGAGTCTTCTCTGCTGTGGAGTTAATGTGGAGAGTATTGCTGTTGTAAAGGGAAGAGATGTCTCTTCATCACCTACCCTTCACGAAGGGAATAGATATAAGGAACCATAAGGTTTGCCATATGTGTATCTAGTGCTGTGTCCTTCATAACTCATCAAGGTCATACAACTATAGATCCACTCTAACTATGTATGACACTACTCCATGGTTATGCCATCTGGAGTACAGTGAACCGAAAAATGCATGCAGACATGGATGCATTATTTTAGCCAAATATTTAATATACATAGATGTTTCGCAATTAATGTAGTCGATTGTTCACACACCTCTAACTTGACATAAAAGCTGTCTCATTCTACAATGATTATAAACATAACATGTATAATAATTATATCTTTTTAAGTCCATCTGACTGGTATGAATCCTTAGTCTAGGATATATACACACATTGTAAAAAGGATTAGGAATTTCCACCTTTTTTTGAGTGTCCCTCATTAGCATCCTTTCAGTTCTAGGGTCTATGACTTCGTGTCATTCTACTCTCTATTACCAATATCCAATGATCTTTGAAATACCCTTTTAGACTCATTCTGTCTCATTCTAGGGTCTTCTTGATCATTTTAATGTTTATCAAGCATATTTATAAATAAAGTAATTTTGACTCAAGAGTTTTAGTTTTCATAACTCTTCTAATTTAATTCGAGGGTTAACTTTTCTAACCCATAACATTAAATAACAAAAACTCTTATTCTTTGAGTTAATAGATATATATCATACTAGATTTCTCTAGTTTACTTCGACCATTTGGTCATGTTGACCTTTTAATTCATATAGCAAGAGTAAGCGTTGTCTACAAAATATACCCTTGTTACATACATTACCTTTAATAGGGTTTCTTGTTTTCTCAAAACTAATATTTTTGAAAAGTTCAATCAATCAACTCAATAGTTTCAAGTTTACAACTATGGTTTTATACCCAGCTTCTGGACCATCTTAGGCCATATATATTTCCATATGCAAGAATTAAATAAATAGAGTTTAAGTTCTGCATCATTCATAATACTGCTTATTATACAATCATGCAAGAATAGTTTGGTATATCATTATTGATAACTGAGAGGGGGGGGTGAATCAGTTATCCTAATTATTTTTGCTTTCTGAACTTTCTTAATAATCAATGCAGCATTAATTCAAATAAGCAAACATAACCATGAAATGGAAATACACATGACACAATATTTTTGACGTGGAAACCCTGTTAAGGAAAAAAAACCATGGGGTGATTAACCCAAGATTGTATTGTCTGTTAGAAGAATAGAAATACAAAATGGCACTTGCCAATTAGGGCTCAGTGCCTGAGCACACTGCTCACAAGAGGCACACTGCCTACAAGAGACACACTGTCTACAATTTATAAAGAGTGTAATACAATACTTGAACTGATAAGAAGCATCAACATATGCTGGAGTTCAGTTCCGATTAGGCTCTGTATACTGATCTGCTGCACTTCATCTTTTCTCTTCTTTTGTGCTACTCTCCTTTCACATATTGGATCTTCCTTTCTGCTTTTATTCGGCTCTTCTGCTTTTCTTTGCACATCACCAACAACCACAACACTTCTCACAACTAAATCCATCTTTTATATATATGCGTATAAGTGATTTCATCACCTTTCTAGTTGGCACCCGGAATAGTCAATATTTTCCACAAACTCTGATCTGTCGGCTGAATCCTTGCTTACCAAGTAATGCGGATCAAGGATATACTTGTAGAAGTCATCAATCATGTCGACCAATCATAACTTATGCCTTAAGAATCTTTACCATCATCAGTAACACATCTGGAATAATGTCTGATGTTTTGCCAGCCAATTCTTCCTCTGTCCACACTGCCAATCAGGAACCCGATACTCAAGTATTCATATCTTTTTCCTCATCTATCACCGGAGGCTAAATCCTTGGAATCTATCACTCAAGGTAGTCCTCTTGACTTCCCCAAATCCACACTTCACCAAGATACTTCCTTTGAGAGATCCGGACCTGACTGTCGGACCTCGCCACATGCTCTATTCTTGTTTATCGGACCACAACATTCTTCACTCTGACTTCTGGTATAGACATACCATGTCCTGTGGATGTGTGGGATGAACTTTGTTGCCATCAATGACAACATTCATGAATCCATATAGTGTCTCTTGCCAACAATCTCCCCCTTTGGCATTGATGGCAACACTTAGTGAAAAATGACTAAGTGTTTACACTATGCTCCCCCTTGGCTGATGCTCTATTTTTATATACATTTTTTGGAGCTCCCCCTTAGTTGGATTCCTCATTTTTCACTGTTCCTCACTCCCCCTTTGACATTAATGGCAAAGGGTAGGGTCCGTATACCAAAATTTTCAAAATCTTGTCTGCATAAGTATATACATATGGAATACTTACATATACTGAAGTATGTCTACAAAAGTTGTTTTCAATTGAATGAATTCTGTAGCCCAACTTTGCTTCATTCTGTCCAAAATTGATATATGACCGCTCAATAGAAATGCAAACGCATCTGCCCTTTTTAGATTTGTTGGATCATTTGTCTGGGCTGTGATTTGAGCTTCTTTTATGGCCTCATGCATGGCCTCTAACTTAGGGACAATTATCCCTCTGAGCTCACTCAACCTACTGATTCTGTTTTTCTTCTCTTTTTCAAGCTTCTTAATTTCATTCAAAACTATCTTCATTCTTGATTTATTATGGATGTAGTAAGTGGATCAAAATTTTGAGAAAGTTTTATTAGTTTATCCTCCTGTTCTTTCATTTTCTTCTCAATCTCCACTGTTGTTTTGGACCATGATAAACAAAATTTGTATATTTCTCTGCCATCTTTAAGAGCATTTTCTAAGCTCTTTATCCCAATATTCATATTTCTCCTATCATTAATTATCAACCCTTGTACCTTTGATAATCTTTTTGCAAGAAATTCCTTCTGGACCTTATCTTCTGCTGACTTCTCTAGGGAATCAAAATGTGTGCTAACACTATTGACTAGAGTTTTGAGATTACCAGATGAGGAGGCTGTGGGATCCTTCTAAAACGATGGCATAATCTTTTCTAGTACTCTGGAAGCAGCTTCTATCAACTCACAGTCTTCCATGTGAGACTTCAGGAGTTTTTCTTTAGCCTTTGCATTAGCAAATGAAGCTATCTTCATTGTTTGTACCGAAGAAAGAGAATCAAAATTAAATGGTCCTTGTAGAAGCTCCGGTTCATCAATCTCCATTGTTTCTTTGTTCAAGAATTCTTGGACAGTTTTTGTAGTGTCTCTTGCCGGAGACAGATTTTTCTTCTCTTCTGCATTCTTAGAGTTGTCTCTTGGAGATTTCTCTCCTTCTACATTCTCACCACTAGCAGTTGTGGTCTTCTCTGTTGAAGTCTTCTCTCCTTCTGCAACCTTAGTACTGTCATCTTCTTTTTCCTTCACCTCTACTTCTTTCTCTTGTACTCTTTCTTCTCCTTTAGATCTAGAGACTATAGGGGAAACCGAAGGAGAGATATTTGTTTGTTCATGAGCCACCTCTTCCAGAGTAGAAGATTCCAAGTCCTTATCCTTTTCTGCACCGGTGTCCATGACTTGCTCAGTGGATTCTTTTTCAACACTTGTGGTCGAGGGGTCAGTACCCAAGTCCCCTATAATTGGAATGTTGAATTTTTTAAAAGCATTTCAGAGGATCTCTTCAGTCTCTCTTGCCACTTTGTTGGTTTCACCAAGCATGAGTTGATTCATCCTAGCTTTGCTCCAGAACTCATCCTTGCAATCTTTGAAGATCATGTTCATTTGTTGCAGAGTGTCTGAAGGGTATAGCTGAATTGCTATCTGTTCCCAGATTTCTAGATCTTTTGCTCGAGCATTGTTCTTCCTCATTTCAAGCCTTTCTCTAAGCTTTTGGGAATTAGAGAGATAATTTCAATAAAAGCTTTATTGTAAGTGTTCAAAAACTTAATTGTGGCTTCCTCCAGAATATTTTTATCTGCTTCATTATATGCATCATAGAATTCTATTAAGGGTTGCAGGTTCCCATCCACAGTGACTGCTTTCACTACAACATCTAAGGATAGAGTGGGTTTTTCAACAAATTCCTCTTCCTTCTCTTCTTCTCCTTGATCGGTAGAGTGTTCACCGGATGATTTCTTCTTCTTCTTCAGTTTCTTTATCTCCTCATCTGATTCAGTTTCCTCATCATCCTTTAGGCTAACATAGGACCTTATTGCCTTTTTCTTTGTTCTCTTTTCTCCTTTTCCAGATGCCTGTACTTCCAATTTTGAGCTTTTAGCAGTGACAGGTGCTGATCTCTTTGATGATCTAGTCTGGGTGGAAGATTTTACCAGAACACTTTCCTCACTTTTCTTTTCTACCTTTTTCTTCTCTTCCTCAGCCCTTTCCATCTTTTCCCTATTGGCATCAAGTGCCTCCTTTGATATGCCAAAGCCTTTTGCAACATCTTCAACTTCTTTTCTTACCTTCCTCTTGATCTCTGGTTGTCTGAGTTCCACATGAACTTTTACACTTAGCTCTTCAAAGGTTCCAAACCTTTCTGCCTTTGGATCCTTTGGCTAACTTAGCATGTGTTGAACATGCAGCTCCACAATTTGTTCATCAACTTCATACCCCATAGGCATGATCCATACAGTTCTTGGTTCTACTGCCTCCATTAGGCACTGATCAGTTTCTACCATGAAGCAAATAGTATCTGTATACTTCTCAACTAGAGCTTGGGGGATTCTCTCTCTTGCTTGCATCATACTCTGAAAGTTCTTGAAATAGCCCCAGAGTGCTGTATTCTGTGCCTTAACATCACCAAGTCCATGCAAATAATCCCTGATTTGTATGGCAACCGGTCTGTCATTTTGCCATATCTAGCCACTAGATCTGAGTAGCTCATTCATATAATAGAAGAACAAACATAGTATCAAGCCACCATAATTGAAGGAGTTCTTCTTGTCTTTCTTTATCTTCTGTAGATTTTCTAGAAGTTGGTTCAGAAAGAGCTCACAGAGATCATAGTCAACATTCTTTCTTAACATTTCATAGGCAGTATATATTGCAGTTCCAGGTACTGAGTTTTCCCTGCTAGAGTGATATATTTTTTATCTGATGATCATGGATGCAAACTTGATATCCGGATCAGTGATATCCTCAATTGTCATTGCCCTCTTATCAAACTTTGATCCGGTAGCCTCAGTCACCGTTTGATTTTTGATAGATTTTAGAACAGGTATCCCACCAGATGAGTGCAATCTGGTAACTACCCTAATGGCATCTTTTGTGAGCTTGAATGGTCTATTCAACCATATGAAGTTATCATGTATTCTGCTCAGGATATACCGGACCCATTCATCTTCCAAAAAATAGGGGAAATGAATGCACTGTGCAAAATGCTTATCCCGGATGGCTTTAAACTGAGGTTTGATCTCAAAAGAATCATCTAATAACTGCTTGTGATAGATATCCATTAATTTGGATTCCCCAAATTCTTCAATATTCACATGTGTGTAAACCCTAATGTCTTCTGTGTGCAACACACCATGCGGAACACTGGAAAATGCTCCTAGGGGATCTACTTCCAAAGATTTGTATGGATGTTTCTTGAATTTGGGGTGAGGCCTATCAGAGATTTTTACAATCTTTGGAGTACCCATCATTCAAGGATTTACTGAGAGATATTTGATAGAGGAGAATACCTCTTGCGCCTTTCGGTTTCACGGAGTTAGCCAAATTAATTTCTGGATGAAATGACTTTTGCAAATGATCTTGGATGAGCTTGAGGGATTTTGTTGCAGAGCCTCTCTTTTCGTTTCTTCTTGAATGCAGAATGAGCAAATGCTTAGTGAGAAAACCCTTATATTGCTCCGCAAACCCTAATGTTAAGTTGCAATAAATGCTCAACCTAAGTCATTCCGGTTTGCCTTATTCAGATGACTTGAAGAACCAGATCAATCATGATCTTAAACATCTTGCGGATCTTCCAAATCTTAACCATAGTTTATCTAGATGTTTCTCTTAAGAACCCTTTGATCTGCAACTCGTCTTGTGCCAGTTTTGGCACCAATTGACTGGCTGGGGGAACAAGGTTTTCTTTGTGTCTCCCCCTGAGCCAGAGCTCACTTTTTAATTTCTGGAAGGAATATCAGCACTAGAGTCTGGTGTAGATCCATCCTCTACATTCTCTGTACTTTTCTTCACCCAAATCTTGTTCATCTCACTTTGAACTTCATCCGCATTCACTTTTTGTTTTCCCTTATCTTGATTCTAATTATGATATACCGGACCTCTTTTGTCCTAATTCTTGCTTCTACAAAATTTTGCAATATGACTGGATCTATTGCAAATTTGGCAAACAACATTTCTTTGCATATTTGATTGATAACCTCTTGATCTGCATTGATTAGCCATATGACCTATTCTATTGCAAGCAAAGCATCTACCATTGAATGATTTGTTCATTTGCATATTTCTGCAATCATGAGATTTGTGACCATACATTTTGCAGTTAAAACACTGTCTAGAGAAGGATGAATTAGTCTGATTCATTCTCTTTCTGCACTGATTAACTTTATGACCAAAGTTATTGCAGTTGTGGCAGTATCCATTGAAGGATGGATATCTTTGAGCATTAGGCTGCCTTACCGGAGGTCTTCTAGGCTTGTTCCTTGGATTTTCTGATCCAAAATTCTTCTGACTAGATCCGGAGCTTTCTCCTTTCTCATATCCTAAATCACACTTGTCATCTACCCTCTTTTGACTTCCAAGAAGAACTTCAAGTTGAGCAGAACTTATCTTGAATTTCTCTTTATATTCATTTGCTGTTTGAAGATCCCTTTTGAGAGAGACAATTTGATCCTCAAGTTTTTCTTCATTATCTTTAGCATCTTCAAGATTAGATTCAAGATGTCTGATAATTCTATCCATCTTGTGGCAATCTTCTGATTCTCCTTGAGAGATTGTCTTAGATTATCTTCAGTTTTTCTTTTCTCTTCAACTTCTTGGGTAAACTTCATAACTCCTGATTCCATTTCATGTCTTACCATAATGATTTCTTTTGATAACTTTTCACATAACTTGGTTTTCTCCTTCAGCTCTTCATTTGCATCATTTGCTTCACCTTGACTTGCCAATTGTTGAAGTAGCTCCTTTCTCTTTTTCATAGAGAGACTTAATTTGTCTTTTAGTTCTCTCATGAAATCATCAGCCTATTTGAGTCTTTCCTTTAATTCATTGACTTCAGAGTTTGACTGCTCAAGATCATCAAGGGCAGTCTTGAGTTGCTCCCTTAAACCATATGCATCCATTTGGATTCCCAAATCTTCCTCAAGCTGTTAGACTCTGTTAGGAGGAACTTAGCTCTGATACCAATTGTTGATAACTGAGAGGGGGGGGTGAATCAGTTATCCTAATTATTTTTGCTTTCTAAACTTTCTTAATAATCAATGCAGCATTAATTCAAATAAGCAAACATAACCATGAAATGGAAATACACATGACACAATATTTTTGACGTGGAAACCCTGTTAAGGGAAAGAAACCATGGGGTAATTAACCCAAGATTGTATTCTCTGTTAGAAGAATGGAAATGCAAAATGGCACTTGCCAATTAGGGCTCACTACCCAAGCACACTGCTCACAAGAGGCACACTGCCTACAAGAGACACACTGTCTACAATTTATAAAGAGTGTAATACAATACTTGAACTGATAAGAAGCATCAACATATGTTGGAGTTTAGTTCCAGTTAGGCTCTGTATACTGATCTGCTACACTTCATCTTTTCTCTTCTTTTGTGCTGCTCTCCTTTCACATACTGGATCTTCCTTTCTGCTTTTATTCGGCTCTTCTACTTTTCTTTGCACATCACCAACAACCACAACACTTCTCACAACTAAATCCATCTTTTATATATATGCGTATAAGTGATTTCATCACCTTTCTAGTCGACACCCAGAATAGTCAATATTTTCCACAAACTCTAATCTGTCAGCTGAATCCTTGCTTACCAAGTAATGCGGATCAATGATATACTTGTAGAAGTTATCAATCATGTCGGCCAATCATAACTTATGCATTAAGAATCTTTACCATCATCAGTAACACATCCAGAATAATGTTTGATGTTCTGCCAGTCAGTTCTTCCTCTATCCACACTGCCAATTAGGAACCCGATACTCAAGTATTCATATCTTTTTCCTCATCTATCACCGGAGGCTAAATCCTTGGAATCTATCACTCAAGGTAGTCCTCTTGACTTCCCCAAATCCGCACTTCACCAAGATACTTCCTCTGAGAGATCCGGACCTGACTGTCAGACCTCGCCACATGCTCTGTTCTTGTTTACCGGACCACAACATTCTTCACTCTGACTTCCGGTATAGACATACCATGTCTTGCGGATGTGTGGGATGAACTCTGTTTCCATCAATGACAACATTCATGAATCCATATAGTGTCTCTTGCCAACATATCATATCAACTACAATGATGACAGTTATGTCTTTTCTAAGGAAAGATCATATATAATGAGCCTTTAAGTCATCAACTTGTAGGATTGATTTCTATTTTGGCTTCAAAGATTAAACAAATAACTACATTTACAATTGCATAGTTATGATAACTCAAAAGCATTCTTTTTAATCAACAACAGAGTCTATAGACCTTTGAACTATTAAGAGGCTTCAAGTTATACACAGTGGTAATGATCCCATCAACCATTGGTTGGTTTAATGGTTGTAATCCTTTCAGCTTTCATTTTTGACTATGTTAAATGCACTAATTCTATTCATGAAAAAGGCTATCTACAACAATGTATAGCAACGTAAATGACGACTATGCCATAATTGGCATCATTTCACATACTGGATATATGACTTCCATATAAATAAGTTAACAATATTATGACATATCCATACCTATCAACAGGCTCAGCTGAGTCAACAACCAAGATAATGATAGATTGGTAAGCCACGAATCCTCATAGTATTGTTAGACTAGTGCTCATGTGCTCTTCAATCCCTTAGAAAATAATATTGTTACCAATTTTCTCTGCAGCCCAAATTGGTAGAGCTGGAGTACATTCAGTTCATTTTAGATGAGAAAGTTTTTAACATTTGCCTAATATCTTGTTTGCATAGTTGGAGTGTTTGAGATATTCAGTTATGTTGCAGTTCAGTTGTTCAACAGAGGAAAAGAATTTTTAGATCATCATTCATTTGCAGAAGGTTGCTTGAGAGATAAGTTATTTCATTTCACTAAAATGATTATTCATTTTACAAATGAGATACATAAAATAAATAAACATTGCATTGAATGAAAACATGATAGATCAAATGTCCCACACAAGCTGTGGGAATAGCTGAACTAGTACAAATATAGGAAATATACTATGGATCTAGAAATAAGAAAGGGAAGGATCATAGACATCATTGCTTGATTAGTGCCTTTGGTTTATAAGGTTGCCTTCTATCCTTGATCCCGATCTTCATAAGAACCTGTAAGATTGGAAGATATTTGTAAAAGCTTCGGATATGACTTCCCTATGTGCCTATCAATAGAGGCATAATACATTACATGTAGTGCACTAATTCAGATATATATCTTCACATGTAAGAGAGACTGAAAGAGAAACAATCATTGTACTTCACTAATTTTATTTAACATGTTTGTTTCATGTGCAGGTATAGGTGAAATCATGTTGCTATTTTGAAGACCATTTCAGCATGTGGTGCAAAGTGGGCTTCCACAAGGGTTGAGCCCAGCATACTACCCCTGATTCTTAGGTGGGGATGGAATACAAAGTATACACATAGAAATCAAGACATATTGTGCTACTGCATCAACTAAGTGTGAGAGCTTCAAGATCACTATCCACCTATGACCATCAATTCAAACATGATGAAATGAGAGTCATAGGTGAACATTGAGTTCATTCAAGATAGCTCAATGATGTCTAAAACTGAGTACAGAACAACCATGATCAATACAAGATAATTAAAGGAATCATATGTATAGATCCGGTTATAGAAAGTAGCATGTGAAAGGTCTGCTATGCACCATTCAAGTTTATACAGAGTAGGTGAATCAGTCATTAAGAGGATCATTTATATATAGCATGTATGACAGGAGCATATACAACATATGTACAGATGGAGCGCAAGTCACATCAAAGGCTTTTGCCATTATAAAGAAGAGGATTTTTGTTGTTCCTGTCTCAAGAGTGACAGGAAAAGAATCAAGTTAACAACTTTTGTCATCTCATCTCATATTTTTCAAGAGTTAGATATAGGAGGTAAGTTTATGTTTATCTTTGTTTATTATGAACATCATAGATGCATATATGGAATAGCCAAGATAGCTATGAAAGCACAGTTGCAAGTGATACACAAAATGCATGTTGAGATATATTCATGACAGTGAAATGAGGGATCTCCCACCAGTTAGTACAATTTGCACGGTTACATTTGATATGATACAATGAAATGAACACCTAGTACGAATGTCATATGATGGATTAAGTTGGATCATTCAAAGTGTACACAGAATAAGTAAAAGTGCCACATTCATCAAATAGAGCATCAAATGTATAACTATTTGGACATCAAGATGTACTTCATGATTGCAGTAGGAATGGAGTCTCAGTAATCATATTCATCTAAAGGAGGAGCTCAAAGAGGTGACATGAATATTGTCATGGCAGAGTACTTTTGGAATAGCAATTAATGATAAGAATGTAGTACAGTCCTCTATGACTGTGAGAACAAAACAAAAGGTGTTTAGAGAAGTTACAATCATGTAGGAAATAGCAGTACAAATACTATCACAGAGAAATAGTCTTAATGACTGAACAATCAGGGGACAATAGTGACAATCCTACAAGAAAAGAACAAGACAATGCTACAAAATAATATGAGCATAGAAATTGCATATTTTTTTCCAGAAATAGTTATAAGAAAATGGAGTTTCAATGCTTATATCTATCCATAGGAGAGTTGTAACCTATACCAATCATCAAATGGAGCACAAGTGCATAGCTGTATAAGCTTAAGACCACCAAAATGGTGGTAGAAATTAAGTCTCAACATTCATATTCGTCATAAGGTGATGCAGAAAGAAATGATGCATGCATTGTCATTACAGAATGCATTGGAAATAGAAGGGAGTGACCCCATGTTTGTTTTCATCAGATAGTATTTATTGCAAAGAGATAAATGGATTGGAACAATAGATGGCTGTAGTAAAAAATTAGATGAAGATAATCATTCATCATGCTACTACAAAAATGGAGGTCTAGATATCAAGGAGCCTGAGTTTATATACCTGAAAGGAAAACCCAAAAATATACTAAAGTCACAGTCCAGCCATGAAAAGGTCGTAAGGTGTTTTCTTCTACGATTTCAAAGGCTCAAGTTGAGCTCATTTTACAAGGCAATACTCATAAGTTCTTCATGAAAGCGTGGCTATAACAGTTTCAACAATAAAGTGCGTGGAGGAAAAAGAATATACATTTGTTTTGTGACTATAATCAAGCTCGTCCACGCAAGAAATAAGAAGAAAGCTTCAGAGATGCAAATATATAGAAAGCGTACCTTTTGTTTCTGAGTAGGAATGTGATCATGAAGGCCGTAAGTATTATTTTTTGCAATAACTCAAATGAGCTCAGAAGTGTCATCCAAAGCAGCCTAAAAGTCGACAAGAGGGAGCAAACAGAGGACAAGAGATACATCAGATAAACTATGGTAGCTAAGGATTAAAGCCAAAATATCTCTCCAGAATGAAATAAAAATGCATCAAACGTGTGACAGAGACTTTTACCTTCCACTCTCAGTGAAGAATCATCAAATAACCATTCAAAAAATGTTAGAGAATCAAAGGTTTTTCCCAAACTCTAGCCTCTCATGGTGGCTGAGCAGTAGAGAACTTATTTTGAAAAGGTGCAAAGTGTGAATGAACCCGAAAAGATAGGGTTTGGATCTTTTTTCTTTAGGGTTTCATAATGCCCTAAGTCACATGGTATTTTTGTCACATTGAATGAATATTTAGGGCCTCAATTAATACCCTCGGGGTATTATATCCTCATGAATTAGAATCAAACACCTTAGGTCCTTTTACATATGCTAAGGCTTGATGCCTTTAAAGCTCTTTTGGACCCTTTAGAAGGATAAGTCATATGCCTTGGAGATTTTTTGTAGAACCATATGAAGGGCAACATTATAAGTTTTATTTTGTGCCTTGACATATTTTTTATGATTTTTATAGAAAATCATATGTAGTGTAATATGCTTGATATAAGCCTTGTATTTTTTATTCTTTGCAAAAATCAAATCGAGACAAGATAGAGATAAAACTGCAATCCATTGTAAAATGATATTTAAAGCAATGTATCTATAAAATGCTTTAAAATATTCATTATTTTATGTAATTAAAACAAGTAAAGAAAACAATATCTTGTTTTTTTAGTTTGCATTCTTTTAGCCAGATATGGACAAAAATAGAATCTTTTTGGGGCAAACAAAGCTTATTTTCTAGTGGGACCACCTTGGAGAGTTTTTTGCAGCTTCTATTTTCAGTTTGGAGGCATTTCAGAGGGGTTTTTGTCAGCTTTTATGAGGAGCTCAAAAATAGATTGGCATGGATATTTTTAGGAGCTTTTTCTCATCCTTTCTTGGAGATCTCTTGGCAGGCATTTATAGGAGAAAAACTTAGTTTTTCTTAGGGGGTTCAGATTATGGTTTCTTCTCTCTTATTCATCTGTAGATAATTTGTAACACTTTTTGTACTCATTTCTATTCCTTTCAGTTCAATAGAGCAGCAATGTTCTCCTTTTCTATACTTTTTGTTCCTTTTTTGCAAGTAAATGATCTGATATTCGATTGTGATTCACTTTCAAGTCCTTTTCTATGTCTCGTTATTGTAGAATTGAGTGCAGGAGTTTCATGTAATACAGGTTGCATGTTATGTTTAAGTCTGCTTAGTAGGTCAAAGTTGTGATAAAATTTCTGTTTGTCCTTTGAAAAAACTCAAGCTTTTTAAACTTTCATGCAAATAACTAATGTATTGCATTAATTTTTGTGGAATTGTGAGGGTTAAAAGTCTTTGTGGGGCTGATTGTGAGTGATTAGATAGAGTTCTGGTGCATCACCTGTTAGAGTTTAGGATTTCATTTGTAGTTATCTTTCTATCCATTTTCCCAGAAAGCCATTTAGATTAGGTGAAGTAACCAGGGGAACCAACCCGCTTTGGAGGTTCACTCCAAGTTTAGGCAACCCATAGGCCTAGGAGTGTTCCCATGTGTCAATAGATAGCTAAGTTGGTAGCTTAGCATAGGGTGCATATTTGATTGATAACAAATATACAATAATATGTAGTTTCTACAACTGCAAGCTCTAACACTCTTTTCCAGACAATAAGCTTCCTTCTCTCCATAGCTAACAACTGTGCCTATGGAGATATTGTTCTCTCTTCTCATCAACCAAGAAGATCTTTTTGTATATTTCCTAGAATGCATCCCCTGAATGCATAGCAACCAAAGGACTATCGAAGGAATAATGGTTATCCTTCTCTCCACTACGTGGAGTAACTAAAAGCTTCTCCGCAAAAATCTCTATGAGGGGAGCATGCAATTCATCAACTATTCTCACAAAGCCCCCAAACACTCTCGCAACCATAGTGGGATTATCCCCACTCCCACCACTTCACATGGGTTAAGGAGAATGTGAATCACTATGTGAGCATAGTGTAAGAATCCAAAAAAATGAACTTATCATCAAAAAAGAGATAATTCTCATTCTTAATAAAATAGATTCTATATCAATATAATAGTATTTAAATAAATACATAATTATTATACCAACATAATGGTAACATTATCATTATTACAAAAGTTGATATTAGTCGCTTGATAAGGTGTAAAAGTGGGTTGAGATCTTCCCCCCCCTTTGCATCCTTATGCAAAACAAAGAAATATATCGAGAAAAACTCTTTTGACCAAATCAAATGAAGTTGACATTGGAGAACCTTTTCCTCACGCCAAATTGACAAAGGTCAAATTGAAATGTCTAAAAAGAATAGATAGCTAATACATACCCTATCTCAAAATGGTTCACTAAGTACACGACTTGAAGCTCAGATGGCGAACATGACTTTTCCTAACATCTATACCCTTCTCTCCAGTAATACTCTCCTATTCTGAAGGTGGAAATATCTTCCTGTTACACTCACAGTCATATAAACTATGACTAGTGTATCATCAATAAAGCATTATTCATCATAATAAAACAATCTCAATAACATGTAATCACATGATTAATTCTAGGTATTAATCATAATCCACATAATAAATGATTATCCTGACATTTTTCCAAATGTCAAATAACTAATTTATGACTTATCCATCTATTCACATGAAAGTAAAAGTAAAACATAGTTAATGTTTTGGGGATGTAATGTATGTTAGATGAGCAAATTGTAATTCGGTGTATAGTGTAGCTTATTGGATTTAATCAAGGCCTTGTTTTCTATCATACAATTTGATTAGTTGTTTTCTTTTATGTGATTGCCATTGTGTTAGGGTTTAGTGAACATAAAACTTTTAAAATATGTTTGGATTGTGACATTTTCTTGTTTGGTTTGTTTTCAATGAATGCTTTAAGAGGTACATGTTGAGATCTAGTAGATGAGGACTAAGCTTCTATGAGTCTAGGTTTAAGGTTAACCAACAATACCTCAAAAGTTGTAAGGATGGTGGTCCATGCTATACCTTATCCTTGCTTTTGTGAACTTAGGCTCAGGGGATTTCCCACACAAACCATGTCAGTTCCTTCAATATCATAATCCTCCAATATTCATATCCATGCCTTCTCTAATTTTTATTGAAATGAAATTAATGTATATATGAGTTTTGAGTAGAGGTAACTATAGATTTTTTAATAGAGGTTTTCATATTCAAGTATGCTACTGTTTAAGAATGTCATAGCGACAAACAATCTCCAAAACACTCGATTTGGATTTATATAAAGAGGTGTATCCTCTAATTGTAAGTTCAACAAGATCCATGGGATCTTCATTTGTTTGTGTCTTTAATATTCAACTTAATGGTGTTTATGTTAAAAGTAGGTTCGGATCTAATTGAGAAAATTGTAGATGAAGTTATGCTTGATGATTCTTCTCCATTGATTTCAGGGACAAGTTCTATCTCCCAAACTCCTTTAGTAGGGGAATCTTCTCCTCTTCCTTCTCCAAATAACCAAGCTTATAGAAGAAAGGGCAAGGTGAAGAAAACTCAGGAGGAAATTCAAGCAGGGATTTAATCTACGCTTGATAAAGTTATTCGCACAAGGAGAGCTTATCGCTCTCCTCGAAAGCAATGAGGATTCTATCTTGGAATGTTAGGGGCATTAATGCCCCTAACAAGAGATGCTTAATCAAGCGTCAAATAGAAGCTGTTGAAGCTAGTCTAGTATTGATTCAAGAAACTAAAATTTGAAATTCTCAGGTGGAAGCAATTTTCTCTAGTTGGATAAAGTAGGGTTTTTTTCATTATCCTGCGTCTGGGGCTTCAGGAGGTCTTGCAGTGTTATGGAATAAGTCTCAGTTGGAAGTTTTAGATTGTTTTAAATCTCACAATTGGTTGCTATTTAAAGTAAAATGGGGAAAACTAAATGTTTGGGTTTTTAATATTTATGGACCTGTGTCTTCCTAGGAAAAAAGAGCTCTGTGGGATAGTTTAAATGAAATCATGGATATTTTGAAAGAGGAAAAGGTTATTCTAGGAGGAGATTTTAATGCTATTAAAAATTTGGAGGAAAAAAGTGGTGGTATCATTCCTCCATCAAGGGTTATGATTGATTTTTCTGACTTCATTAATAGAAATTGTTTTTTTGATCCCTTCCCTTGAAATGGTAAGTTTACTTGGACTAACAAAAGGAAAGATTTTTGTCATATAGCAGAAAGACTGGACAACTTCTTGGTTTCCTCAGACTGGTTGCAGGATAACTTTAGTTTTCATTCTTCAATTCTTCCCCTTTCAGGATCAGATCATTATCCCATTCTTTTGGAACTCATTCCTTCTTCTATTTCATTTGAGGGAAGAAAATCTTTTAAATTTGAAGCTATGTGGTTCAAAGACTCCAATTTTCTATCTCTTTTAAAAGATTGGTGGACTTCAGCTCCTTTCTTTGAAGGTTCAAGAATGTTCCAGATTTGCAAAAAGTTGAATTGGCTTAAATCAAAAATTTTGGTTTGGAACAAGAATCATTTTCATAATATCTTTTCTCAGAAACATGAGTTGTTGTCTCGCCTTCAAGCTATTAATGATGAAATTATAAATCAAGGTATGAATCAGGAGCTTTTTGAGAAAGAAAAACTTTGTAAGGGTCAATTGGAGGAGATTTTGGCCAGGGAAGAAGTATATTGGCATCAATAATCTAGAGAAATTTGGCTCAAGGAGGGGGATAGGAATACCAAGTTTTTTCATTCTTCTTTAAAAATTCAACGTCAACAAAAATTGATAAGGCCAATTAAATCAGGTGAAGGTATTGTTCTCTCAGATATCCATCTAATTACTGAGGAAGCAGTTAATTTTTTTTCAAAACTACTATCCAAGTAGATTGATTCTCCTGATCCGACTATTGAAAATAAGGTTTTAGATTGTATTCCAAATTTAATAACAAAAGAAGATAATGCCTTTTTATTAAGAGAATTTACTTTAGAGGAAGTTAGAAGTGTGGTATTTTCTCTAAATCTAGATAAATCTCTAGGTCCCGATGGCTTCACACCTCTTCTTTTCCAGAAATGTTGGGATTTCATTGGGAAGGATGTTTGGTTAGCTTTAGAAGAAGCTAGAAAGAACAGATCTATTCTTAAGGAGATGAATGTTACTAATATTGTGTTGGTTCCTAAATGTACCTCTCCAATCTCTTTCTCTAATTTTTGGCCGATCTCACTTTGTAGTACTTTATATAAGATTTTCACAAAAGCCATCTCCTTGAGGCTTGTTTTAATTATTCCAAGAATTATTTCAGAAGAGCAGGGAGGTTTTGTTTCAGGTAGAGAAACTTCTGATGGGGCCATTTTGGCTCATGAAATTCTTCACTCTATTCATTCTAACAAATTACAAGCAATGATTCTAAAATTAGATATGATGAAGGCTTACGACAGGGTTTCTTGGGATTTTTTATTGAAGGTTTTGGTGAAATTTGGTTTTGCATCAAAATGGTGTAAGTGGATCTATTCTTGTATCTTAGGTGTGAAGTTTTCTATCCTGGTAAATGGTTCCCCTTCTAGTTTTTTTCAATCAAGCCAAGGTATTAGACAAGGTGATCCAATTTCACCATTTTTGTTCATAATTATGGTAGAAGCCTTTAGCAGGTTAGTTTTGGATCAAAATATTAGGGGTTTTTGGAAAGACATAACTATTCCAAGGGTTCCTTTTGCTTTCACTCATACTCCTTATGCTGATGACACACTCCTTTTTGGTGTTCCTTCTTTATTAGAGGCAAAATGTATAAAGAAGGCAATCTCTGTTTATTGCCAAGTTTTAGGTCAAGTAGTTAATCCTCAGAAATCTAAGATTTTCTTCTTCAATTCAAATGCTATTATTCAGACCCGTATTGCTTCTTTTCTTGGTTTTAACATTGAGTCTTTTCCCTCTAAGTATTTGGGTGTTCCTTTGTTTAATGGTTCCCATAAAAATGTCTTTTGGAGTTCAGTTATTCAGACAATTCAAAAGAGAACTGCTTCTTGGAAGGGCAAATGGCTTACTTTGGCAGGGAGAATAGCTCTCATAAAAAATTGACGTCAACAATTTGGAGGGGGATAGGAATACCAAGTTTTTTCATTCTTCTTTAAAAATTTGACATCAACAAAATTTGATAAGGTCAATTAAATTAGGTGAAGGTATTGTTCTCTTAGATATCCATCTAATTACTAAGGAAGCAGTTAATTTTTTTTCAAAACTACTGTCCAAGCAAATTGATTCCCTTGATCCGGCTATTGAAAATAAGGTTTTAGATTGTATTCCAAATTTGATAACAAAAGAAGATAATGTCTTTTTATTAAGAGAATTTACTTTAGAGGAAGTTAGAAGTGTGGTATTTTCTCTAAATCTAGATAAAGCTCCAAGTCCCGATGGCTTCACACCTCATTTTTTCTAGTAATGTTGGGATTTCATTAGGAAGGATGTTTGGTTAGCTTTAGAAGAAGCTAGAAGGAATAGATCTATTCTTAAGGAGATGAATGTTACTAATATTGTGTTGGTTCCTAAATGTACCTCTCCAATCTCTTTCTCTGATTTTCGGCCAATCTTGCTTTGTAGTACTTTATATAAGATTTTCACAAAAGCCATCTCCTTGAGGCTTGCTTTAATTATTCCAAGAATTATTTCAGAAGAGCAGGGAGGTTTTGTTTTTGGTAGACAAACTTCTGATGGGGCCATTGTGGCTCATGAAATTCTTCACTCTATTCATTCTAACAAATTACAAGCAATGATTCTGAAATTAGATATGATGAAGGCTTACGACAGGGTTTCTTGGGATTTTTTATTGAAGGTTTTGGCAAAATTTGGTTTTGCATTGAAATGGTGTAAGTGGATCTATTCTTGTATCTCAGGTGTGAAGTTTTCTATCTTGGTAAATGGTTCCCCTTCTAGTTTTTTTCAATCAAGCCAAGGTATTAGACAAGGTGATCCAATTTCACCATTTTTGTTCATAATTATGGCAGAAGCCTTTAGCAGGTTAGTGTTGGATCAAAATATTAGGGGTTTTTGGAAAGGCATAACTATTCCAAGGGTTCCTTTTGCTTTCACTCATACTCTTTTTGCTGATGACACACTCCTTTTTGGTTTTCCTTCTTTATCAGAGGCAAAATGTATAAAGCAGGTAGTCTCTGTTTATTGCCAAGTTTCAGGTCAAGCAGTTAATCCTTAGAAATCTAAGATTTCCTTCTTCAATTCAAATTCTATTATTCAGACCCGTATTGCTTCTTTTCTTGGTTTTAATGTTGAGTCTTTGCCCTCTAAGTATTTGGGTGTTCCTTTGTTTAATGGTTCCCATAAAAATATCTTTTGGAGTTCGGTTATTCAGACAATTCAAAAGAGAACTGCTTCTTGGAAGGGCAAATGGCTTACTTTGGTAGGGAGAATAGCTCTCATAAAATTACTTTTGACAGCTATTCCTATTTATATGATGACTGTATTGAAAATGCCTAAGTGAGTAATTTTTGAGATTGAAAAGTTTCTTAGGGATTTCCTGTGGAAAGGCAATGTGACTAAGGAAAGAAAAATAGCTTTATTTGCTTGGGATAAAGTATGCTCTTCAATTCATTTTGGAGGATCAGGTATTCATAACTTGGAACTACATAATTTGGCCTTAGGAGATAAATTGGCTTGGAGACTATTTTCTAAACCTGAAGCTTTGTGGTGTAGACTAATGAATCTTAAATATCTTGATTCTCCTCTTCCTAATAGAATTTTTGCTGTATCTAATCCCCCTGTTGGGTCTAAAATTTGGATTTTTCTTGTTATTTGCAAAAAAGTTATTCTTCCTCATCTTTCATGGGTAATTCATAGGGGTAATAAGGCTTCCTTTTGGCTTGATGCATGGAATGGTTTACCTCCTCTCTATAGCTACCTAGGCCTAAATCAAGCCAAAGTTGTCCTTTCCAATTTATGGGGTACTAAGGTCAATGATTACTTTTTTCTTGATTCAAAATTTTTCCCTCCAAAAGTCAAATGGAAAGATTTTGGTAACTGTGACTTTTCAGCAGAGCAAAAGGTACATCTTTCTTCTTTATTATAGAGAAGGAAAATTGTGTTTTCAAATAAAGATGATGTTCTGAATTGGTCTTTCTCTAAATCTGGTCAATATTTAGTTAAAGAAGGCTACAATTCTTTAGTGAATCCTTCTAAGATTCAGATTCACAATTGGCCTTTCTTTTTGTGCTGGAATAAGGCTTGTTTACCTAAAGCTGGGGCCTTTGCTTGGCTTGCTTTCCATAATAGAATCTTGACAAGTCAAAGATTGGTAAAGTTGGGAATCTCAGGTCATTTTAATTGCCTTTTTTGTGCTTCAGTTGAGGAAAGCTCTGATCATATGTTTGTAACTTGTCCTTTTGCTTCCTCTTGTTGGTACTGGGCTTGTCATAAACTATGTTGGTTTTCTCCCTTACCAGATAATTAAAAATTTTTGTTTCTTAGTTAGCCAATTCTTTTTAAAGATTCAACCTTTGCCTCTCTTTGGCTTGTCATTCCTTCTATTATCACCTAGTCTATCTGGATAGAAAGGAATAGGAGAATTTTTTGTAAAGAACAAAGATCTTTAGATGAGATTTGGGGCATCATTAAGAAGTCTGTTTGTGAATTAGTTGTAGCTCATCTTAACTCCCTAGGTAATTCTAATTTGTCTTTTTCAAACTGGGACTCTCTTATGCTTAAAAATTGGGAGTTCGTAAGCTTACCTTCCTCCAGCTTTTTTTTGGCTGCTCTTAAAGTGGACAAAAGTAAGGTCACCTAGTCTCCTCTAGTGGAAGGACAAATTAAGCTAAATTTTGATGGAGCCTCTAGGGGGAATCCTGGTCCTTCGGCTATTGGATGTGTTCTTAGAAATTCCTATGGTGATATCTTGGTTGCTTTCTCTTCATGTATTCAGGAAGGGACAAATAATCAGGCAGAAATTATGGCTGTAGTGGAAGGCTTAAGGTTAGCAAACAGTTGGGGTTTTTCTAATATTTGTGTGGAAGGTGATTCTCTTGTTATAGTTAATGCTCTTAAATCAAGAACTTCCTTCAATTGGTTTTTGAACTACCTTCTTCGGAAGCCTGGAAATTATTGGATTCTTTTGCTAACTTTGAGATTATCCACTGCTATAGAGAAGCTAATGGACTTGCAGATGGGTTAGCTAATCTTGGCTTGGATAAAAATTGGCAAAATATGGTCTTAGATTCTGAATCCATCTGTAATTTCATGGCTATCTCTTCTATAGCTTCTAAAGAAAGTTTATCACATTCATAATCTTGATTTGGCGGGAGATCTTGAGATCTTAAGTAAGCGATTGATCATGCTGAGGTCACAACTCCATTTTTAGTGACATGGTTATCTTGTTATCTTTCGGCGGCCTAGTACGACATGATCTTCCTTTTTGTTGCTTTGCTAAATTTAGCATCAAATAATTGCATTTCTTCTTGGGATTATCGTTCATGTGTGAAGGGATTAAAATCTATACATTCTCCTTTGCTTTCTGAGCTTACATGTTGTGAATTAATTGTGTGGGACACCGGATGGTTATTGGCATTTATTTCTGGTTTGATCCATGGCTACTTATATTGTCATTCTCCTTATTTGTCTACATTATGCTCTTGCTCCTTGCTTGCGTTGGTTCTTGGTTTCAGTTTCCTTGTTGAGTGTTTTTCCATGGGGTCGATTCAACGCAGTAAGAGGCTCTTTTTCCCAATTTAGAAATGGGAAAAACCTTTCCAGAGCCTTCTACAACTAGATGATTTCTCTGAAGTCTTCAAGTTTTATGACAATGAGGTGCAGAATGCTATTATTTTAGTTTGTGGCCGGGAAATGTTAGGTTTCTCCAGGCCTATCTATCAATCGTAGACAGTTTCTCATTTTCTTTCTAATGCTATGGATCTTACTCAAAATGCAAACATGGTTAAAAATTTGGGTTTGCTATTTGTGCATGAGTTTTTCTTTTCTGTTGATAAATTTAATGCTGCTTTGGAAGATTATGATTTGTTCTTAGGTTCTGCTCCTATTGGTGGTCTTTTTATGCATAAGGATTTGAGGTGCTCTCCGGCTACCAAATGTATTTATAATGCTATTTTGCATGGCCTTCAGAAGAATTGCCAATTTACAGTGCATAATAGCTTACTCTACCATTCAGAGGATCTTGGGTCTGACTTTTCTAAGGCCATAAGGGAAGTCTTTAATGCCCTATCACTTCTAGTTCATTTTGTCCCTCCTCCACCACCTCCTCTTGCTGATGATAATGCCGAAGAAGTGGAACCTGTTTAGGGCTTCATTGTGGCAGATCTTAATGCTATGGCCTGAAGTGTTTTGGTTTGTTTTTTAGGATTTTATATGTAAATTCTATACTAGCCTTGTAATGGCTTCTTGTAAATGGTCTATCTTTTTGTATGAAGATTTTATTAGTAGATAGACTGTTTTAGTTGTAATGGTAGTCTCTGCTAAGCTGCCTTATTAGTGGTCTGGAAAACTTTTCATGCTGTTGTATCCCATGCTTGGGTTGATACTGTAATTTTTTGCTTTCTTTATGGGCTACAACCGGAAGTTTTCTTGCTGGTTCTTTCCTACCGATATGTCCTTTGAACGAGTATTTTTGTAATTAATCTTTTTATATATAATATATTTCAGTGGCTTACCACTTTTGCTAAAAAAATGGTGTTTATGTCATTCCCAACACAATATTTCTACATAGAAAATTTTAATATGTACAAAACAATGTATATAAGGTATGTTAGGAATGGTTTGAGTCATGGATTCAAGATATGAATCTTAGCTTGAAAATATGTTTAGTAAAGCCTAGAAGTGAGAACTAAGTAATATAGAAATCCTAGACTAATAGATTACATTATATTATGCAAGATTCAAACATGAAACAATAGTAAATAGACAAAACCTAAAATGAATGCATAAAGTATGAAAATGAATAATGGTTGTTAGACAATCCATTAACCACATCATGTTGCTTGAAATTTCCTTGGATACTGTAATTGAGTTCTAAGGTTGGTTGTCATGCCTAACATCCCATTCAGTCTATATACAAGCATGCATTATGTGTAATATACATATCATTAACTCATAAAAATTACAAGACAAGAAGGGTACATCATCATATAATTCATATGCAGATAGGTCCTCTTCTATGGGCTCCTAGGAGGTGTATCCTCTAATTGTATGTTCAACAAGATCCATGGGATCTTCATTTGTTTGTATCTTCAATATTCAAGTGAAGGGTGTTTATGTCATTCCCAACACAATATTTTTGCATAACAAATTTTAATATGTATATTCAATGTACATAAGGTATGTTAGGAATGATTTGATTCATGGATTCAAGTGATGAATCTTAGCATGAAAATATTTTTAGTAAACCCTAGAAGTGAGAACTAAGTAATATAGAAATCCTAGATTAATAGATTACTTTATATTATACAAGATCCAAACATGAAACAATAGTAAATATAAAAAAACTTAAAATGAATGAATAAAGTATGAGAATGAGTAATGATTGTTAGACAATCCATTAACCACATCATGTTATTTGTAATTTCCTTGGATATTGCAACTAAGTTCTAAGGTTGGTTGTCATGCCTAACATCCCATTTAGTCCATATACAAGCATGCATTATGTGTAATATACATATCATTAAGTCATAACAATTACAAGACAAGAAGGGTACACCATCATATAATTCATATGTAGATAGGACCTCTTGTATGGGCTCCTTCTCATTTCCTAACAAGAGCAACCATAAATGTTGAACGTAAGGGAGTTGAATGTTTTAATGGTTTTCAAAGTTTACTTGGCTTTATATTTTACTCCTCACATTCAACACTTTTATTTTTCCTAAACTTTTTTGTTCAACTTGTGTAGCTTAATTAAGGTAATTTTTAATATGAAAATTAATGTATAAAATCAACATAATATTGTAATAAATTTATTCTTATAATTGATTAATATTATATTATTAATTCATATGTTATTAATATATGTTATATTTTGTATGTCTTTAATTAATGATTATTAATTAACTTTAAATTTGATTTGACTTATTAAATTTATATTATCTATTTGATTCAACATTCGTGTATATATATATATATACCTCGTTCTATTGCTCAACAAAAATGATTTTTTTGGTCTTTCCTTGAATTTAAATCCTCCCAGTCCATATGATGGAATAATTACTTTTAATTTCGTTATAGATGCTATAATTACTTGCTCTATAGAGATTATTGTGATTTTGAAAATCTATTTCTTTACTCTCTTCTTCAACTTAAACCCTAGGAGTCTTGAAGTTCCCAAAATACTTTAGGATTATAATGTGTTTACTTGAGAGTTATGATTTTTTCAACTAGGTTTAAGTGGTTAAGTTTCGTCGTACTTTGGTTGAATGCATATAGTAGAACGTGCATACAAATAAGATGAAAGAAATATTTAAGTAATGACCAAGATACCAAAATGTTTGTGGGATGACAAAACAACATTCAGAGAGAAGTGTATGCCATAGAATTCACACCACCTAGGTAAAATGTAGAAGACTCTCAACCACATAAAAATGTTTGATTGCTTTTCATATACTGTGGTTAGAATAAAAGATCATAAGGTGAATTACTAATCAGATTTTTAGTAGCTGAAATTTTTGTAATTATGCTTGTTTGTCTTAAATTTATTTTGCTAACTCACAATTTTGATCATATTCCTATAAAACCAATTTTGTGTAGTTTCTTTCTTTATAAAAATCTAGAGCCATGAAGACTTTCTTCTACCAATTAATATCTGCTCTCTTTCTCAGTGCTCCATCTCTCTTATGTCTCCCTCTTCTTCCAAGATCTCATAATTAGCATCTAAGAACATAAATATCTACCATATTGTACATGCCAAAATCGCTTGTCGATCTACCAAATCCTCATTTTGTCTTTACTTTAGAAATCTATTTATGCTAAATAGATTTCCATTTCTTTATTGTGCATCATTATGGAGTCCAATACTTCCCACTACATTCAACAACCTTCCATCGTGAGAACATTTTCTTTTGTATGTAGAAGAAATGCCTCTATGATGAGTAAGGAATTCATAACCAAATATCTTATCTATTTAATTCCACTATTGAATTGAGCTATGCCCATCACTATCTTGTAAATTATTAATTTTCCATTAAATATTATATAGAAGATATAAGATCCAGATATGGTGGTGTGTGAGGGATTACTCTACAAATTTTCATCTAGTTTGGAAGCTCCCAATAAAAGGTGCAATTTTAAGTTTTTTTTTTGTATTTCAATTTGCTTAACCAAATCAGTATTAATGTTATTGGAAATATTTGATTGGGTAGGTTGATGATTTTATGCTTCCTTCACTTTAACTATGAAAAAATGAAATATAATTCAAATTAGAATTTTTGAGAAAACACTGTTCATTGCTTTATATTACTTTTGGAATCTACTCTTATGACACTTTCAAGTGTTGGAGGCTCAAACCTATTTTATTAACTATAAATTTAGAGTCTATTTATGCATGTTGCTTGAACAATTCATTGAAAATCTGATTTTCATAATTAATAATATTTCTATAGAATCATAGGAAAATTTTAAGGGGCATAATTATATTATATTCATCATAGCTAAAAATTTACATATATTGCTACATTATTTATATCTCCTAAATTTTTTTAATAATTACACTAAACTACAAAATTCAATTCATTTTATGAATAACATCTTATAGAGTCTCCTATGCCATTTGTGGATGCTTTTGCCTTGTGATTTTTTTCATTGAGATGCCTATAAGAAGCATTGATTTCCCTCGAATAAAAGTGTAATGCCCCATCATGCAACCCTAGAGAGTTAAGTTTACTAAGCAAGAAAATGTGGAAATATTTTTCTTTTTTTTTAAACAAGTATTTGCAATAACAACTAATTACATGAATAAATCAACTAACATCTCTAGGGAACATAACTGCATTAAGGAATAATAACATGGATCATTAACAACATAATACATCATAAATGTCCTTTAGCAACTTTGTTACATCATAAAAAGATTACATCCTTTCATTTACCAAACGTGCATAAGTACAAATAAGATCATAAACATGATTACAAGGCCTCATGACTGGATACATCAATTTACAATAAAAGATATAACCATACAATTCCAGAAGCATAAATCAAATCTTCAAATGCAACTACAGATCTGGAACTGGAAAGAACACATTTGCCACGTACACGAACCAAGATACCAAGGAAAACCAATGGATTAAGCTCTTCCACCTGACCATGTGAAACCCTGAGGTCCACCCCCTAAGCTAGGAGATAACAATGAGGTCTCCTGACACAAGCAAAGACAGCAGGACTGACTGAAGACAAGAATACCTCAGGTTTCACACACGGACATAACTGAAATCAACAATCAATATCCAGAGGCAAGAGAATAGGGCAAGCTGGAGTGCAGTAAAATGGAGTGTCCTCGCATAGTTCATGGGTTACCTTGACTGTCTCTCTCTAGATGCCAGCCCCCATCCATGGTTACCCTGACAACCTCTCTCTAGGCACCAGCCCCATAGGTCACACATGTGGCCTACCTTATCTAGATTAATGAGAAGTCTACCCTTCCCCCCCCCCTTAGTTAATTATTAGGTTTTCTCTCGTTAGCCACTTCCAATGGGTTACCTAGACAACCACTTTGGGCGCCGACCCCACATCGGAAGCCACTCCCCTACCTGCACTCAGTTGGCCCAACCCAAACAAGGACAAAACACAAGGATACACATGTAGTACCTCCAACTCTCATGACAAGCCAACTCAATTACAAGAGACATACAAGGTCCAAGTCTTTAATCAATTCCCTCTCTCTAGAATATAGAGAGTCAAAAAACATCAACAAGTACACACACAAGAGTCTCAAACAAAGCCTCTGGATAAGTGGCACAACCATAGTACCCAAGAAAATAAAAGACCAAATATTTCTTATCCTGACATTCATAACATACAAGTGAAGGTAAATCAACAATTTCAAGGCAATTAACATGGATTAATTATTCTATTAAAAAAACATTAAACCAAAAGAATCATTTTACTCACTCTCATACCATTAACTAACTAGAAGGTAATTTAATTTATATCTAATTTTAAAACAATATCCAAAATTACACACTAGCTAAGAATAAATATATCTTAAGCTCAATTTCACAATATATTCGAGGACTTAGTAACTTGTTTAAATATAATGAAGGATACTATTTATGTTGATTTGGCAATGAATCACTTATGGGTATGCTATATATATGTATAAATCATAATTATTTACAATCAACATTCTAAAATAACTTTTCATTCAGAATGCAAATACAAATCATATTTAACTCAATATTACCAAATACTAATAAATATGAACTATGGCATTCTGACTATAAACATAGTATAAATTCATGAGACTCCTACTTCACAAATTTGGAAACTGACAATATCAAACCCACTTCTAAAAATGCGAAGCTAGTCATTTGCAATTAAAATGGAAACTTGTTATAAAAAGCTATCTACTCTAATCAACTCAGACTCTCTATTTCTATTCTTTTCAGAGGTTCAAATAGATCAGAGATTTGAGAGAGAGAATTCTATAATCTTCTTCATCAAGTCAAACTGAATTGAAAGAAAAGTTTGAGAAATCGCTTAACACAGAGAGAAGATAACGACGAAGTTTCAGAGGCTACAGACAAGGTAGATGGTAATTGCCTGGTAGAGAGAGGCATCGAATGAAGTTTAGCAGAGAATCGCAGGAAGGTAGAGATTAGAAGAATGTTTCATTTTATATTTTATGTTTTCCTATTGATCACAACAAAGGTCCTACGACAAGAATAACTGCAGGAAAATGTACATAATGGACTTGGCTATAAATGATAATCCCTTGATGATTATGGTGTGCCAGAGGGTTCGACTGCTTCGCCCTCAACGCCTATACTTCTGACAGAAAACAAGTAAAAGAATTGTTTTCTACAAGCATGAAGAGTCGATTAGATTCTATACAGGTTGTATAGACAGAGATTGTTGAAATTTGTATAAATACTCTGACGGTTTAGGTGGAGTTTTAGAATAGAACAAAATCTCTAAATAAAATTTTAATAGTGGATTAGCTTCTTTAGGAATCAATCCATTATTTTAAAAGAGACGCACTCTTCCTATCCTCTGACAGAGTTAAGAAATACATTGGTGAAATTTTCCTTAAAGAGAGGGAAAAAGAATTTGAAAAGAAATAAATAATCAAGTTGAGAATGCGTGCACCGATGAAGAGTCATACATAGGGTTAGCAAGGTTTCTATTTTCTTTCTGAATGATTAACAAAAGTTGAGCGTAGGTATAGACACTGCGTTTCAAGTAAAAGTTTGAAAAAAAGATGCTTAAACTCAGGCTTAGATCTTAGAGTGACTAACTATAGGGTATGCAATTGATATAGAGTATTTCACTCTACAAAACAACGTGCTCTTCCAAATTGGCAAAAGAGGTTGAAGAAAAGGCTGCCCTCATAATGATGGAGAAAGAGATTACCTGATGGTTGCCACAAATGGCCATCTTCAACATGATAACTTCGGGTGATAAAAAAATGAGTGTCTCTCATAGAGACCTCTTTCAGGAAGGGTATAATAGATAAAGATGACAATGCAAAGAAGGCTCAGAGAGAAGTAGTTCCAGGTGGAGACTAATATACCCAAATGGACGATTCAAAACGTAAATTACAAGAACGTTCTGGTGACAAGAAGACAACACATGATAAAGGCAAAAACAATTATGGTCTAAGACATTTAGGAAACAGAGAAGAGACCAAAAGAGAGTATCATGCACCGGGCTTCAACTAATTCATAACAACATTGACATACCCAGATTAACCTTGAGCCTTCGGAGTAGTATCCTGCAGTTCTCCTTATCCTGCTTTCCTCCAAAACTTGTCCCCAAGCTCCTTTCCCCCAAAATTTTCTATTTTCTTTTCTTCCCCCTCTCTCTAAAATCCTTCCCCCTCAAATAATTCCCCCAAATTGCAAAAATAGACAAAGCTCAATAATTTCCCACTTCCCGCATCCGTTATTCAGAATCCACTATCTCACCAAAATAGATGTAATAAATTTTCTTCCTCCAAAGAGATTCTCAAATCAGGGAATTTATTCACAACAACCACACAACAATAAATTATTAACTAATAAAAGATAATATCTTTCAAGCTAAACAAGATACAGATTTAATAAATCATACAATTCAAACAATAAATATAATATTAATCACTATGACTATTATCATTATTATTAATTATTAAAGCTATTAATTTAATTCTTAATTAAAATATTTTTCATTATTTTCTAATTTAGATTATTAATTAATATTTAAATAAATATCATTATATCAAGACCTATTATTTTTGCTACAATAATCATTAATGCATTTCCAAAATACACATTGGCTAAAACCAAAACTCGACAATAACGCTACATACCACATGACGACCATACCTGAGGTAAGGACCATAGAGTGACATCAAGACCCATGACCACAAACTGAAACAGAGACTGACTTGGGGAACCCCATGTTATCTCCAATCCACATTATCCATTGGTATAAGGGGATGCTCAGACCTGCTTAACCAGGTGGAGTTGATTCTCGGTACCTGCAACCTGTGTCAGGAAATCACAATGTAGTAGGGTGCTCGAAATGAGTAATACTACACCGTCCTTGCTCTAAAGCATGACAGTCACATAAACCTTTCTATTGAACAATCAGATAACATTCAATCACATAAAGCATAGTAACATTATTCTGCATAATCAATTAACTATTAACTTAATCATGTCAAAACATAACATAAACTGTAATATCAATAACGTCATCATAAAACTCATAACACATGTCAAAACCACATCAGTCAAACATAGTCCATCATGAACAAAATAAGTATAAACCATAAGTTTAACAACCAAATGTTTCAAAACTGTCTAAGTGCAATAGAAAAACTATCCATTATCAAAAGCCAACAATGAGGGGCATTACATCCTCCCCCCTAGAATCAGGGTTACTCCTGGAAGCCTGCAAATAAGTAAGGGTATAACTCCCACATCCTGGGAGCATCCTATTAGGTAGCAGAAGTCTCATCATTAGGATCCCACTGGACCTTGACTTGCTCCACGTCTCTACCCCTGAGAGTCTACTTCCAATGTTGCAGATCACACACGATCTCCAAAGAAGGCTGCCTGTCCCATACCTGCGGCCTCCAAGACTGTCCCCTAATGCTCTGCCTGGTGATGCTCTATCACTGTGAACACTCTATGAGACCTCCCCACGTTGCCTATGGTCAGCTCTGAAGCTACCGACCTCTTACCAAAACCTGAAGCGTTCCCTTGTGGACACTACATGTCTATATGGCCCTACTATTCATAACAGTAACAACCTGTGCCTCTACCGAAACCTCCGCCACCCGAGAATGTATTGGACTGCTGAAAAATATCTCTACTAATTGCGAACTGAGTGATTTGAGCTGGCTGATTAGTACGATAACATCTAGCTCGATGCCAACTCTAATACTTCTTAGACTGAAATCTATTACTCTACTGAGATTGATAATTCCTTGGTTTTGACTGGAAATACTGCTACTGCTACTCGCCCTTAGCGGGTACATGATGGCCTACTAAGATGTTGATGATGATTGTTAGTCATAACAACATGCATAAAAATTTACACAACAAACCTTTATTATCTTGTAAAGTATGATCAATTTGAGATAAATTGATGACTCCAAGGCTCCGTTGATCAGGTCATGATCGTTTGACGTTACTTAGAGGTTGATGTGACATGCTATTTTCCATTGCAAGGGGTCTTATGTTTGGTTAGGTGATCAATATTACACTGTATTCTGTAAATCTACTCCACAAAGAGGTTATTTCTACTCATTTTCCAAAGATTACTGTTGTATTTATAAATTTGATCAGTTCTTCTAATCATTGATCATCATGAACTTACACATTCTTCTACACTGCATATTTATTTAAATGATGTGTCTATAAGTAGATATTTATGTGTTCTTCATGGATATTTATCCATATTTGCATGATATTTATCAATTTAACATGCTTCTATTCAAAATATGCTCTGTATTTTCAATTACCTACGAGATATCTGCATATTTCATATTTATTTGCTTTTGATCGTGTGTTATTTACAATTATGGAGATGATATGTAATGAAATTCAAAGAAATTTAAAAGAATACTTCTAATTTTAGTGAACCTTTAGTTATTGAATCACATACACTCAGGATACAGTCATGAAGAAAAGAAATCAAACCATAATTCACTAGGTTGTTCCACAACTAGGTATGGTTGATACTAACTTCAAAGGAATAAAGAATGAAAACAATACATGTAGGCTGAAAAGCACTCCAAGGGATGCAGCTAATTAATGCATATATCCAGATTCCACTCACAGAATACTCAGGATTTACAATGATTTGTAATCAAAATAGCTTCTCTTTCATTAAGTATGCAACACATGTACATTTACAATAACTTTGAAATAAGTCCTGAATTCTTAGCCAACCCTTTATCCATGGCATAGGTTGCCAACTGGAAACCATCTATATGACTCACTATTTATAAGTATCCCATGCATATGTTCACTAAGTGATGCATCTATACTTACTCTTCATGTTCTTCACCTTCACTTTCTTCTTGCTCATCATTTTCTTCATCTTCATCACTTTCATTATCACTATAACTTTGATAAACATTCTCTTTCATGTGGACCTTTACTGTTGTCCTGATGGATTCATATGCTTGCAATATTTTATCAACCTCTCCCCCATCCTGGGTCTTGGCTTTTACTATTGCATGTTTATGAGATTGAAACTTAGCCTTGAGAGCTTCCATTTTGCCTTTCCTGGTATTTAATGTCCCGTTGTATGTCTCCACTTTAACCTTTATTCTCATGATTCTATTCATTACTTCTTCTATCAAGTGGGTGAGGGGGTCATCTGCTATTGGCTTAGAAATTTTCATGTAGAGCCTTAATAGAAAAATTTGCATCCTAATTTTCAATCTTACCTTCTATTTTCCCTTCCAAAGCTTCCAAGGTCTCTGCCTCATACATCATCATGCTATGTAGCTTGAAACTGATATACCTAAGCTTGCCGCTGCATTTCTTTAATACATCACACTCAAACCAGATATTTTCATACCATATACCTGTTAGCAGGGCAGTATTGTTGTCTAATACCTTATTACTTATTAGAATCTGTGAATCAATTCTCTTCATCTCACTTAGAGCACTTAGGTCCTTTTCCAATTGGAATGACCCTTTTCTGGTATCATTCTGCATTTTGTCAACCTTCCTTTTTAAGTTACTCAAAGAATTCCACCTCTGCAAGGAGGTTCTTAATACATCTTCAGCCCCATTGAGTGCTAAAAACATCCATTTTTCCATCACCATTGCTTCATGTTTCATCAAGTCCAATTTGGTGACCTCCTCTTGTGATATGATAGTCAATGGAACTCTCGGATCAGCTGGTACATGATCAGGGGTAATTAATCCTTTTATGACAGAATGCAACTGAGCAATTTGCTCCTTATTTATTTTATTTTTCTCTTTCTCCTTCTTCACCCTTTGGGTTAAAGAATCAATAATATCCTTCCCTTCTTGACCTTCCTAGTCTTCATTGGCAAAACCTAGATTGACATTCATGATTTGAAATTCCTCTAGGCTTATTTTGCCCTTTTCCTTTTCAATTGTGGGGAGAGGTACCAGTGCGGTCCTCCTACCTGTAGTAGGGTCTCTTTTTATAGCGGATGTCAACCTCGCCTTCCTTCTTGGTTTCATCATGCTTTCAACAAATAGGGAGGAGACATCAAAATCTTGGATTTCTGACACTTTCTCTACATGTATTTCTCTTCTAAGCCAATGAGGTATATCACCTCTAGATTCTTGGTGGCCTTTGTTTATATCATGGGTATCCTGCTCCCCAGTATTATCTTCTATCCTTGGTGGAGACAACACTTTCCTGATTTCTTCCTCATGTAATTCATCATGAGGGGGATCTTGTTGGAATTCTTCCTATTGAGGTGTTGCCTTTTGCAAAGGAGGATCCTATGGAATATCCACATTGTGGTCTTGTTCTTCATTCTATGATCCCTCCTTTGGATTTTCATCTTCTTTATTATCCTTTTCATCCTATGGTACATTAACCTCTTGGGAGGCTTGTGTATTCTTCCCTTGAGGGTCACCCTGATCATGGGTCATTTCCTGTTCTCCACCTATAGTGGCATTAATAATTTGTGGCTTGGGGTCCTCCTAACCTAATTTATCCTCTGTCCTTGGGACTTCTCCTGACTCTCCCCGTTTGGTATGTAGTGGAGATGTGCTCTATTTTTTATGAATATCCTTGAGTAACACCTCTTGATCCTGTTCCTTTTGAGGCAATGATGGACTCCCCTAGACCTGAGCAACACCGATGTCTGATATGCCCTGATCAACTGCACTCTTCTGTGGGACCTCTATCACCTTTGGTTCTATGGGTGCCTCATGTTGTTCTTGACCCTGATCAAGAGCAGTACTATCCTTTTTTGTATGCTCCACTACTTTAGCCCTTTTAGGCTCCTTGGGTGCATTGTCATTCTTGTTTGGGCTTATATCACCCCTATATGTTAAGTCTATGACTGTAGGACTAGTAACCTGATCAACCAAAATGTTCAACCCTATCTGTTGGCCTAGTCTTTCCAAACTACCTTGTTTCATTTCCTCCATTTGTTTTCCTTCTTCCAACACTTTCATCCTAGCTAATGGAGTTCCATGAGGAGTCATTTTGGTGTTGGCAACTAGAGTTTCCATATGCTAAGCGGTCATGTCTTGGACTACCTCATCATCTGACAAATCTACTGTATCATCTAAGGAGAAAGGAATCTCCTTACCTATCCTGAGCGTGTCTTTTGGTTGCTCCTCAGATTTCTCAGTTTTGAATTTAATTATTGTGGGAAGAGAAACATCATGCTATAGCTCCCTCCTAAAAACTTCACTACTTGCTCCTCTCAACATGAACAGTTCAGCATGGATACATCCCCTCATGGCTGTTCTCTATTTCTTAGGTGGCGACATCAATGGTATCCCCTTCCTCTTCTTGCTTGCTATCAGCAAGTCATCATCTTCGGGTTCTTCATTTAATTGTTCTTCATCCAAGGAGTCCTCTTCCTCCAATTCATGTTGCAAGGTCTGCCCTTCCAATTGCACCTCTGGAGTCTCAATAGTAGACTTTAAAATCCTCTTAGTTTTTTAGTTTTTCTGGTGGAGGCTGTGTCTTTGAGGTAGATGCCTGAGTTGATGTGGATGCACCCACAACCCTAGTGGTGATCCTTTCTATAATCACTCCCTTTGGCTCATTCTTACTTTCCTTACTTTTAGGGGGGATCTTCTTCCGCTTTGCTGTAGGCAATCTCTCCCCATTGGATTTCCTCTTTTCAGTGAAGAAATCATCATATTCCTCATCAGACACTTCTTATCTCTTCTTCTTAGTATCAACAATAAGGGCAACGCCCCTTTTCTTTAGTTTGGCCACTTCTGCATCTACCCAAGCCTGTGTTAGCTAGATCACCCCATTCATCACCTGATCTAGGGATATATCCTCCTTTTGTGTAAGATTAGGGGTAGATATGGTGTCATTATATACCTTTCTATCCTCATATTCATTGGACATTATTTCCCCATCATCTTTATGTAGTTGTGCTGGCAATAGGATATAGTCAAAGGTCTTGATTTGATTTAAGGTGAGTCTTTGATATTTCCTTCTCCTGACCTCAACCTCATCATCACAATCGGTCCATAAGTCCTCTAGATGCTTTTGATGTATATGCTTTCCCAATACCTTCTGCATGCTGCCATAGGGATCTTATGATTTGGTTAGAGGAAATGGTTGTGAATACATCAGTTTCAACCCCTCGATAGCATGTTTTATACTCTCTGAATCTAGGCACATGTACCAGCCCATAGATATTGGAAACAAAACTAGAGGTATCTTCTTCTGTACCTTGTAGGCTTCAACTATGGTAGATACCTGCCTAACAAATTCCATCAAGACAACCCAATCAGTATGGTATCTTGGCAACATAAGAGGCTGTCCCTCAAATCCCTCAATCCTAATATATGAGAAAGTAGCAAATTGGATAAACCATGCTCCAAGTTGATAGATAATTTCTTGAGCTTCCATGCTCAGCCTTTTCGTTCGATCCTCCTCCATAGTTCTGACTAGATGCATGGAGAATGCATCATTTACCAGTTTATAATCTTGGAGGTATACCTTCCTTTGCAATTGGGGATAATGATCCCATATGTGTGCATCATTAGCCTCACCACCAGCCTTGCCCACTATTTTCAGAGCATCAAATGTTCCTCTATATGCACAAGAGTACACCACAAATGAAGTCATGTAAAACAAACATGTTTGTCCTCTGAGGCTCCTCATCCCCTCATCCAATGAGTCACTGATGATCTTAGCCCATAGGGGTTTGTTGTCTGCATATAAAACCATCTAGATGATCCCAAACATCCAATTCTTGAAATTTCTAGCATGAGGCCTACCAGTCATCTTGCTCAGTAGAGCAATCATATATTGGTACTCATCATCAAAGTCAAACTTGTACAAATGCACTAGTAGCTTGGCTAAGGCATTATAAGTACTACTCTTTGATCTCCATTGGTACATCTTCTTTCTCACATTCTTCTTGTTATTGTTATACTCTGTTTCTAGTTTACGCAAGTCCACATTCACTATCTTTTTCTGAACTGACAAATTGAAAGTGGCAGTAATGCCCTTGACTAAAAAGTTTGCATATACCCTTCACGCTTCTCTACCCGCCTGGTTTCAGGTTGTAATTTCTTGTACATTCCACTACCAATTCTAGAGCATCCATAGCATAGGGAAAACTAGCTGCATGCCACATACTTGAGACAAACACCCCATCCAAAATGGGATTATCTTTATCATTATCCAATCTTGTCGACCATACAGCCAGGTCTGTATCCCACTGATGTGTATCACCGATAACTATGTATTTGAATTGTACCCCCTCTGGTTACACAAAAATGGGCTTGAGAAACTCTGCCTCAGACCTATTTCTCCTGACATCAGCCATGGATTCTTGATAATTCTCTTCTTTGGATTAGATGAGTGATTATGGGGAAAGACTGTAAACGTGCAAGATCATCCGTTTTGTTCCGTTACGTTGAAGGATCCGATCCATTGACAGGAAGCTGTTGAGGGTTTGACTTCGGAGCCCTGTAATTTCTTGATTTAATGCAAGGTGAATGAAAATGACCTTTGAATTTTACCCTTAAATAGATCAATAAGATAAATTAGGGTAAAAATTGTGCTGTCTTGATTAAATCCGTCGATCATCTGCAGGGAATCTGTAGATGTCACCAAGTGTTCAATTTGTATTTGTAATCGGCGGGAGTTCATCTACCGCTTTATTTGTATTTAATGTGAAAGAGGGATAATCTTCGTAAGATCAGGGATATTTAAAAATATAACCCCCCCTCGGATAATATGACCCCCTCGTTTACACGGGATAACTATGTGCAAAGAACCGGGTGATACGGTCAACCATTTGATTTTGTATATCAAGTCATGGAAATAAGATCAGGGGTATCTAAAATATGACCCCCCTCCGCTTTTTAGAAGAAGGTCATGGTGACATCATCATGTCATTGATGTCGTTTAGTTATCATGTTTTAATGATGTCATCATCATATTGAAAAATATGACAGATATTTTCTATATAACCCCCCCGTGGTTTAGATGGAATGATGATTTCATCATCAGTGTGATTTCTTTCATTCATTGGAATTGGATGACGTCACCATCATATTGACATAGGGTGACATTTGCGAAGAGGGTGATATTCATAAGATGACTAATATTAGAAAATATGACCCTCCGAATTTGTGAAGTCTTTTGATAGGTAGGTGTCGGCTCTTATTTAAATTTGATGTTTGTGTATTGCACACCTAGCGATTATCAGGTGATGACTCTAAATCCAGGTAATCTTATCAAATATGACTGATATTGAAAATATGACCCCCCACCCAGGTAATATCAGGTTTGACAAAACTTTGACTGATCATAACTCTCTTAGACAATTTTGGGGTGATCTAAAAGACAAACCTGATTAGAATTTCAAATATTTTCCAACCATGAAGTTAATAATGGCAATTGCTAATTTTATCTACTAACCCTATCCAATGGCAAATCCACCCTCCTAAAAGGTTACTTACATGACTAATTTTACCAAACCGCACAAAGCAGAAAACAAGCAAGCCACAAACAGAAAGAAAAGTTGGGTCCCTGTTTTGTCAAGGCAAAATGGGGTGTGTTGTGTAACCACACAACAACTTGCCACCAAAGAAAAATAACCACATTCCAATGATTCAAGTGATGTGATCACATTCTAATATAGTATTTTAACTCTTTCTAAGTATAAGTATCATGACCTTCTAGCAAGGGATCAGGTGTGTGCAAATGATTAATTATCCTCATCTTGAAAGTAAGTTGAAAACATGAGTAACTGATGTCAAGCTACATATTTTGGGATCATCCCTCATAGCCAACCTCGATAGAGCCTTGCTGCCAGTAGGTGTCTATAGCCCTGGTAAGATTATCTATACAATCCCCCTAAGTAGAGCCCCACTGCCAACAGGCATCTATAGCCCCAGTAGAGTTACTTAGATGGCCTAATTTTGTTCCTTTTTGATTTTCAATATTTATTCTTTGTTCATATGATATCATCATGTAAGCTCAATGTGCAATGTATGGTCACTTGGTGATTTAGGTTGGAGATTGCATTGGTAGCAAGGGAGTCCCTTTAGATTTTTCGCTTAACACCTATACTTATGTGTTCCACAAACCCAAGGCTGTTAGGTGAGTCATTGTGAGAAATCACCTTAGTTAAGAAAAGGCACCATGATGAAAAGGATATCACAAACCTGATCACCGATACTCCTCAAAATGAGTCATAACCTACAAAGGAATTTGTTCTCATCACTTGAATCCTTACAAATTGGTTTGGTTTCTTAGGGTGATAAGTTGCATCATCTTGACTGACCAAAACAAAACTCAACAGATAAGCAAAGAAACAAAACAAAACTGTACAAACAACTATACAATATGCACATTATAATACATTTGACTTACATGACCCTGTATTAGGCTTGAAAATAATGCTTGAGGAACTGTCCATTAACTGGTAATGGGACATCCTCACCAGTTAAAGTCTTGAGCCTATAGGTACTATCTCCTAAGATTTCTAAAATTTGAAAAGGACCTATCCAAAGTTTATCAAACTTACCATGATCTCCTTTCCTTTCATGTGCTTTATCCCACATAAGGACTAAATCTAAAATTCTAAAAGCCTTAACTCTGGCTCTTTTGTCAAACCAGTGTTTGACAACAGCCTGATGCTTAGAAAATTGATCAATTGCTCTATTTCTTTTTTCTTCTAGATGCATTAATTGAAGTAACCTGACTTCTTGTTTGTTATCTATACCTAGATACTCTTGTGCAAACTACAGTGTAGGAATCTTTAGGTTAACAGGGAGGATAGGATCCACCCCATATACTAGGTGATAAGGAGAATTTCCCAATGCAGCCTTCATCCTGGTTCTATCTAGCCACAATGCATACTTTAATAGGGTGTTCCACTCCCTTGGGTTTTTCTCTATCAATTTATTTATGATGTTTAACAAGTTCTTATTTGTAGACTCTTCTAGTCCATTCCCTTGAGGGTAATAATTTGAAGAAAACTTCAAAATGATTCCATGATCAAAAGCCCAGCTTGATAATCTTAATGATGCAAAGGCAGGTCCATTGTCACATACTAGAGAATAAGGAACTCCATACCTAGTTACTATGTTTCTTTCCAAGAACTTGATCACATCCTCAACATTAAATGTCTTACTGCTAAAAGCTTCAGTCCACCTAGTACAATAATTTGTGATAGTCAACACATACCTATGGCCTGAGGATGATGGAGGACTAATGGGTCCTATGAAATCCATGCCCCATTGAGAAAATGGGTGCATCTCCATCACTGGTTGCAAGGGTTGAGCAGCATATCTTTCTCTATTTGCAGCAACCTGACACATATCACAACATTTGATGTGTTCAGCAGTATCTTTAAAAATAGTGGGCCAGTAATATCCTATTCTAAGAATAGCATGAGTGGTGGCTAAGTGTGACTCGTGTGCAGTTCCAAACTTATCATGTAATTCTGTTAACACCTTGTCTGCTTCTTGCCTTTCTAGGCATCTAAGATATACTCCTTCATAGTTCCTTTTGAAAAGGATTCCTCCTTTTATCATGTATTTTTGTGATCTTATTTTCAAGGCTCTCCTCTGTGAGGCCTGTAATTTTGAAAGGCATCTTCCAGTAATCAAGATATGCCTGATATTTGAATACCAATCTTCAATTTTCTTTGTATTTATAACATATTGCTGGCTTATGATATTGGGATCAATTTCTGATATCATCTGGCTCAGGGCTTCTCCTCTTACTAACTTCATGGGTGTTATGTCCATATCATATTCTTGGAGGATGGTTATCCATTTAGTTCTCTTCTCGCTTGGTTCACTTTGCATTAGGAGCATCTTTACTGGGACATCTGGTACTACAGAAATTACCTTACTTCTTAAGATGTAATGTCTGAACTTCTTAACTACACGAACTAAAGCAAGTGCCTGTCTTTCAACATCCATATATCTAAGCTCTGCATCCCTGAAAGGGCAAATCATGAAAGCTATAGGCTTTTCTTCTTTAGCCTCATTTCTTTGTGTTAGTACAGCTATAGATGTATGCTCTGAAGCAAATGAGTATATGTAAAAATCTTTAGTATAGTCTAGACTAATCAGAATAGGGGCATCAGATATAGCTCTCTTGATGTCCTCAAAAGCTACTCTGGCTTCAGGTGTCCACTTGATTTTAGCATCCTTCTTGAGAATTGCATTCAATCATCTAAAAATCTCTGCATAACCGGTAATGAATTTTCTGACAAAGTTGATCTTACCAAAATAAGATTTGAGCTCTTTCTTACTCTCAGGAAGCTATATCTTCATAATGGATTCTACTCTTGCAGGATCAATTATGATCCCATTCTCTGTTATCAGGTGACCTAATAACTTCCTCGTGGTTACCCTAAATATGCATTTTTAGGGTTTTGGGATATTCCATACTGTTCACACTTCTTTAGTACTTTCCTGAGGTCTTCTACATGACTCCCTCTCTCTTTAGAGAAAACTGTCAAGTCATCCATATATATGACTATGCATTTACCAATTAACCCTCTAAAGGCTATATCCATTACTCGCTGAAAAGTGGCTCCAGCATTTATCAAGCCAAAGGTCATGTGCCTATAAGCAAATATCCCCCACTTAGTGGTGAATGCTGTCTTCAATCTGTCTATTTTCTCTACCATCACTTGGTTGTAACTTGAAAAACCATCTAAAAATGACATCATCTTTGCACTGTTTACCATCTACAAGACCTCATCCAATGAGGGCAAAGGGTAATTATCCTTTTCAAAAGTTCTATTTAAATTCCTAAAGTCTACACACAACCTAATGTCACCATTCTTCTTCCTTACAGGGACCAAGTTGGCCACCCATGTAGAATGCCTCACAGGAAATATGATTCTGGCATTAAGCAATTTCTTCACTTCTTAAAAAATGAAGGGCTCCAATAAAGTATTAACAGGTCTCTATTTTTGTCTAAAAGGATTGACATCTGGCTTTAATGGTATAGTATGAGTGATGATTGAAGTATCATAAATATTCAACTCATCATATGTCTAGGCGATAACATGAATATAATCTTTAAGGGCTTGAGTTATCCCTGTCATTTCTTCTTCTCTACATACTTTTCCAATCAAGACATTCTTTCTTTCTTCATCATGTCCTATGTTGACTCGTGAATGTTCTCCTCCATCTACCTTAGGGAGATCTTTCTGTTTCAGCATGTTATCTAAATCAAATGCTCTTTCTATCTCTATCATACCTTTGGGAATCTTGTTACTGGGCAAATCAATGATCTCTTCTTCCCAAGTATAATCTTCCACATTCCTTTCATCTATGATTTGCGTATCAAACACATCTCTATTTGATATGAAGTCCAAAATGTGCTGATCATCATCAAACACTTGAAGGTTAGTGACATTATCTGGTACAGAGGGTACTGACACTAATTCAACTAAAAATCTCTTCAAACTAGATATGGATAATGGCTCCAAAGTACTCGCAGCTTGGGCCAAGGCATCTGCTATGTGATTTTGTTCTCTAGGCACATGGGTGATATTAAATGCATCAAAATATTCTATCAAATCCCATACTCTGTGTCTGTAATTAGACAACTTCTTATAATTACAAGAATATATACCTCTAACTTGTCTTACCACTAACTCTGAGTCTCCATAGACATGCAGAATCTTTACTTTCTTTTTGAGTACAAACAATATCCCATGGATCAGTGCTTCATATTCCGTCACATTATTTGTGCATGAGAATTGTAATCTATATTGCTGCCAAGTAGGACTTAGCAGCTGGATCAATAAGGTCTACTCCTACTCCAGCCCCTTGTTTTGACTTGTATCCATCAAACTTGAGGATCCATGGCTTATCTTCAGTTAAAGGTTTATCTGGACCTTTTCTTTTCTTTTTATCTCTAGCAACTGCACCACTTGATATCCATCTCAATTTTGGTGTTTCAATCTTCTCAAACTTCACCTTATCTGACTGATGTGAAGCTGATATTCCTTTTTCTTCTTTGTCATCCGAAGGAAGATCTTTTGAACAAGGTATCATCTGGTTTTCTAGAATATGCAAACATAATGAGCAAGTAGTCTTTGAATGTTGTGCCTCATGTAACCTGCACCATCCCTCAATCAGGACATCTTGTGGGGAAGTGTGCTATTGTATCATTTTCTGAATTTGCTTTGATAAAAATTCCTCAAACTTGGTCAAATTACTATCTCTATCTTCATCAGATACTTCATAATCCGATTCAACCAAACAATCGGTTCCTGGGGTGATATTCTTGTTACTTTTGGAATTACTCTTAGTGCACACCAAAATCTCTTCTATCTTGTGAAAGGGACTTTCATCATGGTATGCGCTTTCTTCTGTTCCTATAGATGACAAACAAGAATCAGCATCACCGTCACTATCTGTAAAGCTTACCATGGATGATGATGATGCTTTCTCACTGCATGCTTGTTCCAGTTCCATCATATCTAAGAAAGCATCACAAGGATTTTCAGAATGTGCTTCATCATGTAACCTACACCATCCCTCAATTAGAACATCTTTAGTAGACATATTTAGCAATTGACAACGTTGCATCTCTTTAGACAAGTGTATTTGAAAGTTCTTAAAGTGATTTACTTCTTTATCATTTTCAGAACTACAATCAAATTCTATGATTACTCTATCATCCTGAGGATTATCATTATGAACATGAACATCATACATGAGGATTTCCTCTATCTTGATGGTCTGGGGTCTGATGGTATAGACTTTGAGTTCAACATCTACATACATGATCTCATTGGTCTTATTGTAATCAGCAATAATATGTTTCATACGAGGTTCAACATCTATCCTTATTTGCTTAGGAATTCCTTTCCAAGGTAGCCACATGTGACTAAAATCAGTGGACATGTATCCATTGAGTGTTTTTGATGAATCCCTACTGAGCAACATTCCATACGAGTCAGGTATATCTACTACCTAGATATCGATGTAGTATTGAATTCTTGGATCTCATGCTAACTGCATATGGATGTGAGTTAATTCTCCTACGACACTCACCTCTGTTTTATCTAACTGTGTTACCTTATTCAATGAGTTGGTAGGATGTAACCCTAAGGCATTACATATGGATATAGGCATTACATTAGTAGATGCACCTGAATCTACTAGGCAATTATGGACATTCTTACTAAACATCCTTATAGTAAGGAGAAAAGGAGGTGACTCAGTTTTATCTTTGTAAAGAGTCGTGTGAAGTTTCTGCAGCTTGGACACTGGCTGGAATTTTGTGCTTGACACTCTTATCCTTAGTGGCATGATCTTTGTTCAAAGTATGATTTGAGGGATGACTGTCCTCTTTTGAAGCAGGATCATCTAAAGATTTCATGAAGGCTTTTTTGATAGCTGGGGTTTTGAGTAGTTCTAATAATGACAGACTAATTTTTATCTTTTTAATTTCATCCACTAAGTATGTAACCAATTTGTCTCACTCAGGGGACTGATTACTAGTTTTTGGCACTACATTTTGCGAGGCTAAGTACTGAGCATTAAAATTAGGAAATTCAGGGTTATTGCTTGCCTTAGGATTAGGAGGAGTGTTAAAATTGTTTGGAGGCAAGGATGTAGTCAAAGGACTAGTAGGTCGGTTGGAGTTATTCCTCAGGTTGTAGTTATGTCTACCCTGATACTATTGCTAGTAAGCATGCACCTCTTCATGCTTAACTAATGGCTCATTTTCATCTTCAAATGGAAAGACAATTTGTTTCAAAAGCCATAGCTGACTCTTCACATGCTAAGGTGTAGTTCTCATGAGGTGGTGTTATCTGCTAATGAGGATGATTGATGAAACTTTCCAATACAAGGGTAGAATCATATCCACAGGGAACAATTTCATTTCCTTCAACATAAGGTTGATTACCTGTAGTATTAGATACTTTAGCTTGAAATATACTAGCTTCTATCCTGAACTAAGGATAATCTAGCTCTGCATGATCATTGGTGTTATGTATCCTACACCAGTTTGTAAGGACAACTTCTGCCAGGTTAACTCTAGTGGTCTGCTTAGGTTCACTAGGAGGCTGATTATCTAGAGGTGATGGCAGAGAACCACTGTTCAGCCTAGTGTTCCACACTCTAGGCTGTCTAGGGGGATTATTGTTACCACTGTTGTTACTATTATTGTTATTATATCCCCTACCAAGATATCCAGATCTATCATTGTTATATCCTCTATTCTGATTTGGTTGAGAATAGAAATTTTGACTCCTCAGATGAGTGATTTTAGTTGTTAGTTTCCTCAGTTGTGCTGATATCTCTTTGATTTCCTCCTTTTCTTCCTGAACTTTGGCTACTACGTTCTCTGTTTGGGGTTTAAAAAAGGAAGAACCATTGTTATTGTTATTGGTCTGTTCTACACCTTGAGGTACTTGTTTATGTCCTAGATATTGCACCATCTAGCCATTTCCATTTGGAGGTGGCATGATGCTAAGTGGAGGTACCTGTAAAGGGCTTGGCATTACAGCTGGAGGCATCACAGCTCCATTGATTTGTGGTTGAGCAGGATATGTAGGATAAGAAGGAAGCGTAGGAAATGCAATATTAGGTGTTGGAGCAGGAATCAACTGTTGACTGACTTTTATGGCTTCCTCAAAAGCTCCTGCTAAGGTTGTGACACCAGGATGTGTTCTCTTGATAAACATAAAAGTTAGGGGATCTAATGCTGAGTAGTATATACTCCTAGCAGCTTCATCTGCTATAGTATAGGGAGCAACTAGCTTTGAGAGCATCTTTTGGAATCTTGCATTGAAATTAGCAATAGGTTCTCCTTCAAATCTCTTGATTGTGGCAAACAAATGATAATTCATTTAAGGATCTATAGGTATTTTGAATCTATCCTTGAAATCTTTCTCCAAGGCGGCCCCTGAACCAATGGAACCTTGACCAAGACTGATATACCAATTATATGCCTCTTCCCCTAAGGAAAATGGAAATAATCTGCATACCACATCTTGATGTTCAATTCTTGCTCTACAACAGGCTTCCTTGAATGTTCTGATGTGATCATCAACATCCTGATATGGATAATACTTAGGATAATTCTTGTCAAGATTTTTAGGTAAAGGATGATATGCAGTGAAAGTCAGGGGTGACTCTGGAGTAAAGAATGACATTGTGACTGGTGGAGGTTGGGTTGGGGGCGTTATAGGTGGTCTTGTAGGTATTTGCAACCTGATGGGAGTTATTGGAGTGTGTTCTGGTGAAGCTCCTGATGCACTAGAACCAGGACTATGATGAATATCTACTGTTCTAGGTCTGAGTCCCCAGATAGGCAATTCTTCAAAGAGTCCACTAGATCTGGACCTGGTATTTGGCCCGAGAGCCAGGATTTCTACAATTTAAGAAAATTTGGCTTGCTTACTGTAAAGATCAGCTAAAATTCTCGTGTAAAGGATGTATTTATGACCAGGATAAAAAACTGATGGATATTTATGCAATATTTGTAGAAATGATGAAAATATGAGATGATGTGAGATTTTTAGACATGGAAATCAAAATATCAGGTATCATAAGTGAATCACTTCAAAGACCTAGTAAGAATACCTGAATAACAATTTATCTTTCAAGGATAACAACGATCGACTACAAAGTTTAAAATACTTACACTTGATTTTGAAAATTTTGTGATGGATAAGCATGAATAGAATTAAAACAACAAATCTTTGCAAAGATACTTGAAGTAAAGAGCTACGTGAATATTACCTCTTCTTGTGCGTCGGTAAATCACCTTTTAGGCAGTGGAGATCGACCTTGCTTCTAGCGCCAATTTATGTTGATGATGATTGTTAGTCATAACAACATGCATAAAAATTTGCACAACAAACCTTTATTATCTTGTAAAGTACAATCAATTTGAGATAAATTGATGACTCCAAGGCTCCGTTGATCAGGTCATGATCATCTGATGTTACTCAGAGGTTGATGTGACATGCTATTTTCCATTTCAAGGGGTCTTACGTTTGCTTAGGTGATCAATATTGCATTGTATTTTGTAAATTTATTCCATAGAGAGGTTAATTCTACTCTATTTCCAAAGATTACTGTTGTATTTGTAAATTTGATCAGTTCTTTTGATCATTGATCATCATGAACTTACACATTCTTTTTCATTGCATATTTATTTAAATGATGTGTCTATAAGTAGATATTTATGTGTTCTTCATGGATATTTATCCATATTTGCATGATTTTTATCAATTTAACATGCTTCCATTCAAAATATGCTTTGTATTTTCAATTACCTACGAGATATCTACATATTTCATATTTATTTGCTTTTGATTGTGTGTTATTTGCAATTGTGGAGATGATTTGTAATGAAATTCAAAGAAATTTAAAAGAATACTTCTAATTTTAGTGAACCTTTAGTTATTGAATCACATACACTCAGGATATAGTCATGAAGAGAATAAATCAAGCCATAATTCACTAGGTTGTTCCACAGTTAGGTGTGGTTGATGCTAACTTCAAAGGAACAAAGAATGAAAACAATACATGCAGGCTGAAAAACACTCCAAGGGACGTAGCTAATTAATGCATATATCTAGATTCCACTCTTAGATTACTTAGGATTTATAATGATTTGTAATCAAAATGGCTTCTCTTTCATTAAGCATGCAACACATGTACATTCACAATAACTTTGAAATAAGTCTTGAATTCTTTAGCAATCAGATTTCAATTAAGTTTCGAATGACTAAAAGATTGCACCCCTGTACCTTTTATAGAATAAGGTGAGGAAGCAGTTACAATTGACCAATGGTCAAGATTTATCAATTTAGATCAACAGGTGACAATCCTCTTGTGACTTAGTCAACCCTTTTCCGTGGCACAGGTTGCCAGCTGGCAACCATCTGTATGACTCGCTATTTATAAGCATCCCATGCATATGTTCACTTAGTGATGCATCTATACTTACTCTTCATGTTCTTCACCTTCACTTTCTTCTTGCTCATCATTTTCTTCATCTTCATCACTTTCATTATCACTATCACTTTGATAAACATTCTCTTTCATGTGGACCTTTACTGTTGTCCTGATGGATTCATATGCTTGCAATATTTTATCAACCTCTCCCCCATCCTAGGTCTTGGCTTTTACTATTGCATGTTTATGAGATTGAAACTTAGCCTTGAGAGCTTCCATTTTGCCTTTCCTGGTATTTAATGTCCCATTGTATGTCTCCACTTTAACCTTTATTCTCATGATTCTATTCATTACTTCTTCTATCAAGTGGGTGAGGGGGTCATCTGCTACTGGCTTAGAAATTTTCATGTAGAGCCTTAATAGAAAAATTTGCATCCTAATTTTCAATCTTACCTTCTATTTTCCCTTCCAAAGCTTCCAAGGTCTCTGCCTCATACATCATCATGCTATGTAGCTTGAAACTGATATACCTAAGCTTGCCGCTGCATTTCTTCAATACATCACACTCAAACCAGATATTTTCATACCATATACCTGTTAGCAGGGCAGTATTGTTGTCTAATACCTTATTACTTATTAGAATCTGTGAATCAATTCTCTTCATCTCACTTAGAGCACTTAGGTCCTTTTCCAATTGGAATGACCCTTTTCCGGTATCATTCTACATTTTGTCAACCTTCCTTTTTAAGTTACTCAAAGAATTCCACCTCTGCAAGGAGGTTCTTAATACATCTTCAGCCCCATTGAGTGCTGAAAACATCCATTTTTCCATCACATTGCTTCATGTTTCATCAGGTCCAATTTGGTGACCTCCTCTTGTGATATGATAGTTAATGGAACTGTAGGATCAACTGGTACATGATCAGGGTTAATTAACCCTTTTATGAAAGAATGCAACCGAGCAATGTGCTCCTTATTTATTTTATTTTTCTCCTTCTCCTTCTTCACCCTTTGGGTTAAAGAATCAATAATATCCTTCCCTTCTTGACCCTCCTAGTCTTCATTGGCAAAACCTAGATCGACATTCATGATCTGAAATTCCTCTAGGCTTATTTTGCCCTTTTCCTTTTCAACTATGGGGAGAGCTACCGATGCGATCCTCCTACCTATACTAGGGTCTCTTTTTATAGAGGATGTCAACCTCGCCTTCCTTCTTGGTTTCATCATGCTTTCAACAAATAGGGAGGAGACATCAAAATCTTGGACCTCTAACACTTTCTCTACATGTATTTTTCTTCTAAGCCAATGAGGTATATCACCTCCAAATTCTTGGTGGCCTTTGTTTATATCATGGGTATCCTGCTCCCCAGTATTATCTTCTATCCTTGGCGGAGACAACACCTTCCTGATTTCTTCCTCATGTAATTCATCATGAGGGGGATCTTGTTGGAATTCTTCCTGTTGAGGTGTTGCCTTTTGCAAAGGAGGATCTTGTGGAATATCCACAGTCTGGTCTTGTTCTTCATTCTGTGATCCCTCCTCTAGATTTTCATCTTCTTTATTATCCTTTTCATCTTGTGGTACATTAACCTCTTGGGAGGCCTGTGTATTCTTCCCTTGAGGGTCACCCTGATCATGGGTCATTTCCTATCCTCCACCTATAGTGGCGTTAATACTTTGTGGCTTGAATTCCTCTTGACCTGATTTATCCTCTGTCCTTGGGACTTCTCCCGACTCTCCCTGTTTGGTATGTAGTGGAGGCATGCTCTATTCTTTATGAACATCATTGAGTAACACCTCTTTATCTTGTTCCTTTTGAGGCAATGATGGACCTCCCTAGGCTTGAGCAACACTGATGTCTGATGTGCCCTGATCACCCGCACTCTTCTGTGGGACGTCTGCCACTTTTGGTTCTATGGGTGCCTTATGTTGTTGCTGACTGATCAAGAGTAGTACTATCCTTTACTGTATGCTCTGCCACTTTAGCCCTCTTAGGCTCCTTAGGTGCACCATCATTCTTGTTTGGGCTTATATCACCCCTATATGTTAAGTCTATGACTACAGGATTAGTAACCTAATCAACCAAAATATCCAACCCTATCTGTTGGGCTACTCTTTCTGAACTACCTTGTTTCATTTCCTCCATTTGTTTTCTTTCTTCCAACACCCTCATCCTGGCTGATGGAGTTCCATGAGGAGTCATTCTGGTGTTGGCAACTAGAGTTTCCTTATGCTGAGCGGTCATGTCTTGGACTGCCTCATCATCTAATAAATCTACTGTATCATCTAAGGAGAAAGGAATCTCCTTACCTGTCCTAAGCGTTTCTTTTGTTTTCTCCTCAGTTTTCTCAGTTTTGAATTTAATTATTGTGGGAAGAGGAACATCATGCTGTAGCTCCCTCCTAAAAACTTCACTACCTGCTCCTCTCAGCATGAATGGTTCAGTATGGACACCTCCCCTCATGGTTGTTCTTTGTTTCTTAGATGGTGACATTATTGGTATCCCCTTCCTCTTCTTTCTTGCTATTAGCAAGTCATCATCTTTGGGTTCTTCATTTAATTGTTCTTCATCCAAGGGGTCCTCTTCCTCCAATTCATGTTGCAAGGTCTCCCCTTCCACTTGCACCTCTGGAGTCTCAATAGTAGACTTTAAAATTCTCTTAATTTTTTAGTTTTTATGGTGGAGGCTATGTTTCTTAGGTAGATGCTCGAGCTGATGTGGATGCACCCACAGCCCTAGTGGCGATCCTTTCTATAATCACTCCCTTTGGCTCATTCTTACTTTCCTTACTTTTAGGGGGGATCTTCTTCCATTTTCTATGGGCAATCTCTCCCCATTGGATTTCCTCTTTTCAGTGAGGAAATCATCATATTCCTCGTTAGACACTTCTTGTCTCTTCTTCTTAGTATCAATAGTAAGGGCAACATCCCTTTTCTTTAGTTTGGCCACTTCTGCATCTACCCAAGCCTGTGCTAGCTAGATCACCCCGTTCATCACCTGATCTAGGGATATATCCTCCTATTGTGTAAGATTAGGGGCCAATATGGTGTCATTATATACCTTTCTGTCCTCATATTCATTGGACATTATTTTCCCATCATCCTTATGTGGTTGTGTTGGCACTGGGATATAATCAAAGGTCTTGATTTGATTTAAGGTGAGTCTTTGATATTTCCTTCTCCTCACCTCGGCCTCATCATCACAATTGGTTCATAAGTCCTCTAGATGCTTTTGATGTATCTACTTTCCCAATACCTTCTGCATCCTGCCATAGGGATCATGTGATCTAGCCAGAGGAAATGGTTGTAAATACATCAGTTTCAACCCCTTGATAGCATGTTTTATACTCTCTAAATATGGGTACATGTACCAACCCATAGATACTGGAAACAAAACTGGAGGTATCTTCTTCTGTACCTTGTAGGCTTCAACTATGGTAGATACCTACCTAACAAATTCCATCAAGACAACCCAATCAGTAGGGTATCTTGGCAACATAAGAGGCTATCCCTCAGATCCCTCGATCCTAATATATGAGAAAGTAGCAAATTGGATAAACCATGCTCAATGTCGATAGATAATTTCTTGAGCTTCCATGCTCATCCCTTTAGTTCTATCCTCCTCCATAGTTCTGACCAGATGCATGGAGAATGCATCATTTACCAGTTTATAATCCTGGAGGTATACCTTCCTTTGCAATTGGGGATAATGATCCCATATGTGTGCATCATCAGCCTCACCACTAGCCTTGCCCACTGTTTTCAAAACATCAAATGTTCCTCTATATGCACAAGAGTACACCACATATGAAGTCATGTAAAACAAACATGTCTATCCTCCCAGGCTCCTCATCCCCTCATCCAATGAGTCACTGATGATCTTAGCCCATAGGGGTTTGTTGTTTGCATATAAAACCATCTGGATGATCCCAAACATCCAATTCTTGAAATTTCCAGCATGAAGCCTACCAGTCATCCTGCTCAGTAGAGCAATCATATATTGGTACTCATCATCAAACTCAAACTTGTACAAATGCATTGGTAGCTTGGCTAAGGCAGTATACATACTACTCTTTGATCTCCATTGGTACATCTTCTTCCTTGCATTCTTCTTGTTATTGTTATACTTTGTTTCTAGTTTACGCAAGTCCACATTCACTATCTTTTTCCCAACTAGCAAATTGAAAGTGGCAATAATGCTCTTGATTGAAAAGTTTGTGTATACCCTTCAATGCTTCTCTACTTGCCTGGTTTCTGGGTTGTAATTTCTTGCACATTCCACTACCAATTCCGGAGCATCCATAGCATAGGGAAAACTAGCTGCATGCCACATACCTAAGACAAACACCCCTTCCAGAATGGGATTATCTTTATCATTATCCAATCTTGTCGACCATACAACCAGGTTTGTATCCCCCTGATGTGTATCACCGATAACTCCATATTTTAATTGTACCCCCTCTGGTTGCACAAACATGGGCTTGAGGAACTCTGCCTCAGACCTATTTGTCTTGACATCAGCCATGGATTCTTGATAATTCTCTTCTTTGGATTAGATGAGTGATTATGGGGAAAGATTGTAAATGTGCAAGATCACCCTTTCCGTTCTATTACGTTGAAGGATCCGATCCGTTGACAGGTAGCTGTTGAGGGTTTGACTTCGGAGCTTTGTAATTTCTTGATTTATCACAAGGTGAATGAAAATGACCTTTTAATTTTACCCTTAAACAGATCAATAAGACAAATTAGGGTAAAAATGCGCTATCTTGATTAAATCCGTCGATCATCTGCAGGGAATCCGTAGATGTCGCCAAGTGTTCAATTTGTATTTGTAATTGGTGGGAGTTCATCTACCACTTTAATTGCATTTAATGTTAAAGGGGGATGATCTTCGTAAGATCAAGGATATTCAAAAATATGACCCCACTCGGATAATATGACCCCCTCGTTTACGCGGGATAAGTATGTGCAAAGAACTGGGTGATACAGTCAACCATTTGACTTTGTATATCGGGTCATGGAAATAAGATCAGGGGTATCTAAAATATGACCCCCCTCCATTTTTTAGAAAAAGGTCGTGGTGACATCATCATGTCATCGATGTCATTTAGTTATCTTGTTTTAATGACGTCATCATCATATTGAGAAATATGACAGATATTTGCTATATAACCCTCTTGTGGTTCAGATGGAATGATGATGTCATCATCAAGGTGATTTCTTTCGTTCGTTGGAATTGTATCAAGTCACCATCATATTGACATAGGGTGATATTTGTGAAGAGGGTGATATTTGTAAGATTACTGATATTAGAAAATATGACCCTCCAAATTTGCAAAGTCTTTTGATAGGTAGGTGTCAGCTCTTATTTAAATTTGATGTTTGCGTATCGCACACCTAGCGATTATCAGGGGATGACTCTAAATCCGGGTGATCTTATCAAATATGACTGATATTGGAAATATGATCCCCCACCTGGGTAATATCAGGTTTGACCAAACTTTGACTGATGATTACTTTCTTTCCTTAGACAATTTTGGGGTGATCTAAAAGATAAACCTGCTTAGAATTTTGAATATTTTCCAACCATGAAGTTAATAATGGCAACTGCTAATTTTATCTACTGACCCTATTCAATGGCAAATCTACCCTCCTATAAGGTAACATGCATGATATATTTTACCAAGTCACACAAAGCAGAAAACAAGCAAGCCACAAATAGAAAGAAAAGTTGGGTCCCTGTTTTGTCAAGGCAAAATGGGGTGTGTTGTGTAACCAAACAACATAAGATAGCCTCTTGCTATGCTGTCCTCTCTCTCCTCTAAGGAGACCTTTCTCTTTCCCTCTCCTCTAACTGATTTACCTCTTGCTTAGGACCTAGACGTGCAAGGGCCTCCTCAAGCAATTGACGCAACTGGGCTCTCTCCGACTGACCCTGATACTCAATACTCTAACCCCCACCTTCCTGAGCCCTCTCATGAGGGAAACTAGGAGGAGGGTTACCGCCACCACCTCCCTTGCATCCCCTACCTCTACCTCGACCTCGACCTCTATCCCTAGGCATCTTCCTACACACACATACCTCTAAAGGACAACTTCAAAACAAGGACTACTTAAATAGAAAGAGTTTAATCTATAGAGTTTAAGCACTAGGTTACATAATGGGCTCAATATTAATTAGAGTACCCAGTGTTCAAACCTGGCTCTGATACCAAATGTAATGCCCCGTCATGCAACCCTAGAGAGTTAAGTTTACTAAGAAAGAAAATGTGGAAATATTTTTCTTTTTTTTTTAAACAAGTATTTGCAATAACAACTAATTACATGAATCAATCAACTAACATCTCTAGGGAACATAACTGCATTAAAGAATAATAACATGTATCATTAACAACATAATACATCATAAATGTCCATTAGCAACTTTGTTAGATCATAAAAAGATTACATCCTTTTGTTTACCAAACGTGCATAAGTATAAATAAGATCATAAACATGATTACAAGGCCTCATGACTGGATACATCAATTTACAATAAAAGATATAACCATGCAATTCCATAAGCATAAATCAAATCTTCAAATACAACTGTAGATCTGGAACTAGAAAGAACACATTTGCCACATACATGAACCAAGATACCAAAGAAAACTAATGGATTAAGCTCTTTCACCCGACCATGTGGAACCCTGAGGTCCACCCCTGAGCTAGGAGATAACAATGAGGTCCCCTGACACAAGCAAAGATAGAAGGACTAACTAAAGACAAGAATACCTCAGGTTTCACACATAGACATAACTAAACTCAACAACCAATATCTAGAGGCAAGAGAATAGGGCAAGTTGGAGTGCAGTAAGATGGAGTGTCCTCGCATGGTTCATGGGTTACCCTGACTGTCTCTCTCTCTAGATGCTGGCCCCCATCTATGGTTACCCTGAAAGCCTCTCTCTAGGTGCCAACCCCATAGGTCACACATGCGGCCTACCTTATCTAGATTAATGAGAAGTCTACCCTTTCCAACCCCTTAGTTAATTATTAGGTTTTCTCTTGTTAGCCACTTCCAATGGGTTACCCAGATAGCCACTTTGGGTGCCAGCCCCACATTAGAAGCCACTGCCCTACCTGCACTCAGTTGGCCCAACCCAAACAAGGACAAAACACAAGGATACACATGTAGTACCTCCAACTCAATAACAAGAGGCATGCAAGGTCCAAGTCTTTAATCAATTACCTCTCTCTAGAATACAGAGAGTCAAAAAACATCAACAAGTACACACATAAGAGTCTCAAACAAAGCCTCTAGATAAGTGGCACAACCATAGTACCTAAGAAAATAAAAGACCAAATATTTCTTATCCCGACATTCATAACATACAAGTGAAGGTAAGTCAACAATTTCAAGGTAATTAACATGGATTAATTATTCTATTAAAAAAACATTAAACCAAAAGAATCATTTTACTCACTCTCATACCATTAACTAACTAGAAGGTAATTTAATTTATATCTAATTTTAAAACAATATCCAAAATTACACACTAACTAAGAATAAATATATCTTAAGCTCAATTTCACAATATATTCGAGGACTTAGCAACCTATTTAAATATAATGAAGGATACTATTTATGTTAATTTGGCAATGAATCACTTATGGGTATGCTCTCTCTATATATAAATCATAATTATGTACAATCAACATTCTAAAATAACTTTTCATTCAGAATGCAAATACAAATCATATTTAACTCAATATTTCCAAATACTAATAAATACGAACTATGGCATTCTGACTATAAACATAGTATAAATTCTTGAGACTCCTACTTTACAAATTTGGAAACTGACAATATCAAACCCACTTCTAAAAATGCGAACCTAGTCATTTGCAATTAAAATGGAAACTTGTTATAAAAAGCTATCTACTCTAATCAAATCAGACTCCCTAATTCTATTCTTTTCAGAGGTTCAAATAGATCAGAGATTTGAGAGAGAGAATTCTATAATCTTCTTCACCAAGCCAAACTAAATTGAAAGAAAAGTTTGAGAAATCGCTTAACACAGAGAGAAGACAACAACGAAGTTTCAGAGGCTACAGACAAGGTAGATGGTAATTGCCTAGTAGAGAGAGGCATCAAATGAAGTTTAGCAGAGAATCATAGCAAGGTAGAGATTAGAAGAACGTTTCATTTTATATTTTATGTTTTCCTATTGATCACAACAAAGGCCGTATGACAGTAATAACTATAGGAAAATGTATACAATGGACTTGTCTGTAAATGACAATCCCTTGATGATTATGGTGTGATAGAGGGTTCGACCGCTTCACCCTCAGCGCCTATGCTTCCAATAGAAAACAAGTAAAATAATTGTTTTATACAAGCACGAAGAGTCGATTAGATTCTATACATGTTGTATAGATAGAGATTGTTGAAATTTGTAGAAATACTCTAACAGTTTAGGCAGAGTTTTAGAATAGAACAAAATCTCTAAATAAAATTTTAACAATGGATTAGCTTCTTTAGGAATCAATCTATTATTTTAAAAGAGACACACTCTTCCTATCCTTTGACAGAGCTAAGAAATACATTGGTGAAATTTTCCTTAAAGAGAGGGAGAAAGAATTTGAAAAGAAATAAATGATCAAGTTAAGCATGCGTGCATCGATGAAGAGTTAGACATAGGGTTAGAAATGTTTCTATTTTCTTTTTGAATGATTAACAAAAGTTGAGCGCAAGTATAGACACCGTGTTTCAAGTAAAAGTTTGAAAAAAAGATTCTTAAACTCAAGCTTAGATCTTATAGTGAGTAACTATAGGGTATACAATTGATACATAGTATTTCACTCTAGAAATGATGTGCTCTTCCAAATGGGCAAAAGAGGTTGAAGAAAAGGCTGCCCTCATAATGATGGAGAAAGAGATTACCCAATGGTTGCCACAAATGGCCATCTTCAAAATGATAACTTTAGGTGATAAATAAATGAATTTGTCTCTCACAGAGACATTTTCTAGGAAGGGTATAATAGATAAAGATGACAATGCAGAGAAGGCTCAGAGAGGAGTAGTTCCAGGTGGAGACTAAAATACCCAAATGGATGATTCAAAATGTAAATTACAAGAACCTTCTGGTGACAGAAAGACAACACATGATAAAGGCAAAAACAATTATGGTCTAAGATATTCAGGTAACAGAGAAGAGACCAAAAGAGAGTATCATGCACCGAGCTTCAACTAATTCATAACAACATTGACATACCCGAATTAACCTTGATCCTTCGGAGTAGTATCCTATAGTTCTCCTTATCCCGCTTTCCTCCAAAACTTGTCCCCAAGCTCCTTTCCCCCAAATTTTTCTGTTTTCTTTTCTTCCCCCTCTCTCTGAAATCCTTCCCCCTCAAATAATTCCCCCAAATTGCAAAAATAGACAAAGATGAATAATTTCCCACTTCCCGCATCCATTATTCAGAATCCACTATCTCACTAAAATAGATGTAATACATTTTCTTCCTCCAGAGAGATTCTCAAATCAAAGAATTTATTCACAACAACCACACAACAATAAATTATTAACTAATAAAAGATAATATCTTTCAAGCTAAACAAGATACAGATTTAATAAATCATACAATTCAAACAATAAATATAATATTAATCACTAATGACTATTATCATTATTATTAATTATTAAAGCTATTAATTTAATTCTTAATTAAAATATTTTTCATTATTTTCTAATTTACATTATTAATTAATATTTAAATAAATATCATTATATCAAGACCTATTATTTTTGCTACAATAATCATTAATGCATTTCCAAAATACACATTGGCTAAAACCAAAACTCGACAATAACGCTACATACCACATAACGACTATACCCGAGGTAAGGACCATAGAGTGACATCAAGACCCACGACCACAAACTAAAACAGAGATCGACCTGGGGAACCCCATGTTATCTCCCATCCACATTATCCATTGGTATAAGGGCACACTCAGACCTGCTTAGCCAGGTGGAGTCAATGCCCAATACCCGTAACCTGTGTCAAAACGATAGGTTGTATACAAACATATGCATATATATCAAACACACAGAGTTAGGGAATCACAGCGTAGTAGGTTGCTCAAAATGAGTAATAGTACACCGTCCCTTCTCCAAAGCATGACAATAACATAATCTTTTCTATTTAACAATTAGATAACATTCAATCACATAAAGCATAGTAACATTATTCTGCATAATCAATTAACTATTAACTTAATCATGTCAAAACATAACATAAACTGTAATATCAATAACGTCATCTTAAAACTCATAACACATGTCAAAACTACATCAGTCAAACATAGTCCATCATGAACAAAATAAGCATAAACCAGAAGTTTAACAACCAAATGTCTCAAAACTATTTAAGTGCAATAGAAAAACTATCCACTATCAAAAGCCAACAATGAGGGGCATTACAAAAAAGGTTGTGGAGGTTAAAAATAGATTGGAAGAGTGATTTAAAGTGGGCCCAAAACAAGTAGTGTAATCTTTTTGTAGGTGGTCTTGATAGTTATTTCTTGTCATTCTCTATCTACTTCAATAGTTAAACTTTTTTATACATTCCAAAAAGAAAAGGTGCACCAAATACAAATACTACAAGGTTTAGCCAATTTTAAATTCTTTATACAAAATCTATGGAAAAATTCATTAAAAATTAAGATATGAAAATAACACAAGAAACAAAAAAATGATAATCATGGTTAGCGCATGACCAATACTATGGAATAATAAATAATTTATACATTTTTAGAAGAGGCAAATTAATTATAATATGGATGGTGATTTATTCAATTCTCTTTATTTTTACTTCTTTCTATTTGTATATTTAGCTAAGGAAAAGACTTAATCCATCTAATGTATACCAAAATAATGTAAATGCAAATGGACATGGCCAAGTTGCTGAAGATGTTGTAAATGAAATGGAAGTATAAATAGTAGCATTTTGTATAAAAATGACTTGAAAAATGTGAGAAGGAACCACACCCAACATGCTACTTATGATTAAATGAAATTAGTACATAACATTTTTATGGATAGGCATGGGATGAGTTTGTTTGACGGTGTGTCTCCTAGTGCATTAAATGTCTCGTCCCTTTCTAATTTTTCAAGATAAAATGGATCAAGCCCACCTACCTTTTTGCATATTATGTAACACACATCTTTTTTTTCCTCTCAAATACTTTATATTTAAGAAGAAGTTTAGATTTCTATACCTTATTCTATGTAAATTTCAATTGACATAACCATTGTGCGTCCTTCTAGTGCAAGTGCTAGTATATATAATCTCTATTAATTTTTGTGTGAAAAGAGCTCTGTGTAAACAACTATAGCTCCATTATGTGAGAATATTCCTACTTTTTTTTTTCTATTTGTCTCCTTCATCTAGTATCAAAGCCAAGTAATGGCATCTTCTTCTCACATAAGTCTTACAAATCCCCAAATTCCTCAATTTATTGGCAAGAACTATGACTATTGGTCAATCACAATGAAGGATTTGTTTAGTTATCAATATATATGGGAGCTTGTGGAGAATAGTTTCTTGAACCTACAGATGCAACACCATACAATACATAGAAAAAGGATTCCAAGGCTCTCTTCTACATCTTTTAGGAAATGCATGGAAGTATTTTCCTAAGGGGTACAGTAGAAAAAAATCAATGTAAGCATGGGACATCCTTCAAACTACACATCAAGGAATGGCTAAGGTAAAAACTACAAAGTTGCAAATGCTGAGAAGATATTTTGAAACTATGTCTATGAAGGAATCTGAATCTGTAGATTCAATTTTTACCCACGTTATTAGACTATTTAGTCACATCAAATCTCATGCTAAGACTCTTGAAGACAAGAGAGTAGTAGAAAAGATTTTGAGGAGCATACCCACAAAGTTTGAGTCTATTGTTGTGGATATAGAAGAGATAATAAATTGTTATAGTTTTTTGTAGATGAGTTTCATGCATTTTTGGCTTCTCATGAGCAAAGTATAAGTCATTAATCTATCTCATCTTTGGAGCATGCTTTCAACTCACAATTTTTAGTTAGTCATGGTAGAGGTAGAGGGAGATCTAACTAAAGAGGTAGGGGAAAAAATACATCAAGAGGTGGAAGAACCAGTCCAACAAATTCAAGTGGAAGAGGCAACAACCAAAATCAACATCACAGTCAATCTCATGGTCGAAGGTATGAAAAGTCTAAATAAAAATTATGGTCAAATTATGCATATGAATGTAGAAAAAGGACAATTAATTTTTAGCAAGAAAAGTGAAAACTTTTCTAAATAAAATCAAAATAAGAGTAGTATGTTTTTGCCATGCAATGATGCTTAGGAAGGTCCAAAAGATGTTTGGTTTCTAGATTCAATATGTAGTAATTGAACAAGATAGGAAATTTATAAATTTTCACCAATTTGGACAAGTGATGTAGAGGAAGGACTCAACTTGACACATTCTCAATCATTGACCCAATGCAATTGATGCAAACATGCAATTTTTTCATCCTAGACAACTAGGTCCTGAACCCTAATGGCATTCAAGTAAAGGAAACCAAAATGGGGCATGATAACATTCATTTATGTACTCCTCCTACATTGAAATTGATGACTCTCAATCATTCATGACACAAACCCTTGCTGTCACAATCTCTCTCACACATCTGATGACCTATGTCACCAGGTGCATATAGAAATACATTCAACAAGGAAAGAAATAACATAATACCAACTATACCCTGACCTATACAGACCCCTAACAACACCACACAGTGATTCCCAAATCCAACATCATCAAACTATGCATAGAATTACTAAAACAATTGAGCAAATTAAGGTTTTAGGACCGTCCCCTATAGATCTGCATACACAGTCTTGAATAATTTTTTCACACGTTCAAATTAAACCCCATCCTTTTGTAGAGATGTGGATGGAATCAAGATAGAGGTTTCCACCAAGTTTCATCAATTTTGAATGGTGGAAACCTTGTCCATGGAATTATTTTGCTTGCTAGAAACCCTAGGTAGGGTTTTAGACAATTTTCACAAAAATAGTGATAACTTTCACAAAACCTAATGAAATTTTATCAAACTAAAAGCATTAGAAAGGTGACATCATCCTTCAACTTTTCCAGTCACTTTTTGGACTGTACCAACCATACTAGTCAGTATAATGCAAAGTATAGTCTGATTTCATAGAAAAAATGCACAAGAAACATGCAAAATGAAAGATTTTCATTCAAACTTGTCTTCCACCACCTTGGAGCATGTGCAATTTCCATTTACAATGAATTCCCATCAATTTACAACTTCCAAAACTGACCGTTAACTTCCCCTAACCACAAATGCAAGTTTATGTCCCAGTTTTGTACTTTTTGTACTAAAATGACACTTTTTACAATATTTTGCCCCTAATCATCAAAATTGGTCTTGAATAACCCTAAATGGTCTCACATGACCTTATTTTACTCAAAACAACCTAAATCAACCCCAAAACTAAACAACCTATGCACCCAATAGGATGCTCCTGCATCAACAAGTCAGTAAAATCATGTTACTTTGGGAAATGATAATAGAGTGTCAGTCATGGGAAAGGTAATGTCAATATTCTAACTAAGAAGGGGGAGAAAAAGATTATTTTAGATGTTTACTTTGTTCTTAGTTTAAATCATAACTTAATGAGTATTGGAAATCTTGTTTAGAAGGGGTGTAGAGTGTTTTTCAAAAACAAAGAATGAATGTGTGATTTTGGACCAATTTCCAAGAAATCAACTTATAGAAAAAGTTTAAATGACCAACAATAGAATGTTTCCATTGAGGTTGAAACTAGATTTGACAGTTGAATTTCCTCAAGTAGTCTCACCTTCATCCCAATAAGATATCACTTAGACAATACCTCATCAAGTGCAAAGTTTTTTAGAATTTTCACAGAAAAATCCCACTTAAGTTTTTGATGAAGCAATACCACAGGAAGCATTTCAATTAGAAATGAAAGATGAGAATTGGCTTTGGCACTTATGATTTGGACACTTGAATTTTGGAGGTCTAAATTTTCTACACAGGAAAAATATGGTATGAGATTTACCACTGATAGAAAAACTAGATAGAATATGCGAAGGGCACATTTTAGGAAAGTAACATAGAGTCATTCCCAACTAACAAGTTAGTTAGAGAAAAGGAACCATTAAATATTGTTTACTCTAATTTGTGTGTACCAATCTAGACACCTTTAGTTACTGGATGTTTTTAATTTTTGACATTCATTGATGACTGCACCAGAAAAACACAAGTGTATTTCCTAAAACATATGAATGATGTTTTCAAGATTTTTCAACAATTAATAGATCTAACTGAGAAGCAAAGTGGACATTATATCAATTTTCTGAGAACAAATAGAGGTGGAGAATATATCTCAAATTTTTTACTAAATTTTTGCAAGGATCATGGAATTCACAAGCAATTTACTACTAGGTACACACCTCAGCAGAATGGTGTGTCAGAGAGAAATAATAGAACAACCATGGACATGACTAGGAGTATGTTGAAGGTTAAACATTTTCCAAATGATTATTAGGAAGAGGTTGTAGCATGTGTGTTAGGACTAAGGTGCCATCAACCTTGTGAATCCTATGTAATTAATTACTCCTAATATTGTTTGTAAATCACCCATAAGGGATGAAAGGTTTCACTAGCAGCGATCTTGTTTTAGCCACCTGTTTATATACAGACTCCATCGCTAATTCGTCTGCGACGGGGGGTCACAGGGGGGGTTCCTCATATTTGAAGATAATACAACTTGGAGCCTCTTTTCTTGGTCAATTTTTTTACCTGAAAGGGTTTTCTCCATGTTACATACTGTGTTATGTGTTCAATTTTTAATGCATGTTATTTTTGTGTAGTGGGTTTTATTTCTTTTGCAATCTCCATTTATTCTACATTGTTTAGAGAACATAAATAAGGTTTGAATTAGATTTCCATTGTGTGGTTTGCACCTTCATTTCTAACATTTGGTATCAGAGCTTGGCTAGTTTTGATTCTTTGGTGGTAGTGTGAAGGTTTTTTACCTATAGTGGGAGATTTGGTTGTTTGTTTACAGTTCTTGTTTAGATATCATGGCTTCATCCAATGTTGCTTTTACCTCTCAGTTGGACATTGAAAAGTTCAATGGCATGGGGTATGAATTGTGGAAACTCAAAATGGAGGATTTGCTAGAGGAAAGAAACTAGCGGTTGGCTATTACAAAAGAGAAGAAACCTGATGATTTTGCCCCTGATGAGTGGGAAAGACTAGATAAAAGGGTATGAGGTACAATCTAGTTGTCTTGTTTATTTTGTTCTATTGAATGTTGAGATTGATAAGTCTTTACAGAGCTTGTGGAAGCATCTAGGTGAAATCTACCAAGCCAATGGTATGGTAAATAAGATTTATTTAAAGCATAAGTTATTTTCCATGAAAATGAAAGAAGGTGAATTGGTTGCAGAGCATTTGAATTCGTTTAATTTGTTATTGAGTCAACTAGCATCTATAGATGTTGAGGTGAATGAGGAAGATAAATGTATATTCCTTCTCTGTTCTTTGCTTGAGTCATGAAAGAATGTTATTTTGGCCATCATTACTAACCTGACAAATCCAAAGTTGGATGCTCTTGTTTTAGTTCTACTATCATATGAATTGAGGAAGAAAAGTTTAGATAGTTTAGGGGATGCTCTTAGTGTCAGGGGAAGGTCTATGGAAAGAGGATAAAAAGGAGATCAAAAGCAGTCTAAAGACAAGTCTAAGGGTCATTCTAAGACTCTTGGAAAGAAGAAAAGAGTCAAGTGTTGGAACTGTGGAAATAGAGGACATGTGAAAAAGGAATGTAGAAACCTGAAGAAACAATGGGATTCCGCTAAATTGATAAGTCTTCAAATGCAGATGATCATGTTTTATTTTCTGCATGTAATGTTGTTTCTCATGATCATTGGTTGGTTTACTCAAGATGCTCATACCACATGACCGCACATAAAAAATGGTTTTCCACATATGAAGAGTATGCTAGAGGAAATGTGTACCTAGGGGAAAACTCTACATATCCTATTGTTGGACGGGAGAAGGTAATGTTGTGTTTCTGTTGTTCTCAAAATCAGCTACGCTCGTTTTTGTAGACAACCCCACGAAACTTGTCTGTTTCGTGAATCTACATTCTAAGATCGCAAATCGAGACAAGATTCCCTTAGTCTCGTGCGAAGTCATTTCACATTCTAAATTCATCTGCGACATTCCCTTGAACTGATTTCTCGATATCCGCGAGGATCGTTTAAGTCGTAAACTGGTTAAAAGGTCAATTATTGTTATTTTTTAGGTGTTGGCCAAATTTTTGTTTTATCATGTAAGGGCGGCCCAATCACCCGCTATTACATGTTGCATTTTTGTTTGATATGTAATGGCGGCCCAATCACCTGCCGTTACATATAAGTGTTAATCCTCCCTGCCGAAACGGCCGAAACACCCGCTCCGACAAGATCTCCAGATCTTTCAACTGAAGTGACATTAATGATCACTCGTGCCAGGTCTTAATGGTTCAAATTTGATCTTTTAAATATGATGTTTAACTCATTGTCTCTCATCATTTTCTCTATTCAAAACCTTCCCAGTTGATTATCGATTCCTCCCTCGAACCGTTGATCACGCCAACAGTTGGACTCAAACGAATCTCAAGTGGCTATCTTCGCGTATAGGGTTTTTTCCTTCCTAAACAGGTGAGTTCGTTAAAAATCTTTCTAGGGTTTCTCTAAATGATTATCAGTAGTCTTGTTGTTTCAAATTTATCACTTATTTTATTGCATTTCTATTTTGGTCATTTTTGATTCAGTCTTTTGTGTGTCGAGTCTTAGATTTTCTGTGGTTTATTCGTGCCCAAGGTTTTAGGATTAATGAGTGAAGTCTTTAGCCCAAACACAGACCAAGTTCTAGTCAGTAAAAATGCCGACGAAGCATCTGATGAAGTTTTTAGTGTTCGGCGGCAAAATCACCCGCCCTTACACAGAAGACTTGTTCATACCATATGTAGTGGCAGCTTTTATCGCCGACCAAACACTACAAAAACTGGTGTCTCACATGCGGTGTCAGTGGGAACCGCCGCTCAAGTGTTCAACCTCAAGTTTTCATTCAAATGCAATGGCGGCGTTTTCACCTGCCCCTACACCAAAACTCATTTTTACTTCCCTGCCGGAGCGGCCAAAACACTCGCCTGAGCAGTTGAGATTTTCAACTTGTCGCTTGCGATAGCGGTAATTTTGACCGCTCGAACATGTTCACCAAAAAACTTCGAAAATACATGCAGCAGCAGTGTTTTTCACCGCCTTTACACATGAAGTCTCTCCCAACTTGCAAGGGCGGCCAAATCACCCGCCCAAGCACATTTTCTTGATTTTTCCCTAAACATTGGAAAATTCATTTTTCAAAACCAAAAGCCCGCTTTCGCCTCCACCTTGATTTGCGCACTCAAGCCCTTTAAACGCATGCTTTCCCGTCCATGATCGCCAAAATGCAGTTGACCCAGTTTATCCAATTTTTCCCCTAACTGCGAGATCATGGCCTTTTGCAGTTCTTAATCAGCGTTCGTGGTGGTGTTCAAATTCACAGTTCTCTCCAGAACTCATGTCAGAATCATCTCCGTCAAAGTCCAGAGCCATGAAGTACAAGTACCAGGGTGTCTTTCCGGTAACGGCAGTGCAGTCGAACGTTGATGAAATCAGAGACATGGAAATTGGGCACGTAGACATGGCCGAGTTCATAGATAGAACTAAACAAGCAAATCCCTCCAAGCATATGCAGAAAATCATTGACAACAGTATTCATTTGGTCGCATCATTTCCGGTCAGTGCACATAATCTTGAATTTGTTCTACAAGTGGCTAGCCACTACAATAGAGACACTAGAGCTGTGACGGACTCACAGGGAAGTGTTATCATGAGATTGGATGCAGAATTCATGGATAAAATCTTCGTGTGTCCACCAATTGAAAATGTCAGGCAGATTGATTTTGCTCAGGGTCAACAAGACTATGACAATGACTTGGAATTTGCTAGAAGGCACATAAACAGCAAATGGTTGAAGATTCCTAGGGCAACTTTGACCAGATGGCCAAAAGATCTTCACATGAGTGATTTTGTGGAGGAAGTGTGTGATTTGATTACTCTCTTGAGTCGCATCAGAGGACTCCCTTCTGCTTCCAAATTCCAGGACTGGATGTACACCTACATCAAGATGATTCTACAAGGTAACCACAAGATATTCTGGGGTGAACAGATCAGAAATGCTTTGCACGAGCAATTGGTAAGGGTCAATACTAACTTCAAATTTTACATGACCTCTTACCTTGTCTACGCTGCTGCAAGCATGAGGAACTTTCCAGGTTTAACCCAAGTAGGGGATAGGAGATTGGTCCCAGTGTATGAATACTACCCCCAAATCACTTTGAAGGGGTCAATTCATCATTTCAGAAGAGTCAATGATGCATTCTTCTCAGTTTTCATGTGCTTATGGGATGGTGAACTGGTTCAAAAAAGAGTTTCTGATGAAGCATGGCAGGTTGTAAATTCTTTTGGTTGTTTATTCTTACAATTTCCCACCTTCACATATCTTCAGGTAGGATATTATCCTAGTTACCCTTACATGCTGCCATGGTATCCCACCGATCGCATTGTTCTTATGGAGCTTTGCAGACAACTGATTGTGGTACACAACAAACAGATGGAGCTTAAGAAGTCAGGGATAAAGTTTCCCATTGAAATTGGGAGGTATTTAGTTTAGTCTGCCAACAAAGCAAAGATAATTGACTCCGAGTTGCAGTTGGTCACCATGAAGACCTACAAGAAAAGAAATCATTTTGACTTCAGAAGGGTTCAAGATAAAATCAAGAGGAAGTCAAATTTTCATGAGCCAATGGTCGAAGACATATGGGCAGATCTCAAGACTCAAAATGAGGTCAGAAAACTAGATTTCTGCAGGCTTCATCTGAGCCAAATTGAAGAACTAGGACTAGCTGATATTCCAGATGGAATGGAGGATGATGGGGATGTCCTAGATCACAAATATGAGGTAGAGAATGTTGAGGCTTCACCTCTCCCAGAGGTGAAATGGTCAATCAAGGAGGAGACATCTATTAGAAAAAGATTCCAACTAATACTGGCAAACACCAATCTGTGGTTGGAAAGTAAGGGAATTAAGTTGAAAGAGTTCCTGACAGGGTCCGAAGAGGGAACACAGGAGCAAACATGTAAGAAGGTGGAAAACCAGACTAAGAATAGGAGTGACACCCCTTCCTCCTCCAAGGTACATAAACCAAAGATCAAATTTGTATCCAAGGGAGGAAAGAAGAAGGAAACCACAGAGGCTTTTGATGCCACTAAGTCAGATGTTGAAGACACCAATGATGATCAGATGGAAATTGAAGATGTTGAGACTGAAGAACAAAATGTTCAAAGGTCTAAGACAAAGGCATCTGATGAAGTTGAACAAGGTGAAGATGAAGATATAGAGGTAGAGCGACTTGATGGTTCCCCTCAGACTCCTGTGAAAGACCTTCCTTCCAAGACACAAGTTCTTACACCTACTCCTCATGTTCCATTTTCTGATGGTTTGCCAGCAATTTCAAATGATCCTCTTTCTCCTATTTTTGTTGTTTCTTCAGACAATACTCCTCCGTCCATGAAAACTAGCTTTGGAACTATTTTTGATTGTTCTGGTTCCATTCCAAGCTTATCTTCCCCATCTTTTGATATTGGGGAACAGACTGTCTTAGAGAACCTTCTGGATGCTTCACAAAAGGTTGTTGACACGGGTGTTGTGTTTACCAACACAAGTCCAATTGTCACTATCACTGGCACGAATATAGATATAGCTAAGCAAGTAGTGAATCCCCCTCCAGCTGTTGATGCATCTATACTTCCTCCATGGCTATCTACCTATACTCCAAAGAGGAAGAAGCAAGCCACCTCACCTGATGAGATTGACATTGAAAAGCTGTTGCCCGTGAAAGCAAAAAACCTAAAGAAGAGGCCTAAGACTATTTCTAGGCTGGTCACTGAAAAGGGAATCAGATATGCCGAAATTGCCAAACCTCCTGAAGATGCCACGATTGATACTTTTGACATGAGCAGTTATGTCATCTCAAGGGTGGAACTTGGTAAAGTGACTCATGAGGGTGTCAAAGCAGATTTCTAGACCACTTCCAATACCCTACTTGAAAAGTATGATGAAGCCAAGAGGGAGAAGGAGCAATACAAAGCAAAAGCAGAACAATTGGCTGCTATCCTTCAGAAAATAGTGAAGTCATCAGAAATAGTAGAACCAATCGCAGTGACAGTGGAAGATCCCCTAATACAGAAGGTTGAAAAAGCCCAAGCCAGAGGCAAGATAGTGGGGGATGTAGTGGAGCGGTTGTTGGCTCAAGGACGAGTTCTGTTGAAAATCGCTGTGGAAAGAAAGGAGAAAATGGACAAAGCTAAAGCGGAGCTGGACAATTTGGTAGATCTACTTTCACAAGAGCTACAAGATCAAGAAGAGAGCCTAGAAGAGTGGATAGATATGAAGAAGATCAAGATAAAGAATCTGATCACCATTGGGGTCGTCACCAACAAGGAATCATACCTCAAGACCAAAGAGACTCTAGCTCATCGTATTTTCATAATAAAGAGTCTACTTGAAGATCTGTGTCAAGCTCGAGAAGCCAGCGAAGACAGTGATGTCACACTCATACATCGGCTAGAAGAACTTCCTTGCACCTTGACAAGGGAAGATCATAGTTTCCTCACATCACAAGAAATGATAAGTTCTTTTGAAGAAATGGTACAAAAGAAATTTGAAGAGGAAGCTCCCTCAATGCTCTCAATGGACAACTTGTATGATCAACATTCGACTCTGGAGAATCTAAAGGATAATTTAGACAAGCATGAAAAGGTAGTAAAGGCGGTGAAAGATTCAATTCTCTGAGCTCACACCATCTCTGAAAGCACAGCAAAACCAGATGCATGCGAGATGTCAGTTGTTCAAACCATGTATCAGAATTTCCTGAGGAAAAAAGATGGAGGAAACTAGTGCCTTAGCTTGTTTTTCTTAGATATTATGTAAATGGAATTTTGTTTTGGACATCTACACATGTAATTTTCCAAAATGTAATTACATGTGAAATAAGAGAAGTCATAAATCAAATAGGACTCTCTTGTTGAATAAGTCAAAGTAGTTGTAGATTTCCTAGTTTTTCTCAAGGTCTTTCCCTATAAATAAAGGGGTCCTCTTTTGTATATATTATCTTTTTTCTATTGCAAGAAAACTCTGGCGAATTGAGAAGCAAATCAAGACTTTGTGCTTTTTGTGAAAATCAATATTCAAATACTTATCAATACAAGAAAGCAAGTTCAATTCCAATCTTTGTCTTGGGATTATTTGTGTTGTGATAGTTTGCTCTTACGTCTTGCTATCATAATCTTATTTGATAATAATTGAAGTGTGGAGTTTGTTTCAAGTGATTGAAGAGCGCTCTTAATTTGATTCGGAAAAACTTTTTGTTATCAAATCAGTTGTGGGTTATAGGTTCATGTTTGTGAGAATACAACAGTTTGGAGACTTTGTGCTGCAAGTTGTTATATTCAATTTACTTTTACCTCTTGAAGAGGAGTGAAGACTTTGGGCTACATTCTACTTCAAATAGTTCCGTTTACAAGTAGTAAGTGAGGTAACAAAAAACTTTGTGTTTTTGTGATTTTGTGATAATTTACAAGTCTTATATCAAGAGTTTGAAATATAAACGTCTATTCTGAAAAAAGAGAATGAGATGAGATGGAACCACCACAAACATAGTTTTTAGTGTACATAAATTTGATAAGTTGTTTAATTTGCAAAAGTTAAGTAATTAGAGGGAACTTCCCCTTGCTGAGAGGAGAGACTTTGTCTCATCATAGCTGTGGCTGATATACCCATTTTGCCGTTAGCGAGTTAACGACAAAATATTCACCCAACAATTTTTTGGCGACTCCACTGGGGAAGGAACGTGCAACTTGAAGCCTCACGCTCCGAGTTGAAGCATTTTCAGTTCTTTTCCATTTTCTTGCAAAATTGTGTTTAGCATAATACAGTCTGGCAAATTCTTGGTACACCAGAAGTAAGAGGGCTTAGGGTATTATTGATCTTGCATTTGAATTGATGCAGTAGAATAATTTTGGATTCTTAACTCCATGACCTCGTCTTCAGCACACCAGGAGTTTCCCCCCTACAAACACCAGGTCTTCAATACCAGGTGAAGTTTCTATTGCTAGTGCTAACAGAGTTTTGGCTGTTCATACACCACCAAGGTTTGTTATACCACCTTTCAATTAGTGCATCATGGCAGCCCAAGGCACTTGGGGTAATACCTTTGGTCCTCTAAATTTGACCCCACCATTGCATGGACTACCTCGTAGTTCAAGAAAGAATTTCCCCAAATTCTATGGTGACGGGAAAGTTCATCCTGATGAGCACATCACGGCTTTCTGTATAGCCTATGGTGTGATAGGTGTCGAGCACGAAGATGTGGCTGTACGACTCTTTGTAGAAATACTACAAGGCGCTACTGCAGACTGGTTTTACCACCTTCAAGCTCAGACCATAACGAGCTAGGCTACTCTCAAAACCAAGTTCGAAGCCAGGTTCAAACTTGCGGAAGATGCTCATGCGTTATTGGCACAGCTGACACAGATGAAAAAGGAACCTCATGAACCAATGCGAGATTTCATCGCTAAGTTCAACAAACTGAGAAACAGGATTCCCACCACCGCTGAGCCCATAGCGGAGAACCGTAAATGTTTCTTTATCAATACGCAACTTCCGGAGGTGAGTTTCCTATTGAGGTGAGCTGCTCCTACTGATCTTGCTGCGGCTTAGATTCTGGCAACTGAAGTAGAAGATGATCTTATCCTTGCGGGTAAGATAAGAAGGGATACTAATAGAAATAAAAACTCCTCTTCTACTGAGAACGCTTCTACAAGCACCACTGATCCCATGGTGCAAAAGCTAGCAAATGAATTGCTAGCTCTGAAGAGACAAATGTCCCAAGGTATATCTGCGCCTCCTTCTTACCGAGATATACCAAGGAGGATATTTCCAAATAATTCATATCAAGGCAATGCTGCTAGGAATCAAGGACAACACAACCGTCTTCCGCCTACACAGGGGAAGCTTTCCATCGAAGCAGCGCCGGTCAACTTTGCTGTTGGCTACTATGAAGCCGAAAATGAACTTTCTTTCCAACCTGAGTTGGATTATGAAAATGGTGCTAATCTCTTCACAGAAGGAGAAGAAGAGTTAGCTGGTGATTCTACCATCAGCTTTCTGAACTATCAAGACGAAGCTAAAAAAAGAGAAGTGTGTGAAGGAGCATATGCTGTTTTCACTAGGTCTCAAAATCAGTTAGCTCTTCAAGCTGATAAAGGGAAGGCAAGAGAAGAATCTCAACCCACGATTTCAATCGCTAAATGGGGGACTCCGCTACCTTTCCAATCAAAAGATCCAGTGGTCAATAAACAAGTAAGTTCCTCAAATGAATTTGTACCTTCCACTTCTACTCCTCAGACTAGTGCTATCTCTACTAGAAATCAAAATGATGGTTTTTCTTCCTCCGTATCTAATTCTTTTTAGCAATTTGATATAATAGACCATGCTAGGAGAACTAAGATACAAATGTCTGAAGTTGAATATTTACAGACTAATCTTGAACAATTTGATAGATTAGCCAAATATGTCAAAAATAAGGCCGTCCCTGCAGGACAAGAGTTTCCCAAAGCTACTCATGACTCCTCCAAAAGTAAACCTACCCAAAACAATCTTGTTACTACTCCCCCTGAAGCCTTTGGAAAAATTGAACCTTTCTATGTTTCCCTATTAGTAAATGGTCATAAATTGAGCAATTGCGTAATAGATTCTGGAGCATCAGACAATGTTATGCCTGCTAAAGTAGCAGATGTCCTTGGCCTCACCTTAACCAAAACTTTTGGGAGGTGTTTCTCTATGGAGAATAAGCAAGTTCCACTTTTGGGTCAAATCAAAGACGCCCAATTTGCATTTGCAGCTTTTCCAGATAAGAGAATCAAGATGACAGTCTTGGTGGCTGATGTTCCAGCTTCATACGGCATTCTTCTTGGACGTAATTTCTGCAAGGATGTGGGTGGAGAGTTGAACATGGATTTGTCCGAAGCTAGGATACCTGTTAAAGGTGTCATGCAGAAGCTGCTTCCTGAGAAGGAGGTAAAATACATTGTTACTCAAACATCAAACCCCAAAGCTCAAATTTTGTTTGAGTCCTCGGGAATGGGTAACTATTTTCTGTCTACTGAAGATTGTTCCAATTCATTAGATGAGAGTACATTGGGTGATAGCTCTGATATGTCAGATGGAGACTTAGAAGAGTTTTCAGATGAAAGTTTAGGTGAGGGTATAGCAATACCAGATTCTTCCCTCACTAACGAAGAGGAATCTTTTGACCAAAGAAAGTCCAAGAAATCAAATTCTGATGGAGTCTAGATTTTAGAATTTGATGGCAGTTGTTCTTCTACCAGTTCTAGAGCTGGAGTGGTCTTGATATCGCCACAAGGTGATATTTTACCTTTTTCATATAAGTTACAATTTGACAATACCAATAACACCGCCGAATACGAGTCCTTGTTGCTCGGATTGGAAGCGGCGCGTGCTAGAGGTGTTAAAATCCTTCATGCTCAAGGGGATGCCGAATTGGTGGTTTGTCAAGTAAGAAATTTGTACCAAACTAAAAATGAAAGATTGAGACACTATCGCAATCACGTATGGGATTGCATTGAAGATTTCGATGCTTTCAATATTTCAGCAGTGCCAAGAGAGTTCAATGACCGTGCAGATTCATTGGCTGTTTCCACCACTCTCATTGTACCTCACAAGGATTTCAAAGGAAACAAGTACACTATTGAGCTGGTCTTCTAACCAAGTGTACCTGATAACGCTGACCATTGGCAAGTGTTCAATGGTGATAATCAAATCATTGCTTTCCTAGAAAAGATGGATAGTTTTGATGAACTTTACTTTGAAGGAAGTGAATCTCCACCACGGGAATATGTTTCTGAGGTAGATTCACAAACTGGTGAAGAATTTCTACAATTAAAAGGAAATAAAATCCCAAAAGGTTTGGTTTCCCTTGAGAAACTCTGATAAACATGACAGGTATATCAAGTAGCGGCAACAACAACAGGATTCAAGTTCCTCTATGGAATTTGAGCAAGTCAATTTGGGTTCGGAAGCAGATCCTAAGATGGTCAACATTGGAAAATGTTGCACTGCTAATGAAAGATTCAAATTCATTACCCTCCTCTGCCATTACATTGATGTTTTGGCTTACTCCTATGATGACCTGAAGTCTTTCAGGCCTAAGGAGGTTCGACACGAAATTCCCCTCAAGGCTGGATCATTGCCTCACAAACAGAAGCAGAGGCAATACAATCCAAAGATATCAGGTACAATTCTTTCTGAAATTTAGAAGATGCTAAATGCAAGGATAATTTTTCCAAGTCATCATTCCACATGGATTGCAAACATAGTACCTGTAAGGAAGAAGAATGGAGAAATCCGTATCTGTGTTGATTTCAGGAATCTCAACCAGTCTTCCTTGAAAGATAACTACCCTTTGCCCATCATGGACCAAGTATTAGAAACAGTGACAGGTTCAGAAATGCTATCTATGTTAGATGGTTTTTCGGGGTATAACCAAGTGGAGGTAAATGAAGCTGATCAGTTCAAAACTACCTTCACCACATCATGGGGCACATTTGCACATCGCAGAATGCCTTTTGGTTTGATCAATGCTAGCGCAACATTTTAGAGAGCGATGGATCTTGCTTTCAGAGATGAGATGGGTAAGTTCATCGTGGTATATCTTGATGACTTGACTGTTTTCTCCAAAAACTGTCATGATCATGCGCATCATTTGCGACAAGTGCTGGAGCGCTGTCGGCAAAATGGTATTTCCCTCAATCCCAAGAAGTCAATTTTTGGGGTGATGGAAGGCAAGCTTCTCAGACACATTGTATCCTGGGAAGGTACTAAGATTGACCCGGAGAGAGTTAAATCTATTCAAAGTCTCACTCTGCCAGCAAGTAAGACTGCTGTTCACTCTTTCTTTGGAAAGGTGAATTTTCTACGAAGGTTCATTCCTGAGTTTGTAGAAAAAACCCATCACATTGTTAATATGATGAAGGGTAAGGGCACTTTCTATTGGACTACGGAAGGTAAGGAAGCGTTCGAGGATATCAAGAGAGCTATTGCTCATGCTCCAGTTCTTGTTTGTCCTGACTACACTAAGGATTTCGTAGTCTATAGCTACGCTTCAGAACACACACTTTCAGCTATTCTGGTTCAACAGAATGAAGAAGGCGTTGAATTCCCCATATCATTTATGAGTTGTCCTCTCAAAGCTCATGAATTGAAGTATTCGAATATGGAGAAGCATGCCTATGCCGTAGTCAAAGCGGTTAAGCATTTCAAGTTCTATATTCTAAACTCACACACTGTTGTCATGGTTCCTGATACAATAGTCAAATCCATCCTAACTCAACAGGAGTTCGGAACAAAGAGAGGTAATTGGATCACTAAGATCCAAGAATTTGATCTGGATATCAAGCCTACCAAGCTTGTGCATGGTAAAGGTTTGTGTCAACTGATCGCAGATAATGTTCCAAAAGAGACAGGGGACGAAGAAGAAGAAGTTATGGACACGCCAACTATTCTTTTTGTTACTACAACTGACGAGTGGTATTCTAATATTGCTCATTTCCTTACCTATGGTGAGTGCCCTTCTCACTTGTCTTATAAAGAAAAAAGAACTGTCAAGTTAAAAGCTGCTAACTACATCCATTGGGACAATGGTTTGTACAAGAGAAGTCTTGAAGGTGTATTTCTCCGTTGCGTGTATAAAGCGCAACAAAGTAGACTTTTGGAGTCTTTCCACAATTTGGCTTGTGGAGGACATTTTTCAGCACCTGTAACGGCTCACAAGATTCTGCGAGCTCGATACTATTGGCCCACACTATTCCAAGATGCGTACAATTGGGTACGCAAGTGTGAGTTATGCCAACAGTTTATTGGGAAACAAAAATTGGCAGCCTTACCTCTAAAACCAGTGGTGATTGAGGAGCCTTTTTAGCAATGGGGTATTGACTTCATTGGCGCAGTGAATCCATCATCAAGTGCAGGACATAACTATGTTCTCACTGCAATAGACTATCTTACCAAATGGGTGGAAGCTATTCCAGTCAAGCATGCTACTTCAGAGGTGGTGTGCAGTTTTCTTAAGGAGAACATTATTTCCAGGTTTGGAGTTCCAAACAAGATTGTAGCGGACAATGCTACCTGTTTTTCCTCTCAAGAGATTACTGAGTTTTGCTACGAGCATGGGATCATTCTTTCCCATTCTTCAAACTATTATCCACAAGGGAATGGTCAGGCAGAATCAAGCAATAAGAATCTGGTCACTATCATTAGGAAACTGGTAGATGAGAATCAGAGAACTTGGCATAAGGCATTGTTTGATGCTTTATGGGCAGATAGAATTACCCCCAAAAGGGCAATAGGCATGTCACCATTTCGGCTTCTATATGGTTTGAATGTAGAGATACTGATTACCTTGGAATTACCAGCATTGAAGTTGGTAAAGGCATTGGAAGATAGAACTTTTGATAGTTCTATTGATAAAAGGATCATGTATTGGACTGAACTTGAGGAGTAGCACACTATGGTGGTGGACCATATTGCTGAGCACCAAAATCAAGTAAAGAAACTCTTCAACAAGAAGACAAAGGCTCATGAGTTTCAGGTTGGAGAACAAGTCTTGTTGTGGGACAAGAGGAGAGAACCAAAAGGGATGCATGGGAAATTTGATTCCTTGTGGAGAGGTCCATTCACCATTCATCAGTTCTATGATGAAAACAGTTTCTTGCTGGAGTATCAGGATGGGACACCATTCTCGATGCCTCACAGTGGACAACATCTGAAGCACTTCAATCCTTGAAGTTTCAGATAAGTTAAAAATTGTACATTTGTATAGTTTTGTGTTTTTATTTGTGTTTTCATTTAGTCTTTTGTGTCTTTTTCTTTTTAGCTTGACTCTATAGCCCAATGGCATGGATGAAGGCACTTAGAGGCTGGATTCTACTCCCCTCAATCATTTCAAAGTTTGATTGAAGGAAGTTCCCCAGTTAGAGCTAGCTGTTGTTCTCAAAATCAGCTACGCTCGTTTTTGTAGACAACCCCACGAAACTTGTCCGTTTCGTGAATCTACACTCTAAGATCAGAAATCGAGACAAGATTCCCTTAGTCTTGTGTGAAGTCATTTGACATTCTAAATTCATCTGTGACATTCCCTTGAACTGATTTCTCGATATCCGCGAGGATCGTTTAAGTCATAAACTGGTTAAAAGGTCAATTTTTGTTATTTTTTAGGTGTTGGCCAAATTTTTGTTTTATCATGTAAGGGCGGCCCAATCACCCGCTATGACATGTTGCATTTTTGTTTGATATGTAATGGTGGCCCAATCACCCGCTGTTACATATAAGTGTTAATCCTCCCTGCCGAAATGGCCGAAACACCCACTCCGACAAGATCTCCAGATCTTTCAACTGAAGTGACATTAATGATCGCCCGTGCCAGGTCTTAATGGTTTGACTTTGATCTTTTAAATATGATGTTTAACTCATTGTCTCTCATCATTTTCTCTATTCAAAACCTTCCCAGTTGATTATTGATTCCTCCCTCGAACCGTTGATCACACCAACAGTTGGACTCAAACGAATCTCAAGTGGCTATCTTCGCGTATAGGGTTTTTTCCTTCCTAAACAGGTGAGTTCATTAAAAATCTTTCTAGGGTTTCTCTAAATGATTATCAGTAGTCTTGTTGTTTCAAATTTATCACTTATTTTATTGCGTTTCTATTTTGGTCATTTTTGATTCGGTCTTTTGTGTGTCGAGTCTTAGATTTTCTGTGGTTTATTCGTGCCCTAGGTTTTAGGATTAATGAGTGAAGTCTTTACCCCAAACATAGACCAAGTTCTAGTTGGTAAAAACGCCAATGAAGCATTTGATGAAGTTTTTAGTGTTCGGGCGGCAAAATCACTCTCCCTTACACAGAAGACTTGTTCATACCATATGTAGTGGCGGCTTTTATCACCGACCAAACACTACAAAAATCGGTGTCTCATATGCGGTGTCAGTGGGAACCGCCGCTCAAGTGTTCAACCTCAAGTTTTCATTCAAACGCAATGGCGGCGTTTTCACCCGCCCCTACACCAAAACTCATTTTTACTTCCCTGCCGAAGCGGCCAAAACACCCACCCAAGCATTTGCTAGTGGTGAAACCCAAAATATGCAAGGTCAGCCAAATCACCCGCCCGAGCAATTGAGATTTTCAACTTGTCACTTGCGATAGCGGTAATTTTGACTGCTCAAACATGTTCACCAAAAAACTTCCAAAATACATGCAGCAGCAGTGTTTTTCACGACCTTTACACATGAAGTCTCTCCCAACTTGCAAGGGCGGCCAAATCACTCGCCCAAGCACATTTTCTTGATTTTTCCCTAAACACTGGAAAATTCATTTTTCAAAACCAAAAGCCCGCTTTCACCTTCGCCTTGATTTGCGCACTCAAGCCCTTTAAACGCATGCTTTCCCGTCCATGATTGCCAAAATGCAGTTGACCCAGTTTATCCAATTTTTCCCCTAACTGCGAGATCATGGCCTTTTGTAGTTCTTAATCAGCGTTCGTGGTGGTGTTCAAATTCACAGTTCTCTCTAGAACTCATGTCAGAATCATCTCCGTCAAAGTCTAGAGCCATGAAGTACAAGTACCAGGGTGTCTTTCCGGTAACGGCAGTGCAGTCGAACATTGATGAAATCAGAGACATGGAAATTGGGCACGTAGACATGGCCGAGTTCATAGATAGAACTAAACAAGCAAATCCCTCCAAGCATATGCAGAAAATCATTGACAACAGTATTCATTTGGTCGCATCATTTCCGGTCAGTGCACATAATCTTGAATTTGTTCTACAAGTGGCCAGCCACTACAATAGAGACACTAGAGCTGTGACGGACTCACAGGGAAGTGTTATCATGAGATTGGATGCAGAATTCATGGACAAAATCTTCGTGTGTCCACCAATTGAAAATGTCGGGCAGATTGATTTTGCTCAGGGTCAACAAGACTATGACAATGACTTGGAATCTGCTAGAAGGCACATAAACAGCAAATGGTTGAAGATTCCTAGGGCAACTTTGACCAGATGGCCAAAAGATCTTCACAGGAGTGATTTTGTGGAGGAAGTGTGTGATTTGATTACTCTCTTGAGTCGCATCAGAGGACTCCCTTTTGCTTCCAAATTCCAGGACTGGATGTACACCTACATCAAGGTGATTCTACAAGGTAACCACAAGATATTCTGGGGTGAACAGATCAGAAATGCTTTGCACGAGCACCTGGTAAGGGTCAATACTACCTTCAAATTTTACATGACCTCTTACCTTGTCTATGTTGCTGCAAGCATGAGGAACTTTCTGGGTTTAATCCAAGTAGGGGACAGGAGATTGGTCCCAGTGTATGAATACTACCCCCAAATCACTCTGAAGGGGTCAATTCATCATTTCAGAAGAGTCAATGATGCGTTCTTCTCAGTTTTCATGTGCTTATTGGGATGGTGAACTGGTTCAAAAAAGAGTTTCTGATGAAGCATGGTAGGTTGTAAATTCTTTTGGTTGTTTGTTCTTGCAATTTCCCACCTTCACATATCTTCAGGTAGGATACTATCCTAGTTACCCTTACATGCTGCCACGGTATCCCAGCGATCACATTGTTCTTATGGAGCTTTGCAGACAACTGATTGTGGTACACAACAAACAGATGGAGCTTAAGAAGTCAGGGATAAGGTTTCCCATTGAAATTGGGAGGTATTCAGTTCAGTCTGCCAACAAAGCAAAGATAATTAACTTCGAGTTGCATTTGGTCACCATGAAGACCTACAAGAAAAGAAATCATTTTGACTTTAGAAGGGTTCAAGATAAAATCAAGAGGAAGTCAAATTTTCATGAGCCAATGGTCGAAGACATATGGGTAGATCTCAGGACTCAAAATGAGATCAGAAAACTGGATTTCTGCAGGCTTCATCTGAGCCAAATTGAAGAACTAGGACTAGCTGATATTCTAGATGGAATGGAGGATGATGGGGATGTCCTAGATCACAAATATGAGGTAGAGAATGTTGAGGCTTCACCTCTCCCAGAGGTGAAATGGTCAGTCAAGGAGGAGACATCTATTAGAAAAAGATTCCAACTAATACTGGCAAACACCAATCTGTGGTTGGAAAGTAAGGGAATTAAGTTGAAAGAGTTCCTGATAGGGTCTGAAGAGGGAACACAGGAGCAAACATGTAAGAAGGTGGAAAACTGGACTAAGAACAGGAGTGACACCCCTTCCTCCTCCAAGGTACATAAACTAAAGATTAAATTTGTATCCAAGGGAGGAAAGAAGAAGGAAACCACAGAGGCTTCTGATGCCACTAAGTCAGATGTTGAAGACACTAATGATGATCAGATGGAAATTGAAGATGTTTAGACGGAAGAACAAAATGTTCAAAGGTCTAAGACAAAGGGATCTGATGAAGTTGAACAAGGTGAAGATGAAGATACAGAGGTAGAGCGACTTGATGGTTCCCCTCAGACTCCTGTGAAAGACCTTCCTTCCAAGACACAAGTTCTTACACCTACTCCTCATGTTCCATTTTCTGATGGTTTGCCAGCAATTTCAAATGATCCTCTTTCTCCAATTTTTGTTGTTTCTTCAGACAATACTCCTCCGTCCATGAAAACTAGCTTTGGAACTATTTTTGATTGTTCTGGTTCCATTCCAAGCTTATCTTCCCCATCTTTTGATATTGGGGAACAGACTGTCTTAGAGAACCTTCTGGATGCTTCACAAAAGGTTGTTGACATGGGTGTTGTGTTTACCAACACAAGTCCAATTGTCACTATCACTGGCACGAATATAGATATAGCTAAGCAAGTAGTGAATCCCCCTCCAGCTGTTGATGCATCTATACTTCCTCCATGGCTATCTGCCTATACTCCAAAGAGGAAGAAGCAAGCCACCTCACCTGATGAGATTGACATTGAAAAGCTGTTGCCTGTGAAAGCAAAGAACCTAAAGAAGAGGCCTAAGACTGTTTCTAGGCTGGTCATTGAAAAGGGAATCAGATATACCGAAATTGCCAAACCTCCTGAAGATGCCACGGTTGATACTTTTGACATGAGTAGTTATGTCATCTCAAGGGTGGAACTTGGTAAAGTGACTCATGAGGGTGTCAAAGCAGATTTCCAAACCACTGCCAATACCCTACTTGAAAAGTATGATGAAGCCAAGAGGGAGAAGGAGCAATACAAAGCAAAAGCAGAACAACTGGCTGCTGTCCTTCAGAAAATAGTGAAGTCATCAGAAATAGTAGAACCAATGGTAGTGACAGTGGAAGATCCCTTGATACAGAAGGTTGAAAAAGCCCAAGCCAGAGGCAAGATAGTGGGGGATGTAGTGGAGCGGTTGTTGGCTCAAGGACGAGTTCTGTTGAAAACCGCTGTTGAAAGAAAGGAGAAAATGGACAAAGCTAAAGCAGAGCTTGACAATCTAGTAGATCTACTTTCACAAGAGCTACAAGATCAAGAAGAGAGCCTAGAAGAGTGGATAGATATGAAGAAGATCAAGATAAAGAATCTGATGACCATTAGGGTCGTCACCAATAGGGAATCATACCTCAAGACCAAAGAGACTCTAGCTCATCGTATTTTCATAATAAAGAGTCTACTTGAAGATCTATGTCAAGCTCGAGAAGCCAGCGAAGACAGTGATGTCACACTCCTACATCGGCTAGAAGAACTTCCTTGCACCTTGACAAGGGAAGATCATAGTTTCCTCACAGCACAAGAAATGATAAGTTCTTTTGAAGAAATGGTACAAAAGAAATTTGAAGAGGAAGCTCCCTCAATGCTCTCAATGGACAACCTATATGATCAACATTCGACTCTAGAGAATTTGAAGGATCATTTAGACAGGCATGAAAAGGTAGTAAAGGCGGTGAAAGATTCAATTCTCTGAGCTCACACCATCTCTGAAAGCACAGCAAAACCAGATGCATGCGAGATGTCAGTTGTTCAAACCATGTATCAGAATTTCCCGAGGAAAAAAGATGGAGGAAACTAGTGCCTTAGCTTGTTTTTCTTAGATATTATGTAAATGGAATTTTGTTTTGGACATCTGCACATGTAATTTTCCAAAATGTAATTACATGTGAAATAAGAGAAGTCATAAGTCAAATAGGACTGTCTTGTTGAATAAGTCAAAGTAGTTGTAGATTTCCTAGTTTTTCTCAAGGTCTTTCCCTATAAATAAAGGGGTCCTCTTTTATATATATTATCTTTTGTCTATTGCAAGAAAACTCTGGCGAATTGAGAAGCAAATCAAGACTTTGTGCTTTTTGTGAAAATCAATATTCAAATACTTATCAATACAATAAAGCAAGTTCAATTCCAGTCTTTGTCTTGGGATTATTTGTGTTGTGATAGTTTGCTCTTACGTCTTGCTATCATAATCTTATTTGATAATAATTGAAGTGTGGAGTTTGTTTCAAGTGATTGAAGAGTGCTCTTAATTTGATTCGGATAAACTTTGTGTTATCAAATCAGTTGTGGGTTATATGTTCATGTTTGTGAGAATACAATAGTTTGGAGACTTTGTGCTGTAAGTTGTTATATTCAATTTACTTTTACCATCTTGAAGAGGAGTGAAGACTTTGGGCTGCATTCTACTTCAAATAGTTCCGTTTACAAGTAGTAAGTGAGGTAATAGAAAACTTTGTGTTTCTGTGATTTTGTGATAATTTATAAGTCTTATATCAAGAGTTTGAAATATAAACATCTATTCTGAAAAAAGAGAATGAGATGAGATGGAACCACCACAAACATAGTTTTTAGTGTACATAAATTTGATAAGTTGTTTGATTTGCAAAAGTTAAGTAATTAGAGGGAACCTCCCCTTGTTGAGAGGAGAGACTTTGTCTCATCATAGCTGTGGCTGATATACCCATTTTGCCGTTAGCGAGTTAACGACAAAATATTCACCCAACAGTTTCAATTATGGGAGAATTAAAATCCTCCCTAGTGTTTTGTATGTTCCTGGATTGGCTAGAAATTTGATTTTTGTTTCAAAGTTGAATTATTTAGGAATGCATATGACATTTGATAAGCATGGTTGTAGATTGGTGAGAGGAAACTTGGTACCATAGCGAAGGGGAAAAGATTGGGAACTCTATTTAAGCTAGAAACCACTACTGTTTGTAATGCCTCTTATGTATTTGAGGCCAATACTAAAAATACATGTATGTTGTGGCACCATAGATTAGGCCACATAAGTCAGTCTGGTTTAAAGACTATTTTAATTAAAAAATTGTTAGACTGTTTATCCTATTCTGATGAGAGTTTCAAATTTTGTGAACATTGTGCATTTGGAAAATAAAATAGATCTCCATTTCCTTTAGGTAGTAATAATTCTAATGAAAAATTGGAACTTATTCATTTAGATGTTTTTAGTCCAATGGATGTTGAATCAATTGGAAAATCTAGATATTTTGTTTCCTTCATTGATGATGTCTCAAGGTTTACCTAAATTTATTTTATTCATCACAAATCTAAAGTTTTCACTAAGTTTAAGGAATTTAAAGCCTTAGTTGAAAACCAATCAGATTATAAGATAAAGGTTTTGAGATTTGACAATGGAGGGAAATACCGTTCTAAGGAATTTGCTGAATTCTTTAAGCATGCAGGTATTGTTAGACATAAAACTACTTTGTATACTCCACAACAAAATGGAGTGACAGAAAGGATGAATTGAACAATAATGAAAGGAGCCAGAAGTATGTTGAGTGAATCACAGTTGAATAAATTATTTTTGGCAGAAGTTGTGTGTACTGCAAACTACTTGATTAAATGATATTCGTGCAAGGCTCTTGTTTCAACTCCTTATGAAATGTGGACAGGTAAGAAACCTTCTCTTTCAGATTTAAGGGTATTTGGCTATGAGGCTTATGTTCATGTGCCTAAATAAAAATGAACTAAATTGGATCCAAAAGATGAAAAGTGTACTTTCATTGGATATGGCGATAATGTAAAAGGTTATAAGCTTTAGAATCCTCTAACCTAAAAGATTATCTATTCTAGAGATGTTATTTTCAGGGAACTTAGTGTTATTTTAGAACCTGAACATCTAAAGGAAAAAGAAGAAAAGGTGAAGAGAGTGCATTTGGAATTAGAGCATGAAGATGTACCTCAGAAAGAACATAATGATGGATTGGGGGTGTTGGTGCCTGAATTGACTGTCAGTTAATTTAGGAATTTTCATGCAGGCACCTTCCCAAAAAATCCAAAAAAGTTTAAGTTTTGGCACCCCTTCAGTGTTTTTCAGCATCTGCATCATAGTTTTTGAGGAGGTGGTCTTCATGTTTTCTCCATCGGCATGAGTTTGTTTTTGTGTCTTTGACATTTCGGTTTGAAATTGAACCCCTTTTCTCAAAGTTCAATAGTTCACCGGTTCAAGGTTCAATGGTTCAAAGCTTTGTTGCCAATGGAGTATTGTTTTGGAGGTTTGAACCTCACCGGCGTACCTCAGTATTGAACCTCGCCATTGAACCAGTTCATCGGTTCAATGGGTTTGTGGGGTTTCTTTTATGTTGCCGACAGAGTTGGTATTGGCGTTGAACTTCTTGGTTGAACCTCTCATTTGAACCATCGGGTTGAACCGGTTCAAGGTTCAATGGTTCAAAGCTTTATGTTTTTGGTCTTATCGGAGGCGTCGGCATCATCGGCGAAGGATTTTTGAGTTGGGCCGACAGTTGGGAGTTTGGTCGATGGTGGAGTTGATTTTTGGCATATTAGGGTGACGAGGGAGTGTGTCTTGGCGACAGGAGGACCGTTGGTGAGACTATTGCTATCGGCAGAGGGGTTTTGGTCTCTGCCGATATCGTTACTCAGGCCGATGGGGATTTGGGCATGTGTGTGGTCACCAAGACCTTGATCTATCGGTGAAGGAATTTGTGGTCTTCCTGATAGTTTTGGTCATACCGATGGAGGAGGAAGGTGGACTGGTAGCCGCTAAGGGGAATGTGGAGTTTGCGGTTGGCAAGACTATTGAGGTCAGTGGGAGCTTTCATTGGTGTGCTGATGGTCTATGTCTTGGCGACAAGGGATTATGAAGTGGTCTTCAGCGTGACTTGTGTTGTCGGCAGGAGAATTAGTTGTTGGGCCGACAGTGGAGGTTTCACCGACGAGGGTGTTCTGGTGGCCATCGGGGAAAGTTTGGTCTATCAGCAGAGGGATCTTTTGCTTGGCCGACGGTATTGGTCTAGCCGACAGGGGATTGCGGTGGCTTCATCGGTGTAACTGATGAGATCGGCGAAGGTTTTGAAGGTTGGCCCAATGGTGCATCTCTGGCTGATGGAGGGGATTGTAATGTAGCGATCAGCCAGACTATTGATGTTGGCAAGAAGATTTTCGGCAGGGCCGATGGCTTAGGTTTGAGCGATGGGTTTTGGAGAAGGAGCATGCATCGAGCGCGGAAAAAGTGCTCGACACTTAGTATGTTGGTGGCCATGTTTTTAAAATGCTAAAGGAGTCTCCACACTATGCATGTGGGATTAATCTCCCTACATTATTTGAACCTGCAAAGAAGTGTTTTGGCGGGAAATTCCTTTTTGAATGCTGCGACAGTTTTCAAGCGACTGCGGGTGGTTGAGCCATCAATGGCGACTATAGCAGGGGTATGGGCGATGGTACAAATGATCAGGCTGCTCGATTTATGAGTGAAGACTTCCAGATGGTGGCGCAGGGCTCAAGGTCTCTCTTGTCTGCTACAGCAATAACTTCTGAGCGCCATTCCTTTGTAGGATCTGTATCTGGCAGATTTTTTGTAAAACCATGTAATTAATGCTGAGTACGCTTCTTTGGCTATTTTAAGCAGGAAGTGTTACTCATTTTTGGGGTTGTTGAAAGTTGAACATTTGGCTCTGTAATACAATACAGTTAGTTTTGGTTGCTCTGTGCAGCAAAACTTGTGAGTTTATGTATCTCCTGTTGTATGTTTTTGCATGAATCCACTGATTTCATGGTTAATCTCATATGAATAATGCTATGTTTGCATGTGTTGTGCTAATTCTGTCTCCAGTGTTGCATGTATCTTTCTTCTGAGTCTAGGTATTCAAGGAATGTCTAAGATTCTAGAACATAGAATTCCTATGTTGAATGTTTGATCTCTTAACTTCTGCTCAAGGGGTAGATTAAATTGTTCTCAGATTGAATATTGGGAAGGGTATACTGCAATAGGGATGCCATAAGTATAGATAGCTTAACACTCTATATTGGGAGATATCTGTAAGGCAGATATCACATGTATCCCCCTGAAATCTAGTTTTAGTTGTTCATGTTGATCATTCACAGGTGTATTTCTACTAACTCCAAGCCCTGGATAGGCACCGATCTAGCTTTGTGTTTGTGTTATATACCATGTCCAGCTTTGCATCCAAATACAAAATCAAAATCAAACTCCAAAACAACCATTAGGATAGTAGAATTAGTTTTAGGATCCAAGTCCTCTGTCTACAACTGCAAATAGGCCCAAAGCTAGCCCCTTTGCTCTTATCTTTCAGTTTTGGTCTACTTATAGGAGGACTTATCTACTTTCTGTCAGTATCCCAGCCTTTGTATGCATATCCTCATGGATGCTGAGTAGGGAATACCCCCCTAGGTTTTGCAGAGCCTGAAGAAGAAGAGGAGATAAAATATAGAGTCTATCTCCTACACTGTTGGCCCCTGGCCCAGAGATCTTGTTGATCATTGATGGCTACCTTGTAGGGAAATCTGGGAGTAAGCATCCAGTCTGGGAAAAAACTAATAGGGGGTAAAGAAACAAAAGAATAATTGAGTGAAAGTTCTGATGAGGAAGAATCTATTGTGATAGAAGAAGTTGGTACATATGAGCATGAGCATGCAGAAGAACCTGAAGAGTATATTACTCCACCTTTGAGAAGATCCACAAAACAATAGAACCCAGTTGATAGGTATAGCCCACCAGATTTCTATTGTGTATTTGCTTTATTCAATGCCGACGATGAGTCTAGATCCTATAGGGAAGCTATTCATGCAAATGATAGTAAGTCTTGGCAATTAGCCATGCAGGAGGAGATGGTGGCTTTTGAATCTTGCAACACTTGGGATCTTGTTCATTTGCCCAAAGGAAGAAAGGCCCTAGGTTGTAAGTGGGTCTTCAAGAAGAAGTTTGGAGCAAACCATTCATTGGAGAAGTACAAGGCTAGACTGGTAGCCAAGGGCTACTCCTAGAGAGAGGGAGTTGATTTCAGTGAAATTTTCTCTCCTTTTGCTAAATTAACTTCTATTAGATTTATCTTATCCATTGTTGCAACTCTTGATTGGGAAATAGAGCAAAGGATGTTAAGACTGCATTCTTGCATGGAGATCTTGAGGAATAAATTTACCTATAATAGCCTACAAGTTTTGAGGTAACAGGGAAAGAACATTGGGTTTGCAGATTGAAGAGGTCTCTTTATGGTCTGAAACAGTCCCCTAAAATGTGGTACTTGAAATTTGATTCATTTTTTTTGAAACTAAGTTTTGTTAGAAGTGAGGAGGATCATTGTGTTTACATTCATTGTATTGATGATTCTATTTTGATCATTGCATTGTATGTTGATGACATGTTATTTTTTTAGTAATACTAAGGGTATGATTAGTGAGTTGAAATCCCAACTTTCAGGTGCATTCAAAATGAAGGATCTTGGAGCTACCAGGTATATTTTAGGGATAGAGATCAAAAGGGATAGAGGTAATAGAAAACTTTGGTTATCTCAAAGTAAGTTTGTGAACACCATTTTGCATAGATTTAGTATGTAGGATTGTAAATGAGTTAGAGTTCCTTTGCCCATTGGTACTAAGATTTCATTAGATTTGTGTCAAAATAATGATGATGATTTAGAGGATATGTCTAATGTGCCATATGCCAATGTTATAGGGGGTTTGATGTATGCAATGGTTTGCACTAGACTAGATATTGCCCAAGTAGTGGGAGTTTTGAGCACATTTATGTCTAACCATGGTAGACAACATTGGAATTATGTGAAGAGGGTGTTTAGATATGTAGCAGGCACTCCTGATTACTGTTTGGTTTATTTTGGTATTGATAGTCCTGAAAAAACTATAGACATATAGGGATTTGTTGATACATATTGGGCAGGTGACTTGGATAGTCGAAGGTCCACTAGTGGCTATGTGTTTACTTTGTTTGGTGGAGAAGTGAGTTTGAAGAGCAAAAGGTAGCCCAGGGTTTCTTTGTTCACCACCAAAAAAGAGTATATGGCTGCTACCCATGTCTCTAAGGAGGTAGTTTGGTTGAGAAGATTGTGTATAGGTATTGATTTTGATTACATGATCATTCAGATTGGTTGTGATATCTAAAGTGCTATTTGTTTGGCCAAGAATCCTATGTATCATGCTCAAACTAATCATGTTCATGTATAGTATAACTTTGTTTGAGAAATGGTTGCAAATAGATAGATTGAGCTGAAGAAGGTAGACACTTAGGAGAATGTTGCAGATGCTTTGACCAAGCCTATGAGCACATAGAAATTTGTTTGGTGTAGAGAGGCCATGGGCCTTGCTTCTAGTGCCTGATTATTTTATGGTTTTCCTTTGGCTATTTACAATGTGTGATGTCAAGTGGGAGAATGTTAGGATTAAGGTGCCATCAACCTTGTAAATCCTATGTAATTAATTACTCCTAATATTTTTCGTAAATCACCCATAAGGGATGAAAGGTTTTACCAACAACATTCTTGTTTCATCTACATGTTTAAATCCAGACTCTATTGCTAATTCATCTGCAATGGGGGGTCACAATGCCCTTGAAACCATATTTTATTTATATTTTATCATTGTAAATCTAGATTGTTCATCATTAGGTTAAAGATCTAGTAGTCGATATTATGTCAGGTTTCTTGTCCTAGAAGGCAACCCCCTTTTATAAGGATATTTGTACTACATTTTTATCAGAGTTGAGAGTAACAAGAACTATTAGATTGAAGACTGGATAAGGATAGGAAGTGCATGTATTGTAATCTCATATTTGAAGATAATACAACTTTGAGTCTCTTTTCTTGGTGGAGTTTCTACCCAAAAGAGTTTTATCCATGTTACATACTGTGTTATGTGTTCAATTCTTAATGCATGTTATTTTTGTGTAGTGGGTTTTATTTTTGTTGCTATCTCCATTTATTCTACATTGTTTAGAGAACATAAATAAGGTTTGAATTAAATTTTTGTTGTGTGGTTTGCACCTTCATTTCTAACAATGTGCAACCTACATAATGAATAGACACCAAACCAAGAGTGTCAAGAACATAATTCTAGAGGAAGCATAGAGTGGAAGAAAGTTCAGTGTGACTCATATGAGAGTGGTTGGATGTGTGGCATATGCACATGTCCTAGATGAATTGAGAAATAAATTGGATAATAAGGGATAAAAATGCATCTTTGTAGGATACAACGAGGACATCAAAGATTACAAATTGTATAATCCAATAACCAAAAAAGTGATAATCAACAAAGATATGTATTTCATAGAAGAAGAAGCATGTGATGGAAGTATGGAGAAAATAGTAAATATTGCAATAGGTTTACCACAAGATGATAGAGAAGCATTGACTCCAATAGGTATTCCCTTTGTGGTACCTCCTTACATACCCATTTAAGCTCAACAAAGTGGTCCACAAGTGACACCTCCATCAAGTAGAAGGACATACTAATGTATTAAAATAACAAACCCATCAAATGATGAACAATAAATATCACAAGGTACACTTAAAGTGACACCTCTTACAATAGGCATTCTTAGTGGAAGATTGTCAAGTCTAAATTCTAAGGATCTTATTCAAGTGATATGTCAAATCCAACATTGGCAAGTCTAAAGGGACAAAAAAAGAAGTTTGAGGGATATTTATGATCAAAATAAAGGTGAACACAATTATGATTTTCTCACTTTTTTCCTTATTTTCATGAGTAGATGATCCAATTCATTTTGAAGAAGCAATTGAGAATGAAAATTGGGTACAAGCCATGGATGGAGAAATTGATGCTATAGAGAAAAATCATACATGGGATTTAGTGGATCTTCTAAAAGGAAAAGATGTGATAGGAGTAAAGTGGGTCTACAAGACCAAGTTAAGTGCAAAAGGAGATGTGTAGAAGTATAAGGCAAGGCTTGTAGAAAAGTGTTATTCATAGCAACCTAGAGTTGACTACAATGAAAAATTTACTCCAGTAATACATTTGGACATAGTGAGAACAATATTAGAAATTGTAGCTCAAAACAAGTGGCCAACATGTCAAATACATGTAAAATCTACATTTATGAATGGTTTCTTAAAAGAAGTATATGTGGAGCTAATAGGCCAAAACTGGGGTAAGGAATAAACTGTATTCAGCTTGGTCTGAGTGTCAATCCAGGGATCATAATCCTGTGAAAGGTGTCATGGCTATTTGCACAAGGGGTATAGGTAGAAAGATAAGTGGGGATGAAATGCATCTATAAACACTAAAACTCAAGTACTAGAAGAAATAATAAATAGCTGCAATCTCAAAAAAAATCCTAACTTAATGGAAACTCACTTTAAAAGGAATAATTGACAAATTCTAGCTTAATGAAATTCACTTTAAAAAGGTACCTTCAAATTCAAGTGTTTAAATATGAATTATCACTTTTGAATTAAACAATCATATTTGAAGTAAACACACATTACAAACCAAATACCCTTAACTCTTATTCCATACACAAATCAGACTAAAACTGTAATAACATATGCAACAATACTCTAGCGATAGGATGGTGTAGAGATATTTTACTAGTCTGTACTAATTATGCATACAAAGAGATTCAAAAGAATACACATTTGCATTGCATATTTAGAAGAATCTGTTAGGACAGTAATAATTTAAAATTTTTACTATCTTCTCACTCCACCATATTTGAACAAATCCTAAAAAACATCCAAAAAAAACCATAGTAAAAATTTAATGTATCTCACAGGATGTCTATAGATGAGCAGTACTAAACTACTTAAAAATCAATCTATCGGCAAGATGTCGTATTGCTTACACCGATACATGAGGAATCATTTGAAAATAACCATCGGTGTGAGAATAGAGATTGGAAAGAAACTTATAGAAGTCACCGATGGAATAAGTAATACCGATGACCTTTCATCGGCAAGAGAACCAAGTAGTCATACTGATCGGTATGACTGATAATCATCGGAGGATCCTTCAAAAGCTACCCCGATGGTATATATCATACCGATGAAGTATTTCGGCAAGAGTTTCACCAAACATCCTGTGGGGGCAATGAAGCAAATAGTCATCGGCAAGAAATGAATTATCAGGACGAGAAACAAATAAGTCTCCGATACTCAATGTCTTGGTGAAAAAAGAGCTTTCGGTAAGACTCACAGTGATACAGATATCTATTGAGATGACTCAACATATCAGGACAAAGGAATTAGGTCCTACCGACTCACATGTCACGGCGATCAAAAGGTGTCAGTGACACTTTAATAAACTCTATCTGATAAAGAATATAAAAGTGGCCATCGGGGAGATGATTTGGATCGGGTTATTTTTTAAAAGCTATCCCGATAGTATATTTCATTCTGATGGAATAAATTCATACTAGTTGATATTATAGCGGCGAGACATTAACAAAGTCATTCCGATCCAAAGTAAAGATGACTATCGGCGAGATGACAAAGCTTGGGGAAACATAAATATGTTGTCCCGATAGTATTGATCATCCCGATAAACAAATTATTATCGGTGAGACTCTTACCAATAGTTATATCGGTAAGACTCATTATGTCAGAGGGAAATCTCAATCACACGGTGATGAAACAAGTCCTGCCGATGGTCACGTCGATTGATTGTTCGCGCCACAAGAAGTATTAAAGTCGCCCAGACATTTTAAAAAATCACGCCAATGAGAAGAGTTATGGCGATGTGACATTTCACAGTGATGAACATTGAATTTATCAGACAATTAAATACAAACGGCTACAAAATCCTTTATGATCATTGTAATCACAAGGTCGTTTGAGAGGACAATACAAAGGAACTCTTGAAGCAAGAAATAGAGGATTTCAATTATAGCCATCGAACGACAAGTACAATCATACAAACCATTGTATAGCTTGTGTTTGAATTTTCTGCCAAAGTTTAAAAATGGAGACTCCGAGAAAGGGGAAAGGAAGAAAATCACAAGGGGAAACCAGTAAATCTAAAAAACAAAAAACTGAACAAACCCCTGAGGAAAAAGTAAAAGACAGAAAACTCAATCAGGACTTAATTGACCAATTGCCTGGGTCAACTCCCAAGGCCAGAAGGTCTGCTCAACTAAGGGTAGAAATTGAAAAATTGGAAGATAAATATAAGCGCCTGGGAGATATCTGGACCCCAATCAGGGGATATGAGCTTTTTAGATTCCATTACAATAGAAGGTTTAGGAATGCTCCTGTGTCAAACCCATGGCACTTGAATTTGGGAAAACTGGTTGTGCCTAATGTATTCCTAAATGTGGAACTCCTCCAACTCCTTGCCAAATATTACAATTCAAGCCTGAAAGCCCTCTACAACCCACAAGGAGAACTAATTGTTCATTTGTCAAAGAATGCTATTTATGAAGTGTTTGATCTAGATGATTTATGCACTGTCCCTATTATTTATGAAGATCTTGAGAAAGAATATTGGAGAATGGATACAACTTACAATGGATGGAGGTTGCCCATTCATAGGCCCAGGATTGAAGGAGAAGTGATGCCCTTAACTGAAAATGATGGTCCTCCCTTTCATGTAGCCATATTTGAACCATATATACAGTATACCTATTATTCTGTGGGCCAAGTCCTTGGTTCAGGGGTCCCTGAGTTCATGACTATCCCTCTAATGGTCATATCCTCTGACATTTAGTGTCATAATGCGAGGCAGTTTGATTATGCTTCCTATATTGCTAATAGAATGGATTCTCGCTTATCTGCAATAAGAAACAGTGCCCCAACATGCTCTTTTGAGCATTACTCAATGCTTATGCACATGGTGTTGTATTTCAGCCAGGAAGTAGGGTTATGGCCAAGTGAGCTTAAAGTTGTCACTACAGATAAGAAAGGGGAAAAGATACCCATTCAAATGTGGACCAGAATATGAGATAGTAGATATGCCCACTCCAGCTATACCCAATTTGAAGAACACTGTGTAAAAGTTTTGTACAGGTATTTTAACCACCCCTGTGAATATTCAATCTCTACTGAAATAAAAAGATTCCTTAGCCCAAAAGATTTTGGTGGCCCCCTACTGTCACTCATAATTGAGGAGACTGGTATTGCTTTGAGGATGCGACTATGATTAGGGTTTATGGTTTTGAGGATACTCCATTCATATTGCCCAAGACTGTTCCTGATAAGCTTGCATACTTAGAAATAATTAGGCAAATGCATTGCTCAAATGTAATGCATCTAAGTTCACATGATAAACAATCATTTATGCCCAGCACTTTATGTTTTGGAGATTTTACTGTGGTTTCAAAAGAAGGTTACAATCTCATTTTGGATAAATTAATGCACTATAACATGAGGAGTGCTGAGGCCAGGAAAGGGTTTGACCTTGAAGGTTTTATTGACTATGCATGTAGGAAACAAAATCTTAGTGGATACATGTACATACATTATCCACATGATGATGTTATTAGAAACTTAGAAGAGGTTGAAGTTGAGTTGGTGATAGAAAAATATAACAGGGAGTTAGGTGAAAAGAAAAAGCAATTAGCAGAGATTGAAGTTATATCCTCTAAGAATGAAGAAATGGTAGATCAAGAATAGCCACAGGACAAAACAACAAAAATGTCCAAAAGGAAAATGCTACAATATCAGCTTCCTGTTGTGCTACATAGTGAGGAGGGAACTGTTGATGAGGATCCACGCCAAACATCTTATGATTCTTTCATCTCTGATGATAAATTTATTTAGTCAAAAGAATTTAAGTCATTCTTGTATAAATACAAAGGGAAAGAGATCAGAGAGTTAGTAGATGATGTTTCTGCTAATAATGAAACACAATTGTTAGATATGTTGAAGGTAACAGTAGATAAAGAGATACAGGACATGACACCTAGCAGGGGTAGACAGTTGCTTAAGGATGTAGGGGTTATGATTTTTCCTGGCCTTGATTTAAATTCTGCTTTGGTTTTTGATAGTTTTTTGAAAAGTTTAAATGCTAAGTATAAACTTACTCCAGAAGGAGTTAATGAAGTATATATGGGAACACGATACAATAATGATGAAAATTCCTTAATGATATGGGCGTTATATCCTCCCCATCAGAAAACGGCCATCATAGATACTGAAAAAACTTTTGGCCATGTCATGACTTTGAAAGCAGGGGAAACTGACCCTCTGATTACTACAGACATTGGTATCAATGTTGCAAAATTAAACAAGGCACAAGCTCAAATGTTGATCAAAGAGAGAGATGCATACAGATTGAGCTGTGAAAGATTGACAAAAGAAAATAATTATTTGAAGGATGCTGTTAAGAGTACTTTTGGCCAATCTACAAAAAGAATAACTCAAGGTGAGAGCTCACAAGGCATTCAAACATTATCCCCTGACCAGGCAACACAAATTCAGATAGATGCATTTGTTACAATACTGCAGAGCAGGTATGCAAACATGGTGCGGTGGTTAAACTTGTTTTGGGATAACTACTCAAAAAATCACAAAGCAATTAAAGAGCATGAGAGACTTGAACAGAGAATACAGAAAAAATTGATTGAGATACAAAGCAAAAGTGCTACTGATAGCACAGATATCTCTGATGCAGGAGCATTGCTCAAACAACACCAAAAATACTATGACAAACTTAAAGCTGATGCTAAGGAAGGTACCGATGCCTTAAATGTAGGAGTGCCTGTGTTATTTAAAGACAATGGAGAGGTAAAGAGCAAAGAAGAATGGATTGTTGATTGTCAAGTCATATTACACAAGGCCACAGGAGCTCTCAAAGATAAAATTTCTGCATCTGGAGAAGCTTGCAGACACCTTGAAAGAATGGTCACACTTGATGTGATTACCAGAGATGCTATTGATCTTACTGATTCTCACCATGATCAGGAGTATTTAGATCACTTGGCTAAAGTTTATTTATGGCTGAATAGAGCCTAATCATGATTATGTAATAGTTGTTAATGTTTGTTAAGTTCCCAAAAGACTTATTGAAGAGTTATGTCTCTTCATAGAAACATCTATATAGGTTCAAACAATTGGTGTTGAAACATCATCAGCAGTAGGATATATCCATATACATAAGATACAATGTTTCAAAATGACTATGTTGCATATTTTATTTGAAGAAGAAGTTTGAAGTTCTCTGATTCAGTGGTTTTACTTTGGTATCAGTTGTTTGTTAAAATTATTCAATTGTGTGGCTGTCTCCATTTCTGTATTTCCTTGTTATTCAGATTAATGTATCAAGTATATATTTAATCTGTCAATACACATTTGCTATATTTGTGTGATTAAATAGGTTGGTGTCCATTGGAGGAATTAAACCCTTCTGATTTAGTCACAGTAGCCTGGAAGTATTAAGTTTGGATTACTAAGTAGGGCCATATAATTAGGATTGCCATTCTGTCTCCAAGACAATACTATCTGTTAATCTTGCTCATTCTTTTCATTTGGTTCCTTCAAGTAAGGATTAAAATACCTTCTGGTGAATTATAAGATATCTGATTATATTGGTTGGATTATCAAGAAGAGTTTGTCAGTCATTTCCTTGCACGTTTATACAAGTTATAAACTAAAATTGTGCTAAACAATTAGAATTAGTACCATTAGGAAACCACTAGTCCTGGTCCTTCAATTGACTCTATTACCCAACAAGGCACTAGTCTTATCTAACTCATTATTTAAATCCTTTTACCTTGATATTGCTTATACAATTTCTACCAATCACTCATTAGACATTAGACATAGAATCAGTTAGCAAGCTTTTCATCTATCCTACATCCTATGCCATTGTAGATTGATTTAATTAGTCCACACATTCACATTTAGACTATTTTAATTTTCCAAGGTTTACCCGCCTAGGTGTAACAGGACCTAAAGCATAGGAAATCATCAAACCTTGAAGGTTGATTTCGTCAAGTTAGTTCAAAAATGTTGCAAATCTAAACATAGAGCTTGGCATCCTCTTAGGATCAGCAACCTGCATTTTTGAGACCTAACAAATTGGCGACTCTACTGGGGCTTAGTAAAAGACCTTAGAAATTAATCCTTTCTTCCATAGAGTCATTTCAGAAAATTTAATCTGGTAACTCTGCTGGTGACAAGAACCTTACAAATAAAATATAAACTTTTCCTATTTAATAAATAGGTGGCGACTCTAGTTACAATTATAACAAAGAATTCAATATCAAATGGATGGTAGGAGATCCAAGATGGAAGGTAAAAAATTGTAGTCCTCTCCACCACTTAGAAACATTTCCAAAAGAAATAGAAATTCAAATTATTCTCACCCAGATAATAATCTGGATATCCAAGAGAATGATTCAGAGGAAAATATTTCAATTCATAACAAATTCACACCTCTGCATGATTCAAACGAGAAACTCAGTGGAGCAACTGATGATATTTTGGCAAGGTACAGACCCACCCCTTAAGAACAGCGTGATTATGATGCAAAGATCATGAGGGAGATTGATCAAAACCAAGCTGAAAATGACTTCAAGATGTCATTACATCAGGGAGAAGAGATGGGATATGGATTTTCAAACTAGGGAATGAATGATAATCCAGAACATCAGGAAATAAATAACAATGCAGAGAATTTAAAAGACATGAGTGAAGAGCAATAGGAAATACTCATGCTCCAGAAAGAACTTGAAAGGTACAAGATACAGGAAGAGAGAGAGTTGTTGCAGCAAGAAATTCAACAGAGGAAAAGTAAAACCAAAACAGCTCCCCCAAAATATGTACCTCCGCATAGAGGAAACATTTCAAGAAATACACAGCAAAATACAGGTGGTGTTCAAAACTCACATGCATCCGGAAGTCATCAAAATACTATTCCCCAAAACCCTAGACCACCTCCTATACGTAATACATCTCAACATATAGCAAATACTTACCCACCCCCTAGTCAACAATATTATAGACCACAAAACAATTACACAAATCCCCACATGAACCAACATCAACAATATGCATATCATCAGCCACCAGGTGGATATAATTACTATCCCAATCCACCACCTTTGAACTTCCCACCTCAAAACCTTGCAAATATATGTACATAGTCAATTTGACTTAACTGGATATCAGTTGTATCCATATCCTATGGATAGTACTTGGAGAAATATGGTTCCCAAGTTTACTGGAAACAATGCAATATCTGCAGAAGATCATATCAGAAGTTTTAATGCTTTTGTACAGGATATTGGTATGGATTGGGAAGACATTAGAATGAGGTTATTCATGATGTCCCTCACTGAAGATGCCAGAGATTGGTTTAACAGCTTGCTTGATGCCTCAATCAATTCAATAACTAACTTCCATAACTATTTTAAGGATCAGTATGGCAACCAATATGCTCTTGAGTTTGCATTACATGAATTGATAAGTATACAAAAGTATCAAAACGAGTCAGTATTTGATTTCAACTTGAAATTTCCAAGTTACATAATAAGGTACCACATGGAGCCAAGTTATCTGACCCAGCAGCACTGAGTATCTATATGAAAGCATTTGACCCCAAAACAGGGTATGAACTTAGAAATAGGTGTCTTGCAACCTTGGACGAAGCACAGAAAGTGGCCCTAACTATTGAAAACAATAGGAAGGCTGTAGGAATGGTTAGTAAGAGGGACAATCATAGAAATCCTCAGAATCCAAATGTTCAACAGACTAAACCAGAGGGTCAGCATAGGCATGAAAGACCTAGGTTGCATGATATGCCCTACAATACAAATTGGAAGGATGGAAGACCCATCGATAATAGTAGAAAGCAACCATATGGAAAGGATACTCCTAATCCCCTAAAAAGAAACATGGCACATATGGCAGAAAATAGACCTTGGTGTTTTGTGTGTAATTTACCACATTTACCTGAATACTGTGAGGTAGCTAAATCAATACATCAAGAGGAAATGCTATACATCTATAATAGAGATAATCACACCATAAATATGATGCAAGATACACCATGTGTGGTCACAGAAGATTACTCTTCTTCAGAAGAAGAAGGATATGAGTATGATGTAGGGAACCAAAGGCATCATATCAACATGGGAGAACAAGAAGTATTCTCAGACCAGGACAATAGTTGTGAGCAACCTATTTGCTATAACAACCAGTCATATGGTCAGTGGAGAAAGCCTACTGAGGATGAAAAAGAAGCTCTCACAGTGGCTATAGTGGCTCAAGCTTGAAATACTTACAACTTAAGGAATAGAACAACAAATGTTGGGCAAGGAACTCCTGGGAGTGTATTTGTAAAAGACCAGAATAACAAAGGGAATAATACAAAATCACTATCCAAAGAACCAGAAAAGGGGGATAAAAGTAAAATGAAAGAAAATCAAGAAAAAGAAAACACAAAAATAGAAAAGAATGACCAGACCACGGCCCATTCTTTTGACATTGCTCATGCAGTGTCTCAGGTGAAGATATCAGTTCCACTCCTAGAGATGATGAAAATAGATAAATATAGGAGTACAGTTGTCAAGATGATTTCTGATACACCAAATCCGAAACATAAAGGGTTTGAAAAAATAACAAATAATGTGCATCAAGAAAATTTCAAAATGCCTGAGGTATACCTTGGTGACACACTTACAAAAAATCCCTCACAGGTAGACCCATTCTATACTACACTAGTAATCAAGAATATGATAGTCAGGAATTGCATGATTGATTCAGGTGCTGCCATGAATATCATGCCTATAGCAGTTATGAAAGAATTGGGAATGTGGGTTGATACTACATACGGCCTGTGTTATGCAATGGATAACAGATCCATTCCAGTAGTTGGTATTATGAAGAATGTAGAGATAAAACTTGCCTCACACCCTGAAGCAACTTATAACATTGATATTACTGTGGTTGATATCCCACCGTATTATGGAATGCTTCTATCAAGGCAATGGGTTGCAATGGCAGGAGGCAATGTTCAGTTAGATTTATCATATGCCACCATACCAGTGGGTGGCAAGGAAATCAAGCTGTGCAGAGAGCCAAGGTATGACAATATTATAGAAAGAATGGATTGGCATCAGGTAAATTTCTTTTGTGATACAGATTTAGGAGTTTTCAAGGTTGGAGAAACTACACCAAAATTGCATAACACTGATCCAATACACGCTGAATCTATGAAAGAAGAAAATGATTTGTGGAAAATGTATTTTGATGGTGCATGCAGCAAAATAGGAAATGGGGCTGGAGTAATTTTCATTTCACCAGGAGGTAAAACTTTCAAATACTCTTTCCTATTGACATTTGAATGCACAAATAATGTAGCTGAGTATGAAGCCTTGCTCATTGGCCTAAACATAGCCACTAAACACAAAATAAAAAAGTTAGCTGTCTATGGTGACTCTGAATTGGTCATATCCCAAGTAAGAGAAAAATACTTATCAAAAAATAAAAGATTAAGACAGTACAGAAATGCAGTTTGGGATGATATTGAATTGTTTGATGCCTTTTCAATCAACTGGGTTGATAGGTCTAAAAACATTATGGCAGACTTTTTAGCAAACATAGCATTAAAGAGAGATGATGTCACACTAGGAGGGATTATGGAAGTTGAATTTAAAACTAGACCTACTATCCTTGATAATATACAGAACTGGCAAGTGTTTGATAGCGATGCTGATATAATCAATTTCTTACATTGTGCTAACTATTATGAAAATCAAGAAATTGATTTTAATGCATTTGTAGAGGAACATGATGGGAAGGAAACCCTTTTTGGCCAAGAGGTGGTTCAGTTGAAAACAAACAAGATACCCAAGGGACTTATTGCATTAGAAAAGGCATTTGATGGCCACAACAGATATAAAAAGAAAGACACACCAGTGATACCTAATGACCTTGAAGAAATCAATTTAGGGACACAAATAACCCCAAAGAATGTGTATATTGGAAGAAATCTTGACCAAAAAATCAGGAGCAGACTCATCAACCTGCTTAGAAAGTACAGGCATGTGTTCGCTTGGTCATATGATGATTTTAAGGCATATAGAGAGGATTTATTTCAACATGAGATACCACTAAAGCCAGATGCTAAACCTTTCAGACAGAAATAGAGGCCGATCAATCCTACATTGGCCCCTAAGATGCTAGAGGAACTTACAAAGTTAAGGGATGGAGCTATAATCAAACCTATTAGACATTCTTCCTGGCTTTCAAATTTAGTACCTGTCAGGAAAAAGAATGGTGACATTAGACTGTGTGTGGATTTCAGAAACTTGAATAAATCTTCTCTCAAAGATAATTATCCTCTCCCCAATATGGAGGCAATATTGCAGAAAGTCACTGGATGTGAATTGTTATCAATGATGGATGGTTTCTCCGGTTACAATCAGGTAAAAGTCAAGGAGTCAGAACAATTTAAGACTGCATTCACCACTCCGTGGTGAACATATGTGTATTTGAGAATGCCATTCGGATTAACTAATGCTGGAGCAACATTCCAAAGAGCAATGGATGTGGCTTTTGCTGAATTAATCAATAAGATTATGATAGTATATCAAGATGACTTGATAGCATATTCAAAAAGGGCTGAAGATCATTGCACACACTTAGAACAAATATTTATCAAAGCCCTAGAATATGGGATATCATTGAACCCTAAAAAATGCCATTTTGCAGTAATACAAGGAAAGTTGCTTGGCCATATAGTCTCAAAGGAAGGAGTTAAAATAGATCCTGAAAGGGTAAAAGCAATCGATCAAGTCCCTATTCCAAAAAATGTAAAAGCTATACAATCATTTTTTTGTCAGATAAATTTTGTCAGAAGATTTATACCAAATTTTGCAAAAAATGTTTGTCCTATGTCAAAAATGCTAAAGAAGAACTTAGAAATGAAGTGGACAACAGAAACAATAGAAGCATTTGCTAATATAAAGAGGGAAATCAAGCAAGCCCCAGTTTTAGTATCCCCTGACTTCAGTAAATCATTCCAACTGTTTTCATTTGCTTCCTATCATACAGTTGCAGCAGTGTTATTACAGAAAAACAATGATGGATATGAACAGCCTATCTCTTTCTTCAGCAAGTCCCTTCAGAATGCAGAGTTAAAGTATGACATTATTGAAAAACAAGCATATGCATTGGTAAAAGCAGTAAAAAATTTTAGACCATATTTGGTGGGGGCTAAAATCACAGCATATGTTCCTAATGCTGCAGTGAAGGATGTATTGGTCCAAACTAAATTCACCGGTAGGTGATGTAGGTGGATCAATAGGATTCAGGAATTCAATATTGAAATCCAAATCACTAAATTAGTGAGGGGACAGGGTCTTGCCAAATTGATGGCTGAAAGTAATCTTGAAGCCTCTTAGATATGTAATGTTGATGCAACTACCAGTATTGAACATACTACATGGTATACTGATATAATATATTATCTAAAACATATGAAGTGTCCTGAAGGGTATGATGATAACAAAAGGAGGACACTCAAACTACAAGCTTCAAAATATGTACTCATCAGTGGGGATCTTTATTGGAAAAATAGAGATGGGGTTCTACTATTATGCTTGGATGAATACCAGTCAAAACATATTATGAAAGAGTTGCATGAAGGCATGTGCGGAGGTCATTTCTCAGCAAAGACTATAGCCCATAAAATCCTGAGGGCAGGATACTATTGGCCTAAAGTTTTTAATGATTCATACCATTACACTAGAAAGTGTGAAGCATGCCAAAAATTCTCAGGGAAATTAAAATACCAGGGAGCACTACCCTTAAAACCTATGCAGGTTGAGGCTCCATTTTATCAGTGGGGTATTGATTTTATAGGTGAAATCTCAAAGAAATCTAGTGGGGGGCACAGATGGATTTTAGTGGCTACTGATTACTTTACAAAATGGGTAGAAGCGATCCCAACTAAATAGGTGACAAGTAAAGTTGTGATTAACTTTCTAATGGAGAATATTATATGCAGATTTGGTACTCCAGTAAGATTGATTACAGATAATGGGATGTGTTTTAGATCTGATGAATTCAAAGGATTTTGCAGTACACATGGTATTACTGTTTCTTATGCTGCTCCCTACCATCCACAGGCCAATGGACAAGCAGAATCAAGTAACAAGAGCTTCTTAAAAATCATAAAAAGAATGTTGGATAGAAACAAGAAGGCTTGGGATTCAAAATTAAGAATGGCAGTATGGGCTGATAGGATTACTGTAAAAAGAGCAATTGGGAGATCTCCTTATGAGTTGGTGTATGGAACGCAAGCAAGATTACCATTGGAAAATCTTATACCAGTATACAAATTCATTCTCCAGGAAGATTTGAATATTCCTAAACCAATGGAGGAAAGGTTGGAACAACTGGTAGAGCTTGATGAAACAAGAAGAATAGCTCAGAGGCAGAATGTTAAATTACAATCACAAGTAAAATATCTCTTTGACAAGAAGGCCAAAGACAGAAAGTTTGAAATAAATGATCTGGTACTGATGTGGAATGCAAGGTGTCAGGACAAAGGAAAACATGGAAAATTTGAAGCCCTGTGGTTGGGTCCTTTCGTTATCACTGGCAAAGGAGGTGATGACTCTTACTACGTACAGAATATGTCAGGAGAGGAACAAGAATTACCTATACATGGGCAATACTTGAAGCAGTTCTTTTCATAAACATGTACAAAGAGAATTGAGTGTTGCCAGTGCATGGACAACCCTCAAATAATTCTCAAAATATTTTACTCCATGCACAGTAGTTTAGGAATCATTCCTGTTCCCCATCATTTGTTACTTTCCTTTTCCCATCTTCATAAAACATCACCCCTAAATAAATAAAATATGTGGTCTACTTCCCCAAGAGATCTGGATCCTTGTCATACTCACAGGGAGTATACATCCCAGACAGAGCCACTGTTAGGACAGTAATAATTTAAAATTTTTACTATCTTCTCACTCCACCATATTTGAACAAATCCTAAAAAACATCCCAAAAAAAACCATAGTAAAAATTTAATGTATCTCACAGGATGTCTATAGATGAGCAGTACTAAACTACTTAAAAATCAATCTATCGGCAAGATGTCATATTGCTTACACCGATACATGAGGAATCATTTAAAAATAACCATCGGTGTGAGAATAGAGATCGGAAAGAAACTTATAGAAGTCACCAATGGAATAAGTAATACCGATGATCTTTCATCGGCAAGAGAACCAAGTAGTCATACCGATCGATATGACTGATAATCATTGGAGGATTCTTCAAAAGCTACCCCGACGGTATATATCATACCGATGAAGTATTTCGGCAAGAGTTTCACCGAACATCCTGAGGGGGCAATGAAGCAAATAGTCATTGGCAAGAAATGAATTATCGGGACGAGAAACAAATAAGTCTCTGATACTCAATGTCTTGGTGAAAAAAGAGCTTTTGGTAAGACTCATGGCGATACAGATATCTATCGGGATGACTCAACATATCGGGACAAAGGAATTAGGTCCTGCTGACTCACATGTCACAGTGATCAAAAGGTGTCGGTGACACTTTAATAAACTCTACCCGATAAAGAATATAAAAGTGGCCATCGGGGAGATGATTTGGATCGGGTTATTTTTTAAAAGCTATCCCGATAGTATATTTCATTCCGATGGAATAAATTCATACCAGTTGATATTATAGCGGCGAGACATTAACAGAGTCATTCCGATCCAAAGTAAAGATGACTATCGGCGAGACGACAAAGCTCAGGGAAACATAAATATGTTGTCTTGATAGTATTGATCATCCCGATAAAGAAATTATTATCAGTAAGACTCATTATGTCAGAGGGAAATCTCAATCACACGGCGATGAAACAAGTCCTACCGATGGTCACGTCGATTGATTGTTCGCGCCGCAAGAAGTATTAAAGTCGCCCAGACATTTTAAAAAATCACGCCAATGAGAAGAGTTATGGCGATGTGACATTTCACAGTGATGAACATTGAATTTATCAGACAATTAAATACAAACGGCTACAAAATCCTTTATGATCATTGTAATCACAAGGTCGTTTGAGAGGACAATACAAAGGAACTCTTGAAGCAAGAAATAGAGGATTTCAATTATAGCCATCGAACGACAAGTACAATCATACAAACCATTGTATAGCTTGTGTTTGAATTTTCTGCCAAAGTTTAAAAATGGAGACTCCGGGAAAGGGCAAAGGAAGAAAATCACAAGGGGAAACCAATAAATCTAAAAAACAAAAAACTGAACAAACCCCTGAGGAAAAAGTAAAAAACAGAAAACTCAATCAGGACTTAATTGACCAATTTCCTGGGTCAACTCCCAAGGCCAGAAGGTCTGCTCAACTAAGGGTAGAAATTGAAAAATTGGAAGATAAACATAAGCACCTGGGAGATATCTAGACCCCAATCAGGGGATATGAGCTTTTTAGATTCCATTATAATAGAAGGTTTAGGAATGCTCCTGTGTCAAACCCATGGCACTTGAATTTGGGAAAACTGGTTGTGCCTAATGTATTCCTAAATGTGGAACTCCTCCAACTCCTTGCCAAATATTACAATTCAAGCCTGAAAGCCCTCTGCAACCCACAAGGAGAACCAATTGTTCATTTGTCAAAGAATGCTATTTGTGAAGTGTTTGATCTAGATGATTTATGCACTATCCCTATTATTTATGAAGATCTTGAGAAAGAATATTGGAGAATGGATACAACTTACAATGGATGGAGGTTGCCCATTCATAGGCCCAGGATTGAAGGAGAAGTGATGCCCTTAACTGAAAATGATGGTCCTCCCTTTCATGTAGCCATATTTGAACCATATATACAGTATACCTATTATTCTGTGGGCCAAGTCCTTGGTTCAGGGGTCCCCGAGTTCATGACTATCCCTCTAATGGTCATAGCCTCTGACATTTAGTGTCATAATGTGAGGCAGTTTGATTATGCTTCCTATATTGCTAATAGAATGGATTCTGGCTTATCTGCAATAAGAAACAGTGCCCCAGCACGCTCTTTTGAGCATTACTCAATGCTTATGCACATGGTGTTGTATTTCAGCCAGGAAGTAGGGTTATGGCCAAGTGAGCTTAAAGTTGTCACTACAAATAAGAAAGGGGAAAAGATACCCATTCAAATGTGGACCAGAATATGGGATAATAGATATGCCCACTCCAGCTATACCCAATTTGAAGAACACTATGTAAAAGTTTTGTACAGGTATTTTAACCACCCCTGTGAATATTCAATCTCTACTGAAATAAAAAGATTCCTTAGGCCAAAAGATTTTGGTGGCCCCCCTACTATCACTCATAATTGGGGAGACTGGTATTGCTTTGAGGATGTGACTATGATCAGGGTTTATTGTTTTGAGGATACTCCATTCATATTGCCCAAGACTGTTCCTGATAGGCTTGCATACTTAGAAATAATCAGGCAAATGCATTGCTCAAATGTAATGCATCTAAGTTCACATGATAAACAATCATTTATGCCCAACACTTTATGTTTTGGAGATTTTACTGTGGTTTCAAAAGAAGGTTACAATCTCATTTTGGATAAATTAATGCACTATAACATGAGGAGTGTTGAGGCCAGGAAAGGGTTTGACCCTGAAGGTTTTATTGACTATGCACGCAGGAAACAAAATCTTAGTGGATACATGCACATACATTATCCACATGATGATGTTATTAGAAACTTAGAAGAGGTTGAAGTTGAGTTGGTGATAGAAAAATATAACAGGGAGTTAGGTGAAAAGAAAAAGCAATTAGCAGAGATTGAAGTTATATCCTCTGAGAATGAAGAAATGGCAGATCAAGAGCAGCCATAGGACAAAACAACAAAAATGTCCAAAAGGAAAATGCTACAATATCAGCCTCCTGTTGTGCTAAATAATCAGGAGGGAATTGTTGATGAGGATCCATGCCAAACAGCTTAGGATTCTTTCATCTCTGATGAGAAATTTATTTAGTCAAAAGAATTTAAGTCATTCTTGTATAAATACAAAGGGAAAGAGATCAGAGAGTCAGTAGATGATGTTTCTGCTGATAATGAAACACAATTGTTAGATATGTTGAAGGTAACAGTAGATAAAGAGATACAGGACATGACACCTAGCAGGGGTAGACAGTTGCTTAAGGATGCAGGGGTTATGATTTTTCCTGGCCTTGATTTAAATTCTGCTTTGGTTTTTGATAGTTTTTTGAAAAGTTCAAATGATAAGTATAAACTTACTCCAAAAGGAGTTAATGAAGTATATATGGGAACAAGATACAATAATGATGAAAATTCATTAATGATATGGGCATTATATCCTCCCCATCAGAAAACAGCCATCATAGATACTGAAAAAACTTTTGGCCATGTCATGACTTTGAAAGCAGGGGAAACTAACCCTCTGATTACTGCAGACATTGGTATCAATTTTGCAAAATTGAACAAGGCACAAGCTCAAATGTTGATCAAAGAGAGAGATGCATACAGATTGAGCTGTGAAAGATTGACAAAAGAAAATGATTATTTGAAGGATGCTGTTAAGAGTACTTTTGGCCAATCTACAAAAAGAATAACTCAAGGTGAGAGCTCACAAGGCATTCAAACATTATCCCCTAACTAGGCAACACAAATTTAGATAGATGCATTTGTTACAATACTACAGAGCAGGTATGCAAACATGGTGTAGTGGTTAAACCTGTTTTGGGATAACTACTCAGAAAATCACAAAGCAATTAAAGAGCATGAGAGACTTGAATAGAGAATACAGAAAAAATTGATTGAGATACAAAGCAAAAGTGCTACTGATAGCACAGATATCTCCGATGCAGGAGCATTGCTCAAACAACACCAAAAATACTATGACAAACTTAAAGCTGATGCTAAGGAAGGTATCGATGCTTCAAATGCAGGAGTGCCCGTGTTATTTAAAGACAATGGAGTGGTAAAGAGCAAAGAAGAATGGATTGTTGATTGTCAAGTCATATTACACAAGGTGGTTAATCTTGCTCATTCATTTCATTTGGTTCCTTCAAGTAAGGATTAAAATACCTTCTGGTGAATTATAAGATATCTGATTATATTGGTTGGATTATCAAGAAGAGTTTGTCAGTCATTTCCTTGCACGTTTATACAAGTTATAAACTAAAACTGTGCCAAACAATTAGAATTATTACCATTAGGAAACCACTAGTCCTGGTCCTTCAATTGACTCTGTTACCCAACAAGGCACTAGTCTTATCTAACTCATTATTTAAATCCTTTTACCTTGATATTGCTTATACAATTTCTACCAATCACTCATTAGACATTAGACATAGAATCAGTTAGCAAGCTTTTCATCTATCCTACATCCTATGCCATTGTAGATTGATTTAATTAGTCCACACATTCACATTCAGATTGTTTTAATTTTCCAAGGTTTACCTGCCTAGGTGTAACAGGACCTAAAGTGTAGGAAATCATCAAACCTTGAAGGTTGATTTTGTCAAGTTAGTTCAAAAATGTTGGAAATCTAAACATAGAGCTTGGCATCCTCTTAGGATCAGCAACCTGCATTTTTGAGACCTAACAGAATCAATAATCAAATTCCACACTTCATGAAACTAAATCAAAAACAAAACCATTAAATAAACAAACCTCACATAAACACAGTAAAGAAAGAATTCAATCGGTGGCTAAGAGTGGCCCCTCCTCCTAGACAACCGATTGAAGAAAGCTTCACACAATCAACAACTTTTTTTATAGCAAAATAAGAGTTTCAAATTATAGTATAATTTACATTAAGAATTGATTGTAGGGAAAATTATCTGCGTCTTCTACAGACTATAACATATATATATATATATCAACAAACCAAATATAAAGAGTCTTAGGTTAGCCGTAGGCCACAAGCTCAAAATAATATAGCAATATGATAATGTTGAAACAAATTCAAAACATTATGCCAAAAATAGAAAACAAGTGAATTTGTAGCTCAACCAACTTATTGTTTGATTCTCCTCTTATGTTGTTATCTTTGAAGATTTACTTTCAACTTGGTCTATAGTTTATTTCCTCCATTTGATCTTCATTACCAATCACCATGATGCTGAAGTGGCCATAATGAGGTGGTGACTTAGTTGAACAGGTATGAAATATCAGGTTGCATGAATAGAAAAATCCACATGGCTGAAGAATGTAGGTCGGAAGTGCAACAAAAAGACCACCTCAACAATCAACAGAAAGCATGTGTCCAACCCAAGAAACATGTGTAAATGCATGTTGTGAATAAGATGAATGTGCCATAGATAAAAGCATAAGGAAGTCCTCTATTAAATAAAATGGTGTATAATCAGCATCAACGAGTGAACTCTGGTTACCATAGAAACTGGAGCCAGCCACGTAGAAGAGCACAAGCTGTATTTTTGTGAAGGAAGTGATAGGAAGGTTCCTCTCAAAAAGGTGACAAGAATTCTGCATGTTGCAAGATATAAGGCTTAAAATAACAACATTTATTAGTAAAAACAATCAATAATTATTTTCCATATTTTAATCTTAAGGCACGAGGGTTTCTGTGAACCCCTTCTGTGCTTCCCATCTGGGGGCCCTCTTCCTGCTCGATTTCTCTTCATTTTATTCCTATTTTTTCTTCATTGCTTGTGCTTGATATTATTTGGATGTATATGGTGTTATTTGTAGTTACTATTGTGTAATATTTGATTGTCCCATCAAATTTAATTCCCTTCTATAATTTTTTTGAATTGTGTTCCCTCTTCCCTCCCTTTCCCCAGTGTCGCCAGAGTGCTTCTCAAGTGGGTTGGTGTATGGAGTTGGGTAGTACCGGTGTGGGGTGAATGTAGTTAATGTAGACGCTGATTAACAATCAATTCTGGATTAGAGGAAGCTAATATTGATCAACAAGGTCATGAAAAAACCTACAGAGAAATCTTGAGAGCCGAAGATGCCAACGATGCACTAGAAGATGCAGGTTTCTCAGTCTCAGAGTCAGTCCAGTCATCGAGAAAGCAATAGGGAGAAGTGAGGTGGTGGGAGAGAAACAAGGTGAGTCCCCCATTTTACCCATAAAGATTTCATTAATCCCTAATGAGGATTTAGTTAAAGTAGTTAAAAAATAGGAACTTCGGCTGAAAAATGTGGCTATGTTTTTTACTTGCATAAATATTGATAAACTTCCATTGAGAAATTTTTTTGATAACTGGATGGTATCAGTGTGGAGCAAGAAATTAGGAATTCAATTTTCTTTCTGCAGGATGATCCAACTAGGGTTGTTTGTAATTTTTTAAAAATCCCATAGCATGCAAAAAAGAGTAGTGGATAAGAGTTACTAGAATATTGGATTGGCTTTATTCAAAGCTTTCCCATGGTCTCCAAATACCTCATAGATTGAAATTCAATTCTACTCAGTACCAAGATGGATTTTGATAAAAAATGTCCTAGTCCAATTTTGGAACTTTTTACCTCAAATTATTAAACCGTTTGGGAAAATTCTCAAGGTGGACAAAACTAGGTCCACCCTACCCCATCTAGATGCAAGGCTCTTGGTGTCCTTTAACACTGGGATTCAAATTCTTGATGTATTAGAAATGAGCTGGGAGAGTAATATATTTAAATGTGAATTAATTAGTCTAGGAGGTTTGAATTCGTGTTTTCTGTGCAAAAGAGATGGACATCTAAGGAAAAACTGCCCTATCATAAACAAAAGAATGAATAGAGAAAAGATGGAATTTGAACCAAATAAAAAGATGCTAACCCTAAAAAGCAAGCCATCTCCCTCTGAGGACACCTCTGGAAGTGGGGAAATTGACTCCTCCCATGCTGGGGATAGAAACCTACTGGGTTCTAATCCCAAATTAAATCCTACAAAAATTGGGAATTTGGAAGTAGATGCTTCTCTTTCGGAGGAGGATCTTGATTCTGTTGAGCCTTTTAGTGACCATCAAGAAGTTAGTGATTCAGAAAGCACTTAAGATGATAGTCTAAGTCTATACTCCATGGACACAAGAGAAGAAAGAGTTGAAATGGATGAAGACCCCCTACTAGTTTCTCAAATTGAATAAACCCAAATGCAAGATAATACAGAATCAAAAGATGGGGAGAAAGTGATCCCCCCTCGATTGAATCCCATAAAATAGTAGAAGCCCTAACTAATGGGAACATCTTAGATGATGGCTTTATCATAGTAAAAAAAGAAAAAAAATTCCCAACAACTGGCTTTGGATAAGATAAGGGAAGTTGCTAAGCAGAAAAATAAGCTTGAAAAGATTAAAGAAGAGTTCTTGAGGAAAAAAGAAGCAGATCCCCAGGGGGTAGACTTGACCTGGATAAAGCAAAGCCTCAGGAGAGATAGGTCTTTTCCTAAGGAAGGTGATGGAGATATTAAGGATCATGAAGTTGATAAAACTGATGATGAGGGAAGGAAAAGAAAAGACATGAGTAGAACTAATAGCTCAGTTAAACTAGGTAAAAAAGGGAAAGATGGCCCTATTCCAATTTTTTTTGGATAGGTTGGTATACAAGATGCCCCCCTCCTCTCCTTTTTCCCCTTGTAATGAGATACGTCCATTGTTACTCCTAGAATGTTAGAGGTCTAGAATCTCCCGATAGGAAGTATGTGGTTAGAGATTTTTGTAATAAAAATAAGGAAATGGATGTTTTATTTATTCAAGAAGTTAAAGTAATTGGTTTTATGTTAGAAAACACCTTAATATTTATATGGAAAGATGCTATGGATTTCTCCTCCAAGCATGATAAGGGCCGAGGTGGTAATGCCATACTGCTTAATAGAAAATGAGAGAAGTATTTGCAGAAATATGGCCATTCCCCTTGTAACAGGTGTATTTGGATTATAATGGAAGTAGAAGGAGTTGAAGTGGGGCTTTTCTTTGTCTATTTTCCTAATGAATACTCTAGTAGAGCAGAGTTATGGAATTGGATGGCCTCAGATTTGCCTAAAGTCCCCTAGATATTAGGTGGTGACTTCAATATGATTGAACATACACAAGACAAAAAAGGTGGAAAAGCTATGCAGTGGAAAGGCAATGAAAAATTCTTTTGGTTAAGGATTAATAAATCCCTTAATCTGGTAGACCCTCTAGAAGGACAAAAGGAAAATAGTAGAGGAATTTGGTACTCTTGGATAAACTATCAAAAGAAGGGCAATAGAATCTATTGTAGACTTGACAGATTCTATATGGAAAAAGACTCTTTTCTAGTCATGATGGAAAAATAAGCAAACAAAGTTCAAGTGGTCTTGAACCCTCTTTCTAATCATCATCCAATCAAAACAGTTGTTTCATTTAAATCTCAAAAACAAGAAGTAAGAAAGCAGAGTGGCTTCTTTTTCAAACTTCACTATGAACTTTTGAATGACCAAGACTGTGATGTGGGTATTAGGACTCTAAGAAATATATGAAAAATGAGGTTCAAGGACCAAGATAGAGTAAGGTATTGGAACAAGATGATTGAGTCATGGAAAATTGTTTTCCAAGTAGTGGGAAAAAAATATGCATTAGACTGGAAAAAGGAAGAGCTATCTCTCCAAAAAGAATTCCTCAAGATAGAAGAAGAAATTCAAGAGAATCCTAATGATGAAAGTTTGATTGTAAAAATGGGGAAAGTGAAACATAGTTTGAGGAAAGTATAGATTAGGAAGGCTTAGGGAGCCAAAATTAGAGCCAAGCTTAACTGGCTAAAGGATAGTGACAAGGGATCCAAATATTTTTTTAATCTTCTTAAGTACAAAAACATCAAAGAAAAAGTTCAAACAATAATAGAAGATGGTGTCTCCCTGAATAGTCAAGAGGAGATCTTGAAGGATTTTAAAAGGTTCTATGAAAAGCTGTTCAAATCAGAGGATAACAGATAGGGGTGTGTAGATGCCCAGAACCTGTGTGCTAGGATCTGTAAGAGGAAAATAACCCCAAAAATGTGTAAATTTTAGATAGGAGTGTCGAAACCAGACCTGGAGTCTTATATGACATACTTCATTCCTGAAACTAGACATCATCAATCCATATCATTGGTTTACCGCTCGACAGGGGCAATACCTTGTTTGTTCTTGTGTCATTTGTGCATACTTGCTTACTTGCTTGTGTGTGTCATCTTTTTATCTTGCATTCCATATCATTCATCCCTTTTCTTCTGCATCCAACCATTTCATTCCTGTCAACATATCTTATCGTGAGATTATCCGTCTCACGCCTACCGCCTTCTCCCCGTCCAATCTCCCAAGGGGGCATCCTATCATCATAACCTGTACCAGGGGCAAACTGGGGCATATATCATTATCAAACTTCTTATTCTTTGAAACAACATGATAAAACACATTGCTTCAAAGAGGGGCAAAATGTAGATGCCTAAAATTGGCTCAGATTGAATTAAGTAAATATTCTAATATTTATCTTAATTCTTACTTTCTTCTGTCAATTAAATAAATATTATAAGTTTATTTGATTGGTTCATTATCCTACAATTAAATAAAACAATTTTATTTAATTAAAATCCCTAAATTCTTCTAATGTCTCAAGTCCTAAATCCACCTCATCAATCCACCTCATCTTTCCACCTCATCTCTTCCACCTCACCATGTGGCACATTATAATTAAATATTCTTAATATTTAATTAGCTAATATCCTCAATTATCCAAAATTAAATTTTTAATTCAATTGTCCCCCACTATCCTCCAAAATTGAATTTTTAATTCAATGGTCATCCACTAATTGAATTTTTAATTCAATGGTCATCCACTAATTGAATTTTTAATTCAATTGTCCTCCACTAATTGAATTTTTAATTCAATTGTCATCCACTAATTGAATTGAAAATTCAATTTGTCATAATCCACTCTCATTAAAAAATGAATTTTTAATTCATCCACTATGAATTAAAGATTCACAAAAAATGAGAGCCATTGATCTCATCTTTTGATCCTCACCCTCCATTCCTTTTTCAAAAATCTATAAATGAAACCCTCACCCAAGCCATTCATAACAACTTCTTCTTGCATCAAAACCATGCTCAAATTTCTCTCAAATCTCTAATCTATCTATCCTCTAATCCTTCATCTACATTTGTGTTGAAAGCAAGAGCAATCCACATTTGAATCAAATAGGGTTATCTAATCTAGGAGCTCTTGGGTGCAAGCTTCCTCCTCCCTTGATGAGATTGGGTCTTCATGTGAGGTATAACTTTGTGTTTTTATGCAATTAGTTTGTGTTTTCACTGCATTTTATTTTCCTAATCTACAAGGAGGATAACCAAGGATGAAATAAAATCAGCTATTAATTCAATGAGCAATGGCAAGTCTCTAGGGGCAGATGGTCTTCCTATAGAATTTTACAAAGAAAACTTGGATTGGATAGTAGATGACTTGTTTGATGTATATAATGAAGGCATTGAAAAAGGGACCTTGGAAAAAGAGATAAATAAGGGAATTATTAAGTTATTGCCTAAAGATGGGGATAAAACATAATTGAGGAATTGGAGACCCATAACATTATTAAATGTTTCTTATAAGATCATTTCCAAGGTCCTAGCCTCTTGGTTAAGGGATATCCTACCAGATATAATTAGCCCAACTCAGACTGGATTCATAAAAGGTCGGTATATCATGGAAAATCTTATCACTAGTTGGGAAGCCCTTCATTGGGCTAAAGAGACCAACCAAGATGCAGGAATTTTTCTACTAGGTTTTGAGAAGGCATATGATAGGGTTGAGTGGTCATTCATATTCAAGATACTGAGGGCTATTGGTTTCCTAGATTTCTTCTGTAAAATGGTGGAGATATTGTTTGTGGATGCCTCGGCTCAAGTTGAGGTAAATGGTGTTCTATCTAGGCCTTATTCTTAATGGGACGATCTATTAGGCAAGGTTGCCCCTTGCCCCGGCCTTATTTGTGCTTGCATATGAGGTAATCCACTATATATTAAGAACTAAACTAATTGATGGCAAGGTGGATGGCATCTCATTACCCAATGGAGAAAGGTTGTTGAATGTTTGATTTGCAAATGACACTGCTTTATTTCCCAAAGTCACTAAATTTGAAATAGAAAATATGGAGAGAAGATTGGATATTTTTTGTTTAGCCTTGGGTTCTAAGATCTCTTGCTCCAAGTCAACCGGATTGGTTGGGAGATGACAAATGGCAGTGGGGTGGTCCCATGAAACAAGTCCATTTTTTGGGGATTCCCTTTGCCATCTGCCCATCTCTCAAGCATATGTGTGAATGGATTTTTGCTAAAATAGAGAAGAAGCTAGGAATTGGAGTAGAATGCATCTCTCTCTTGCAGGTAGGACCCAAGTTTGCCAAAAAATTCTTTCTACTTATTCCATCTTCTTTTCCTCTATGTGGCTATTTGCAAATATTAGTTTAATATTATTCATAAAATAATCTGAGACTTTTTGTGGTCAAATGGGAAAAGGAAAATAAAAAATACACCTGGTAAAATGGGATTGGTGTTGTGTTAGTAAAGATCTGGGAGGTCTAGGTCTCAAGGATTTGAGATTTCAAGGTATTGCTTTCGCTGCAAAATGGATTATCAACTCCTTATTTGGGAATGAACCATGGAAAATCCTAGTTAGGAACAACATTGAAAAAAGAAAGCCTGGGATAAGATCTATTTCTATGATGCTTTGCTAGGGGACTTCAAGTCTAAATCAGGGGGATCTACTATCTTCTATAGAATTTGGCAAGCCTAGGAACATGCTAAGCCCTTTATCAAAGATAAAGAGGCTATTAATTTGTAAAATAGTACCATTTGGGATCAAAGATCAATTCGATGGAATGTTAAATATAAAGGTAAACATCTTTCCTTAATTCAAGGGTGTTCAACCAAAAAATGCAGTAAAACAGGTCTGAATAATCTGAGTGATCTATTTGATGATGGCTCGCCTAAAAGATGGGATGTACTAAAGAATCAATTTCAATTGGAAGGAATTCATACTAGAACCTTTTCAACTTTAAGAAGAGCTTTGTTGAATAGATTTAACTCAAAAATATCCACTGTTGGTGAACAAAATATTGAGAACTTGAAATGGGAAGATGGAACAATGTTGTGCAATATGAAACCTAAGATGATGTATAAAATGTTCACAAAAGATATAGATATCATTCTTCATATCAGCTCCACTTGGGGAAGCACTTTGGATAGTAAATTCTTAACCAAAACCTTTTAAAATATTTGGTCCAAAGTTTTAGAACCAAAAAAGGCTTGCTTTAGATGGTTGTTGATCTTAAATAAGTTGAATCTTGGGTTTGAACCTGCTGTTTGTTCTTTTTGTAATAATCCCGAGTTAGTTGCTCATATATTTTCTGGATTGTCTGTATGCAAAAATGGTTTGGTTCTTTTTCATGGGAAATATTAGGTTGTGGTCTACAATTGTGAGTAGTATGAGAATTGAAATTATTTGTGGGTTTATTGATGGTTTGAATGCTAAAGCTAACTCTTTTTATCTTGTTTTGTCAACCAAAATTCTTTGGTTTTTATGGAAAAAAAGGAATGATGACAAATTTTTGGGCAAGAAGAGGGAACCCACTGATATTCTAGTGAATATCATATCTTCTAACTTATTTGAGCAGGTATCTATCACGATGGAAATATCTTTATCTAGGTTCAAGGAACTGATGGAGACATGGACTACATTTTATAAAGAAGATATAAAAGAATCTTACTTTTGTGTGAAAAACTCAAGGAAATTAGACCACAGATTCTTCAACTCCTATATAGAATTTCAAGAATTATACAAAAAATTGAAGCAGAAAGAGGTAAAGGAAAGTGAATTAGGCAAGCTCTGGGAAAAATCCATCCAAAACTATAACATATCTGCTGACAGACTAAAGGCTTCTCCAAAATTGGGTGCTATACCTGGTATGGACTCTTTTGAGTTCAGTGATAACAGATGCCACATTTGGGATCATGAAGTACCTTGGCATATTGATCTAGGTTTGGAGTTGAGGAAGGTAAGCTCTGAAGAATCTAAGCATGGAATGGAATTGGATGATAGCCTAGGGCTTTACTATCAATACATGGAAGTAAAGAAAGATGCAAGCTCAGATAATGAGTTCAAAGGGACAGAAGGTGAACCAAGAGAGGAAGGAATGTTGCAATGCCTTGAAGAAAATGAAGACAGATTTGCAAAAGTATACCAAGATCAAAATGAAATGTCTAATTATGATAGTGATGGATAGGAATCTAAAATTGCATGAAGATAATACATAGAAGATATCTAAAAATGTGGATCAAATGAAACAAACAAGTGTTCAATGTAGTAGCAGAGACTTCTCTAATTATATCTTGGGTTTTGGAATTATAAAACTACTTGGATATATTAGGGAATACTAGTGTTTTTTTGGATTGATGAAGTAGCTTTTGATGTATTTTGAAGTGGTCTCCTTAACCACTTATATGTAACTATCTAATTTTACTTGGAATATAATATTAGTGCTAGATTCTCAATCCAAAAATATTTTAATCTTAAAACTATATTAAATATGACTTATATCTATTAAATCATATGCAGCGTAAAATGGTTAAATGATATGAAAATGGAATGAAAATGGAATGTGGGAATGGTTATGAAGGCGCATGAAAAGGAATAAAATATGATAAAATAAAACATAATTAGCTCTCATCAGGAGCAACCACTAGGATATGAGTCTTAGGCCACGAAGACAAGGTCTACAAACCCAAGAGAGCATTCTATGGACTTCAGCAAGATCCTAGAGCATGGTTTAGTATAATTGGTTCTTATCTCTTACAAAATGTCTTCAATAGGTATAGCACTAAGCCTACACTAAACAAAAAAATGGATGAACAAGGACAAGTTCAAATTGTATGTCTATATGTTGATGACTTGTTATTTATAGGTGATTTATCAATTGATTTGTTCAACGGAGCCATGAGGAAGGAATTTGAGATGATCGATTTGTGTCTCATAAAGTATTTTCTTGGCATTGAGGTGAATTGATTTGAAATGGCATATTCATTTCTTAAGCCAAATATGCCATGGATATTTGAAAAGGTTTAATATGTTAAACTATAAGTTAACACCAACACTGGTTGGGATAGCTTTGAAGTTAAGCAAGGATGACAAGGGATTTAATGATTATCCAACTTTGTATAAAAGACTCATTGGTAGTATAGTATACTTGATAGCTATGAGGTTAGACATAATGTACGATGTGAGCCTTATTTCAAGGTTCATAGAATTTCCAAAATATTTTCATTGACAAGTAGGAAAAATAATTTTGAGATATGTGAGTGGAACCAAAAATCATTGAATTTAGTATTCAAGGTCAAATGAGTTCAAACTTGTAGGATACATAGATAGTGATTATGCAGGTGATGTTTCTAACAAGAAGACTACATTTGGTTATGTATTTCATTTTGGAATAGGTGTAGTATCATAAGCATATAAGAAACAACCCATTGTCACTATTGCATCAAAAAAAGTAGAGCATGTAGGAGCAACAAGGGAAATGTGTCAGTCAACTTGGATGAGAAGAGTGTTAATAGATCTTTAAGGCATAAACAAGAAGTTCAACAACAAAGATTTTTTTTCGCAACAACTCAGTGATCACACTATCTAAGAATCTTGCATTTCACAAAAGGAGTAAGCATATTGACACCGTATACTATTTCATCAAACAATTAATCAACAATGGAGAGATTTATTTGAAATATTGTAGGTCTATTGTAGGTCTAAAATTTAGTATGCAGATATCTTCACCAAGCCATTATGAAAAGAAAGATTTGAGTGTCTATAAGATTGTGTATGCATCTTAAATGGTGGTAGTTGTGATTGGGTAAAAGTTCAGTACTATGTCACACTTTTATAAATGAAACATCCAACACAAATATATTTTTTCAACTTAAATGATAAAAAAGTCATATTTATGTTTTGAATTTTAAAATAACATAAACTAATGAAATGTAGATATTGTTTTTTTTTGGTAAGAATTAGATTATATTATATTGTCAAAAAAGAGCTGATTACATAGTTTGTGATCCATGAGTAGAAGAATGTAAACCATTCCTTCTAACCATTACAATATTGATCAAAATTGCCCCCTAAAATGACCACCCTGGATCTAAGTTGCAACTATCTAAACACTAAACTGAGAAAACCATACCCATACTAACTGAAGAATTTAATATTTACATGCATAAAACCCTAGACTCACAGACCTCACAACAACAGACCATAAACCCATGCCCATCAAATCTCTCCTTCTGCGAAGATATAGTCCCTAAACTCGCCTATCCATGCAAAGCCTTCAACTGGGGAAAGATTGAGCATCTTCTTTAGAAAATCTCTGCCTCTGTGAACCCTAGCCCTATGGGCAATTAATTCATCACCTCTGATATCTAGAATAAAGGGAAAATATTTTATCACTTCACCTGGCTGGTTAACCTTGGCCAAATCCTTTGGCCTAGGAAACCCTACGCCTCTCTCTGTAGTCTTCAACACCTTATCGAGCCCCTCCAACAGGTTCTGCTTGAACAGTCACGACACCAGCACCCTTACTCCTTCCTTAGTCATCAGCACATCTAGTAGAGATGCCACCACCCATGAGGAAATATCAGTATCCACCCGATACCGCTCTCCATCTCTGAAAAACACTTTACCTAAAATGAGTTTCACTGAGACAATGGCGAAGGCATCATTTTGGTGAAGCACCCTTTGTAACCTTTGCTCTATAATCTTGCCTTTAAACACCATCTGCCTAACCTTGCTGGTTAGACAGATGGGTAACTCCATTCCTCCACACTTCAAATGATCAGTCAGGAGATCAAAAATGATAATTGGGGGGATCGTTTGCCATAAACCACGCTGCTGAGAAGATCACAGAACCTTGCGAAAAAAGTATGAAGATGTCATTTAATGATGCTGAAGGACATGCAAAATGGAAAACTCTGCATTTGCCAGCTCATGCCAAATACTATTTACTATCCCAAGAAGAAAGGCCAACCACTGGCTTTCAAAAAAATGATTAGAGTCTATCCTCTTTGCTCAGTTCGAGGCCCTTCGAAGCGTGAGAACTTGCTTGTCCAACTGCCACCCGCAGCCCTAATTGTGTATGCTAATTATTAAAAGGAAGGCTTCTCTCAATGATTAATCCAAGGCTGACGATGTTTGCTAACTTGGCTACCAATCCAACACCCCTTGCCGAGATGACCACCTCACCTATGTGAGGTGGCACCCACCCTACTGCCCACATGAAATGTAGATATTTTAATGTAGTTTATGCTTATAATTTTTTTTAAATTTTCAAAATTAGTTGGATTTTTTTAAAATAGATTAATAGATGAATTTTAATTGCTATTTTAAAAAAAAGTAATGTCGATGGGACGTCAAGAAAGATATAGCATAATTAACTTTTTTCTTTAAATTTTTTCATAATTAGACAACTCAAATATCTAGTGCATGGAAAAAAAATTTAATTTTTTATGAATAATTTTTTTTAATAATTTTTTTTGTGTCAAATTTAATTGGAACATTATAGTTTTCATGGGATGTCAAATTTTTTATAATTTTTATTTTTTATATAAAAAAAAACTCTCTTGGAGAAGATTCTCTCCTCTAGTTGCCATATATATTTGAAAATTTTTAAGTATCTATTTATTTTTAATTTCTAATCAACTACATGTTTGGTTATAATAACATACTTGCAATAAATTTAAAAATAATCCTAATAAAACTAATGAAAATATAAAAATATATATATTTCTAGGTTTTAGACTCTGACATCTACCAAAGGGTATTTTCAAATTTTCATGAAAATACCCTTTCATTAGAAAAAATTATAGTTGAACTTGAAGTTTTGTTCAATTTATTGTAAATGGGGGGTTGGTTACCACATAGATAGTTTTGGACGAGATCATACCACTCAAAAAGGTTTTGGGTGAACTTTCTCGCCCAAAACCTTCAATGTAAACAAACACCAGGTTTTAAAATTTTAAATTAGATTTTATAATTTTTAAAAATTCAGGCGAAAAAGTTTCAATCGGAACTATTTATGCCACACAATACCATATAGGTGCTATGTGGTCTAAGGTGGAACCGTTTAGAGTGAAATTGTCTCTATAGAAACTATTTAGTTGGCCAAAAGTGTGACATAGGTTTGAACTTTTACCTCATTAAGGTGGAGTATTGGAATATAATTCTAACCACTAGTAATAAATAATGCCCCATTGCATATCCTCTTGTAGCAGATAGACTGTCATTTCCTCCTACATGTAAAAGATTTTTGCAAAGGAAAAAATACTACCTTCTATTATCTTCACTTAGCTCTCTCTATACTTATTTTATAATCATTCAAATTATTGTTGGTTATAAATATTGAAGTCGGGTAAAAATGCTGCTAAAGCCCTGCAAACAGTATTTTCAAACCCTAACTACCCAATGGAGCCCTAAAAACCTAGAATCAAGCAATCAACACAAGGAAATATGAAACCCTAGGCTAATAGTGCAAATCCTTCATTGTTCCTATGAAGCTATGGCTAACTAATGTACTCAGATTTGTAGACTTGCTAATACTATGGAGAGCTCAAGTGTTGACAATGGAAAAGTTAACTTATGCAAGTGGCAAGATGAGAAAATGAGAGGGAGAGGGTGGTTTTATAGAGGAGAGAATTTGAATGGATGGCTGAGATGAAGAGTTGACTTGGAGCCAAGATCAAGGGCTGAGATTGATTAGGGTTTCTAGCCACTAGAGGACAAAAGATAATTTTTTATTAGAAGAAATGGTGAGGTGGGAAGTGATTTTAAAATTAAATAAATTGTATGCATTTATTTAATGTTTTAAGAGGAAAGGGGAATGTAGAGGAATTTTAATTAAATAAGTGGGAACTTATTTAATTAGGGTAAGGTTGATAATTTAAATAAATATGTATTTATTTAAATTAGAAAGGGAATATGGACATTAGACTAATGAATAATTAAATAATAATTAAATTATTAAATTATAGAGGAAACTAGAAGGAAATTGCTTAAATAATTAAATAAATAAAATTTATTTAATTAAAAGCGTAAGAGGGAATGAATTAATTAAATAATTAAAAATTATTTAATTAATAGAAGAATATGAAATGGAAATGAATTATGTGTGAAAATGTCGTTCGCAGGCCCAGGATATATTTAAGTGTCTACATTTTGCCCCTCTTTGATATAATGTTGAATCCAACATTGTATCAAAGAAAATTTTGAGAAATGTGCTCTAAACATGCCCCAGTGTATTCCAGGTGAAATGTGATGGGCTTATGACCCCTCAGGAAATATTTTAAATTTTCTAAAAAATTTCAAAAATTTTGAAAATTTTTCTAAAAAGTTAGGCGGGATGCCCCAATGTTGTCTAGGAGTGAGAAAATGGCCAGAAAAGGCACTCAGCGCGTGAAAAGAAGCCATGGGTTGGTCAATTTTGTGAAAAGGGAGCCCACCTAGGACAAAAACGTCCTATAAATAACCCTTGGGGGGGTCCATAATCCTCATTTGTGCACTTTGAGTTTAGAATTTTCAAAGAGAGTAGAGAGTGATTTTCAGTTTTCTTACAGAGCTCCTGTCGAAATGTCACCTGTATCGCTTCATCAGCACCATGGGTTGAGGGTTCAAATGTATGGTCGGCTACCTAGGATAGGTAGGCTGGTATGTATCCATCCTTGGCTTTTTAATTTTTTTTTGTTTTGAGCTAGATTTTAGGGCCCAAAAATAGGGCACGCATGCGGTGTGCCTTTGTGTGCCGCATGCACGCGGGCGTGTGATGTCTGCATAATAGTGCGATACATGTGGTTTCTGGAACCACATGTGCCAGTGGGTGTGATTCTCTGCTTAGGCAACATACATCTATTGGGTGTGATGCATAGGATTGGCAGTGCGACGCCTGTGCTGAAGTGCGCCGCATAGGTTTAGCAGTGTGATGCATGAGCTAGAGTGTGATGCATTCATAGGGTAGTATGATGCCTACAACAGTATGATACATGTGTCATTTTAACCACTAAAAATGAATTTTTCCATAAGTTTTGCCCCTATTTGGCTGTGAATGTTACATTTAGGGTTGTTAGATTGACGTGGTGTACTGTCTATGTAAATAAAGGAGAGGTTGCCACCGATTTACACATGGGAGAGCCATCCAACTAGGTATCAGTTGTGAGACTCTCTGTCGATGGCAAAACAAGATACTCTCAATGATCTAGGGGTATACGATGTTGTATTTATGCCCATGATTCGGGCTAAACAGGGCTTATTGATTACAGTGGCCAAGAGGTTGCATTATGAGATGAGTTCATTTCATTTTCTGACAGGGGAGGCCATCATGACTTTTCTCAATGTCTGGTGGATTCTTCAACTACCTATTCATGGTGATCGAGTGATATGTAGTCTAGAGATAGGGTTGACTGAGCTTTGACGGTAATTTGAGACAAATGATGATTCATCCTTGGGAGTTGAGGAGCATGAGATTCCTTGGGACATGTTGATAGACCAATATGATTGGTTGATTGTGGTTCTATGCATGTGTATCAGAGGCCTTGTGTGTCTAGATTGGTGTGGCCATGGATTTCCTATTCGCTGGGGGGAGATGTTAGAGGACATGATGGTAGATGCCACAGTTTGTGCATGGGGACCTCATCTCTTAGCACAGTTGTATCACCAGTTGCACAGAGTTGTCTATCGTGGTGAGCAGTCGATCAGCTATGGTGTGACTTTACTGATTATATGGGCTTGGGAGCATATTCCTGTATGTAGGCCACTAGTGGAGTGGCAGATTTTGGATGAGTTGCCTTATGTTTTTAGTTACAATAGGGTAGTTCCATAGGTACATATGGGCAATGTCAGATATTGGAGACATGTCATTGATCATATGGACACATTTATTTAGAGGTCGTATAGGGAGTGTCCCAGGTGGATAGAGGATGTCGAGTAGTTACCATATTACATACATGCTTGATATTTGATTGGCCAGACTATGCAAACACAACACATTATAGAGCATCATCTTCCATGATGGGTACTCAGATAGTTTGGAAAGTGGCAGGATACCCCTGTTGGCATTGTAGAGTTTGGTCAGGTCACATGAGAGACTCTAGTTTGGGGGCCAATGATTATAGTTTAGATGGCCATTGATGAGATCACTGGATTACAGCTAGTGCAGTGGGGAGTAGATGATGTTACAGAAGTAGGTACCACTCTTGCATATGATGCTTGGTGGGCCACCCATATGTCAGTGCCTTATTTACATCCTGATGAGCCCACACCAGTAGAGAGGTTGGGATGAGGGCCGAGAGGTAGATTCAGAGGTCGGGGCTGAGGGGATGGTGGTGATGATGGAGGCGATGATGGAGGAGATGGGGGTGGTCAGGAAGACAGAGGCTGAGGATAGGGCAGAGGTGATAGGGGGAGAGGGAGAGATGGACAGGGTAGGGGTGGTCCACTTTCCCCAATTTAGGAGGAGGGAGAGAGGGCCATTAGACAGGTAGTAGCAGCTGTGGGAGAGATGCAGGTAGAAGAGAGAGGAGAGGATGTGGCTATGGAGGATGTTGATGTAGGTGACATTGGTGGAGCAGAGATAGAGGAGGGCGATGAGGAGGCTAATGAGGAGGAGGAGCAGATCAGGGAGCAAGCACTATAGGATGTGCCTATTGAGGAGATTAGAGACGAGGAGGAGGAGGAGGATGTTGAAGACTGAGGTGGGGATTTGGCCATACAATTAGTAGCACTACAGAGCCAGATATATCTATGTAGACCTAGATGCAGGGGATGCAACAGTGGATCTAGGAGGTGGAGGGTTAGCTTGCTCAGAGGATAGGTGAGAGAGATATGGTGGTTATCAGGGCTCAAAGATCTGAGTAGCATAGCATTGACCTTGTGGCGACATTGGGTAGGCCAATAGTAGAGTTTGCATAAGCTTTGGTCAGGTCAAGGTAGGAGGCACAATATTATAGGAGCGTTTATGAGGGTTTGGTGCCAATAGATCAGAGGGCATCTAGTTTTCAAAGCAAGAGTGCTAGTCAATCCTGCTCGCATAGATCACATAGTAGTGTGGGACATTCCCAGAGGCAGGCCTCGCCATATGGTAGGCCATCTAGATCCAAGGCCAGATTAAAGCATAGGGGTCCTCCCACAGGGCCAACATGAGCAAGAGGTCATGATGGTGCTAGCTAGGCCAATTTGATAGTCATGATGTATATATTTGATCGAGCCTACATGCTCTTGTTTTATGATTGAGCCTGCGAGCTCCACTTTTGACACATTTATTCAGATTGTATTGTGACACATTTTTGGTGATGGTGATATATATATGAGATGGACCATTCTGATGGATCTTGTGATTCCTATGTGTATATGATGCGATGGATGTTTTATGATTATGATGCTATGTATTATGATTTATGATGATGTAGTTCTAGGTATTATGATGTTTATATGATGCATATAATGTGATGTAGGATGTTATTCCTAGATGCATCTGTTGATATGATAGCTATTATGCGATGGTACTTTATTTCTATGTGATGCTCATATGTGGATGCAAATGTGTATGGACTATATGCTAGATGTAGAGTTTATGCCAATGATGATGATTATATGTGATTTAAAGAAATGCTTATTGTGGTGATCATGATGATGATTTATTATGAGGATGATGATTATAATAATGATGTTATATGATGGACTAATGTGTGTGTGTGCAGGTTATAGGATCTAATGCAATTTTTTGGTGTCTCATAGTAGGAAGGAGGAGGATTAGAAGAAATGGAGATGATGATCAGCTTAGAAGAATAGAGATAGACTTTGCCATGATAGATTTTGAGCTTCTCTTATGCATTTATTGCTTATCATAGTGCTTATTATATCAAAGGACGACGAATGCCATGGCATGTCAAGGCCAATGCATAAAGTGTTGTCCCTTGTGAAACATGCATAAAACAAACAAGGAATGTTAGGCTTAGACTAAGTCACTAAGGCACCTTGTCGGAGCATGTGATGAGAACAATCTAAGGTGTACAATTCCTGATACATGGAAGTATCTAGCCATTCCAATGTATAGGATGTGTTTGATTCACCCATTAGTATCTCAGCCACACACAAGGAACTTAGTTGCCCTAGTCATATTGCGAAGACAAACCACAAACAACAATAAAAAAAGAGATCTTGATCCATCCTCACTTCTCTTCATCACTTAGGGACTGCCTTGAGAAGCATAAGAATGAGAATGTAGAAAATAATCCAAATGAAATATGAGATAGAACCAACAGCTGTTAGGTCATTTGCTGATTGTATATGTGTTGGTCTAATTGATGATGATTGGTTGAATAATGCCTAGTTTTAGGATAGGAAACATGCTGTATAAGATGTTGAGTTTGGTTTTAGTGATGTAACCACATATATAAGGTAGATGATAGTGTTAGGACATCTCGTATAAGACATGTTGTCTAGTTTCAAGAATGTTGCATATTGGGAAATGGTTGATAATTTGTGATGAGTGATAATGTTTAAAAGATGAGATGTGTTGTCTAAGGTACAAATCCTGGTTTTGACTATGTCCCATGCTTGTTATCAGACATATGATGGGAATTGTTGGTTGCTCATAGTGATACTTGATTATCACCATGTGAGTGATGAGTGACAATGTTTCAGCTATGTTGTTGAACTATCTTGTTTGAGTGTTTTGGATGTTTCTTGGCTTGTGAAAGATTGATTGTTTTGTCTGCTTCAAGTGTCCATCTTGTTAATGTTGATTATAAGGAATACTGAGAGGGGGAGTGAATTAGTATTCCACAAAACCACTTTTTCAATACTTCATTAATCTAATTACCAAAATTAATAACATGAAAGCATAATAGACATGAGAACATTAACCATAAAGACATAACACATAAACACCAAGATTTTTATGTGGAAAACCCAAAAAAGGGAAAAACCACGATGAGTGTTAGCTCATAATATATTATAATAACAATAACATATTACATAAGGCTCACTACCTAAAGAAATGCTCACTATAGGTGGACTCAGTGTCCAAGTGGACTCACTGTCCATAGAGAAAGAAATATAGAAGATAGAGGAAAGTTGGCTCATTGCCAGGAGATGACTACTCCAAATGCATCTACAAAATGCTAAATGGCAGTTCCATTAGTAGCCTAGTGTACAAACTTAAATGTCTTCATAATGTCTACCCTACTTTTCTGCTCTGCTACATATACTCTATTCTCTGCCCTTATTAATCTTTTTTTCTCTACAAAATGCCTTAGATTATGCACATATCAAATTCACACATTTTCTATATTTTCTCTTATCACAAACACTGAAATCCATCAAATATATATTATCCGCAATGAGATTTAACTCGAAAGTCAGCAAGCCAAACATGAAATATGTATACAACTGTTGTACCTAGTCGGCTTGAACTTGTGTACAAACAGTAATGCAGACCCAAAAAAATATACATATATCTTCATATAGGTCCGAACCAATCATTCAACTACTTATATTAATTATTCAAACAATATATCTTCTCTACATATGGATCTAACAAGCCTGTCAGCTTGTCCCTTAAGAACACACTTGACCAATTTAACTATCACATCATAACTTCTACTGCAAACCATATGAGACTCTAAAAATAATATCCAACATTCATCATTGACCTCTTAACATACCTTCAGAACCACAAACCAAAATATGCCACAACAGAGGAATACAAACCCTTTTACTCTAGTACTATGCACTGTTCTTGTCTTAACTTTGTTCATATGGACTTAGATACTTCACCATATAACTTCTGGAGGAAGTCAAAACTTGAACATTGGAGAAAATGATCACCAAGTAACTATGAATAACATACCTAAACTGCATATAATGATCTTCAACTGTGGAGGCATACTGACCTAGTCTCTGTCACTTACTCTGTATACTACCCATACTTAGCCATTTTAGACTCCCAGACCAGAATCCTTTGTCAGACCAAATTGATCTGCCAGAGTAAAGTTTCTTTTCCTTGTTGGAGGAATCCCTTTGTCTTGTTTCCATAAATGACAACATTCAATCATTCATCAGAGCAGTGTCTCTTGCCAACAATCTCCCCCTTTGGCATTGATGGCAATACTTGGTAAAAAATGCTTGTCTGCTCGCCCTTACTGTATGCACTCTATTTTTCTTCTCCTCCTTAGGTGTTTGCTCATTTTTCACTGGTCTTCTTCTCCCCCTTTGACATCAATGGCAAAGGTGTATGAATCAAAATTATGTTAAGACAACAAAATTACAAAAGCTGTCATACTTGGCCGCATATGTACAGGTGCAATCTTCAACTTAATTTGTTGGAGGTTGTAGGATGTCTTTTAAATGATCTTGATTTGAGCCAGCACTCTATCCCAACTATTCTTTGCATTGTCCATAGTGATTTTTTTAGTGGCTAATATTCACCAATAGGCTAATAGTTGAAATTGGGGATTCAAAATTTGGCTAATAGTACAAGCTGTAATGCAATGTGAATCACCACATTTTTACAAAATTTTATTGTAAACCTATCTAAATCGCCAAGACATTTATTTTATTAAACTTTTAAACTAAAAGACTCGCCACAATATTCGATACCCGATTAGATTAGATTTGCCTAAAATTTATAAGTTATAGTAGAAAATAAAATTAATTTGTCAATAAAATTATATAATTATTGGTTACTTTAGGGCCATATTGCCAATTTTTAATCACCACCATTTATTTTATTTATAATCTAATGGCTGGGGTTGTATTCCATGGGTTAAAATGTACCCATGGATCTCCAATGCCCATTGGGCCCAAAATTGTATTTGGGTCGTTGATCTCAATTTATAAGCTAGTGGTTGGGTTAAATCCATAGGCCAAAATGTACCTGCGGAGCTCCATTACCCATGGGGCCTCAAATTTCATTTAGACTATTGATCTCCATCAAGATCAATGACCTAAATGCAATTTTGGGCTCCATGGGCATTGTAGTTTCATGGGTACATTTTGGCCCACAGAATAGAACCCAAACCGTTAGATTATAAATAAAATCAAGGGAGATGAAAAATAATTTAGGACTGATTTAAAATATTCAATGTTTGATTTAAAATATTAAGGAATTATAAACACAAGCACTACACCTTAAACTAGTCAGTCACTGCCACCCTCCAGCACTTATTTTTCCATAGGAATTTAATTTTTTAAAGAAGGAAGGATTTTCCATGGTAATCAATGCACTTTCCTATTTTTTGTCAAGATTCACTAGGATTTTCTACAAATTTCTTGCAATTTAAAATAATTTGCCAATAAAATTAATACTTTTTTCAAAAAATAAGAAAGATTCGCCAATATAAATTAATATTTTTTCCAAAAAAATGAAATATTCACTAGGATTTTATATCTTTTTTCAGGGGGGTTTCTTAAAGTTATCAATGATTGTCTAAAATTTGAATATGGCCATTTATGAGGAATACTAATTTCTCTGCCTTTTGTAAATCAAAGGATGTGTCAATTAGTGTACTTACTTGCATGGCTTCTGCTGCAAGATTTGACATTGAATCAAGTTTAGGACTTATCAGTCCTCTCAACTAACACATTCTATTTTTCATTTGATCCCTCTTATTCACCAGATTACTTAACTCATTATGAATATTCATCACTTGTATCTCTTTGCTGCTTACTGACTCAACTGCTGAATAAAATGAGTTCGAAATATTTTTCAGCTGCAGTTTCAGATCCTTGATCTTTTCCTCTAACTCCTCTGTGGCTTCTAGCTATGACAATTTTTTTTTACAGATCACAAGCTTCTTTAATGGTACTCCGTATACCTTTTATTCTATTAGCTAACAGAGTTTTATCATTTACTAACATGGTCTTCAACTCAAATCTTTTCTCATCAAACTCTTTCCTCACTTTTGTTTCTGCAGACTTTTCAAAAGATACAAAATTTGTACTTACAAAGTTTATGAGTCCCTTGAGTTGATTTGTTGAAGACATCAAGGTATTCTTTTGATATGATGGCATCAACTTCTCCAAAATGTTGGATGCTTCAACAATTAAGTCACTATCCTGTATGTGTGACTTCAATATTTCTTCATGTGCCTTTGCTTTAATGGAAGTAGATTGTCATTGATGTCAAAAAGGTGTGAGTTGATGATGCAGGTACATCATAACAAAAGTTAGATTGGTCTTCATATGACAAGAATTGGATCATGCTTTCAAGAGTTCACAAGAGTTCACTTAGTGAACATGCTTGATGAAGTTGCTTTATGCATGTTTAGGATAAAGTTCACATCTTGATGATCATGCTTCACTTGTGAAGGTTTGGGTTCTCATCCTAAGAGTTCACATAATATGATGTCCTTATATTAGGATCTGCATTACTTTGTTTCAAGATGATTATTAAGAATTTGAGTTGATATGTTACTTCATCATGCTCTAGACTTCATGTGCTTTGAGGTTGTATTATTTTCATGCTCAGGATATGTCAAGATGCTTTCATCCCATCTTGCTTACTCATGTTAATGTCATGATCTAAGACTTGCAGAGAATGTTACAGGGGTTCAGAGTGTTTGGTAAAGTTGTTTTGATTTATAGTGTTGTGTCATTCATGATAGAGGTTGATAGGAGAAGTTTGTTCTCTCACACTCAAGGTTGCATGGTAATGTTGGTTTCACGATATAGTATCAATGCTTCTACATCATCAAAGGAGTGGCAGATTGACAGGTGTGTTAAATAATCTATCAAGGAAATGATTATAAAATAAAGACTATGTCTTTCAAGGTTTAATGTGTTTTTCAATTATAATAGAACACCTATTAAAATTTGTAATATAGCCTTTTAAGACTATCATATTAGATATACACTTTTTGCTTTAAAGAAGCATTGACCTGTGATCACAGGTCATGTAACTTAAGGTGACTTGAAGAAGGGGTTTTAGAACATCAAGATGACCGGCCCTCTGTCCAGTCAAATCATACTACCGGTCTCCTTTTATAAGCATGAGCGCCAAAAACGAAAATCAAAGATTGCATTTAAAGATAAGATTTTATAAGACTATTTTTAGTCTTTTTAAAAGGAGATTTTTATGGCAGATTTGTGTGAGTTTTTCAAGGAGACTTTTATGAATTTTTTTTTCTATTTTTAAGACAAAGTGGGCCTCTTTCCTTTTCTCTTGTGCAATGAAAATAGGAAGAAATGATATTCCTTTTAGAAGGAATATGAAGAGTTCTTTTTAATGAAAATGCATTTATAAAGATTTTTTTAGTGAATACAAAATATTTGTAGCAGGGAGATTTTATTTTTGTTTGAAAAGAATGTGAACAGGTGATTGAAGAAAAAGAAATGAAAATTGTGTTTTTCATTGAAGACAAAAATTGCAGGTTGAAAGTGAAATTGAAGATTTTTTTTAAAAGGAAAAGGTATACAAAGAGAAGGTGAAAATGAATGTAGAGTAAAATGAAAAGTTATTTTTTTCATTTTTAATAAATTTGCAGGGGCATTGAGAATTGAAATGATGCAGTATGGAAGATTCATTGTGTGTGAAGTTGCAGATGAAGAATGAAGAAGAGGGACATAAATTTAATAATGAGGAATATGAAAAAGTTTTTGTGGTGCAGGAGAATGGATTTTTAAAAATAATGAAAATGCAGGTTGATCTGAATGTGGAAGATCAAGGGTTTAATGAGAAGTTATATAAATATGCAGGTTATGAAAATGAGGAGATGTGTGTGTGGACAAACATGTAGTATTGAAGACATTTTTGTGAAAATTCTGTTGAAGAGAAAATACAGATAAAACATTATGTTTTGTATGTGATGAATAAAACATAGGGTGAAGATATTATGCAACAAACTCATAGACTGAACCATGCCAAGATTGAAGACAATATGCAATTGATTGTGCAGAGATAATGAGACTAATATGTAGATTGAATTGGATGTGATTGCAAAGAGATATGAAAATTGCAATGGGTTTGTATTGAAACAGAGAAACCCTCTATATTCCTTATATTGTTTTGAGATTATATTTTGGTGCCAGTGAGGCTTGTATGGTCAGTGAGACCTCTTTGTAGCCAGTGAGGCTTGTATGGTCAGTGAGACCTGATTGTAACTAGTGCGGTTTTGAATAAGCCAGTGAGGCAATTTTGAGAGGTTTTTCTACCCCAGGAGGGTTTTCCTTTCATATAATCTTTTGTGTCTTGGTCTCATGTCTTGTGTTAATTCATACTTGTATATATGTGTTTAACAAATTATTGATGTTCACATCTCTCTTTGTCTTGTAATTAAAAGGTGCAAAAATTTGTAAAAGTTATACAACATTGATTCACCCGCCTCTCAGTGTTGTTCTGGACTCCAACATGCTTGTGTTATATCAGAAAAAGTAACCCTTGGGGGCTTTTTCCTCTTAAGGTTTAGCTCCCAGGTCCTTAAGAATGCATTTAGGACATCTTGCATGATAATTTGACATCCCGATTAGAAAACCCTAAAGTTTCATGGCAAATGGGACTTAGGGGATGCACTTGACATAAATCCTGCTTGAAATAGGGAGGGAGGACTTTGGCGCCCGTGCCCTAGTCCTGCCCTATTTTAGGTCAGGACCAATTTTGAAGTGTCAGTTTATGACCATTATTTAAGTCCTATGCTGACATAGTAAGTTTCAATTATGAAATTCTTAGCAGAAATGTTTGTAGTTGCATATATAAGCATGATTAGGTTATCATTTATAAACTAGATGGCAATTGTGAACTTGTGGCTTATGTTAAAGTGATTCAAAGGTATTCATTGTGTTATAGAATAGAATTTGTGTCGTTCTTGTGTTTGTATTTGTAGATTTGGTATCCATCTCCTCATGGCATGAAGAGCATCTTCCTTCTATGAGATCTTCACTACAAGGTGATATCAATTGTGTTTTCTATCATTTATCATTTGGATTTTGCCTCTATCCCATAGGGATATGCACTCTTTATCTAACAACTATGTTTAAAAGACTTGAATGTCTCTCCGGGGCTTGACTGAGGCAAGCCTCTAAACACAACTCCTAACCCATTTTTCTGTGATTGCATGTTATAGGTTGTAGGAGAAGAAAAAGTGGAGTTGCAAGAGAGTAGTGCAAACTATCACAATTGAAGATCAGAGAAGAAAATAGGGACCTAGACTCAGGCACTTGCTCATTAGTCCCCCAGATCCCACAACAGAAAAATCTCTGGAACGGTAGGAACAAGTGTAGACAAGATTCCCACATCTCAGAAAATATGGTGGCACTCAACTAGGGCACCTGCTCATTAGTCACCAACTTTTCCATTTTCCAAACTTTGAAATCTGGTACCCATTTGATTGTCATTTCATATCTTTGTGTGTGAGCATTTTCTGTAATTTGTCTGTTTGCTTTCAAATTTGCATAATTAAGGTTTTGAGCATAATTAGACTTAATTGAAAAACAAAATCACACAATTCCAATCTTCCCCTATATTCTGAGTGATAGAAGGCCTGTAGTAGACTTCCTACTTGACTGAAAGTCCTTGAATATTTAGTGGAGAAAGAAGGATTTACACAAACCATCAAAATCAACCCTAAACAAATCCTCTTCACTTTTCCATATTAAACATTTTGGTGAACCAATTTTTTTGGAATATTTGCACCTTGATGAGTCTTGTGATTTAGATTTACATTCATTTCAATCATTCATATCATTGTTCATCTTATTGCATATGAAAAATTACAAAAAAATTGAAAATTTGAAAATTTGAAAATTTGAAAATTTGAAAATTTTGAAACAATTGGCATTATTAACTTGCATTTTCAAAAAAATTAGATCAATTGGCATTGAATTTCAATAAATTTCTGTCATTATCATCATATCTGATTTAAAATACAAAATTTTTTCATTCATCATTCATTTAGATTGCATTTTCATGCTTGAATTTTAAAAATTGCCTGAAATTGTGCATTTTTGCATATAATCTAGTCTTGCATTAGCTAGGGTTTCTAGTCAAAATATTGTTTCAGATTTTACTACCCTTTTAAAATACTCATTAGGACTGATTTATAACTTTAGTGTTGCATCATAGTGGTTTGCTTGCAAAATTTCATGTCTAGGGTTTAAAAACCTTGATTTTTCACTAGATTTTGGCCTTATTGTCTCTCTAGAATTGCACCATAGGCATGTTGTAAAGAATTTTTATACATTAGTTGGATGTTATCAGGGTTATTATCTACTTCCCCTCCTAAAATTATTTACAACACCTTTTTATTGGGCTCGTACATTGAAAATTTGGTGAAAATTGCATATTTTTGCGATATTTTCACTAGGGTTTGACCTAGATTTGCACTCCAAGCGTGTTGTGACAAATTTTATGGATTTAGGTCACTGATATTACTCCTATAATCTTCTTCACATCCTAAAATTCTTTACAAAACCTCTTTTATTGGGTCTTTGCATTGAAAACTTGTGAAAAATTGCATACTTTAGTGCATTTTCACTAGGTTTTGACTTGTCATCATCTTAGGGTTGCATCAATAGCATGTTGTGAGGGATATTATTGCTTTATTGGACATATTATTTTCTATAGTTCATAAATTTCCTTACAATACCTTTTCTTTCACTTATTTGCATTGAAAAAAGTTGAAAAATCAAGCATTTTTTTATTTTAAACACATCTTGCTCCTAGGGTTTGTTCTATTAGTTTGTGCATGCTTTTGTATGAGTATTATAACTCACTACCCTAAAAGAAAAATCCATTTAATAAGAAGTATAAGACTCATGGGATCTAGTGCTTTTGAAGAATTTGACATTCCCACCTCTGAAAATCAATTGAATACCTTCTTTACAAAAGGAGAGACAAATTTTGTAAGATATTATACCTCATACAACCACTATGGACGATCAAGTATTTCATGATGTTGAGGACACTATTGAGGTGGTCACACATGTTCCTAATGAGCAAATAAATAAAATTGATAAAGACTTAGCCGTATTTCAAGAATTTGTTGGCAATGAAAGGATAGCGGAAGAAGTCGTCCCTGTGATCCACCACATAAGAGAATTGATAAAAGAAGGACAAGATGGTATTAATGTTATTTGAGGTTTAACATATATTGTACACAATAATGTCATGACAGCAACTGAATGTGCAAATGGTATCAAAAACATGTTGTCACCATCTCATACGCAAGCATCAACACCTATACTGGCCATTGGAGTGTCTACATTTACATCGATAATTTTAACAACTAATGCAAATGCTTGTAGTAATGCTACCATGAGTATTGGAGTATCTAATGGAACTAGTTCACAAAATTACAAAGTTGTGGGATTTAATTATCAGAACTTGGTTTCTAAGGGGACCTCTTCTATGAATACTTATTCTCAACCACCTCTCCATCCCACCTATTCCCAGCCACCTATCACATATAACCACTTGCAACCACATTTCACCTATCATTATGTCCAATCACCATTGAACTATACACAGCCTCCTCTTATCACAACTTAGGCTCATTCACCTCCTCACTTTGGTTCTAATTCCTCATAGCAAACTGCATCTCCCAATGATGCCATCCTAAACCAACTTTTGCAAGGCACGACTTCTTTACAACAAAAAGTAACAAACTTGACAAATTCTTCACAACCTAATATACCAACTTATCATGCCCATAATCCCCTATCTTATGCAATTTTGAAAACTCCTATGCCTGAGAGGTTTCACTTTGAAAAATACGATGGAAAAGGTGATCCTAATACTCATGTAGCAACATTCATCGCTATGTGTAGTGATTTTTACTTTGAAGAGGACTTGTGAGAAAACTTTTTCCCACGATCTCTCAAGGATACTACTTTAGAATGGTTTTTCTCTTTACGTCCAAATTTAGTACACTCCTTTTCATAGTTAGTTGATCAATTTTTATAGCATTTTCAAGAAAACATTGGACCTCAAGTGTCTTTGATTGATTTAGTTCATTACAAGCAAGATCTGAAAGAGAAGTTAACTGAATTTATTAGTCGATATCAAGCTCTCTATGCACAAATTCAATATCAAATGAAGGATGAGGATGTTTAGAAGGTGTTTATTACAAATCTACAACCTAACATCCATGATAAGATTCTCTTGATGAATTATAACTCCTTTCAACATTTATGTACTGCCCTTCATGATTATCAACTTTCATCTAGTCAGTATGAAAACCAAAACTCATCGGCTCAAGTTGGTCAATCCATGGGTGGATCATCACAAAACAAATTTAAGAGGAATAACAATAGGAGTTTCATTAAGGTTAATGGATCAAATTCGAATACCTTTTCTCAAGTGTCTCCTATCACTAATCTGAAGAAGTTACCGTATCAGCAAATAAAATTTACTCTGATATCTGAGTCATATCATTCTATCATGAATCAAGCTATGAGAAATAGTCTTATGAAGCTTCCCTTGATTAGGCCTTTGGATCCTAATAAAACTCAAGGACCTTATTTCAATGCCAATGCCTTTTGTCACTACCATCAGACATAAGGACATGATACTGAACAATGTATGTGTCTTCAACATGAAATACAAGAATTGATTGACTCTAATGTTATACAGGTATTGTTGGCAAGAGACACTATATGGATTCATGAATGTTGTCATTGATGGCAACAAAGTTCATCCCACACATCCACAGGACATGGTATGTCTATACTGGAAGTCAGAGTGAAGAATGTTGTGGTCCGGTAAGCAAGAACAGAGCAGTCAGTAAGGTCTGACAGACAGGTCTGGATCTCTTAGTAGAAGTATCTCAATGAAGTATGGATTTGGGGAAGTCAAGAGGAGTATCTTGACTGATAGATTCCAAGGTTTGAGCCTCCGGTGTGGAAAGGATAAAGAGATATGAATGCTTAAGTATCGGGTTCCCAAGTGACAGTGTAAGCAGAGGAAGAACTAACTGGCAGAACATCAAACATTATTCCGGATGTGTTTCTGATGTTGGTAAAGGTTATGAAGACATGAATTATATTTGGCTGACATGATTAATGATTTCCACAAGTATATCCTTGATCCGCATTACTTGGTGTGCAAGAATTCAGCCGACAGATCAGAGTTTGTGAAAAGATTGACTATTCCGGGTGTCGACTAGAAAGGTGATGAAATCACTTGTGCAGATATATATACAAGATGGATTTAGTTATGAGATGTGTTGTTGTTGAAAGTGATGTGCGAAGAAAAGTAGTAGAGCTGAATAAAAGTAGAAAGATCCAGTATGTGAAAGAAGAGCAGCATAAAAGAAGAGGAAAGATGAAGTGCAGTAGATCAGTATACAGAGCCTAACCGGAACTGAACTCCAGCATATGTTGATGCTTCTTATCAGTTCAAGTATTGTATTACACTCTTTATAAATGTAGACAGTGTGTCTCTTGTAGGTAGTGTGCCTCTTGTGAGCAGTGTGCTCGGGCAGTGAGCCCTAATTGGCAAGTGCCATTTTGTACTTCCATTCTTCTAACAGAGAATACAATCTTGGGTTAATCACCTCGTGGTTTTCTCCCTTAACAGGGTTTCCACATCAAAAATATTGTGTCATGTGTATTTCTATTTCATGCTTATGTTTGCCTGTTTGAATTGATGCTACACTAATTATCAAGAAAGTTCAGAAAGATGAAATAATTAAGATAATTGATTCACCCCCCTCTCAGTTATCAACAATTGGTATCAGAGCTAAGTTCCTCCTAAACAGAGTCTAACAGCTTGAGGAAGATCTGGGAATCCAAATGGATGCATATGGTTTAAGGGAGCAACTCAAGACTGCCCTTGATGATCTTGAGCAGTCAAACTCTGAAGTCAATGAATTAAAGGAAAGACTCAAACAGGCTGATGATTTCATGAGAGAACTAAAGGACAAATTAAGTCTCTCTATGAAAAAGAGAAAGGAGCTACTTCAACAATTAGCAAGTTAAGGTGAAGCAAATGATGCAAATGAAGATCTGAAGGAGAAAACCAAGTTATGTGAAAAGATATCAAAAGAAATCATTATGGTAAGACATGAAATGGAATCAGGAGTTATAAAGTTTACCAAAGAGATTGAAGAGAAAAGAAAAACTAAAGATAATCTAAGACAATCTCTCAAGGAGAAATCATAAGATTGCCACAAGATGGATAGAATTATCAGACATCTTGAATCTGATCTTGAAGATGCTAAAGATAATGAAGAAAAACTTGAGGATCAAATTGTCTCTCTCAAAATGGATCTTTAAATAGCAAATGAATATAAAGAGAAATTCAAGATAAGTTCTGCCCAACTTGAAGTTCTTCTTCAAAGCCAAAAGAGGGTAGATGACAAGTGTGGTTTGGGCTATGAGAAAGGAGAAAGCTCCGGATCCGGTCAGAAAATTTTCAGATCAGAAAATCCAAGGAACAGGCCTAGAAGTCCTCCGGTAAGGTAGCCTAATGCTCAAAGATATCCATCCTTCAATGGATACTGCCACAACTGCAATAACTTTGGTCATAAAGCTAATCAGTGTAGAAGGAGAATGAATCGGACTAATACATCCTTCTTCGGTTAGTGCTTCAACTGCAAAAGGTATGGTCACAAATCTCATGAATGCAAAAATATGCAAATGAACAATTCATTCAATGGTAGATGCTTTGCATGCAATAGAATGGGTCATATGGCTAATCAATGCAAATCAAGAGGATATCAATCAAATATGCAAAGAAATGTTGTCTGTCAAATTTGCAATAGATCCGGTCATATAGCAAAATTCTGCAGAAGCAAGAATTAGGATAAAAGAGGTCCGGTATATTATCATAATCAAGATAAAGGGAAACAAAAAGTAAATGCGGATGAAGTTCAAAGTGAGATGAACAAGATTTGGGTGAAGAAAAGTATAGAGAATGTAGGGGATGGATCCACACTAGACTCTGGTGCTGATATTCCTTCCAGAAATTAAAAAGTGAGCTCTGGCTCAGGGGGAGACACAAAGAAAACCTTGTTCCCCCAGCCAGTCAATTGGTGCCGGAACTGGCACAAGGAGAGCTATGGATTAAAAGGGGTCATATAAGAATCATCTAAAAGGGGTATGGTAAAGATTTGAGAGATCCGCAAGAAGATTTAAAGAATCTAATCCTACCAGAATTAATCCAGTAAAACAGTCTTCCGGTAAAAAAAATAGATTCCTTACAAGTTTGGTCTGGTATGATTCAAACTATGGTGTCTTGATCTACAAATAGATCAAATGACTAATGAAGGGAAGATAGATTATCACTACTCTCCTAGAATAACTTTGAAATCTATCTCAGTGATCCGGAAAGGTTTTGTCTCTGAATAAGACAAACAAGGCAGACCGGAATGAATTAGGTTGCGCATTTATTGCTGAATGAAAATTAGGGCTTCTTAGAAATAAAAGAGTTCATTCACTCATCATTTGTACACTCACATGCGAAGAAGAGAGAAAAGGAGCTATGCAACAACTTCTCCCAAAGATCAAGATGATTCTTCATACAACTCAATCCGGATTTCATCGTGTGTGCCCTAAATAGCATAAAAGGTATTCTTCGGTCTTGACATCTCTCAGTAAGATTCCTTGATGATGGGTACTCTGAATATAGTAAAGATTTCTGATAGACCTCGCCCCATATTTAAGAAGCATCCATACAAATCCTTGGAGGTAGATCCCCTAGGAGCCTTCTCTAGTGTTCCACATGGTTTTTTGCACACAGAAGATATTAGGGTTTACATACACGCAAATGTTGAAGAGTTTGGGGAATTCAAACTAAGATATATCTATCATAAACAATTGATAGATGATGCTTTTGAGCTTAAACCAGAATATAAGGGCATCCAAGAGAAACATTTTGATCAGTTCATTCATTTCCCCTGCTTTGAAGAAGATGAATGGGTCTGGTATGTGTTGAGTAGGGTACATGACAACTTTCTATGGCTTAATAGACCTTGCAAAATCACCAAGTAATTAGGGCAGTAACTAGTTTACACTCCTCCAGAGGAATTCCTATCCTCAAATCTGTCAAAAACAACATTGTAACTAAGGCCATCGGATCATAATTTGATAAGAGGGCAATGACCATTGAAGATATTACTGACCTGGATATCAAGTATGCATCTATGATAATAGGATACAAGATATATCATTCCAGTAGGGAGAATTCAGTATCTGGAACTGCAGTATACACTGCCTATGAGATGCTGAGAATGAATGTAGAATATGATCTCTGTGAACTTCTTTTGAGCCAATTAATGGAAAACATACAGAAGATCAAAAAGGACAAGAAAAACTCCTTTAAATATGGTGGACTAATAATATGCCTATTTTTCTACTTCATGAATGAGCTGCCCGGATCAAATGGATGGGTATGGCAAAATGACAAACTAGTAGCAATTCAGATCAGAGATTACTTGCATGAACTTGGGGATGCTGAAGCAAGAAATATAGCCCTGTGGGGATATTTCAAGAATTTTCAGAACATGATGCAAGCAAGAGAAAGGATTCCCCAGTCTCTTGTTGAGAAATACAAAGACACAGTATGTTTTATGGTAGAGACTGATAAGTGCCTAATGGAGGTAGTAGAACCAAGAACTGTATGGATCATGCCCATGGGGTATGAAGTTGATGAACAAATTGTGGAGCTGCATGTTCAACACATGCTAAGACAGCCAAAGGATCCAAAGGTAGAAAGGTTTGGAACCTTTGAGGAGTTGAGTGTAAAGATTCATGTGGAACTCAAAGAACCAGAGATTAAGAGGAAGGTGAGGAAAGAAGTAGTAAATGTTGCCCAAGGCCTTGGCATCTCAAAGAAGGCACTTGATGCCCACAGGAAAAAGATGGAAAGGGCTGAGGAAGAGAAGAAGAAGGCAGAAAAGAAAAATGAGGAAAGTGCTCCGACAAAACCTTCCACCCGGACCAGATCATCAAAGAGATCTACACCTACCACTGCCAAAGGCTCAAGGACATCAGAACTGGAAGCACAATCATCCGGAAAAGGAGAGAAAAGAACAAAGAAAAAGCTACAAGAGCCTATGCCAGTCAAAGGGATGAACAGGAAACTGAATCTGATGAAGAAATTAGGAAAATGAAGAAAAAGAAGAAAACATTCAGCCAACCCTCTACCGGACAGAAGGAAGAAGAAAAGACAGAGGAATATGTTGAAAAACCCACTCTTCACATTGATGACATAATCAAATCAATCACAGTTGACGGAAATCTTCAGCCAATGGTTGAATTCTATGATGATTATGGTGAAGTTGATCAGAAGATATTGCAAGATGCCACAGTCAGGTACCTTAATAGCTACAACAAAGTATTCATTGAAATTATATCTCTGATCCCCAAAAGCTTGGAGAAGGAACTAGAAATAAGAAAGAACAATGCCCAAGCTAAAGACCTACAAATCTGGGAATAGATAGCAATTTAGCTATATCCTTCAATCAACCCCAAGATAATGAATATGGTATTCAAAGATTGTAAGGATGAGTTCAGAAGCAAAGCAAGGATGAATCAACTTATGCTTGGTGAGACTGACAAGGTAGCCAAGGACACAGAAGAAATCCTCTAGAAGGCCTTCAAAAGATTTAATCTTCCTATTAAAGAGGACTTGGGTACTGATCCCTCGACTACAAGTGTTGCAGAAGAATCTACTGAGAAAATGATAGAAGAGGTGGGCTTTGAATAGACCAACATTTCTCCTCCGGTTTCCCCTACAGTCTCCGGATCTACAGGAGAAGAAAGAATACAGGAGAAAGAAGTAGAGGTGAAGGAAAAAGAAGATGAAAATACCAAGGCTGCAGAAGGAGAGAAGACATCAACAGAGAAGACCTCAACTGCTAGTGGTAAGGTTGTGGACGGGGAGAAAGCTCCAAAAGACAATTCTATAACTGCAGAAGAAAAGAAAAATCTATCTCTGACAAGAGACACTGCAAAATCAGTCAAGGACTTTTTGACAAAAGCAACTATGGAGATTGATGAACTGGAACTATTAAAAGGGCCATTAAATTTTGACTCTCTATCTCCGGTGCAAACAATGAAAATAGCTTCATTTGCAAATGCAAAGGTCAAAGAGAAACTACTGAAATCTCACATGGAAGACTGTGAGCTTATAGAGGCAGCATCCAGAATGTTGGAAAAGATCATGCCATCTTTTCAAAAGGATCCCACAGCCTCTTCCTCCGGTAATCTCAAAACTCTAGTCAACAGTGTTAGCACAAATTTTGATTCTCTAGAGAAGTCAGCTGAAGAAAAGGTCCGGAAGGAGTTTTTGGATAAGAGATTCTCTGAAGTACAGGGTCTGATAACAAATGATAGGAAAGTTATGGATATTGGTATAAAGAGCTTGGAAAATGCTCTTAAAGATGGCAGAAATATGTACAAATTTTACTTATCTTGGCCCACAGTGACCAAAGATATTGAGAAGAAAGTACAAGAATAAGAGGATAAACTATTAAGTCTATCTCAAAGTTTTGATCCTCTCTCATCCTCCATAGTAAATCAAGAGTGTCAAACTATTGCAATCATAAATGCAATAAAGAATTTTGAGAAGGAAAGGAAGAACATAATTAGCTGGATGGGTGAACTTAGAAGGATCATTATCCCTAAGTTAGAGGCCAGGCATGAGGCCATAAGTGAAGCTCAAATCACAGCCCAGACCAATGATCCAACAGATCTAAAAAGGGTAGATGCGTTTACATTCCTGTTGAGCGGTCATATATCAATTTTGGATAGAATGAAGCAAAGTTAGGCTACAGAATTTGTTCAATTGAAGACAACTTTTGCAGACATACTTAAGTATATGTAAGTATGCCATATGTATATACTTATGCGGCTAAGTATAATTGAATTTTCGTAAGTTTTGATATGCGGACCCTACCCTTTGCCTTTGATATCAAAGGGGGAGTGAAGAGTAGTGAAAAATAAGGAATCCAACTAAGGGGGAGTTCCAGAAATTGTATATAAAAATAGAGCATCAGCCAAGGGGGAGCATAGTGTAAACACTTAGTCATTTTTCACTAAGTGTTGCCATCAATGCTAAAGGGGGAGATTGTTAGCAAGAGACACTATATGGATTCATGAATGTTGTCATTGATGGAAACAAAGTTCATCCCACACATCCGTAGGACATGGTATGTCTATACCGGAAGTCAGAGTGAAGAATGTTGTGGTCCGATAAGCAAGAACAGAGTAGTCAGTAAGGTCCGACAAATAGGTCCGGATCTCTCAGTAGAAGTATCTCAGTGAAGTATAGATTTGGAGAAGTTAAGAGGAGTATCTTGACTGATAGATTCCAAGGTTTGAGCCTCCAGTGTGGAAAGGATAAAGAGATATGAATGCTTGAGTATTGGGTTCCCAAGTGACAGTGTGAGCAGAGGAAGAACTGACTGGCAGAACATCAGACATTATTCCGGATGTGTTTCTGATGTTGGTAAAGGTTATGAAGGCATGAATTATATTTGGCCAACATGATTAATGATTTCCACAAGTATATCCTTGATCTGCATTACTTGGTGTGCAAGAATTCAGCCGACAGATCAGAGTTTGTGAAAAGATTGACTATTCTGGGTGCCGACTAGAAAGGTGATGAAATCACTTGTGCAGATATATATACAAGATGGATTTAGTTATGAGATGTGTTTTTGTTGAAAGTGATGTACGAAGAAAAGTAGTAGAGCCGAATAAAAGCAAAAAGATCCAGTATGTGAAAGAAGAGCAGCATAAAAGAAGAGGAAAGATGAAGTGCAGCAGATCAGTATACAGAGCCTAACCGGAACTGAACTCTAGCATATGTTGATGCTTCTTATTAGTTCAAGTATTGTATTACACTCTTTATAAATTGTAGACAGTGTGTCTCTTGTAGGCAGTGTGCCTCTTGTGAGCAGTGAGCCCTAATTGGAAAGTGCCATTTTGTACTTCCATTCTTCTAACAGAGAATACAATCTTGGGTTAATCACCCCATGGTTTTCTCCCTTAACAGGGTTTCCACATCAAAAATGTTGTGTCATGTGTATTTCTATTTCATGCTTATGTTTGCCTATTTGAATTGATGCTACACTAATTATCAAGAAAGTTTAGAAAGCTGAAATAATTAAGATAACTGATTCACCCCCCCCTCTCAGTTATCAACAAGTATCGGGTGTGAATTACAATGGAAATAAGTTGATTGCTCCACCAAATCAGAATTTACAAATCTTCACTAATCCTTTCCCTAAGCATACTAATAACAATATGATGGAAGAGGGTATAGTGGAAGTAGATGATGATGATTATTTGGAATATGATAACATCATGGGTATAATAGAAGTGGATAAGGAAAAGTTGGACAACCTATTGCAAGTATGGGCCTAACTAGTGTTGTCATTGATGTCAACATACTCCTATTGCATTGATGAATAGGATTGGATGAGCTGAGTGCTGAGGATATTGAGAAAACTAGTCCTAATCAGGAACAGAGAAGAACATTGAAGATAGTAAGGTAAAGATCCAAGATAAGATGACTATCAGAGGATGCAGTTCAAGGGGTTTGTAGATATGAGTCTTAAGAGGATCCAATAAAGATTTTAGAGGTGCGCATGAAGTTTTGAAGGAGTTGTGGCCACTCAAGTAAAACCAGTTCTGGCAGGTGTTCAGAGGTGACAGAGTGACACAGATAGGTCCGGTGAGATCCGAAAATGCATTATCCTATTCTGTGGATTTGAGGGAGTGATTGAGGAAGTCTTTGTGAAGTGTCAACTTGATTGGTTCATGGTTTGAAGGTCCACAATCATCTATTCCTTTGTGACAGTAATGACAGACTGTGTTCTTGAGGTTCTGGATGAAGGAGAGAAGGATTTCAGTAAGCAGATGAAGTGTGGATGTTTTTGGTAATTCAGGAAATCTTGTGGAGGTCTTTGGATCATGTCTAGTTTGTGTTGATGGTCTGCATTGGAGTTGAAGCTCACAATTGAAGAATAACTTCAAGATGACGGTGTTCTTCCTGAGACTGGCCGACCATATGACTTACACATCCTGCGTATGTTCTTGTAGTTGTTTGCTGACTTAGATGATTATTCCTAAGTTGATGTCTTGTATAAATAAGGGATTATAAAGTCATTTCAAAGTGTGTCTTGTGGAGATGTAAGTGTGGTAGTGAGGAGGAGAGTGAAAGGCAGAGCAGAAGTATTGGACTTAAATGGAACTGATTCAAGCATGGTGAAGATGCTATTCTCCAGTTCATGTATGTGATACTTATTATTTGTAGATAGTGTGTCTCTTGTAGGTAGTGAGCCTCTTGTGAGCAGTGTTCTCGGGCAGTGAGTCCTAATTGGCATGTGCCATTTTGTTCTTTCTATTCTTTTAACAGAGAATACAATCTTGGGTTAATCACCCCGTGGTTTTTCCCTTAATTAGGTTTTCCATGTCAAAATCTTGGTGTCCCGTGTGTTAATGTGTTTCTGCTCTTGATTTAATGCATTATGTTTTCATGATTGATCTATCATTATGCTGCTGAATTACAAAGTGGATTTTAGTGTTTAATTGGAAGAAAGTTTTGGACAACTGATTCGCCCCCCCTCTCAGTTGTCTGCCCTAAGTCTAACAATTGGTATCAGAGCCAAGTTCCTCTAAAAGAGCTTAACCAATTGAAGAGATCCAGGATGTCGTCCTACAAGAAGGATAGTCCGAAGTTTGATGGAACCAATTTTAATCTTTAGAAAAGTTGCATGAAATGTCACTTGCAATGTATGGGAATGCAGTACTAGACCATGGCTTCAACAAAGTATACTCCTCCACAAGGTGGCCTAAAAGCCCCAAATGAAATCACAGATATTGAAAACAATCTATGGACAATAAAAGCTCTTCTAAGTGCATTATCTAATTTAGAGCTTTCAAATGTTGTTGACCTACCAACTGCTTTTGAGATTTGGGAAAAACTGGAACTTCTGCATGAAGGAGACAAGTATGTTAAATGTGCAAGGCTACAGAGTCTGAAAGGGAAATTTAAAAATATGAAGATGAGAGAAGATGAAAATATCACTACTTTCATGCCAAGAGTAAATGAGCTTGTTTGTGGAATTAGATGTGTTGGTGGAGTCTTGGATGAAGATGAGATTGTTGGAAAAATTCTCAGATCCCTTCCTACTTCTTATAAAATCAAGGTTGCTACCATTGAAGAATTCAGAGCCCATACAGCTGTCACAAGAGATCAATTGGCTGGTAAATTGGCTGCATTTGAAATGACAGATTTTGGAGATGACCCTCCCAAGACTGAATCTGCATTCAAAGCCAGTGCCTCTGTAAAAGGTAAACAAAGGTTTGATTTGAGAGAGAACTCTTCAAGGAAACTATTATGGTATGAAAAAGCAAGAAAAGACCTGGAAGAAGAAGAAGCAGAAATTGCTCAACTTGAAGCCCTTATTGCAAAAAGACTACCAAGAAGATCCGGTAAGTATGAAGGAAAATTACCTTTTAAGTGTTTTAACTGCAATAAGATTGGTCACTTTGCCTCGAGATGTCTAGAAAGATTTTCAAGGCCAAATCCTAACAGATCAAGGTTCCAAAAGAATTGTTACTATGTTCATGAAGATGATAATGAAGGAGTAACAGATGATGAATAAGAGACAAGAAACAAATCTGGAAGTGATTGGGTGTTTATTGCCATCAAGGAAGAAGATCCAATGCCCTTTGAATCTGTCAATCATAAAGTTGTAGAAAGAGCTCTGGCTGCCCAAGTTGAAGAAAAGGATGATTGGGTCATTGACAGTGGATGCTCTCACCATATGACAGGTGACAAAAATAAGTTCATAGATTTGGAAAGGTATGAAGGAGGAGTGGTAAAATTTGGTGATAATTTTGCTGGTAGAATCAGAGGTAGAGGAACTATTTCTTTTGATGGAAGGAACAAAATCGGTAATGTACTATATGTTGAAGGATTGAAGCACAATCTTCTCAGTGTTGGACAGTTGGTGGACAAAGGTTATGATCTCTAATTCAAGAATGGAAAATGCAAGATCTTTGAAAGTTCTGGAACAGAGATTGCATTTGGTACTCAAACAAAAGGTAATATCTTCCATTTAGTTGGTACTGGTAAAAGTTGTCTGTTTGTGTAAATTGATCAGAGTTGGTTATGGCATAGGAGAATGTGTCATGTGAATTTTAATAATATCATCAAGATAAGCAATACTTAGGTAGTAAGAGATCTTCCAAAACTGGTAAAACCTACAAATAGTTTGAGCAAAGAATGTCAGTTGGGAAAACAAAGCAAAATCTCATTTAAAAGCAAGGAGCAATCTTGTACTAGATTATTAGACTTAGTTCATACTGATCTATGTGGTCCGATAAGAATCAGGAGTGTGCAAGGTGACAGATACTTCATGTTACTAATTGATGACTACTCCCGGATGATGTGGGTTCATGTTACCAATGTCTGATAATGTCATCACAGAATAGCATAATCGATCAAAATAAGGGAGGTAAAATAATTGGCCTCACATCCTCCCCCCTAAGACTGAACTTACTCCTAGAAGTCATCAAAAAGGTGAGGATAGAGTACCCTCAAACTAGCTGCATCCTCCCAAGTCGCCATGACCTCGTCATATCGATCCCACTGGACTCTAACTTGGTCCAGCTCTTGACCTCGAAGGCCCAGCATTCGACAAGCCAATATGCGAACTGGCTCCAAGGCCAATTGTCCATCCGCCTCTACCTGTAAAGTACTCCAGTCCACCACGTGAGATAAATCAGATATATATCGCCTCAAAATAGAAATATGAAAGACATCGTGGATACATGACAGGCTAGGTGGCAATGCTAGACGATAGGCAACCGGTCCTATCTGCTCCAAAACCTCAAAGGGTCCTACAAACCGTGGCGCAAGCTTAGAGCCCTTTCCATAACAAATTGGACTCTTGTGTGGTTGCACTCTAAGGAATAACCTGTCACCCACTGAGAAGCTCCGATCAATCCTCTTAGCATCAACATACTTCTTCTGCCTATCCTATGCCTCCTGCAATCTCTGTCTAATCAGTGTGACCTACTGCTCCATATCTTGAACTAGCTCTAGACCAATGGCGACTTTGTCCTCTATCCGATCCCAACTCAATGGTGTCTTGCATGGTCTTCCATATAAAGTCTGAAAGGGAGGCATACCTAACGAGATGTTATGCCCATTATTGTAGGCAAACTCAACTAGATACAGATACTCCTCCCATCTACACTGATGGTCCATAACATACATCCGAAGCATGTCCTCCAATACCTGATTCACTTGCTTTGTCTGTCCATCTGTTTCGGGATGATAAGTAGAGCTAAAGTTGAGCTGTGTGCCCAATGCCTGCTGTAAGGCTCTCCAGAATGCTGAAGTAAAAAATGGATCTCTATTTGAGATGATGCAGTGAGGTACTCCATGTAATCTCACAATATCATCTAAGAATACCCTCGCCACTGCTGGCACATTGTACGTCATGCGTACAGGTGAGAAATGCACCACCTTGGTCAACTTGTCAACTGTCACCATGATGGCATCATGGTGATGCGAAGACATAGGAAGACCAACAATAAAATCCATGGAAATGGTGTCCCATTTCCACTCAGGTATGTCATGTGGGTATAGAAGACCTGCTGAATGCTGATGCTCGGCCTTGACCCTTTGGCACTCAAGGCAACAAGCAACAAACTCTGCTATATCTCATGTCATACCTACCCAATAGTACAGCTGTCGTAGATTGGCATGCATCTTCTTCACCCCTAGATGTGCCGCATATGGTGCTCTATGAGCCTCTGATAGCACTACAGTACATAGGTCACCTGAGCGGGGTACATAGATGCGCTGTCGATGACGAAGTAAACCATCTGTCTCAAGTGTATACCCTGCAAACTTGCCCACAAGGGCCCTCTATGAACTGATCTCCTATTGCACCTCAAGAAACCACCCATCCTCTGGTAGGTGCTGAATGATGCGATCCCTCAAGTCCACACTCAAAGTCAAGGTCAAGATCTCATGGCGCCTCTGACTCAATGCGTTAGCAACCACATTCTCCTTCCCTTTGATGTAGTGGACATCAAAGTCATACTCGCAGATGATCTCCATCCAAAGCCGCTGTCAGGCGTTCAGATTCGGCTATGTAAAGATGTACTGAAGGTTGTGATGATTGGAATGGAGCTTGAAGCGACAACCCAACAAGAAATGTCTCCAACAGACTAGAGCATGAACCACTGCCGCTAACTCCAACTTGTGCGTGGGGTAATTCAGCTCATGGGTCTTGAGCTTTCACGACTCATACGCAATCGCTCTACCACCCTGCATAAGTACAGCTCCCAATCCTTCAAGTGATGCATCCATGCAAACCATGAAATCTACTACAGGATCAGGAACTGCTAAAATAGGAGCACTGGTGAGATGCTCCTTGAGGACCTTGAAGGCCCTCTCACACTGCTTAGTCCATAGAAAGCTCTTCCCTTTCCGCTGAAGGGAAGTGATGGGGTGCGCAATCTGAGAAAAACCCTCAACAAAGTGACGGTAATAACCAGCTAACCCCATAAAACTTCTGACCTCTGTCACACTAGTGGGTGCTGGCCAATCCCTGATAGCCCTGATCTTCGATGGATCTACTGAGATTCCATCGCCGGAAAGGATGTGCCCCAAATACTGAACCTCTATCCTGAAAAATGCACACTTTGCCAAATACCCATAAAGCTTCTGCTCTCACAAACACTATAGAACCTGACGAAGGTGCTCCTCATGCTCCTCCTCGGTCCATGAGTAGATCAAAATGTCATCGAGAAAAATGATCACGAACCGATCTAAATAGGCACGGAACACCCCGTTCATGAGACTCATGAACACTGCAGGGGCGTTCGTCAAGTCGAAGGGAACCACTGTGAACTCATAGTGGCCATAATGAGTCCAGAAGGTGGTCTTATGGATATCTGCCTCTGCGATACGTAGCTAATGGTACCCAAATTTTAGGTTTATCTTAGAGAACACCTTGGCTCCCTACATCTGATCAAAAAGATCGTCGATCATGGGCAGAGGATAACGGTTCTTCACCGTCACCTTATTCAACTGCCTGTAGTCCATGTACAAACAAAGAGACCCACCTTCTTCTTCAAGAAGATGATAGGAGTGCCCCACGGTGAAACGCTCGATCGGATGTGCCCCTTCTTGAGCAAGTCCTCCAACTGTAATTTGAGCTCTGTGAGCTCATGTGTGGTCATCCTGTAGGGTGCACGAGACACTAGTTCGGCACCTGACACTAAGTCTATGTGAAAGTCTACCTCACGTTGGGGTGGCATCCTTGGTAGCTCTACTGGAAATACATCAGCAAACTCTCTAAGGGAGGGATGATCATCCAAAGATGCCTCTGGCTCGTCATCTGATCTGTTGCTCACTGTGATGGCGAACATCTGACATCCCTTCCACATGTAGCGATTAAGCTGCTGAGCAAATATCATACGCACTGCTGTGGGCTTCTGCATGCCCACAATCTTGACTAATGTACCATGATCATCTAAACAACTGATCGCCTTTCGGCGACAATCTAGCTTGGCTCGATGAGCCGCAAGCCAATCCATACCCAACACCACATCATAGGATCCTAATGTCATGACTCTAAGGTCACATACTATAGTGAAGGGTCCCAAGGCAATCTCACAGTCATGGACTAAGGCATCTACTGTCAGTTTGGCCCCTAAAGCCAACTCAACCACCCACCTATCACCCTGCCTAGAGGCCACCAGCCTGCAATGCTCCACTAACGATGGAGATATAAACGAATCAGTAGCACCAGAGTCAAAGAGAATAGAAATGGGGTTACCCCCAATCATACCTGAAGTCTTAATCACTGTTGCCTAAAAATCAGCCTGGCAGTTATCTACCGCCGCAAACATATGGTGGGATCTACCCACATCATCAACGATCTACTCAGAACCTCCTGCACGAGGCTATCCCCCTGCTGTAAAACCCTGTGGACACTCTCTAGCTAGGTGTCTTGCTCCACCGCAAATGTAACAAGGGCCCCTAACCTATACCTATACAGTCTGAGTCCTACTTGACTGCTGATGTCCTGATTTGCCATTAGACCCCTGTAAGACTGTTGTGGCCTCGCGGGTCCCGCAGGTGGTCCCTGCTATCTTTGATCTCTACGCGGCCCCTGCTGCTCCCAATCTCTATTATGTCCCCCATGTGACCTCTACTGTGTCCTAGATCTCTGCTGCTGCTGTGGGGGCCTAGGAGGTAATGGTGTTGAACTAAATCCTCCTCTATGAGGTGGCTGTGATGGTCTACAGAAACTCTGCTGATGCTGCTGCTGTCCCCGATCCTAAAACTGAGGGCATGAACTCTGCCCTCATCCCTGAATCTCCTCAGTGATATATGCCTTCTTGGCAGCATCACTCAAAGTCTAGGGATCTGCCATCTGAATAGGCCTTGCTATACTATGGTTCAGTCCTCTGATAAACTTATGCAACAGGAGTTTCTCATCATGGAGATGCTCTACATATCTAGATAACTCTGTAAACCTACTCTCATACTATCCCACTATGAGTCCCCTCTGCTGTAGGTCATGGAACTCATCTATACGATGCTGTCTGTAATGGTTTGATAGGTATCACGCATTGAAGCGCTCAATAAAGGTCTCCCATGAGAGGGTGTCTAAGGAAAGGTGACACTTGCACTCCTCAGTGCACCACCAGGTAGCTGCTGCATCTTGTAACAAGTGTACTGCCACAAGGGCCTTCATGCTGCCCTCATAAGGACGCAACGTGAAGCACCTATCTAAATTGATAAGCCAGGCGTCTGCCTCAGCTCCCTCTATGGTCCCGATGAATGTAGGAGGGTTCAACCTCAATATGTCCCTAATGGGATCTCCTCTATCTTTGTGCCCCCTGATAGGCTCATTTGCATAATAATCATAAGGCCTGTGACCAAAGTGCTCTACTCACACTGCCTCGTCATGCTTGGCATGATGTGTGGGGCTCCTGCTACGGGCCCTGTCAGCCGAACCAACCTCCTCCATCTCTGGCATCTCGACATAAGGCTCCACACGTGGTGCCCCTCGTGGCTCTACGCGGGGCTCCACATGTGGCTCGACATGGGACTCAGCCCGTGGCTCCACGCGTGGCTCTTCTCGCGGATCCTTGTGGGGCTCGACACGTGGCTCTATGCGTGGCTCAACTACAGTCGGTGGAAGCCTATCTAAGATTGCCTATAAGGCCTATAATATCTGTGGTCCAAAATCTGGTGGGGGTGGTGGTGCTTGGATACCTGTGGTACTGGCTGTGCCTGTGGGACTGGTTGTACTGGTGGAACTGGCTATACTTGTGGAACTGGCTGATTCGGTCGCACAGCTGAAGAATCAGTGTGCACCTCAGTGGGTGGAGTGTGGCAGGACTGTGCTTGCCAAACTCGTGTGGGAGGCATCCTACAAAATGAGGTAGCCACAAATCAGTATAGTTGCGGAAGTAAAAATGTGCCTAAACGAGCCCAGTGTTTTAAACAACTTGGCTCTGATACCAAATGTCATGCCCGCATCTCCTATGTGGACACGACACACGAACACATGTGTCATGACCACATCTGCCATGTGGTCACAACACGAACTGTGAAAAACTTTTCTACCTATCCCTAGGAACCCCCTCACACGCGTATGCGTGCTCGGTGGAAATACGCATAGGCGTAGACATGACAACGTAACTACGATGATGAAGGTCATCTAGGGGGTATGCGACACGAAGTGTGTCACTTTCAGGGTTAGACTATTTTAAATCAGAACCCTAGTTTCCTAGGTGAGAAGGTGATTTTCGGCAGGTTCGAAAATAAACCCTAACTCAAAATTAAAAAGAAATAGAAATAATAAATAAGAAATAATGGCATGACGGATGCATGATAAAGTGGAGTGATTAAATGGAAGTCATAAAAATGCCATAAAAATAAAAACCTAAAATCTAGGAAAAATTCGACAGCATAACACGTTTTCAACATTTGGAATAAATAGTTTAAAAAGAATTTCCCAAGAAATAATTGATGCAAAAAATAAAATAAATAAAGCTTAAAATAAATTTAATACAATTCCAAAGGTCAGCTAGAATTTACCACTCATCAGAATATAAAAATTCAAAATTAATTAAATGACCAAAACAAAATTTAACATCTAAGTCCAGTAATAAATATAATTGCAACAATTATATTTATTAAGTAACTTGAGTCCAAAACTCAAAAGGGGAAATAAATAAATAAATAAATAAATAAATCAAATCAAATCAAACATCTCTCCCCAAGGAATAATAATAAAAATTTTGATAATTGAGTCATTTAATAAATATACTTGCAACATTTGTATTTATTAAATCACTTAAGTTAAAGTTATTTAAATCATCCCCTAGGAATAAAATTGAATAAATTAAAAATAAAATCAAATAAAAGATTTCCCAAAAACTTTAAATTAAAATACACTAGATAATAAAAAAGAAAACCCAAAATAAATAACTTGCCAAAAAGGTTAAAGAATCCCAATAAAACAAATCCCATTCCCATAAAATAAATTTCACATGGGAATAAAATCCAACCCCTCAACAAAAAAAAAAATCAAAAAAGAATTTAAAACTCATGGGAAAGAAAAAATAAGTAAAAAAAAATGTAAAAAGTAAGGAGAGGGAAGTTTAAACTCCCGTGCACATAAAAAAAGAATAAATAAAATAAAATTAATAAATCCCCACTCAACTTGCAACCCTAGATTCTCTCTAATATTTTATTACTTTCCTTATGAAAGGCATTAACCCTAAAATCTCTCCCATTCTTTTCTATCCTTTTTTGTTGCCTCCATTTTGCTTTGTTTTCTTCTTTGTTTGCAGGTTGGGTTGCTTCTTCAATGACTGCCATGGATCTTTGCACAAGGGTGTATACCTTCTGTATATACCCACGGGCTTCTTTTTTTTGTTAGATATATGTATATATATATATACATTTATGTGTGTATATATATATATATTTAAATAAATATATACTTTTAGCAAACAAAAACTGAAACTAGATATTCTTTTGTTTGAACAGAGGTATGTATTTTGTGTATATATCATAGGGTTTGTCTCTTCTTTTGTTTCTTCATTTTTTATTCTCTATTGTTTCATTTCTTTTGTTTTGCAGGTTTCTTCATAGGGCAGCCATGGAAGTTTTGGAACAGAGGGTATACACAGTGGTATACCCTCTTCGTTAAATTTTCTCCTTCTCTTCTCACTTTATTTTCTTCCTTTTATTATTACTCTCTCTTTGCAGGTGGGCCTACCTCTTCAATGGCTTGGTAGCCATGAAAATACTTCTTATGTTTTTTTTTTTAAATATAGAAAATAAAAAAAAACAGTCTGCTCACAAATTTTCGACCTCTTTTTTTTTTAAACAGAAGTTTAAAAATGTATATCATAGGTGTAGCATATATTTTAATGTATATATATATATATACTCAGTCCTAATTTTGACCGTGGCTAAAATTTATAATTATAAAATTACATTTCTCAACTAAGGCTTATATGTGTGTGTGTGTGTGTGTGTATAATATATATACGTCAAAATCTATTTCTGTAATTTCTATAATTCACAACATAAGCATACACAAAACAGTAAGCTAGATATATATGTGTATATTCTTTTTTTTGTGTTAGCTAAACAGCCAACTACTCTAAACCAGAATGCTAATATAAGCATAACTAACTCAATAGCTCATTTCTCTCTTTTTAAAGCATGATTATAAAAACAGAATATATACATTCTCTCTTTTTTTTGCAACAATAAAACAGAAACTACAATTCTCTATGAATATCACTACAACTCTTTTCTTTTCTTTTTCTTTTTGCAATAACAGAGATATATTTTCTTGGAAATAGTCCTACATGACAACATGAGCATACCATTTAACTTTTCCAACAACCATTTATGAAATAAATTCTCAAGCAACCAAACAGAAAACTAAGTTTAAACTTTCTCATTTCTTCCTTTGCAAACTCAAGGATTTATCTAACTCACTCTTACATTTCTTTTTGTAAGGAGAAATGACAGAAAATGTATACAATTTCAGCAAGCATTACACAACTCACTAACTCCACATCATAGGAAATAAGCATCTTTAATTAAAATACAGAATGTTTACATTGCTTTATACATCACAGGAAGAATAAACAACCTTTTACTCAAGTAAAGAATACTTTTCATACAACATATATTACAGCCAACTCGTGGCAAAGATAACCAAATAATCTTGTACAAAATACAATACAATGAGGCCACTATGGCCTTGGCTTCAACAGCCATCACAAGGAGACTATATGAACACCCAAAAGAGCTCCAAAACAATTCCATCTCTTCACTTAAAAACTTGCAACTAAACACAACAAGACAACAAAACCAGCCACTACGAAAAGCTCTCCTCCCTACCGTAGACCCGCAAGTGGGTCACCCCTGAGCTAGGGAGGTAGGGATTTCACACAGGGTTTCATTCCACAACAGAATTGTCAATCACAACAACACAAAATAGAAACAACCCCATAGGTTTAAAACATAACTCGACTCATAATAATGAGTTTGGTGAGGGTAGGGAATGGACCCCTCAACTTCAAAAGGCTCCCAAATGATAAAAATCTCAACTCATGGCCTCAAGCCAAAATCTCCAGAACACCACAATCCACAAGAATCACAAATAAATTACATGGCACTCTTGCAATTCAGTTATCTCCTCCTCAAATAATAAGCCCTCAAGGCATAAACACATACTGTGGTAGTGACCTCAAGGAAGTTCCTTTCCCCTACCCATACAAGTTGAGCAGTACCTCCATTGGAGGTGTTCTCACCATACTCCCAACCCAACAACACAATGTAAACAACAAACAACTAAAATCTAAAACACTAAACAGCATAAAAGCAAGGGTGAGAAGCAAGTTAAGAGGCCTACCTTCAAGGCCCTGACAATGGAAGTAAGAGTGGTGAAGAGCTCCAAGCCTTCCCAATCCTCCAACTTCAAGAATTTCTCCGAACTCCTCCAAACAAGAAAGGAACTAAAAATTTGCAAGAACTCCCCAAATTCCAAGGAAAAGAACCAGAAAAAGAAGAACCCCCACTCCTCTACAAGAGGAGCTATTATAGGCCATCAACTTGGCCTTGAGGAATGAGAAGGTGACACTTGTCACCTTCTCCTTCCCCCTCCAATGCCACTTGCAAGGGAGAGGAAGTATGAGGATGATAAGTGTCATCCTCTCATTCCACCTCCATCTCCACCTCCTCCACTTGTGCTCCCACACAAGTGAGAGGAGACAAATGGTGAGTTGGATTCCCACTCACACCTCCAAGAAGACAAGGGTCTTGAATGGTGCCCCCACTCACTTGGGAGTTTTGGAGGACTCTTGGAGACCTCCCAAGTCTTCCTTGGGAATGATTCCAAAACTTTGGGATGGGAGATGAGTCCTTCCCAAGGCAAGGCCCATCCCCCATCTTCCCTTATTTCTAAATTCGTCACTTTTACTCAACCATGGTTTAGGGTGACCTAAGGTGAGTCAAAACTAGGGTTAGATAGTCCAAGTTGACCCTAGACTCATGGTTGACCACCTAGGGTAACTTTTGGGACCCTAGGGTTCATGAAGGGGTTAAAAATCCACATTTATATGGTCTAAAAAAAAATATAAATACCAAGTGGTATAAATCAAATAAAATTATACGACACTTATTATTAATCAATTTTAAATAAAAAGGGTACTAAGGCCAAAATAAATAAAATTAAATCAAGCACAATAAATCCACACTTAAATTCAAATGTGATCATTATCCCTCTTGGGAATGGATCAGTTTTATAGGGGATAACATAGTGTGAATTCTACCTCCGATTTCCTATGGCTAGGGAATGTAAAACCTGCACATCTCGATCAAGTGTCAGTCCTGTCATGGAAAGTCATAGCCGAAGCAATTGAAATTAACTTCACGCAATCGAAATAAACATCAATACATAACTCCAGTTAAACCGCATTTTCCATCACATGTCAAAAAGTTCACATCACATAAATAACTAGAATCTCATAACAAAATAACATGTAATATATATCCCATATGTCGAACCACAAAATATCATCCAATATGACCAAATCAAATCACATATGTCAAATCAGTGTCCTATCATAATCGAGAGATAAAACATCAAGTCTGTATAATGAAACATAGTCACTAAGGTCTGATAATGTCATCAACAAAATAGCTTGACGATCAAAATAAGGGAGGTAAATAATCGGCCTCATAGGTAGAGAATGAAACCAGATTAAAATAAAGTGTCTAAGGTCTGATAGAGGTGGAGAATTCACATCTGGTGAGTTCATAGAATTCTGTGAGAAACATGGAATAAAGAAACAGTTGTCTACTCCTAGGACTCCACAGTAGAATGGAGTAGTGGAGAGAAAGAACTGGACCATCCAAGAAGCATCTAGGACAATGATGATAGAAGCAAATGTTCCTCTGATCTATTGGAGAGAAGTTGTTAGCACTGTAGTCTATACTCTCAATTGAGTTCAAATCAGAAGCAAAACTGGTAAGACTCCTTATGAACTTTGGTTTGGCATCACTCCTACTGTAAGGTATTTTAGAGTATTTGGTAGAAAATGTTACATCAAAAGAGATGAAGATCTAGGCAAGTTTGATGCTAGAAGTGATGAAGGAATATTCTTAGGTTACTCTACTCAAAGCAAAGCATACCGGTGTTATAATAGGAGACTGAGAAAGATCATAGAAAGTACAAATGTGAAAGTTGATGAAGGAATTGAAAAACCCTCAAGGTTTTATGAATATGATGAAGATGATCAGAATGGTGTTCTGATTCAAGGAGCCCAAGCCCCTTCTATAATTCAGATTCAAACTGATCCAGTAAATCAGGAAGAAGAGATGAGTTTCAATGAGGCTAATCAAGAATCAGAAGTGTAAGAAACTCCTAAAGTTCCCAGGTATGTAAGACTGAACCACTCTGAAGATTAGATCATAGGTGACAAAATTAAAGGTGTACAAACAAGATGAAAAATTGCTCAAGATTCAGATGAGTATTGTCTGATTTCAAAGATTGAACCTAAGATAGTAAATAAAGCTCACAATGATGAAAACTAGACTAAAGCAATGGAGGAAGAGCTAATGCAAATTAAGAAAAATCACACTTGGGATCTTGTTCCTAGACCTAGAAACAAGAATGTGATTGAAAAAAAAGGGTCTTCCGGAACAAACTGAATGAAGTTGGTGAAATAATCAGAAATAAAGCCCGATTGGTCTGCAAGGGTTACTCTCAAATAGGAGTTGATTTTGAAGAAACTTTTGCTCCGATGGCAAGAATTGAAGCAGTCAAATTATTTCTTGCTTTTGCTACCTTCAAGGACTTCAAAGTTTATTAGATGGATGTCAAGTCTGCCTTCCTAAATGGTGACTTGGAAGAAGAAGTATACATTGAGCAACCGGATGGATTTCAATTGTCTGATCATGGTGATATGGTCGGCAAGTTGAAGAAAGCACTGTATGCACTAAAGCAAGCCCTAAGAGCCTGGTATGAAAGATTGGATAAGCATCTTTTGAAGATTGGTTTCAACAAAGGTACTGCTGACAGTAATTTGTATTTCAAACTTGATCATGAAAACATCTTGATTGTTGAAGTGTTTGTTGATGATATCATTTTTGGAGGAAGAGATAGTATGTGTAAAACTTTTGCAAATCAAATGAAAAGTGAATTTGAGATGTCCATGCTTGGGGAAATGAATTTCTTCTTGGGTCTACAAATCACTCAAACAAAGAAAGGAATCTTCATTTCTCAAACCAAATATGTGAAAGAATTGTTGAAGAAATTTGGGATGGAAGACTCAAAACCAATGAATACTCCCATGGCAACCGGATGTAAATTGGGCAAAGATGATGACTCTCCTAAGGATGATTAGAAAAAGTACAGGTCAATGATTGGAGGATTGTTTTATCTCACTCAAACTAGACCTGACATTATGAATGTTGTGGGTCTTGTTGCTAGATTTCAAGCTGATCCTCGAGAATCTCATGTCATGGCAATCAAGAGGATTTTTAGATATCTAAAAGGAACAGTTGAGTATGGATTGTGGTATCCCAGAGATCATGATTTCTCTCTTCATGCATATATAGATGTGGATTGGGTAGGAAATGTGGATGACTGGAAGAGTACCAGTGGTGGAGCATTCTTTTTAGGGAAGAGATTGGTTTCTTGGCTAAGCAAGAAACAAGAGGCAATATCTCTGTCCACTGTAGAAGTAGAATATACTATAGTAGTAGGTAGTTGCACTCAAATTTTTTGGATGAAGCAAATGCTAAGAGACATAAGAGTGGAGTATGAGGAGCCTATCACAATCTTTTGTGATAATTCAAGTGCAATAAATATATCTAAGAATCTGGTGTTGCATTCAAAGACTAAACATATATCCATCAAGTTTCACTTTTTGAGAGAACAAGTGAACAAGAATGGAGTCAGATTGGAGTTTGTGCCTTTGAAGGATTAGATTGCAGACATCTTTACTAAACCTCTACCTAAGGACTCTTTTGAGCATCTCAGGGAGAAGTTAGGGGTTATTGCCCCTCCGGTGATGAACTAAGGTGCACTAATGTGCATCAGTCTGGTGAATATCACAGTCATATCTTGTGATCTGGATTGATAATGGGGAACTGCTACTCAGAGGGAGTAGCTAGTATGATTCTGAAATGGTGGAATTGCAAGTATGTGCCCTTTGCCATTGATGTCAAAGGGGGAGAGAAGACATGTGAAAAACAAGTGGTGGCTGATCAAAGGGGGAGCAGTAAAGAAAGAGAAGAAAAGTGAATGGTTGTTGGTGATAGGGGGAGTTGTGTTAGTAAAGAAAAATTCTTGTCTTGATGGTCAAAACAATTTTTCACATCATATGTTGCCATCAATGACAAAGGGGGATATTGTTGCAAGTATGGGTCTAACCGGTGTTGTCATTGATGTCAACATACTCCTGTTACATTGATGAATAGGATTGGATGAATTGAGTGCTGAGGATATTGAGAAAATTAGTCCTAATTAGGAACAGAGAAGAACAGTGAAGATAGTAAGGTAAAGATCCAAGCTAAGATGACTATCAGAGGATGCGGTTCAAAGGGTTTGTAGATATGAGTCTTAAGAGGATCCAGTAAAGATTTTAGAGGTCCGCATGAAGATCTAAAGGAGTTGTGGCCGCTCAAGTAAAACTAGTTTTGGCAGGTGTTCAGAGGTGACAGAGTGACACAGAAAGGTCCGGTGAGATCTAGAAATGCATTATCCTATTCTGTGAATTTGAGGGAGTGATTGAGGAAGTCTTTGTAAAGTGTCAACTTGATTGGTTCATGGTTTGAAGGTCCGCAAGTATCTATTCCTTTGTGATAGTAATGACAGACTGTGTTCTTGAGGTTCCGGATGAAGGACAGAAGGATTTCAGTAAGCAGATGAAGTGTGAATGTTTTTGGTGATTCAGGCAATCTTGTGGAGGTCTTTGGATCATGTCCAATTCATGTTGATGGTCTGCATTGGAGTTGAAGCTCACAATTGAAGAATAACTTCAAGATGACGGTGTTCTTCCTGAGACTGGCTGACCGGATGAGTTACACATCCTGCGGATGTTCTTGTAGTTGTTTGCCGACTTAGATGATTATTCCTAAGTCGATGTCTTGTATAAATAAGGGATTGTAAAGTCATTTCAAAGTGTGTCTTGTGGAGATGTAAGTGTGGTAGTGAGGAGGAGAGTGAAAGGTAGAGCATAAGTATTGGACTTAAATGGAACTGATTCAAGCATGGTGAAGATGCTATTCTCCAGTTCATGTATGTGATACTTATTATATGTAGATAGTGTGTCTCTTGTAGGCAGTAAGCCTCTTGTGAGTAGTGTGCTTAGGCAGTGAGCCCTAATTGGCATGTGCCATTTTGTTCTTTCTATTCTTTTAACAAAGAATACAATCTTGGGTTAATCACCCCGTGGTTTTTCCCTTAACCAGGTTTTCCACGTCAAAATCTTGGTGTCCTGTGTGTTAATGTGTTTTTGCTCTTGATTTAATGCATTATGTTTTCATGATTGATCTATCATTATGCTGCTGAATTACAAAGTGGATTTAAGTGTCTAATTGGAAGAAAGTTTTGGATAACTAATTCACCCCCCCTCTCAATTGTCTACCCTAAGTCTAACACAACCCACCTCGTCCACAAGGAAAAGGAATTTATGTTGAGGTTCCTCCTCTGTTATCTTTACAAGGATTAGGAGATAACCAAAATGCATCAGAAAAACAAAGAGAACAACTGAAATAAGAGACTCTAACAAGAAAAATGCTTGAGATAGTATAGGATGATTCTTGTCACTATGGTAGATGAAATAAACAATGAAAACTCGCTAAAATTGGAAAAGAGTAAGATGATTATCATCAGTTGAAAATAATAGTGGTTCTCCTCCTCACAATAAACAAAAGGTCTCAATTACACGAGGATTTGAGAAACAAGAATTGCATGGATTTTCTAACTACAAACAAGACTCTCATAAGAAGCACTCAACCTCTGCACAAAACTTGATTGAGTACCTCTCCAAGAGGTTCGCAAGTTCTAAAATTTAGTATGATAGTACTACCAGGTAAGTATTTCTAACCCTTTATCTCTTGTGATGTGTTTACCTTGTGATGTGTTATGTGTTGTTTAGGCCTCTTGGGATGACCCTTGATTCTCTTGTAAGGTCCAATATACTAGGAGACCGCCTCTGTTGTGACCTTCTATTTGTATCGTCATTCTTCTATATTGCTTCTCCTCTATTTTCACTGTTGTGTGTTGTGTCTTATGGATATAGCATTATAGGTGGTTACTTGGGGGCACCCTCCTACGTGATTGTCCCTAAGACACTTGTTTTTCCTCTCTCTATTTATTGTTTCTCTTCCTCTAATTTTTCTATCTAGTGGGAGGATGACAAAAAACATATTATATTGATGCGGACCTAGTGTCCCTTTAGCGAGAAATCACAAAATGGACCATGTCCATACATGACAATGGGGTTGTTATATATTATCTGATGCTCAACTAGTAGAAACACTCCGTGTGATCTTGATGTTGTCTTATCGCACTTACAAACCATAACAATACTATTGCTCCGTGCACTTTATTTATCTTGAATGTCACCTTGGTTACACTTAGTTTTAAGATTTCTACGGTATAGCCCCACAGTTATACTCAATCTCAAAATCTATAGTATAACCTCAGCTCTTTATGTGAATGATCATATGCATTGTTGTTTTTTATCATGATTATATGAATGCTAAAACTTTTCTTGCAGGAATGTGTTTGTGAGAACATTTGGTGATCGTAAAGTACATGTCACCTCTGGGAGGCATGGGCTTTGTGAGAGCTCATGTTCCCTTGTGTGTTTTTCTTCCTTCCTTAATGTACTTGATATCGATACTTGATATCTACCACCTTAAGGTGGGGGCATATATAAGGTAAGCTGTCTATTTTAGATGTTAGTAATGTGTTTGTTCTCACATGCAGTCTTAAAGGCTGGTGGCAATGAGTCCCTCCTGCACTCTAATGATTTTTTGAAATCAACTTGCAATCATTTAAGCCTTCTGTGGAGGTGGGATATCGCATCCTTTTTCATCTTAAGCTCTCTATGGAGGTGGGGATGGTGTATTTCTCGTGGAGAGTGCACATCCTGTCATTTTCAAAATATCCTCTATAGAGGCAGGGAGCAGTTTTATGACTAACTCAACCCTTAAACGTGTCTTCAGATTGTTGTGGTGAATCCCAATCATCGGTGTGTTCCTATAATGTGCCTGAGATGGTGATGAACCTAGAAATAGGAACACTCCATCGCTTATCTATCATGTTTTCTCTGTGTCTTCTAAGTGTGTGTGTATTGCGTGTTTGTTCCCAAGCATAGTCTTAAATATAGGTGGTGATAAGTCCCTCCTATGCTTTGGGATTTGTATGGCATGCTTGATTTGTATTACATGTTTGTTACCCCATATGCATTCTTAAAGACTGGTGACGATGAGTCCCTCCTACATTATAGGTGGTGTGTTTACTTCCTTGTACTTGCATCTGTATTTCATATATATGAGAAAAAGAAAAAAAAAATCATCACTATCTTCACTGCACTCACTATCTTCATTGTGTTTTGTGTGCCTTCAATGTTGTCTTCTCCATGTTTTGCGCGACTGTAACTATCTTCTCTATGATTGGTGTGTTTTCTCCATGCTTGGCGTGTTTACTGCATGCTTGTTGACTGTACTTTAATGCATGTATTGGCCTTGCATTTATACATACATTAAAGGTGGGGCTAAATGTTATGTCAAAAAAAGTAACCTTGGGGGCTTTTTCATCTTAAGATTTAGCTCCCAGGTCCTTAAGACTGCATTTAGGATATCTTGCATGATAATTTGACATCCCAATGAGAAAATGCTAAAGTTTCATGCAAAATGGGACTCAGGGGATGCACTTGACATAAATCCTGCCTGAAATAGGAAGGGAGGACTTGGGCACCCGCATCCTAGTCCTGCCCTATTTTGGGTCATGACCAATTTTGAAGTGTCAGTTTATGACCATTATTTAGGTCCTATGCCTATATGGTAAGTTTGAATTATAGAATTCTTAGCGGGAATGTTTGTAGTTGCATATATAAGCATGATTAGGTTATCATTTGTAAACTAGATGGAAATTGCAAACTTGTGGGTTATGTTAAAGTGATTCAAAGGTATTCATTGTGTTGTAGAGTAGAATTTGTGTTTTCCTTGTGTTTGTATTTGCAGACTTGGTATCCATTGTTGATAATTGAGAGGGGGGGTGAATCAGTTATCCTTACTTCGCTCTCAATTCAAACACTTAAATCCACTTTGTTAATCAATAGCATAGCAATTAATCATTCATGAAAGCATAAGACATAAACACCAGAGCAGATACACATCAACACATGAAACACCAATATTTTGATGTGGAAAACCCGGTTAAGGGAAAAACCACGGGGTAATTAACCCAAGGATTATTCTTTGTTAGAAGAATAAGAAAAATGGATGGCACATGCCAATTAGGGCTCACTACCTGAGCACACTACTCACAAGGAGGCACACTGCCTACAAGAGACACACTGTCTACAAGATAACAAGTATTACAAACTTGAACTAGAGATTGACATCTTTACCATGTCTGGATCAGTTCCATTTAAGCCCAAAAAAAACTTCTGCTCTGCCTTTCGCACTTCCCTTCGCTATATCACACTCATCACCACACGACACACTTCAAAGTGAATTCACAAACCCTTATTTATACAAGGCATCGACCTAGGAACAATCATCTAAGTCAGCAAACACCTACAAGATCATTCGCAAGACGTGTAATACATCCGGTCGGCCTGTCTCAGGAAGAACACCAACAACCGATGGTCTTTACATCAGATCCAAACTCTAACTTCAATGTGGACCGCCAATAAGAATTGTACACAATCCAAGGATCACCGAAACCTTTCCTAAGTCATCAAGAACATCCGCACTTTATCAGCTTACTGGAATTCTTCTCTTCTTCATCCAGAACTTCAAGAACACAGTCTGTCGCCACTGTCATAATGCAAAAGGTTCTTCCGGACCTCTAAACAATGCACAAATCAACTTGTCACTTCACACTGACTCCTTCAACACTCCCTCCAATCCGCAGAATGAGAGAATGTAATTCCAGAACTCACCGGACCAAATTGTGACACTCTGTCACCACTGAACACCTGTCGGAACCGGTTCTACTTGAGCAAACATAACTTCTTCAAATCTTCATGTGGACCTCTGAAATCTTAACTGGAACATCTCAAGACTCATATCTACAAACCCTTTAATCTGCATCCTCTTATCCTCAACCTATTGAGTACTTTTGCCTTCTTCTCATCACTATTCTTCACTAGTCCTGATTGAGACTAATTTTCACAATATCCTCATCACACAGCTCATCCAATCCTTCTTGTCAATGCAATATGAGTATGTTGACATCAATGACAACACTGGTTAGCCTCATACTTGCAACAATCTCCCCCTTTGTCATTGATGGCAACATATGATGTGAAAAACCATCAAGACAAAAACTTCTCCTTTCTGTCACAGCTCCCCCTATCAGCAACAACTCGTCACATGTCTTCTCTTCCTTTACTGCTCCCCCTTTGATCATCAACCACTTGTTTTTCACATGTCTTCTCTCCCCCTTTGACATCAATGGCAAAGGGCTCATACTTGCAATTCTAACACATCAGAATCATACCAGTTGCTCCCCCTTAGTAGCAGCTCCCCATCATCAATCCGGATCACAAGATATGACTGTGATATCCACCAGACTGATGCACATCAGTGCATCCTAGTTCATCACTGGAGGGGCCATGACCCCTAACTTCTCCCTGAGATACTCAAAAGAGTCCTTGGGAAGAGGTTTAGTAAAAATATCTGCAAGCTGATCCTTGGAGGGCACATACTCCAATCAGACTTCACCCTTGTTCACTTGTTCTCTCAAAAACTGAAATTTGATAGATATATGCTTGGTCTTAGAATGCAATACCGGATTCTTAGAAATATTTATTGCACTTGAATTATCACAGAAAATTATGATAGGCTCCTCATATTCTACTTGAATATCTCTTAGCATTTGCTTCATCCACAAAAGTTGAGTGCAACTACCTACTGCTACAATGTATTATGCTTCTGTTGTAGACAGGGATATTGCTTCTTGTTTCTTGCTTAGCTAAGAAACCAACCTTTTTCCCAAAAAGAATGCTCCTCCACTTGTACTCTTCCTATCATCCACATCTCCTGCCCAATCTGCATCTGTATATGCATGAAGAGAAAAGTCATGATCTCTGGGATACCATAGGCCATACTCAACTGTTCCTTTCAAGTACCTAAAAATTCTTTTGATTGCCATGACATGAGATTCTCTGGGATCAGCCTAGAATCTCGCCACAAGACCAACAGCCTACATTATATCTAGTCTAGTCTGAGTGAGATACAATAATCCTCCAATCATTGATCTGTACTTTATCTAATCTGTCTTAGGAGAGTCATCATCTTTGCTCAACTTACATCCGGTAGCCATGGGAGTGTTCATTGTCTTTGAATCTTCCATTCCAAATTTCTTCAATAGTTCTTTCACATATTTGGTCTGAGAGATAAAGATTCCTTTCTCTGTCTGAGTAATTTGCAGACCCAAGAAGAAATTCATTTCACCGAGCATTGACATTTCAAACTCACTTTTCATTTGGTTTGCAAAGGTTTTACACATACTATCTCTTCCTCCAAAGATGATATCATCAACAAATACTTCAACAATCAAGATGTTTTCATGATCAATTTGGAAATATAGGTTACTATCAGCAGTACCTTTGTTGAAACCAATCTTCAAAAGATGTTTGTCTAGCCTCTCATACCATGCTCTTGGGGCTTGCTTTAGACCATACAGTGCCTTCTTTAATTTGTAGACCATATCACCATGCTCAGATAACTGAAATCCATCTGGTTGTTCAATGTACACCTCTTCTTCTAGGTCACCATTCAGGAAAGCAGATTTGACATCCATCTAATACACTTTGAAATATTTGAAGGCAGCAAATGCAAGAAATAGTCTAACTGCTTCAATTCTTGCCACCGGAGCAAAGGTTTCCTCAAAATCAATCCCTTCTATTTGAGGGTAGCCTTTGCAGACTAATCTGACCTTATTTTTGATTACTTCACCAACTTCATTTAGTTTGTTCCAGAAGACCCATTTGGTTCCAATCACATTTTTGTTTCTAGGTCTAGAAACAAGATCCCAAGTGTGATTTTTCTCAATATGCATTAATTCTTCTTCCATTGCTTTTGTCCAATATTCATCATTGCATGCTTCATTTATTGACTTAGGTTCAATCTTTGAAATCAGACAACATTCATCTAAATTTTAAGCAACATTCCTTCTAGTTTGCACACCTTTGCTTTTGTCACCTATGATCTGATCTTCAGAGTGGTTCAGTCTTACATACCTTGGAACTTTGGGAGTTTCTTGCACTTCTACTTCTTGATTATGCTCATTCAGACCTGTCTCTTCTTCCTGATTTACCGGATCTATCTGAATCTAACTTTCAGGAGAGGATGGAGTACCTTGAACCAGAACATCATTCTGATCATCATCATCATACTCATAAAATCTTGAGGGCTACTTAATACCTTCATCAACCTTCACATTTGTACTTTCTATCATCTTTCTCAGTCTCTTATTGTAACACCGGTATGCTTTGCTTTGAGTGGAGTAACCCAATAAAATTCCTTCATCACTTCTAGCATCTAACTTTCCTAGATCTTCATCTCTTTTGATGTAACACTTGCTACCAAATACTCTGAAATATCTCACAGTAGGAGTGATGCCAAACCAAAGTTCATAAGGAGTCTTACCAGTATTGTTTCTGATTTGAACTCGATTGAGAGTGTAGACTGCAGTGCTGGCAGCTTCTTTCCAAAACATCTGGGGAACATTTGCTTCCATCATCATTGTCCTGGATGCTTCCTAGATGGTCCGGTTCTTTCTTTCAACTACTCCATTCTGTTGTGGAGTCCTAGGAGCAGACAACTGTCTCTTTATACCATGCTTCTCACAAAAGTCTATGAATTCACCGGATGTGAATTCACCACCTCTATCAGACCTTAGACATTTCAGTTTCAATCTGGTTTGATTCTCTACCATAGCCTTGAAAATTTTGAACTTGTCAAAAGATTCTGATTTCTCTTTTAGAAAGGTAACCCACATCATCTGGGAATGGTCATCAATCAGTAACATAAAATATCTATCACCTTGCATACTCTTGATTCTTGTCAGACCACATAGATCAATATGAACTAACTCCAATAATCCAGTAGAAGACTGATCCTTGCTTTTGAATGAAACTCTACTCTGTTTACCTAACTGACATTCTTTACACATACTGTTTGTAGGTTTTACCAACTTTGGAAGATCTCTTACAGCATGAGTATTGCTTATCTTGATGATGTTATCAAAATTTACATGACACATCCTTCTATGCCATAACCAACTCTGATCAACTTGAACAAATAGACAACTTTTATTAGTACCAACTAGATGGAAGATATTACCTTTTGTTTGAGTACCGGATGCAATCTTAGTTCTGGAGCTTTCAAAGATCCTGCATCTTCCATTCTTGAACCGGAGGTTATAGCCTTTGTCCATCAACTAACCAACACTGAGAAGATTGTGCTTCAATCCTTCAACATACAATACATTACCAGTTTTGTTCTTTCCATCAAAAGAGATAGTTCCCCTACCTCTGATTCTACCAACAGAATTGTCACCAAACTTTACCATTCCTCCTTCATACCTTTCCAAATCTAAGAACTTGTTCTTGTCACCAGTCATATGGTGAGAGCATCCATTATCAATAACCCAATCATCCTTTTCTTCAACTTGGGCAGCCAAAGCTCTTTCTATAACCTTATGATTGATAGATTCAGGGGATATTGGATTTTCTTCTTTGATGGCAATGAACACCCATTCATTTCCGGATTTGTCTCCTATCTCTAATTCATCATCTGTTACTCCATTATCAGCTCTTCATGAACATAATAACAATTCTTTTGGAACCTTTGTCTGTTAGAATTTGATCTTGTGGATCTTTCTGGACATCTTGAGGCAAAGTGACCAATCTTATTGCAGTTGAAACACTTAAAGGGTAATTTTCCTTCATACTTACCGGATCCTCTTGGCAGTCTTTTTGCAATGAGGGCTTCAAGTTGAGCTATTTCTGCTTCTTCCTCTTCCATGTCTTTTCTTGCTTGATCATACCATGACAGCTTCCTTGAAGAGTTTTCTCTCGGATCAAATCTTTGTTTGCCTTTCACATAGGCATTGGCTTTGAATGCAGATTCAGTCTTGGGAGGATCATCTCCAAACTCGGTCATTTCAAATGCAGCTAGTTTGCCAGCCAATTGGTCTCTTGTGACAGTTGTATGGGCTCTGAATTCATCAATGGAAGCAACCTTGATTTTGTAGGCAGCAGGAAGGGATCTAAGAATTTTGCAAACAATCTCATTTTCATCCAAAACTCCACCAGCATTCCTGATTCCACACACCAACTCATTTACTCTTGGCATAAAGGTAGTGATATTTTCATCATCTCTCATCTTCAATCTTTCAAATTTCCCTTTGAGACTCTGCAACCTTGCACTCTTAACAAACTCATCTCCATGCAGAAGTTCCAGTTTAATCCAGATCTCATAGGCAGTTGGTAGGTCAATAACATTTGAGAGCTCTGAGTCAGTTAATGCACTTAGAAGAGTCTCCTTAGTCCGCAGATTATTTTCAGCATCTATGATTTCATTTAGGGTTATCGGACCACCCTGTGGAGGTGTATATGCTTTTGTGACCATGGACAAGTAAGCCTTTCCCATACACTCCAAGTGACATTTCATGTAGCCTTTCCAAAGAGTGAAGTTGGTTCCATCAAACTTCGGACTATCTTTCTTGTATGACGACATCCTGGATCTCCTCAAGCAGTTAAGCTCCTTTTAGAGGAACTTAGCTTTGATACCAATTGTTGATAATTGAGAGGGGGGGTGAATCAGTTATCCTTACTTCACTCTCAATTCAAACACTTAAATCCACTTTGTTAATCAATAGCATAGCAATTAATCATTCATGAAAGCATAAGACATAAACACCAGAGCAGATACACATCAACATATGAAACACCAAGATTTTGACGTGGAAAACCCGGTTAAGGGAAAAACCATGGGGTGATTAACCCAAGGATTATTTTCTGTTAGAAGAATAAGAAAAATGGATGGCACATGCCAATTAGGGCTCACTGCTCGAGCACACTGCTCACAAGGAGGCACACTGCCTACAAGAGACACATTGTCTACAAGATAACAAGTATTATAAACTTGAACTGGAGATTGACATCTTTACCATGTCTGGATCAGTTCCATTTAAGCCCAAAAAAACTCCTGCTCTACCTTTCGCACTTCCCTTCACTATATCACACTCATCACCACACGACACACTTCAAAGTGAATTCACAAACCCTTATTTATACAAGGCATTGACTTAGGAACAATCATCTAAGTCGGCAAACACCTACAAGATCATTCGCAAGATGTGTAATACATCTAGTCAGCCTGTCTCAGGAAGAACACCAACAACCGGTGGTCTTTACATCAGATCCAAATTCTATATTCAATGTGGACCACCAATAAGAATTGTACACGATCCAAGGATCACCGAAACCTTTCCTGAGTCATCAAGAACATCCACACTTTATCAACTTACTGGAATTCTTCTCTTCTTCATCCAGAACTTCAAGAACACAGTCTGTCGCCACTGTCATAATGCATAAGGTTCTTCTGGACCTCCAAACAATGCACAAATCAAGTTGTCACTTCACACTCACTCCTTCAACACTCCTTCCAATCCGCAGAATGAGAGAATGTAATTCTGGAACTCACCAGACCAAATTGTGACACTCTGTCACCACTGAACACCTGCTAGAACCGGTTCTACTTGAGCATTATAACTTCTTTAGATCTTCATGTGGACCTCTTAAATCTTAACTGGAACATCTCAAGACTCATATCTACAAACCCTTTAATCTGCATCCTCTTATCCTCAACCTATTGAGTACTCTTGCCTTCTTCTCATCACTGTTCTTCACTGTTCCTGATTGAGACTAATTTTCTCAATATCCTCATCACACAGCTCATCCAATCCTTCTTTTCAATGCAATATGAGTATGTTGACATCAATGACAACACTGGTTAACCTCATACTTGCAACATCCATCTCCTGATGGCATGAAGAGCATCTTCCTTCCATGAGATCTTCACTACAAGGTGATATCAATTGTGTTTTCTATACTTTATCATTTGGATTTCACCTCTATCCCATAGGGATATGCACTCTTTATCTGACAATGGTGTTTGAAAGACTTGAATGTCTCTCCAAGGCTTGATTGAGGCAAGCCTCTAAACACCACAACCCCCAACCCATTTTTCCGTGATTGCATGTTACAGGTTTCAGGAGAAGAAAAAGTGGAGTTGTAGGAAAGTAGTGCATACTATCATAATTGTAGATCAAAGAAGAAAATAGGGACGACTCAGGTGCCTGCTCATTAGTCCTCTGATCCCACAATAGGAAAATCTCTAGAATAGTAGGAACAGGTTGCAGACAAGATTCCTAGATCCTGACAAAAATGGTGGCATTGGACTAGGGTGCCCGCTCATTAGTCCCTGACTTTTCCATTTTCTAAACTTTAAAATCTGGTATGCATTTGATTGTCATTTCATATCTCTATGTGCCAGCATTTTATGTAATTTGTCTGTTTGCTTCCAAATTTGCATAATTAGGGTTTTGAGCATAATTAGACTTAATTAAACAACAAAATCACACAATTTCAATCTTCCCCTATATTCTGAGTGATAGAAGACCTGTATTAGACTTCCTACTCAGCTAAAAGTCCTTGAATGTTTAGTGGAGAAAGGAGGATTTACACAAACCATCAAAATCAACCCTAAAGAAATCCTCTTCACTTTTTCACCTTAAATAGATTACACAATTGATACCAATATAAACCTATACAAAGGAGACATTGAGTCCAATTTTATTGGGACTTGTAAAAACCTGGGCTCATCCAACACTTGTTTTTCTTTTTCTAAAAATTCCTTGACAGATTCCGCAGTGTCTCTTGCTGTATTAGAGACTTCTTCTTTATTTTGCTCCAGAGGATCCAGATCTATAGCCTCATTTCCATCAACCTTATGCTCCAGTGTAGGGCTCTTCTCACTTTCTTCTTCTTCTTGATTGTCATCTTTGTTCTGCTCATCAGTTTGTTGATCCATAGGAAGATTTGTCTTAGTTTGATCCTTATTAGCTGTATTCAGTCCATCAGTAGTAGGGACCTGATCTTCTTTTTCCGTTAACTCTTCATCATTTTAATCTAACCCTTGATCCATGTTCACCTAAGGAGTAGATGTATCATCTCCAGTATTTGTTTCGTCTCTATCATATATAGTTGCAAAATGATATTCCTTCAACACTCTCAAAATGATTTCCTCAGTCTCCTTCACTACTTTCTCAATGTCATCTGCCATCAGAGTGTTCATTCTCCTCTTGGTTTTGAATTCTTTATGAAATGCTTTAGAGATTTTTGTCTTTTATTCTGAGGTGATTTTAGGACATTGTTTTATTAATTTTTGCTCTTTAAGCTCAACGTCCTTAGCCATAGAAACTTATTTCCTTGTATACATTATACTTGTGAAGATTTTTGGGAGATCATAAATTATTTCAATGAGAGCTTTGTTGTATATACTAGGTATTGGATGATAGTAGCCTCAATGACCTTTTTATTTGCATCTTCAAAGTCGTGATACAGTTTGGCAATAGGTTTTAGATTGCCATAAACTATGATAGCCTTCAATACTTCCTCTAGACTCATTATAGTCTAATCTTCTGCAAGTGCTTCAGTCTTAACTTTCTTTCTCCCTATATCCTTATCGGAGGTCTTCCTTTTTGTGGTATTAGAGGGTTTGTCTTGCTAGGAACTGGAGGATGGTGCACTCTGTGCCTTCATCTTCTTCACCTCTTCATTGATCTTAGTTTCCTCATCATCAACTGTACCAACACTGACATACACTCTCTAACCTTTGGTTTTCTTTCTTTTGCCTATTTGCACTTCTGCAGTGGTTGGAGAGGAAATAATGGAGGATTTAAATGTTGTTCTAGAGGAACTTGCACCTATTGAACTTATGGGGCTTGATTAGCCTCTTTTTCCTAGTACTCTTTAACTTTAGCTGCTCTTTCTGCTTTAGCTCTAGCTCTTGTGGCTGATATTTATTCTTTGGTGAATCCTTTGCTTTGTACATATTCTTCTGCCATTTTCTTAGCCTTTTTCTAGATTTTAGATTTCCTTAGTTCAACATGAACTTTTACAGATAGCTCTTCATATGTGCCAAACCTTTCCTCTGAGGTATCCCTAGGTTTACTTAACATGTACTGGGCATATCCATCTAACACATCAGTTGTTACTTCGTACCCCAAAGGCATAATCTAGACTGTTCTTGGCTCAATTGCCTCCATCATGCACTAATCCTTGTTGACAATAAAGCATATATCACTTTTATATTTTTCACCAATTGCCTTAGGGATTCTTTCCCTGGATTGTATTACCCTTTTGAAGTTCTTGAAATAGCCCCGTAGGCTATAGTCTATGCATCATGACTTCCTAAACTGCTTAGATGATCTCTAATTTGTACTGCAACCGGTTGACTATTTAACCAGAACAAATTCTTCATACTGGGTAATTCATGCATGCAGTAGAAGAATAGGCAGATGATCAACTTACCAAACTTGAAGGGGTATTTGTTATCCTTTGTCTTCTTCAGGTTTTCCATTAATTGTTGTAGCAATTCACAGAGATCATAGTCTGCATTTTCTTTGATCATCTGATACACAGTGTATATAGCAGTACCAGAGATAGAATTCTCCTGGTTTGAGAAGTAGATTTTGTAACCCAGCACCATGGATGCAACCTTACAAGATGGTCTTCAATATCATTGATTGTCAATGCCCTATTGTCAAATTTGGCTCTGGTGGCTGCTATCACTATTTCATTCTTTACAGATTTTATTACTGGTACTATACCTGTGGAACTTAATTCATTCACAGCTCTTATTGCCTCCTTTGAGATCATGAATGGTTTCTCTAGCCACATGAATTCATCATGGATCCTGCTTAGAACAAACTAGACCCATTCGTCCTCTGTAAATGTTGGAAAGTCTTTGTACTGAATGAATTTCTTCACTTCCAAAGCCTTATATTCTTCCTTCATCTCAAATTTTTCACCACTAAGATGTTTTAGATATAAATCCGTGAATTTAGTGTCACCATGTTCTTCTAGGGCAACATGAATCTAAGCCCTGATGTCTTCCACATGCATGATAGCAAACATAATTTTAAAAAATGCACCATTTGGATCAACCTCTGTTGATTTGAATGGATGCTTCTTGAATTTTGGTCAGGTTCTCTCAGTGATGTCAACAACTTGTGGGGTTTCCATTTTTACAAGAATTCAAATAGATTCACAATAGGGTTTCAACTGTAATACCTCTTTTTGTCAAATTTTGGTTTACTTGCTTCAAAATGTTCTAGAAATCAATATAGTCACATAGAATTTAGCTTCAGCTCTCCTTAGTCACTTGATAGCTTGAATACAAAGTGATTTTACCTTCAGATACAACCCTTTTAACCTTCATTTGCCTTAATCTAATCACCATAAATGTTCTTTCAAAAAGTTGTCAAACACTTCTCTATAGAGTACAACAGATTAGAATTGCTCCGTAATGTTTCACATTTGATCCTTTCCTTTTGGAAATTCTTTCAAAAGATCTGTCATACACTAGTAGAAAAACATAAATAAATGACTAAAAAAACTACCAAAAATTGGTCATGTGACCATTGGTAGTTTATTTCCGGTCATTTATCTCGTGACCAAATTTATGACTAAACAAATTTTAGTCATTAATTTGATAGTATTTAGTCATCAATTTGGTAGTATATTTAGTCATCATGGTAATTTGGTAGTATATTTAGTCATTAATTTAGTCATTGATTGTTGTTAACTGGTCATTTATTTAGTCATTGTAATCATTAATTACAGTCAATTGGTAGTATATTTAGTCATTTATTTAGTCACTGATTTCTATCCATTGGTAGTATATTTAGTCATTGTATTAACTAATTTCTGTCCATTGGTAGTTTATTTGGTCATTTTAATCATTATTTTTCTATCAACTGGTCAAATATTTAGTAATTAATTTAGTCATTGATTGTTGTTAACTGGTCATTTGTTTAGTCATGGTAGTCATTTTTATTTACTGGTTTCCATTAATTGGTAGTAAATTTAGTCATGATATGAATAATTATTATATACCATAAATTTTATAATGCAGAAAAAATATATTATTAAATTTGAATTAAAACATAAAAGAAAATAAATTTGGAAAATTATATTTTTTGTTTATATTGAAATAATGCAGAAAAAATACAAGGGATAAAGGCAGCAAAGAGCTGCCAAAATAACATCAAGTGACAGTAGTACATAAGAAACCATGAGATTTGACTTCCAACATTCAACAGCAAGCTCCAAGTTGCACACAAGGCCATAGAAGTTTGAATTTGAACATAATCAGACAAAGACCAACTGTTAATGGCTGCCATTAGATGGAGTGTTAGCTCGTGCTAACAAAGACTAACAACTGAATGTCCATAAAGAAGCATCACCAATCCACTAAACCTAGAGTTTGCCAATCATAATTGTCACAATCTCATCAACAAACCTCCCCAAGTGCAGAACCAATAGGCTACAGAGCATATAAATCTTACAACTTCCCATATCTAGTGGCAGCACCCAAAGGAAAAAATCCCACTGAAGAAAGTCATATGAAATTATAAGATATTTGTTGACAAATAGGATATCCAAACTAGGAAGGTGTGTGGGTTCATTGCAAAAAGAGATGACTAGGATCTTCCATGAGAAATTTCCTCTTATCCATTCATATGAATAGTTGCTTTGTCACTCAATGCCCAGCAAAACACACCCATATCAAAATTATAATTGTGAGCGTCAAAATGTCAATCCTGAATGGGAAAAAGTTTAGCCTGCAAGATCTTATCATTATAATGAATCATAGAGACAGGTTAAAAACTTAAGAAGAACCTGTATTATGATGGACAAAAACATCTACACAGTAAATCTAGAAGAATTATGATAAACCTGCATTATCTCATAACCCGCTCTATGAAATAGAAGTAAGTATTGATCCAGGATCTAGAAAACTATTGAATACCATATTAGAGGGATGAATTGAAGCCCTGAGGCAGTATTGTTTCATGGCTTGTCTTTTCCATCTACTATTCTTTCATACCCTCTCTTGAACTTCTATCTTCACAATATCAATTCAAATCAGCCTTTTGAAGAATCATTATTTAATTAATTTGGAAGACATATTAAGATGCAAAGTAGTGTTAAGAGTGTGTCGAAAATGAAAGTTAGTGCATGGTCAATTTCAAGGGTCTACAGTGCCTACAAGGTTTTTAAAACATTCCTCCTTTCTTTTTGAAATTACCAATGAGTGGGTTGGTTGTGAGAAACCTTATGAGAAACCATTATGTGTGTTGTGAGACCCTTGTAGAATATGTGTGCCTTGTGAGACCTCATGAGGTTCTTAAGATAAATGTGTATAGATCCATGATCCTTCTTCTATTTAGCTCATGGCTTCACCAGAGTGGCATGGGAATCCATATGTAATTGATAGTGTTAATACAATAGAGTGGTCAGTACTCTTATGTTGACCATCTTTTTGTGGATTCTTACTTGAATCTCAATCAATGGTGGTTTGAAGATCCTTCATTCATTGAAGTTGAATAAACTCTTACAATTTAAATTTAATTTTTTTAATTTATGCTCTAAGTGTAGAGGAAGATACTTGTATATATGTTTGAAGGAAATTGTTCATCAACTACATTTAAATGTTGTCAAAATGTATCAGTTGTTGTATTCTATGAAATTGTAGTAGGATTTGCAAATTATTTCACATTATTTAGTTTTAGAAAAAAAGAATAATAAATGTGTTAAGACCATTTTTGTGTTTATGGAACTTTTTATGATACTTTAGTTCATTGTTGTTTGGTTGATAAGTGAATTCATATTCTGGTAAACCTATGAGTAAACTTTAGATTTTTAGAAATAAAATATATTATATAAACGATGTTTTATGCCTATGTTGCCTTTGAGAAACATAATCTATTTGTTAAACATTAGATATAGATTTTATTTCTATATTATCATGCTAGGCATGTGTAGGGATGAATATGAATAATGGTTTCTTTGGTAGAAAAATGCATATCTTATCATCTTTGTATAAATTTTATAAAATTTGCAAAAATTGCTATGTTGTTTCCTTCTGAAAATTAAGTGCAAGGTTGCTAGCAAAAGTTCATTAGTGTGAATGAAGGTTCACTGCAACAAATCAAAAACTAAGAAGTGGAAAATGAAGGTTTGTCCATGTGGTGAGTACTTTCTATAGAAGTGATGAACTCTTCCCTATAGGGGTGAACACTTCATAGAATATTTTTTGATGTATTTTTCTTAATGCTTGAAAATTTTAAAAAAATGTTTCTAAGGATTGGCTAATGTTTTTCCAACTCCTTGGGATGTTAGAATGTAGATATGTATGTATTTCCATTATGAATGAGGTTACTTTCATTCCTATCTAATTAGCCTCCATTTTAGGTTGTTGTATGAAGATGCATGTTAAGGATAATGAAATGATTTTCATTGACTATGAGAATGAGCTCTTGCATGTGAAGTTATAACTAGGCATCTCTCTTAGTTGTGTCCATGCTCTCTATGTTTTGAAAGAATCTTGTATGAGTGTTTTGAAAGGAGGAAATGAAAGATGGTTGATGCTCATTCTTCTCTATGGTATTATGTACTTGAGATAAAAAAATATGTTACATTTGATTGCAAAGTAATTGTTTAATATTCTTTTCTTCTCTCTACTCCTATTCATTTTTTGTTTGATCATTGAAAGCTAAAGAGAATTACTAGAATTTGTGCACTCTCTCTCTCACACACACACATTGACGTGATCAAAAATTTGAAAGATAAATGGATGAATGTAGTTGAACCTTATTCCATACCCTTTTTGGATTAGGTTAGGAAAGAGTGTGCTAATTATTTATTGAATCTACTTCATTCATCTTGTAGGAATGATTGTCATTTGAGGTAAAACTAAATCATTTAATCATATTTACTTTTCATTTATTCTTTGACTATAGTGGTAGGTGTTGGTCTCTTACAATGACTTAACAACTGAGCTCTTAAAACTGTAACTCAGAGATTGGACATCTGAACTGAGTAGCTGTCTTAATCACTATGGAGATGCATTTCACTTGTCAACCCAAGGACGTGAACTTGAAATGGGTCAGCACAGTATGTGCACTAAGAACTTCAAAGTAGCCATGTTCATTCTATAGCTAGAAAAGACACAATGTTGTAGATAAACTGCTAAAAAGGAAGTAACAGGAATACTGAATATTAACTAGCAACTATTCTAGAATCAAGTACATAACACAAAGTAACAATCTGGGCAAACAAATAGGAAACTACTTTGTCTGCTTTGGCTACAAGAACAGACACAGAATAGAATTCTAGTGGCTACAGGAACATTCAATGCCAGATTTACTAAACACTTAACAGAAAATGCAACTAAACTAAAGGGTGGAATTCTTACCAAGTGGGCCTCCTTGGATGAGTATTCCCTAAACAAATGTAAACTCAGAAATGCGAACTCACAACTTTATTTTATTCATTCAAAAGGACAAGTACAACTGAACATGATAACTATATTACTGAAAACTGGATAGTGCAAGTAAAATCTTTGAATAATCAATAACACAACCCCTCAAAAGGAGTATTAGAGTCTTATTTATAGAAGAAAGACTACTAACTAACTAGCAGGGCGGTCAACTCCAACAAAATAGGACGATGCCACATTATGGAAAACATAGAAAGTGGAAGGAAGTTACGCATGCAAGGGAATCTGGTCAAGCGAGTTGCTTCAATGCAGATTTAGCATAACTATAACTCCTAAATTCTCTCAACAGATATTTAAGACTAGTTACAAAATGGTTGCTTTCCCTCCATTTGATATTTGAACGACCACCACCTTTGACTTTTATGGTAAACGACCTTCCAACAGAATCTTCCTTACTTTATGGATGCCAATTATATCTGCAAAATAATGTTAGTGCACACAAATAATTGCTCATTCGAAACCACCTTGGAGTAATATTCATTAACTATATGCAACATTAACATAGATAGTTCAAATAGCATGTCTTTGCCACCAAAGGATATAAGAAATGACCTATGCTCAACAAGTGATAGTTTTGGGGGTAATGACATAGAAAGACCAAGAGTAAAGCATCAAAGTCCAAGATAGTTACAGCAAATAGACAATAAAGTTTATCAAAATATGAGTCATAAACTAGACTCATCACTCTCCCCAACCTAAGACTTTGCTGGTCCTCCAGCAGAGGAAGGGTTGTTCTTTTGCTTGGTCAATGCTCTGAAGTTAGCAACTGCCAATTGTCCAATATCAGTCTCTCTGGTGCATGAATTGGGATGCCAATAGAATCCTTGCTACCTGTCCAACCTATTCCATCTCTGTTTTTCTTCTGCAATATCATATTGGTAGAATCTGTAATTTAGCACTGGCCACAATAGGAGGGGAGGTTGAAAAATTAAGGGAAGCCAGAATTGTCCCTTTGTCCTTCCAATCTAAATATATCTGTCCACTCTTCTACATGCTACAGCATAATTCTACAGGGAGTGAGGCTCTACCTGTTTTAGCTCATCAGATAAACTAGTCCACCTTTGTGTCAACTGTCCTTTCACAGATTCTCCATTAGTGTGTGCCATCTTTTCATATTCTTTATATGCTACTTCTCTTTCATGCAGGATTTTGTTACCATAACATGGCCTATAAAGCATCCTATGCCAATCATTAAAAATGCTTCCTATATTTCCAGATTCTGCTCTAACAGGCAATGGAGTAGTGAATTCTAATTGCTTATAAGCCCTATATTGTTGTCCCCAACTAACCTCATTTTGCATCCAGGACATAAATGCCCTCAACTGAACATCCCCAACATACAACAAGGGGTTCCACTCATGGTCTTGGGACACAGCAAAATTATGCAAATAAAATTCACGCAACAAATTCTTTATTTCTGGAGGAGCAATCCTATAAGAATTGAAAAATTCAAGAGTTTCAATGGAAGGGTTCAAACCAGAAATAATTCTTGCCAATTTAAAAGAGAGATACCTTTCTCTTAAATGTAGAGCATAGACTCTCGGAGGAGTCCTGCATTCTAACACCTGAGGCACCAAAGCTGCCATACCATCTACTCTTTCTTTTAAAACTGCAATTTTTGCATCCTTTTCTTTAATCTCTTCGTCCTTCCTTTGAATTTCAATTTCCAACCTATGTTTCTCCCTCTTCCATTCCTCCTCTCTCCTCTGCATTTCATTCCACAAATTCATGGCAACCATTTGCATTGAAAAATTAGGAGGTCTATGAATGCCTACCAAAGGTTTTCCTGGGACAGATGGCAGTTCTTCTTGCAACATAGGTTGTAGGGTTTTTGATTGCTCAGCCAAATCTGGCTGCAGGGTGTCTTGCTGTAGGAACTTCCATTTACTTTCATGTTCCTATTTCTCCATATGTTCAGCAGCGGTGGCAAGGTTTGCCAGAGTTACATCTGTTGCTTCCTTAATTATGTCTTCTTTTTCTACATCACTATCATGCCTCACTGGGGCCTTTGTTTCCTCAGCTACCATTTCATCAATCTCAGGGCTTGTCTGTGTAGATGCACCGGAGGCAGGCTCAGTAGGTCTTGGTTTATTAGAAGGGATTTCATGTTGTTCTTCGGTTGCAGGAAAAATAATATCATCTTTTCATTTCCTAAAGTGCAACACCTTCCTTTCTGCAGTTTTCTTTTTGGTTTTTCCCTTCTTTATTTCTGCCCTTCTCCTCTGTGCCCTAGTTTGAATTAAATTACCAAGAGGAACATCCTCATTGTCAGAATCTATAGAATTTTCTTTATCTACATGCTTTACTTTAGAAGAGCTAATTTCAATGGTTGGTTTTGCTGCAGGAGGGTTTGCACTAGAAGTTGAAGTTCCTGGAGTAGTTTCAACTCTATGTATTGTTCTCCTAGTTCTATGATGTTGTGGTACAACCACAGGTCACAAATGACTAGGTCTTATTTGATCAATTTCTAGAAATTCCTCCCAAGCCATATCAGATACATCATGCAGAGACTTCTCAACAAGCAATTTGATTAAACAATGGTGAGAGACAGAATTAGGCCTACCTTTTTGAGTTTCAGCTGCCATAATCGAGAGAAGGTGGTGAAGCACATTTGGCACGTTCATTCTTCTTCCATGTCTCATATGATTTAGCAATTTAAAATGCACAGAGTGAAGGTTTGACTGTCAACCTTCGCAAGTGATGTATTTCACCACATGAAAAACTACCTACTTCCACGGCTCTAGTAGAGAAGTTCTTTGGCTCCCTGCTTGTCTATAATCAATGGTGGATCCCTAGGTTTAGTAAACTCAGCCCTAGCTGACCTAGCATCTCTGGCAACAAGGTATCCTTCTCCATCAACAGCCAGACCTATAACTTCAACAATTCTTTCTTTTGTGGCCAACACCTCTAAACCTCTTACCACTGCTTTACCATCAGACAACGTCTGAGAAAATTCCAACGCAATATTTTCATCGAAACCATTTAATTTTAAGATATAGTCTATCCAACCACAATTTCTGAATTTAGCCTGGCTAAGTGCATCCTGTAACAATGCATCATGAACTATGGGTTCATTCCAAATTAAACCTCCTCCCATGACTTAGTTGTCTAAAATCAATCACACTGCAAAGTTTTTCTGCAAAAAAATTGAAAAAAAGCTTCACCTTCTTGCAACCCTATAAGTTTTCAAAAACTCATGCTATCTGCATTTTCTTTTATGGCTTCTTTTCTTGAGAATGAAAGACAAGGGTGGTATAGGCATTAATAAGTGATCGATGAAGGTTGTCATCTCACACTCACGAGCCATCACCTCACTCAGGATTCAAATTATTCAATTCAAAACTTTACTGACATTCAGGCATAAAACATATGGATGGATAGACACGTGGTCATTATATTTACACTCCCTCCCCAACCTATATTTAGGCATGTGTCAACACATGCGGATTTGAGGTATGACAGGACAAGGAAGAGAATAACGACATGCTACAAGAAATATTGATATTAATGTGCAATAATTAAATAAACAAACCACAAGGTAATTAACAGAGAATTATTGAGGTGTGCGTACCTTCATTTGTGGAAGATCTATTGCTATAATCATGGAGGAAGTGACAGGTAATGCTAAAGAATTTGTTGAGCAATGAATGCAAGTGAAGTGGACTAAAGCAAGGTGGGATGAAATGTAATCAATACACGTTATGGAAGAGAGAAGAATGGATATGGGTGGGTGGATGGGCAAAGAAGTGAAAGAATGGACTCCCACGAATATGGAAATCTTTATTATGATTATTACTGTACCTTGGTTAGCCAGAAGGAGGGACACTAGGTCCGCTACCTTTGGCTACAGGAAGTTCTGGAGGTGCATGTTGATTGAACTAGTGCAGGAAGTCTTCTTTCAAGGCTGGCTTATGATATAACTTGAGTCTATGACCATTGACTAAGAGCTTGAATTTGACAGGGTCAATAGTAGTAAGTTGAACAACACCATTGGAAAACACTTCAGCAACTTCATATGGGCCTAGCCATCTTATCTGTAATTTTCCTACATTTTCTTGATACCTTGAATCATAAAGAAAAGCCCAATCACCAGGCTAGAACTTCTTATCTTTAATGTATTTGTCATGCCACCTGATTCTCTAATTTTGTACCACTTCTGTATGATGTAGAGTTACTTTTCTCATCTCATCCAAAGCATTAAGCTGCATGATTCTTTCTTTTTGTGCTTGAGATAAATCCATCCCCAAGTCAAGTGCAATTCTAAGAGTTCTATGTTCAAATTCAATAGGCATCATGGATGTTTTGCCATATAGCAACTCAAAAGGAGTAAAACTAGTAGTTGTTTTCCAGGTTGTCCTATAGGCCCAGATAGCTTTTGGCAACCTACTTGCCCAATCCTTCCTATGAACTACCACAGTTTTGGTCAAAATAGCTTCTAGTTCTCTGTTAGTCACCTCAACTTGGCCATTAGCTTGGGGGTGATAAGGAGTAGACTTCTTGTGCCTTATTTTGTATTCCTGTACTAATGCTGCAATTAGAGTTGAGGTAAACTAAGCTCCTTGATCATTTACCAATTCTCAGGGGACTCCATACCTTGTAAAGATTTCTTCATAATGAAATTCTACAACTTTACTATCTCTTGCATGTTTCATGGCTTTAACTTCTACCCACTTAGTTACATAGTCAGTGCATACTAAGATATAAGATTTACCATTAGATGGAGGATCAATAGGTCCTACAAAATCTAACCCCCATTTATCAAATGGAGTAATCACAAGCTGAGGATAAAGGGGCATCTCATCAGACTTTGTTGGCCGACCCATCTTTTGACAACTATCACACTTCTTGGTATATCTTGTTGCATCCTTCTATAGTGTAGGCCAATAATAACCTGCATTCAAAATCTTCATTGCAGTTCACTTTGCTGCAAAATGTCCTCCACAAGGTTCATTGTGACAGGCATGCAAAATGTCATGTGTTTCATCTTCTCTCACACATCTTCTCATGACATTGTCTGGTCTAGTGTAGAACAAACATCCAGTAATCCATGAAAAAGGAAATGATTTTTCAATGAGTACCCTTCTTTCCGTAGGAGAGAAGTAAGGAGGGACTCTTCCTGTGACTAGGTAATTGGTTGTGTCAGCATACCAAGGTGTTTGCACAGAGAGTGAAAACAAATGTTCATCAGGAAAAGAGTCATCAATGAGCTGGTTATCTTCTGATGTAGTCATTCTTGAAAGAAAATCTACAACCACATTGGCTTTTCCTGGTTTATCCACAATAGCGATGTCAAACTCCTGCATTAACAACACCCATCTTGCTAACCGGCCTAATATAAGAGGTTTGTTCATGAGATATCTAATAGCTGCATGATCTGTGTGCACAAAGATTTGATAACCGGTTATGTAGTGCCTAAACATATTAAGTGCATAGATGACTGCTACCATTTCCTTTTCTGTGACTATATAGTTGAATTCAACACCCTATAAGTTTTTACTTACAAAATAAATAGCATGCTCAATGACTCCTTCCTTTTGGCCTAAAACTGCTCCTATGGCATAATCTAATGCATCAGTATGAATGTGAAAAGGAAGTTCCCAATTGGGGCCTTTAAGTACAAGAGCATGGGTTAAGGCTACCTTTAGGTCAGAAAATGCTTTGTCACAGTCTTCATTCCACTTAAATTTAGCATCTTTTGTCAGAAGGGTATATAATGGGGATGCCATTTTGCTGAAATCTTTGATGAAGCATCTATATTATCCTGCATGTCCCAAGAAACTTCTGACATCCTTTTGCTTTGCAGGAACGGGCAGATTAATGATGACTTCAATCTTAGCTGGGTCTACCTGTATTCCTTTTTGAGAAATATAGTGACCAAGTACTACACCTTCTTGCATCATCATGAAGCACTTTGCACTATTTAATGATAGGCTGTGATCTTCACATCTTTCCAAAACTTTGCCTAAGTTTGCTAATGCCTCTTCAAAAGTAGCACCATAAGTAGTGAAATCATCCATATAGATTTCCATACAATCATGTGAGATATCAGAGAATATGCTAATGACTGCTCTTTGGAAAGTTGCAGGTGCATTGCATAAGCCAAATGGATACACTGAGTAGGCATATGTTCCCCAAGGACAGGTAAATTTTGTCTTCTCTTGATCTTCAAGTGAAATCTGAATCTAATTGTAACCACTGAATCCATCCAAAAAGGAAAAGTATTGCTTTCCTGCAAGTGATTCCAAAACCTGGTCTATGAAAGGAAGGGGAAAATGATCCTTTTTTGTAGCAGAATTTAATTCTCTATAATCAATACATACTCTTCATTTTCCTCCCTTCTTGGGCATGAGAACCAGAGGGGACACCCATTGGATATCTGAGATTGGGTAAATAAAGCCTGCATCTAATAGCTTCTGTAATTGTTCTTTGACAATTTCTCTTAGTGCAGGGTTGATTCTCCTTTGTGGTAGTCTTACTGGTGTACAATCTTCCTTTATGTAATTTCTATGAGTGCATAATGTAGGATCCAATCCCTTCATGTCATGATAATCCCATGCAAAAGAACTTTTATGTTTCTTTAACAAATTTGCCAAGGACAACTGTTGTGCTTGAGTCAAGTTATTATTAATATTGAGATATCTGTCTTCTGAAATATCCACTTGAGTTGTGAAATCAACCATAGTTGTCTCATTAATGCTAGGTACCTTAATTTCTTGTGGAAGCAATGTATGTAACATACCTGATGCTGTAGGAAAAATTGGAACAAGCATCCTTTCTGAATCAGTAGAATGAGAGGATGATGCTTCCTCAAGTTCATAAAGATTTTGTATTATATTGGACAACACCTCCTCCTCTCCTTGAAGCTACAGGAACGGAGTTTTGCCAATCATCATAAGCTACTCCACAGAATTAACTTCCTCTGCCTCTTCACCAACATGAGGCCAAACAGGATTCTCCATATCATGAGATGGCTATGCAGGTGGGTAAAGAACAAGTGTTTTAGTGCTTCTCCCATCAGAGATGGTCATGTCTCCTAATCGACACCCAATATAAGCATCTGTTGTGGCTAACCATGGCCTTCCCAAAATGATGGGGTACCCCCCCAATGTAGCTTTAGGAGAAAGTATCATGAAATCAGCTGGATATTTCCATGAGTCTAAGGATACTACAAGATCCTCAACTATCCCATAAGGTTTAACAATAGAGCTATCAGCAAGCTACAGGACAGTAGGGGTTGGTCGCATAGTTGCAACATTCAGTTGCTGTAGGATATCCTTTGTCATTACATTTATGGCTGCTCCAAGATCAATCAGAGCATTTCTAATTCAGATTCCAATTATGACAACTCCTACTATAGGACTTCTTAGATCATTATATTTAGGAACAGTCACTTTTCCAAGCATGATGTCAGCCAACTATCCCACCACATGGACCATAGTGGGGTCTTTCCTTTTTATGCCTAGCTTCTTAAGGCATGCTTCTTTGATTGCTTTGTCATATATAAGAACATCTTTTATAGCTTGAAATAGAGGTATCTTGACACATACATGTTTCAACTATTCTAGAATATCAAAGGTAGATTCTTCTTCTACTACCTTTTGTTTCACAGTTTCTAATCTTTGTGGAAATGGTGGTTCTTGGGGAGTCTGTTTGACTGTCATTGGTTCAGAATTTTCAGGCACATCAGATTGAATGGGGGTTTTGTTAGGCTCCACTTCCTCCTCAAAAATTTTAGTAATGACAGGTCTTGAAGGAGCTATCAAGGTAGTTCCTGAATGGAGATGTATATCACTGACATTCACAGCATATGTAGGGTATTGATTTGGATTAGCAGAATATACTGGCTGCTGCTGTGGTCTACTATTTGGGTTAGGTGAGGGTTGAGCTAGTATTTGAGTAGGTTTAGGTGTATTTGAACTGGAGATAGCAGGTGGAGGCATTATGGCAGGCTGTTGGGGCTGAGGAGGTCTTTGCATGTTGGTCTGATTTGGCCATTGTTGTCCTCCTCTCCATTGAGATGTTTGCTGCCAATTTCCTGGAGGTGACTGCCAATTCCCTCGGGGCTGCTACCACTGGCATGCAAGGTTTTGGTAATTTTGCCAAGCATTTTGAGGGTTGTTCCAAGGCTTAGGTGGATATCCTCCATAACTAGATGGAAATGGCTGTTGCCATTGATTACCAGATGCATAAGTATTAAAATGTGGACCAACATATGATAGTGGATCTGGTGACATACCTTGTCTTGGAGCCCATGGCCTTCTTTGTGCAACATAGAAGACTTGATCCTCTTCAACTTGTATTGGCTTGAACTCATGTGGAATCTTCTTGCTATCAATGTTAGCTACCAGCTTGCATCTGCAGTCCCTCTTCTTTTGTCTGCAATGAGGACAATATTCTACCAACATTGCCTCAGCCTCTTCATGCTTCTTCTTTGCTTGGAGTGTATCCAACTGAGTGGCCATACTGTTTATAATATCTTGTTTAAAATCAGATAGCAAGTGGCTTATCTCCATCATTGAAATTCCTTTGGTAGAGGTTTTTCCCACAAGGGAATGGTAACCTCTTCCTTTCTTCATGGCTGCTCTGGAATAATTCTGGCACAACTTCTTAATATCATCCCAAGACACTTGGGTAATATCTCCTCCTCCCATTAAATCCAAAGCATCCATACAATGCTCACTTATTCCCCTAAGGAAGAATAGTTTCTGAGAGTCCTCAGTGAGTGCATGATGAGGAGACTTTTGTAAACAAAACAGGAACCTTGAGATGTAATCCTCCAAACTTTCATCTTCTTTCTGCTGCATTCTGAAAACATCATTGCCTCTCATATCCCCACTCCTATAGTAGTCTTTATATTTCTCAAGAAATTTATCTTTCATTTCTTCCCAGGTATTGACAACATCACTACCTAGACTCATAAACCACCTTAATGCAACCTCCTTCATGGTAGTAGGAAACAACTTAAGTCTATGAGCATTAGTAGTATAGTCATAGCTTCTGTAGAGGATATCAAATTCAAACAAAAAGGTGTCTGGGTCCTCTGTTGCAAGTCCATAAAACTTGGGGAGAGCTGAAGCAAGTATATTCTTGAGATTATCCACTTCATTTTGTAAAGAAATCGAGAATGGAAATGGTGATTGATTAGGTACATTTTGGGCAGCCATGATTGCTTGACCTACTATCAAGGTAAATGGATTTTCAACTAGATTTGGGGTATTTTGTTCTTCAGAAGATATTTCAGAGCTATTCAAATCAGGGAATGCATCAAGAAAATGATTCACTTCTGGTTCTTCTGCTGGGTGAGTTAAATCATTAGGAAGGAATCTTCCTAAAGCATCTCTTCTCCTACCTCTATGCATGCAAAATACTCAGTATCAGCTGCTTCTCACACAAAAAATATTGATGGGTTGTAAATGGTTTCTTCCTAACTAACACACATTTTAAGGAAAAACTGCAAGGAATAATACTAAAAATGACTCCAAAGATTTTCTTAGTTTGACACCATCCCCGAAAACGGCACCAAAAATGTTGGTCTCTTACAATGACTTAACAACTAAGCTCTTCAAATTGTAACTCAGAGATTGGACATCTGAACTGAGTAGCTGTCTTAATCACTGTGGAGATGCATTTCACTTGTCAACCTAGGGACGTGAACTTGAAATGGGTCAGTATAGTACGTGCACTAAGAACTTCAAAGTAGCCATGTTCATTCTATAGCTAGAAAAGACACAATGCTAAAGATAAACTGCTAAAAAGGAAGTAACAAGAATACTGAATATTAACCAACAGCTATTCTGGAATCAAGTACATAACACAAAGTAACAATCTGGGCAAACAAACAAGAAACTACTCTATCTTCTTTGGCTGCAAGAATACAGAATAGAATTCTAGTGGCTGCAGGAACATTCAATGCCATATTTACTAAACACTTAACAGAAAATGCAACTAAACTAAAGGGCAGAATTCTCACCAAGTGGGCCCCCTTGGATGAGTATTCCCTAAAACAAATGTAAAATCAGAAATGTGAACTCACAACTTTATTTTATTCATTCAAAAGGACAAGTACAACTGAACATGATAACTATATTACTGAAAACTGGATAGTGCAAGTACAATCTTCGAATCATCAATAACATAACCCCTCAAAAGGAGTATCATAGTCTTATTTATAGAAGAAAGACTACTAACTAACTAGCAGGATGGTCAACTCCAACAAAATAGGAGGACGCCACATTATGGAAAACATAGAAAGTGGAAGGAAGTTACTCATGCAAGGGAATTTGGTCAAGCGAGTTGCTTCAACGCAGATTTAGCATAACTATAATATGCTTTGACTATTCTTTCTTATTCTTTATTTAGGTGCTTGTTCTTGTATTAATATTTAGAATTTTTCTTCTTGTTAGGATTAGTTTGTGGGTTTGTATGGCCCCCCTTTTCCCTCTCCTTGCTTTCACTTGCTTTATCTTTTGTTTGTTTTACTTTAGCTTGCATATGGCTTGTGTGTTTTGATTGTTACCCCTTTACCCCCTCTTTGATCATTTTTTCCCTTTAACCTAACTTTGTTTTTCCCTCCTCACCTCCTACCCTTTGTTTTTAGTGCCTTCTTCCTCTCTCACTCCTTTATAAAGTTCAAGTCTGCTGTCCAATTCTTAACTATCCTCTTCCTGATGATGGATCATTGAGCATGATCCGAAACGTTGATGCAAAAACATACACAGTTGTTACCAGAAGCACTTACACATAACTATAACTCCTAAATTTGCTCAATAGATATTTAAGATCAGTTACAAAATGGTTACTTTCCCTCCATTTGATATTTGAACGGCCACCACCTTTGACTTTTATGGTAAATGACCTTCTAGCAGAATCTTCCTTACTTTATGGATGCCAATTATATCTGCAAAATAATGTTAGTGCACACAAATAATTGCTCATTCAAAACCACCTTGGAGTAATATTCATTAACCATATACAACATTAACATAGATAGTTCAAATAGCATGTCTTTGCCACCAAAGGATATAAGAAATGACCTATGCTCAACAAGTTATAGTTTTGGGGGTAATGACATAGAAAGACCAAGAGTAAAGCATCAAAGTCCAAGATAGTTACAACAAATAGACATTAAAGTTTATCAAAATATGAGTCATAAACTAGACTCATCAGTAGGCATGATATTCTATGCACTTCGCTTAGAGTGAGACACTATCTCTCCTATATTGTTACCTTAGGGTTTAGTTCAACTTATGTTGCTTATGCACACTCTTGTGTTGAAATGTGTTATGTTTGTGTGCGTGTGTTGCATTAGTATGCATCCTACCTTTCACATATCAAGTTGACAATATTTTAAGGAATCTAAGGTAGCATAACAACTTACTACACTAATCTTGAGAGGAGGGTTATGAAAAAAAAATAGATCTTTACAATAGTTACAAAAATTATATAAAAATAAACATAAATAGTAATCATACCACAACATAGTGATTTACGTGGGGAAAACCCTTTTTGAGAAAAAACCCACACTCCAAAAGTAGCTCAATATATGATTTAAATCAACATGATTACAATATACTTGTAGAGAAATCATTCACAGAAGTATCACCAACAAAGATTTGGAGGCAATTTAACAACATCTATAAGACTCTTATACTCAACCTCCATTTCAAGCACCTAATATATAGGAGATACAATACATGAAACCATTGAACAATAATTACAAAACCATGAGCTAAGACCACCCAAAAGTGGCACCCAAATCCTTAGGGTTCATTATCTCCAACCAAAAATGCCTTATGATGTGTCATAACATGCATCAACATGTGTAACTCCCCCTTACAACTCTTTTATGTTTCTAACACATTTTAACATTTTCCAATACGAGAGGCCCAACTTCTAGAGGCCACAACTTTTAATCCGGGACATCGACTGGGCCCATTTTTTGCAGATCTCAAAGATATATATGTACCATGCACTATCATAGGTGGTGCCAAACAACCTAGAATTTTTTATTTTGGCCAAAACTAAATCTATAGCCATGAAATTGAGTTAATTCAATTTTATAACTAAAAAATTGTGCTCTTTGTAATTGAAAGGTTGAGACACCTTTTCTAACATTCTCCCACTTTTAGAACACCTTGCAAGAGAAAATGGAGTATCAACACCATGATCTCCTAACACCATCTTAACTTCTCTTGCTCACAAGCTTAGTCAATGAATCTACAACATTCATCAAAGTCTCTACATTAACCAAGTTCACCATACCATCCTCGACCATATCTCTAACAAAGTGATATTATACATCAATGTGCTATTAAGAAAGGTGTCTCAACCTTGCATTTATAAAAGGTTATTGTTCTTCCCAAATTTGGTCTTTTCGAATACCCTTTATCTTGAAGAATGGTTTAGAACTTTCGAAGATTATAAAAGGGGCTAAAATGATAGGGATTACTATTTTTAGTAAGTATACATTTGAGCATGGATGGACCTAAATTTTTCCCAAAAGCTATAGAACTACAAAATAAAGATCTTGGGTTAGTTTCAACCCAAGATCATACTTGCATTGCAAGATATTAAAGTTTCTATTTTTGAAACTCCCAAAAAAGTTTTAAACTTAGGTTTGAGGCACTTAGAGGTCCCCAAATAACCCATTATCATAACTAATGAAGTGTGTTATATCTTGATAAATTGCTTCATGATCTTTCCAACACATCAAACAATTTGTCAATTGAACACCTGGATCAAAAGTTATGGCCTTTGAAAGTTGGGCCTCGCATTTTGGAAAATGTGAAAACATGTTGGACACTTAAAAGAGATGTAAATGGTAGAGTTACACATGTTGGTGTGTGATTTGGCACATCACAATGCATATTTGATTACAGATAATTTGGGTGTCACTTTTGGATGGTTTTGGCTCATGGTTTTGTAATTATTGTTGATGGTTTATTGTATTGTATCTCCTATATATCAGGAGCTTGAGATGGAGGTTGGGTATGAGTCTTATAGATGTTGAGTTGCCTCTGGATGTCTGGTTGGTTATACTCTTGTGAAAAATTATTCTACAAGTATATTTTAATCTTTTTGATTTTTGAATAATATATTAGGTGGCTTTTGGAGTGTGGGGCTTTTCTCTTGAAATGGCTTCCCCACGAAATTATTGTGTTATGGTATGATTGCTATTTATATTTAGTTCTATCTAATTTTTGTAAATGTTGTAAAGATGAAAATTTTTGCATATCCTTCCTCTCAAGATTAGTGTAGGAAGTTGTTCCGCTACCTTAGCTTTCTTACAAGTGGTATCAAAGCTTGATCACCTTTGGTTTGGTTGTGGGTTGTTGGGTTTTTTTTGAACTAATCCAGTTTTTAGTGGGAGCTTGTGTAGAAGATACTTTATGATCTTAGTGTAGAAATTTTTAGATGGCAAGCACATTAGGGAGAATAGAGGTAGAGAAGTTTATTGGTAACAATTTTGAGATGTGAAAGCTGAAGATAGAGGATCTATTAATTGATCGAGATCTATGGGATGCTATTGATGAGAATGTTTCAAAGCCTATAGATGCTACTTTATCTACTCAATATGATGTTATGGACTGTAAAACCAAGGGTTTGATCAGATTTTGCCTATCAAACTCTATTTTAATCAATGTCCATGAGGAGTACTCTGTAAATAAACTATGGAAGAAACTTGGTGGGGTATATCAAGCCAAATTTTTAGTAAAAAATATTTTCTTGAGGAAGAAATTGTATTCCTTGAGAATAAAGAGGGTGGATGAATTTCAGACCACTTGGAATCATTCAATATGTTGGTGGCTCAATTGGTATCGGTTAGTGTAAAAATTGATGAGGAGGAGAGATGTCAGATCCTACTTTGTTCTTTTCCTGATTCATGGGATTCTCTTGTTATGGCTATTGGGAGTACTTTTGTTGTCTTGAAAGTTGATGATGTTGTGGATTCTTTGCTTTCTAAAGAGATGAGGAGTAAGGTATCCATTAGTGCTAAATAATACCTAAATGTTCATGGAAGACCTAAAGAAAATGTAAGAAGAGAAAGGAGAAGAGTGAGAAGCATGACAAATCCAAGTCTAAGGGGAGATCCAAATCTCCTAGAAAGTCCAAAGTTATTTTCTGGAACTGTAGTAAACCTGGACACTTCCTTAAGGAGTGTAAAGAATAAAAGAAGAAGAAAAGGAAGAAATTTGATTCTAATTCTGAGTCTGAGAAGGAAGATGGTGATGTGTTTATTGCATCTTTGGCCACTCATGCAGGTAATGATGCATGGTTAATTGACTTAGGTGCATCTTTCCGTATGACCCCTAATAGAAATTGGTTTTCTGAATATGAATAATTTGATGGAGATAAGATGTACTTGGGTGATGATTCTCAATTAAATATTGTTGGTCGTGGTAAAGTTAAAATTAGATTTCCTGATGGTATAGTAAAAAGGATTAATGGTGTTTTGTATATCCCTAGATTAGCACAAAATTTATTATCTATGAGCAAACTAATAGTTGCGGGGGTGCATGTAGTCTTTTCTGATACAGGATGCAAGATAGTTAGAGGTGTTATGGTGATTGCTAGAGGTGTCAGATTGGGACATTGTATAAGATTGATGCATACATTGTTGAGTGCAATATTACTTCTATGAAAATCAAATGTGTGACTACTTCATTAGAAAAGTAGAGGGTTTCATTTTCAATGGATGGTCATGGCTTTTGGGTACCTAAGGGTGCTTTTTTTTTTTTCTAAAACAAAATTGCCTGTAGAAAAGACTATGTTATGGCACTAGAGATTAGATCACATATGAGAAAAGGGTCTAAGGACCTTGAAAAATAAAAACTTTGTTGAAGGGTTGACTAATTGTAATCTTGATTTCAATTTATGTGGGAATTGCATTTATGGTAAACAAAACCGTGTTTAATTTTACTCAAGTTCTCATAAATCTTGTGGTGCATTGGACTTATTCATTTTGATGTGTTTGGTCTTGTAGATTTTCCTTCCATTGGAAATTCCACATATTATGTTTCATTTATTGATGATTATAGAAGAAGGACATGGGTATATTTTCTAAAGATTAAATCTGAAGTTTTTAGTTGATTTAGAGAATTTAAAGCGATGGTTGAGTTGCAGACTGGAAAGAAAATAAAATGTTTGAGGATTGACAATGGTGGTGAATTTTTCTCTAATGATTTTAATAGATTCTGTAAAGATTGTGGCATTCAAAGATAAAAGACAACTTTGTATTCTCCACAATAGAATGGAGTTGTAGAAAGAATGAACAGGACATTGATGTAGAATGCTAGGAGTATGCTTAGTGGTGCTGGTCTAGAACAAAGTATTTGGGCTGAAGTTGTTGCCATTGCATGCTACCTAATTAATATGTCTCCTACATCATCTCTTGTTGATAAAATGTCTATGGAGGTTTGGTTGGGGCACAAGCCTTCACTAAGACATATTACAGTTTTTGGTTGCGAGGCATATGCACATGTGCCAAAGGAGAAGTGACCAAAATTGGAGTACAAGGCTCTGAAACATATCTTCATCAAGTATAATTATGGTGTGAAAGGATACAAGCTTTTGGACCCTATTGCATAGAAGGTAATATATAGTAGAAGTTTTATTTTTAGAGAAACTAAGTCTTCTTCTGTTATATTGCATCCAGAACAAAGTGAACAGAAAGATGTGATTCAACTTCCTTCAACACCTGAGAGATTTGAATCGAGGCCCCTAGATAGACACAAAGTTAAGGAGATCTTATCTAGCTCTGAATCTTCAGAAGAGGAGGAAGAACCTCTGACTTAGCTTGTTCAAAGATCTACAAGGCATAGACAACCACCAAAAAGGTATTCACCTAATGACTGGATATGTATCTTTGCTTTGAATACTAACATAGATGAACCTAGATATGTACAAGAGGTATTAGGTATGAATGATGTAGAGTCCTGGAAGATTTCTATGGACTAATAAATTGTAGCTTTGAAAAAGAATGATACATGGGACCTAGTACCATTGCCTAAAGGATGAAAACCTGTTGGTTGCAAATGGGCATTCAAGAAAAAGATTGGTTTAGATGGAGGTATTGAGATGTATAAAGCACAGTTGGTTGAGAAAGGTTACTCTCAGGCTAAGGGTATTGATTATGGTGAGATATTTTCTCTTGTTGCAAAAATAATATCCATTAGAGTCTTGTTGTACCTTACACACACGCCCCATTTTACCAAATGGAGACCCCCTTTGTTCTTTTGCTTTGGATCGATTTAGGTTTCAGTAGTTTTTCTTGAGAGATGATGTTAGATCATGATCCATAGTTAAAGGTCAAGTTTAGTAAAATCCCTAACAAAGGTCTCCAAATAATAGAGAATGAAATTTTAAGCAAGTTTGCCTTTTAGATCATGTTGAAATTTGTCAAAATGGAGAAGTTATGCATAATCAAAGTTTTGGTCAACGGTCCTATGGATATTCACATTTAAACTTGAATGTCCTCACATTTGCTAATATCTGGATAATTTATCCTGACTTGAAAAGCTTGAGAAAAATGCTAAGTAATGGTCATATCTCAATATCCAGACATGCACCCATCAAATTTTATACCATCACTCATCGGGGCCGTCATATGCATTGGATATTTGTTGTATGGATATTCAACCTTAATGTCTAGACATTTCTTAATATCCAGATATTCACTCAATGTCATGACTTTACTTAATGTTTGGATCTTTTAACATGCACACCCTGATGATGTCATCCAGATCGTTTTGAAGAAACCCTTTATGACAATGACATCATCTGGACATTCGGGGTAGGGATGTTCACATTTACTAATGTCTAGACATTTGTTAATATCTAGACCTTCCCAGACATCCTAATGATGTTACTTTTCTTTATACTCAAGAATCATTTTAAAAGGTTGACATCATCAGAACATTTAGACTTAGGGATATTTCATGAACTGTAATATCTGGATATTCCCAAATATCCATATCCCTATCTTTTGCTAACTAGAATTGTGACCTTTTGCAGACCAATGAAATGATGCCACGTGGCATGCGGTCAACTTTTCAAAGTGGACATTTTTATGTCTTGACATTCGAAATCAGAGGCAAATGTCTTAGGATTTTTACATCTTGACAATCCATCCTTGGGTCAAAGGTTGACCAAACATCCTAATGATGTCATATGGATATTACCCCCCATGGATATTAACTTTTCAAAGATCCATAGTCTAACTTGGAGACATAGTCTACATGATGCCATTTTGCAGCCTCACGAGAAGCCTTTTATACCTCTAGTGACCAAACAAATTTCATTTTGCGCTCTCTACGTAAGTGTGGTGGGGCCCAACACAAGTACCTTTAAGTCATATTTCCACATGACATTATTTCACGTCCTCGTGGGAAGATCTTGATGCTCTTCGCAGGACCATGAAGTCCTTCAAGCCACACACATAAGCAAGATGATGCCACGTGGGGTGGTTTCGTGATTCCATGGGTATCACTGCACACATGGATATCTCCTCCGCAAAATGACAGAACATGATCATTTGACCGTCAACTTTTAGTGATAGGTCACATGAGTATTTTTGCACCTTCCAACATGGATATTTCACACTACTGATAGCCTAACCTTCCAAATATCCATGTCTATATCCAGCCAATGGTTCTATGCCACGTGTCCACCTATATATCTTGACCTCACATTGAGACTCGATATTCATTGTCACAAGGATATTTTGGACATGATATTCACATTCTGGATGTCTATATCTCGTGCCTCATTTCATACTTAATGTTGTGCATAATTTCTTGTATGATTATTAAATGTAAATGACTAAAACATGTATGTTTGTTGCAAGGTATTGGAGATAATCAAAGCTTGGGGAGGATGATATGCAGATATGCAGACTTTGTAAAGGAAGAAAGAGACCCTGTTCCTATTGTAGACAATGGAGGAGTAGTAGAGTAATCTAGTCAGCATATGGAATCCCACCATGCTACATCAACGCTCATTTTCAAATGTCATACAACTCTCCTTTGACTCCTTTTGTCTTGGAAATTGGCTTTTCCTCATATACAGCCAAATGGATGATCATTCTTCCCAAATTCAATGTGTTTACAAGTTGTATCTTGTCTTTTCCTATCAAGACAAAAGCAAATCTGAGAATGTACCTAAATGATGTATTTCATTAAATGCAATGTAAATCTAGACCCTTGGTGTTGAATTAATCTCCACCATCCATGAAAACTCAGTATGGTGCCTTGTCTATAAAGGGGCCATCATTTTCTCTCATTGTAAGTAAGATTTGATTGTGAATTGCTGAGACTCTGCCAAAATTCAGTCAATACAAAGCAAGTATTGTAGGTTGCTAGAAATTTGTGTTTATGTATTGTCTCATTTTGGATTCATGGTTCATGTCAATCTGAAATTAGTTTGTATGTTATTGCAATGATGGATAAATGTTAAGATATTTAATGAATACCTTGGTTCATACTATTGGTGCTTGTTGAATGTAAGTTACTGTGTATAGTTAGACTGAACTCCATTAATGAATTTAGTTTGATTACATTTTAGTAATTAAATTGTGCCATCAATTGGGTGTTTAATGAATGAATGTAGTTTGAAAATCATAATATTCCATTGAAGATTGCATCATTTCCTACAACATTGCGATTTCTTAACTTGGTCAAACAGGAGGTGGTTTATTGAAGGTGTTTGTCTATTTGCAGCATATTATCTAGTTGTGATTGTCACTTAGGTTTTAATATCTCTTTTTACCATTTACCTTTTGCATTTTATTTATAAACATCTGTTAAAGTTAGGTTTCAAGCAACATTCACATTGTTAATCTGTTGAAAGTATCCCAGAGTTTCTTGCACACTTAGTTGTAATAGTTTCTAAACCCTATTAGTTGCATGTAAGTCCCCTTGGTGGTCACAACCTGATACATACCCACTAGCTATCCTGCGAGCTAAGACCTAGCTATATAAACCTTGGGGAAGTCTTTTCTGGGATAAGATTCCTTTTCAAGAGAGGTTAGATATCATGTATCTTACTTGCATTGCTACGTGCTAAAAACACCATCAAATGAATTGGTGCTAGAAGGAGGGATGACATCACATAAACCCTTCTTTTCCAGAAAAGTAAGGCTAGGGACTAGTAGAGGCATACTAGATCTAGTTCAGCTGGAGAAGATCTGTTGTCTTTTGCTCAGTTTAGAAAAACAAGGAGAGACCAAGGAATACCCAAGACTCCAAGGTCATGATCCATTCCAAGAAATCCATCTACAGTTCAAGTCAATTTCCTTAACATGGCTTTCTTCTCTATTGCAAATCCCTCTCTGATCAATGTCAACAACAATCATGACATGCCCAAAAATCCTAATAAATACTGCTTGAAGTTCTTTCTTAACGACCTTGAAAGGATTGCTGATGAACACATAAAGATTTTTTAGAGTAATATGTACATACTGCAAGTGCAGTATGAGGATGTGATCTGTAGGTTATTCCCCTACTTGTTGCAAGATGAAGCATATTATTGTTTGCCAACCTCCCTTCATCTTCAATCGATTCATGGTATACTTTGAAGGATGCATTTCTCAACTGATTCTGGATGCCCATGACCCCGCTGATCTTTATAGGTCTTTTGTGGAGATTCGCAGAGATGAAGGAGAATCGATAAGTTCGTTCAATAATAGATTTCATAAGGCTTATTGTCATCTTCAGGCTCCTTTTGATCTTGCTCAACTGGTAGCTCTACTTATTTATTATGCGGCATTGGATAAACTAACATCTATGTTTGTAAGAAGGGATAATCCTTCTCCAACCACTTTAGCCTAGGCATATGCTGAAGTTGTCAAGGTAAACTCAGAATTAGGACAGGCTACAGTCAGTCCATTGAAACATTTTAGTCCTGTAGCTATACCTAACTAGATACCATTGATTAACGATGCCTTATCCAACATTACTCCAGTGCTAAATCCTATCCTAGCATCTACTATGACACAAGCTTTGGTTGTTCACCTTAGGGCATCAATTATAGAGTTGCCATCTGCACAACTGCCTTTCCTCCAGTTAGCTAAAACAAAAAAAGGTAGAGATGACAAGGATGACATTAGAGAATTAGTAGAACATATGAAGAAGCTTACAACTGAGGTGACACACTTGAGAAATTAGAATACTTTCCTGCAACAAAGGAATCAGGGTCAGAATCAGTACCAAAATCAAAACTATCAATGCCAGAATAGAACGTAGAATACCAAGCCAAACAACGAAGGAGTCCCTTCACCGTTGGAGGCTCAGAGTGCTGAGAATCATCCTCTAGGGTGAGTAATGTTGGTAGAGGTAGCACTATCTTCATGGTGTAGGATTCACAACACGAATGCTCATTCAGAATTGGAATGTCATGAGTTTCAAATTGCGTCAAGTATCTTCCAAAGAGAAGTCTAGAATGCTGAGGCACAAGAGACTCCACCCATGGGATATGAACTAGTGCCCACTCAAAGGTATGACACTACCTTAGTCTTAGACAACTGTGCTTTTCCTTTTCAAGATGAAAACCAACCTAAAGAAGAGGAAGTTGATGAAGTCCATGCTTACAGTAATATAATAAAACCCCATATAATCTCAGGAGTAACAAACCAAAGGGTCCTTTTACCACTTCAATTCCTCCAAACAACTATAAAACTCCTAATCCTAAGGCTTCCAATAATCTCGACCCTTCTAAGATTATACCTCAAATTGTAAGTCAAAACCAACCACCTGAATCCTCCAGGAAGCTTGAAGTAGCTAAGTTGGGCCAGTATGTAGTAGATGAACTCAAAAAGATGAAGGTTAGTCTATAAGTATTTGATTTGATGAAGGTCCCAGAGGTTAGGATAGCCTACCTACAGGACATTGGGGTACAAGACAAGTGTCATCCCACATTTCCCATGTGGTCATGACATGCAACACACATGTCATGTCCACATTTTTCATGTGGTCATGACACAAAATATCAAAAAAAATCCATGCATCCCTAGAAACCCCCTCACACGCGACAGAGTGCTCGGTGGCAATACGCATAAGGCGTAAACATGTTAGTCAAATTTGGGGTAATCCGATTGCATGCGCATTCCCCTATGTGATGAAAGCTGACTAAGGGGGTCAATGTGACGTGAGAAGTATCACCATCAGGGTTAGGATCAATTGATCAAAAAACCCTAAGTTGTCTTAGGTGAGTGACGGATTTCGATACGAGTCGAAATCCAAAACCTACTTCTAAAAGCATAACAAAATTAAATAACCACTTAATTGCAATACTCAAGTTTACGGAATGTCAAAAATTCCACTGAACAAGGTTAAAAATCATTAAAAGAATTTGACCCTAAATTCTAGAAAAAATCCAGCAGCACAACGCCTCTCGGATGTGTATAGGGATTATTCTAATAATAAAACTTAAATCAAAGGTTCCCTAAACTCAATAAAATAGATTAAATGACTTAATTGTTTAATCAATTATTACACACTAGATTAAATAAATTAAAGCACTAAATTGAATAAAATAAAAATTAACCTCTTAGAATAATATCCACATGTGGTAAATTAAATTAATTTGGTTTAAAAATTAAATAAGGTGGCTCTAGTTAATTCAAAAAGTTTATTATAGTCATAATTAAACCCCACCTTTAATTATTTTAATCAACTCAATAAAATTCTCTATCTCAATAAACTAAACTTAAATGAGCTATACAATTAAATAATAGAACATAAATCCTAACCTCTAATAATTGAAAAGTATCTAGCAAAAATAAAGTTACCCACATATAATGAATTTACCCCTAAACCCCATTTAAATAAAAAAAAAAAAGATAAAACAAATTCATAAGTCAAAAGTGAGGGAAAACTAAATTAAAAGCTATTTTAAAATTCAAAGCCCTAAAAGGCATCACAATAAAAAAAATAATATCCTTATGAGATGAAGTCAAAACCCTAGCCTCCATATTATTTTCTCATTTTGTTTTTCTCTCCATCCTCTCATTCTTCCTTCTTGTTGTTTTTCAGTTGTAGGTTTGAAGGAGAACATCCATAGTCGTCACTCCATGAGGTATACTCATTAAGTATACACTTTTTTTTGTTTACACACACACACACATATATTTGTATATATATATATGCATATATGTATATATATTCTGGTTTCAAACCAGAGATATCTTTTTTTTGTTTTGTTTTTAAAGCAAGGTGTATATACGCCCAATATATATATATATATATATATATATATATATATATATAAACAAATAATAGTCATGCTGCAGGGAAAAGAGGACAAGCAGCGATTTCGAAGGTGGTAAATAGAGGAGCCTTGGCCGTTTCACAGATGCCGCCACGGTTTTAAGGGAGGTGGGAGTGTGGGGAGGGGGCCAAACCCCCACTCACACCCCACTATGGTGGAGTATGGGCGGGGGTTCGACCCCCTCCCCACACTCCAAACACAAATAAAAAAAGACTACGGTGGGGGTTTGAAACCCCCACCCCACTGTCCACCATTGCTACAGATATGGTCGGCCACCCACGTCCAAGCTCGCCCACTCAAATCTGTAAACCCTAATATGCTTATCACAAATGGCTGGAAATGTAAAAGCTTTCAGGTTTATTAATATTATTGCTATGTTTAGCATATTTCCTTATATATATATATATATATATATATATTGTCATATATACAGTCTAAAAAATAAAGTCATACATATAGTCTAAAAAATACACTTTTATATTTATATGTATATAATATAAAATGTATACTCACAGTTTCTCAAAAAAAACTTTTATTTATAGAATATTAAATGTGTAAATCATGCGATAAATACATATATATTTATATATATAGTCTTCTCAAATTTCACAATATTTTTCCAGCAAGCCATACAATGTAAAAATAATATAAAATATATATATATATATATATATATATATATATATATATATATATATATATATATATATATATATATATATATATATATATATGTTTGCTATTGTATTATTGTTTTAAAAAAAATGTTGTTGTTTTGAATAGAGTATTTCAAAAAAAAGAAAGTTACTGTTTCTATCTCACAAAAAAAAAAAGATATATAATGTGTTGTAGTCATTTCAAAAAAGATATATGTTTAGCTTACCATTCCTTTAAATATATATATATATATATATATATATATATATATATATATATATATATATATATATATATATATATATATATATATTTAAAGGAATGGTAAGCTAAACATATATCTTTTTTGAAATGACTACAACACATTATATATCTTTTTTTTTTTGTGAGATAGAAACAGTAACTTTCTTTTTTTTGAAATACTCTATTCAAAACATATATATATATATATATATATATATATATATATATATATATATATATATATATATATATATATTTAAAGGAATGGTAAGCTAAACATATATCTTTTTTGAAATGACTACAACACATTATATATCTTTTTTTTTTTTTGTTCCTTTATATATATATATATATATATATATATATATATATATATATATATATATATATATATATATATATATATATATATATATATATATATATATATATATATATTTAAAGGAATGGTAAGCTAAACATATATCTTTTTTGAAATGACTACAACACATTATATATCTTTTTTTTTTGTGAGATAGAAACAGTAACTTTCTTTTTTTTGAAATACTCTATTCAAAACAACAACATTTTTTTTTAAAACAATAATACAATAGCAAACATTTCTCTTTTATTCACTTAAGGAAACATAAGAAATTTACTAACAATTTTGAGCATACATTTATCTTTCAAAGCACATTTTCTCAACCACATAACATTTAAACCAGTAACTATATTCTTTTTTCACAACTTCAAAATAAGTCAAACACAACTCAAAAATAACATTTAATTTTACAAAACAAGAGAGGACAACCTTCTCTCTTACATGAAAACACATTTACACAAGGCCAAACTTGGCCATAGCTCACAATGAGTCAAAATGATAAAAATAAACTCCAAGATAACTAGTCTTTTTTCTCCAAGCTCCCAAGCTACAATAAACCTGTAAATAACAATAAGGGAAGGGGGAAAGCCCACGTGAATACCGCTCTCCTCCCTACCATAGACTCACTCATGAGTCACCCTCGAGCTTGGAGGTCATCCACACACAAGGAAATACTTCACTCCACTTTACAACAAAACACTCAAAACAACAAACATGAAGAACTCCCATGGTTTTCACAAAACAAAACTTTGAAAATGAGTTTAAAGGGGTAGGGGAGTGGACATCACTCAACTCAAGAGTTCCACTCTAAATATCTCAAAAAAACTAATTTTCTCAAGGCCTCAAGCCAACACATGTATACCAATTCTCATAAACTTCTCCATGGCTATCAAGCCATTTAAAAATACTCAATCTCATAACTTGTCCTCAAGGCATAAAATACTAAACTAGGAGGTGACCTCGAGGAAGTTCACTCCTCCCCCACCCCACACATGTTGAGTATTTTCTCCAAGTGGAGAGGTTCTCACAACACCCATAAAAATCCCCACAACAACAAAATGTAAAAATACACACACATACCATCACACAAGAAAGTAAAATTACATAAGGAAATGCATTAGCCTTGAATCCTACCTTAAATAGCCCACAAGGAAGATAGTTGAAGAAGAGCCCTTCCAACTACACCTCCAAGTCCTTCTCCAAATGAGCCTCCAAAAATTTCTCTAACTCTCTCCCAAATTCAAAAACAAATTAACAACCCTCCCCCTCTCTTCAAGAGGGATTAAAATAGGCTCTCCTCATGAGCCTTGAGGAATGGGGAGGTGACACATGTCACCTCCTCCTTCCTCCTCACAACCACTTGCAAGCTTCATGGAATATGGGGGTGACACATGTCACCCTCCCATTCCACCAAGTCTTGCCTCCTCCACTTGTTCTCTCTCACACATGTGGGAGAGAAAAGTGGAGCTAAAGAAGGATGTGGGTACTACAAGTGCCCCAATCATATCCTCCTATGAAAGCCTACAAAACCCCAAGGTACCCTCACCAATTGTGGGAGAGCCTTGGAGTTGAGTCCTCCACAATTTAGGGGTCTTGAAGACTCCCCCAAGCCTTGGGAAGAGGTGTGGATGAGGTTGAGTGTTTGACCCAACCTTCCACTCCTTCCCAAACTTTCATTTTCGTCACTTTACTTCAGGGTACCAAATGGGAGTTTACCTAAGGTTAGACACGCTCAAATGGTCCCTAGACCCTAGGGGCACAACCCAGGGTGACTTTTAACCCATTTTGAGCACCATAGGGTGAGTAAAATCACATAAAAAGGGGTCACAAAAAATAAAACTCCAAAAATAAAATCAATTAACCATTACACTTTTACAACACCAAAATATAATCAAATATAAAAGGGTAGACCTATCCCAAACAACACCACACAATAACATTACGAAATTTTATCATGCATAACATAGTTAATCTTGGTTCCTCTTGGAACTAGATTGGCTTAACACGGGAATTCACAAAATGTGTGGGATCATCTCCGATTATCCGTGGCTTGGTTAGAACACCTGTGCACTTGCACAAAAGATTAATCCAACATGTATATCATAGCTGAAGCAAAGTAAACATATACTCACACCATCACATAATCATATAAAACAATCATAAAATCACATCATAATTACATTCATAATTTGCATTTCTATAATCATCTCAAGATAACATGGCATAATAAATCCCTAACAATAATCACATAACTAGTGTCTCAAATAGTATCATAATGCAAATCACATGTCAAATCATTATCAATGAATCAAATCAAGATCTAATCTCATCATAACAAGCTAACATAATAAATTGAAAGTAAAAGCATATAGTCTAATAATTCTAGAAATCAGGATCAACAGTTCCCATAAGTCTAAAATATGTCTCCAATAGTAATATAAAATGATAAAAAATAAGGGAGTGAAAAGGTAGGCCTCACATCCTCTGCCTAAGACTAAACTTCCTCCTGGAAGTCATCAAAAAGGTGAGGATAAAGTGCCCTCAATCTAGTTGCATCCTCCTAAGTCATCGTGACCTCATCGTACCTGTCCCACTGGACCCTAACCTAGTCCAGCTCTCAACCTCGAAGGCCTAGCGTCTGATGAGCCAATATGTGAATTAGCTCCAAATCCAACTATCTGTCTTCCTTTACCTGTAGAGCACTCCAATCCAATACATGAGATAAATAAAATATGTAATGCTGCAAAATAGATACATGAAAAACATCGTGGATGCGCGACATGCTAGGTGACAAGGATAGATGGTAGGCTACGGGTCCTATCCACTCCAAGATCTCAAAAGGCCCAACAAACCATGGTGCGAGCTTAGAGTCCTTTCCATAACAGATTAGACTCTTGTGCGGTCACACTCTCAAGAATACTTTGTCCCCAACCAAGAAGCTTCGATCTACTCTCTTAGCATCGGCATACTTCTTCTTTCGATCTTGTGCCTCCTGAAGTCTCTGTCTAATCAAGATCACCTGTTGCTCCATGTCCTGAACCAACTCTGGTCCTATCGCAACCCTATCCTCAATATGGTCCCAACTCAATGGTGTCCTGCAAGGTCTGCCATACAAGGCCTAAAAGGGAGGCATACCCAACGAGCTGTGATGCCCATTATTGTAGGCAAACTCAACTAGATACAGATACTCATCCCATCTAGTCTGGTGATCCATAATGTACATACGGAGCATATCCTCAAAAACCTGATTCAGCCTCTCTGTCTACCCATCTGTCTTGGGGTGATAAGTGGAACTAAAGTTGAGCTATGTGCCCAACACCTACTGTAATGCCCTCCAAAAGGCTGATGTGAACACTGAGTCCCTGTCAGAAATGATATAGTGAGGTACCCCATGTAATCTAACAATCTCATCCAGGAATACTCTCACCATTGATGGTACATTATATGTCGTACATATAGGTGAGAAATGCGCCACCTTGGTCAACTTGTCAACCGTCACCATGATGACGTCATGGCGGTGAGATGACATAGGAAGACCAACAATGAAATCCATGGAAATGGTGTCCCATTTCCATTCAGGTATCTCGTGAGAGTATAAAAGACCTGCTGGATACTGATGCTTGTCCTTGACCCTCTGGTACTCAAGGCAATGAGCAACATACTCTGTAATATCCCATCTCATACCTGCCCAATGGTACAACTATCGCAAGTCGGCATGCATCTTCTTCACCTCCAGGTGTGCTGCATAAGGTGCTCTATGAGCCTCTAAAATAACTACTGCATGTAGGTCACCTACATGGGGTACATAGATGCGTTGTCGATGTCTAAGAAGCCCATCTACCTCAAGAGAATATCCTACAAATTTGCCCACAAGGGCCCTCTGTGACTGGATCTCCTGCCGCACCTCAAGAAACCACTCATCCTTAGGAAGATGCTGAGTGATGTGCTCTCTCAAGTCCACACTCAAGGTCAAGGTTAGGATCTCGTGGTGTCTCTGACTCAATGCGTTGGAAACCACGTTCTCCTTCCCTTTGATGTAGTGGACATCAAAATCATACTCGCAAAGAAACTCCATCCAACACCACTGACGGGTGTTCAAATTAGGCTACATGAATATGTACTACAAACTATGGTGATCTGAATGAAGCTCAAAGCGATGACCCAAAGAAAGTGTCTCCAACAAACAAGAGCATGAACCACTGCTGCGAGCTCTAAATCGTGAGTGGGGTAGTTTAGCTCATGGGTCTTGAGCTTTCGCAACTCATATGTGATCGTCCTACCACTTTGCATATGCACGACTCCCAAACCCTCAAGTGATGCATCTGTACAAACCACAAAATCCTCTACAGGATCAGGAACCACTAAGATGGGAGTGTTGATAAGATGCTCCTTGAGGACTCTGAAGGCCCTCTCGCACTACTCAGTCCAAGTGAAGCTCTTCCCTTTCTGCTAAAGGGAAGTGATGGGGTGCGCTATCCTGGAAAAGCCCTCTACGAATCTATAGTAGTAACCAGTTAACCCCATGAAACCCTTAACCTTTGTCACACTAGTGGGGGCTAGCCAATCCCTGATAGCCCTGATCTTCAATGGATCTACGGAGATACCATCGCCAAATAGGACGTGTTCCAAATACTACACCTTGGTCCTAAAAAAGGCACACTTCACCAAGTTGCCATAAAGTCATTTCTCTCTCAAGCACTGCAAAACCTGACAAAAGTGATCCTCATGCTCCTCCTCAGTCTACGAGTAGATCAAAATATCATCAAGGAAAATGATCACAAACTGATCCAAGTATGTGCAGAACACCCCGTTCATGAGACTCATGAACACTGCAGGGGCGTTCGTCAAGCCGAAGGGTACCACAGTGAACTCATAGTGGCCATATCTAGTCCAAAAAGTGGTCTTATGGATATCCACTTCTGTGATGTGCAACTGGTGGTAACCGGACTTCAGATCTATCTTGGAGAACACTTTGGCCCCCTGCATCTGATCAAAAAGGTCATCAATCTTAGGAAGAGGATAATGGTTCTTCATCGTCACCTTATTAAGCTGCCTATAATCCATACACAAATGAAGGGACCCATCCTTTTTCTTCACGAAGATGACCGGTGCGCCCCAAGGTGAAATGCTAGGTCAGATGTGCCCCTTCTCAAGAAACTCCTCTAACTGGAACTTGAGCTTCATGAGCTCATGTGTGGTCATCCTGTAGGGTGCATGAGACACTGGCTCTACACTCGACACTAGATCAATGTGAAATTCTACCTCTCTGTGTGGAGACATACCTCGTAACTCTGGTGGAACAACATTGGTGAACTCCCTCAAGATAGGATGGTCATCTAAAGATGCCTCTAGCTCATCATCTAATATGTCGCTTAGTGATGCTAAACAACTGACATCCCTTCCGCATGCAATGCTTAAGCTATTGAATAAATATCATACAAACTACCGCGAGCTTCTGAATGCCCACTAACTCGACTGACGTGCCATGATCATCTAAATAGCTAATCACCTTTCAGAGACAATCTAGCTTGGCTCTATGAGTTGCAAGCCAATCCATGCTTAAAACTACACCATAGGATCCTAAAGGCATAACCTTAAGGTCGCAAAATGTAGTGAAGGCTCACAAAGAGATCTCACAATCCTAGACCAAAGCATCTACCGACATCTTGGCCCTAGTGGCCAACTCAAGCTCCCACCTATCGCCCTACCTAGAGGCCACCAACCTGCAATGCTACACTAACGATGGAGATATAAATGAATCAGTAGCACCAAAGTCAAATAAAATAGCAATGGGGACATCCCCAATCATACATGTTGTCTCGATAACTGAGGCCTAGAAGTCAGCCTAGCGGTTATCAACCATTGCAAACATATGGTGGGATCTACCCACATCACCAACTGTCTGCTTTGAATCTCTTGCATGAGGTTGTCCCCCTACTGTAAAGCCTTGTGGGCACTCTCTGGCCAAATGTCCTACCCCACCACAAACATAGCATAGGCCCCGAGCCTGAACCTATCTAGTCTGTGTCCTACTACTCTACTATTGTCTAGTCTGACCCGTGGACCCCTGAGAACCCCTGTAAGACTGCTATGATCTTGCAAGTCCCGCAGGTGGTTCTTGCTATCTCTGATCCGTACATGGGCTCTGCTATTGCCAACTGTGATTCTATCCTCCCTGTGACCTCTGTTGGGGCCTGGACCTCTACTAAAATTGTTGTTGTTGCTGCTGTGGAGGCCTAGGAGGTAAAGGTGCAGAACTAAATCCTCCTCTCTGAGGTGGTGGTAGTTTATGGAAATTCTGCTGCTACTGCTAGCTACGATCCTAAAACTGAGGGCGTGAACTCTAACCTCATCCCTATACCTTCTCAGTAATGTATACCTTCTCGGCAGCCTCACTCAAGGTCTGGGGGTCTGCCATGCGTATAGGCCCTGATATCCCCTGATTCAAACCTCTGATAAACTTGTGAACTAGAAGTTTTTCATCATGGAGATACTTCGCATAACATGACAGCTCTGTAAACCTACCCTCATACTGTGCTACAGTAGACCCTCATTGATGTAAATCATGGAACTCATCAATACAACGTGTAAGGGTAAAATGGTGATCAATCAAATGAATTAAACATGACCTAAACATCAACAGAATAGTGAAACAAGAAGGATTCAATAAACAAAGTAATGAACAAACACAGTGCAAACCTCTCCCGTTTCGAAACTTTTGTTGTTCGCCTATCACAAATCATCCTTTTGCAGATGAGATGAGCCCTCAGAGAGTGTAATCTTTTTAGCTGTTTTAGGAAGTCAATGGTGAACGGCTATGGTGATATGCAATGAAGATGAGCTCTAATGCAAGTATGTGATCTCAAACTTGTAGATGACAAAAGGGTGTCAAAGGTGCGCTGGTGATATTTCTGCAGAGTAACGATGTCAAAAGCCTGGATGATTAGAATGGAAGGATGAAGCTTCATTTATAGACTTGGAAGAATGGGAATCAACGGTTGAGAGGAGATATGAAGATCAACGGCTGAGAATGGTTGAGGAATGTGCAACCAGTGGAAATGTGACAAGTGTCCCAGCTCCATCATGAAAGGGGGGATGTGACAAAACTGATTGGAGAGTTAACTCCATTGACTGGTCTGTTAACAGACTTGATTGATCAGTTAGAAGAATAAATCGTGGAACTGACTGAATTGATTGAGGATTTGACTCAATTGACAGGTTAGTTAACTTTTTTTTGATTGATTAGTTAACTAACCTCTGATTTGAGAAGAAATAGGCCATGTGGATGAGGGAAAATAAGATAATTAAATATTAAATATATTTAATTACATGTGCAACCTAATGAGGTGGACAAGGTGAGGTGGAAAAGGTGAGGTGTAAAGGTGATGTGGATTTTTGAATTTAGAACTTAGGATAGAGGAATTTGGATTAATTAAATAATTTATGATTATTTAATTGTGTAGGACATTTAGAAGAATTTTAATTAAATAAATAGAATTTATTTAATTATGGAACAGTGAATCGATTAAATAAATTTAGAATATTTATTTAATTAATAGAAGAATGGAATAAATATTTAGAATATTTATTTAGGGTGAATCGTGTCATTTTTAGGCGTATACATTTTGCCCCTCTTTGATGCAATGCAGTTTACAGCGTTGCTTCAAAGAATTCGATAGTCCGAATGATGATACATGCCCCAGTTTGCCCCTGGTACAAGTTTAATGACGATAGGATGCCCCCTCAGGAGATTGGACGGGAAAAGGGCGAAAGATTCAGAGACGGACAATCTCACAAAGACGAAGGGGTAAGGATAGGTTGGAGGAAAAGGGACGCGATCAGGGATGCGGGAAGAAAACGGGAAGAAAAACGGGCACGGGAAGTAGTCACAGTCATCACCTAGCCAAAATTAGGGTTTGGAGGCTATAAATAGGAGCTGGGGCCACAAGAATAGTCATTTGTACACTTGTTTACTCTGGATTGGAGTGAGAGAGCCTAGAGCAACTTGGAGCAGCATGGCAGCCAGAGCAACAGACATTCCACGCGAGGAGCACCGATTTGAGCGAGTCCGTCGATTCGGGCAGCCAGCAAAGGCAGGACCCCCGGTATGTGTTTCAAAAAATTTCTCCTAGGGTCAATTTAGGATGTCATAAATGCACGTAGAAAATAGGTTAAATGCATGCGCTAAAACTCAGAATAGCGCATATGCCTCGCGAAGCAGCTCTTTTGTCGTTGCATGGCGCATATGCCAGTTTTGGCGGCGCATACACGAAAACTGTGCATCTGTGCACTGTGGCTGCGCATTTGCAATTTGGCGGCGCATGTGTAGTTAAGCCGCGCATATGTTGAAAGTAGTGGCGCATCTGTTGATGCTGCGCATATGTCGATTTTAGCAGCGCTTTCATAATATGCCGGCGCATATGCCTAATTTGGCGGCGCATCTGTCGGATTGGCGCATACGTGCATTGGGGTGGCGCATTTGTGTGAAGCGGTGCATATGCTGATTTTAGCGGCGCATATACCAAAAAATGATGCTTTTACCACCTGTAGTGGCGCATTTGCTGTGGATAGCAAAGGACTTAGCCCAATTGACTCGATTAGCATCCTGTTTGACGCGGTAATCGATGAGCTATCTCTGAGATTGTAGAAATCTAGTCAAGAGATGTAGTGTGCTGTTTTGATCAATTTGAAATGCTAAGTTTAGTTGATATAGTTTAGTAGGTATGTTGAGTATGGTATATGTCGCTTGAGACTGATGCTTTGTCTTGCTTGCTTGCAGGAGGAGATTCGGGACACACTGCAGTCGAGGGAGACATTTCCTATGCCCTTATTGTAGAGATATATGCTGATGGAGACTGACAGAGTGGCGCTTGGTGCCATGGGATTGGATTATGTATGTTTCATGCCCGAGGTGCGGGTGAACTGAGGACTGTTGATAGCTGCCGTGGAGAGATTCCATAGTGAGGACGGGACCTTCCACTTTCCAACGGGAGAGATGACGGTGACCCTGGAGGATGTCTACCGGATACTGCACTTGCCTGTGGTAGGCGAGTTGGTAGAGTACGATGCACAGCGGGACGTGGGACTCGCCGAATGCCAGCGGGTGTTTGATGATCTCGAGCTAGCTGGACAGGTTATCCCATGGTAGGATATATATGACTACTATGACTACTTCCCTGGAATTGTGGCTGGACTGATCGGGGGCGTTGTATGCCCGGACAGGAGATCGCATGGGTTCCCCATTGGATGGGGCAGGATCATGGAGTGGATGCTGACTGAGGGCACTCGATATGCATGGGGAGTCTGCGTACTAGCCCACCTATACCATGACATGCATCAGGTGGTGTACCACCGCAACACGAGTCTATCGGCTGGGGTGCTGCTGTTACAGTTCTGGCTGTGGGAGCACATAGCGGTGACTAGGCCGATATGTGTCTTCGCGAGGCAGTGAGGAGAGCCATACAGTTATGGCTACGCCGGAGTGATTTCCCAGCACAGGCTGGGGAAGCTAGAGTACTGGAGGCATACCTTGGACGAAGTGGATGTGGTCATTTGGCGACCATATCTGGACTGTGAGCCCTGGGATGACGAGGGAGACGAGCTGCCATACTACTTTCAGACCAGGTGGCTGATAGGCCGGACACGACACATCTTGGAGAGATAGATGGTGGGCAGGGTGTAGTGACAGTTTGGGCGGAGATAGGGTATGCCACAGGGGCAGGCTATGTTCGCACGGACGCATGCAGAGAGGGTCCGATGGGGGTCGATGGCTTCTTATGAGGAGGCTCTAGCAGAGTTTCAGCAGACGCCGTATGTGTCCTGGGACATGCGGAGAGAGATAGCAGATGCGGGGGTGACACAGGAGTATGAGGATTGGATTACTGCACATCCTTTCCCAAGATATTCAGGACCCGGCATGTTGGTGCCTCGTATTGATGAGGCGGACTCAAAGGAGGAGGGAGAGGCTGGCCTAGGGCAGAGGGCAATTAGAGGAGGACGAGGACGACGGGGTGGCAGGGCCGGAGAGAGGCCAAGACAGCGGAGGAGGATAGCTCAGGCTGAGCAGGCAGTGCCAGGGCAGGCAGAGGCATAGCAGCAGATACCTCAGCAGGCACAGATGCCACCACCCCAGCAGGTACCACAGCAGCAGGTGCCACAGCAGCAGGTGCCCTAGCCACAGGGGCCAGGACAGGCAGAGGTAGCACAGGGGCTAGTACAGGGAGAGGCTCACGAGAGGACCATAGCTGGCCTGAGGGGACAGGTGCGAGAGCTGCAGGCACAGCTGAGGAGGGTAGAGCGAAGGCGAGAGACAGACACAGCGGTGATCGCTGGGTTGACTCGCGAGAGAGACATGGCCGACGCATGGGTACGGATTATCCGTGTAGAGCGGGACACTGCTGTGGCCACTATGGGAATAGATGCAGCGAGTTCCTTTTTTGTTGGGCAGGTGCAGCAGGCACAGGCACAGGTTGGCCAGTTACAGACGCAGTTGGCACAGGCACAGACAGACCTAGCCAGAGCACAGTCCCAGGCGCAGTATTACCGAGGGTTATACCATGGTGCCGTGGCATCGAGCCAGAGGGCAGGGAGTTTCAGGAGTCAGTCTGGGGTGACTCATAGAGCAGGTCCATCACAGTCAAGGGCCTCTGTGATGGATCCTCAGCAGTCAGGAGCTGGCAATGGTGGCCTACAGCAGCAGGGATAGATACAGACTGGATTTTGTACAGTTTGGGACATGTATCACCATCCATTTGGATGTATATTGTATATGACACTTTTATTCCAGAGATGGATGACGATTTTGTACATTTGGACCTCTTTTATATGATAGTATATATGATGATGCAGTTTTTGTGTATCTATTGCATGTGCTATGTGATGAAGATGTACTTCTAGTATATGATGTGATGTATGTGCATAGTTAGATGGTCTATCTAATGCTATATGAGATGCTTTATGATATGCTGCTATATGATGTCTATGTGATTTAATATTTTCAAATAAATGCAAAATGTAGTATGGTTTCTATGTGATGATGCAACTGTGTTATGGGACGTCTATATGATCTAATGCAAATGTATGTATATGTGTTATTTTTTCTATGTGATGGTGCAACTGTGTTATGGGACGTCTATATGATCTAATGTAAATGTATGCATAGGTGATATGAGTTTGATGTGATTATCTGTGCTTTAAGATGTGATGTGATGCAAATGTATTGATGACCTAATGCATTGGATGGTGTATTCTATGAACCTAAGCATGTGCATGACTAGTCTTACGAATGATTGATATGCTCCTATATGCTTCGTTTTTGTGACGTCCAAATGTACTCTATCGACACAAGAATGACATGATAGACATATAGAAGAATGGTTGTGATAAGATGACTTGGAAACTTTACTTGATATCGTTACTCTGCATAGTTTGGATAATGAGGATTGCATGGATGTGTATGTGGATATAGGATGGATGCTTTGCTTTTTAGAGTACTTTATTTCATCATTGGGCAATTTGTTTTTGGTACATTTTCTAAAATGTTGTAAGTGAATGCAAGCATCGAGGTATAATTGAACCGAGATGACCTGAGTATCGCTTACATGGATTGTGATTTAGCAAGTTAATACAAGCATCTAGTCAAAATTGAATCTAGATGACCTGAGTACCTCTTGCGTTTCAACAAGAAAGGATTGCACCCGTTCATGTTAGACCTTTGATGTCCTCGATGATCTTTTGCCGATCACGTCCTAAGACAAGGCTTCACATTACTAAAGTTTAATCCCCAAATAGCAAACAAAGAAAATAATCATGCCCCCATCATAGCATCTCTAGCTTTTGGCATCCTTGAGTAGCATAGGAGGGTATGATAGCAAAAGTCCAGACTCTGTAACTTAACCATGGTTCCAATCCACAAAACATTCTTGCACTTGGATGTGTTTTTCTTGCCATAATTTAGATAAAATCAGTTAGAAGACCTTGGTTATTTGCTTTGCCATGGATAGGTTAAGATGCTCATTGTCAAGATTTCTACTTGAGGCGTGGGTTCTGCTTGCATTTGTTTTCTTGGTGAGAAGATTGTACCATCCTTATTGGGGAGACGGACCCTAAGGGTCTGACCTAGTGCCTCGGGGGCTCATTGCTAAATGGCCTTGCCTACGTGACGATGCAGAGGCAACGTAGTTCGGGGTAAACCCTAATGGACCATGGATGGACTAGAAGAAAGACGACAATAATGAAGACAAGAAGGAGGATGAATGGGACTATAGGAGAAATGGAAGCCTCGGGGGTGCATTAGAATAATGGCCTTGCCTACGTGACGGCGCAGAGGCAACGTAGTTCACGGACTCGGACCATGGACACTGACGAGAGACACTATACTAGGCTCACATTGAGGAGACGGTGTGGGACAAAACCTTGGTTGACAAGGCCACAAGGAGAGTATCAAGCCATGATAGGTAACTACCAGGTGTTTATTGTGGGGTAGATATGGGTCGAATGGAAAATGAGCGAAGGAAGAATGGACTCAAGGTGATTGGATTCTCAAAGATGGAGAAGGCGGTTTATCACAAGTAACACCCGTTTACCAGGTTTTCATCACTTGCTTTTATTTGCACGAGAAGCTAGAAAGTAAACTTGATGCCTGTTTGCCATGTTTTCGTCACGATACCTATCCAAGGCGCCTGTTTGCTAGGTTTTCACCAAAGGACGATTTTTTTTGTATGCTTTCTATTTTTTTCTGATTTTTCTCTTTTTAACTTTTTTTGTATTTTCTCTTTTCAATTTTTTTGATTTTTTAACTTTTTTAATTTTATTGTGTCCCCTTGCATTGGGATTCTCCTAGGTATGGAACCGGCGAAGATGCATGCTGTTGATTGGATCATCTAACAACTCACCCTTTGATGTGGCCAACTGATATGCCCCCGATCCATAAGTAGCTACAATCACATAGGGCCCAAGCCAGTTAGGCTCGAACTTACCTTTCTTTTCTCTGTCCTGCTGATTGCGATGGTTCTCTTTTAGAACGAGGTCCCCAACCTTGAAGCATCTTGGTCTAACCTTGTGGTTGTAGCTTCTTGACATCATCTGTTGATAGGCTTTGAGATGGTCAAAGGCTTTCTGGCACCTTTCCTCTAGCAGCTCTAGTTCGTGTAGCCTGGAGACTCTGTATTCTTCATCTGATATGAGACCTTTCAATGACACCCTGAGGGATGGGAGTTCGACCTCAATGGGAAGGATGGCTTCGGAGCCATAGACAAGGGCGTAGGGTGTAGCACCTCTGGGAGTGTGTATACTGGTTCTGTAGGCCCATAGAGCGGGATTGAGTTGGACGTGCCAATCGCGACCAGCTTCATTGACAGTCTTCTTTAGGATTTTTAGAATGGTTTTATTTGATGCCTCAGCTTGGCCGTTACCTTGGGGGTAGTATGGAGTGGAGAAACGATGTTAGATTTTGAAAAGCTCACAAAGTTCCTAGACATCCTGATTTTTGAATGGTCTCCCATTATCCGTTATGATGGATGAAGGGATGTCGTATCGGCAGATAATGTAATTCAGAATGAACGAGGAAATTTCCTTTCCTGTGACGGTGGTTAGGGGAATAGCTTCGATCCACTTGGTGAAGTACTCAGTGGCGGTTATGATAAATTTATGGCCGTTGGAAGAAGGTGGATGAATCTTTCCCACAAGGTCAAGTCCCCACTGGCAGAAGGGCCAGGGTGTCATGAGAGGTCTCAACTCCTGAGCAGGTGCATGAATCAGGTTCCCGTGTATCTGGCACTGTTTGCACTTTTTGACGAACTGATATGAATCCATTTCCATATTGGGCCAGTAATAACCCAAACGCATGAGTTTCTTAGCTAAGGAGGGACCGCTGGAGTGTGTTCCGCAGATCCCTTTGTGTATGTCTTGCAAGGCTATTATGGATTCTTCTTGTTCTAGACAACAGAGTAAAGTAGCATCCAGACCACGTCGGTAAAGGGTATTAGCTATGATGGTGTAACGAGAGGCTTGTCGGATGAAAGTACGCTTTTGGTTGGAAGAGAGGTTGGGTGGAAGAATATTGTCCTTGAGGTAAGTGTAGGTCTTACTGTACCAAGGTGAATCAGATCCTACTAGGAGGCAAATGGAGTGGGTTTCGAGGAGATCATAAGCCAGTTGCCGAATGGTTTCTACTAAGAACTCATACCGTGACTCGTATTCATGTATTTCAAGAAGAGAGGCTATGGTAGCCATTGCATCTGCTGCTTTGTTCTTGATCCTGGGTATTTGTTCAAAGGAGATGGTCCCAAAGTGTTCTTGAGGTCGTCGACCATCCGTTTGTATGGGATGAGCTTCTCGTCTTTGGTTTGATATTCATCGTTGACCTAATTTATGATAAGCTGAGAATCATCGTAGACACATAGTGCTTAGATTTTCCACTCAGTGGCCATCTTGAGACCAATTACCAAGGCTTCATATTCTGCTATATTGTTAGTGCATGGAAATAACAACCTATAGGACTTTGGAATTGTGTCACCTTGGGCAGTGATAAACAGGATACCTGCCCCTGATCCGTGGTTGGTGTAAGACCCGTCGAAGTAGAGTTTCCAAGGAGATGTTGACAGAGTGAATAAAGACTCATCGGGAAACTCAAACTGCATTGGTGAAGTGTCCTGTAATGGTGCCTCAGCTAGTTGGTCAGCTATGATTTGCCCTTTGATGGCTTTTCTGTCCACATATTCTATATCATATTCACTAAGAAGCATAACCCACTTTGCTAGTCGACCTGTGAGAGTTGCTTTGCTGAGAAGATACTTTAGTGGGTCAATTTTGGCAATGAGTTTGACAGGATGTGCCAACATGTAGTGTCGAAGTTTTTGTGAAGCAAAAACCACCGCAAGGCATGATCATTCTACCTATGAGTATTGTAACTCGTAGCCCACTAAGGTTTGACTGATGTAGTATATAGCTCTTTCCTTGTTCTCATAGTCTTGCTGCGTTAGGAGAGCCCCAAGAGCAGTAGGTGTAGCAGAAATGTAGAGAATCAAAGGTTTTCCTTGGATCGGAGGCATGAGTATAGGAGGGTTCATAAGGTACTCCTTTAGCTTGTTGAATGCCTCTTCGCACTGCTCATCCCATTTAAAAGGAATATTCTTATGTAGGAGGTGGCTGAAAGGTTGGCACTTGTCCGCCAACTGTGAGATGAACCTTTGGATGGCCTACAGCTTGCCCTGTAAGGATCTCAACTGTGTTAGAGTCTTGGGCAGTGGCATGTCCATTATTGCTTTGACCTTGGCTGGGTCTACCTCTATGCCGTTTGCTGACACGATGAAGCCTAGCAGCTTGTCTGATGTTACCCCAAACACACATTCTTCGGATTCAGTTTGACTTGGAATTGATCCAACCGTTGAAAGACTTTCTCTAGGATATCCAGGTGTGAGTCCCTCGTGAGAGATTTTGCTAAGATATCGTCAACATAATCCTCCATGGTCACATGCATCATGTCATGGAATATAGTTGTCATGGCCCACTGATATGTAGCACCTGCATTTTTCAGCCCAAAAGGCATGACATTCCAGCAAAAGGTACCCCATGGACAAGTGAAAGCTGTTTTGTGCTGATCCTCTGGTGCTATTTTGATCTAGTTGTACCCTGAGAATCCATCCATGAGTGACAGCATTGTATGTCCTGCCATGAGGTCGACTATGATATCGATGTTAGGCAATGGAAAGTCATCCTTGCGGCATGCTTTGTTTAAGTCTCTAAAATCATTGCATAGTCGAACCCTACCATCTGGTTTAGACACTGGCATGATGTTTGATATCCATTCGGGGTAATCTATGGCTCTGATGAACCCCACATCTAGCAATTTCTTGAGTTCTTCTTTGACCAAAAGGGCTATATGGGGATGCATCTTTCGCAGTTTCTGCTTTACGGGCTTCACCCCTGGATCCAATGGCAGATGATGCAGAATCAGGTTCGGGTCTAGACCTGGCATGTTAGCATATGACCAAGCAAAGCTGCCTCTCTTCTTCTTAAAGAATGGTACAAACCTGGTTTTCTCAGGTGGTGTGAGAGATTTTGCGAAGTGGATAATCTTGGGCTGCTCTTCGGTGCCAATATTCACTGGCTCTGTTGGCTCCACCACAATCTGTGACCATTCCTGGTACATATCACTAGGGAGGGTGTCAAGCATTCCATCGTCAGGTGCCACAGTTGGGTTTTCACCTTCGGATACGTCCTTTCTTTTTACTGTTTTATGATCTGACACTGCCGCATGGTGGTTTTCACCGTCAGATCCATTTTTGATTTTAATATTTTTGCGACTAGAAGGCTTGGCACCCTCCCCGAAGTAAGCTACGGTATTGAGTTCGATAGCGAAACCAGCTTTATGATCTCCTTTTGGTAAGTGATCTCTAAGTTCCATATAGTCAATGTAAGCATCATCATTCTGGAACACATCTAATTAAGGGGCCCCTTGCAGGTCCCAGTCAATAAGCTCAGGGTGTAAGAGGGGAAGGGAGTCGGATGAGAGATCTAATTCATTAATGTTGTGAATGGAAATGTTATGGGCACTGGCGGGGGTAGTGTTATGGGTGGTACTCTCCTCCAGGTTGTTTATCGCAATGGAATTGAAACTTTCCTCGAAAGCCATAATCTCAGGGAGGGGCAAATCAGACTCTAGTGGTCTGTCCCGTTGTGTCTGTCCCTCATGGTAGGGGCTGAGAGTTTGGATGGTGTCAATCTCCTTGTCATCGTAGGAGTGCTCTGTTAGTTTGTCCCACTCATACTCATTCGACTCATCTGAATCTGCGTCACTATCCACTTGGAGTGTTTGAATTGTCTCCACTAGGTAGGCATTTTCTTTGGCTTTACCTTTACCTTTGTACCCTAGGCCAGTTGTGTTTCTAGCCGAAGAGGATGAAGAGGGTTGGATAGGTTCAACAATTCCTTCTTTTCTGAGGCCTATGGGGCCTTGTCCTTTGTACCCCATCCGGTGCAAGATAGTTTCACCCCGTCCATAGAGTTCTGTAGGGAGTCTAGGCAGCTCTTGGGATGTGTTTTCCTCTTCAGCGTAAAGCCATTGCAAGAGATCTCGCTCCTCTGTCTCATCAGATAAGGTCCCCCATTTTACAAAGGGATTTGCGGGAGTGATAGGAGGAGCAGATGGCTTTGGAAAATGCCTAGGTTGATGCTTGGGTTTGCCAAAGGAGTGAGGAGACAAAGGCATGGTGGCAAGGTTGAGGCTGTGCTCAATGGAGTACTCCCCCACGCCATTTTCTTTGATGGTAAGTTTCAGCGGTTTGGGCCTCGAGGAGGAAGCTTCGGCAGTATGGTCTTGTGGCAGAGTAGGGGAAATGTAGGCTCTGTTGTTGGGAATGACGCATTCAGATTTTGCTTGGAATGAATTGCAATGTTGGTAGGGGTCGGGGTTGCCTTGTATGGTGACCTGCTTGCCATCGTGTGGGAACTTTATGCATTGATGGTAGGTGGAGGGGACAGCCTTCATGGCGTGGATCCATGGTCTCCCTAGTAGAATATTGTAAGCAAGCTCCTGATCAAGGACTTGGCACAACACATCTTTAATTACCGGTCCCACTTGAATGGGTAGGACAACCGTGCCCTTTGTGGTTCATTCCTCCTCGTCATAGGCTTTGATAGTAATTTTCCGTCTTGGATCTACTGCCTGTTCGGAGAACCCCAATGCAAGGACTAGCTTCAACGTGCAAATATTTAGACCGGTGCCCCCATCAATGAGAACCCTCTTGATGCGGTGCTTGTGCACGAATGCGACAATGTGTAGAGGAGTGTTGTGGGGTTGAGATATGGAAAGGTCATCTTTCTTTGTAAACGAGATGGAAGTGGAGGATGTCAAATTACCCACCATGGTTTGAAACTTTTCTTGGGCTAGGTTAGTGGGGATAGTAGTTTCCACTAAGGCTTTCTCAAGAATCTCCTTATGAGAAGGAGATAGACGCAAGAGCTCCAATATAGAAATGTGAGCTGGAGTTTTTTGCAATTGGTCGATGACATTATATGGGTGGGAGTTGGACGGAGATGGTGATGACCTTGGAGGAGTGGTGTTGATCGTGACTCTACCACTGTGGGTAATTATACTACAACCAGTTCTGTTAGGTCCTGGTTGTTGGTTGGGGATATGACGTTGACTTGCGGAACATGCTCAGAAATGCAGTTAATGGTGTACTCAGAGGGAACGCTTGCATAGTTAGCATTACTCAACCCACTGTTCTGGTTTGGCCTGTTGCGATTGTTGTCATTATTGTTATGGCCATTGGAGTTGTTGCCATTGTGACCATCGTTGCTGTTGTGGCCATTGTTGCGATTATTGTTATATGGCCGGTTGTGGTTTAGAAGAGGATCCTGGTAGGCCACATGAGATTCATTGGAGGTATGTTGTTGTGTCCCTCCCTGATTCTGATCTAGTATATCCTGTATGACATTCTTGAGGCGGATGCAATTGTTAGTCGTGTGCCCCCGTCCTCGATGATACTCACAATAATCTGTGTCCTTCCAATAGGGAGGTTTGACGATAGGCTCATAGTCACTTGTTGGCCGTAGAGAAATTTCATTGTTAGCCAACAACTTCCTGAGAGAAGACTCTTGAGATTCCCCCAACGGCGTGAATTTTCTCCTTGGATTTGAATTGAACCAAGGTCTAGGTTCCTGAGGGGGTGGCTTGTTGAGCACACCGGTATTTACTTCTCCCTTAAGAGTGAATATAGGTTGTTGCTTAGGGGCTGCCGCCTTGGCATCCACTACTCCATCGTTGACCACATTCTTGTTCTTGGTCCAAAACTTTGATTTATCTGTTGTATAATTGGAAGGAGGTGTGTCCTTGTAGAGCTTGAGAGTTCCTTTAGTGATCATAGCTTTTTCAATGAAGAGGCCCATTTCAATGACTTTGGCGAACAAGGTAGGGCATTGTATCTGAATCTGATAGCTAAGATCAGTGTTTAGGTTGTGGACAAACATTTCCAATAGCTGCTTCTCAGGCATGTCGTAAGAACACTTACTAGCTAGCTGTCTCCATCGTTGTAGGAAGGCGGCGAATGACTCACCACCCTTCTGTTTGGTGTTGCATAGATCTAGCATAGATACCTTGTGTTCTATGTTGTAAGAGAAGTGCGTTATAAATTTATTGACAAGTTCATCAAAAGTTTTGATTCCTAGTGGGAGACGCGAGAACCACTCCATAGCTTGACCACCTAAAGATCGCGGGAATAGTCTCATTAAGTAGGTCTCGTTGTGAGCTACTTCTAAACACGCTGCAGTGAATTCCCTGATATCATCTCTAGGGTCCCCCTTCCCTTTATATTTGTCAAATTTCAGAACTCCGAACTGATAGGGGAATGGTTTCATGATCAAATTTCTGTCAAAGGGGTATGGTGCTATATCTTCCAAAGAGTAGTTCTTAGAACTTGTACCAGTCTTAAGGTTGGATATCTCGAGCTTTAGACTTTCGATTTGTTGTCTCACATCTGCCATAGGAGTAGTTGGATCTACGAGTTGCTTTCCTCTCTCATTTGTACGAGGAACCGTGTAATTTGTACCTCTCTCATGCACATGTGGGACTGTGTCATTTGTTCCCCTCTCATGATCATTGTCTGCATTTTCCATGATGGAGCTAATGTCAAAGTCTGCGGGGAGTTTGATTCCGAGACTAGCAAGATGATGGAAATACTTATGGGGATCTTCAAGGATCATCTTCTCTACGACGCATTGGAATTTTCTATCTTGCATGTGCGCCACTAATTCTTCATGAGAAATCTCTTCTTCACCATCACGTGGTGGGAGAAGGTGATTAGATGAGTCGGCCATTTCGATTTGTTTGTTGTACTGTGATCGAGTAAGAACCATGCAAGGTGACGCGGGATGGAGGGGGTGAGGACTAGAAATTCTAGCAAGGTGCCGACTGAGACTATTATGAATGGGATACCTAGGATAAGACTTGGACAAAGGATTCTCTCGCTCAATGACTTCAAGTAAGACGGTTGACACAAGACTCTAGCCACTAGCAAGGGTAGTCGATACCAGTCTTACTGTGTAGGGCTTAGTCGTTCAACAAGACTACTAGCAAAGGTACTGTGACCTACTAGGCTTACGTGAATTCACTAATGAAACAAAAAAGAACTTATGCCGAATCGATATGGGATAGGCTGACTTTGAGACAAGAGTGATTTGGACAGAAGGTGAATGCGACAATGGATGAAAGAGAAAGATTTGGGAGAAATGGATGGAGATTGACTGCAAGGTTGACTCTGATCTCGAAAAGTGAAACTAGGCTGAAATGGGTGCTCTGATCAGGTGAAAATTTCTCCTCAAAAATAGGGCAAGTGCTCACTGTCGCATATGCGCAGAAACAGATGCGCAGCAGAAATGGACAAATGCGCAGCAAGTCGCAGTAAATGTGCCAGTCTGGTGAATTATATATACGCAGCAACAGTGCATATATGCGCAGCAAAAAGGTATATGCGCCACAAGTCACTACAAAAGCGCAGCAAGTCTCTGTAAATGCGCAGCAGAAATATGCAAATGCGCAGCTCTGAAGTTTTTGCAAAATTTTCAATTTTTTCCTTGTTTTTGGTATTTTTTTGGTTAGAAAAGGTCTTCCTGATCTGATATTATGAATTTAATAGCAAGAAAACACAGCAAGCACAAAGAATATTTTGTAGTTTTTCATTATTTTTGTAAATTTTCTGACTCTATTTTGGACAAAAGCAAGCGCAAAATCCTAGGCGAGAAATGGATTATAAGGGATTTGGGCCACTAAAACAAGAGGTATTTAATTCGGGCAACCGTTCAAGTGGTTACACGTGCGGTGGCGCTACTCTCCGTTATGGAGTCTCCCAGCCTCACAGGGTTGCGCCTGAGAGGGTTTTGGGGGAGGTTGGCCGTCGGTGTAACATAACAGCACTTGTTGCGGGAAGTTTTCACCTCAAGCACAATTTATTTTAAGTGGCTTGGTAGGGCTTGGCGTTAGCCTGTTACCACTCAGGGTCGTTCCCACTTGGACAAGCATGCATCCAAGGGCAGGCCCCTCCTAAAGGTTAAACAGATAGAATGACAAGTCTGGCACTCTGATCACCCAGAAGAGGGGAGAGCATAAGCCTATTGTCATTCGCAAGCACAGAATACACTAATTAATCCACCCTAGTTAAAAGTGAAAAACTAAATGGGCTAATCTACTCAAACAGAACTTTTAAGTGATTCAGCAATATAGCAGTGGTTCAGTTTTAAATCCTAGAAAGCAGTGGTGAGTTCAATTCTTAAACTGTGTAGCACGAGTTTATAGCAATGGTTTATTTTAACTTCAGAAAGTAGTAGTGAGTTCAATTCTTAAACCGCATAGCACGAGTTTGTTAACTTTGAAATTCAGGTCTCATGATATAGCAATGGTTCATTTTAACTTCAAGATCATTGATGAGTTCAATTTTAACCTTTAGATAGCAATAACTTGGAAGGTGTTTACAATGCAAGCAAGAAATAAACCAGTTACTTCCTCCCTAATTAGGACTAGATGAAGATTTGAATGAACATTAATTTTTACTTCCCCTTTGAAAATGAAATGTGAACTAATTAGATGCAACTACATGGAACTAAACCTGCACCTATCCTACAAAAATGCTCCAGCAAACACCTGCGGAAAGGTTAGCATTAGCAACTTCCTCTAGAAAAGTATTAAAACTTCAGCCTGTTACAAATGCGCAGCTTCAATGATCAGATGCACAGAAATGATCAACAAAAGCGCAGCATTAATAAATGTGCCGCAATATTGAACGTATGCGCTGTTAAAAAGAATGAATGCACAGTATTAATGTATGTGCAATAACAGTCTGTGAAAGCGCAGCAAAAATGCGCAGATGCGCAGAAAAAGCAAAAGCGCTGTAACAGTCTTTATATGCACAGCAGAAATACACAGATGTGCAGAAACAACAAAAGCATCGTAACAGTCTTTATATGCGCCGTGGAAATGAACAGATGCGCCGAAGTAATTTGTGCATGACTCTGCGTGACCTGTACGGAACCTGCCTTCAAAAAAGCTCAGAAACGGTAAAATAAAGGGGCAAACGGCTCCACGGTGGGCACCAAAAATGTAAGGGTAAAATGGTGATCAATCAAATGAATTAAACATGACCCAAACATCAACAGAATAGTGAAACAAGAAGGATTCAATAAATAAAGTAATGAACAAACACAGTGCAAACCTCTCCCGTTTCGAAACTTCTGTTGTCGCCTATCACAAATCATCCTTTTACAGATGAGATGAGCCCTCAGAGAGTGCAATCTTTTTAGCTATTTTAGGAAGTCAATGGTGAACGGCTATGGTGATATGCAATGAAGATGAGCTCCAATGCAAGTATGTGATCTCAAGCTTGTAGATGACAAAAGGGTGCCAAAGGTGTGCTGGTGATATTTCTGCAGAGTAACGATGTCAAAAGCCTGGATGATTAGAATCGAAGGATGAAGCTTCATTTATAGACTTGGAAGAATGGGAATCAACAGTTGAGAGAAGATATCAAGATCAACGGCTAAGAATGGTTGAGGAATGTGCAACCAGTGGAAATGTGACAAGTGTCCCAGCTCCATCATGAAAGGGGGGATGTGACAAAACTGATTGGAGAGTTAACTCCATTGACTGGTCTGTTAACAGACTTGATTGATCAGTTAGAAGAATAAATCGTGGAACTGACTGAATTGATTGAGGATTTGACTCAATTGACAGGTTAGTTAACTTTTTTTTGATTGATTAGTTAACTAACCTCTGATTTGAGAAGAAATAGGCCATGTGGGTGAGGGAAAATAAGATAATTAAATATTAAATATATTTAATTACATGTGCAACCTGATGAGGTGGACAAGGTGAGGTGGAAAAGGTGAGGTGTAAAGGTGATGTGGATTTTTGAATTTAGAACTTAGGATAGAGGAATTTGGATTAATTAAATAATTTATGATTATTTAATTATGTAGGACATTTAGAAGAATTTTAATTAAATAAATAGAATTTATTTAATTATGGAATAGTGAATCGATTAAATAAATTTAGAATATTTATTTAATTAATAGAAGAATGGAATAAATATTTAGAATATTTATTTAGGGTGAATCGTGTCATTTTTAGGCATATACACAACGCTGTCTATAATGGTCTGACAGATACCACGCATTAAAGCGCTCAATAAAAGTGTCCCATGAAAGTGTATCCAAAGATAAGCGGTGCTTGCACTCCTCAGTGTCTCACCAAGTCACTGCTGTGTCTCTCAATAGGTGAACCGCCATGTGTGCCTTCGTGTTGCCCTTGTAAGGATGCAACGCAAAGCACCTGTCTAAACTAATAAGCCAAGCCTCCACCTCAACTCCCTATGTGGTCCCTGCGAAGGTAGGTGGATTCAGCCTTAGTAAATCTCTGATGGGGTCCCCACGGTCTTTGTGTCCTTAGATAGTCTCATCCACACCATAACCATAAGGCCCATGAAAAACCTGCTCTACTCTCACTGCCTACTCTTGCCTAGCATGATGCGGAGGGCTCCTTCTACGAGCCCTGTAAGCCGAACTAACCTCCTTTGTTGTCCTATCAGGTATCTCAACATAAGGCTCTACACGTGGCTCCACACATGACTCAGCTTGCGGATCAACGTGGGGCTTGACACGTGGCTTGATATGCGGCTCAACTGTGGTTGGTGGTAACCTATCTAACACTACCTATAATGCATGTAAGATCTATGGTCCTATATCAGGTGCGGGTGGTGCCTGCGGTGCCAGCGGTCCCTGACCCTCGGTTGATGAGTCTCTATGCACCTCTACGGACGCAGTGTGGCGTGAACGCGCTCACCTCATTCTAGGTGGCATCCTACAAGAACAAGGTAGTCATGAATCAGAAGAATTTGTGGAATAAGTAACGTGCCTAAACAAGCCTAGTGTTTAAACTTGGGCTCTAATACCAAATGTCATGCCCACATTTCCCATGCGGTCATGACACGCAACACACGTGTCATGTCCATATTTGTCATGTGGTCATGACACAAAATATCAAAAAATTTCCACGCATCCCTAGAAACCCCCTCGCACACGACAGCGTGCTCGATAGCAATACGCATAAGGCATAAACATGTCAGTCAAATTCAAGGTAATGAGATTGCATGCACATTCCCCTACATGATGAAATCCGACTAAGGGGGTCAATGTGACGCGAGAAGTGTCGCCATTAGGGTTAGGATCAATTGATCGAAAAACCCTAAGTTGTCCTAGGTGAGTGACAGATTTCGATACGAGTCGAAATCTAAAACCTACTTCTAAAAACATAACAAAATTAAATAACCACTTAATTGCAATCCTCAAGTTTGTGGAACGTCAAGCATTCCTCTAAACAAGGTTAAAAATCGTTAAAGGAATTTGACCCTAAATTCTGGAAAAAATCTAGTAGCATAATGCCTCTCAGACGTGTATAGGGATTATTCTAATAACAAAACTTAAATCAAAGGTTCCCTAAACTCACTAAAATGGATTAAAAGACTTAATTGTTTAATCAATTATTACACACTAGATTAAATAAATTAAAGCACTAAATTGAATAAAATAAAAATTAACCTCTTAGAATAATATCTACATGCGGTAAATTAAATTAATTTGGTTTAAAAATTAAATAAAGTGGCTTTAGTTATTTCAAAAGGTTTATTATAGTCATAATTAAACCCTGCCTTTAATTATTTTAATCAACTCAATAAAATTCTCTAGCTCAATAAACTAAACTTAAATGAGCCATACAATTAAATAATAGAACATAATTCCTAACCTCTAATAATTGAAAAGTATCTAGCAAAAATAAAGTTACCCACATATAATGAATTTACCCCTAAATCCCATTTAAATAAAAAAAAAAAGATAAAATAAATGCATAAGTTAAAAGTGAGGGAAAACTAAATTAAAAGCTATTTTAAAATTCAAAGCCCTAAAAGGCCTCACAATAAAAAAAATAATATCCTTATGAGATGGAGTAAAACCCTAGCCTCCATATTCTTTTCTCATTTTATTTTTCTCTCCATCCTCTCATTCTTCCTTCTTGTTGTTTTTGAGTTGCAGGTTTGAAGGAGAACATCCATGGTCGTCACTCCATGAGGTATACTCATTAAGTATACACATTTTTTTGTTTGTATATATATATATATATATATATATATATATATATATATATATATATATATATATATATATATATATATATATATTATGGTTTCAAACCAGAGATATCTCTTTTTTTTGTTTTTAAAGCAAGGTGTATATACACCCGATATATATATATATATACTAACAAATAATAGTCATGCTTCATATATATATATATATATATATATATATATATATATATATATATATATATATATATATATATATATATATATATATATATAATGGTTTCAAACCAGAGATATCTCTTTTTTTTGTTTTTAAAGCAAGGTGTATATACACCCAATATATATATATATATATACTAACAAATAATAGTCATGCTTCATGGAAAAGAGGCCAAGCGGTCGTTTCGAGGGTGGCAAATAGAGGAGCATCGGTCATTTCACAGATGCCACCGTGGTTTTAAGGGAGGTGGGAGTGTGGGGAGGGGGCCGAACCCCCACCTACACCCCACTACGGTGGAGTGTGGGTGGGGGTTCGACCCCCTCCCCACACTCCAAACACAAATAAAAAAGGACTATGGTGGGGGTTTGAAACCCCCACTTCATTGTCCACCACTGCCACAGATATGGTCGGTAGCCCACGTCGAACCCCGCCCACTCAAATCTGTAAACCCTAATATGCTTATCACAAATGGTCGAAAATGTAAAAGCATTCAGGTTTATTAATATTATTACTATGTTTAGCATATTTTCATTTTAATATATATATATATATATATTTTACATATTTTTAGTGTCATATATACAATCTGAAAAATACACTTTTATATTTATATATGTATTATAAAATGTATACTCGCAATTTCTCAAAAAAAACTTTTATTTTACAAAATTTTAAATGTGTATATCATGCTATAAATACATATACTCAGATATATATATATATAGTCTTCTCAAATTTCACAATATTTTTTCAGCAAGCCATACAATGTAAAAATTATATATATATATATATATATATATATATATATATATATATAACCATGTATACCAATGAAATACTCATAGTGACAAAACAACATATATATATACATCTATATATATATATAAAGGAATGGTAAGCTAAACATATATTTTTTTTGAAATGACTACATCACATTATATATCTTTTTTTTTGTGAGATAGAAACAACTTTCTTTTTTTGAAATACTCTATTCCAAACAACAATATTTTTTTTTAAAACAATAATACAACAACAAACATTTCTCTTTTATTCACTTAGGTAAACATAAGATATTTACTAACAATTTTGAGCATACATTTATCTTTCAAAGCACATTTTCTCAACCACATAACATTTAAACCAGTAACTATATTCTTTTTTCACAACTTCAAAATAAGCCAAACACAACTCAAATAATAAAATTTAATTTTACAAAACAAGAGAGGACAACCTTCTCTCTTACATGAAAACACATTTACACAAGGCCAAACTTGGCCATAGCTCAAAATGAGTCAAAATGACAAAAAAAACTCCAAGATAACTAGTCTTTTTTCTCAAATCTCCCAAGCTACAATAAACCTGCAAATAACAATAAAGGAAGGGAGAAAAGCCACGTGAATACTGCTCTCTTCCCTACCATAGACTCACTCATGAGTCACCTCCGAGCTTGGAGGTCATCCACACAAAAGGAAATACTTCACTCCACTTTACAAAAAAACACTCAATACAACAAGCATAAAGAACTCCCATGGTTTGCACAAAACAAAACTCATAAAAATGAGTTTAAAGGGGTAGGGGAGTGGACATCACTCAACTCGGGTCCAAATATCTCAAAAAAACTAATTTTCTCAAGGCCTCAAGCCAACACATGTATACCAATTTTCATATAATTTTCCATGGCTCTCAAGCCATTCAAAAATACTCAATCTCATAACTTGCCCTCAAGGCATAAAATACTAAACTAGGAGGTGACCTTGAGGAGGTTCACTTCTCCCCCACCCCACACATGTTGAGCATTTTCTCCAAGTGGAGAGGCTCTCACAACACCCATAAAAATCTCCACAACAACAAAATGTAAAAATACACACACACATACCATCACACAAGAAAAGTAAAATTACATAAGGAAAGGCATCAGCCTTGAATCCTACCTTAAATAGCCCACAAGGAAGATAGTTGAAGAAGAGCCCTTCCAACTCCACCTCCAAGTCCTTCTCAAAATGAGCCTCCAAAAATTCCTCTAACTCTCTCCCAAATTCAAATAAAAATACAAATTCAAAAATAAACCAACAACCCTCTCCCTCTTCAAGAGGGATTAAAATAGGCTCTCCTCATGAGCCTTGAGAAATGGGGAGGTGACACATGTCACCTCCTCCTTCCTCCTCACAACCACTTGCAAGCTTCATGGAATGTGGGGGTGACACATGTCACCCTCCCATTCCACCAAGTCTTTCCTCCTCCACTTGTGCTTTCTCACACATGTGGGAGAGAAAAGTGGAGCTAAAGAAGGATGTGGGTACTACAAGTGCTCCAATCATATCCTCCTATGAAAACCCACAAAACCCCAAGGTACCCTCACCAATTGTGGGAGAGCCTTGGAGTTGAGTCCTCCATAATTTAGGGGTCTTAAAGACTCCCCCAAGCCTTGGGAAGAAGTGTGGATGAGGTTGAGTGTCTGACCCAACCTTCTACTCCTTCCCAAACTCTCATTTTCGTCACTTTACTTTAGGGTGAAGTTTAAGTGACAAAATGGGAGTTTACCTAAGGTTAGACAAGCTCAAATGGTCCCTAGACCCTAGGGGTACAACCTAGGGTCACTTTTAACCCATTTTGAGCACCATAGGGTGAGTAAAATCACATAAAAAGGGGTCACAAAAAATAAAACTTCAAAAATAAAATCAATTAACCATTACACCTTTACAACACCAAAATACAATCAAGTATAAAAGCGTAGACCTATCCCAAACAACACCACACAATAACATTACGAAATTTCATCATGCATAACATAGTTGATCTTGGTTCCTCTTGGAACTAGATCTGTTTAACACGGGAATTCACAAAATGTGTGGGATGGTCTCCGATTATCCTTAGCTTGGTTAGAACACCTGCGCACTTGCACAAAAGATTAATCCAACATGTATATCATAGCCGAAGCAAAGTAAACATATACTCACACCATCACATAATCATATAAAACAATCATAAAATCACATCATAATTACATTCATAATTTGCTTTTCTATAATCCATCTCAAGATAACATCGCAAAATAAATCCATAACAATAATCACATAACTAGTGTCTCAAATAGTATCATAATGCAAATCACATGTCAAATCATTGTCAATGAATCAAATCAAGATCTAATCTCATTACAACAAGCTAACATAATAAATCAAAAGTAAAAGCATATAGTCTAATAATTCTGCAAATCGGGATCAACAGTCCCCATAAGTCTAAAATATGTCTCCAACAGTAATATAAAATGATAAAAAAATAAGGGAGTGAAAAGGTAGGCCTCACATCAAGACTGACCCCTCCCTTAAACAAATACCATAAAATGACAGTCTAGATTAAGGTAAGGATAGAGTTCATGTCATAGATTTAAACCAACATGTGACTCTATACAAGGAGAAGAGAGAGTCACCTCCCTTCTTGCTTACCCTTAGGATATTTGGCAAGAACCTTCACAATTATTTGGTAGATTCAAGGGCTTCCACTAATGTAATGCCTCTATCAGTTTGTAAGATAGTTGTTCTAACTCCTGCCAAGTCTTCTAGGAAGGTTACTCAATTGGATAAGACAAAAGTTAATGTTGTAGGGGAGCTGAACCAAATTCACATGCAGTTGGCATCAGACCCATGGGTGCAACGATATATAGACATACAAGTGGTTGACATTCCTAACACCTATGGTATGTTGCTTAGTAGGGACTAGTCTAAAACATTAAATGGCTACATGGCTACTAACTTCTCTCATATGTGGTTACAATGGAAAGGACTTACTAATCAAATTCACATCGAGAGGGAGCCTAAGATGAAACACATGATCACAGAGTACAATCAGACAAATGAAATCTTATATTCAAAAGTTGATTTAAGAGTTTCTCCCTAAGATAAACCAAGTAGAAGAAGTACTCATGTTGGGTTGCAATAGGTACCCTGACCCACCACTTACCAAGTGCCAAGAAAGTATAGAAGCCTTTGTCCAATTTGATCCTTGTTCTTCTTCTGATGATGAACCCATAATTTTTGAAGGGTTTAGGAGTTTTGTAGCTAAGTTCATGTGTGATCAATTGGCTTTTGGGAAGAAGATACAAATGGAGGAATTATTCTTGCCTAATTGGTACAGCATTCATAATGCATCCCACTGAGAGTTTACATGTTCTCTATGCCACCAAGTAATATACCAAGTTTAGAAGCATTTACAATAGTCATCTGCCAAAAGTGAAGGGAAGCCTGAGATGACATCTACCATTGATCCAGGGGTCAGGTCGCCAAACAAACATGATAAGAACCTTAAAAGGAAAGTTGTAGAGTCTCAGATATGGACCTTGAGGTTTGATGGATCTAGATCCAAGCAAGGGTCTGGTGTAGGATTTGAACTGATCAGTCCTACAAGGGACTTGTATTTAGCTGCATATAGACTGCAATTTCCTTGCACTAACAATGTTGTAGAATATGAATCACTAGTGCATGGGCTGTTGATTGCCATTCGAAAGAAAGTTAAGATAATTCAAGTGTTTGGTGACTCAGAGTTAGTGGTCAAGCAAGTTAGAAAATAGTATTCTTATCATGATAAAAGGTGGAGTCATTACCGAAACTGAGTTTGGGATCTCATTGAATGTTTTGATGGTTTTAATGTCCAATTGATCCCAAGGAGGCAAAATTATGTTGTTGATGCATTGGCACATGTTGCAAGCTCTTTGGAACCACTTGCCATGCCTAATTTGAAGAAGTTCACTGGGGAGTTGGTCCCAACCCCTTCAGTGCCTGACAATATCACTCATTTCTAGGTTTTTGAAGATGACAAACATATTATTAATTTCCTTACATCCTCAGATGTGTTTGTTGCCCAGATAATTGAAGAAGAAGATTCAAAACCAACTGAGATGGATCTAGAAGGAGTCTTAAACCTAAAAACTAACACTATCCCCTGAGGTATGGTGGAACTTGAAAGATAATTTGACTCAGATCAGTTTGGGACTCACAAGAAACAAGTTGATTCCACTGCAGGAAAGTGTGATCCATACACCTTGGGTACAAAAGATGAAATCAAGAATGTGTTTATTGGAAAGGTCTATACCCCTGAAGAAAAGGAGTGAATTATTCAGGCATTAAGAGATTATAATGATGTCATTTCTTGGAGATACGAAGATCTGAAGACATATGACACTTCCATCATAACCCATACCATACCTTTGAAGCAAAGAATCAAGCCATTCCAGAAAAGGCAATAACTAGTGAATGCTCTCTTAGAACCTTTAATTTTCCAAGAAGTTTAGAATTTATTATCAGCAAGGATTATATTTCCTGTAAGGCATTCCACATGGGTGGGTAATTTGGTCCCGATGTGTAAGAAGAATGGTGAAATCTAACTATGTGTGGACTTCAAAAATTTGAACAGAGCTTCAGGAAAGGACAACTATCCATTACCATCCCTCGATGAAGTATTACAGATAGTCAATGGATTGTAGATGATGTCATTACTAGATGGGTATTCAGGATACAATCAGATAATGGTTAAGTATGCTGATAGACTCAAGACTGCCTTCACATGTAAATGGGGTATATATGCATATTAGAGGATGCCCTTCAGTTTGATTAATGCAGGTGCAATGATCCAACGTGCCATGGATATTTCTTTTAAATGATTTCTAAGCAAATGCATTATTATTTGCATGGATGATTTAACCATATTCTCTAAGAAAAGAGAAGATCATATTTCTAATTTGAGGAAAGTACTTCAACGTTGTAGAGATTATGGCATTTTATTGAACCCCAAGAAGATTTTGTTCCACAAGGTTATACCATAGGTCAAGTCCCATCTCAAGAAGAGAGATACTTTGAAATAGGTCAATCCTCTCAAGAAGGTAGACAAGACCTTGATGAAATCATACAAGATCCAAGAGCCATGGTCACCTTTGACAAAATCCTTAGTGAGAACCAAGATCATTTCTTCCACTTGCTAGTTGAACAAGGAGCCAAATTACCCAAAAGTTTTGATCTATCAAATCTTATCAAGCCTACCAACACCCAAGACACTATAATGGTGGTCCCAACCATGTCAACTGTGACCACACCCATACCTGAACAAAGCTCACAAGGGAGAATAATTGCACAATATGAGAATCTTCTTTATCAAAATCCAACAGAAGAGAGACCCATATCACGTCTTATGACTCCTATGGAAATTTATAAACACCAACAAGAAACTCTACATCGGCAAGCAGAACTAGCAAGATAGGCTACTCTTGTAAAATCAAACACACAACACACTCCTGAAATGCCCACACCAATCACAAGTGGAACATTGGCTACCCCATCAAGAGAAGGTTTTCCACCAAATTACAATCCAGGAAACACTTATGTAACCATGCAACAAGGGGCTCACCAAACACCACCACCAACATCATCAAACCTCTGTATCATCAACCCAAACAATGTCATACAACCCCAACCATCACAAAACATCAACACAACCTGTGTCCCTTCGCCACAACGCTCATCGACACTAACCTTTTGCAACACATATCTCAATCAACCTCCACCATCACAAAACACATCTACCTATGTCCCTCCACCACAACGATCTTCCACTCTCAACCTAACCCATACCTATCTTAACCCACAACATTCCCAAAAACAAACTTCCCAAAGTTATGTTCCACCACTGCAACCAAACCCAACATACTTTAGCTTTCCTCCACCAAATTCTTTCGTCACACCACCACAGCAATACCAACAGCAGAACTCTTATCTACAATCATCACAAAGCCTACATTCCTACCTATCACCACCCCCACCTCCCCAAAATCAAAACACCCAAATCCAACCCAATCCAAACCCAACATACAACACATACGACCCTAACCAATCATACGACACTTACAACACCAACGCCCATGGCTTCCACTATAATCTTCCATATGGGCAACAACAACCACCTCTCAAACAACAGGAGATGTTTCCAACCCCTCCCACAACTATGGAGCTAAAACTCTTGGAGGTTCAACAACAACTATCTGATCTTATGTTTGGCCACACCAAGAAAACCTTCTCTTTGGAAGAAGTTTGTCCTTATCCACTTGATCGGTCATTACCTATGATCCCTTTTCCTCACAATTTCACTATTCCCAAATTTGATAAATACAAAGGAAAAGGAGACCCAAAAGACCATCTTAGAGAATTCTATCTCGCTTGCTTCGAGGTCTCACATAACAACACATATCTTATGCACCTCTTTCCTTGCAGTCTTGGAGGTCATGCTATAGAATGGATCTCACACTTACCCATGGGTATAAAATCTTTTAATGATCTTGCAGAGAAATTTTACACCCATTTCTCTTACAACACAGAACATGAAATCTCCATGACCAATTTGTGCAACAATAAACAGAAAAATGGGGAAACTTTTATTTCCTTCCTTCAAAGATGGAGACAAATGGCTAGTAAATTCCCATTCAAGATACCTGAAAAGCAGCTTGTTAGCATATTTGTACAGAACCTCAACCAAGAATTGGGTTTTCATTTGCAAATTCTTAGTGCTACAACCTTCAACAAAATTACCTACAAGGAAATCAACATTGAAAAGGCCCTCATTGCTAAAGGCGTGGTCAAAATCTTCAAAGAAACTAAAGACAATGCTCATCAACAACAAACAAACGATAAACCAAAGTTTTGGAACAAAAATAAAAATGTAGTCAATGATGGTGTGGTCGATTCTAAACATGTCCAAACATTGCAAACACCCCTTCATCTTTCCAAACCGAGTCAACCTCCACCTCAACAACACCAACAACAAAAAAGACAACCATACCAAAACCAACAACAATGACAACAAGAGCAACCTCAACAAGATTACCCTCCACAACGTCAATTCACTCCCTTGGGAGAGCCTATAGAGACTGTTTTACAAAAACTTATAAATAATGGACTCATCACCTTACCAAATGCTCCCCCATATGGCAAACCTATTTACAAAACCACACGGTACAGAGAAAATGAATACTGTGAGTTCCATAGGAGGAAAGGACACATGACCTCATCATGCATGAAACTCAAGCACATAAATCAAAATCTTATCGATGGAAACCTAATCTCTTTTGAGGATGAACCACCAACTCAAAACACCAATAAAGACCTCAACATGTACAAGGAGCCTTTCCCTAAGCATGGTAAAGGTCAAAATCCTGACAAAGTTAAAGGTGTTCACAAAGCTTCAACTTCCTATGACTCTATTGTGGGTCATTTTGAAGAAAGTCATGTATCTACCCTCACAATCAAAGGCAAATCTACGGATTGTGCTATTACAACTCTTCATGGTGGTGTCACCATTTGTGGTCCTACACCAAGTCTCCCAACTCAATCTGATTATAATCTTGTCAAACATCTAGGGAAAACCTTGGCATAGATCTCTATCTTAGACCTTCTACAGTCATCACCCGCACATAAAGCTATGCTTGAAAAAGCCCTACAAGAGTCTTTGGTTCCTAACAACATAGCGGTCACCGATTTCCAAACTATTATAGGTAACATTGCCTCACCCTACAATGTGGTCTTCTCTGAAAAAGACCTCCCATCTCATGATCCATGTCACAATGATGCCCTTCACATTGAGGTTCTCATCCATAAACGCAAGATCAAATGCATACTTATAGATGGTGGTGTTGGTCTCAATATATGTTCTCTAAAGTTACTTAAATAATTGGGATACTCTGAGGATCATGTCAACATTGATCAAAGTATTACAATTGATGGGTATGATGATGTTGAGCATCATTCAGAAGGTGTTATCCACTTGCCTATACAAGTAGGCCTTGTCATGCTAGAAACTCGGTGCCAAGTCCTTGACATTGAGCTACCAGACAATATTATCCTTGGACACCCATGGATCCATGCCATGAAAGTTGTTCCATCAACGTACCATCAGTCTCTCAAATTCCCATTTAATGGTACAGAGATGACTATCCCCGGAGATCCTAATCCCTTTGAATTATGTCATGTCTTGCAAGGTAGTTATAAGAATTCCAACCAAGTGCCCAATAATGACAAAGCCCTTGAATCCCCATTATATGTCGATTCTAAAACTCTGACAAAAGCCTCTACAAGTGAACCTAATCCTCATCCTATTCCCAAAATCAAAGCTCACATCCGTGATATAGGCTTTGGAGAATATGATATCTCAAAATCTTGTTGTGTAGGGCAGATGCCTCTATCTCCTAAATCCTATGGCCAATCGCCCATTTCCAAAGCAACTAAAAAGGTAGATATTCCTCCCCTAGCATCTCTAACCCAATTCCAAGAGGGAAAATTATTGGCCAAGGAAACTATTGAAGATATTTCTTCTTAGCTCTACAAGGAGAAAGAACCAGTCACAATACCAGTCAAGCAATATGGCAATGGCTTAAGGATAGTGAAAAACATGGGCTATAAAGGCAAAGGTGGCCTTGGAAAATAGAATCAAGGAACAATGGAAGCCATTATTGTGACAAAGAAACTAGACAAGAAGGGGTTAGGATTCGGGAGGAAGGTACCACACGCCTTGGACATCGAGGGTATTCTCGACAAGGTAGCACAAACTTTTCCTACCGATTTGACGTCTAATGAGGATATCATTGATGAATCTTCCCTCCATATGACCGACCTATTCACAGAATCCTCCATCTTTATGATATCATCTGTATCCCTAACATCCACCATAAACACCCAAATTGTAACACTTGTCTACCCTGAACTTATTGATTGGGACCAACAAGGTTCCCCTATACTAGATGTTTTTCAGAATGACAAAGCTATTGCAGAGTTCATTGGACTTTGGGATGGTATCCCTCTTGGTGATCACAAAGCTGGTTTTGTAATGGAACTAGAGAAAACTGCTTATTTTGGTGATAATGCCAAATCATCCAATCGCAAAAGTAAAAATAAAGAAAGATCTTTAGGTGAAAACCACACTATGGCACCTCCCAATCAAAAAATAGTAAAAACAAAGGACATATCCAAAGGTGAAAACCCAACTGTGGCACCTGAGGGTGGAGGATTTGACCTTCCCCTACCATCTAAGTATCAAGAGAAATCAGCTCTCCTAGTGGAAGATTCTACAGAGATAAACCTTGGCACAGAACAAAATCCAAAGACAACATTCCTTGCAACATCATTATTAGAACAAGAGCACAAGAATCTTAACAACTTTTTGGACCTATGCTGATATGCTAGGGTTGGACCCTTCACTAGTAGTTCACTATCTCACAGTTGATCCAAAAGTTAAACCAATCAAGCAAATGATAAGAAAGATGCATCCACAGATTGTTCTCTTGGTGAAAGTTGAGATACAGAAATTGTTAGATGCAAAGTTTATCAAATCTATTGATTATCCAGAATGGGTCTCAAACATTGTACCTATGGCTAAACCCAATGGGGGCATCTGCATGTGTTCTGACTTCAGAAACCTTAACAAAGAATTCTCTGGCTACAATCAGATAATGATAGCAGAAGAAGATCAACATAAAACAACTTTCACTTGTCCTTGGGGTACCTATTTGTTGGCAAGAGACACTGTGTGGCTTCATGAGTGTTGTCATTGATGGCAACAAAGTCCATCCCACACATCCACAGGACATGGTGTGTCTATACCGGAAGTCAGATTGAAGAGTATTTTGGTCCGGTGACCAAGAATAGAGCATGCAGCAAGGTCCGACAATCAGGTCCAGATCTCTCAGAGGAAGTATCTCAGTAAAGTGCAGACTTGGGGAAGTCAAGAGGAGTACCATGATTAATATATTCCAGAGATTGAGCCTCCAGTGATGAAAGAGTGAAGAGATATGAGCACCTAAGTATTGGGTTCCTGTTTGGCAGAGTAGACTGAGGAAGAACTGACCGGCAGAGCATCAGACCTTAATCCGGATGAGATATTGATGATGATCAAGTCTCTTGAGGTATCATTCATGATTGGCCGACATGATTTATGACTTCTGTAACTATCTTTTTGACACGCATCACTTAGTAAGCATGGATTCAACCGATAGACCAGAGTTTGGAAATATCTTGAGTTTTCAAGATGCCAACTAGAAAGATGATTGAAATCATTGATGCAGATATATATACCAGATTGATTTTGGTATGAAGGTGTGTGTGGTATGTTGTGAAGTGTGAAGAAAAGCAGAGAGTTGTGGGAGCGGTAACACAGGTCCGGTGTGTGATAGGACACCAACACCAAAGAAGAGGAAGAATGAAGTGCAGTAGATCAGTGTATTAAGCCTAACCAGAACTGAACCTCAGCATATGTGGATGCTTCTCATCAGTTCAAGTATCTTGTTACTTTCTTTGTACCTTGTAGATGATGAGTCTCTTGTAGGCAGTGAGCCTCTTGTGAGTAGTGTGCTTGGGCAGTGAGCCCTAATTGGCAAGTGCCATTTTGTACTTCTATTCTTTTAACAAAGAATACAATCTTGGGTTAGTCACCCCATGGTTTTTCCCTTAACAGGGTTTTCCACATCAAAATCATTGTGTTATGTGTATTGGTTTTGTTTCTACTTTCATGGTTATGGATGCTTATTTGTTTTGATGTTGCACTAGTTATTAAAGAAGAACATAAAGTTAAATTAATTAAGATAACTGATTCACCCCCCTCTCAGTTATCAACACCTATTGTTGGTGCGTCATGCCATTTGGTCTTAAAAATGTAGGGGCAACCTATCAAAGAGCAATGACAGTGATATTCCACAATCTCTGTCATCATATCATGGAGGACTATGTGGATGATATACTAGAAAAATCTTATAGGGAAGATCACATACAAGTTCTAGGATAGATCTTTGACAAGCTCGAGAACTACCAAGTAAGACTCAATCCAATGAAGTGTGTCTTCAGGGTAACATCAACAAAACTATTGGGATACATTGTATCTCGTAGACACATCGAAGTAGATCCCGCAAAAGTCAAAGCTATAGTGGAGATGCCTCCACCAAAAAACCTAAAAGAATTAAGGAGCCTTCAAGGAAGGTTACAGTTTATTAGGCATTTCATCTCATAGCTAGCAGATAAATGTCAACCATTCCAACACTTGCTCCAAAAGGATGTCTCATTTTGATGGGATGATAAGTGTCAAGCAGCATTTGATGAACTCAAAGAATATCTGGCTACACCTCCTATCTTGGTACCACCAGTCACTGATAGGCCTTTGATCTTGTACATCTCAACTACAACTACAGTCCTAGGGGCTCTTCTAGCACAACATGATGAGTCAGGAAAAGAGCATGCAATCTATTATATCAGTTGAACCTTGGTGGGTTTTGAACTCAATTATTCACCTATGGAAAGAGCTTGTTTATCCTTAGTGTTCGGTTCCCAAAATTTGTGACATTACATGCTAAACCAACATACAAATCTCATAGCAAAAATTGATCCATTGAAGTATCTCCTAGAAAAAGCAGCCCTCATAGGCATAAATGGGTCATGATCCTTAGTGAGTTTGACATTGAGTATGTGGATCGTAAAGCAATCAAGGGACAAGCCCTAGCAAATCAACTAGTAGAAGCACCCATGACAGATGTACATCCTATCGTATCTGACTTTCCAGATGAGAATCTCCACTCTTTCTACCTCAGTAATGTGGAAGTTGTACTTTGATGGTTCCTACACATAGCATGGATCAGGGATCGGCATCCTTATTATCACACCACAAAATGACTATATTCCAAAGTCATACCAGCTTGCATTTCCTTGCACCAACAACGTAGCCGAGTATGAAGCACTCCTCATAGGTCTCAATACATTAGTTCAATGGGACATCACAGAATTATAGGTATATGGAGACTCACAACTAGTCATTCGATAGTTCACAAATGAGTACCAAACAAAAGATGAAAAGTTGGTCCCCTACAAGTAACTAGTGGATGCCTACAAACCATACTTTTCTAGCATCACTTTTGAGAAAATTCCAAGAGAGCATAACAAGGCTATAGATTCTATGGCTTATGTGGGGTCACTTATAGACATGCCTGCAAACACATAGAAATGTGAATTCTTGATTGAGCAATTGTTGATACCAGCCGTCGATGTTCCAACTACTGAAATCATCTGTGAACTTGTTGGTCCCAGTTCCCCATGGTATGAAGATATCTATAAATACCTAAAACATGGTACCTTTCCCTTTGAGCTATCCGCTACCCAACACAAAACCTTTATCCGTCGATCCTCCCGTTACACTATTCTGGGTGATGTCTTAACACAGACGAAGCTGATGCTGTTGGCAAGAGACACTATATGGATTCATGGTTGTTGTCATTGATGGCAACAAAGGTCATCCCACATATCCGCAAGTCATGATATGTCTCTACCGGAAGTCAGATTGAAGATTGTTGTGGTCCGGTGAACAAGAACAGAGCATGTGGCAAGGTCCGACAGATTGGTCCGGATCTCTCAGAGGAAGTGTCTTGGTGCAGTGCGGATCTGGGGAAGTCAAGAGGACTATCTTGAGTGGTATATTCCAAGGATTTAGCCTCCGGAGTTGGACAAGGAAAAAGATATGAATAGTTGAGTACCGGATTCCTGAGAGACAGTGAAAACAGAGGAAGAACTGACTGACAGAGTATCAGACTACTTTCCGGATGTGTTACAGATGATGATAAAGGTTGCGGAGGCATGAATCATGTTTGGCCGACATAATTGATGATATCTACAAGTATATGCTTGATCCGCATTGCTTGGTGAGCAAGGATTCAGCCGACAGAACTAAGTTTGTAAGAAACTAGACTGTTCCGGATGCCGACTAGAAAGGTGATGAAATTACTTGTGCGGATATATATAGAGGATGGATTTAGTTGTAAAGTGTGAAAAGTATGTGAAAGGATATGCGAACAAGTCCAGAGTAGAGCAGAAGTAGCAAGAAAGATCCGGTATGTGAAAGGATAGCAGACTAAAGAACAGAGGAAAGATGAAGTGCAGCAGATCAGTATACTGAACCTAACCGGAACTGAACTCCAGCATATGCAGATGCTTCCAATCAGTTCAAGACTGTGATTCTTATCACTTTGTAAGACAGTGTGTCTTCTTGTAGGCAGTGAGCCTCTTGTGAGCAGTGTGCTCGGGCAGTGAGCCCTAATTGGCAAGTGCCATTTTTGTAATTTCCTATTCTTCTAACAGAGAATATTTCTTGGGTTAATCACCCCGTGGTTTTCTCCCTTAACAGGGTTTCCACGTCAAAAATACTGTGTCATGTGTTTCTTACTTCATGGTTAATGTTTTGTGTTTGATTTTATGCTGCTTCAATTAAAAGGAAAGTTCAATAAGAGAAATAACTAGGATAACTGATTCACCCCCCCCCTCTCAGTTATCAACAATTGGTATCAGAGCCAAGTTCCTCCTAATAGAGCCTAACAGCTTGAGGAAGATCTGGGATTTCAAATGGATGCATATGGTTTAAAGGAGCAACTCAAGACTGCCCTTGAGGATCTTGAACAGTCAAATTCTGAAGTTAGTGAATTAAGAGAAAGACTCAAACAGGCTGATGAATTCATGAGGGAATTAAAAGACAAATTAAGTCTCTCTATGAAAAAGAGAAAGGAGCTGCTCCAACAGTTGGCAAGACAAAGTGAAGAAAGCAATACAAATGAAGAATTGACTGAGCAAACCAAGTTATGTGAAAAGTTATCAAAAGAAGTCATTATGTTAAGACATGAAATGGAATCAGGAACTATAAAGTTCACTCAAGAGATTGAAGAAAAAAGAAAGGCTGAAGACAATCTAAGACAATCTCTTAAGGAAAAATCAGAAGAATGCCACCAGATGGACAGGATTATCAGACATCTTGAATCTGATCTTGAAGATGCCAAAGATAATGAAGAAAAACTTGAGGGTCAAATTACCTCTCTCAAAAGAGATCTTCAAACAGCAAATGAATATAAAGAGAAATTCAAGATAAGTTCTGCTCAACTTGAAGTTCTTCTTGGAAGTCAAAAGAGGACTGATGACAAGTATGGTTTGGGATATGAGAAAGGAGAAAGCTCCGGATCCGGTCAGAGGAATCTTGGATCAGAAAATCCAAGGAGCAGGCCTAGAAGACCTCCGGTAAGACAGCCAAATGCTCAAAAATATCCATCCTTCAATGGATACTGCCATAGCTGCAACCATTTTGGTCACAAAGCTAATCAGTGCAGAATGAGAATGAATCAGATTAATTCATCCTTCTCCGGACAGTGCTTCAACTGCAAAAGGTATGGACACAAATCCCATGAATGCAGAATTATGCAAGTAAACAAATCATTCAAAGGTAGATGCTTTACATGCAATAGAGTAGGTCATATGGCTAATCAATGCAGATCAAGGGGATATCAGTTAAATATGCAAAGAAATGTTATTTGCCAAATCTGCAATAGGTCCGGTCATAATGCTAAAATCTGCAGAAACAAGAATCAGGACAAAAGAGGTCCGGTGTATAATCAGAATCAAGACAAGGGTAAACAAAAGATGAATGCGGATGAAGTTAGGAATCAGATGAGCAAGATTTGTGTGAAGAAAAGCTCAGAGAATGTAGAGGTTGGATCCGCACCAGATTCTGGTGCTGATATTTCTTCCGGAAATTAAAAAGTGAGCTCAGGCTCAGGGGGAGACTCAAAGAAGATTCTGTTCCCCCAGCCAAACAAGTTGTGCCGGATGTGGCACAAGATGCGGATTAAAGGGTTTGTAGATATAAGTCCTGAGATGCTTCAGTCAAGTTTTCAGAGGTCCGCATGGAGTTATGAAGAAGCTGTGTTCGATTAAGTTAGACCTGTTCAGGGAGGGGCTCCGGTATGATAAAGGATTACAAAAAGGTCCGGAGAGATCCTGAAGTGCACGATCTTGTCTTGCGGATTGGACAGAGTGTTTGGGATGTTCTTGTAACATGTTACCTAGATTTATTCATGATTTAAAGATCCGGATGATATTCAGTGATCAGGACTAATCCGGGATACTCCAAGCTGTCCAGACATGGTAAACCGGAATAATGCAGGTGAAGCATTTATTGCAGACAGATATTAGGGTTTGCGGAGCAATATAAGGGATTTCTCAAAAGTTATCTGCTCATTCTACACTTGAGAAGAAGCGAATAGTGGAGCTCTGCAACAAGGTTCATCAAGCACACCAAGGATCTCCTGCCGAAACTATTGCATAAAGAAATCAATTCAACCACTCCGTGCAAACCGAAGGCGCATAAGGTATTCTTCGTTTTTCATTGCCTCACTGCAAATCTTTGAAGAATGGCTACTCCAAACATAGTTAAGATCTCTGATAGGCCTCGCCCCTCATTCAAGAAACATCCCTACAAATCATTGGAGGTAGATCCACTAGGAGCCTTCTCTAGTGTTCCCCACGGAGTCTTACATACTGAAGATATTAGGGTTTACATACACGCAAACATTGAGGAATTTGGGGAATTCAAATTAAGAGACCTCTATCACAAGCAACTGATAGACAATGCTTTTGAGCTCAAACCAGAGTATAAGGGTATCCAGAAGAAACAATTTGAGCAATTCATTCATTTCCCTAGCTTTGAAGAAGATGAATGGGTCCGGTATGTACTGAGCAGGATGCATGACAACTTCCTTTGGCTAGATAGACCCTGTAAGATCACAAAAGAAGCAATTAGAGCAATAACTGGTCTATACTCTTCCGGGGGGGTACCTATCCTCAAATCTGTCAAGAACAACGTTGTAACTGAGGCCACCGGATCAAAATATGATAAGAGGGCAATGACCATTGAAGATATTTCGGATCCGGATATCAAATATGCATCAATGATAATAGGATACAAGATCTATCACTCCAGCAGGGAGAATTCTGTATCCGGAACTGCAATATACACAGCATATGAAATGCTAAGAAAGAATGCAGATTATGATCTTTGTGAACTACTACTAAGCCAATTAATGGAAAATGTACAGAAAATCAAGAAAGACAAGAAGAACTCCTTTAAGTATGGTACTCTCATCGTATGTCTATTCTTTTACTTCATGAATGAGCTACCCGGAACAAGTGGATGGGTATGGCAGAATGACAAACCTGTTGCAGTCCAGATAAGAGACTATTTGCATGGACTTGGGGATGCAAAAGCGAGAAATACAGCTCTATGGGGATACTTCAAAAACTTTCAGAGCATGATGCAAGCAAGAGAGAATTCCCCAGTCTCTCATTGAGAAATACAAGGACTCAGTATGCTTTATGGTTGACACTGATCAGTGCCTAATGGAGGCAGTGGAGCCAAGGACTGTCTGGATCATGCCCATGGGGTATGAAGTTGATGAACAGATAGTAGAGCTGCATGTTCAACACATGCTAAGTCAGCCCAAAGATCCTAAGGCAGAAAGGTTTGGAACCTTTGAGGAGCTGAGTGTGAAATTACATGTAGAACTCAGGGAACCTGAGATTAAGAGAAAAGTGAGAAAAGAAGTAGAGCACATTGCTCAAGGCCTAGGCATCTCAAAAGAGGCACTTGATGCCAGCCGGGAAAAGAGGAGAAAGGCTGAGGAAGAAGAGAAAAGCAAAGAAAGTGCTCCGGTTGAAACCCCCACCCGGACCAGATCATCAAAGAGATCTGCACCTTCCACAACCAAAAGCTCAAAACCGGAAGTCCAGGCATCCGGTAAAAGATCCAAGACAAAAGCATCAAGGGCTTATGAAAGCCAAAAGGATGAAGAGGAAACAGAATCAGATGAGGAAGTAAGAGAAGTAAAGAAACAGAAGAAGAAAGGATCCGGTAAGCCCTCCACAGGCCAAGACAAGGATGAAATGGCAGAGGTAACTGTTGAAAAGCCCACTCTGTCACTAGAGAGCATAATCAAGTCGGTCACGGTGGATGGAAACCTTCAACCAATGACTGAATCCTATGATGACTTCAGTGAGGCAGACCAAAAGACTCTGCAGGAAGCCACAGTTAAATATCTGAACACATACAATAAGGCTTTTATTGAGATCATATCTCTCATTCCTAAAAGCCTAGAGAAGGAAATGGAAGTAAGAAAGAATAATGCTCATGCCAAAGATCTTGAGATCCGGGAGCAGATAGCTATTCAGCTATATCCTCAAATTGATCCCAAGACAATGAACATGATCTTCAAGGACTGCAGAGATGAGTTCAGAAGTAAAGCCAGGATGAATCAGCTCATGCTTGGTGAGACTGACAAAGTGGCACAAGAGACAGAAGAGATCCTCCGGAAGGCCTTCAAAAGGTTCAATCTTCCTGTTGTAGAGGACTTAGGTGCAGAAACAGCTGCTGATTTGGAATCTTCTGTTCCGGAAGAAGTGAGCCCTGAACAGACAAGTGAGGACTTGGGACCCTCTGCTCCAGAAGAAGTGGCCCATGAACAAGCAAGCATCTCTCCTCCGGTTTCCCCTACAGTCTCCGGATCCAAAGAAGAAGAGCAATTGCAGGAGAAGGAAGCAGTGGTGACAGACAAAGAGGTTGACAGTTCTAAGACTGCAGAAGAAAAGAAACATCTGTCTCCGGCAAGAGACACTGCACAAACTGTTCAACAATTTTTGAGCAAAGAAACTCTAGAGATTGATGAACCGGAGCTTCTAAAAGGTCCATTTGATTTTGACTCTCTCTCTCCGGTACAAACAATGAAGATAGCTTCATTTGCAAATGCCAAGGCAAATGAAAAGCTCCTGAAGTCTCATATGGAAGACTGTGAGTTGATAGAGGCTGCTTCCGGAGTACTTGTAAAGATCATGCCATCAATCCAGATAGATCCGACAGCCTCCACTTCCGGTAATCTAAAAACCTTAGTCAGCAGTATTGATACACATTTTAATTCTCTAGAAAAATCAGCTGAAGAAAAGGTCCGGAAGGAATTTTTGGATAAGAGATTTTCTGAAATATTAGAATTAATCTCTAAGGATAGGAAGATTGTAAGCATTGGAATAAAGAGCTTAGAAAATGCTCTTAAGGATGGCGGTGACATCTACAAATTTTGTATATCTTGGTCAAAGGCAACAGCAGCAATTGACAAGAAAATAAAAGAGGAACAGGACAAGCTTCAAAGCTTATCTCAAAGTTTTGATCCTCTCTCTTCCTCTATAATAAATCAAGAATGTCAGACTATTGCAGTCTTGAATGAAATAAAGAATCTTGAGAAGGAGAGGAAGAACATTACCAACCGGATGGGAGAACTTAGAAGGATTATAGTCCCTAAGTTGGAAACTATGCATGAGGCCATCAGTGATGCCCAGACCACCGCCCATACAAAAGATCCGACAGATCTCAGGCGGGCAGAAGCTTTTGCATTTTTGTTGAGTGGTCACATTTCAATCTTGGACAGAATGAAGCTAAGTTGGGCTACTGAAATGGTTCAACTGCAGACATCCTTTGCAGACATTCTGCAGTATATGTGAGTATGTAAATATGCGGCTATATATAGAAAATTTTTGAAAATTTTGGTGTGCGGACCCTACCCTTTGCCATTGATGTCAAAGGGGGAGTGAGGAGCAGTGAAAAATGAGGAATCCAACTCAGGGGGAGTTCCGGAAATTGTATATAAAGACAGAGCATCAGCAAAGGGGGAGCATAGTGTAAACACTTAGTCATTTTTCACTAAGTGTTGCCATCAATGCCAAAGGGGGAGATTGTTGGCAAGAGACACTATATGGATTCATGGTTGTTGTCATTGATGGCAACAAAGGTCATCCCACATATCCGCAAGTCATGATATGTCTCTACCGGAAGTCAGATTGAAGATTGTTGTGGTCCGGTGAACAAGAACAGAGCATGTGGCAAGGTCCGACAGATTGGTCCGGATCTCTCAGAGGAAGTGTCTTGGTGCAGTGCGGATCTGGGGAAGTCAAGAGGACTATCTTGAGTGGTATATTCCAAGGATTTAGCCTCCGGAGTTGGACAAGGAAAAAGATATGAATAGTTGAGTACCGGATTCCTGAGAGACAGTGAAAACAGAGGAAGAACTGACTGACAGAGTATCAGACTACTTTCCGGATGTGTTACAGATGATGATAAAGGTTGCGGAGGCATGAATCATGTTTGGCCGACATAATTGATGATATCTACAAGTATATGCTTGATCCGCATTGCTTGGTGAGCAAGGATTCAGCCGACAGAACTAAGTTTGTAAGAAACTAGACTGTTCCGGATGCCGACTAGAAAGGTGATGAAATTACTTGTGCGGATATATATAGAGGATGGATTTAGTTGTAAAGTGTGAAAAGTATGTGAAAGGATATGCGAACAAGTCCAGAGTAGAGCAGAAGTAGCAAGAAAGATCCGGTATGTGAAAGGATAGCAGACTAAAGAACAGAGGAAAGATGAAGTGCAGCAGATCAGTATACTGAACCTAACCGGAACTGAACTCCAGCATATGCAGATGCTTCCAATCAGTTCAAGACTGTGATTCTTATCACTTTGTAAGACAGTGTGTCTTCTTGTAGGCAGTGAGCCTCTTGTGAGCAGTGTGCTCGGGCAGTGAGCCCTAATTGGCAAGTGCCATTTTTGTAATTTCCTATTCTTCTAACAGAGAATATTTCTTGGGTTAATCACCCCGTGGTTTTCTCCCTTAACAGGGTTTCCACGTCAAAAATACTGTGTCATGTGTTTCTTACTTCATGGTTAATGTTTTGTGTTTGATTTTATGCTGCTTCAATTAAAAGGAAAGTTCAATAAGAGAAATAACTAGGATAACTGATTCACCCCCCCCTCTCAGTTATCAACAGATGCTACCTTATGAGACATACACAAAGGTGTTTGTGGCACACATTCTACTAGTCCTAACCTTGCTAAGAAGATACTCCACATAGGGTATTATTGGCCTACTATAGAATAAGTTACTTTACAGTTTGCTAAGAAGTGTCTACAATGCCAGCAGCATGGATATTTGATTCACACACAAGCTCATGAACTACAACCTATGACAAATCCATGGCCTTTTTCACAATGGGGTCTCGACCTCGTAGGACAAATTCACCCATCCTCATCCAACGGCCATAAGTTTATCATTACTGCCACTAAGTACTTCATGAAGTGGGTCGAAGCCATTCCCATGACATATATCACTGAAAAGCAAATAGCCAAGTTTATCCTTAACTACCTCATTTGCCGGTATGCTATCCCCCAAGCCATTGTCACTGATAATGGGAGACCATTCAAGAATCAAGATGTCTATGCCTTATGCACACAATACAATATTTAACATCACTTTTCCACTCCCCACTATCCGCAAAGTAACGGCCAAGCTGAGGCTTCCAACAAAACCATTCTCAAAATCCTCAAGAAAATAGTCAATGAAGTTGGTCATGATTGGCACTTGCAACTCAATCCTGCCCTATGGGCCTACCGCACTAGTATCAGAACACCAACTAGTTCCACACCCTATGCCTTAGTCTATGGCTCTAAATCCATCCTACCTATAGAGGTTGAGATCCCATCCCTCAGAGTATCCATGCAGGACCTGATTGATGGAGAGGAGTATCGCACTTCTAGATTAGCCAAGCTAGAACTACTAGATGAGAGGTGCCTTTCCACGCTTAATCATCTCCATGTCTATCAAAACCACCTCTGGCGTAATTACAACAAAAAGATCAAAGAAAGATTGTTCCAAGTGGGTGATCTTGTCTTAAAAGAAAATCAGAGAAATCAAGCAGATCGAGAAAAGAAGGGCAAGTTTGAGCCTAATTGGTTAGGACCCTTTATTGTCACAACAGCATATGGATCAGGAGCTTATACTTTAACTACACCTGACAGCATTCCTCTAGATGAGCCACTTAACAATGTTCATCACAAGAAGTTCTATGCCTGATCCTCAGAGTATCAAAAAAAAAAAAAATCCGTCCTATGGTGAAAACCTGGTAAACAGGTGCCTTAGATAAGTACCATAGTGAAAAAAATGGCAAACAAGTGCTATGTGTAGAGTCAGCATCCATCATCTATCAAGTCTTGTTCATTCCATGACCATTTCACAATGAACATCATCCATCCATCCATAATAAAACCATTGACCTTGCTTACATTTCCATCTCCCTATCTAGAATAGCTTGGAAATTTGTCAATGTACATCGTCGTCATCCCACGTCTTGATCTATGTCAACAGTTATCATTGTCTTGTCCTAGGTCAAACTTTCTATGTCTTCTTCATCAGTCATTCATGCAAACACCTCTACTAGAATGGGGGCAACTCTTTCCTTAACCTAGGTCTAGGAATGGATCCTTGTTCGCGGTTCAGCAACAATCTCACACAATAACAAAAACACATCAACAACCCAAACAAAAAAACATGAGCACTTCAACCATCTCCCCACAATGACAATACTTTTTCTACTTCATCACACAAACCAGAACTACATATCATCTCATTCAATCTTAAGGTACCTTGATCCCATGGATATGGGTATGTAGGCAGTCTGGAATACAAAGGGAGTTTCTAGTACTCAGGTACATAAGATATCATCATTTCACCAACCCAAGCTCAAACACCTTGACCCACTCATTACTCTACCTAGAACTACATATTATCACATTTCATCTTGCATTGTAATGTGCCTTGATCTCGTGGATACAAGGTATGTAGGAAGTCTGGAATATGAAGGAAGTATCCAATACTCAGGCACATACGATTCATCATTCTTCACCCATTTTAATTCATTGACATGTCACCTTTCTAGTCTTCCATTTATCAAAATCTATTCACCTCAACTTGACTAACTCAAGCAGCAAAACAACAAACAAACACATCCTTTCAAAGCAAAAACCCTTAAACAAACCTGAAGCAAAGCAACTTACTTACAGAGCCATATATTGTCCTACATATCGATTGCCAACATCAGCTAAATCAATCTCAACCAAGAAACAGATCAACAAACTTGTCTTATACAGAATGTTCCATGATCAAAACCAGACCAACACATGTGTCTTTTGCGACATGTTACATTTCTTGAAACCAGACATTATCTTTTCAACAGATAACACCCTTTAACAGACACATTGTTCCTACGATAAGGTTGTTATCTTTCCTATCCAATCTCTCCTGAGAAACCTCTTTGGCAAGAGAATATGTCAACTGTATGTTTACTTTGTAAGTTAGTCAATTTACTTTTTGGTTTATCTCTTGTTCCTTTTTCCAATACATATTCATGACTACCTTGATTTATCTATATCTTGGTATGTTACGATGCAGTACGGATTAGGGGCATAGTCATTGCTTTTGTGTGCCGTGTTTGAGGAATGATCTTTAGTATCTTTCTTAGCAGCATAATTATCTTGTGTGTGTTACGACCTAGCATCTTACATATTAATATTCTTCTTGCATTTATGTATTGAAGTTTATTTTATGTTCAAGCTTATGGCTCATTCACATGTTCAACAAGGTCATATTATGTCTAAGGGATCTAAGTTCAAGCTACTTACTTGCAGAGTCAATCTCTACACACTCGGATATCACAACACCTTGGTCATTTATACCTTGGTGGAAAATTATCCATGTGCTATATCAAAAATAAAGATTTCTCTTTATTAACATTTGTGAAACCATTGTAACAAGCTTATCCATCTACCCATCCATTCATCCATGGCCTTATATAGTTTTCAAGCAAGGATGGATCAACAATCTCTCTCTCATATTCTCTTATGTCTCCTTTCTTCTATCCAACCTCTACATCGTAATGCAATCTTCTAGTCGAGTGTCAACCTAGTCCTTCTGTCGCTTCCCTATCTTTCCTCTCGAGGGGGCATCCTATGCCAGCTACACTGGGGCATCAAAATTGTATCATGCCTTCAACAATCATTTTCTTTGAAACAACGCTATAAACTGTATTGCATCAAAAAGGGGCAAAATGTAGACACCCTAAAATGACTATGTCTTCAAATCACTTGCATTTCATCTAATCTGTTGCATCACCCGCATTTCAACATTAATTGAATAATCTAATTATTTAATTAATTTCATCTATTTCTTCCAAAACTCTAAAATTCAACATTAATTGAATAAATTGTATTTATTTAATTAATTTCAGCAAAATCAACCTTATTCTTCCAAAATTAAATAATTTTTATTATTTAATTAAATCGTTATCCTCTTTCAAATTTCAAGTCCACATTAATTAAATAAATCCAATTATTTAATTAATTCATCACAAATCCTCTTATCTACAATTAAATAATTTACATTATTTAATTAAATCAATTATTCTTCTAAATTTAAATAAATCATGCAAATTTATTTAAATTATCTCAATCCTCTAAAAATAAATAAAATCAAGTATTTTATTTATAATCTTCAAATCTATTCGCCTCTAAAAATAAATCTTCTAAAAATAAAATATAATCACATATTTTATTTATCCTTTATTATGCAAAATAGATTAAATCAATTTATTTGTTTAATTTATTTAAATTTTCATATCTTATCTATTCTTCAAAATTATGCATAATCAATTAAATAAATTTATTTATTTATTTTCAATTATCTTCCAATTCCTCTAAAAATATCATGTTAACTCATGTGCACAATCAGTCTTATTTTTAGAACTTCAAAACGCAAATTACAAGTTGAGTTAATTGGCTTTACTTTATCTTATTTTCATCAACTCATGAATTAGAAAAAAAAAGCATTCTAATTTATGAAATCAAAATCCTATCTTTATAAAAAAAAGCAATTATCTTAATAAAAATATCTTTTTGGAGTGACACATGTCGTGTGCACATTCAGCATGAGTTATTTGATTTATCTTAACCATTCATTCTATGGATTTATTTCATCCATTGATCGATCATGTTTGAAACCTATATAAACCCCCTCTCATCTCCATAGCAAATCCTCTTCGATCACTTATTCTCAGGCATCTTTTACAGCGCTTTGAGCATACATCGCATCGTTGAGCACCTTATGATCTTTTGACATCGATCTTTTGAGCACAAATACCCCTACATCTGCTTGTTGCAACCATGGTTTCGCAACGTTATTAAGCAATCCACATTCATACAAAGAGAACAATACAATCTAGGTGAAGGCTTTCTTGTTTTATTTGATTTATTCATTGATATTGACTTTTTACTTAAATCAATCTCTTTATGTTATGAGTAATTGAGTTGTTATTATCATTGTTGTGATTTTATCATTCAACTTCTCAATTTTCCTCATACACAATTGTTGTAGTCCCAGATGCTGCAGTAAAAGCATTGTTGATGCAGAATGAGTTGGGTGAAAGAAGAGAAAAATGGGTCACAATACTATAAGAATTTGATCTAGAGATACAACCTATGAAGCTAGTAAGGGGACAAGCACTTACCAAGACTATGGGAAAGACCAACCCAGGATTGGTATCTCAACAATATGTACTAGAAGATATCTCAAAAGATGAATGGTATGGTGACATATTGTTTTATCTTCTTAACCAATGATGTCCACCTCATTTGAGCTTAGTTCAGATACGATCTTTGAGGCTGAAGAGTAGTAGTTTTATGGTCAAAGGGTCAATTTTATACAAGAAGAATCATGAAGGGGTCTATTTGAGGTGCTTAGAAAAAAAAGTGGTGCAAGTTTTGACCAGTTTTCATGAGAAGTTTGGGACAGGCCATGGTTCTGGGCACTGCAAATTAGATCCTTTGGGCTAGATGTTACTGGCCTACCGTGTTTAAAGACACTCATGCACATGTCCGAACTTGTCACATTTGCCAAACTGCTACTTCAAGAGAGAGAAATGTTGCTATGCCACTACAACCAGTGGTGAAGGTATGCTTGTTTGCACAATGGGGGCTCGATTTCATTGGTACTATCAACCCACCTTCTTCTGCAGGCCATAGGTATATTCTAACCACTATTGATTACTACACAAGATGGTCTGAAGCTCATGCTTGTAAACAAAGTAATCAAATTTATTGAAGAACATGTCATCACAAGGTTTGGATGTCCTTTTTCTCTTGTCTGTGATAATGGTCCAACATTTTCTTTGTCATGTTTTTCAAACTAGGCATTTGATTATGGTATTGTGCTAAAATTATCATCTAATTATTACCCTCAAGGCAATGGAGTTGTTGAATCTACTACTAAAAACTTGCCTGATGTCATCAAAATATTGCTTAACAAAAATCCCAAAGAGTGGCATACCCAGTTCAGATTTTCTGTCACAACTCAATATTTTTGAAATTTGAATTATGATGTGTTGTAAGAATTATTTTTTTTTAATTTTAAATTTTGAGACCTTTTTCTTGTGTCTTAACTTGACCCTGGGTGTCCTAACTAAGTTTAAATTGACCCTGGGTTATACCCAACGGGTCTAGGGTCACTTTTGACTTGGGTAACCCTTGGGCAACCTCCGTATGGTCACCTTAACTTCACAGTGAAGTTAAGTGACGAATTTGGAGGTATGGGTAAGGAAGACTTTGGTGGAGGAGCTCATGAGTGGGGTTTTTTTTTTAAATCCCACTTGGGATAGTGGAAAAAGGAGTGGGGTTATTTTTTAAATCCTAAGTGGTGTGGTCCTTCATGAGTGGGGTTATTTTTTTTTATCCCACTTAGGATAGTGACAAAATCCACCTCATCCTTCCACCTCAACTTTTCCACCTCACCATGTTGCACATGTAATTAAATATTTTTAATATTTAACTAGCTAATAACCTCCACTTCCCCATGAGTTGAATTAAAAATTCAACTTGTCATATCCACTATCTAAAAATGAATCTTTAATTTATTTTTATCCTCCACTAAATTGAATTAAAAATTTAATTTATCCTCCACTCCCCAAAAATGAATCTTTAATTCATTTTTATCCTCCACTAAATTGAATTAAAAATTCAATTTATCCTCCACTTCCCAAAAATGAATCTTTAATTCATTTTTGTCCTCCACTGTGAATTTAAAATTTACAACTAATGAGAGCCCTTGATCTCATCTTTTAATCCTCATCCTCCATCCCTTTTTCAAAAATCTATAAATGAGACCCTTCTCTAAGCCATTAGGGAAGGAGAAAATAACAACTTCTTGAAGCAAAAGCAATCCACATTTGAATCAAATAGGGTTATCTAATCTAGGAGCTCTTGGATACAAGCTTCCTCCTCCCTTGATGAGATTGGGTCTTCATGTGAGAAGAGTAAAGGAATGGTGAAGAGTGAAGAAGGGGTAAAAGTGTATATCATCTTCATGTGAGAAGAGTAAAGGAATGGTGAAGAGTGAAGAAGGGGTAAAAGTGTATATCATCTTCATGTGAGGTATAACTTTGTGTTTTTATGCATTTAGTTTGTGTTTTCACTTCATTTTGTTTTCCTAATTTACAAAAATAAAAGAAGAGTAAAGGAATGGTGAAGAGTGAAGAAGGGGTAAAAGTGTATAGGATGATATAAAGAAGTAAGATGTTAAAAAGAATTATGAAGTTAAAAATATTATATGATCAAACAAATAAATTGATAATGATAGCAATAAAGTAAATAAAGTATAAAGTTAATATAAATTAATATTAGTGAATGAATTGAATAAAAAATTTTGTTATATGTAATGGTATAGTGTATTAAATTGATGGCTAATATGAGAATATGATAGTGAATAACAAGTATGTGAAATAAATGAAAGTAAATAAAAGAATGTGTAAATTAATGTGATTAATAAAAGATAAATAAATGAATAATGATAAAGGAAAAATAATATAAGACTAGTTTATAATACATTATATTGAAAGGGTATGATATAGATTATGACAATTATAATATAATATTTATAATAAAATAAGTTGAATAAGAGATACAAGGGCAGCTTATATATACAAATAATTTTGAGAGACAACTATACAAGACAAATCCATAATGAATACATCTATTAACATGAGATTATACTTATATATGACAGAGAGATAGGGATTTATATGATGGAATTTTTACATAATTGAGGAGTTGTTACCTTGACGATGGTGGTGGAGTATTATGTTACTATTAATAATCAACCTAAGCTTCTTGGTCCACCTTAATATTCTAATTAGTTTTTCTTACTACGATTAAGATTAGGTATCATGTTAGATCTCACACTTAAACCTTGGCAAGGTAAAGAAAGTGTATCTCAATTGATACATTGTATATATGCATTATCACGTACATAGGTTATGGCGGATAGATATGTATATCTTTTATATTATGAGTCTCGTCAAAAGTGATTGAATCAAGTATATGGTGAATTCAATATCATATCAAATCTTAGATTATGTGAATTTCTAAATGATCGAACATGGGTATTATTGGTTTAAGAATGACTGGGTACAAATGTTTGAAAATGTGATAAAAGAAAAAGGAATTGTTGAAATTGTATATGAACTAGTTATCAAAGATTATTTTAATTTGACCTAGATTAAAGGGATTTTCTATTTATGAGATAATATAAGTATCTTTTTAGTTTATTTTCTAGTTCTATTCATTATGATAAAGCATCTTTTATCTACATTGAGAATTAAGGTAGTATTTCTCTTTATCAACTATTATTATGCAAGTTTTTCCTTTGTCATTAGATAGGTAAACCTTATAAATAAACATCTAAACTCAAACATTCGCAGTGTTCGGTATTTACGGTACCTCTGTGTCACGTTTACAGGTAATGTCGTTGCATTGAACCAAGTACCTCGCGCCTAACATAGCTGCAACAACAACGTCTGGGCACCGTCCCTCTAAATTATCGGGGAGTAATAAGGAACATGTCTAATTTAAATCCACAGGAAGGGAAAATCTCCTTGGATACCTCACTAAAAAGATTAACTAAAAGAAAAAGAAAAAGGTGAGACTATAAAAAAAATTGTTGTAGGACGATCAATGGGAAGGCCTCATCGGGGAAATATGCGTGTTAGGTAAATTATTCACACTTGAAAACTTAAATGCCAAACACTCTCGGGAGGTGTGTTTGTAAAATAGTTCCTTAAGGATTCCGTCCATTGTATCACTTGAGTGGGTGGCAATCGGTGAAGAGTTGTGTACCCACTCACAGCTACATTAAACATAGTGCAAGACAGAACTACATGTTCGCATTCGTCGTGTAGATTACATGCGTAGAGGGCTTTGATCCCGTGGATACAGGGTATGTAGGCAGTCTGGATGGTGAAGGATTGCCCCAGTACTTAGGTCCCTCGGATATAGTATACTCCTTATAATCAACTTCATAATCTCAATCCCTAGTTAAAGGTTATTTAGGTAACTTAAGAACTCTCCTAGTACTCAGAAGAATCCTCGGGGTGGATTACTTGTACCCGGCTTTGCTGTAAACTGAGGTGAGTACAAGTTGATGTTATGTGTTCCCTGGTCGACATCCTCAGTACAGTGTCTGGGTAGACTATGGTCCCCAGGAAGTGACTCATGAACCTATATTGGTCCCGAGGGAATCAGAAGTCTCTGGCCAGAGCATAATGATTCCTGTCCTCTTTAGCCCGTTAGGCTGTTATGTTTATGTATCCCGGATTGGATAGAGTATTGGTCCGTTAGACCCACTAGGCCTTTTGGTCATTGTTTGTTCTACCCGAATTAGGTAGCGATAAGGTCTGTTTGACCTGGTTCTATATGAACCTATTTGCCCAAAGGATAGAAGAGCCTGGGTGGCTTAAGAATGTTCTGTTTTGAACATATGGCCCATTTTGGCCGAAGTTTTTCCTGAGTACTCAATCAAAGTCTTGATATATCTCATAAGTACTTGTTAATAAAGTAAATTTTTTTAAAATTCAAGTTTGGATCAAGCGGGTCCTTACATGTGGTATCAGAGCATGGTTCAAACACTCGACCTGGAGGCCTGCTAAGTCAAAATCGATAATAATTGGTATTTAAAATAAGAATTGTAATAGATTTAATTACAGTTAATTTGCATGTGTAAACCAAAAATTGTATCAAGTGGTAAATCACCTCTCTCCTTGTTTCAGAATTAAATGGCAAGAACCCGAAACCAAGAACATGTTGAAAACCCACCTGAGAACCCAAATGCTGGTATTGAAGCAATTATTCAATTGTTGACAGAACAGAAAGAAAAGTTGGAAAACCTTGAGAAAACTATACAGGACCTGAAGACTAGATAGGGGACTATAGAAAACATTTTGGAATCTAAAAATAAACATCAAGGTGTAGAAGTACACATAGCTCAAACAACTAATGAGCTAGAGGTTCCTAGGGCTCGGCGGGATACTACCACTCTAGATATCTCACAAGACCTCAAAAAGATAACTCCTCCTAAGTTTGATGGTAAACATGTGGGGGATGCTGCAAAAGGATGGTTAATCGAAATGGAGAAATATTTTGAACTAAGAAACTACTCAGAGAACATCAAGGCAACCTAGGGAGCCTATCAATTGGAGGGAGAAGCTGCTAGTTGGTGGATAAACATAAAAGAATAATATTGTTATTCAAAAGAAAACCTGACTTGGAGGCAGTTTGTGAGCCACTTCCGTGAGAGATGGCTTCCACAACTATTTTATGATGAGAAGATGACTGATTTTCTGAATCTTAGACAAGGAAATCTCACAGTCCAATAGTATTGGGATAGATTTGCAAAGCTACTAAAATATGTTCCTATCTATCAAAAGGATGAAAGGTCTTAGGCAAGGAAGTTTCTTTTGGGGTTGAATATTGATATTGGGGCAGAAGTGGATATGTTTGCCCCTAAGAACATAAATCAAGTCTTGGAGAAGGCACTCAAACAAGAAAAGAAATTACAAGCACTATTGGTGGCAAAGCAAAACTTTTGGGACAAACAATTTGCCTTCAAAAGGAAACTAGACAATAAGGACAACAGAGGAGGTCAGAAGAACAAGAGGAGAGACTGGGGTAGAATAGAATCCACTGGTAATCAGGATCATAGGAATAATTACAATAGTAATGTCAGGAGGAATGATGGGAATGCACCACCCTGAATTTCTAATGGACCCCCTGGTGGATGCTTAATGTGTGGAGGCAATCATTATGCAAGGGATTGTTCAAAAAGGAATGGGTACAATTAGCCACAGCAACCTCGGCAACATCAAATACATGCTGCCGTCAGAAATCAACAAACTTGTCATCAAAATGTACCTATGGAGACAAGAGGTATGCTTTTTGGTAAACCCATAACTATTTTGATAGATACTGGTTCCTCCGAGAATTTTATTTCCCTAGAATTGGTAAGAAAAATGTCTGCAAACTAAGAATATGGAATCATCATGGACGGTTTAGTATGGGGACAAGGCTATATGAAAAGTGAACAAGTACATAAGAGGAGCCCTCATTAAGTTTCCTGAATTAGAAACCAAAGCTGACTTATATGTTGCACCCCTAGGAGCCTATGATGTCATAATCGAAATAAGTTGGCTAACGAGTCATAAGGCTAACATAGATTGCTATAACAAAGTGGTGGAGTGTGTAGATGATAAGGGGTGTAGAGTTAGGATCCAAGGAATTTACAAACCTATATCAGTGGGGACCATTTCTACTATGCAACTAAAGAAGGCAAGATGAAAACAAGGAAATCAGATATTCTTAGTATCTTTAGATGAGAAGGGAGAAGAGAAAGAAGCCCCTACCTTTGAAAATAGTTCGTTCCTTTGGGACTACAAGGATGTGTTTCCTGAAGAGCTACTTGGATTACCTCCTAAAAGGGAATTTGATTTTTCAATCGATATACTTCCTGGAACCGCACCTATATCTAAAGCCCCATATAGGATGAACACCACAGAACTCCAAGAATTGAAAATACAGTTGCAAGAATTGCTAGAAAAAGGGTTGATAAGGCCTAGTGTATCACCTTGGGGAGCACCAGTCATATTTGTAAAGAAGAAGGATGGGACACTAAGGTTGTGCATTGACTACAGAATGTTGAATAAGGCCACTGTGAAGAACAGATATCCCTTGCCTCGTATTGATGATCTATTTGACCAAATGAGAGGAGCCTCGGTGTTCTCCAAAATTGATCTTCGCTTGGGTTATCATCAATTAAGGATAAAGGAAGAAGACATCCCAAAGATAGCATTTAGGACTAGGTATGGCCACTATGAATTCACTGTAGTTCCATTTGGGCTAACAAATGCTCCAGCTACCTTTATGAATCTAATGAATAGTGTGTTCCATGATTTTTTGGATAAGTTTGTGATTGTGTTTTTGGATGACATTTTAATATATTCCAAGGATGAAGAGGAACACTTAACCCACCTCCAGGCAGTCTTACAAAGGTTGCGGAAGCATAAGTTGTTTGGGAAGTTATCTAAATGTTCCTTCTTTGAAAGGAGGGCTCACTATTTAGGGCATATCATTTCAGCCGAGGGTATAGCGGTAGATCCTGATAAAGTAAAAGCCATCACTAAATGGCCTATCCCTACAAATGTGACTGAAGTAAGAAGTTTTATGGGATTGGCAGGGTACTACAGAAGGTTTGTGAAAGACTTTTCAAGGATAGCCAATCCAATCACATCCTTGCAAAAGAAGAACAAAAATTTTATTTGGACTGAGCAATGTGATAAGGCATTTCAAGTACTGAAGGAAAGACTAACGTCACCTCCAATTCTAAAAGTGCCTGACCCTAATGGTAACTTCACAGTAGTAATAGATGCATCCATAGAAGGACTAGGAGGAGTTCTTTTCCAAGAGGAAGGAGTAGTGGCTTATGAATCACGAAAACTAAAAATTCATGAAGTCAATTACGCCCCCCATGACCTTGAACTTGCAGCCATAGTTCATGCCTTGCAAAAATGGAGACATTTCTTGTTGGGAAAACCATTTGAGCTTAAAAAAGACCATCAAGGACTAAAATATATCTTCACTCAACCTCATTTGAATACAAGACAGAGAAGGTGGTTAGAGTTTCTAAGTGAGTATGATTTTGATATTTAATATATCAAGGGGAAAGAAAATAGGGTGGCCGATGCTCTCAGCAGGAGGAGGCATATAATGGCCATATCCAACTTGCACATAGACCTAAAGCAACAAATACTCTCTAAGAAAAAACATAACCCATGGTATGCTCAGGTTAAGACATCTCTAACTAACACCTTTGTGGAACCTAAGTATTTGGACTGTGCTTTTCATTATGATGGACTAATGAGGTACTAGGGAAGAATATGCGTTCCTGATAATGCAGAACTAAGGGGTATGATCTTGACAGAGGCACATAAGGCTCCCTATTCAGGACATCCAGGAGTGAATAAGATGTATGCAGACCTCAAAAGAATAGATTTTTGGCTAGGAATGAAGAAGGATGTGGTAGACACAGTTGCCAGATGCCTAGAATGTCAAAGGGTTAAGGCAGAACATGTGCACCCAGCATGACTTCTTTATCCACATGATTTACCTTTCTATAAATGGCAAGTCATAAGTATGGATTTTGTCCAAGGGCTACCAATGACATCTCATAGGCATAATTGCATTTTGGTGGTAGTGGATAAACTCACTAAGGTTGCCCACTTCATACCAGGAAACCTAACAGATGATGCACCAGCAATAGAAAAAAGGTTTATAAAGGAAATTTTTAGGTTGCATGGAATTCCTGAGAAAATCATCTCTGATAGAGACACAAAGTTCACTTCTAGATTTTGGACCACATTGCAAGCTGCCTTAGGAACACAGTTGAACTTCAGTACAACTTATCATCCTAAGACAGATGGACAAACAGAAAGAACCAACCAAATTCTGGAAGACCTCCTTCGTATGTATTGCATGGATCAACAGACCAAATGGGAGGAATATTTGCCATTAGTTGAGTTTGCCTATAACAATTCTTTCCAAGCAGCAATAGTTATGGCACCCTTTGAAGCTCTCTATGGGAGACCTTGTCGAACACCATTAAGTTGGGATAAACTGGAAGATAGGATCCTAGTTGGCCTTGAAATGTTGAAAGATATGGACAACCAAGTGCAACTTATTCGACAGAGGTTGAAGGAAGCCTCGGACTGCCAGAAAAGTTATGCAGATAAGAATAGGACACCCAGAAGATTTCAAGTTGGTGAAAAGGTGTTCCTAAGAGTCCGACCTCATAAAAGTTCCAGCTCTTTTGGAAGGAAGTCAAAGCTAGCTCCTCGCTATGTCGGGCCTTTTGAAGTACTTGAGGAAATCAATCCTGTAGCTTACCGCTTGGCATTACCTCTAGCACTAAGCCGCATTCATGACGTGTTCCATGTATCCTTGTTAAAAAAGTATATACCTGACCCTAAGCATATTCTTAATCGGAATGCCCTGTAGGTGGAGGAACCCGGTACAATAATAATAGAGCCATGCAGAATCATCGAGAGGTACCAGTTCCAGCTCCGCAATAGGATAGTGGACCAATCTAAAGTCCAGTGGGACTAGTATTCACCTAAGAATGCTACATGGGAAGACATAGTGGAAATGCAACAGCTCTATCTGCACTTATTTTAAATACACTCTAGTTATTTATAAACTTGATAAACTTCAAATTTTGCTTAAAGACAATGATGTTGAGATGATACAAACAGTTATGCTTAGATAATACTCCTTGTTATCTTTATCTATGTTAAACTATTTAACCTACCTTGTTGAAGGATGGAATTTAAAGTAGGAAAGTATATTTATTTCTATATGTTTTGATCTTACTTCTAACATGCATCGAGACGATGCATAAATTTAGGGGAGAAGGATGTCACAACTCAATATTTTTGAAATTTGAATTATGATATGTGTTGTAAGAATTATTTTTTTTAAAAATTTTTATCTTATTTTTGAATTTTAAATTTTGAGACCCTTTTCTTGTGTCTTAACTTGACCCTGGATGTCCTAACTAAGTTTAAATTGACCCTGGGTTATACCCCATGGGTCTAGGGTCACTTTTGACTTGGGTAACCCTTGGGTAACCTCCGTATGGTCACCTTAACTTCACAGTGAAGTTAAGAGACGAATTTGGAGGTATGGGTAAGGAAGACTTTGGTGGAGGAGCTCATGAGTGGGGTTATTTTTTTAAATCCCACTTGGGATAGTGGAAAAAGGAGTGGGGTTATTTTTTAAATCCTAAGTGGTGTGGTCCTCCATGAGTGGGGTTATTTTTTTTTATCCCACTTAGGATAGTGACAAAATCCACCTCATCCTTCCACCTCAACTTTTCCACCTCACCATGTTGCACATGTAATTAAATATTTTAAATATTTAATTAGCTAATAACCTCCACTTCCCCATGAGTTGAATTAAAAATTCAACTTCTCATATCCACTATCCAAAAATGAATCTTTAATTCATTTTTATCCTCCACTAAATTGAATTAAAAATTTAATTTATCCTCCACTCCCCAAAAATGAATCTTTAATTCATTTTTATCCTCCACTAAATTGAATTAAAAATTTAATTTATCCTCTACTTCCCAAAAATGAATCTTTAATTCATTTTTGTCCTCCACTGTGAATTTAAAATTTACAAATAATGAGAGCCCTTGATCTCATCTTTTAATCCTCACCCTCCATCCCTTTTTCAAAAATCTATAAATGAGACCCTTCTCTAAGCCATTAGGGAAGGAGAAAATAACAACTTCTTCTTGAAACAAGAGCAATCCACATTTGAATCAAATAGGGTTATCTAATCTAGGAGCTCTTGGATGCAAGCTTCCTCCTCCCTTGATGAGATTGGGTCTTCATGTGAGAAGAGTAAAGGAATGGTGAAGAGTGAAGAAGGGGTAAAAGTGTATATCATCTTCATGTGAGAAGAGTAAAGGAATGGTGAAGAGTGAAGAAGGGGTAAAAGTGTATATCATCTTCATGTGAGAAGAGTAAAGGAATGGTGAAGAGTGAAGAAGGGGTAAAAGTGTATATCATCTTCATGTGAGGTATAACTTTGTGTTTTTATGCATTTAGTTTGTGTTTTCACTTCATTTTGTTTTCCTAATTTACAAAAATAAAAGAAGAGTAAAGGAATGGTGAAGAGTGAAGAAGGGGTAAAAGTGTATAGGATGATATAAAGAAGTAAGTAAGATGTTAAAAAGAATTATGAAGTTAAAAATATTATATGATCAAACAAATAAATTGATAATGATAGCAATAAAGTAAATAAAGTATAAAGTTAATATAAATTAATATTAGTGAATGAATTCAATAAAAAAATTTGTTATATGTAATGGTATAGTGTATTAAATTGATGGATAATATGAGAATATGATAGTGAATAACAAGTATGTGAAATAAATGAAAGTAAATAAAAGAATGTGTAAATTAATGTGATTAATAAAAGATAAATAAATGAATAATGATAAAGGAAAAATAATATAAGACTAGTTTATAATACATTATATTGAAAGGGTATGATATAGATTATGACAATTATAATATAATATTAATAATAAAATAAGTTGAATAAGAGATACAAGGGCAGCTTATATATACAAATAATTTTGAGAGACAACTATACAAGACAAATCCATAACGAATACATCTATTAACATGAGATTATACTTATATATGACAGAGAGATAGGGATTTATATGATGGAATTTTTACATAATTGAGGAGTTGTTACCTTGACGATGGTGGTGGAGTATTATGTTACTATTAATACTCAACCTAAGCTTCTTGGTCCACCTTAATATTCTAATTGGTTTTTCTTACTACGATTAAGATTAGGTATCATGTTCAATCTCACACTTAAACCTTGGCAGGGTAAAGAAAGTGTATCTCAATTGATACGTTGTATATATGCATTATCACGTACATAGTTTATGGCGGATAGATATGTATAACTTTTATATTATGAGTCTCATCAAAAGTGATTGAATCAAGTATATGGTGAATTCAATATCATATCAAATCTTAGATTATGTGAATTTCTAAATGATCGAACATGGGTATTATTGGTTTAAGAATGACTGGGTACAAATGCTTGAAATTGTGATAAAAGAAAAAGGAATTGTTGAAATTGTATATGAACCAGTTATCAAAGATTATTTTAATTTGACCTAGATTAAAGGGCTTTTCTATTTATGAGATAATATAAGTATCTTTTTAGTTTATTTTCTAGTTCTATTCATTATGATAAAGCATCTTTTATCTACATTGAGAATTAAGGTAGTATTTCTCTTTATCAACTGTTATTATGCAAGTTTTTCCTTTGTCATTAGATAGGTAAACCTTATAAATAAATGTCCAAACTCAAACATTCACAGTGTTTGATATTTATGGTACCTCTGTGTCACATTTACAGGTAATGCCGTCGTGTTGAACCAAGTACCTCGCGCCTAACATAGCTGCAACAACGACATCTGGGCACCGTCCCTCTAAATCATCGGTGAGTAATAAGGAACATGTCTAAGTTAAATCTGCAGGAAGGGAAAATCTCCTCGGATACCTCACTAAAAAGATTAACTAAAAGAAAAAGAAAAAGGTGAGACTATAAAAAAAATTGTTGTAGGACGATCAACGGGAAGGCCTCATCGGCGAAATATGCGTGTTAGGTAAATTATTCACACTTGAAAACTTAAATGCCAAACACTCTCGGGAGGTGTGTTTGTAAAATAGTTCCTTAAGGATTCCATCCATTGTATCACTCGAGTGGGTGGCAATCGGCGAAGAGCTGTGTACCCACTCACAGCTACATTAAACATAGTGCAAGATAGAACTACATGTTCGCATTCGTCATGTAGATCGCATCTGTAGAGGGCCTTGATCCCGTGGATATAGGGTATGTAGGTAGTCTGGACAGTGAAGGATGCCCCCAGTACTCAGGTCCCTCGGATATAGTATACTCCTTATAATCAACTTCATAATCTCGATCCCTAGTTAAAGGTTATTTAGGTAACTTAAGAACTCTCCTAGTGCTTAGAAGAATCCCTGAGGTGGATTACTTGTACCTGGCTTTGTCGTAAACTGAGGTGAGTACAAGTTGATGTTATGTGTTCCCTGGTCGACATCCTCAGTACAGTGTCTGGGCAGACTGTGGTCCCTAGGAAGTGACTCATGAACCTATATTGGTCCCGAGGGAGTCAAAAGTCTCTGGCCAGAGTATAATGATTCCTGTCCTCTTTAGCCCGTTAGGTTGTTATGTTTATGTATCCCATATTGGATAGAGTATTGGTCCATTAGACCCACTAGGCCTTTTGGCCATTGTTTGTTCTACCCAAATCAGGTAGCGATAAGGTCTGTTTGACCTGGTTCTGTATGAACCTATTTGCCCAAAGGATAGAAGAGCCTGGGTGGCTTAAGAATGTTCTGTTTTGAACATATGGCCTATTTTGGCCAAAGTTTTTCCTTGAGTACTCAATCAAAGTCTTGATATATCTCATAAGAACTTGTTAATAAAGTAAATTTTTTGAAAATTCAAGTTTGGATCAAGCGGGTCCTTACATTTTCCTTATGGATAGATAGGATTAGACATAAGGCTGCCTTAGGAACCTCACCTTATCATTTGGTTTATGGTTTGGAGCATGTGTTCCCTATCCATTTGAGGATCCATGTACTGCAATTCATGTAGGACTACCTAGAACCTGATGATAGAACCTCAAGTCGTTTAACCCAGTTATTACATTTAGAAGAGAAACATGATGCTACAATTGAAAACTTTGCTAAACATCAGGGCATAGTGAAACAATGGTTTGACAAGAGGGCCAAATTGAAGGCCTTACGTATCTCAAATTTAGTGTTGTATTCGGATAAGGCTCATGAAAAGAAAGGTGAACATGGAAAATTTGACAAACTCTAGTTAGGTCCCTACCAAATAGCTGAAATTTTAGGGAACAACACGTATAGAGTGAAGACTCTTACTGGTGAGGAACTCCCACTACATGTTAATGGGTAGTTCTTGAAGCACTACTTTTAGGCTTAGGAGGCATCTCTACCTTCTTTTGTGTATATAGTATGTCTTTTTTCTGCTTTTGCTTGTTGTTGTCTTGCTTTGGTTAGAGTAGTTTGCTTTGTTTAGGTTAGTTGCTTTCTACTTGCTTTGCTTTTGCTTTCTGTGCTTGCTTTGTTGGGTTCCTCCATTTATTGAATAAGGTGGCAGTTGTGCAGTCCTACAAAAGGCTCTCTTTGGGTAAATAATCTTGGGGATTTATTTCAGAAACTTTAGCCTTCCACTTGGATCTTCCTATGGGTTCTACTATTACTACTGGGTGGTATGATGCTTGTTCATGGGAAAGGAGTCATTAGTTTGGTTCACTTGAAGCATTTTCTAGTCTAATATCTCTCACACATTTTTTAAGGAATCTTGGTGATCTTGGGATAAGTGAAAAATCTATAGGCTCACCTTTGCCACCACTATGATTCCCAGCCCAGCGAAGTTGAACCAATTCATAGCCCATGTGATATTTACCATGTGCTGCAAGGGTATGCGGTACTTTCTAGTACTCATATCAAAATCTAAGGTTAATGAATTATCAAATGAATAATCTACCAAAATAATACTTCCTAATTTCCTTATAAAATGTTCAACCAGCTAGAGGATTCAAGCAACTCTTTCAGGGGCTATGGATGCCTAACAAGCAATAGAACAATGTTTGAGAGGAATCATAGAGACAACCTCATCGGGGCTATAGATGCTTGATTGGCAGCGAGGTAATGTCTAAGGTAGTTCAAAACGTGAGTATCATTATGTAGCTCAATGCAAGTGAGCCTTGATGATCTTGGTTGCAGAAGGATGGGAATGAATGCAACTGCACACACTTAGACTTTCAGGATATGGATAATTGTGCTGAGTTAGTGATCTCTACTCCTTTGATCCTGTATCATTCTGTCTAGTTTAATAAGTGGGAAACATAGAGATTTTGGGTTCAAAACTAAAGTTTATCTTAGAAATGCTCTAGAGCATTTCCCCAATAGAGATGCCATTTATTGTGTCTTGCACACACGCCCCATTTTACCAAATGGAGACCCCCTTTGTTCTTTTTCTTTGGCTTAGTTTAGGTTTTAGCAGTTCTTCTTGAGAGAAGATGATGTCAGGTCATGATCTATAGTCAAAGGTCAAGTTCAATAAAATCCCTAACAAAGGTCACCAAATAATAGAGAATGAAATTTTAAGCAAGTTTGCCTTTTAGATCATGTTGAAATTCATCAAAATGGAGAAGTTATACACAATCAAAGTTTTGGTCAATAGTCTTATTGATATTCACATTTACACTCAAATGTCCTCACATTTACTAATATCCAGACAATTCATCCCAACTTGAAAAGCTTGAGAAAAATGCTAAGTAATGGTCATATCCCAATATCCAGACATGCACCCGTCAAATTTTATACCATCGCGCACTAGGGCCGTCATATGTATTGGATATTCATAGTATGGATAGTCAGCCTTAATGTATAGACATTTCTTAATATCTAGATATTCACTCAATGTCATGACTTTACTTAATGTTTGGATCTTTTAAAATGCACATCCTGACAACATGATCCAGATCCTTTTTCAAAGAAATCCTTTATGACGATGACATCATCTAGACATTTGGGGTAGGGATGTTCACATTTACTAATGTCCAAACATTCATTAATATCCAGACCTTCCTAGACATCCTGATGATGTCACTTTTCTTTATACTCAAGAATCATTTTAAAAGGTTGACATCATCAGGACATTTAGACTTAGGGATATTTTGTGAACTCTAATATCCAGATATTCCCTAATATCTAGATATTCCCAAATATCCATATCCTTGTCTTTTGTGAACTAAATCTGTGACCTTTTGAAGACCAATGAAATGATGCCATGTGGCATGTAGTTGACTTTTCAAAGTGGACATTTTTACGTCCTGACATTTGAAATTAGAGGCAAATGTCTTAGGATATTTACATCCTGACAATCCATCCTTGGGTCAAAGGTTGACCAAACATCCTGACGACGTCATATGGATATACCCCACATGAATATTAACTTTTCAAAGATCCATAGTCCAACTTGGAGACATAGTCCACATGGCACCATTTCGTGGCCTCGCGGGAAGCCTTTTATACCACGTGAAGCCACGTGACGCTATTTCATGTCCTTGTGGAAATCTCTTGATGGTCTTCACAGGACATTGAAATCCTTAAGCCACACACATAAGCAAGACGATGCCACATGGTTTGATTCCATGATTTCATGGGCATCACTGCGCACATGGATATCTCCTCTGTGGAATGGTGGAACACAGTTAGTTGACCATCAAATTTTAGCGATAGGTCACCTGAGTATTTTTGCACCTTCCAACATGGATATTTCACACCAATAATATCCCGACCTTCCAAATATCCACGTATATATCCAACCAATAGTTATATGCCACGTGTCCACCTAGATATCTTAACCTCACATTGAGACCTGATATTCATTACCATAGGGATATTTTGAACCCGATACTCACATTCTAGATGTCTATATTATGTGCCTCATTTCATACTTAATATTGTGCATAATTTCTTGTAGGATTATTAAATACAAATGACTAAAACATGTATGTTTGTCACAGGGTATTGGAGCTAATCAAAGCTTGGGGAGGATGATATGCAGATATGCAGATCATGCAAAGGAAGGAAGAGACCCTGTTCCTATTACAGACAATGATGAGCAGTAGAGTAATCTAGTCAGCATATGGAATCCTGACATGCTACATCAACACTCATTTTCACATGTCATACGACTCTCCTTTGACTCCTTTTGTCTTGGAAATTGGATTTTCCTCAAATATAGCCACATGGATGATCATTATGCCCAAATTAAATGTGTTTACAAGTTGTATCTTGTCTTTTTCTATCGAGACAAAAACAAATCTGAGAATGTAACTAACTGATGTATTTCAATAAATGCAATGTAAATCTAAACCCTTGGTGTTGAATTAATCTTCACCATCCATGAAAAACTTGGTATGGTGGCTTGTCTATAAAGGGGCCATCATTTTCTCTCATTGTAAGATTTGATAGTGAATTGCTAAGACTGCCAAAATTTAGTCAATACAAAGCAAGTTTTGTAGGTTGCTAGAAATTTGTGTTTATGTGTTGTCTCATTTTGGATTCACAGTTCATGTCAATCTGAAATTAGTTTATTTGCTATTGCAATGATGGCTAAATGTTAAGATATTTGATGAATGCCTTGGTTCATACTATTGGTGCTTGCTGAATGTAAGTTACTGTGCATAGTTAGACTGAACTCCATTAATGAATTTAGTTCAACTACATTTTAGTAATTAAACTACACCATCAACTGGGTGTTTAATGAATGAATGTAGTTTGAAAATCATAAGATTCCATTGAAGATTGCATCATTTCCTGCAAAATTTTGGTTTCTTAACCTGGTCAAACATGAGGTGGTTTATTGAAGGTGTTTGTCTATCTACAACATATTATCTAGTTGTGATTGTCACTTAGTTTCCAATATCTCTCTTTCCCATTACCTTTTGCATTTTATTTATAAACATCTGTTAGAGTTAGGTTTCAAGAAACATTCACATTATTAATCTACTAAAAGTATCCCAGGGTTTGTTGCACACTTTTTTGTAATAGTTTCATAAACCCTATTAGTTGCATGTAAGTTCCCTTGGCAGTCACAGCCTGATACATACCCACTGATCTATCATGTGAGCTAGGACCTAGTTGTATAAACCCTTGGGAAGTCTTTTCTAGGATAAGCTTCCTTTTCAAGAGAGGTTATATATCCTATATCGTACCTGTGTTGATGCGTGCTAAAAACACCATCAATAAATCTTTCTTTTTATTGTTACTGCTTATGATGTAGAGGTTGAGCAAATGGATTTGAAAATGACATTCCTTCATGGTGATTTGGAGGAGGATATTTATATGACACAAACAAAGAACTACATGGTGAAAGGTAAAAGTAATTTGGTTTGTAAATTGAATGAATCTTTGTATGGCCTCAAAAAAAGTCCTAGGATGTGGTACCAAAAATTTGATACATATGTGTTGAGTTTGGGATTTGAGCATTCTAAATCTAATCACTGTGTTTATTATAAATCTGATGGTGATTGTTTCCTATTTGTTGCATCATATGTTGATGGTATGTTATTTATTGGTAAAGGGAAATGAATGATTTCAGAACTAAAGTATTACTTGTAGCTAAATTTGAAATGAAATATCTTGGTGTAGCTAAACTCATTGTTGGGATGGAAATAAGAAGAGATAGAGTGAACAAAAAACTATGGGTTGGCCAGAGTAAGTATGTCAATTCAGTTTTATAGAGGTTTAACATGTAGGATTGTAGACCATTATGTGTTCCTTTTAAAGTTGGAATGGAGTTATCTACTTCATAATGTCTAACATCCCCATCAGAGATGAAAGACATGAGTAGAGTGTCTTACTAGAGTGCAATCAAAAGTTTGATGCATGTTATGGTCTATGCTAGACTAGACATTGCCCAAGTAGTGGGAGTTCTTTTAGATATATGTCTAAACCTAGTAGAGTTCATTGGGATGTAGTTAAAAGAGTCTTTTGATATTTGTAGGGTACCTTAGTGTATTCCTTGTGTCTGTTACTATTTTTTTGTTCACACTTAAAATTAGTTGGACCTAAGTGTAATTGTTCAGAAGAAATAAAAGAAAACTTCAAAGTTATGCATTCATTGAACAGTTGATGCCTTGACAGAGCAAAGAATGATATCCAGTTGTTAGGATAACCCATCAGTCTAATCAAGAATGATGAGTTATCATGACAAGAGAATAGATTGTCAAGAAATCAAAGATTCAAGAAATACAGTTGTTCTACACAGTTTGATCTTTCAAGAGTTATAAGTTAGATTGATTATTCAATTAAATCAGTTTTGAATAAAAGAAAGAAAGATATTTGTATTGCACTATTATTTCATGTCATTTTTTGAACATACATTCAGGTATCTGTTACTTTATCTCATGCATTGATTGAAAAGTAAATACATATACATCATATGCATAAGAGAAATTAACTAATCATGATTAAAAGAAGTGTTCAAATGTGTCCCACACAAGCTGTGGGAGTAACTAGATTGAGCAATTGTAGACATGCAAGCTATGCATATGTTTGATAAAAGGAAAAGAAATGAACACATGATAATTCTAAACATCCATCATTGCTTGATAATGAAGATTGTTTGTCGATGTCAGCCTTCAAGTCTTCAGTCTTCAGTCTTTACTTTAAGATCCATCATCAGTTGAACCTGCAAAATTTTGGGGATAGCCCTGTTAGCGCTCCGGATGTTTAAAGTTATCACAAGCTTTTATCAAACAAATACATCTACTTATCATATCATGCATTTATATGAGAGATTAGATCAGATATATGACACAAATAAGGAACAAACCATGAAGAAGATCAATCAATACCATCAAGTATATTTTTTATGCTAACTTGTTTGTTCACTATGCAGGTATAGGACAAGTTTTGTTGCTGATTTGAAGACCTTAAAGCATGGGGAGAAAATGTGGCTCCAACAAGGGTCAAGCCCAACATGCTCAAGTGATACCATTACATGTTATGTTATATCCAATAGCTCATCATTGATCAAATTCCAAATGATATGCAAGAAACAAGGAACACATATGCCAATCGAGTCTCAATTGCATATCAGATAGAAATAACAGGCTTTAGAAGCCATCTTAGAGTACAACATGTATTTATTTCATCTCAGGTGAATAAATATTATGAACAAATGATAAATGCAGCTATAGTGTGAGGATATGCTCTAGGAGCCTTTATTTTTCATAAACTAGTTGAAGACAAACCACAAAATATGTTCATAAAGATCAAGTACAACTGAGGCACATCATATAGTGCTGCCAATATGAAGGAAAAGAGGGACAATGACTAAGAGTACAAGGCACAGCCATAAAAGGTATGAAAAAGTACAAGAAGTTGGAACAACAATGTCATAGTATAGAATAGCTAAGTCACAAGTACAAATGCATGATGAATGTTAAGCCACAAAAGCCTCTGAGGACAGTTAAGTGATAACCATTGAGAGATATCATGTATTATAAATTATTATAGTAAGACTGCTAAGGTACTAGTGAATTCACCAAAATCTTGACAAGGAGCTATGAGAATTAGTGAGTCATGTATGACACAGTGGTAAAACGGTTGAAGGAGAATAATAGATGTCCAAAGAAATGCAACAACCAAGAAAGAAAAAGAAAACAATCTAAAAGGATGGTCACACCACAAAGTAGCATACATACATTGTAAAGACTATTTTTCCAAATCTTGAAATAGTTAAACAAAAGAAGACAATTGACAGTAGTGAAGGTTAGTAAAGAAGTTTCATGAGCCTCAAACATGAAGAAGAAGACTGTGATACATAGGTGACAGTAGAGACAGTGATAAATACATAAACAATGTTAGAGGATGTGGACACAGTAATATCCAATCGATGATATGAGATGTCCTAAATGTTGTAAGAAAAGAATAAGAGAGGACTATCACAGCAGCCAAGATAAAGAGCATACAAACATGAAGAGATAGTTTAAAATTAGAGACAACAATCCAAGAGCCTACACATTATCAATTATGATCACATACATAGCAGTCATCGCCAGGAGTAATAACTTGCAAAGAACCATCATAGTCAGAATAGCCCTATGTAAGTAAGTCAAGGGCAGGCTTGATCAAATAGTGAGCAGGACAAAGACAGAGCAGTTATACAATGGGAAGGAATTTTAATGAACATCATTTTAATCTACTTCATGCTATGTATTTCAAGTATTTTGGTGTCCCATAAATCACAAATACAAGTGACTGTAATATCAAAATAATGATATTCATGTTTTCTCAGCTCATTAATACCCTGCTAAGTCATACCTAGCATCAATTAAGGGTTTCAAGATCATAAAAGGAGAAACAACCATGATGAACCATCATGTTACCAAGAGATGGGATAAAAATGGATGGCTTTTTATTCAATTCAGTATCAGCTTGGAGGAGGGCATTGAAAATTTAAACATTCACCAATACAGATATTGATTTTCTAAATTGTCTAATCGTAAAAGAATGCACAAGACCATAAACAACCTTATAGTCTTGTAATGGACAACTAATCAATAGCCATCAACACAAATGACATAAAAGGACAGCAACAAAAGGAGATCTAGTACAATGTATGGAATAGGCAGCACTTAATGAATATTTACCACTACTTATTATGATTGAAGTGTAAACTTGTTATTGATTGTTTGACCATTGAAATGAACGACATTTAAAAGTTGTCCTACTGTCCCAGCAGTAAGAAAAGCAGTCCATTTTCTTCAATATATAGATACAAATGCAAAGCAATAGACAACTGATAGTCAAGCAACTGTGTTACCTAAAAGAGACTCTGTAAATGAGAGGAACAACTTTGAAGAATGATACTCAGGGAATACCAACCGATGATCTCTCCTTAAGTATAGACTATCAAGATGAGTCCAAAGCATATTCTAATTGCAGTGAGAATAAAAAAAAATAAGGGATCTAAGCCCAACTATCATGCATAAATACAATGTTTTCTAGTAGAGTGATTATTGATAGTTCTATATAGGTAAGGGTCATGATATTGAATTTGTTTTAGCTCATGCTAGTGGATCTGTACCTGTAGCACAGTTAATGGACAAAGAAGGAAAGCTTTTATCTCTTCATATCAACAGCCATGCATGTTTCATGTGATGCCATAATGAGGAAGAATACTAACAGTATTTACAAATATTCTACATTTTACTCCAATTGTGAACAAACTTGTGCTTTCTATTGTGGGGAGAATTCCAAGAGTTCCAAACAACCAAATCATCTTGATGAAGGGCTCACTGTTCAGAAAGACAAATATTCTTTCAACATTTCTTCAAACCCTCATTCTCATCTATGAAACCCTTATAATGTTCATATGCATAGAAGAATATGGAAAAGAAAAAAGTACAGTATCAAACCATGGCTAGACAAGCCTATCTCTTTGAAGGGATAAAAACCATCTCATGCAAAAATGATAAAAACCCTCATTCTTCCTTTTTACATTTTTAGGCCATAGTGAAAGAATGAATGCTAAAGACCATTTGTAGTACTCACCTCATATTCATGCAGAGGATGAGTTACAGGATGAACACTTCTCACTATTGAAACCCTCAAAGTATATGGACACATTCAGCAGAAATACAGAAAATCAGAGGATATGGTGAGACTAGAGTGTAAAGACTCATGAAAGTGCTCATAAAGAGACATCAAGCCACAGCCATGAAGGATATAAATCACAGAAATACAAAGTTAAAAACCAAAAATTTAGTGCTCACCTTATTCCTGGGATTTGTTTTGACATAAGAGTGCCAAAGATTCGACCACAGAAGCTAGGAAAGTGAAGGAGAAAAACCAGAGTATCAAACCCTAGCGGCGGTGTAGCAAAACCTAAGAGCAGAGTAAAGATGATAAAATGAGAAGTGTTCAGGGTTTGTTTCCCTTTTTGCTCGATGAAATCTTTCTTTCACGTTTTGACTTCAAAACAAAAAGAATAAAATCAAGTGCCCTATCCATGGGCCGTGGTCAAAACCTCGATCATCATTAGACCTAATGCTGAAGTAAAAGGGGCCGTAGGCTAAAAGTTTTTTTTTCTTCTTCACTTTTGTTTTTCCAAGTCAAAAATTGAGATCATTCAAGAGTGAGGCTTGGTGCCTTAGACTTTTATTTTCCATGATGGTCAAATATGCTTTATAGTATATGCAAAACAAGATCAAAAACTGAATATTCCTCATATGCATGGAGATCGAATGTGGTTGAGTTTCTTTTTTATTTATGCATTTTTAAATATATCCAAATTCAAAGAAAAATAGATGCATTATGAAGACAAGATATGCATGCAAGGTGGTGGATTGTGGATAAAGTAAGTTTTTGCAAGGTGACAGAGTATGTGACTAAGAAAATTATTCACAAGTGCATAAAGACAACATAATACAGGTAGGAGGTCATGGTAAGTAAGGTCAATTTTAACATGATGGTATTTGTATGGGCAAATGAGGTAAGATTTTGCATTGTAAATGGAGTAATAAGGCAGACTGTGTTATGTTTCTCCTTGGTGCATGGAGTGATAAGGGTAAAAAAATTTTACCTTAATGTGTAAATCATGCAAACTGGGGGTTTTTTCTCACATGGAGGTATAAGGGGACTTTCTTTTTCTTCTAAGTCCTAATTGTGCTCATATCGTGCAAATTAGGCAAGTGTAATTGGAGTGATAAGGAGTGATATTTTTCTTCTAAATCATGCATGATTTTACAAAGTTATTAATTGTAAATAAATAATAAAGTAATATTTTTCAAATTACTTTATTATTTTCCACAAAATGTAAAGTTAAATTTAGAACAAATTGTAACCAAGAATAAAGTAATTATTCTATTACTTTATTATTTACTCACAATCAATTTTACTCATGCCAAATCATGCAAATTAATTAGTTGAGTTAACTAGGCCACCTAGGAGGTTTTGCATGATTTTTTGGAGTATTTTTAAAGGTTCTTGGTCAACTTTTTGGTCAAGCATATGGAGAAGGCCAAATTGGAGCTATTTTTGTTCAATTTGTGGTAGTTTTAGGCCCTAATTTTTAGGATTTTGGAGGTTTCTCGGGAGTGTTTATTTTTAGAGGCAGTTATCTGTAAGTCCATATTTTTGCATTCCTCTTTTGAAAGAGCAGACCTATATATTGTAAAGCAAAAGTTTTTTTTTTTCTAGTTCTTGACTCTCATTCTGATTCAGACAGATTGGAGAATTCTTGTAACTCATTTTTTATAGTTTTATTGAGAGATTGGTAGGTTACAGGTTATACTTTTGTCTTCTTTGCAGAACTTTCCTTTGTTCCTTTGAAATCAGTTAAATTACCTTTCCTTTTAGTGCTATTAGTGAAGTGATTTTAATGAAATTTTGTTGTGTTTTATTATTAAACCTTTAAAATTATTGTCTCACTTCCTTGCTTGCAGCATTAAGCATATATTCATCATAGGTTTTAGGTTGTGTTAACTAGAAATAGTCTTTTGTGTTGTGAAAAAACCATTTCCTTCATAAAAAGCCTATTTTCAAACCTTCCTTTGAATCACTTATGTGATACTTATGCCAAGTCTGGATTGTGTAAAAGTTAGATTTCTGAGTAAACATTGTGAATCAGATTGCATTATTTTTATCCAAATCAAGTGCATCACCCTTTTTACCTTTAGCATTCATTTAGTTTCTTTCTTCCCTTTTCCAAATTAGTAAAAGCATACATCTCAATAGAACATTTGAAGGGAACCAACCCATAATGTGGAGGTCTAATTTCATTATAGGGCACCCACAACCTGAAATTAGTCCCATGTTACATGGAATTGCAGTGCCTCACCAGCCTTGCATATGGGTGCAATTCCAAGTGATAGCAGTGTCATCATGGTAATTTGATAGGAGACATGCTTCCCTTGATATTCATGGTTATGTAGATTCAGAATGGGTAGGTGATGTTGATAGAAGATGATCCACTAGTGCTTATGTATTTACTTTATTTGGTGGTGCAATTAGTTGGATGAGTAAGCGACAAGTTGTGGTTGTTTTTTCCACTACTAAAGCTAAGTATATGGAAGCTACTCATATTTGTAAAGAAGCCATTTGGATTAAGAGATTGTGTTCAAATATTAGAATAAAACAAGGTACAGTGATAGTTTATTGTGACAGTCAGAGTGCGATATGCCTAGCTAAGAACCTGACATTTCATGCTCAGACCAAACACATTGATGTATAATATCATTTTGTTAGAGATATGTGTTGATAACTAAGAGGGGGGTGAATCAATTATCTTAATTAATTTAACTCTCTATTATTCTTCAACAACTAGTGCAGCATCAAAACAAATAAGCATCCATAACCATGAAAGTAGAAACAAAATCAATACACATAACACAATGATTTTGATGTGGAAAACCCTGTTAAGGGAAAAACCACGGGGTGACTAATCCAAGATTATATTCTCTGTTAAAAGAATAGAAGTACAAAATGGCACTTGCCAAGTAGGGGTCACTGCCCAAGCACACTGCTCACAAGAGGCTCACTGCCTACAAGAGACTCACTATCTACAAGGTATAAAGAAAGTAACAAGATACTTGAACTGATTAGAAGCATCCACATATGCTGAGGTTTAGTTCTAGTTAGGCTCAATGCACTGATCTACTGCACTTCATTCTTCCTCTTCTTTGGTGCTACTGTCCTGTCACATACCAAACCTGTATTACTGCTTCCACATTGCTCTCTACTTTTCTTTACACTCCACAACACACCACACACTCCTTCTCATTGAAATCCATCTGGTATATATATCTGTACAAAGGATTTCAACATCTTTCTAGTCGGCATCTAGAATATTCAATATTTTCCCAAACTCTGGTATGTCGGCTGAATCCTTGCTTACCAAGTGATGCATATGAAAGAGATGCTTATAGAATTCATCAATCATGTTGGCCAATCATAGATGATCCCTTAAGAAACTTGATTACCATCAATATCTCATCCGGATTAAGGTCTGAAGCTCTGTCGGTCAGTTCTTCCTCAGTCTACTCTGCCAAACAGGAACCCAACACTTAGGTGTTCATATCTTTTCACTCTTACATCACCAGAGGCTCAAACTCTGGAATATATTAGTCATGGTACTCCTCTTGACTTCCCCAGGTCCGCACTTTACTGTGATACTTCCTCTAAGAGATCTGGACCTAATTGTCAGACCTTGTTGCATGCTCTGTTCTTGGTCACCTGACCAAAATACTCTTCAATCTGACTTCCGATATAGACACACCATGCCCTACGAATGTGTGGGATGGACTTTGTTGCCATCAATGACAACAATCATGAAGCCACACAATGTCTCTTGCCAACAATCTCCCCCTTTGGCATTGATGGCAACACTTAGTGAAAAATGACTAAGTGTCACACTACACTCCCCCTTGGCTGATGCTCTGTTCTAATGTACACTTTACCGGAGCTCCCCCTTAGCTAGATTCCACATTTTTCACTGCTACTCACTCCCCCTTTGACATCAATGGAAAAGGGTAGAATCCGTACACCAAAATTCTCAAAAATCCAACTATACTTAGCCGCATAAGTATATATACATGTTATACTTACATAAACTAAAGTATATCTACAAAAGTTGTCTTCAACTGGATGAATTTTGTTGCCCAACTCTGCTTCATCCTATCCAAAATTGAGATGTGACTACTCAATAGGAATGCAAAAGCTTCTGCCCTCTTTAGATATGTCAGATCACTGGTCCAGGCTGTGGTCTGAGCATCAGATAGGGCCTCATGCATGGCCTCTAATTTAGGGATAATTATCCCTCTAAGTTCACTTAACCTACTTATTCTATTTTTCTTCTCCTTCTCAAGCTTCTTTATTTCATTTATGACTACAATAGTCTGACACTCTTGATTTATTATGGAAGAAGTGAGAGGATCAAAACTTTGAGATAAACTTGATAGTTTCATCTCTTGTTCTTTCACCTTCTTCGTGATGTCTGCTGTTATGGTGGACCAAGATAGACAAAATTTGTGTAGATCACCACCATCTTTAAGAGCATTCTCTAGGCTCTTTATTCCAATATCCAAATTTCTTCTATCATTTGTTATTAGCCCTTGCACTTCAGAGGATCTCTTTCCCAAAAACTCCTTCCAGACCTTTTCTTCTGCTGACTTCTCTAATGAATCAAAATGTGTGCTAACAGTATTAACAAGAGATTTGAGATTACCGGATGAAGAGGCTGAAAGATCCTTCTGGAAGGATGGCATGATCTTTTCCAATACACCGAATGCAATCTCAATTAGCTCACAGTCTTCCATGTGAGACTTTAGAAGTTTTTCTTTTGCCTTTGCTTGGGCAAAGGATGCTATCTTCATTGTTTGAACCGGGGAGAGGGAATCAAAATTGAATGGTCCTTGAAGCAGTTCTGGTTCATCAATTTCCATCATCTCTTTGGTCAAGAAATCTTTGACACTTTCTGCAGTGTCTCTTGCCGGAGATAGAGTCTTCTTCCCTTTTGCAATCTCAGAACTGTCTCCTGGGGTCTTCTTTGTTTGGTCTTTTTCCCTTTCCTTTACTTCTTCTTCTTGACTTGTTTTCTCCTTTATTCTTTCTTCTCCTTTAGATCCAGAGTTTGCAGGGGAATCCGGATGAGAGATATTTACTTCGTCTTGGACTTCCTCTTTCAAGATAGAGGAATCTAGGTCCTTAGTTTTCTCCTCACCTATCTCTTTTGATTCTTCTACATTTTTCTCTGTAGGATCTTCCTTTGATGTACTGAGTCCTTCATCATCCATGATAGAGGGTTCATCACCTAAGTCCTCTATAATAGGAATATTGAATCTTTTATAGGCATTTTGGAGGATGTCTTCAATCTTTTTGGCCACCTAATCAGTCTCTCCAAGCATAAGCTTATTCATTTTGGCTTTGCTTCGGAACTCATCTTTGCAATCTTTGAAGATCATGCTCATTTGCTTTGGAGTGATGGAGGGATAAATTTGAATAGCTATTTGTTCCCAGATCTCCAGGTCCTTTGTCTTTACATTCTCCTTTCTCATTTCAAGTTCCTTCTCTAAACTTTTGGGAATTAGAGAGATGATTTCAATAAATGCCTTATTATATATGTTTAAGTACTTAACTGTGGCTTCTTCCAAGATCTTTTTATCTGTGTCATTATACTCATCATAGAATTTTGTCATTGGTTGCAGATTTCCATCCACAGTAACTACCTTGACTACATCATCAATGGACAGAGTAGGCCTTTCAACAAACTCTTCTACTTCTTCTTCCTTTCTATAACCGGTAGAGGGTTCACCGAATGTTTTCATCTTCTTCATTTTCTTGATTTCTTCATCGGTCTCAGTTTCTTCATCATTCTTCTGACTTGTATAGGACCTTGTGGCATTTTCCTTTGTTCTCTTCTCTCCCTTTCTAGAAGTCTGGGCTTTTGGTTTTGATGCTTTTTGGCTCTTAGAGGTGGCAGGTGCAGAGCTCCTGGAGGATTAGGTCTAGGAGGGGGCTTGCACCGGACCACTTTCTTTTTATATTTCTTGCCTTTCTTTCTTTGCCCTTTCCATCTTCTCTCTATTGGCATCAACTTCCTCATTTGATATTCCATGCCTCTTGGCAAATTCTTCTACTTCCCTTCTTACTTTTCTCTTGATCTCAAGTTGTCTAAGTTCAACATGAACTTTTACACTCAGCTCTTGGTAGGTTCCAAACCTTTCTGCGTTAGGGTCCTTAGGCTTACTCAGCAAATGTTGGATATGCAGTTCTAAGATTTTTTCATCAACCTCATACCCCATTGGCATGATCCATACTATTCTTGGTTCCACTGCCTCCATTAGGCATTGATCAGTGTCTACCATAAAGCACACTGTATCCTTGTATTTCTCAACCAAAGATTGGGGGATTCTTTCTCTAGCCTACATCATGCTTTGGAAGTTTTTGAAGTAACCCCACAGAGCTATATTTTGTGTCTTGGCATCACCAAGCCCATACATATAATCCCTAATTTGTATGGCAACAGGTCTGTCATTCTGCCATATCCAGCCATTAGTTCCGAGTAGCTCATTCATATAATAGAAGAATAGGCAAAGTATTAAGCCACCATACTTGAATGAATTCTTTATATCCTTCTTTATTTTCTACAAATCCTCCAACATTTGATTCAAGAGAAGCTCACAAAGGTCATAGTTAGCATTTTCTCTTAGCATCTGATAAGCAGTGTAAATTGTAGTTCTGGGTACTAAATTTTCTCTGCTGGAGTGATATATCTTGTAACCAATTATCATGGAGGCAAACTTGATATCCGAATCAGTGATATCTTCTATTGTCATTACTCTCTTATCAAATTTTGATCTGGTAGCCTCACTCACAGTTTAGTTTTTGATCGATTTGACAACAAGTAACCCTCTGGATGAGTGCAAACTGGTTACCGCCCTAATAGCATCTTTTGTGATCTTAAATGGTCTATTCAACCACATGAAGTTGTCATGCACTCTGCTCAAAACATACCGAACCCACTCATCTTCTACAAAATAGGGGAAATGGATGCACTGTCTGAAATGCTTGTCCCGGATGGCCTTTTATTGGGGTTTAAGTTCAAGTGATTCATCTAACAGTTCCTTGTGGTAGATATCCATCAGTTTGGATTCCCCAAATTCTTCAATGTTTGCGTGTATGTAAACCCTAATATCTTCTACATGCAGAACTCCATGTGGAATGCTAGAAAATGTGCCTAGGGGATCAGCTTCTAGGGATTTATAAGGATGTTTTCTAAATTTTGGGCGCAACCTATCAATGATCTTCACAACATTCAGAGTAGCCATCTTTCAAAGATTCAGAGAGAAATTTCAAGAGTGGAAAATACCTTTTACGCTTCTAGGGTTCACGATATGACCTGGATCGGATTGCAGGATGAATCAACTTCTGCGGTTGATCTTTGAGAGGTTTTAGTTGCAGAGCTCCTTCTCTCTTCTTCTTGAATGCAAATGTGCAAATAATGAACAAAAGAACCCTTATATTTCTACAAAAACCCTAATTTCACATTGTAATAAATGCACAACTTAAGTTATTTTGGTTGCTTTGTTCTCCTTGTCCTGAGAGATCTTTCTGGATCACTAAGATGCACTTAGAGTTATTCTCGGTGAATATTGGTAATCTATCTACCTTTCTCCAATCATTCCATTTATCCGTAGATCAAGATACCTCAAATTTGAATCATACCGGATCTAACTGTGAAAATCCTGTTTTTACCGGATGACTGTTAAATCAGATCATTCCTGGAAGATTAACCTCTTCTAAATTTCTTGCAGATCGTCCGTATCTTTACCAAGGCTTATTTAGATGTTTTTCTGAGAACCCTTTAATCTGCAACTTTCCATGTGCCAATTTTAGGCACCAATTGACTGGCTGGGGGAACTTGTTTTCTTTTGTGACTCCCCCTGAGCCAGAGCTCATCTATTTAGTTTCTGGCAGGGATATCAGCACCAGATTCTGGTGCGGATCCATCCTCAACATTTTCTGTACTCCTTTTCACCCAAATCTTGTTCATCTCCCTTTGAATTTCATCCGCATTCACTTTTCCTTTTCCTTTGTCTTGGTTTTGATTATGATGCACCAGACCCTTTTTGTTCTGATTCTTTCTACAAAATTTGGCAATATGACCAGATCTATTGCAATTGTAGTGAATAACATTTCTTTGCATATTTGACTGATATCCTCTTGATCTACACTGATTAGCCATATGTCTCATTCTATTGCATGCAAATCATCTACCATTGAATGAATTATTTATTTGCATATTTCTACACTCATGATATTTGTGACCATACCTTTTGCAATTAAAACATTCTCCAGAGAAGGATGAATTAGTCTGATTCATTCTTCTTCTGCACTAATTTGCTTTATGACCAAAGTTATTGCAATTGTGGCAGTATCCATTGAAAGATGGATATCTTTGAGCATTTGGTTGCCTTAATGGAGGTCTTCTAGGCCTGTTCCTTGGATTTCCTGATCCAGAGTTCTTCTGACCAGATCCGGAGCTTTCACCTTTCTCATACCCCAAGCCTTGCTTGTCATCTACCCTCTTTTTTCTTTCAAGAAGAACTTCAAGCTAAGTAGAGCTTATCTTGAATTTCTCTTTGTATTCATTTGTTGTTTGAAGATCCCTTTTTAGGGTGTCAATCTGATTCTCAAGTTGTTCTTCATTATCTCTAGCTTCTTCAAGATTAGATTCCAAATGCTTGATTATTCTATCCATTTTGTGGTAGTCTTTTAACTTCTCCTTGAGAGATTGTTTTAGATTATCTTTAGTCTTTCTTTTCTCTTCAATTTCTTGGGTGAATTTCATAACCCCTGATTCCATTTCATGTCTTACCATAATGACCTCTTTTGATAGCTTCTCACATAATCTGTTCTTCTCATTCAGATCTTCATTAGTATCATTGGCTTCGCTTTGACTTGCTAATTGTTGAAGAAGTTCCTTTCTCTTTTTCATAGAGATACTCAGTTTCTCCTTTAGTTCATTTATGAAATCATCAGCTTGTTTGAGTCTTTCCCTCAAATTGTTGACTTCATAGTGAGATTGCTCAAGATCATCAAGGGAAGACTGAAGTTGTTCCCTCATACCATACATATCCATTGGAATTCCTAGATCTTCCTCAAGTTGTTAGGCTCTATTTGGAGGAACTTAGCTCTGATACCAATTGTTGATAACTAAGAGGGGGGGTGAATCAGTTATCTTAATTAATTTAACTTTTTGTTCTTCTTTAACAACTAGTGCAGCATCAAAACAAATAAGCATCCATAACCATGAAAGTAGAAACAAAATCAATACACATAACACAACGATTTTGACGTGGAAAACCCTGTTAAGGGAAAAACCATGGGGTGACTAACCCAAGATTGTATTCTCTATTAAAAGAATAGAAGTACAAAATGGCACTTGCCAGTTAGGGCTCACTGCCTACAAGAGACTCACTATCTACAAGGTATAAAGAAAGTAACAAGATACTTGAACTGATGAGAAGCATCCACATATGTTGAGGTTCAGTTCCGGTTAGGCTCAATACACTGATCTACTGCACTTCATTCTTCCTCTTCTTTGGTGTTGTTGTCCTGTCACATACCGGACCTGTATTACTGCTTCCACACTGCTCTTTGCTTTTCTTCACACTTCAAAACACACCACACACTCCTTCTCATCTAAATCCATCTGGTATATATATCCGCACAAAGGATTTCAACATCTTTCTAGTCGACATCTAGAATACTTAATATTTTCCCAAACTCTGGTCTGTCGGTTGAATCCTTGCTTACCAAGTGATGCATATGAAAGAGATGCTTATAGAAGTCATAAATCATGTCATCCAATCATGAATGATCCCTTAAGAAACTTTATTACCATCAATATCTCATCCGGATTAAGGTCTGAAGCTCTGCTGGTTAGTTCTTCCTCAGTCTACTCTGCCAAACAGGAACCCAACACTTAGGTGTTCATATCTTTTCACTCTTACATCACCGGAGGCTCAAACTCTGGAATATATTATTCATGGTACTCCTCTTAACTTCCCCAAGTCCGTACTTTACTGAGATACTTCCTCTGAGAGATCCAGACCTGATTGTCAAACCTTCTTGCATGCTTTGTTCTTGGTCACCAGACCAAAATACTCTTCAATCTGACTTCCGGTATAGACACACCATGTCCTGCAGATGTGTGGGATGGACTTTGTTGCCATCAATGACAACACTCATGAAGCTGCACAGTGTCTCTTTCCAACAATATGGTCATGGATGACATGGTGAAGCTAGTTAAGGTAGATACTTTTAAGAATGTTGCAGATTCATTAACTAAGCCTATGAGCACAGAGAAGTTCAGATGGTGTTTGGAGTATATGGGCCTCTCAGTCCCTAGCAATTAAATCATAATGTTGATAATCCCTTTGCTCTTGCAAGGTGTTTTATAATTGCGATAATGTTAGGAAAGGTGTCTCAACCTTGCAATTACAAAAGGTTACTATTCTTCCCAATTTTGGTCTTTTTGAATACCCTTTATCTTGAAGAATGGTTTAGAACTTTCAAAGTTTCTAAAAGGGGCTAAAAATGATAGGGCTTACTATTTGTAGTAAGTTTGCATTTGAGCAAAAATGGACATGAAATTTTCCCAAAAGCTATTAAATGCAAAATAAACATCTTGGGTGAGTTTCAACCCAAGATCATACTTGGATTGCAAGATATTGAAGTTTCTATTTTTGAAACTCCTGAAAAAATTTGAACTCAAGTTTGAGGAACTTAGAGGTCCCTAAATGCCCCAAAAGTTTTTTTAACTGATAAAGTGGGTTATAGCTTGATAGATTGCTTCACGAGCTTTCCAACACATCAAACAGTTCATCAATCGAACACCTGAATCAAAAGTTATGGCCTTCGGAAGTTGGGCCTCCCATTTTAGGAAATGGGAAAATTTATTGGACACTTAAAAGAGTTGTAAAGGGGAGAGATACACATGTTGGTGTGTGATTTGTCACATCACAAGGCATCTTTGATTGGAGATAATTTGGGTGCCACTTTTGAGTGGTTTTGGCTCATGATTTTGTAATTACCATTAACGGTTTACCATATTATATCTCCTATATATCAAGAGCTTGAGATGGAGGTTGTGTGTGAGAGTCTTATAGATGTTGAGTTGCCTCCAGATATTTGGTTGGTTATACTCCTGTTAAATCTTGCTATGCAATTATATTGTAATCTTGTTGATTTATGAATAATATTGGGTGGCTTTTAGAGTGTGGGGTTTTTCTCCCAAAAGGGTTTCCCCATGTAATTACTGTGTTATGGTATGATTTCTATTTATGTTTAGTTTTTTATAATTTCTGTAATTGTTGTAAAAATCTAAAAAGTTTTACATATCCCTCCTCTCAAGATTAGTGTAGGAATTTGTTCCACTACCTTATCTTTCTTACATGTGCTTAGTTATGTAAGCACAAAAATCATGCACAACCTCCACGAGGACCCCTATGATGATTTTAATCCTTGTCACATACATGTAAGCATGAAATCATGTCCTCAAACCTCTTGATGATGTGCCTTCTTTCTTGTCTTGTGTTGTTTCCTCTTTGTCATTTTCTCCCTCTCCCTGTTTTTGACGTTTTTTGACACTTTTGCGACACTTGTTGATTTCTATTTTCTGAGCTTTTGACCTTGCTCCTAAGCCTTGTAAGTGTCTTTTAGGTGAGTTTTCAACTTTCCCCTTTGTTTTTCATCCTCTGAACCCCCTAGAAGCCTTCTAGAGGTCCCCCATATCCATCTCCCACTTTCAGTTTTCAGTTCTGCTAAACCAATCCAAATCTCCCCATATTATTTCTAGATCTCCCCCGGGAGATCCTACAGATGCAAGTGGAGATTTGGATTCTTACACATGACTAACCTATTTCTAGAGGTAGAACACCTCTTTCCTCTCTTATGTCATTTCCCACCATCTAGTTCTTTAGAAAACCCTATCTTGCCTGAATTTCCCCTGGGTGACCCTACTGATGAAAGAGGTGACCCTATCGCATTTCCAGCCATAGAAAAACATGAGTTTCTCACTCAAATTAGCTCTGTTTTCACCTGTTTTTCTTCCAGTTCACATGAGTTTTGATACCTAATATGGAGTTGACTATTTCATGCACCCACCCATGCATAATTAACTCCATTTGATCTAAAATTAACAACTTAATCAATCTCATGCATCCTCTCAACTCCAATTCCTCTTCAGTGATAATCTATTGTTGATTTATCACTCCATAGTTAGCTAAGTTCACTGGGTAATCAACCTTGTTAACTCTCCAACCAATCCTTGTTAACTCATCATTCAAACGAGTTAACTTCTCAATCAATCCCATTCCTCAAACCTATAAATACTCCCTCTCTCAAGCACAAAGGGAGGCAAATTCATTGTGCACACACTTCTTGCCAATTTTTGCTCTCCAAATTAGCATTCTAATGCTCTCACAGGATGAAGGTGCCTTTTACTTTATTCATTGTTCAACCAAGCATTGTTACGCTGCTTCATTCAACGCCATTGTTCTCAACCAAAGCTCTCATTGAGATCTTTCAAGCTTCAATAAGCTTGTTTTTCTTCTTTCTGTCATTTTATCGTTAAGAGGTCTTCCTGCTACTTCAAAAGGACTCGAGGTTGCCAACATCAAGGATTTCTGAGCGTAGTGGATGTGTATAGGGATTTAATCGAGATCGAGAGATAACCAAAACAATGAAAATAATCAACAACTCAATCCTATAATATCAAGATAACGATCTAAGCAAACAACCAAATAATCAATGAATTAACACAAAAACAATGAAAGCTTTCACCTAGATTGTCTTGTTATCTTGGTCGAATGTGGATTGCTTCATAAATTGTGAAACCATGTTTGCAACAAGCGGATGTAGATTGTGTTTGTGCTCAAAAGATTGATGTACTCAATGATGTGATGTATGCTCAATACGTTGTATGGATGCCTAAGAATAAATGATTGAAGAGGATTTTTGAAGGAGATGAGGGGGATTTATATAGGTTTCAATAAAGATCGATCAACGGTCCAAAAAATTCAATGGAATCAATGGATGAGATAAATCTAGAATTCATGATGAATGTGTACCTGACATGTGTCACACAAAAAGATATTTTTGTTTGAGTTAACTTATTGATTTGACATAAAAAGACATGGAACAGACATATTTTTAGATTTCATAAAAATAGAAATGATTTTTCTAATTTATGAGTTGGTGATAAAAACAATATTGATTAAGTCAATTAACTCAACTTGTAATTTGCTTTTTGCATGATTTGAGATAAATTAAATAATAAATTATTTAATTTTGCGTGCATGATGAACAAGATTTATTTTTAGAAGATTTGGAAGATAAAAAAAAGCAAATTAAATAAATAAATTTATTTAATTGTTTGTGCAAGATTATAGGAATAAATAAAATATTTTATTATATTTTATTTTTAGAGATTGAAATAATTTAAATAAATTTCAATGATTTATTTAAATTTGGAAGAATAATTGATTTAATTAAATAATTAAAATTATTTAATTGTAGATAAGAGGATTTTGATGATAAATTAATTAAATAATTAATTTAGTTAGTTGATGTGGATTTGAATTTTGGAAGAAGATAACGATTTAATTAAATAATTAAAATTATTTAATTTGGAAGAATAAAGTTGATTTTGATTAAATTAATTAAATAAATAGAATTTATTCAATTAATGTCGAATTCAAGAGTTTTTGGAAGAATTTGATGATTTTGATGAAATTAATTAAATAATTAGATTATTTAATTAATGTTGAAATGCAAGTGATTTGACAGATTTGATGAAATGCAAGTGATGTGAAGACATGGTCATTTTAGGGTGTCTACATTTGACCCCTCTTTGATGCAATGTAGTTTATAGCGTTGTTTCAAAGAAAATGATTGTTGAAGACATGATACAATTTTGATGCCCCAATGTAGCTAGCTGCCCCTATATAGTTGGCGCAGGTTGCCCCCTTGAGAGGAAAGACAGGGAAATGACCAAAGAATTGGGTTGATGCTCAACTAGAAGAGTGTGTTTGAGTTAGACGAGGTTGGGTTAGATGGAGGCTAACACAATGAAGAAAAAAGTTTGTAGACATGAGGATAGGTTAGATTAGGGGTGGGAAGCAATTAGGGTTGGGACACTATAAATAGGTCCAAAGGGGTCAACACACCTCATTTGCACACCTAGAGTTGACAAAAGTGAGATCCCTTGGCCTCCTTGCTTAATTTAGAGCTCCTTGCTTAGGTTGAGTTTAGCACTTGCAGAGATGCTGATTCCTGTGCATAAGCATAGGGAAAAGCTCGTGCGGACTTATGGGAGACCAGCAGGTGCGTCCAGACCGGTAAGTGATCGAAAACCTTGTTTTTGTTTGCATGTTTTTAGGTCTTTTTTAGGGTTTTGAAAATTTTTGCCAAAGGCGCTAAGCTCAGGCTCGGCGCTTTTGGCGCCTTGGTTAAGTGATTTCGATGCAACTCAGCACCTTTGGCGCATAGTGTAGCACCTTTGGCACGCATTGTCGCACCTTTGAAAAAAACTTAGCGCTTTTGATTTTTTGTTCCATGGCACAACGTTGTTGGCAAATGTCACAGTGTGTTTGGTAGTTCAACTCAGTGCCACTGGTAAAACAATGCGGTGCTATTGGAATAGGTTTTAAAAAGTCTCAGCACATCTACAAAGCAGTAAAGCACATTAGGTAGCATAGATAAGTGCTTTTGAAGAAATCTAAGTGCCTTTGTTTGTTGAAAGCTTAGCTCTTTTGCAAAGTAGAAAGGGCTCTTGGTCTGACAGTCAAGCGCCTTAGGCAAAACCTAAGCGCTTTTGGTTTGAAATAAATTTTTAGCTAGGTTTTAATGTGAGAAATGTGTCATTGGCTTAGACTAGGGTTGACTATGTTTGACTTAGGTATTTTGCCATGATTTTGTTTAACGTGTGGTCGTCATGGATGTAGATTGACTTACCACCCTTACAGTCTCAAGAGAGACATTATTTGATTGCTAACCTAATGATACAATTGGGCGAGGAGGAGGAGCTCTTCCTAGAGATTATGGGATTGTGGCATGTTGCACATCTGATGCCCATCAGGGCAAACCTGGTACTCTTGACAGCCATTGTTGAGAGATATCACAGTGAGACCTCATCCTTCCACTTTCTGACAAGGGAGGCTATAGTGACCCTAGAGGATGTTTGGCGCATCCTATGGATTCCTATTCAAGGTGCTAGAGTGGATTATGACACAGAGCAAGGAGAGGCAGGCTTACAAGAGGTGTTTTCTATTCATGACTTAGATGTGCAGGATCGTGAGATTTGATGGGCCCAAGTTGAGGGACTCTGTGATAGGATTAGATGGATTGTTGTTTCTCTTATTAGGGGATTTCTATGTCCGGATAGACATTCTAGAGGATTATCAGTTGGATGGGGTATAGTTCTCTCAAGGATGTTTAAACATGGCATCCAATATGCATGAGGAGCTTGCATCCTTGGCCAGCTATATCATGATTTGTATGACTGCATTTATAGATCAGGGAGCAGCTTGTCTGTAGGTGTGACATTGTTACAAGTATGGGCCTGGGAGCACATCCCAGTGAACAGGCCTATCTCTCAGTGTCACTGAGATCATGGCGAGCCTTACACTTTCTTTTACGAGGGTGTTATTACACATCAGTGGATGGGTTCTGTGAGCTACTGGCGGCGAAAGATAGATGAGATGGATATTTTGTTTGGCACCCTTGGAGAGATTGTGAGTCATGGGATGATGACCACGAGGAGTTGGTGTACTATAAGTAGCTTAGATACTTGTTGGGCCGACGCATTGACATGATTGAGAGGTACCTTCCAGAGAGGGTATTGAGGCAGTTTGGATTACCGCAGGGATTTCCTGTAAGCAAGGTTGTTTATGCACGGACCTGGAGGGAGGTGGATGACTGGGGGCCAAAGATTGGAGTTGATGTAGCTTTGGTGGATTTATGGAGTCTTTCCCCAATTATCTAGGATTGGATTATAGGGCTAGCCGACCTAGGTACACTGCAAGCTTATGACACTTACTGGAAGACACACAGGCCAGTGAGGTTGATGAGACTGGGAGTCGTTGGAGCAGTACAGGAGGTTGTAGTTGCAGGGGTAGAGGTGAGGACTCAAAGAGAAGCCCAACAGTAGGCAATAGCATAGAGGCAGGCTGGGGGAGATGAAAAAGAGTAGGTGGATGTACCTATGGCTAAGGCAGGAGGAAAGTGGGCTACACTGCTAGTAGAGACACCACTGCAACAGTCGCAGAGATTGCTACAGGAGGAGATAGTGAGGCAGATGGTGCATATAAGGAGAGACAGAGATGTAGCCCGAGCGGAGGCTAGACAGGTTGAGGCATAGGCATAGCTACATGCATAGGTAGCAGCAGTGGTACAGGCAATGCCACCACCAGCAGATGATGGGTAGATTGCCTAGTTGACTTTAGAGAGGGATGCAACAGTTCATCTACGTTTGACTGTAGAGGCCACCCTACAGAGGGTTAGGCGAGAGAGAGATGAGGCATGCCGCGTAGTGAGTGCCAATCAATTGACATTATTTAGCAAGCTCACCTGAGTTTAGGGAGAGTTGGTTAGAGCAGGCAGAGAGGCTGAGTATTATAGAGGTCTCTATTTTGGCATGGTACCAACAAATCAGTGGGAGCCTAGCTTCCGTGAGTGGAGCAGGTCAGGGGCTTCCTCTTCATGTAGAACGGGGAGATCAGTGTCATCAGTTAGGGGATCACCACTGCAGCCAGGTGGAGGAGGACCACTAGGGGGACCTTTGTCGAGTGCAGGTGGGGGATAGGGATCATAGTAAGCGGGCAGCTCTACCCACTAGCTGACATTAGAGCATGTATATTTGTATATGTTGGATCATTGTTTTGTATCATTGACACTTGTACATATTGATTGATGTCTGCGTGCATTTGATGTATATTACAGGCTCTTGATAGCCATGATGTACTTTTGATGTATATTTGGATGTACAATTGGACTTTTGATGTATACATGGACATTTGTATTTTTGATGACCTTCACATGATGATATATGATGACATACTATGCTCATTGATGTTCATGCTTTTGTTTATGCATATCTGTATGACATGGATGTGATGACATGTATTTATGATGATGGATTTATGTGATGATGTATATGCTTATAGATGCTTATAGATGTATGACATATGATGACATTATGACATGATGATGATATTATATGATGATATAGATGCTATGACATATGAGGAAGATGATGATGACAAATAGAAGAATGTGGAGATAGAAGAGACATGATAGAAAAGACTATTGATCGATCTTTGCTTGAAAATCTATATGAGGACATGGGTAAATGGATAAACTTGTTGCAATGGTTTCACATATGTTTATGAAGAGCAATCCTTATTTTGATATAGCACATGGATAGTTTGCCACCAAGGTATAAATGACCAAGGTGCTTTGATATCCTAGTGCATGGACTTCGACTCTACAAGCAAGTGGTTTGAACTTAGATACCTTAGACATAATATAACCTTGTTTGATATGTGAATGAGCCATAGTCTTGAACATAAAATAAACTTCAATACATAAATGTAAGAAGAATATTAATATGTAAGATGCTAGGTTGTGACACACACACAAGATAAATATGTTGCTAAGAAAGATACTAAAGATCATTCCTCAAACATGGCACACAAAAAGCAATGACTATGCCCCCAATCCGTACTGCATCGCAATATACCAAGATATAGATAAATCAAGGTAGTCTTGAATAGGTAATGGGAAAGGGACAAAAAGATAAACCAAAAATCAAATTGACTGACTAACAAAGTAAACATACAGTCAACATATTCTCTTACCAAAGAGGTTGCTCAGGATAGATTGGATTGGTTGGATATATAACAGACTTATTGTAGGAACGATATATCCATTAAAGGGTGTTGATCTGTTGATAGGATAATGTCTAGTTTCAGGAAATGAAACATGTCGTATAAGACGCCTAGTCTAGTTTTGACAATGGAACATCCTGTATAAGACAATTGTTTAATATAGCAGATGTTGGCAATTGATATGTAGGACAACATATGGCTCTGTAAGTAGGTTGCTTTTTTCAAGTTGTTTAAGGACTTTTTCTTTGAAAGGATGTGTTATTTGTTTTGCTTCTTGAGTTAGTCAAGTCAAGTTGGATGGATTTTGATAAATGGAAGACTAGAAAGATGGAATGTCAATGGATTGAGATGGGTGAAGAATGATGAATCGTATGTGCCTAAGTACTGGATACATCCTTTGTATTCCAGACTGCCTACATACCCTGTATCCATGAGATCAAGGCACATTACGATGAAAGATGAAAATGATAATATGTAGTTCTGGGTAGAGTGATGAGTGGGTCAAGGTGTTTGAGCTTGGGTTGGTTGAAATTATGATATCTTATGTACCTAAGTACTGGAAACGTCCTTCGTATTCCATACTCCCTACATACCCATATCCATGGGATCAAGGTACCTTAAGATTGAGATGAGATGATATGTAGTTCTGGCTTGGGTTTACTGATGTAGGATAGGATGAAGTATTTTGGTTTTGGTGAGTTGGTTGAAGTACTTGTGTTTTTGTTTTGATGGTTGATGTGTTTTTGTTGTTTTTGGTTTGAAGTGCTTGTGTTTTTGTTTTGATGTTTTGCTTGAAGGATGAAGTGTTTTTGTTTTTTTGTTTGAAGTGTTTGTGAACCATGAAGAAGGATCCATTCCTAGAACTAGGTTAAGGAAAGAGTTTCCCCCATTCTGGTAGAGGTGTTGTTATGGTTGACTGACATAGGATAACAATAGATGATAGGAAGATATAGACAGTTGACATAGGACAAGACATGGATAACTGTTGACATAGGATAACTTGATATAGGATAAGATGGCGATGACATGGATAACTTTTAATGTAGGATAACTGACAATGGACATGAGATGACATGATGGACATTGACAAATTTCCAAGCTATTCTAGATAGGGAAATGGAAATGCAAAAGGTCTATGGTTTTATTATGGATGGATGGATGAAGTTTATTATGAAATGGACATGGAATGAAGTTTATTATAAAATGGACATGGAATGGATAAAACTCAATAGATGATGGATGTTGACTCTACACATAGCGCCTATTTGCTAGGTTTTCACTATTGTACTTATCCAAGGGGCCTGTTTACTAGGTTTTCACCATAGGACAGATTATTTATTTATTTTGACATGGATACTCTAAGGATTAGGCAAAGAACTTTTTGAGATGAACATTGTTGAGTGGTTCATCTAGAGGAATGCCTTCAGGTGTAGCTAAAGTATAAGCTTCTGACCCATATGCTACTATGATAACAAAGGGTCCTAACCAATTAGGCTCAAACTTGCCCTTCTTTTCTCGAATTGCTTGATTTCTCTAATTTTCTTTTAAGACAAGATCACCAACTTGAAACCATCTTTCTTTGATCTTCTTGTTATAGTTGTACCGGAGGTGGTTTTGATAGACATGGAGATGATTAAGTGCGGCAAGGTGCCTCTCATCTAGTAGTTCAAGCTCAGCTAATTTGGAAGTACAATACTCCTCTCCATCAATTAGGTTTTGCATGGAGACTTTGAGGGATGGGATCTCAACCTCTATAGGTAGAATGGCTTTAGAGCCATAGACCAAGGTATAGGGTGTTGCACCAATTGGTGATCTGATACTAGTGCGATAGGCCCATAGGCCAGGATTGAGTTGTAGGTGCCAATCACAACCAACTTCATTCATCATTTTCTTGAGGATTTAGAGAAGGGTTTCATTGGAAGCCTCAGCTTGGCTATTACTCTGTGGATAGTAGGGAGTAGAAATATGATGTTGGATATTGTATTGGGTGCATAAGGCATGGACATCATGATTCTTGAATGGTCTCCCATTATCAGTGACAATGGCTTGGGGGATACTGTACCGGCAAATAAGGTGGTTAAGGATAAACTTGGCTATTTTCTTGCCGGTGATATAAGTCATGGGAATGGCTTTGACCCACTTCGTGAAGTACTCAGTGGTGATAATGATAAATTTATGGCCATTGGATGATGATGGGTGGATTTTTCCTACAAGGTCGAGACCCCATTGTGAAAAAGGCCATGGAGTTATCACATGTTGTAGTTCATGAGCTGGTGCATGAATCAAATCTCCATGATGCTGGCATTGTAGACACTTCTTAGCAAACTGCTTAGCATCTTGTTCTATTGTAGGCTAATAATACCCTATGCGGAGTATCTTCTTAGCGAGGTTAGGACTGGTAGAATGTGTGCCACAAACACCTTCATGTATGTCTCATAAGGTAGCATTGCCTTCTTCCACATTAAGACATCGTAAGAGGATACCATCGAGACTCCGGTGATATAGTGTATTACCTAGAATGGTGTAACGGGAGGATTGACAAATAAAGGTTTTGCATTGGGTTGTGGATAGGTCAATGGGAAAGGTATTGTGTTTTAGGTAGTCATAGATCTTCATACCATGGGGAATTGGGACCAAAAAGTTTGCAGATGATTTCAATAGTTGGAACATTGACAGCTGGTATCAACAATTGCTCGATCAAGAATTCACATTTCTATGTGTTTGCAGGCATGTCTATAAGTGACCCCATAGAAGCCATAGAATCTACAGCTTTTTTATGCTCTCTTGGAATTTTCTCAAATGTGATGCTAGAAAAGTGTGGTTTGTAGGCATCCACAAGTTGCTTGTAAGGGACCAACTTTTCATCTTTTGTTTGGTACTCATCAGTGACTTGTCGAATGACTAGTTGTGAGTCTCCATATACCTGTAGTTCTTTGATGTCCCATTGGATTACTATGTTGAGACCTATGAGGAGTGCTTCATACTTGGCTATGTTGTTGGTGCAAGGAAATGCAAGCTGATATGACTTTGGGATATAGTCATTTTGAGGCGTGATAAATAGGATGCCAGCCCCTGATCCATGTTGTGTGTGGGAGCCATCAAAATATAATTTCCACATTATTGAGGTAGAAAGAGTGAAGAGATTCTCATCCAAAAAGTTAGATACCATAGGATGTACATCTGTCATGGGTGCTTCTTCTAGTTGATCTACTAGGGCTTTCCCCTTAATTGCTTTATGATCCACATACTCAATGTCAAACTCACTAAGGATCATGACCCATTTAGCTAGTCTTCTTGTGAGTGCTGCTTTTGCTAGGAGATACTTCAAAGGATCAATTTTGGCTATTAGATTTGTGTGTTGGTTTAACATGTAATTCTGCAACTTTTGGGAAGTGAACACTAAGGCTTAAAAAGCTCTTTCCATAGGTGAATAATTGAGTTCATAACCCACCAAGGTTTGACTGATATAATAGATTGCATGCTCTTTCCCTGACTTGTCATGCTATGCTAGAAAAGCCCCTAGGGCTGCTATTATAGTTGAGATGTACAAGATCAAAGGCCTATCAGTAACTGGTGGTACTAAGACTAGAGGTGTAGTTAGATACTCTTTGAGTTGATCAAATGTTGCTTAACACTTATCATCCCATCGAAATGAGACATCCTTTTGGAGCAAGTGTTGAAATGGTTGACATTTATCCACTAGCTGTGAGATAAACTGCCTAATGGATTGTAACCTTCCTTAAAGGCTCCTTAATGCTTTCAGATTCTTTAGTGGGGGCATTTCTACTATAGCCTTGAGTTTTGTTGTATCTACTTCAATGCCTCTGTGAGATACAATGTATCCCAATAGTTTCCCTAATGTTACCCCGAAGACACACTTCTTTGGATTGAGTCTTACTTGATATTTTTTGAGTCTGTCAAAGATTTGTCCTAGAACCTGTATGTGATCTGCCCTAGAAGATTGTGCTAGTATATCATCCACATAGTCCTCCATGATGTGATGAAAGAGATCGTGGAATATCACTATCATTTCTCTTTGATTGGTTGCTCTTATGTTCTTTCGACCAAATGGCATGACGCACCAACAATAGGTACCCCAAGGACAAGTAAAAGTTGTCTTATGTTGATCTTCTACTATCATTATCTGATTATAGCTGGAAAATCTATCCATTAGAGAAAGCATTTCATGGCGAATGCTCAGGTCCACTATGAGATCAATGTTTGGTAAAGGAAAGTCATCTTTGGGACATGCTTTATTAATATCTCTGAAGTTGGAACACATGCAGATGCTCCCATTAGGTTTAGCTATAGGTACAATGTTTGAGACCCATTCTAGATAATCAATAGTCTTGATAAACTTTGCATCTAGAAACTTTTGTATTTCCACTTTCACCAAGAGGTCTATCTGTGGATGCATCTTCCTTAGCTTTTGCTTGACTGGTTTAGCTTTTGGATCAACTATGAGATAGTGAACTACTAGTGAAGGGTCTAACTCTGGCATATCAACATAGGTCCATGCAAAGTTGATGGTTCGCTATAAGAAGTTAGTAAGATTCTTGTACTCTTGTTCTGATAGTGATACTGCAAGGAATGTGGTTCTAGGATTTTTCTATGTGCCAAAATTTATCTTTGTAGAATCTTCCACTAGGAGAGCTGATTTCTCTTGATACTTAGATGGTAGGGGAAGGTCAAATCCTCCATCCTCAGGTGCCACAATTGGGTTTTAACCTTTGGATACGTCCTTTGTTTTTACTATTTTCTGATCAGGAGGTGCCACATTATGGTTTTCACCTAGAGATCTTTCTTTATTTCTATTTTTGCGACTGGAGGATTTGGCATTCTCACCAAAATAAGCAGTTTTCTCTAGTTCCATTACAAAACCAGCTTTGCGATCGCCAAGAGGGATACCATCCTAGAGTCCCATGAACTCTATAATAGCTTCGTCATTCTAAAATACATCTAGAACGGATGTCCCTTGTTGGTCCCAATTGATAAGTTTAGGGTAGACAAGTGTTACAATCTGGGTGTTTGTGTTAGATGTGAAGGATACGGATGATAGAATGAATATGGAGGATTCTATGAATAGGTCAGTCATATGGAGGTAAGAGACATCGATGATATCCTATTTAGATGTTGAATTTGTGAGAGAAGTTTGTGCTACCTTGTCGAGAATACCCTTGATGTCCAAGGCGCGTGGTACCTTCTTACCATATCCCAACCCCTTTTTTCTATCTTCTTCTTCACAATGATGGGTTCTATTTCATCTTGATTATCTTTCCCAAGGCCACCTTTGCCTTTATAGCCCATGTTTTTGACAATTCTAACAATTCTTAGGCCATTGCCATATTGTTTCACTAGTATGGTGACTGGTTCTCTCTCTTTGTAGAGCCAAGATGAGATGTCTTTAATAGTTTCCTCTGCCAATAATTTTCCTTCTTTGAATTAAGTTAGGGATGCTGGGAGAGGAATAGTTGCTTTCTTAGTTTCTTTGGCTATGGGCGATTAGCTATAGGATTTAGGGGATAAGGGAATCCACCCTACACAATAAGATTTTGAGATATCATATTCACCAAAGCCTATATCACAGATGTCAGCCTTGATTTCAGGAATAGGATTAGGATTGGGTTCAACTTTGAAGGCTTTTTTTAGATATTCAAAATCGACATACAATGGGGAGTCATGTGCTTTGTCATTATTGGGCACTTGGTTGCAATTCTTATAACTATCTTGCAAGACATGACAAAATTCAAAGGGATTAGGATCTCCTGGGATAGTGATCTCCATACCATTAAATGGGAATTTGAGAGACTGATGGTACATTGAGGGAACAACTTTCATGGCATGGATCCATGGGCATCCTAAGATAATGTTATAAGGTAACTCAATGTCAAGGACTTGGCACCTAGTTTCAAGCATGACGGGGCCTAATTGTATAGGCAAGTGGATAATACCTTCTAAACGACACTCAGCATCATCATATCCCTTGATTGTAATGCTTTGATCAATGTTGACATGATCCTTAGAGTATCCTAATTGTTTAAGTAACTTGAGAGAACAAATATTGAGTCCAGCACCACCATCTATAAGTATGCATTTGATTTTTCATTTATGGATGAGAACTTCAATGAGAAGGGCATCATTGTGACATGGATCATGGGATGGGAGGTCCTTTTCAAAAAAGATCACATTGTACAGTGAGGCAATGTTACCTATTATAGCTTAGAAATCCATGATTTCTATGTCATTGGAACTAAAGAATCTTGTAGGGCTTGTTCTAGCACAGTCGTATGTGCGGGTGATGATCGTAGAAGGTCCAAGATAGAGATCTATACAGGGGTTTTCCCTAAATGTTTGACAAGATTGTAATCAGATTGAGTTGGGAGACTTGGTGTAGGCCCATGAAGGGTGACACGACCATGACGAGTTGTAACTGTGCAATCTGTAGATTTGCCTTTGATAGTGAGGGTAGACACATGACTTTCTTCAAAATGACCCACAATTGAGTCATAGGAAGTGGAATCTTTGTTAACACCTTTACCTTTATCAAGATGTTGACCTTGACCATGGTTAGGGAATGGCTCCTTATACATGTTGAGATCTTTATTTGTGTTTGGATTAGGAGGTGCATTAAATTTGATTTTGCCTTTATCAATAAAGTTTTGGATCATGTGCTTGAGTTTCATGCATGATATGGTTCGGTGTCCTTTAGTCTGATGGTATTCACAATATTCGTTGTCCTTGTACCATGTGGGTTTGTAAGCAGGTTCACCATATGGAGGGGCATTTGGTAACGTGGTGAGTCCATTGTGTATAAGTTTCTATAGAAATGACTCTATAGGCTCTCCCAAGGGAGTGAACTTACGTCATGGAGGGTAATCTTGGGGAGGTTGTTCTTGTTAATACTGTTGGTTTTGGTTTTGTTGTCATTGTTGTTGTTGGTTTTGTTGAGGTGGAGGTTGGTTTTGTTTGGATGAAAGATGAATGGGTGTTTGTAGTGTTTGGACATGTTTAGAATCCACCACAACATCATTGACCACATTTTTGTTTTTGTTCCAAAATTTTGGCTTATCATTTGATTGTTGTTGGGGAGCATTATCTTTGTTGTCTTTGAAGATTTTGACCATGCCTTTAGCGATGAGGGCATTTTCAATGTTGTTGTCTTTATAGGTAATTTCATCAAAGGTTGTAGCACTAAGTATTTGCAAATGGAAACCCAATTCTTGGTTGAGGTTCTATACAAACATGGTAACAAGCTGCTTTTCGGGTATTTTGAATGGGAATTTGCTAGCCATTTGTCTCCATCTTTGAAGGAAGGAGATGAGAGTTTCCCCATTTTTCTGTTTGTTGTTACATAGGTCGGTCATAGAGACCTCATGTTCTATTTTGTATGAGAAATGGGTGGCAAATTTTTCTGCAAGCTCATTAAAAGACTTGATTCCTGTAGGTAGATGTGAGAACCATTCTATAGCTTGACCTCCAAGACTGTGAGGAAAGAGGTGCGTGAGATATGTGTCATTATGTGTAACCTCTAAACAAGCAAGATAGAATTCTAGAAGGTAGTCTTTTGGGTCTCTTCTTCCCTTGTATTTATCAAATTTGGGTATATTGAAGTTGGGAGGCAAAGGGATCATTTGCAATGACCGATCAAATAAATAAGGACAAACTTCTTCCAAGGAGAAGGTTTCTTAGTGTGACCAAATGTTAGATTAGCTAGTTATTATTGTACTTCAGCCAGTTTGAGTTCCATAGTTGTTGGAGGGTTTGGAAACATCTCATGTTGTACTAGCAGTGGTTGTTGTTGCCCATATGGAAGATCATAGTGGAAGCCATGCGCATTGGTGTTATAAGGGTCGTATGATTGGTTGGGATCGTATGTGTCGTATGTTGGGTTTGGATTGGGATGGTTTTGGTTGTTTTGATTTTGGGCAGGTGGGGGTGGTATTAGGTAAGAATGTTGGCTTTGGGATGAGTTTTGTCGTTGGTATTGTGGAGGTGGTGTGAAGAAATAATTCCATGGAGGAAAGCTAAAGATTGTTGGGTTTGGTTGTGATGGTGGTACATAGCCATAGGAAGTTTGGTTTTGAGAGTTTTGAGGGTTGAGATAGGTGTTTGTTAGGTTGAGCGTGGAAGATCTTTGTGGTGGAGGGACATAGGTAGATGGGTTTTGTGATGGGTGGGGTTGATTGAGATATGTGTTGAAAAGGTCTAGTGTAGATGATCGTTGTGGAGGAGGGACATAGGTAGATGGGTTTTGTGATGGTTGGGGTGGATTAAGATAGGGATAGGTAAGAGTGAGTGTAGAAGAATGTTGTGGTGGAGGAACATAGCTAGATGGGTTTTGTGAATGTTGTGGCTGCATGACATTGTTTGGGTTACTGATACAAAGGGTGGATGATGTTGGGGGTGGTTTCAGTTGAGACCCTTGTTACATGGCTACATAATTGTTTCCCATATTGTAGTTTGGGGGAAAGTCATCTCATGATGGGGTAGCCAATGTTCCATATACGTTTGATGTGGGTGTTTACGATATGATAGGAGGTTGTTATGTGTTTGATCTAGCTAGCGCGGCTAGTTTCGCTAATTTTTCTTGACATTGTAGAGTCTCTTATTGGTGTGTATAGATCTACATAGGAGTCATAAGTGGTAATATGGGTCTTTCTTCTATTGGATTTTGATAAAGAGGATTCTCATATTGAGTGGAAAAAGATTTTGTTCTTCCTTGTGAGCTTTGTTCAGGTATGGGAGTGGTTATGGTTGACATGTTTTGGACTATAGTTATAGCGTCATTTTTGTTTGGCCCTTTAAGATTGGATAGATCAAAATCTTGGGGTAATTTGGCTCCTTGTTCTGCTAGTAAGTGAAAGAAATGATCTTGGTTCTCACTAAGGATTTTGTCAAATGCGGTTATGGCTCTAGGATCTTGCATAATTACATCAAGGTCTTGTCTATCTTCTTGAGAGGATTGGCCCTCTATAAAGTGTCACTCTTCTTGAGATAGGACTTCAACCATGGTATAACCAGGTGTAGCAAAATCATGAGGCATGCCGGTAGTGAGTTGAGTTACATCTACCAAAGGAACATTATTTTCTTGAGGATTGTTTGATTGGTCATGTTGTGGCCTATTTTAAAAATTAGTTGGTCTTTCCATTAGTGTTCTTGGAGTACCCTTTTGAGTCATGATGGATTGGCTTGGTTGAGGTGTATGAGGAGGCGATTTGCGCTTGCTTGGAGCAACTTGTTTAGCCTCCATAGATTGTTGGAGTCTAGTGGTTACTATGGGATATACTAGGATGATTTGTTTTAAGATTTTTCTAAGATGTTGCTAGTGATTTTTTTAAGACAGTTTTAAAAATAGTTTTCTAGACCAAAGGTGTTGGACTATATTGCAAAGGCACGATACTATTATACCAAAGGCGTGGGGATTGTGCTACACCCTTAATATTGGTGTACATAGGGTTATGAATAGTCAGCTTGTGGCTATCTTAACTCCTAATTAAGTCATGTTATCATTATTATATTGTTATTTAGTTAGATAGGTCAGACTAGGTCTTATATAGGGGTGTGTCTACTCATCCTAAGCATAATTAGGTATATATAGGAGGATATGAGTCTTATTTCATCATTATATTGTGAAGTGTGTTCTCATTGGAGATATTTAAAGGTTGCCCCCTCAAAGTGGCCTATTATTCTTAGTTATTATCAAGTATTTGCATAATATTTCATATCATCTTCTTCTATTGTGCAAGTTATTTCATTACAAGTGGTACCAGAACATGATCTTGGCACTATAGAGGCAAGGTTTTTTCTCAATATTGGAGGCGATTTGGGGAAGAGCATAACTTTCATATTTTAGATAATTTTTTAAATATTTTTAAAGGGTATTTGAATACCATATTAAAGAAGCTACAGTCCATATTTCATAGGAATTGAACAAGATTTGAGTGAATTATTGTAGAATTACAATTTCTACACAATATATTTGAGATCTACATATCTCTCACATCTTGCCGAATTGGAGCATAATTTTTATTGGGTTTTTGAAGACATAATAGAGGAGCCTACAGTCCAAAAATTAGATAAATTGAAGCAAAAAAAAGTGAGTTATTGCAAAATTAGGGTTTCCAACAAATTCACTCTCAAGGTTGCAAATCTGCTAATGTTTTGGATTTGTTTATGGGTAAGTGGTATCTTTGCCCTAGTAAGTTACAATAAAAACTTTAGAGAATTTACATTTCATTTGTGTGATTTATTTCAAAAATATTGGTTTCCATCATGACGGGTCTTGTAACAAGAGGCATAAAGAATGTTGTCACACCGGGGAAATCCTCTGATAAGGATGGGGAAACAATAGAGGATAGTAATCCCAATGAGGAAATAAATAAGGTCAAGGAGGAGGTGTCCTCAATTAAGAAGGATATATGTGACCTAAGAGGAGATATATTAGATATACGAAACATGTTAAGCGCCTATATGTATGAACCAAGAAAGGAGTTCTCAAGCAAACAAGTTGAAACCTACAAGTCGGCTAATACTGACACAAATTTTAATACTCCTATGGGATTTTTTAATACTCCTATGGGATCTAGGAATTTGTTTCCAAGGGTGGATATGCACAAGTTCGATGGCAAGGATCCTCTAACATGGATAAACCAAATGGAGAATTTTTTTGAAGTACATCAAATCCCATATGGACAAAAGGTCACGATGGCTTCCCTATATCTAGAACCAGATCAATTCATTTGGTATCACTGTCTTTGTACTCATTGAAAGAAGAAGGGTCGCATTGTCTCATGGTCAGTTTATACAAAGGAACTCCAAGCACAATATAGCAACAATATGACAAACAACTTCTTTAGCCAACTAGCTAAACTTCAACAAATAGGATTAGTTAAGTATTATATTCAGCAATTCCAAAATCTATCCTTAAGAGTGGATACAATTACAGAGGAGAACTTGAATGATTTATTTTTGGGTGGTCTCAAGGATCACATTCAACATGAGGTACGCATGTTTTGTCCAAATTCTATCTCTGAAGCAATTATTATGGCAAGACAAGTGGAGGAAAAAATTTTGGCTAATAGAAGGGAGGAATTACCTAGTAACAAAGTTGACAAGTCTCTTGCATCATCATTTACTCATCCTATTATGTTGACACCTCAACAATTGGAAGAGAAAAGGCCAAAGGGTTATGTTTCAACTGTGATGGAAAATATCATAAAGGAAATAAATGTGATGAGAAGAAGTTGTTCTATATTGAGGCTACCTATGATGAAGATAAGGATGAAGAAGATCCAGTGGTGGTGGTAGAGGACTCTAAAGATGTACAACCAACTATCTCTTGTCATGCACTATCAAGTATTAATAACCCACAAACACTCAAGGTAAGGGGTTTCCTTAAAAAACAAATAGTCACAATATTGATTGACTCAGGGAGTACACATAACTTCATCAACAAGCAACTAGCAGCAAAGTTAAATTGTTTTGTCTACCCTACCCCCAAATTTCAGGTTATGATTGCAGATGGTGGTACAATCAATTGTTCAGGGAAATGCCATAGTATTCAACTCACCATGGGAGACTACATGATAGATAGCCCTATGTTTTCTATACCCATGGCTGGAGCAAACATTGTTTTGGGAGTTCAATGGCTTACTACCTTGGGCACAATTGAGATGAATTTCTAGGAACTATTCATGCGCTTCTACTCAGGGGATAAAAAATATGAGCTACGGGGTTTATGTGCAAAGAGTCCACAATTGGTAAGTGCACACCAAATGTCACTAAAAAAAGATGTGGATAAAGGTGTGGCTCAATTATTGTCAATGGAAGTGCAAAAGCCAAAGAATCCTGCTTCACCTTTCAAGAAAGTAGTGACAATTTCAAATCACAAGAGGGAACCTGATTTGTATGGGCCTCATAAAGGTTCAACAAGGACTAACAACATCGACTTCAAATTGAGGTTACCTAAATAAAAAATCATACAATCTTTCTACGATATCTCTATCTTGGAGAATACTAATAGAATCAAAAGTCCATCCACGATAATGTTACCAGAGCTTGATGAAGAAGAGAGAATCATATTAGAACCAGAGTGCATTCTTCAAACACGCACAAAGAAGCTGAGGAATAGAATCCTCACTGAGTATCTCATCCAATGGAGGAATTTACCAGTTGAAGAGGCCACATGGGAGGACGAGGAGTTCATTCAGAAGAATCCACACTTGATTAGCATTGAGGACAATGCTTCTTTGAAAAGGGAGGGCATGCTACGCCCTTAATATTGGTGTACATAGGGTTATGAATACTCGACTTGTGGCTATCTTAACTCCTAATTAAGTCATGTTATCATTATTATATTGTTATTTAGTTAGATAGGTCAGACTAGGTCTTATATAGGGGTGTGTCTGTAGACACCCTAAAATGACCAAGTCATCACATCACTTGCATTTCATCAAATCTATAGCATCACCTACATTTCAATATTTGTTGAATAATCTAATTATTTAATTAATTTCATCAAATTCTTCCAAATCTCATAAATTCAACATTAATTAAATAAATCCTCTCTATTTAATTAATTAAATTAAATTCCTCTATAGTCTTCCAAAATTAAATAATTTGTATTATTTAATTAAATCATTATCTTCTTTCAAATTTTAAGTCTCCATTAATTAAATAAATAAATTATTTAATTAATTCATCCAATTCTATCTTATCTACAATTAAATAATTTACATTATTTAATTAAAACAATTATTCTTCTAAATTAAATAAATCATGCAAATTTATTTAAATTGTCTCAATTCTCTAAAAATAAATAAAAGCAAGTATTTTATTTATAATCTTCTAATCCTCTATCATGCACAAACAATTAAATAAATTTATTTATTTAATTTCAGTTATCTTCCAATTCCTCTTAAAATATTTTGTTAACTCGTGCACAATCAGTCTTATTTTTAGAACTCTAAAAAAGGCAAAATTACAAGTTGAGTTATCTATTCAATCAATCTTGTTTTCATCATATCTTAATAAAAATATCCTTATGGATTGACATGTGTCATGTGTACATTCATCATGGTTATTTGGTTTATCTCCTCCGTTGATTCTTCTAAATTATCTGGACCGTTGATCGATCTTCATTGAAACCTATATAAACCCCCCTCATCTCCTTCACAAATCCTCTTCGATCACTTATTCTCAGGCATACTTAATAGCGCTTTGAGCATACATCGCATCGATTGAACAACTTCACGATCTTTTAACATTGATCTTTGAGCACTTTGAGCACTCTACTTGCTTGTTGCAACCATGGTTTTGCAGCACTATTGACCAATCCACATTCATCTAAAGGGAACAATACAAATCTTGGTAAAAGCTTTCATATTTCATTGATTTATTAGTAATGGCTTTTATTTAGATTCGTTCTCTTTATGTTATTGGTTTTTTATTTTGTTAGTTTAATTTAATCGATTTTCCTCATACACATTTTTGGACCTATTTTTAGCAGTTTCACGAAATCGAGCATATCTTTTGGATACAGAGTCGGATTTTCACAAAACCAGTGGCGTTGGAAAGATGGTTCTCCCAACTTTTCTGTGGTGAAATAATTTTGAGGTAATTTTATTAGATTTATCAGGTACACTCAGTCAAAGTCAACCCTTCTTTGCAAACTTCAAACAGTCATAACTTGTGCAAAATTTACTCAATTTTCACAAACTTTTTTTTGAAATTGCATAGAATTTAATATAGAATCTTATCATAATATTCAATCTACTATACCTAATCATTATTATTAGATTTTTTTGTATTGCTCATTTTTTCACCTAACAAGTTTTAAGCACTTTTGGTCAATTGATTTATTTTTGGCTAACTATTTGAGTTTTGGTGGAACTAATCAACATTTTGCAGCCTCTTATCACTCAAACAGAGAAAATGGGTTTCTCTAACATGTTCATGCAGGACGAGCTTTGAAGAAATTGGCAAATCTATTGCACTAAGTCTTACAAACATATTGCCTTCTTAAGGGATAATTGAACAAATCATTTCGGCAATCTAAATCTTAGGAACATATTACTTTCTTAAGGGACAACAGACATGTATGCGAAAACACCTCAATTTTCTAAGGGACAATGGATGTGAATTCCAAACACTTCAATTTCATAAGGGACAATTGACAATTACAAATGTGTGTGTGCCTAATTTAGTTGCACCTTATTTTTCTTATAACGGGACAATTGAACCTTTGTTTTACGTTCTTGCTCTTACATTTCAGTTCTTCCTTTAGAAGGGCCTACTTTTGGATTGCGTTTCATCCAAAAGGGACAACCCTAAGCAGAGTTTTCTTTTGAACCACTATATAAGAGGGATAAGGTGAAAGCTAAGTCCTAACCGACGTCAGCCTTACCTTGTGGTGCCAAATTGAAAAGAGGTGTACTAGCTCTTTGTGGAAATGATTTTCAAATTGAGCAAAGTGTTTGATACTCTTAGTAGGATTGGTTAAAATTTTTAGTAGCTTGTCGCATTGCTCATAAGGCATTGGTCCCTCAAAGTTACTAAGAACCATTCTAGATAGAGACTACCCAATCCACCTCTGAACATTGCAGTAATCATCAGTGCAAGGGGAATTGATTTAAGCCCTTAAGATACTCACCATTGACTCCCTTGAGAAGAGCTAGTATTCCCTTGGCCATAAAGCTCTTGTGACCTACTTGAGCTTTCCAAGGGGAGGGTGAGATATCCCTACCTATCATCTCTCGCAAAGATACAAAATATCTGACACCTTTATGGAATGATATTTTTATCAACGGAGTATTAAGCTATGAGCTGATCTACTGCAATGAAACCTTGTCTCCAGGGATAAAAAGTGCTTGCTATTGATTGCAATTGTCTTATACTTGTGGAAACATTGGGCTTTTTTGTGAGCCTCGAACATACACTATATGTTGTGTCAGTCCTTTTTTGACCACTTATTTGCTGTGTTTTCTCTTGCCAAAGACAAATCCAATCAGAACCATAACCAAATCTATCAAAAATTTGCCTTTTTAACATCAGACACTACTTCAGTGCCTCTGGTATTGCAGCAACTTGCCCTTGGTGGTACAGTAGCTCACTTTTGGTCACCGTAGCTCACCTTTGGTATAGCAATAACTCGCCTCTAGTAGCTCAGTCCATCACCTTTGGTATCACAGTAGCACATTTTTGGTTGCACAGTCCTACGCCTCTGGTCAAACAGTATAGTGCCTTTGGTCTAGTCACTTGTGCATCAGAGTTTGTCTTTCTCAAAACACAAGAAAAATCCCAGTATTACCTTTTGTCCTTGTGTATTCCATGGTAACCACTAGGCTCCAGCAAACTATGAAGTCCAAGCAAGTTGTCCCTAGGAAGCGCAAATCGCCTCCTTGCACACCACAATTAGGTCGTCTCAACATTACTCCCAAGGTTACTCCTAGAACACCCGCGGAAAGATCTACCAATTCTCCCAACATGTCGCACCTTGATCAACCCAACAATCTGCAAGAGGGTAGAACCCCTTTGGTAAATACACCCCACTTTACCACCAGCTTGCCTCTGGATTTTATCCCACAAGGTTATACTGCCAATCCGGTCCCGTCTCAGGAGGAAAGAGTTCCTTTGGTAAGTACACCTCATTACACCACCGGCTTGCCTCCCGATTTTGTCCCACAAGGTTATACTGCAGATCTAGCCCCATCTCAAGAAGAGCGACACTTTGAAATAGGTCAATCCTCTCAAGAAGATGAGCAAGATCTTGATGAATTCATACAAGATCCTAGAGTTGAAGCCACCTTTGACAAAATCCTTAGCGAGAACCAAGATCATTTCTTTCACTTGCTAGCAAAGCAAGGATCCAAATTACCTCAAGATTTTGATCTTTCCAATCTCAAGGAGACAAACAATACCCTAGGCGCCATACAAGTGGTGCAAACCATGTCAACAGTGACCACGCCTTTACCCAAACAAGGCTCACAAGGGAAAACAATGGTACAATATAAGAATCCCCTTTTTCAAAACCCAACAGGAAAGAGGGCCGTATCACCGCTTTTGACTCCTATGGAAATCTACAAAAATCAACAGGAGACTCTACAACGTCAAGCAGAGCTAGATAAGCAAGCCACCTTAGCTCAAGAAAATATACAACAAACTCCTAAAGTGTCCACACCAATCACAAGTAGAATTTTGGTTACTCCTTCACGAATAGGTTTCCCACCAAATTATAATCCAAGGAACAACTATGTAGCCATGCAACAAGGGTCTCAACACATACCACCTCCCATATCATCAAACCTTCATGTCTCTCAACCAATTAGAGTCATGCAACCCCCCCCCACAAAATTCTTCTACAATCATTCCCAACCAACCATCGCAAATCACTTCTACCTATGTCCCTCCTCCGTTACATTCATCAGCGCTAAATTTCTTTCACACATTGCCTAGCCACCCTCAACTTCCCCAACATCAAGTTTCGCAAAGCTATGTGCCGCCATCGCAACCGAATCCAACACACTTTAGCTTTCCTCGACCCAATTCTTTTCTTCAACCATCACAAAGCCAACATTCTTACCTAGCACCACCCCCACCTCCTCCTCATCAAAGCATCCAATTCCAACCCAATTTGAACCCAACATACAATGCATACGACCCCAACCAATCGTATGACCCTTATAACGCCAATGCTCATGGCTTACCATACAATCTTCCATATGGGCATCAACAACCACTTCTTGGACAACAGGAGATGTTTTCAACCCCTCCCACAGCGATGGAGCTAAAAATCGTGGAAGTTCAACAACAGCTATCTGATCTTACGTTTGGCCACACCAAGAAGACCTTCTCATTGGAGGAAGTGTGTCCTTATCCTTTTGATCGGTCATTACATATGATCCCTTTTCCTCAAAATTTCACTATTCCTAAATTTGATAAATACAAAGGAAAAGGTGACCCAAAAGACCATCTTAGGGAATTCTATCTTGCTTGCTTTGAGGTCTCACATAATGACACTTATCTTATGTGTCTCTTTCCTCACAATCTTGGAGGTCAAGCTATAGAATGGTTCTCACATTTACCTATGGGTATCAAGTCTTTTAACGAGCTAGCAAAGAAATTTGCCACCCATTTTTCTTACAACGCAGAGCATGAAATCTCCATGACTGATCTATGCAACAACAAACAAAAGAATGGAGAAACTTTCATTTCTTTCCTTCAACAATGGAGACAAATGGCTAGCAAATTCCCTTTCAAGATTCCTAAGAAACAGCTTGTTAGCATATTTGTACAGAACCTCAACCAAGAGTTAGGTTTTCATTTGCAAATCCTTAGTGCTACAACCTTCGATGAAATCAAATACAAGGGAATCAACATTGAAAAGGCCCTCATTGCTAAGGGTGTGGTCAAAATCTTCAAAGAAATGAAAGACAATGCTCCTCATCAACAGGCAAATGATAAGCCAAAGTTTTGGAACAAAAATAAAAATGTGGTCAACGATGGTGTGGTTGATTCTAAGCATGTCCAAACTTTGCAAACGCCACTGCAGCTTTCCAAACCAAGTCAAGCTCCACCTCAACAATAGCAACAACAATGGCAACCTTATCAAAACCAACAACGATGACAACAAGAGCGGCCTCCACAAGATTACCCTCTGCGGTGTCAATTCACTCCCTTAGGAGAGCCCATAGAGAGTCTTACAAAAGATTTTACAGAAAGGCCTCATCACTCTACCTGATGCTCCCCCGTATGGTGAACCTATTTACAAAATTGTGTGGTATAGAGAAAATGAATACTGTGAATTCCATAGGAGCAAAGGGCATAGAACCGCATCGTGCATGAAGCTCAAACACCTAATCCAAAATCTCATTAAAGGCAATCAAATATCTCTATAAGATGATCCACCAGCTCAACACACAAACAAAGACCTCAACATGTACAAGGAACCATTCCCTCATCATGGTCCATCTCCTCCTCAAGATAGAGATAAAGGTATCAATCATGCTTCCACTTCCTTTGATTCCATTGTAGGTCTTTTTGAAGAGAGTCGAGTGTCTACCTTCACAATCAAAGGCAAAACTATGGATTGCGCTGTTACAACTCGTCATGGTCGTGTCACCATTCGTGGTCCTACACCCAGTATTCTTGCTCAATCTGATTATAATCTTGTCAAACATCTAGGGAAAATGCCAGCATAGATCTCTATCTTGGACCTTCTACGGTCATCACCTGCACATAGAGTAGTGCTAGAAAAAGCCCTCCAAGAGTCTTCGGTTCCTAACAACATAGCGGTCATGGATTTCCAAGCTATAGTAGGTAACATTGCTTCACCCTACAATGTGGTCTTCTCTGAGAAAGATCTCCCATCCCATGATCTATGTCACAATGATGCCCTTCATATTGAGGCTCTCATCCATAAGCGCAAAATCAAACGTATACTCATAGATGGTGGTGCTGGTCTCAACATCTGTTCTTTAAAGTTACTAAAGAAATTGGGATACTCTGAGGATCATGTCAACACTGATCAAAGTATTATAATCAAGGGATATGATGATGCTGAACACCGGTCAGAGGGTATTATCCACTTGCCTATACAATTGGGTCCTGTCATGCTTGAAATCAGGTGTCAAGTCCTTGATATTGAGTTGCCTTACAACATTATCCTAGGCCGCCCATGGATCCATGCAATGAAAGTTGTTCCCTCCATGTACCATCAGTCTCTCAAATTCCCATTCAATGGTACGGAGATCACTATCCCTGGAGACCCCAATCCTTTTGAATTATGCCATGTCTTACAAGGCAGTTATAAGAATTGCAACCAAGTGCCTAAAAATTTAAAAGCCCTTGAATCCCCACTATATGTTGATCCTAAAACTCTGACACAAGCCTCTACAAGTGAACCTAATCCTCTACCTAAAATCAAAGCTCAAATCTATGATATAGGCTTTGGAACATATGATATCTCAAAATCTTGTTGTGTAGGGCGGATGCCTTTATCCCCTAAATCTTATGGCCAACCACCCATTGCCAAAGTCGCCAAAAAAGCAGCTATTCCTCCCCCAGCATTCCTAACCCAATTCCAACAGGGACGGTTATTGGAGGAGGAAACTATTGAGGACATTTCTTCTTGGCTCTATAAAGAGAAAGAACCGGTCACAATACCAGTCAAGCAATATGGAAACGGCTTAAGGATAGTAAAAAACATGGGCTATAAAGGCAAAGGTGGCCTTGGGAAACAGAATCAAGGCACTATGGAACCCATCATTGTGACGAAGAAACTAGACAAGAAGGGGTTAGGATTTGGTAGGAAGGTACCACGTGCCTTGGACATCGAGTATAGCCTCGACGAGGTAGCTGAAACTTTTGCCACCGATTTGACGTCTATAGAGGATATCATCGATGACTCTTCCCTCCATATGACCAACCTATTTGCAGAATCCTCCATTTTTATGCTATCCTCCATATCCTTAACCTCTACCACAAGCACCTAGAATGTAACACTTGTCTACACTAAACTTATCGATTGGGACCAACAAGGGGCCCTCATTATAGATGTATTTCAAAATGACAAAGCTCTGGCTGAGTTCATGGGACTTCGGGAAGGTATCCCACTAGGTGATCATAAAGCAGGTTTTGTAATGGAACTAGAGCCAATTGCTTATTTTGGTGAGAATGCCAAATCCTCCAGTCGCAAAAGTAAAAATAAAGAAAGATCTCTAGGTGAAAACCACACTGTGGCACCTCCTGATCACAAAATAGTAAAAACAAAGGATGTATCCAAAGGTGAAAACCCAACTGTGGCACCTGAGGATGGAGGATTTGACCTTCCCCTACCATCTAAGTATCAAGAGAAGTCAGCTCTCCTAGTGGAAGATTCTACAGAGATAAACCTTGGCACAGAGAAAAATCCAAAGACCACATTCCTAGCAGCATCATTATCAAAAACAGAGCACAGGAATCTTAACACATTTTTCTTACAAAGAACCATCAAATTTGCATGGACCTATGCTAATATGCTAGGGTTAGACCCTAAGCTAGTTTTTCACTATCTCACTGTTGATCCAAAAGTTAAACCAGTCAAGCAAAAGTTGAGGAAGATGCACTCACAGACAGCTCTCTTAGTAAAAGTGGAAATACAGAAGTTGTTAGATGCAAAGTTCATACGACCTATTGATTATTCAGACTGGGTATCAAACATTGTACCTGTGTCTAAACCCAATGGGCACATCCGCATGTGTAATGCCTTTAGAGATCTTAATAAAGCATGTCCCAAAGATGACTTTCCATTACCGAACATTGATATTATAGTAGACTTGACTGTGGGTCATGAAATGCTTTCTCTCATGGATGGATTCTCTGGCTACAATCAGATAAGGATAGCAGAAGAAGATCAACATAAAACAACTTTTACTTGTCCTTGGGGTAACTATTGTTGGTGTGTCATGCCATTTGGTCTAAAGAATATAGGGGCAACTTATTAGAGAGCAATGACAATGATATTCCATGACCTCTTTCATCATATCATGGAGGACTATGTTGATGACATACTAGCTAAATCTTCTAGGGCATATCACATACAAGTTCTAGGATAGATCTTTGACAGGCTCGAGAAATACCAAGTACGCCTCAATCCAAAGAAATGTGTTTTTGGTGTAACATCAGGGACGCTGTTGGGATACATTGTATCTCGTAGAGGCATCAAAGTTGATCCTACAAAATTAAAAGCTATAGTGGAGATGCCTCCACCGAAGAACCTCAAAGCATTAAGGAGCCTTCAGGGAAGGTTGCAGTCCATCAGGCAATTCATCTCACAACTAGCAGATAAATGTCAACCATTTCAACACTTACTCTGAAAAGATATCTCATTTCGATGGGATTATAAGTGTCAAGTAGCATTTGATCAGTTCAAAGAGTATTTGGCTACACCTCCTGTATTGGTTCCACCAGTTGCTGATAAATCTTTGATATTATACATCTCAACTACAACTTTGGCCCTAGGGGCCTTGCTAGCACAACATGATGAAACAGGAAAAGAGCATGCAATTTATTATATTAGTAGAACCTTGGTGGGATATGAACTCAATTATTCACCGATGGAAAGAGCTTGTTTAGCAGTAGTGTTCGCTTCCCAAAAGTTGTGACATTACATGTTGAACCAACACACAAATCTTATAGCCAAAATTGATCCCTTGAAGAATCTACTAGCAAAAGCAGCTCTTACAGGCAGACTTGCTAAATGGGTCATGATCCTTAGTGAGTTCGACATTGAGTATGTGGATCGTAAAGCAATCAAAGGACAAGCTCTAGTAGATCAACTAGCAGAAGCACCCATGACAGATACACACCCTATGGTAGCAGAATTTCTGGATGAGAATCTATTCACTCTTTCCAACTCAATAATGTGGAAGTTATACTTTGATGGTTCCTACACACAGCATGGATCAGGGGCCGGCATCTTATTCATCACACCTCAAAATGACTATATTCCAAAGTCATATCGGCTTGCATTCCCTTGCACCAACAACATTGCTGAGTATGAAGCACTCCTCATAGGTCTCAATACAGCAGTTCAATGGGACATCAGAGAATTACAAGTATATGGAGACTCATAGCTAGTCATTTGCCAAGTCACAGATGAGTACCAAACAAAAGATGAAAAGTTGGTCCCCTACAAACAACTAGTGGATGCCTACAAACCACACTTTTCTAGCATCACATTTGAGCAAATTCCAAGAGAGCATAACAAAGTTGCAGATTCTATGGCTTCTGTAGGGTCACTGATTGACATGCCTGGTAATACACATAAATGTGAATTCTTGATCGAGCAATTGTTGATACCAGTCGTCGATGTTCTCGTTACTGAAATCATCTGCGAACTTGTTGGTCCCAATTCCCCATGGTATGAAGATATCTATGAATACCTTAAACACAATACCTTTCCCCCTGACCTATCATCCATCCAACGCAAAACCTTTATCCATTGATCCTCTCGTTACACCATTCTGGGTGATACACTATATTGCCAAAGTCTCGATGGTATCCTCTTACGATGTCTTAATGCAGATGAAGCCGAAGCTACCTTACGAGACATACACGAAGGTGTCTGTGGTGCACATTCTACTAGTCCTAATCTCGCTAAGAAGATACTGAGAACAGGTTACTACTGGCCTACAATAGAGCAAGATGCTACACAGTTTGCTAAGAAGTGTCTACAATGCCAACAGCATGTAGATTTGATTCACGCACCAGCTCATGAATTACAACCTGTGACAACTCCTTGGCCTTTTTCTCAATGGGGTCTCGACCTTGTAGCACAAATCCACCCATCCTCAACCAATGGCCACAAATTTATCATTATTGCCACTGAGTACTTCACGAAGTGGGTTGAAGCCATTCCCATGACCTATATCACCGGTAAGCAAATAGCCAAGTTCATCCTTAACTACCTCATATGCCGGTATGGTATTCCCCAAGCCATTGTCACTGATAATGGGAGACCATTCAAGAATCAAGATGTCTATGCCTTATGCACACAATACAATATCCAACATCACTTTTCAACTCCCTACTATCCGCAGAGTAACGACCAAGCTGAGGCTTCCAACAAAACCATTCTCAAAATCCTCAAGAAAACAGTCAATGAAGCTGGTCATGATTGGTACTTGCAACTCAATCCCGCCCTATGGGCCTACCGCACTAGCATCAGAACACCAACTGGTGCCACACCCTATGCCTTGGTCTATGGCTCTGAAGCCATCCTACCTATAGAGGTCAAGATCCCATCCCTCAGAGTATCCATGCAGGACCTGATCGGCGGAGACGAGTATCACACTTCCAAATTAGCTGAGCTTGAACTACTAGATGAGAGGCACCTTGCCGCACTTAATCATCTCCATGTCTATCAAAACTGCCTCCGGTGTAATTACAACAAAAAGATCAAAAAAAGATAGTTTCAAGTTGGTGATCTTGTACTCAAAGAGAATCAGAGAAATCAAGCAGACCGAGAAAAGAAGGGCAAGTTTGAGCCTAATTGGTTAGGTCCCTTTATTGTGACAGCAGCATATGGATTAGGAGCTTATACTTTAGCTACACCTGACGGCATTCCTTTGGATGAGCCACTTAACAGTGTCCATCTCAAGAAGTTCTATGCCTGATCCTTAGAGTATTCCAAAACAAAAAACAAAAAAAACAAAAAATCCGTCCTCTGGTGAAAACCTGGTAAATAGGCACCTTAGATAAGTACCATAGTGAAACCCTGCAAACAGGCGCTATGTGTAGAGTCAACATCCATCCTCTATCAAGTCATGTTCATTCCATGTCCATTTCGCAGCAAGGTTCATCCATCCATCCATAATAAAACCATTGACTTTGTTTGCATTTTCATCTCCCTATCTAGTATAGCTTGGAAATTTGTCAATGTCCCTCGTCGTCATCCCACATCTTGATCTGTGTCAACAATTTGCACTGTCTTGTCCTAGGTCACAACTTTCTATGTCTTCTCCATCGGTCACCCATGCAAATTCCTCTACCTGGAATGGGGGCAACTCTTTCCTTAACTTAGGTCTAGGATTGGTTCCTTGTTCGTGGTTCACAACGCGCTCTTCAATCTTTTCTCCTTTCCGTAGATAACACTCTTAACCGATGCATCGCTCCTATGATAAGGTCGTTATCTTCCCAACACTTTTCCTACATCATCACACCAACCAAAACTACATATTATCATCTTCTCAATCTTAAGGTACCTTGATCCCATGGATATGGGTATGTAGGCAGTCTGGAATACGAAGGAAGTTTCCAATACTTAGGTACATAAGATCTCCCCCTTTCACCTTGACCCATCTCATCACTCTATCCAGAACTACATGTTTATCACTTTCACCTTTCCTTGTAATGTGCCTTGATCTTGTGGATACAGGGTATGTAGGCAGTCTGGAATACGAAGGATGTATCCAGTACTCAGGCACACATGATCCATCATCCTCCACCCACCCCAATCCATTAGCACTGTCATCCTTTCTAGTCTTCCATTTATCAAATCCTGTTCACCTTGACTTGACTAACTCAAGCAACAAGCTAGCGCATCCTTTCAAAGCAAAAGTCCTTAACAAACCTGAAGCAAAGTAGCTGTCTTCAGAGTCAACTATTGTCCTTCTGTTCTGATTGCCAGCATCAGTTAAGTCCTGCTTAACCAAAGCACCATATCCACAAGCTTGTCTTATGTGGAATGTTCCATTGTCGAGACCAACACACGCGTCTCCTGCGACATGTAGCATCTCCTGCAGTGAGACTTTGTCTTTTTGGTAGATAGCCCCCTTTAATGGACACAGAGTTCCTACGATAAGGATGTTATCTTTCCTATCCAATCTATCCTGAGCAACCTCTTTGGCAAGAGAATATGTTGGCTATATGTTTACTTTGTAAGTCAGCCAATAGTCTTTTTGGTTTATCTTTTTGTTCCTTTTCCAATACCTATTCAAGACTACCTTGATTCATCCATAATCTCGGTATGTTACGATGCAATACAGATTTGGGGGCATAGTAATTGCTTTTGTATGCCGTGTTTGAGGAATGATCTTTAGTATCTTTCTCAGCAGCATATTTATCTTGTGTGTGTTACAACCTAGCATCTTACATATTAATACTCTTCTTGCATTCACATGTATTGAAGTTTATTTTATGTTCAAGACTATGGCTCATTCACATGTACCAACAAGGTCATATTATGTCTAAGGGATCTAAGTTCAAACCGCTTGCTTGCAGAGTCAATGTCCACGCACTCGGATATTACAGCACCTTGGTCTTTTATACCTTGGTGGCAAACTATCCACGTGCTATATCAACAATAAGGATTGCTCTTTATATACAATTGTGAAACCAATGCAACAAGCTCATCATTCGCCCATCCATTCACGCATGGCCTTATATAGTTTTTCAAGCAAAGATCAATCACCCATCTTTCTCTCATGTTCTCTCCTTTCTTCTATCTATCGTCTATCCAACCTCACCTCTCTCCAGCACAATCTTCTAGTCGAGCATCAACACAGTTCTTCTGTCGCTTCCCTATCTTTCCTCTCGAGGGGGCACCCTACGCCAGCTACGCTAGGGCAACCAGCTACATTGGGGCATCCAAAATTGTATCATGTCTTCAACAATCATTTTCTTTGACGCAACGCTATAAACTGCATCACATCAAAGAGGGGCAAAATGTAGACACCCTAAAATGACCAAGTCATCACATCACTTGCATTTCATCTAATCTGTCTAATCGCCTGCATTACAACGTTAATTAAATAATCTAATTATTTAATTAATTTCACCAAATTCTTCTAAATCACATACTTTCGACATTAATTAAATAAATTCTCTTTATTTAATTAATTAAATCAAATTCTTCTATTATTCTTCCACAATTAAATAATTTTAATTATTTAATTAGATCATTATCTTCTTTCTAAATTTCAAGTCGCCACATTAATTAAATGAATTCCATTATTTAATTAATTCATAATAAATTCCCTCTTATCCAAACAATTAAATAATTCCTAATTATTTAATTAAATCAAATTCATTCTTCCAAATTTGAATAAATCAAATCAAATTTATTTAAATTCTCTCAATCTCCAAAAATAAAATAAATCAAATATTTTATTTATTCTTCCAAATCATGCACAACAATTAAATAAATTTATTTATTTAATTTGCCTTCTTATTTACAAATATCTTTCAAATCTTCTAAAAATAAGTTTTCTTCTCCATGCACACAAAATTAAATAATTTATTATTTAATTTCTCTCAAATTATGCAAAAGCAAATCTTAAGTGGAGTTATCTATTCACTCAACCTTGTTTTTATCAATTTCTCTTAAATTAGAAAAAGATTTCTAATTTATGAAAAGCATGTCTTATCTTTAGAAAACTCAAATAAAATAGCTTTTGGGTGACACTTGTCTTCTGCTTATTCGTTGCACGTTCCTCAACTGTTCTCCTCCGTTGATTCTTCTGAATTATCTGGACCGTTGATCGATCTCTGTTGAAACCTATATAAACCCCCCTCATCTCCTTCACAAATCCTCTTCGATCACTTATTCTCAGGCATACTTAATAGCGCTTTGAGCATACATCGCATCGATTGAGCAACTTACGATCTCTTGACATTGATCTTTAAGCACTTTGAGCACTTTACTTGTTGCAACCATGGTTTCGCAGCACTATTGAGCAATCCACATTCATCCAAAGGGAACAATACAAATCTCGGTAAAAGCTTTCATGTTTCATTGATTATTATTAATGGCTTTTATTTAGATCGGTTCTCTTTATGTTATTGGGTTTTTGATTTGTTTAGTTTAAATTAGTCAATTTTCCTCATACACAGTGTCTACTCATCCTAAGAATAATTAGGTATATATAGGAGGATATGAGTCTTATTTCATCATCATATTGTGAAGTGTGTTCTCAATGGAGATATTTGGAGGTTGCCCCCTCGAAGTGGCCTATTATTCTCAGTTATTATCAAGTATTTGCAGAATATTTCATATCATCTTATTCCATTGTGCAATTTATTTCATTACAAACTGTTATACCAAAGGCATTGGGTTGCTGATCAAAGGCATTGGACTGTTATACCAATGGTGCTGGACCATGTTACAAAAGCACTGGGCTGTGTTTCAAAGGCACTGAGATGGTATCAATGATGTTTTAAAAGGAAAATTTTGATAGTTTTAGATTGGATTTTGATTGGATTTTCTTTAACAAGAGAAAACACATCAAACAAAACTACCAAAGAGGACTGACACAATAGATAGTGTATGTTCAAGGCTCACAAAAAAGACCAATGTTTCCATGGGTATAAGACAATTTGCAAACAATTCAAGCATTTTTTATCCCTAGAGACAAAGGTTCATTTCGGTAGTTCAACCCACAACTTGAAATCTCCTTCGACTAAATGTCATTCCATATAGGTGTCATACATTTGAGTCTTTGCAAGAGATGATAGGTAGGGATATCTTACCCTGCCCTCAGAAAGCTCAGGTAGGTCACAAGATCTTTCTTGTCAAGGGAATACTATCTCTTCTCAAGGGAGGCAGTGGTGAGTATCTTGGGGGCAAAACCAGCTATGCCCTTGCACTGAAATTTATTGCAATGTTTGGAGGTGAAATGATTAGTCACTATCTAGATTGGTTCTTAGTTACTTTGAGGGACCAACGCCTTACGAGCAATGTGACAAGGGACTAAAAGCTTTGACCAATCTTACTAAGAGTATCAAACAGTTCGCATAATGTGAAAATTGTTTCCATAAAGTGCTAGTACACCTCTTTTCAATTTGGCACCACAAGGTAAGGCTGACGTCTGTTAGGACTTGGCTTTCGCCTTATCCCTCTTATATAGTGGTTCAAAGGAAAACTCCTCTTAGGGTCATCCCTTTTGAATGAAGCACAATCCAAAAGCAGGCTCTTCTAAAGGAATAACTGAATGTGAAGTTCAAGCACGTCAAACAAAGGTTCAATTGTCCCATTATAAGAAAAATAAGGTGCAACTAGATTAGGCACACACATAATTGTAGTTGGCATTTGTCCCTTAACAAATTGAAGTGTTTTGCATTAATGTCCATTGTCCTTTAAGAAAGCAATATGTTCCTAAGACTTAGATTGCAAAAAAGATGTTTTGTCCCTTAAGAAGGCAATATGTTCCTAAGACTTAGATTGCAAAGATGATTGTTCAAATGTCCCTTAAGAAAGCAATATGTTCCTAAGACCTTAAATGATAGATTTGGCAATCCTTCAAAGCTTATCCTACATGAACATGTTAGAAAAAACCATTGGCTCCGTTTGAGTGATAAGAAGCTGCAAAAAGTTGATTAGTTCCACACAAACTCAATAGTTAGCAAAAACCAAACAACTGACCAGAAGTGCTTTACTGTACTATCAAAGGTGATGTATTACTTACCAGAAGCGTTGTCCTATTCTACCAAAGGCACGCTATTTCTTATTAAAGGCACTGGACTGTGATACCAAAGGCATTGTACTGCATTGCAAAAGCGTGGTACTGTGACGCAAAGACATGCTACTGCTCTAGATCAAAAAAATTTCAAGATTTCATCAAAAATCAAGATGTGAAGGATGCTGTCATGATTAGAATATGTTCTTGAATGATTGATAAATTGAGATCTGCAAGTTAATGATGAAAAATTGATAATTTAAACCCTACAAATTAGAGAACTAGTTAAAAACCCTAAGTATCCAAAGGCGTTGTACTGTTGTTGCAAAAGCACTGGACTGCAGACCAGAGGCACTGGACTATGCCACCAAAGGTTCTTTACTATTGCCCGAAGGTGCTTTACTGTAGTACCAAAGGCACTTTACTATGCTGCAAAGGCATGGTTCTGTGTTCGTCTGTCCATTTCTATATTGTACTTCAAAAAAGTAAATTTTCTAAAAAAAATAGCGATTAGTGGGTCCCACCGGGCATGCCAGAATGTGTATAGGGATTTAATCGAGATCGAGAGATAATCAAAATAATGAAAATAATCAACTCAATCCTATAACATCAAAATAATGATCCATGCAAACAACTAAATAATCAATGAATTAACACAAAAATAATGAAAGCTTTCACCTAGATTGTGTTGTTATCTTAGTCGAATGTGGATTGCTTCATAAATTGTGAAACCATGTTTGTAACAAGCAGATGTAGATTGTGTTTGTGCTCAAAAGATCGATATGCTCAATGATGTGATGTATGCACAATGCACTGTATGGATGCCTAAGAATAAATGATCGAAGAGGATTTTTGAAGGATATGAGGGGGGTTTATATAGGTTTCAATAAAGATCAATCAATGGTCCAGAAAATTTAATGGAATCAATGGATGAGATAAATCTAGAATTCATATGAATGTGTACTTGACATGTGTCACACAAAAAGATATTTTTGTTTGAATTAACTGATTGATTTGACATAAAAAGACATGGAATAGACATTTTTAGATTTCATAAAAATAGAAATGTTTTTTTCTAATTTATGAGTTGGTGATAAAAACAATATTGATTAAGTCAATTAACTCAACTTGTAATTTGCTTTTTGCATGATTTGAGATAAATTAAATAATAAATTATTTAATTTTGCGTGCATGATGAACAAGATTTATTTTTAGAAGATTTGGAAGATAAAAAAAGCAAATTAAATAAATAAATTTATTTAATTGTTTGTGCAAGATTAGAGGAATAAATAAAATATTTGATTATATGTTATTTTTAGAGATTGAGATAATTTAAATAAATTTGAATGATTTATTTAAATTTGGAAGAACAATTGATTTTTTTTAAGATAATGTGTTGGTAAACTTTTTAACGTGACCGGTGATGCTGGTGCGACACGCCCTCCAGCTCCACGCGAATGCTTTTGCCTAGAGCAATGAACCGGTGAGGCCACAACACGGGGGACCTCATCCCCTAACAAGAACACTGCAAACCCATGAGCTCGTTGACCCAGTGAAGGCATAAAGCCTGCGAGCTCGTTGGCCCGGGGGTTGAACTCTGGTGTTCGCCACTACAACCGAGCGACTTAATCATCGAACCACGCCCTTATCAAGAAGAACAATTGATTTGATTAAATAATTAAAACTATTTAATTGTAGATAAGAGGATTTTGATGATAAATTAATTAAATAATTAATCTAGTTAGTTAATGTGGATTTGAATTTTGGAAGAAGATAATGATTTAATTAAATAATTAAAATTATTTAATTTGGAAGAATAAAGTTGATTTCGATTAAATTGATTAAAAAATGTATAATATATTCAATTAATGTTGAATTTAGGAATTCTGGAAGAATTTCATGATTTTGATGAAATTAAATAAATAATTAGATTATTTAATTAATGTTGAAATGCAAGTGATTTGACAGATTTGATGAAATGCAAGTGATGTGAAGACATGGTCATTTTAGGGTGTCTATAGTGGAGTCACACAAATCTTCATTCTTTCAGGTTCCTTCATTGCTTTATTCAATTCATAGTAATTAGAAAACCAAAGTTGCTCTTGGGAATAGTAAATCTTTGTTTTTCCTTGATAGTTAGATCTTGCATGTTAGAATAATTGTTTTCATATTCCTAGATCTAGATTATTTGAAGAAGCAATTTCCCTTTTTAGATTAGATTACTTCAAAACAATCGAAAACCCAAAAAACATAGATTAAACTTGCATTAGGAAAAGTCATATTAGCTTGCATTCATATTTCTCTTTCATAGATTAAAGAGCACTTTTATTTCAGAAATACTAAAAAAGCACAAAAACACGTTTGCATATCATTTAGATTTGAATGCATATAGAAACCCTAGAAAAGACAAACTTGCAAACCCTCGATACCATCACAAGGTAAACCACGATTAAACGATTCAATCAAACCCTTGATCACATCACAAGGTAAACACAAGTCAAAGTATAATCAAACCCTAGGTCAACTAAACCTTAGGTCAAAACCCTAGGTCTAGTTAAGGTTGGTCATCACACATTTACCTCTATCTTGGCTCACGAATGTGCCTGGGAGTGAGAGGAGAGTGGGTGACGGCTATCTGTGATGAGATTGAGGAAATCAATCCACGACAACAAGAGACATTTACTCCACCACAACAAGACCCATTTATCCTCTTATTGATAGAAGAACAAAGACAGCTCCAAATACAACAAGAGCTCATTCAACACATTGAAAGACAAGAGGACATAAATAAGAGTAACTGCTTACCCACACAAAGTTGGAATAAAAGAAACTCCAACAAGAGAAGAGAAACTAGTGACCCTTCGGGTCATAGGGTTATCTCAACAACAACTATCATCGAATGAAACATTCAACTTAGCACACAACAACAAAGGCCACAAAACTTGTCGACCCCTCTCTATGAAGTCCAGCTCTCAAACGAGCTAGACCCCTGCTGTGTCTCGCCTCCTCTCAACTGGCTACTTCCATGAGAGCAAGAGTGACATGGAAGATCACCCCGTGGCAAGGAGGGAAGGGTCTGTATGCATACCGAAATCTGACCTGATAGCCCCAGGTGACTAGAGTCACGATTTTGAGCGTATATTTTGGTGAACCCAACGTGAAATTGTAAATCCTTCTAGGACGCGTGATTTTGCACCCCAACTTCAGATATTCATTCATCACCATACACCATCAACTTCAGCACATATTTTGGTAAACCTGACATGAAATTACAAATCCTTCTAGGATGAGTAGTTTTGTGTTCCAACTTCAGATATTCATTCATCACCATACACCATCAACTTCACCACATATTTTGGTGAACTTTGAAAGGAAGCTAGGTGTGTGGAAATCTCTTCCTACACTAATCTAATGAGGGGAGAGCTATGTAAATTCAATTTAATCTTTACAATCATAGAAACATGAAACATATAATAGAGATATTGCAGGAATACACATAAAACTAGAAAGAAGACAGAAGAAGAGAGACAAAGATATAACGTGGGGAAAACTCTTATCAAGTGAAAAACCCCACACTCAGAAACCTGCACAATGTATTATCAAAACTGAATATGGTTTACAATACACTTGCAATTCAAGATTCAATAGTCTTCGACACTCATGTCCGGAGTCAGTCCGGTGGCATAATAGTACCTGTCAATCACATACTACATCTCCTCCTCCAAGCACCTATTTATATAGAATATACAAGGCAAAATTGGCTCTATCTTGGAATGGGTGTCCAACTTGGCCTCATGGCCCAAAACCCACGCCTATGGACACTTGGTCAACATTGTAAGATGTATCTGACACTTGTCCACAGCTCCCATCCCAAAGAGGTCGCCTATTTCCAAAATGGGCTATGACAGATGCTCTTACGACTCTTACGACCATCATAGAATCTGTCATAGCAGTTACAACTTATAGTTGTAAGAGAATCTGTCATACATAGGCTATAAATAGCATATTCTCTTACAACATGTCATAGTCCACCTTGGGGCGCCCAAAGATGCCTTTTTCAAAGATGCTTCTCGACACATGTCTTCACCTATCTTACAAGCTTCTATTTTTTACTCTTACATGTCATAACTTCGTCATAAGAATCCGTCATAACCGTTTTGATCAATATTCCCTTACACAACATCCAAGATGCTGACACATGGAAAAATACTCCTACCACAAAGTGGGACACCTATCTCCTCATGTGAGGACAAAATTACAAGTTGTCATCTGCTATGTAGGATGACACATCACCGTGCCACATCCCACAAAATGATAATATGGAATTTACAATTAATTTACATCATAGGTAGTGAATAAATAAATACAATCATAAATAATGCAAGGAATTACCAAGGTTGAGACACCTTAATTCCCAACAAACTTGATGTGAACTACAAAGCCATCTGGTTATGTTGTTTGCATTCCCATTATTTGGACCTCATTATCACTGTCACATACACCGTCAGCTTCACCACATATTTTGGTGAACTTGATGTGAAGTATAGAATCTTTAGGTTTTGTAGTTTTCATTCCCATTATATTGGATCTCAAGACGTTCAAAACATCAAAATAATTTCACTTTACTCTGCATAGCCGCTTCAGCTTCTATAGCCTTCGCCATCATCTGTTCCATTTGTTCTGTGGTATCTATGGTGCCCCTAACATGACAGAACCTGATTTGAACCAAGGGAATATTCCCTAAAGAGAACCAGAAACCCCTTCTTTCGATACGTACGTGTCACCACATCCTGATGCACCAATCAACAACTATTATGACTACAAAGATTCTAATTATGAAAAAGATCAAAGAGAATCCAGGTATTCTCTGTCTTTCAACAACCCAGCTTGGGAAAACAATTTGGCCATACCAAATGTGCCACATAAAGCTAGAAGGATAAGGTTAGAAATACATCGACCCAATCAACCTTCCACAAGCACATCAAGTACTCATCTTGATAAAGAAGTCAAGTGATTAGAAAAACACTTACAAGAAGCCAAAGACGCTCAAGAGGGATTGAGGATTGCCTTGCAAGAAGAACAAAGAGAAAATGTTGCATGAGAAGAAACATATCACCATGAAAATACTTGAAGAGGAAAATCCTAGAAATGAAGAAACACCTAGAGATGCTACACCTACAGATTTAATCACAACTCTAGTGCAAAGGATTAGAATCTTGGAAGCAAAACAAGCGGCTCCTAAAAGAAGGAAAAAATCTCATGAACAGGACCAGAGGGCATCTCAAAATATCCCTACCTCAATTACTATTCACAAAATACTAGTAATGACGCATGTCTAAATGGGAATCCTCCTGTTCAAAAAAACCAAACAAATCTAACAATGGGTTATCAAAACCCACCTACAGGGTTATTTTTATCAACCGTATAATCTCAAAGTGCCTTTCTTGGAACATACCTTAAGTATTTGAAAGAACCTCTAGATCAAAACATAAGAAGTGTGCAACCACCTCGGCCACTACCTGATCTCCCGAAGTTCAAAGGAGAAGGAGATCCAAACTCTCACATTAAAGCCTACACCACGGTGATAAGAGAACTCCCTTGGGATGGGGTTGTAGCAAAAATCTTTCCAAAAACTCTTGAAGGCATACCTCTAGATTGGTATTATCGCTCACCAGAAGCTTCAATTCACTCGTTCAGACAACTAATCAGAGAATTTGTCATGGCATTCGATAGAACAAACTCGTTAAAATAGGGATCAGAGAATTTGTCACAATGAAACAAGAGCCAAATGAATCTGTAGCCCACTTTTTCACTCGATGAAGGCAAGTTCTTTACTCTTCAACTAGTGCTCCAAACATGGATCACTGAGAACTATGTAACCTCTTCTTGCATGCCCTTAACAAGGACATGAGAGAAGATGTTCAAAAATTGCCATACAAATCCTATGAGGAAGCGTTGGAAAGTGCTTTAAAGATTGACCAAGCTGCCATTGATAGTGGTAGAAAGGTCTATGGATCAAATGGAAAGCTAACAAAGGAAGACATAGGAAATAATGACGCTGTCATTAAAATCCTAAAAAACAATAGGAGTACAACCACAGACGGGGCGACAAATCAACCCCTAAACAAGAAAGTAAGAAGTGATTACAATGAGAGAGATTACTATCCTCCCAATTTAAATACCATAAACTGACCTAGGAACAATGGGTACTATCCTTGAGACAATTACCAAAGTTAGAACCACAATGGAAATAGGAACGGAAATGATGGATGATATGAAAGACCCCCATACGAGTTCAATCAGTTTTGTTCTTTTCATAGAACAAGGGGGCACAATACAAAATCTTGTAGAGAACATAATAGATTCATAGAAAGGCTACTAGAAGACCAACAACATTTGTTCATAGAGATGTTCTTGAACCCACAAGAGGTCACACCGGATAACAAGGATACAAGACAAAATCAAGCTCCAATAGGTCCACAAAATGCAAATATGAGAATTTATTAGGACCCATTTCCCACACATAAAGACACTGAAACAACAAACCAAAATGAAATAGCTCAAGGTAGTAACCCTGAAGTCCCTCCACAACTAGAACAAAAAGGAGAAGCTAGGATGATGGGATTAGTCGAGATTATGCACAATGAAGAAGAAGAGGAAGACCATGATGAAAATGAGAAAATAGAAGCATATGAAGGTATCATCTCAGTAACAGAATCTATACCAACTCCAATCGGACCTTATGAGCTCATAGAAGATTTAAGGAAGACATATGCTCACATTTCATTCATTGACTTACTCAGGAACTCCCCTTCACATCGCTCGGCATTACTAAAAGAAATAGGTTTAAAATACCTTAACCAAATTATGCCACCACCTAGTGAACAAATTAATCATGTGGACTACGACATCAATCCAGCAAATTCAGAGCTCAAAGATCCAGGGTTCTTCTTTGACTTACAACAAATGCCTTTTGAGGTAGAATTAACCAAAAAAGGAGACCCTACGTTGTATCTTCAAGTATGGATCTATGATGCGTGCATCAAGCAAACCTTAATCAATGATGGGGCAGAAGTTAACATAGTTCCTTTATCCCTATTAGAGAGGATGGGCTATGGACACACTAATATCACTACTTCACGAGATACTCAAAGAGGGTATGATAATCTAAAAGCTGCCACCATAGTAAGATTACCCTTCCAATGACCTTGGGACCTAAAACCATTCCTACCACATTCTATGTCATAGACAAAGACACGAGATATAATTTGATTCTTGGAAGACCGTGGATACATATAATGAAAGTTGTGCCATCCACATTATTTCAAGAAGCTCGATTCTTACACTTAGGGAAAGTATACGTCACAAAGCGAGATCCAGAACCTTTCAGCATGTTGAAATCAAACACACCAAAAAAATGTATAGGTATCCCCATAGACTATGAACTCCCTACCAACAAATTGACCGTCCCTAATCCTACACCTTAATTGATATGCATCAAATGAATGGAAATCTCAAAAAAGACAATAAACGCTGTAGAGGTCAAAACTTTATAGAATGAGGCATTGCCAAAACAAAAGGAAATGGTTCCCAAAGAAAAGACAATTGAGATCATAGAATGGATAGAGCGGGATGGACCACTCCAATTCCCCCTAGAGGTACTCATTATTGACATCCAAGAGGCCTACAAACTCTTCCCTTGCATAGGAGAAAAATCGTACATAACTAAAGGTCCAATATTTGAGACATCCACGTTAGATCTAAGAAATGTAGACACACGCTTTCTTAGATGCTGAGGAAGACATAACAGAAAGCTATACACCACTATCACCGCTAAGTGAATCACGTGTCCCTAAGACACCAGAAGAAATGGAATCTTATGAGCCTCTCACACCAATAGAGGATTCATATCGACCATTGACAGCCATGGATGAGGTGCATTCTATTGACAATGAATCAACTAATGCCATAGGAATTCTACCTAGGATGTTCATGGTGTCCTAACCACAAGAGAAGCCAACCACCTCTGCCTCAGTTCAATCAAACAAACTCAGTGAGTGGGAAGCACCTCTAGTACATATCAAAATGGTTGAAAGACTTCCTAGTGAAGATGAAGAAAGTGAAGGTACTTTTCATAGAGAATGGAAGATGAGAGTGTCAGTTAGTGTTGATGACCCTGTCATTTTCAAACTGCCAAAGAGTTACATTAGATATGCCATGAAATTAAGACTAGAACCAAATGGGAGGACAAGTATAAGCTTTGTCCCTCCTGATGAGCAAAGGGAGCCACAAACTCCCGTTGAGTTGTTCCAATTTTTGCAAATAATCCAAGAGAGACTAGATGTGAAAATATATATGCAAGAACAATTTGACTTGTTAGCAGAATTATTAAATTGTGATGGAGTCCTGTATTGGACCCCTTCTCATCAACAAGCCTTTCGAGACTTACTTCGTCTAACACTACCAAGATAAACCACTGATTTGGTACCAATAGAATCAAATGACAAACCCTACAAAATAGGAAAACTCATCCTGATAAGAGGTAGTACCAAGAATAAGAAAAGAAGACAAAAAAGAGCTTTTTTAGAAGACTAGAAAGGTCCTTACATGGTCAAAGAAGATGTTGGAAATGATGCCTATCTCTTGTGCACAATGGGGGGATAAGAATTTGATGAAACAGTCAATGCCTTTCACCTCAAGAAATATTATGTCTAAAATCCAAAAAAAATCATAAAACATAAAAATACAAAAAATTTAAAAAAAAAATCAAAATGTCAAAAAGAATCTATTTCTTGCATTTTGGTATCATTATGTGCATCTTGCATTATAGTCAATGACTTGCTCTTGTACTATTTTCTTTTAAATAAGGAGTCTAATGTTGCCTAGATATACGTCATCCTTTTAGGACCTAGAGATTCCCCACTTTCACAAATCACTGTTATCCCCTTTTCATCCCCAGTGATTCTAATCAAAGCCTAGCTCTTAGATTTACACTGATCCTAGTCTTAATGATCCAAGATGTTAGGTCTAAACAAAGTCAATATTCAAACCTACAGTATTCAAAGGAAGCTTGCAAGTAGACCTTCCCAATTCCTCCCTAGTATTAGAGAAGTCCAACTAGACTACAAAACTTTAGGGAGCGCTCAGCTCCTTATCTTTCCTGGCCAAAAACGTCAGGAAGATCAAAACTCTGAAGGAAGCAATCTAAGATCCGAAAGAATAAAAAAATGAGTGATCAAAATAAGAGTGTCAAAAAGTGAGAATTGAGAGATCAAAGTATTGCATATCAAAGTTCCAAAAGCATTCATTTCTTAAAAAATCAAAAATCCAAAAAAAATGCAAAAGATCAAGTGAGGCATTCTAGAAAATACAAAAAAAACAAGAAGCAAAAAAAAAATAGAGAGAGATACAAAAAAAGAATGAAAGAGAGAAGATTGTTGAATGTCTGTACTCTTGAGTGGAGATCAGTCTATGCTCGAAGCCTCAAGGGTGACATTCTAACAAAGAAAGAAAGGTACAAAGCACACACATGTACTAGCTGAGAAAAACCAAGAGTCTAGTAGTCTCTAGGATCATATTCTACGTAGGGACCCTTGTTCTTTCCTATTTATCCTTTACTAAGGGTCTACCTTGCTTTCCATCTATGATCTAAGTCTAGTGAACACCAACTAAATTTGCTACTTGTCTAAGTTGAAAGCTTATCAATTTGTCTTATCTAGATAAGGATCAGTGTTAGGCCTTTAGCGAAGACAAAATTCAGAAATGCTCCATCTTCATTCCCGCTCCCCAATTGAGTTTTAAAAATCCTATCTCACAGCCTTGAATAGGTCTCTAGTATCAGGGTAACTCACAATCCCCTAAATTGAAAATCGTATTTAAGAGCAATCACATTGTTTGTTCCACATTGCATTCATGCCAAATTCAGAAAAAGAGTCTCAAAGCAATAAATTCAAATGTCATATCTCATGACATTCAGTAGAAGTAAATGTTTCATTTCAGCATTTCTTGTGTTCCTGCATTATCATATTGTAAACTGCATCTCATATATATGCCATAAAAAATTTACAAAAAACATGTCATCATTATCATACTTGCATCATCAAAAGAGTTGAAAGGGTCAAAAACATAATCAAAAAGTTCTCAAACTTCCAAACGTGCACAAGAGATGAGTACAAATCCGATAGGTGAAAACCATAAAAGGATAAACTTTCATAGATACATCCAAAGTTTACATATACAAGGGTATCAAAGAGCTAGAAGAAAATGCTCTCAAAAAAAGTAGAGTCTCCCCATGCAAGGGGGCACAATTTCAAGAAAGGAAGTCAAGGTTGGTTCCCTCCAACAGAACCCTCAGGACTTTGGCTCCTCTGTCTATGAATACCACTCATCGCTCCATGAGACCTATAGGAGCGAGGTGCTCTACTGTGAGCATATGACTGTGAAGGCCCCACCATACTAGCATTTCATTGTCCAAAACTAAGACAAACCATCTCTTGGAGCACTTGATTCTCTCCCTTAAGGGTGTGAATTTGGGCCTTCAAGTTTGTATTCTCCTAACATCCATGGTAGACAAGAGAAAAAAATTATGTCACCCAGCAACAGGGGGCACACTAGGGTCATCTAAAAGATGGTCTCGAGTCATCCTAGTGAAGGGAGAAGCCAAGCCAACATTAATCTCGTGAACAAAATCCCTCCACTCTCTAACATTACCTGAAAAAGTGAATCGAAAGACAAAGACAAGTCAGTTTCCCATGAAAAGAGAAAGGACAAAAGTACAAAAAACAAATAAACAAAACTCACGTGGATCACCCGGCTGCTAATCAGGGTCAAGTTATCGCATCACCTCATCTGAATGAGGAGGTTGGGGAACAATAGGAGGACCCTCAGGGATATCAGGAGCATCATCTGCATCATCAATAGCTTCAAGACATTCATCCTATGCATCCTTAGGAAAGTCCTCATTTGACAAATCATCATCATCTAGAATATAGTCCTCATTAGTGGACTCTGAATCCACAGCAACAATGACTGATTGAGAAGGAGTTCCTCTCCCTCCCCTCTATCCTCCTCTTGGAACTCTAGTAATGAAGACTCTAGGAGTCAAAGGAGTCCAAACAACTAACCTCTATCAAATCTAACCCATCTCTTGAATAGTCCTGTAGCAAGTGGACACTGGGGGCAAGTCCTCGAGAAAGTCCTCATTGAACTTCTATGAAACACGATCAACATGATGGGCCTCAACTAGACCATTATGATCTGAAATCTTAGATACTCTATGACTGTACGGTACTCTCTAACCTCAACATGATGAGCCCAAGATCCCTCCATGTCACGATAAGGATCAAAGACCATGTCCTCATCTATAAGAGTAGCGACAGCGGGTAAAGAAGCATAAAAGTGACCTACATGTATCCACCTAGCTTCTCTCAGTAAATGTCTATCTGGAATCAAAATGTGCTTCTGATAGGGCCTAATGTGCTCAAATATCCATGTCATGATCAAAGAAGAGTGGCTAAAAGCTAGAGCCCCTCACCATGAAATATGATAGAAGTCCCTGTAGACCATGGCCAAGATATCTGGTCCCCAAGCATAGACCATGCCCTCCTTAATACCACAAATGATGGGTGCCCAAAACCATCTCAAACAAGCGGAGGCCTTGTCTCCTGACAGCCTCGATGCAATCAAACCGATCAAGAATCTCCTCAGAAGTGGGATACGAAGTCGAGGCATAGAAGTGAGCTGAACTCCTATCTAATCCCTGGGGTGACTAACCCCCATGAACTCTGCCCAGGATACCTTGTCCTCTAAGGACTCACTAGCTGGAAGGACTAAAGGATGTCCTCTCATGGGAACTCCAAGTATAGGATACACATCATATAGAGTAATGATCCACTCTCTAGAGATATGTGGGAACCAGAATGTGTTTTTGTCTACATCCTAGTAAGTCAGAATATCACAGCATATACGGGACACAGGGTGAATAACAGGCATGTGACAAAATCTAGCTAAACTTACCCTCCTCAAAATAATATGGTCCTCATTGCTCAGTGAAGTAAACATTCCTAAGAGCCATCCCTAGTCTCAGCAGGCATTCCATCGGATATGCATGTCCTGCAAAATCAGGAAAGAACTTTAGATTACATCTCGTAAACTTGTAAAAATCATAAAATTGTAGAAAACCTTACACAAAAAAAAATTTATAACCCCTCAAAATTGCAATAAACATGAGAATATAGTAGCCAAAACAAGTCAGATCATAGTGAAACAAGCATCAGACAACATAAAACTTTGGTCAAAATCAACCCAACAATGTCGCCCCTAGGTGACCCAGGTGTTCTACAGGATCTCCCCTGAGTGACCTGCCTGACAAAAGGGGCGACCCTAGAGGGAGATCCCTTGATCAAAAATTGTTCTAAACACTTTATTTGTCATCTAATTTCAGAAAACGAAAAACCTATCATACTCTAAACAATGAAATAGAGACAATGCAACTAGAAAAATTGACAAAATAGAGAATTTCAAGAGATTTTTCACAAAATTCAAACTAGGGTTTAGAGAAGGGCTTTTCACTGTTTGTGTACCCGATTATCTGTGGCTGAAGAAGAGGCAGCCATCTTTGTGATCTCCTTGATGATACCTTTCCATCGACTGCTCACACAATCAATTATGTCACTGTTTCGCTCTGATCTCACAATTTGACTTTCTTTGTTTGCCCTTAGCTTAGTTTCATTTGTGCATTTTAGTTAGTTCTTTTCTTTTATGCATCTCTTTCATGCATTGTTTTGTGTGCATTCATTCCTATAGGTCTCATCGACAAAGGCAAACAACTAGTCAAACTCAAACGATCCATGGTAAGTTTGTCATTTCAGTTTTGATTATTCATTTCAATAATTTAAATGCCAGACTAATACTAGTTATTGTAGGTACAATTGTGAGAAAATTGACAAACAGGTAAGGCCTAGTTTAGGAATGGTACCTACCTTTCATGTAGACTACTGTGTCCGAGGGGGCAAATATGTAAGCACAAAAATCACGCACAACTTCCATGAGGACCCCAATGATGATTTTAATCCATGTCATGTACATGTAAACATGAAATAATGTCCTCTAAGCAACAAACCTCTTGATGATCTGTCTTCTTTCTTGTCTTGTGTTGTTTCCTCTGTCATTTTCTCCTTCTCCCCGTTTTTTACGCTTTTCAATACTTTTGTGACACTTGTCGATTTGTATTTTCTAAGCTTTCAACCTTTCTCCTAAGCCTTGTAAGCATCTTGTAGGTGAGTTTTTACCTTTCCCCTTTGTTTTTCATCCTCTGCACCCCCTAGAAGCCTTCTAGAGGTCCCCCTATCCATCTCCCACTTTCAATTTTTAGTTTCACTAAACCAATCCAAATCTCCCCCTATTATTTTCAGATCTCCCTCAGGAGATCCTGTAGGTGCAAGTGGAGATTTGGATTCTTGCACATGACTGACCTGTTTCCGGAGGCAAAACACCTCCTTTTCCTCTCTTCTGTCATTTCCCACCATGCAGTTCTTTAGAAAACCTTGTCTTGCCTGGATCTCCCCCGGGTGACCCTACTAATGAAAGGGGCAACCCTATCACGTTTTCAACTGTGGAAAAACTTGAGTTTCTCACTCAAATTAACTTTATTTTCGCCCATTTTTCTTCCAGTTCGCATGATTTTTGATGCCTAATATGGAGTTGACTATTTCATGCACCCACCCATGCATAATTAACTCCATTTGATCTAAAATTAACAACTCAGTCAATCTCATGCATCCTCTCAACTCTAATTCCTCTTCAGTGATAAGCTATTATTGATTTATAACTCCATAGTTAGCTGAGTTCACTGGGTAATCAACCTTGTTAACTCCCTAATCAATCCTTGTTAACTCATCAATCAAATGAGTTAACTTCTTAATCAATCCCATTCATCAAACCTATAAATACCCCCTCCCTCAAGCACAAAGGGAGGCAAATTCATTATGCACACAACTCTTGCCAGTTTTTGCTCTCCAAATTAGCAATTTAATGCTCTCATAGGATGAAGGTGTTTTTTTCTTTATTCATCATTCAACCAAGCATCATTACATTGCTTCATTCAATGCCATTGTGCTCAACCAAAGCTCTCATTGAGCTCTTTCAAGCTTCAACAAGCTTCTTTTTACTTCTTTCTATCATTTTGTCGTTAAGAGGTCTTCCCGCTGCTTCAAAAGGACTCGAGGTTGCCAACATCAAGGATTTTTTAGGGTAGTGGAGTCACACAAATCTTCATTCTTTTAGGCTCCTTCATTGCTTTATTCAATTCATAGTAATTAGAAAACCAAATTTGCTCTTGGGAATAGTAAATCTTTGTTTTTTCCTTGATAGTTAGATCTTGCATGTTAGAATAATTATTTTCATATTCCTAGATCTAGATTATTTGAAGAAGCAATTTCAATTTCTAGATTAGATTACTTCAAAACAATTGAAAACCCAAAAAACATAGATTAAACTTGCATTAGGAAAAGTTATATTATCTTGCATTCATATTTCCCTTTCATAGATTAAAGAGCGCTTTTATTTCCAAAATACTAAAAAAGCACAAAAACATGTTTGCATATCATTTAGCTTTGCATGCATATAGAAACCCTAGAAAAGTCAAACTTGCAAACCCTCGATACCATCACGAGGTAAACCGTGATTAAACGATTCAATCAAACCCTTGATCACATCACAAGGTAAACACAAGTCAAAGCATAATCAAACCCTAGGTCATCTAAAACCCTAGGTCAAAATCCTAAGTCTAGTTAAGGTTGGTCATCACACATTTACCTCTATCTTGGCTCACGAATGTGCCTAGGAGTGAGAGGAGAGTGGGTGACGGCTATCTGTGATGAAATTGAGGAAATCAATCCACGACAACAATAAGAGACATTTACTCCACCACAACAAGACCCATTTGTCCTCTTATTAATAAAAGAACAAAGACAACTCTGAATACAATGAGAGCTCATTCAACGCATTGAAAGACAAGAGGACATAAACGAGAGTAACCGCTTACCCACACAAAGGTGGAATAGAAGAAACTTCAATAGGAGAAGAGAAACTAGTGACCCTTCGGGTCATAGGGTTATCTCAACAACAACTATCATTGAATGAAACATTCAACTTAGCACACAACAAAAAAAGGCCACAAAACTTGTCAGCCCCTCTGTGCAAAGTCCAGCTCTCCAATGAGCCAAACCCCCGCCATGTCTTACCTCCTCTCAACTGGCTACTTCCACGAGAGCGACAATGACATGGCGGATTGCACCATGGCAAGGATGGAAGGGTCCATGTGCATGCTGAAATCTGACCCAACAGCCCTAGGTGACTGGAGTCACGATTTTGAGCATACATGTTCTAGCATGAAATGTCAGGTTCTTAGCTAGGTAGATCACACTCTGACTGTCACAATAAATTATCACTGCACTTTATTTTTTTCCAATATCTGAACATAATCTCTTAATCTAATTGGCTTCTTTATAGGCATAACTTCCATATGCTTAGCCTCAGTAGTGGACAAAGAAACCATAGCCTATCGCTTACTCATCCAACTAATTTCACCACCAAATAAAGTAAACACATAAGCACTGGTGGATCTTCTACTATCAACATCGCCTACTTAGTCTAAATCCACAAACTCAAATATCAAGAGAATTCTCGTCTCCTATCAAATTACCATGATAACATAAGGAATACTCTGAGGTACCTTGTAAATATCTGAAGACTCTTTTAACTGCATCCCAATGAACTCTCCCAAGAAAAGACATATATTTGGAAAGAACTCACACTGCTTGGGCAATGTCTAGTCTAGTATAAACCATGGCATACATCAAAATTTTGATTGCACTTTGGTAAGGCACTGTACTCATGTCTTCCATTTCTGATGGGGATGTTAGGCATTGTGAAGCAGATAACTTCATCCCAACTGTAAAAAAACACACAATGTTCTACAATATTGCATGTCAAAGCTTTGTAAAATTAAATTGACATACTTACTTTGGCCAAGCCATTGTTTTCTATTTGAACTCGATCTCTTTTGATTTCCATCCCAAAAATGTGTTTAGCTAAACCAAGATCTTGCATTTCAAAATTAGCTGCAAGTTGATACTTTAGTTCTAAAATCATTAATTTCCCTTGATGCAGGGACTTCCGGAGATCATAACTTTTGACTCGGATGTGGGTTTTCTACGAAATTTTACAGGTGGATGCGTTATGAGGTGGCCAGTGGTTTCCCAACCTACCCTAGCGGGTTGGACCTCGTCTTGGCACTTTTTCGAGGCTTCAAACTTTCATCTTGGCCCTCAAAATGGCAAATTAGTGTTTTTTTCTAGTTTTTTAAAAGTTGCTTTTTTTAATAACTTGAAACTCATGTTTCAAATTTAGGATGTTAGTTGGTTTTTTGTCCTACCTTAGCTTTATGAGCTTTTTGGGAAAAAACTGGATTCTCAAGATATGATTGTAAAATTACCTAAAATGGCAAAATCTGACAATTGTCGAAATCTGCCAAAAAAGGTAATTTTTTGTTTTTTTTTGTTTTCTTAGATATAAGAGAGTTTTCTCTCATTGTAGCAGGAGGAGTTGAGGAATAGAAATTTTGTTATGTTTTAGCTTCCAAATTTTTGTCTCTCATGTTTAATGGCACAATTCTGTTGAGTGTATGTTGTGTGCTGCATCATCCCTTTACCAATAAATAACATATCATCAACATATAATGCAATAAACAAGAAATTATCACCATCATATTTATAAACACAAAGATCTAATTTAGAATGCTCAAATCCCAAACTCAACACATATGTATCAAATTTTTGGTACCACATCCTAGGACTTTGTTTCAAGCCATACAAAGAATTCTTGAATTTACAAACCAAATTACTTTTACCTTTCACCATGTAGTGCTCTGATTGTGTCATATAAATATTCTCCTCCAAATCACCATGAAGAAATGTCATTTTTACATCCATTTGTTCAACCTCTATATCGTAAGTTATGGAAATAGAAAGCAAGAATCTAATGGATGTCATTTTCACAATAAGAGAAAATATCTCACCGTAATCAACACCCTCAACCTAAGAGTAACCTTTTGCAACTAATTGTTCTTTGTACTTCTCAATACCTCCATCTAAACTAATATTTTTATTGGACACCCATTTTCAACCAAGAGTTTTTTGTCCTTCAGGCAATGGTACTAGATCCCATGTATCCTTATTTTTCATAGCTACCATTTCTTCATGCATGGAAATCTTCCAAGATTCTTCATCATTCAACCTAGTGCCTCTTCTATACCTCTCAGTTCATCCATGTTAGTATTCAAAGAAAAAATACATCTCCAATCATTAGGTGAATACCTTTTAGGTGGTTGCTATGCCTCACAGATCTTTGAACAAGCTGAGTTGGAGGTTCTTCCTCCTCTTCTAAAGATTTATTTATAGATGAGCTCTCCTAAACTTCTTGTCTATCTAGGGGCCTTGATTCAACTTTATCAAGCATAGAATGAAATTGAATCACTTCTTTCTATTCACTTTGTTTTGACTGCAATGTAATAGAAGAAGGCTTAGTTTCTCTAAAAATCACACTTCTATTGATATTACCTTCTGTGCAACGGGATCCCAATGCGTGTATCCTTCCACACCATAATTGTAACCAATGAAGATACATTTCACAGCCTTGTTCTCTAACTTTGTTCACTTCTCCTTTGGCACATGTGCATATGCCTCGCAACCAAAAACTCTAAGATGTCTCAATGAAGGCTTGTGACCCGACCATGCCTCCATAGGTGTTCCATCAACAAGAGGTAGTGTAGGAGACCTGTTAACCAGGTAGCAAGCAGTGGAAACAACTTCATCCCAAAACCTTTGTTCGAGAACAACACCACTAAGCATACTCATAGCCTTCTCCATTTGTGTTTTGTTCATTCTTTCTGTAACTCCATTCTGTTGTGGAGAATACAAAGTTGTCTTTTGTCTTTGAATGCCACAATCTTTATCGAATCTGTCCAAATTATTAGAGTAAAATTCACTTCCATTATTAATCTTCAAACATTTTATTTTCTTTCAAGTATGCAACTCAACCATTTCTTTAAATTCTTTAAATCAACTGAAAACTTCATATTTACTCTTTAGAAAATATACCCATGTCCTGCTATAATCATCAATAAATGAAACATAATATGTGGATTTTCTGATGGAAGGAACATCTATAGGACCAAACACATTAGAATGAATAAGATCTAATACACCACAAGATTTATGAGAAATCAAGTAAAACTGAACATGGTTTTGTTTACCATAAATACAATGCTCATAGAAATTAAAATCAAGATTACAATCAACCAACCCTTCAACAAGGTTTTTATTTTTCAAGGTCCTTAGACCCTTTTCTGCAATGTGGCCTAATTTTTTATGCCATAACATAGTCTTCTTTGTAAGTATATTTAATTCAAAAGAAAGAGCACCCTTAGGTACCTAAAAGCCATGACCATCCGCTAAAGAGGAAACCCTCACTTTTTCCAACGAAGTAGTCATAGACTTATTTTTCATTGAAGTACTATTGCACTCAATAGTGTATGCATCAAGCCTATACAATATGCAAAATCTAACACATTTATAAATCACCATACACCTATAACCATCTTGCATCTTGCATCAAAAAAGACTACCTACACACCTGCATCTATTAGTTTGCTCACAAATAATAAATTTCGTGCTAATCTAGAGATATGCAAAACACCATTAATCTTTTTTTACTCTACCATTAGGAAATTTAATTTTAATTTACCACAGCGAACAACATTTAAATGAGAATCATCACCCAAGTACACCTTACCTCCATCAAATTCTTCATATTCAGAAAACCAATCTTTAGTAGGGGCCATATGGAAAGATGCACCTAAGTCAATTGAACATGCATCATTACTTGCACGAGTGACCAAAGGTACAATGAACACATCACCATCTTCCTTCTCAAACTCAAAATCAAAATCAAATTTCTTCTTTTTCTTTTTATTTTCCTCTTTTCACTCCTTATAGAAGTGTCCAAGCTTACCACAATTCTAGTAAATAACTTTGGACTTTCCAGGAGATTTGGATCTCCCCTTGGACTTGGATTTCTCATGCTTCTCACTCTTCTTGCCTTTTTTTTAGATCTTCCTTGATTTTTGACTAAAATAAAACAACAATGGGGCGTGGCCAAGCGGCGGTAAGGCAGCAGGTTTTGATCCTGTTATTTCGAAGGTTCGAATCCTTTCGTCCCAGGTGGAACAGTATTATTGAAAAAAAAAGAAGAAATTTTTTTTTGATTTCTCATCCTTTCATAGACTATACTTAATAGAAGGGAAATATGATTTAAATAAGATCTAAATATAGAAAGGGATATTTTTGTGGTGTAGGATGGGAATACAGATCAAATTGAGATAAAGTCTAATTTATGAAATTAGCCTATTGGATGTATGCTGGTCCTGCTCATATTGGAACCCTACGAGTAGCTAGTTCTTTCAAAAATGTGCATGCCATTATGCACGCTCCTCTAGGAGATGATTATTTTAATGTAATGCGTTCTATGTTAGAACGCGAAAGAGATTTTACTGCTGCAACTGCTAGCATAGTAGATCGTCACGTACTAGCACGTGGATCTCAAGAAAGAGTTGTGGATAATATTCTCCGGAAAGATAAGGAGGAACATCCTGATTTTATCATATTGACACCTACATGTACCTCTAGTATTTTGCAAGAAGATTTACAGAACTTTGTGGATAGAGCATCCATAATTTATGATTCTGACGTAATTTTTGCAGATGTGGATCATTATCAAGTAAATGAAATTTAGGCAGCGGATAGAACTTTAGAACAGGTGGTTCGATATTATTTAGATAGATGTCATAGACAAGAAAAATTGGATAAATTCCTAACCGATGCACCTTCTGTCAATATAATTGGGATTTTTACATTGGGGTTTCATAATCAACACGATTGTCTTGAGTTAAGACGTTTATTACGAGATCTGGACATCAAAATTAATCAAATAATTCCTGAAGGAGGATTTGTAGAAGATCTTCAAAATTTACCAAAAGCTTGGTTCAATTTAATTCCTTATCGTGAAGTGGGCTTAATGACAGCGATGTATTTAAATAAAGAATATGGGATGCCTTACATATCTACAGCTCCCATGGGAGCTGTAGATATGGCGGAGTGGATCCGTCAGATTCAAAAAAATGTGAATATCTTGGCTCTTTGTTCATCGAGTAAAAGAGTGGATTATGAACCTTATATCGACGGACAAACTCGATTTGTTTCCCAAGCTGCTTGGTTTTCGAGATCTATTGATTGTCAGAATTTGACGGGCAAAGAAACAGTCATTTTTGGTGATGCAACTCATGCTGCTTCAATCACTAAGATACTTGTTCGAGAGATGGGGATTCGTGTGAGTTGTGTAGGTACTTACTGCAAACACGATGCGGAATGGTTCAAAGAGCAAATCCAAGGTTTCTGCGATGAAATACTTATCACAGATGATCATTCTGAAGTAGGAGATATGATCGCTCACATGGAACCATCTGCAATATTTGGTACTCAAATAGAACGTCATATTGGTAAACGTCTTGATATTCCTTGTGGAGTTATTTCCGCACCAGTTCATATACAAAATTTTCCCTTGGGATACCGACCCTTTCTAGGTTACGAAGGTACTAATCAAATAGCGGATCTAATTTATAACTCATTTGCTCTGGGTATGGAGGACCATCTTCTAGATATTTTTGGTGGTCATGATACTAAAGAAATAATATCCAAATCATTGTCTACGGATATAAGCCTAATTTGGCATTGATGGATACTTTCCTCCTCATCTGTTTAGAAAGCAAAGAACCTACAACATATTCAACTTTCAAGACAACATAAGTACTCCCGATAGCAATAACAAGAGAATCCCATGAGCTAGGCAAAGAACACAGTAGGATCTGACATCTCTCCTCATCCACTTTTACACCAACTGATGCCAATTGAGCCACCAACATATTGAATGCTTCTAGATGGTCTGCAATTCATCCACCCTCTTACATTCTCAAGGAATACAACTTTTTGAACCTTAAGAAAATTTTGTTCACTAAAGCTTTGGATTGATATATCTCATCAAGTTTCTTCCATAGTTTCTTCATAGAGGACTCTTCATGGACATTAATTAAAATAGAGTCTTTCAGGCACAATCTAATTAGACCCTTGGCTTTATGGTCCATACCATCATATTGACCAACCAAAGTAGCATCTATAGGCCTTGAAACAAGTTCATCAACAACATCCCATAGATCTCAATCAATTAATAGATCGTCCATCTTCAGTTCCACATCTCAAAATTGTTACCAGAAAATTTATCTACCTCTATTCTCCTTGATGTGTTTGCCATCTTAAAATTCCTACAACAAGATCACAAAGTATCTTTTCTACAAGCTCCCACTCGAAAATAGATTAGTTCAAAAAACCCAACCCACAACTGAAACCAAAGGTGATCAAGCTTTGATACCACTTGTAAGGAAGATAAGGTAGTGGAACAACTTCATACACTAATCTTGAGAGGGTTATGCAAAAATCTAGATCTTTACAATAGTTACAAAAGTTATATAGAAATAAACATAAATAGCAATCGTACTACAACACAGTGATTTACGTGGGAAAACCCTTTCGGGAGAAAAACCCCTCACTCCAAAAGTAGCTCAATATATTATTCAAATCAACACGATTACAATATACTTAAAGAGAAATCCTTCACAGGAGTATCACCAATAGAGATCTAGAGGCAACTTAACAACATCTATAAGACTCTTATACTCAACCTCCATCTCAAGCACCTAATATATCGGAGATACAATACATGAAACTGTTAAATAGTAATTACAAAACCATGAGCACCCAAAAGTGGCACTCAAATCCTTAGGGTTCCATCATCTCCAATTGAAGAATCCTTATGATGTGTCATAACATGCATCAACGCGTGTAACTCCCCCTTATATCTCTTTTCTGTGTCTAACACATTTTTACATTTTCCAATATGGGATGCCTAATTTTTAGAGGCCATAACTTTTGATCTAGGAGGCTGATTGGGCCCTTTTTTCTTAAATTGTAGAGTTAAAGATATCTACACACTAGGCACCCTTATAGGTGGTGCCAAACAACTTGAAATTTTTATTTTTGCCAAAAACCAACTCTATAGCCTAAAAATTGAGTTTATTCAATTTTATAACTGAAAAATCACACTTTTTGTAATTGCAAGGTTTAGACACCTTTCCTAATAAATACCTCTCTACTTTTATTTATCTACATATTTATTCTACATGTGTAGTGTATTTGTGTGACGTGTTTTCAAGCGTGATGACACCACTAGTGAGTTAGTGCACGCATTGCTACACTATTAGTGTTACATTTGTTAACATGAAAAAATTGTTAGGTATTTTTTAACCCATTTCATCCTTAGTAAAATTTGGGCATTACACAGTCAAAGAAGGTACTCAACACAAATGCCACTAAATTGGAGGCTATAGAAAAAGTGAGTGTTGATTTGGAGACTATTTTATAGTAGACAAGCTATGTCACAATGTCAAATGGGTGAGAAATCGACAGTGATTGACAATGGTTTGATTTAATTTGAGGCCAACATCAATGAATTTGAGGTGCAACAAGAAAAGTTCAAAGAAAAGATAAAACTTTGGCTAGAATTTTTTGTGGGAAATTTAAAACCAAGGTATTTGAATTATTAACATAGCTAAGCAAGTTTGATTGATGAAGGAGAAAACCCATAGCCTGGTGGAAATGTTGGCACCAAAATATGCTAAGGCATAATCCATCACCAACTTCCCTATCACTAATAGAGGACTAAGAAATTTTGACAATAAAGGATCTACATAAAAGGAGAGATTGGTGATCAAGGAGTTGAGGATTGATAATGGTCCCCATTGGCGACGAGTGGAACAAATCTACAACCCACTAAATAGTCAAGGGCACCCATGTGTCAAGAAATGTGAATCTATGAAAACTCGGTATATTCGAGGGAAGACATGTCATTACAAGGGATGATCTAGCTATGTCAATGACCAAACCCTAGAGTGGGAGAGGGCTACATATACCCTTCTATGGGAAATAAGTGAGGGACTGTTAAAGATGATCCAAATAGGAGAGCAAATAAAAGGGAGTTAGTGAATAAGACACAAGTCTAGGGAGGATCACTATGAAGGAATAGGTGATCAAAGGACCAAGACAAGGTAGTAGAATATGCTAAGTGTTAAATCATTGTCAATTGACATGTTGTAACTTTATATAATGCATATATTCTAGCCCAAGGGGTCCAATGTACTCATTACCAAGAGTGATATAATGTAAACTACCCTTGTTAGTGTAATGATATTTCCTTCATCTATTTGTATAAGTGTATTTTTGTGATAGGTTCTCTTGTTTTCATAATTAGTACGAACCCTAGATGCACTATGCACTTTGAGTGAGAATGATAAACTATAGGATTGAGTATTCAAATAATAGGTTATTAGTTTAAGTGTAATGCTAATAGAGATAATCACAATAGCAAAGAACATAAAGTGTGTAGATTAATAAAGTTTCTATATGGATTGAAACAAGCACCTCATGTACGAAACATCGAAATCAATGAACACCTCCACACATGTAGTTTTTGTTGATGCCTTTTGGATTGTAATTTTGGACATCCAAAGAGAATGTGAAGAGATTGGTATCATGATTGTAAGACTGACCTTAGTTGTTACCTTTGTTGCATTATTGCATCAAGATATTTTAGTACAATTTTATTATGAGCCATTTTGGATTGCTCTTTATATGTATGTGAATACGTGATGCTTTGCACTATATGATAATTTTATTATTGTGATTTTGGATGTTTTAGGTTCATTATTTCCATATAATGCTACGATGATGTTTATCATAGATAAATGATATTATATCCTAATTCATGGTTTTTGATATGCTATATTATCATTGTGGATATTATCTAAGATTATTTGGATATGTTTGCATTGCATGTATTGTTTATTGTATGGATTTGAGAATCCATGTCTATGCTGAGATCTATGAGATAAATTTTATTGAGAGATTTTCACACATACTAGTATTCTAGAGATGATGTGTGTATGATATGTGTCTATGTTTCTCATTGGCTTTAATTATTATTACTTTAGTTATTATTATTCAATGTGTTCGATATGTGAAATGAGTGTATAGGAAACAAGAACAAGCCAATGAGAATCAATTCAATGAAAGTAATACATGTACATGTTTTCACTATATTAATCTATTCATGGGAGGATTAATATGAATCTATGTGCATACCAGTATAGCCACATACCTAAGTCTTGTGTGACCATGGGTACCCTTGTTAATACCTTGTAAATGTTATGCATGATATCTAATGTTTTAATTATGGTGTCTTATGATGTTCCAAGTATTTAGAAATTATTAATATTCATATATGCATACATTTGTGTGATTAAAAATGTCTAGAAAAATGTTGGGCCGAATTTGTTTGTAAATGGTATCTTTTGGGCACCTAAAATGGTTAAATTCATGTTATTTGGGTGTAATTTGGCTATGATTTTGTCATATATTGGAAAGAGATCTTCTAGAAGCCTTTGAGGGCCTTAGTTGGCATTTAAGACATGATTAGTCACCAATTTTTAAATCTAATACCATTAGTATTTGGAATTACAATTTGAATTTGATTTTGGAGAAGATATTTTGGGGTTGGATTTGAGTTACATATGAATTTGGATCTGAATTTGGAGTAGATATTTTTGGTTTAAGATATTTTTAAAATTGAAGTTTCCTTATTATTCAAAAAGTGATTTATTGATTCTTTTTTTCCTTAAAAAATAGACATGTTAACAATCTATTAGGTGAAGCTATGCAAACTAGATTAAAGTTATTTAACCAAGAGGAATGGTTTAGAAGAGTGGTACCTCTTTGATGATCTTCATTATTGCATATTGAGAATAGACATGGAGGACCTTGAGAAGGGGAATGTCAAGAAAATTGAGACAGTTTTGGATTTGTGAAAGATTGGAAGCTTGGAAGTGTTCTTGGATTTTTGGGAAAGTTCAATGGATAGAGTGTGGAGATCATCTTACTACAACTCTTTGGATCTTTGAGCTTGGAAAGAGACCGAATCTTAAATTATTTATGCTCTTTCTTCTTGTTAAATCTCCTCAATTTAAAATAGTATGCTTCTCCTATGTGTTTGTAGAAATGGCAAAATGCTTCTACTTCATTTATATTTCATTTTGTTGAAATGAAGGTCATGGAATCCATTAATTTGGAGTCATGGATTATGTAAATGGAATTCTCTTTTGTATTTATTACTTAAAGAATGGAAGAATCTTCTTTATTCTTGAGTGTGTGTGTGTGTGTACAAATGGAAAATGCTTCTACTTCATTTATGTTTAATTTTTTATTGAAAATGAATGTTATGATATTCATTAATGGAGCCTCAATCTTTTGATCTATTTCCCCCCTTTGTGCATATTTGTGAAAGGAATTATGAGTTTTCTATGCATGCTTCAAATGGTATTGGTACATTGTTGAGGATCTAGCCATTGGTTTTAGATAGCCTTAACATGTGTATGACTTCCATATGTATGGGAGGCAATAGTATTGAATCATATCTATGATAGGTATGAACTTGCCCAAGAAGGGATGAGTTATGAATAAAAGGGATAAGGTGTGATGTTATGATGCTTTCTTGTTGCCTTCATGTTTTCTATAATAGCATATTCTAGTGCATTTAACATTGTTGATATTGCCTGTGTTTTCTACAATAGCATATGCTAGTGTCTTTTAATATCGTTGATATTTCCTACATATAATAACATATGCTAGTGTCTTCAAATATCATCCTCATGGAGAATATGCTCTCTCTTGCCTTGTCAATGTTGATTGTCCCTTTTTATGGACTAAGAGTGTTCTATGTTGTGCTTGAGACAAGCCTCATGTGTTTAATGTGTATTTCAATGTTGACAAGCATCTTTCTTGTAATTTCTATGTCTATGGATCTTTATTTACTCTCTTAAACAAGGCGGGGTAATGCTTGAGAGCATTACATTCATTAGGAGGTAGCCTTAACCTTGTTGGTTGGGAGCTTGTAAATCATGGAACTTGGAAATTTCTCTCCAATTTTATGTTAAGAAAATTGGATATCATGTTGAAATGGTTCTAAAAGTGGTTTAATGGCATTTTGTTCTTACATTAAAAAGTTGTCAAAACATATTGAACCATGTATTCTATGGAATTGTGATGAAAATTGTAAACTATCTCATGTATATTATTAATTTTGGAGAAAACGGATATTAAATATCATAAGACCATTTGTGTGACTTATGAACATTTTCATAATCATTGAAATTGAGATTTTAGTTCTTGTATGTGTGGTTGGGTAGATTCATGATTGAATGAACCTATGAGCAAGTCCATATTATTTTGGAATCAATTGTTAGTCAACATATTGTGAATTAGGCCTATGATGACATGGAAACCATACATTTGTTACCAAAGATTTAATATAAAGTTTCATTCATTTTTACCTAGGAATGTGTAGGAGTAAAAATATGCTATCTTGGCTTAGTAGGAAAAATCATCTTTTATCATCTTGATTGAAAATTTGTCAAAATTGCCAAAAATGCATGTTTGTTTTCGTTTGTTGGTTTACCAATCAAATTTGCCATGGAAAATGGTAAATCAATATGCAAAAAAAAGTCATTTGTAAGAACCAATCCAATGAACTAGAATAAAATAATATTATTCTCATAAAATAGTACAGAAAAAGGGGAGAATTAAAATTTTCCCAAAAAGAATACAACTCATGAAAAACATTTGCGTCAATAAAATCAAATAAGTTTCATTACATTAGCTAATCAAATAGCTTAATAGAAATGACTATGCCTTTACAATATCTATCCATACAGGCTCATACAAAAGTACATCACAACAAACAATGTCTTTGATACCATACCATATCTTCATCATGGAATCTGACGGAGAGAGAGTATCATCAAGGTAATTTACCCCCAGCCACGAGGCACACGCCTCTCCAATCTTTCTCCTGATGGAGAGGCTCAACCCTTCATGAGGGGTCTAGCACATTGAAGCCGACATGCATGAATGAATCTAGTGCAGCATGATATATCTATCATCTCTATAGCATGTGTCAAATGCATATACTGATCTAATATCATGATATGACAAAGAGAAATAAAACATCAAATAGTAACTATTACTAATTTGATTGACAAGCTTTGGCTAAAGCATCTTTTAAGCCGTTGATGGGAAGATACGTTATAAAGGAAACATAACCTTCTCTATTGTTCCATATTAGGCACCCGTCCATGCTCTTTCTCAACTCATCATACACAAAATGCAAAAATAGATAATACATTCACAAGATCGCAAGAAAGATAACTTACATTAGCAATATACTGTACATCTTTTCATGGAAGCATTCAAATGATTGAAGTGAAATAGTAACAAGAAATTGAATACAAGCAATATATTATTCCATAAGTTATGTCATTTAATAATATCATAGATTGATCAAGTGGGTACGCCACCCTTTCTATGGTCTAGTTCCTCCAGACAGTTTCTCGTCGGTTGCCACCACTCAGGTGAACAGGGATGGATTTCTATAAGAGATAATAGTTTTAAACAACAGATTAAACTTATAGTTAAAAAAGGTAATAATTGATTTTTAAAAAAGTGTCTAATAGGATTCGCAAGATCCTATAACTTTGTTCAAAAAAAAGTTCTAACTCCCATAAGACTGGAAGACAACTAACTTAATTCCAATTTTAATGAACATTTATCTTGAACACACTCATTTGGAAGACAAGTCTTCAATAGACAAATTGATAGACGACAATTTTGTAAAAACCTTGAATCCATTTCCTACATATAGGCTATGATGTTTATCCCATAATCTACTCTTTCCCATTCATTGATAAAGATTATCATTTAAGCTAAAACATGGATAGATTTAGACAGGGGTGTAGACGTCATTAGAGAAATACACAAGTATTTCAAGTTTTATAAAGAGTTCAAAATGACATAAGTATAAACTATGAGTCGACATAATTGATATAAATCCTAAGTTATCGTAGCTTAGCTTAAAGCAAGAAACTAACAATGTTAATATTATCTATCCAAGTAATGTTTTTCTTTGCTCACAAGAAATAAACATTTCCAAATCAAACTAAGGTATGAAATTGACAAATATTCATTGTTAAAGCACATAATGTTAAAACTTATAACCTATATTTAAATATTTCAAGCTGTTGTATTCAAATAAAACATATAAAAATTGACAACTTCAAATACATTCAACCAGAAGATCTTTCATGAAGTTATATTATAATACTTTTAATTTATAATCAACTTATATATATATATATATATATAATTCTTAAAAGAAAACTCGATACCACGATAGATTTCTAAATTCCCTAAATGAATGAATACTTTTAATTTTAGACAAGAATGAATTCAAGATAGCAAATAGTTATATTCTAAGGTATATTTATATCTATGTATAAGCTTCATATAGTAGTAGTTTGATAAAGTTGTTAGAACTTTAACAAATAAGAGAAATCATTCGAATGATGAAATATGCAAATCTTATTCTATGGATATATTAATAGTTAACAAAATAATAAGATATAAAGCCGCAACATAGAGTAATCTCTAATATTGATTCATCTTTGACAAAAAAGAACAATATAATATAGCATCCAACCAAGAAGTATGTCAAGATCTTAAACGAAAATATTATTCTCTACCTATAAATCCTAATCTAAACTTGTTGATAACTGAGAGGGGGGGGGTGAATCAGTTATCCTAATTATTTCTTCTTTTGAACTTTCTTATTAATCAAAGCATCATTGAATCAAACAAACAAACATTACCATGAAATGAGAAACACATGACACAGTATTTTTGACGTGGAAACCCGGTTAAGGGAGAAAACCACAGGGTGATTAACCCAAAGATTATTCTCTGTTAGAAGAATAAGGAATTACAAAAATGGCACTTGCCAATTAGGGCTCACTGCCCGAGCACACTACTCACAAAGAGGCACACTGCCTACAAGGAGATACACTGTCTACAAAAGAATGTTTATACAATACTTGAACTGATTGGAAGCATCTACATATGTTGGAGTTTAGTTCCGGTTAGGCTTAGTATACTGATCTGTTGCACTTCATCTTCCCTCTGCTCTTTATTCTGCTTACCTTTCACATACCGGATCTTTCTTATTACTTCTTCTCTGCTCTGCACTTATTCACACATAACATAACACAACACACCTTCTCACAACAAAATCCATCCTCTATTTATATCCGCACTAGCGATTTCATTATCTTTCTAGTCGGCACCCAGAATAGTCTATCTTCTCACAAACTCTGTTCTGTCGGCTGAATCCTTGCATATCAAGTAATGCGGATCAAGCATATACTTGTAGATGTCATTAATCATGTCGGCCAAACATGATTCATGCCTTCCTAACCTTTACCATCAACAGTAGCACATCCGGAAAATAGTCTAATACTCTGTCAGTCAGTTCTTCCTCTGTTCTCACTATCTTTCAGGAATCCGGTACTCAACTATTCATATCTTCTTCCTTGTCCATTATCAGAGGCTAAATCCTTGGAATATACTACTCAAGGTAGTCCTCTTGACTTCCCCAAATCCACACTGCACCAAGACACTTCCTCTGAGAGATCCGGACCAATCTGTCAGACCTTGCCACATGCTCTGTTCTTGTTCACCGGACCACAACAATCTTTATTCAGACTTCCGGTAGAGACACATCATGACTTGTGGATATGTGGGATGACCTTTGTTGCCATCAATGACAACAACCATGAATCCATATAGTGTCTCTTGCCAACAATCTCCCCCTTTGGCATTGATGGCAACACTTAGTGAAAAATGACTAAGTGTTTACACTATGCTCCCCCTTGGCTGATGCTCTAACTTTATATACAATTTCTGGAACTCCCCCTTAGTTGGATTCCTCATTTTTCACTGCTCCTCACTCCCCCTTTGACATCAATGGCAAAGGGTAGGGTCCGCACACCAAAATTTTCAAAAATTTACTATACATAGCCACATATTTACATACTCACATAAACTGAAGAATGTCTGCAAAGGATGTCTTCAATTGGACCAGTTCTGTAGCCCAACTTTGCTTCATTCTGTCCAAAATTGAAATGTGACCACTTAACAAAAATGCAAGGGCTTCTGCCCTTTTGAGATCTGTCGGATCATTTGTTTGGGCAGTAGTCTGAGCATCATTGATGGCCTCATGCATAGTTTCTAACTTAGGGATTATAATCCTTCTAAGTTCTCCCATCCGGTTAGTTATATTCTTCCTTTCCTTCTCAAAGTTCTTTATTGCATTTGTGATTGCAATAGTTTGACATTCTTGATTTACTATGGAGGAAGAGAGAGGATCAAAACTTTGAGACAAACTTTGTAGTTTGTCCTGTTCCGCTTTTATTTTCTTATCAATTTCTACTGTTGCCTTTGACTAGGAGATACAAAATTTGTAAATGTCACCGCCATCCTTAAGAGCATTTTCTAAGCTCTTTATTCCAATACTCATATTTCTCCTATCATTAGAGATTAATCCTAGTACTTCTGAAAATCTTTTATCCAAAAATTCCTTCCGGACCTTTTCTTCAGCTAATTTTTCTAGAGAATCAAAATGTGTATCAACACTGCTGACTAAGGTTTTGAGATTACCAGAAGAGGAGGCTGTCGGATCTATCTGGACTGATGGCATAATCTTTTCAAGCACTCCGGAAGCAGCCTCTATCAACTCACAGTCTTCAATATGAGACTTTAGGAGTTTTTCATTTGCCTTAGCATTTGCAAATGAAGCTATCTTCATTGTCTGTACCAGAGAGAGGGAGTCAAAGTTGAATGGACCTTTTAGAAGCTCCAGTTCATCAATCTCTATTGTTTCTTGGCTCAGAAACTTTTGAACAGTTTGTGCAGTGTCTCTTGCCGGAGACAGATGTTTCTTCTCTTCTGCAGTTTTGTCCTTTAGAGTCTTTTCTCCTTCCACATTCTTTCCACTTTCAGTTGTGGTTTTCTCTGTTGGAATCTTCTCTTTCTCTGCATCCTTGGTGCTGTCAACCTCTTTTTCTTTACTGCTGCTTCTTTCTCCTGTAATTTCTCTTCTTCTTGGGATCTGGAGATTGTAGGAGAAGCCGGAGGAGAGATGTTAGTCTGTTCAAGGGGCACTTCTTCTGGAGCAGATGATTCCAAGTCCACAGTTGTTTCTGCACCTAAGTCCTCTACAACAGGAAGATTAAACCTTTTGAAGGCCTTCCGGAGGATCTCTTCTGTCTCTATGGCCACCTTGTCAGTCTCACCAAGCATGAGTTGATTCATTCTTGCTTTACTCCTGAACTCATCTTTGCAGTCTTTGAATATTATGTTCATTGTCTTGGGATCAATTTGAGGATATAGCTGAATAGCTATCTGCTCCCGGATCTCAAGATCTTTTGCCTGAGCATTATTCTTTCTTATTTCTAATTCCTTTTCTAGGATTTTAGGAATTAGAGATATGATCTCAATGAAAGCCTTATTGTATATGTTCAGATACTTGACTGTGGCTTCCTGCAGAATCTTTTGGTCAGCCTCATTGTAGTCATCATAGAATTCAGTCATTGGTTGAAGGTTTCCATCCACCGTGACTGACTTGATTACACTCTCTAGAGACAGGGTGGGCTTTTCAACAAATACCTCTTCCATTTCTTCCTTGTCTTGGCCTGTGGAGGGTTTACTAGATCCTTTCTTCTTCTGCTTCTTTATTTCTTTTACTCCCTCATCTGACTCAGTTTCCTCTTCATCCTTTTGGCTTTCATAAGCCCTTGAGGCTTTTGTCTTAGATCTTTTACCAGATGCCTAGACTTCTGGTTTTGAGCTTTTGGTTCTGACAGGTGTAGATCCTTTTGATGATCTGGTCCAGGTTGAGGTTTCCACCGGAGCACTTTTCTTGCTTTTCTTTTCTGCCTCTTTCTTTTCTTCCTCAGCCTTTCTTCTCTTTTCCCGGTTGGCATCAAGTGCCTCCTTTGGGATGCCTAGGCCTTGAGCAATATGCTCTACTTCTTTTCTCACTTTCCTCTTTATCTCAGGTTCCCTGAGTTCCACATGGATCTTCACACTCAGCTCCTCAAAGGTTCCGAACCTTTCTGCCTTTGGATCTTTGGGCTAACTAAGCATGTGTTGAACATGCAGTTCTACAATCTGTTCATCAACCTCATACCCCATGGGCATGATCCAGACAGTCCTTGGCTCCACTGCCTCCATTAGGCACTGATCAGTATCCACCATAAAGCAAACTGAGTCTTTGTATTTTTCAACAAGAGACTGGGGAATTCTTTCTCTTGCTTGCATCGTGCTCTGGAAGTTTTTGAAGTATCCCCATAGGGCTGTATTTCTTGCTTTGGCATCCCCAAGCCCATGTAAATAATCTCTTATCTGGACTGCAACAGGTTTGTCATTCTGCCATGCCCATCCACTTGATCCGGGCAGCTCATTCATGAAGTAGAAAAATAGACATAATATAAGAGTACCATACTTAAAAGAATTCTTTTTGTCCTTCTTGATTTTCTGTATATTTTCCATTAATTGGCTTAAGAGAAGTTCACAGAGATCATAATCTGCATTCTTCCTTAGCATTTCATAGGCAGTATATACTGCAGTTCTGGATACAGAATTCTCCCTGCTGGAGTGATAGATCTTGTATCCTATTATCATGGATGCATACTTGATATCCGGATCAGAAATATCTTCAATGGTCATTGCCCTCTTATCAAATTTTGATCCGGTGGCCTCAGTTACAATGTTATTTTTGACAGATTTGAGGATAGGTATCCCTCCGGAAGAGTATAGACCAGTTACTGCCCTAATTGCCTATTTTGTGATCTTGCAAGGTCTATCCAGCCATAGGAAGTTGTCATGCATCCTGCTCAATACATACCGGACCCATTCATCTTCTTCAAAGCAAGGGAAATGAATGAATTGATCAAACTGTTTCTTCTGGATACCCTTATACTCTGGTTTAAGCTCAAAAGCATTGTCTATTAGTTGTTTGTGATAGAGATCTCTCAATTTGAATTCCTCAATGCTTGCATGTATGTAAACCCTAACGTCTTTTGTGTGTAAAACGCCATGAGGAACACTAGAGAATGCTCCTAAGGGATCTACCTCCAATGACTTGTATGGATGTTTCTTAAATTCAGGTCGGGGCCTATCTAAGATTTTTACTATATTTGGAGTAGCCATTTCTCAAAAGATTTGTAGCAAGATATCGAAAATGGAAAATACCTTATGCGTCTTCGGTTACACAGAGTGGTTGGATTGATTTCTGTATGTAATGACTTCGGCAGGAGATCTTTGGTGAGCTTGATGAATCTTCTTGCAGAGCTCCACTTTTTGCTTCTTCTTGAGTGCAGAATGAGCAAGTGATTTTATGAGAAATCCCTTATATTGCTCCGCAAACCCTAATATCTGATGGGAATAAATGCTCGACCTACATTATTCCGGTTTGCCTTATCCGGATAGCTTGGAGTACCGGATCAGTCCTGATCTATGAACATCATGCAGATCTTCCAATCATGAACAAATCAAGATGACACATTACAAGAATATCCCAAACACTCTATCCAATCCGTAGAATAAGACAATGCACTTCCGGATCTCTCCGGACCCTTTTGTAATCCTCTGTCATTCCGGAGCATCTCCCGGAACAGGTCTTACTTGATCGATCACAACTTCTTTACATCTTCATGCGGACCTCTAAAATCTTATCTGGATCATCTCAAGACATATATCTTTAAACCCTTTACTCCGCATCTTGTGCCACATCCGGCACCACTTGATTGGCTGGGGGAACAGGATTTTCTTTGAGTCTCCCCCTGAGCCAGAGCTCACTTTTTAATTTCTGGAAGAAATATCAGCACCAGAGTTTGGTGCGGATCCAACCTCTACATTCTCTGAACTTTTCTTCACCCAAATCTTGTTCATCTGATTCCTAACTTCATCCACATTCATCTTTTGTTTACCCTTGTCTTGATTCTGATTATATACCGAACCTCTTTTGTCCTGATTCTTGCTTCTGCAGACTTTTGCATTATGACCGGACCTATTACAGATTTGGCAAATAACATTTCTTTGCATATTTGACTGATAACCTCTTGATCTGCATTGATTAGCCATATGACCTACTCTATTGCATGCAAAGCATCTACCATTGAATGATTTGTTTATTTGCATATTTCTGCATTCATGAGACTTGTGTCCATACCTTTTGCAGTTAAAGCACTGTCCGGAGAAGGATGAATTAGTCTGATTCATTCTCTTCCTGCACTAATTAGCTTTGTGACCAAAGTGATTGCAGCTGTGGCAGTATCCATTGAAGGATGGATATCTTTGAGCATTGGGCTGTCTTACTGGAGGTCTTCTAGGCCTATTCCTTGGATTTTCTGATCCAAAATTCTTTTGACCGGATCCGGAGCTTTCTCCTTTCTCATATCCCAAACCATACTTGTCATCTGTCCTCTTTTGACTTCCAAGAAGTACTTCAAGTTGGGCAGAACTTATCTTGAATTTTTCTTTATATTCATTTGCTGTTTGAAGATCTCTTTTGAGAGAGACAATTTGATCCTCAAGTTTTTCTTCATTATCTTTGGCATCTTCAAGATCAGATTCAAGATGTCTGATAATCCTGTCCATCTGGTGGCATTCTTCTGATTTCTCTTTAAGAGATTGTCTTAGATTGTCTTCAGCTTTTCTTTTTTCTTCAATCTCTTGAGTAAACTTTATAGTTCCTGATTCCATTTCATGTCTTAATATAATGACTTCTTTTGATAACTTTTCACATAACTTGGTTTTCTCAGTCAATTCTTCATTTGTATTGCTTTCTTCACTTTGTCTTGCCAATTGTTGGAGCAGCTCCTTTCTCTTTTTCATAGAGAGACTTAATTTGTCCTTTAGTTCTCTCATGAATTCATCAGCCTGTTTGAGTCTTTCCTTTAATTCATTGACTTCAGAGTTTGACTGTTCAAGATCCTCAAGGGCAGTCTTGAGTTGCTCCCTTAAACCATATGCATCCATTTGAACTCCCAGATCTTCCTCAAGCTGTTAGGCTCTATTAGGAGGAACTTAGCTCTGATACCAATTGTTGATAACTGAGAGGGGGGGTGAATCAGTTATCCTAGTTATTTCTTCTTTTGAACTTTCTTATTAATCAAAGCATCATTGAATCAAACAAACAAACATTACCATGAAATGAGAAACACATGACACAGTATTTTTGACGTGGAAACCCGGTTAAGGAAGAAAACCACGGGGTGATTAACCCAAAGATTATTCTCTGTTAGAAGAATAAGGAATTACAAAAATGGCACTTGCCAATTAGGGCTCACTGCCCGAGCACACTGCTCACAAAGAGGCACACTGCCTACAAGGAGACACACTGTCTACAAAAGAATGTTTATACAATACTTGAACTGATTGGAAGCATCTACATATGCTGGAGTTCAGTTCCGGTTAGGCTCAGTATACTGATCTGCTGCACTTCATCTTCCCTCTGCTCTTTATTCTGCTTACCTTTCACATACTGGATCTTTCTTATTACTTCTTCTCTGCTCTGCACTTATTCACACATAACATAACACAACACACCTTCTCACAACAAAATCCATCCTCTATTTATATCCGCACTAGTGATTTCATTATCTTTCTAGTCGGCACCCGGAATAGTCTATCTTCTCACAAACTCTGTTCTGTCGGCTGAATCCTTGCATATCAAGTAATGTGGATCAAGCATATACTTGTAGATGTCATTAATCATGTCGGCCAAACATGATTCATGCCTTCCTAACCTTTACCATCAACAGTAGCACATCCAGAAAATAGTCTGATACTCTGTCAGTCAGTTCTTCCTCTATTCTCACTGTCTTTCAAGAATCCGGTACTCAACTATTCATATCTTCTTCCTTGTCCATTATCAGAGGCTAAATCCTTGGAATATACTACTCAAGGTAGTCCTCTTGACTTCCCCAAATCCGCACTGCACCAAGACACTTCCTCTGAGAGATCCGGACCAATCTGTCGGACCTTGCCACATGCTCTGTTCTTGTTCACCGGACCACAACAATCTTTATTCAGACTTCCGGTAGAGACACATCATGACTTGCGGATATGTGTGATGACCTTTGTTGCCATCAATGACAACAACCATGAATCCATATAGTGTCTCTTGCCAACAAAACTTTCAACCATAACTCTATCGTAGTCCCAATATAGAATAGAATAGAATAGAATAACTTTTAACGTCCACGAGGCTAAAAATAGCCTATGAGACAATCAACCCAATCAGATTTGCTTCTGCCTTTTAGTCTTTCTTTTGTTCAAAGAAATAATGAGCTCACTGACCTTCTTGAGTGCCCCCTCAATAAATAGATCATGCCAAGCAACCGTAGTCAGGATGCCCACATACTTAACCTTGATGTCCGTGTAAGTGTCACACTCTAAGATAAAGTGTTTTTCTTATTCCACTGCCCCAGAATTGTAGAGCTCACACATACTCTCTTCCCACATTTCTTTAGGCCTCTTCCACCTTCCCGTTTCACATCAAAGTTGATGGGAGTTAGTTCTAATTTGATCAATCAAAATCTTAGCTCTCCAAGGGATATCCGTCCCAATGTATGCTTTTTGTTGATGATCACACGTGGGGTTAAACATCTTGAGGTAATACTTCTTTTTTCTCCCTATAGACCCATTCCACATAGATTTGCGGAATTTATCTATGACAAAATATTTTATCTCTTTGTCATCCATGGGCAAGCATTCAAAAGAGATATTCCATTTGTTCATCCACTTGCTATTTTGTTTCATCCAAGTTTTTTTTCTTTCACTAAAAGCCTTGTTGAAAACAACCTTAGGCCGCCTACTTGTTTCCATTTGCTCAATTCTTTTGAGCTACCTTAAGAGACTCACCATAGTAGTGGCTTCCATCGGAACAGCCCCTGTTTCAACTAATAAAATCTCATACGAAGTTGAAAATTTTAGCCTGAACTTGCTAGTGATCATGTGCTTTTGGATTTTCTCTATTTGCTTCCACTTGGACTTAGACAAGCTGTTAGCCCAAATCTCACACCCATAAAGAACCATAGGACTTACCAATAGCCCAAAAAGAGTCAGAATGGTTTTCCAATCCCATAATTTTTCCTCTTTGCATCTATTTTGGAGAGCATACCATGCTTTCCAACCTCCCAGAGTTCTTATCTTTCTACAAGTCTCCTAACTAATCCTATTGTTGAAGTCAATCCCGAGATACTTGTACTCATTAACTTCTTCAAGAATACTTCCCTCAAAGAAAAACATATGCTGGAATTTTCTTTTTTGTTTGAGAAAATCATGATTTTGGTCTTGCTAGAATTGACTTGCATGCCAATAGCCCTACAAAAGTGCTCAAGAGCATAAAGGTGCTCTTGTAATCCTTGGGGGGACTTAGCAATCAGAAAAAGATCATCAGCATACATAAGGAGTCTTATCACATATTCCCCTAGTTGCACACCATCCCCACCCTACAAATTCAACCACTCTTCAAGTATGTCAATGTACAAGCCAAAGAGAGTGGGAGATAAAGGGCACCCTTGTTTAACTCCAATGTCAACCCTAAAACTTTCTGAGATGCCTGCTAAAGTTCTAATTTTGACATGGACCTCTTCATAAAGCCTATGGACATCCGCTCTCAAATGGACTGGAATGCCAAGTTCCTTCATCCTACACCATAACTTATCTAGGGACCGTGTCAAATGCCTTTTTAAAGTCAACAAAACAACAATAAGCTTCTTCTTTTTCATCCCAAACTTTTTTGATGATGTGCCTCAGTGTAACACCATGATCGAAAGTAGAATGCTTAGGCCTAAAGCCTGCCTACCCTTTAGCTCTCTTACCTTTCACTTCTACCCACTTGCTAATTATGCTTTCCACCATGCTACCAAACAATTTTACAAATAGAGGATTGATCATGATGGTCCTATAGTTGGAAGGATTGTTAACATCTAGACTCCTAAAGAGAGGAATCACTAGGCTAGTGATCCAATCTTTTGGGAAGCCATGCTGAATAATGTCATTGAAAATTCTAGTAACGTGAGGCACGAGGGTCTTCACCCCCCATTTAATGTATTCTTCTTGAAGTTCAACCAAATCTTTAGCTTTCCCAACACCAAGCTTCCTAATACCCACCTTGACCTCTTGCACAGTGAAAAGCTTAGTTGTCGTGTTGATCAAGGGAGGAGGCTCAATCTCTATTTCTTGCTTGTAAAGTTGCTTTGCATACTCAAACCATTGACTATCAGTGATGTTGTTTTCCATAAGTTTCTTTTTTGGTCGAAGTTCCTTCCAAAATAACTTAGGGTTATGCTTGCCTAGGTAGATTAACTCCTCACGTCTTGTGCTTATGAAATCAACTTTTTTTGCTTTTATGATCTTGTAACATTTAATGCTCATCTTCTCTTTGCATGTCTTCTTCAACGCTTTCCTAGCAATTTTACAATCTTCGTCAAACCACACATTAACAAGAAAATAATTTGTTACCGCCTTCTTGTGTTTTGCTCTTTTGCACTTCTCAAGTGCTCCTTGGATCATAATGTTTAACTCATAGCTGTTGAGACCTAGAGAACTAGCTTTCCCCTTTTTACATAATTGCTCTAGTGTTTCCTTGAAAATATTATGGTTTTCTCGAGTTACAAGAATTTTGCTCTTTGTGAGAGGTTGCTGAGGGGGCTACATTTTACTCGAGTGCTACCTTTTTTTCAGCCATGAAATCCTTAAGAAAATTGGTCTATAATCTGATTTTAACTCCCAACAATTATCACCAATTGTGACATCTTTTATCTTATCAATCACACTTTTTGAACATATTGCACAGTCCACCACACTTGCCCCGTTGTAGGTGTTGCATGTAAAATTTCTAGAATTCTTCCATCTATCCATACCATTACAAATGATTAGATCAAAAGTGTTGCAAAGAGTAAGCAATTCTTCACCATAGTGATTAATGTCCTTATTGTCTTCTGAACATCTAGCCCAATGTTGATTCCTTTCCTCCATAAGCCAAATAGGATTGTGGTCCCCCTTACCACAAAGAACATTAGCTTGAGCACTTGTTGTCCTAGCATTGAAATCTCCTAAAAGAACTTCACCTTGTTGGGCATACACTAAGATATCTTTTTTGATGGCTGCAAAAGGATCCTTGCTGTCCAAACCAAGTCTTTTGTAAGTTTTTGAGATTTGAGGAGCAAAATAGCACGCTGCAATGTTTATGTGGTTCCCATTTTCTAAAATTTTGATCCAAATGTATTGCTTATTAGTGTCTTCTCTTTCCAACTGAATTGTACAACCTTCAACTTTTTTCACTAAAACCATTATGCTGCCGTACCCTTTGCCATTGCCCATTGCTTTCTTCCAAACTACAAACTTCGTGTATCCCTCATTGATGGGAGTCGTGCAGCCTTCTTTCTCATGTGTTTCAGTGAGACAAATTATGTCTCTTCCTTCAGCAATAGGCCCTAACCGCAGTCCCCTCCTCCAAAGGTAGCCTTTGCATTTCCAGCACACAACATTTAGGTGTGCCTAGGGGGTCCTGATTGCTATTTATTTTGATGCAAAAGACTCAAAATTGAATCCTTGCCCCTTTTTGCCCATGCTTGTTGACCAGTATTCCTTGCTGTCCTAAGAACCTCCTCTCTCCCTATGTTGCCTTCTTGCTGCTCTGATTTATCGTGAGACCCTAAGTTGGCAATAATTGCTTTCCTCTGCTCATGTGTGATGTTTGTGTGTAATGTTGTCATGTGATGACAATACTAACGTGTTAACATGCATTGTTCACTAATTGTGATGCAATTGTTTAACACAAAAAATGTTATCCTTGTTTTGCACGTTTTGTCCTTAGTAAAATTTAGGCATTACAATGATTATGTATGTTGATGATATTGTGATCAACAAGAGAAGTGAATATTGATATCAATAATGAAGGATTTGTATAGGCATTTCAAGATGACAAATCTTGGATTACTACACTATTGTCTTGGAGTAGAGGTATGGCAAGCAAATATTGTGTTTTTGTATCTTAAACAAAGTATGTCAAGGAATTGATTAAATATTTAGGTTGACTGATTGCAAAACAATTGCAATGCCCATGACACCTAAATTACAACTTTCCAAACATGATACATTTGAAATAGGTAAATGAATCCCTCTACAAACAATTGATGCCCAACTAGATCTAGGATATTTTGTGAATTGTCTCCTCAAGGTTTAAGATAGAGCCTAGACAGACACAATGAAAAGGTTGCAAAAAAGGTGTTGAGATATGTGGTTGATACTTTAGACTTTGAACTAGTGTACAAGGAGAATGTCAACTCTTGTTTGGTCAGTGACGTTGATTGGGCAAGCTTGATTGATGGTTGAAAGCCAACAACTAGGTATTCTTTCAACATGGGATTTGGAGATGTCTCCAATAAGAAGTGAGTGATTGTTGCCATATTTTCTATTGGAGCATAGTACTAGTATATATATCTTAAATACATCTATCTAAAAAACATTGAGAGATATCAATTTCAATGCACTTATATTAAATGTGTGGCATAGGTTAGATAGGCACCTCAAGATTGATATCTCTCGTTGTCTTTTAAGTAAATGTATTTAAAACATCTATGTTGGTTTATAGGTTTCTAACTTTCTAAGCTTGTTATACCTCTATGTATCACACTATCATCACCCATAATTGGGTGCAATGAAAGTTTGATGTATAAATAGCCATCAAATTTATGTAAAGGGGTTTTTGTTATCCACTCACTCTATTACAAACCACCTTGCTCCCATTGTAGTTACGCCTCTCAATGTAACAAGCCAACACAAAGAATCATGCAAAACAATCTAGCTGCAAAGAGACTTGGTTGATATGGGTGTCCTTTAAATAACATATTTCAATAATCAAATTGTATCAAATTATATCAAAGATGATGATGAATCCTATCATGTATGAGTGTTCCAAACAAACTTAAGTTCATTGTCAATTCATCTAAGAAAATGTGCAAAATAATAAAATAAAGATGCAATTCATTTCGAGTGAATCAACTTGCAAATGATATTACAAAATGTGCGGGCATGCTATGAATTAGAATAACTAAATTAATAGATATAGTTAGTTGTTAGTTAGGTCATCATTTCATAGTTATAGTAAGGGTGTCTTTCCCCTCCCCTATCCTACCCCTCAACTTTGTTTTAAATAAATTCCCTTTGGGATCTTTATGTTAATCCATTTATATTTTTCAATATATATTTTCAGCTTCTCAATCAAGAAGTATCTCAAAACAATTATTAATGTGGAGAGGTATTCTACAATGGCAGCAAAGGATGGAGTGTAATGACATGAACGTGTTAACAAAAACTCTTATCTTTTATCTTAAATTTGACAATTATTTACATGTCAAAATATTAATATTTAATAATAAATAAAACATAAATCCAAAATAAGCAGGGGTAATATCAAATTTAAGTTTAAAGGTTAATCAAGTTTTTTTTTAGTTTATCAATTAATAAAGAAAATATTTTGATTTGTTAGTTTGAGATATTTTTTTATTTATATTTTGATTTGTTAATTTGAGATTTTTTTATTTGTTAATTATGAAAAATGGGTCATGTGTTTGACTCAAAAACTACGTAGTTAAAACCCTAAAAAAAAAATATCATAATTTCAGATTTTTTTATTTGTTAATCATAGTTCAAAAATTATGAAGATCTAAGCATTAAATAATTAACCAAACCAAAAATATAGAAAAACAAACACAAATAAAATTTTATAATTAAACTATGATTGAATATCACATTCAATACATGTAAACTAAACAATGTAGATACAATAAAATTTGTGTCCATGAAATTTGTGTCCATGTATATGATAAATAAAATAGTTCTAATGTAAAATAAAATAACTTCAAATTGATATCTGAACATCTTTTAGATAGATTTTTTTAAGATATCTATACTAAAACTATCTATACTAGTTTTAGTATAGTTCAATAGTTGTGTGTTTTAATGGATATACCTTGATTGCATCTTGGTGAAGATCAATGGTGTTGATCTTCAGTGTTTATTTGATTATAAAAGGCAAATATGACAAATGTATTTTTTAAAGAGAAAACTTAGCCAGCAATTTGCCATATCAGACTTGCTTTGCTTTACGTATATTTGTCAGATTTTATGCTCCATCCTTTTTCAATTTCTTAACCAAGCTCGGCGGTAAAGTGGGCCTTGCCAATCGACCTACACCACCAGTGAAACTAATGTTTAATATGAGCCAACTCTTGAAATTGTAACCTTTCTGTGATCATGAGTATTGATTTAATGTTCCCTCTCTTGGATATTATCTTGGCAGAAAGCCAGAATCTTTGTCCGCCCAGATACTGCTAATCTATAAGATCAAAATTTTTATATGAATCTAAATATTTAAGGCCATTGTAGACATGATATTTCCACAGTCCATAATGATAAGATAGATGTGCTTCTGGGAAAAACTGTGTATGCTTTTTTTACTCAACGTTTCGGATCATACTCCATGATCCATCGATGATCCGAAACGTTGAGTCAAAAAAACATACACAGTTTTTCCCAGAAGCACATCTATCTTATTATTTAAGGCCAGTTATAGAAAAGTAAACAAGAATCCTGGATGAAAGAGATAAAACCTCAATAGCAGTCATGATCGTTCATCTTAATGAGAGGATTCCCCCTCTCCATCTTTCAGAAGAAAACAAAGGTTTCACTCAACATTTACATGCAGAAGGAACTGCAGACAAGATAATTGAATTTTTCGCAGATGACAATTTTGAAAATGGACAAGCTTTAAAGTAGATTTTGGTGATAATCGATAAACATTCATATGTCAAACATTTTAAAGGTACAAGACAGTTGCATTTATCCAGGTGTTGTCTATGGCATCATTCTTTTATCTCTAATTCCAATTGTAAATGGATATTTCCTTTATTTCATGCACTCTCTAAGAAGAAATTATGTGCAAATGCCAAGTTGTTTCTCTCACCTAAATAGTTTCCTATATGGCAAGAACAAGCAATATACATAAACATAAATTATTGGCTCTGCCTTTGCAAACCTACCTTGATCAATTTGGTCAGTCAATATTGTACGCATAAGAGAAGTGAATATTATGTATTTCTTCTGTGATCCTTTCCACAATGTACATAACTGGAACAAAAAGGCATTCCCCAAAACACTAATAGGTTCTCACTACTGAACCCTACCAACCCAAGAGCTTAATAATGCTAATTCAAATATCACGGTTATTCACTCCTCCAAATACATTAAGTCTGTCATACGAGGCAGAAAATATCACCAATGAGCCTTGATATCTTACATGTTCATATGAACCAAAGAAGCAGACTTGTTGATATCCGCAGCAAAGATGAGGGAGGATAATTACCTCTCAATTTTCTTTCCACCTCACAGCATTGCTTCTATAAATCTTTGGCTTCAAGAAATGTTCTGTATAAGTCAAATTTACTCTTCAAATCTATATCTTTCCATCTACAACTTCAGCCAGTGTGGTTATTCTTTCAAGCCAAGCATAATCGTTGATTGATTGCAATGGCAACTGAAAAAGATCAAACCACTTGAATATCAGAAATACTGAGGAGCAAGCATAGTAAATGGATTGCAAGTAAAACGACTATTCAGTCCCAAATCAATCGAAGCTTGACCAACAGCTAGAATGACCTTTCAAGTAATCTTCGAAAGATTCTTTTTCTTGCAAAATGTCTACACTCTGATCAATGCTGCTCATTGATATAGTATCATCATCGACCCCAAGCATGGCAAGACTGAGATGAGTTTGTATAGCATGTCTTCCCTGATTTACAATGTGTTCATCATCATCTGAAGAATCTCTTTCCTTAGTCCTTGTATGTTGGAACCATGTCTGATTGGCTAAATCATCTTCTCCTCGTAGTATTTTTAAAATCTGTCACAAATCATATCTATGTCAACAGAATTGCGATTATTTTATATTGGCTAAAATGCAATATTTTTTCTCAAACTTCTAGAGAAAAATGGAAGAAATTTGTCCAGTATAGCCATCTGAGCAGCTTGAATAGTATCTTACTTGAAAGAAAGAACAGAAAAATACTAGCATGAATGTACATAGTGATTCAAATCAATGAATTTCTATGCTATCTAGGAACGAATAGGAGATAAATTACCCAGCTTATGTGAGGCCGGTACTGAGATGACTGTGTTATACACAGTAAGGCAGCAAGCATCATTCTTTGCATCTCATTTATATCATATGCATCTTCCAAACGTTGATCCACAAGCTCTCCCATGCTCTCCTCCTCTAAAAGTGGCTTTGCCTGGTTTCCAGAGTTCTTAGAAAACTATACAAAGACTGATTACCAAGGAAAATCAACTTAACTGTACATGGGCATTCAAATGGAAAAAGCGGGCCATACCCACATCACAAGGCTTTCTTGACCCTTGGGATATATTGAATTGATTGGCTTCCTTCCAGTTATTAACTCGAGTAGTACCACACCAAAGGCATATACATCTGTCTTGTCATTAACCTTGCCATAAATAAAATATTCTGGAGCAAGGTACCTGAAAAATTATACTCATGATTAGCCAGCCAAATAGCCACTATGGATAGTCTTCTCTTAAAAGTAGTTTGATAAAAACAGGAAGAAGTTGCCCCACCCAAATGTTCCTAAAACATCACTGCAACTGATGTGCGAAGATGTTATTGGTGCCCATTTTGCCAGCCCAAAATCTGCCAGCTATTGTAAACAAGTTCACAAATTAGTTGTCAAAAAAATTCCTTAGTACTGCAGTCCAAATCTAAATCACTAAATAAAATTTATATGGATAATGCACACATCCAAAATCTGGCCTAAAAGCTTCTTTCCTTAGCAATATACCTGCGGTTCAAAGTTTTCTGAGAGCAGAATGTTGGAAGATTTCACATCTCTATGAATTACAGATCGAGAACATCCATTGTGCAAGTGATCTAATGCTTCTGCAATTCCAATAGCCACTTTGAACCGCTTTGTCCAACAAAGTACTGGTTTGTCCTTGCCCCCTGAAACATATATTATCAATAGCCACAGCTAGAAGCAGAACTTATAGCAGAGAAAATAGAACCCTGCCAGAATACATGAGATATGTAGTTCTTAAAATCATCTGCTCTGTAAACATGCATACCATGTAGGTTCTCTTCAAGGTTTCCTCCTGAGACAAAGTTGTATACCAGAAGCCAGCTAGGGCCTTCTACACAATATCCAACAAGTGAAATAATGCGATTGTGGGTCAATGAAGTAAGTATATCAACTTCTAATATAATCTCTTCCTCTGCATCTGATGAACAATTCAAGACTTTCACTGCCACTGGTTGCACATCAGGAAGAAAACCCTTGTAGACACGACTACATCCTCCACTTCCTATAAAACTCCCTGCAAGACACAGAAAAGGTAAATCCAATAACTCAAATGGGTTCCGTGTATAAAATACAGTTAAAAGACAAATTTTCCATTCAAGCAGTAATTTGTAAAGGGAAAAAGTACAAGGGAAACTAGAAATGCAACCTGCTGAGAAGTTGGATGTTGCAGATTGCAGCTCCTGATACGTAAATTTTCTACAGGCTTTACCTTCACAAAGAGACTCTAATTTCTTTGCCACATAATGTTCTTCAGGTCTCGATTCAACGTGCTGACTGCAAGGCAATCCAGCTTCTTCTTCGGAAGCCTTAATAAGAGTTACCTCCTTTTCTTGGTTGCAGATCTCATGAGCAATCTCTGGCTTTACATCGAACTGTTCAGTTGTCTGTGCATGGCTATTCGGAAGGCATGGTGCCACTTCAATCACAGACATTTGCCTTGGTGTAGATTGTGGTCTGGGAAGCTTGCTAAATGAAATAACTCTCTGTAAGAGAGGCCACCGAGGTGGAGACTCTCCTTTTTGTCTATGTGATCCTGACATTAACAATCTGGAAACTTTTGGTTTAAGTGTTGTGCAAGAGCCAATCTCCTCTTCTCTACGAGAGAACAGACTGGAAGCACTGGAAACAGTTTGAAGTGATGAACATGTAGATAGACTCCTTGAATCCTTTAACTCAGGTCCTTCATATTTCTTCTCACTGCAAACAAGAGTCTGGATATTTGAATCACAGAGAGCACAACTAGATTTTAAAGAAAGGAGTGACCTCTTGAATGCTTTCTTATCAGATAAGGTGTATTGGCAAACATTGACTATGTTCACAGGAGAGATTTTACAACCAATATCTGACACAAGATCACAGATGTTATCACATGCGTCAGAACCATAATTTTTATTAGAGATTACAGCCGTTGCTTCCAAAGGGCACTCTACAACAGGTAAATAATTTCCTACACCATTGTTCAAAACTTTGAAATTCTTGCTTTTAATTCTCCATTGTATAGGATTAAACAATCCTAGCCGAGGGACGTTAGCTGTTACTGCAGTTCAAGAAAAAAGACATCCAACAGCAGTGAAGCATCAGGAACCTCAAATCATTCAATGTCAATACAACTAATCCACCAGCCAGGGTTATTATCTTGCACTTGTGTGTTCTTTTGGGAAGAAGGCCTACCTGACAGATGTTGTGCTCCAACCCTCTCAAAGATAACCTTGCCATTTTCAACAACCAGTACAGAAGTGCTGCAAGGTAATTTCTTCATACAATACTTGGCTAGTGAAATTGGAGACCTGAAAAACAGTAAGATCATGATTCAATCCTCTCTTCATAGTTCAAACCTAATATTTTACTCCCACAAGAAATGTCAGCCCATACCCTATAGCTTTGTGCTTACTAGCACCTAGAATCACTTTTGTTGCCTCATGTAATTTTGCTTCTTCAAAAAGCACCTTTCTTACAGAAGATCCGTGAGTTATCTTGAAATGAAGATCTACCTGTTAAATAAGATATAGTCAGTGATCCAGTCAGAGCAATGGGATATCATTAATTAAGAGTAAATCCAGAAATAAAAGAATGCTGCCTCTAGGATTTTCAACTCTGCCTATCTTGGCATTCCAGCAAACAATGGAGAATGAGGTCATCCATTTGTGTTACTGTGCATAAAATTCAATATCTATATAATCCCAGGAGGATGGAAGGTTTTTATTTGTATAAATAGGCTGTTTATATGAAAAAATCAGTGAACATTTGCAAGGAATGCAAAAAAAAAAACGCTGTGAAATTCAAATCAAATTAGAACTTGCAAGGATGGAAAACTGATGGAAAAGAGAAAAGGTAGGATCTACCTGTTTTAGGCTGCAAAACTCCTCATAGGTTTCAACGGCCGAATTAAAGAAATCAGCAGCCTGGTAATTTGTGTTACTTTGTTCCTTGGAAAACAGTTCTGCAGAATAGCCAGAGGCTAAGTATCTTTAGTAAATAAATGCTACTATTCAACTCCTAATGAATGATGTGCATTCAAAAAGCATGAACTTTACTTATCACATCTTAAATCTTCAACACTCTTTAGTTCATGTAAAAGCTGCTATTATCTAAACATCATAGATTAATTAACAATGAGATTTAGTTTGGCTTAACAGCATTGGTTGAATTGTTGGTAAATAAGGAATTCATATGTGATTCCTTATAGCATTTGGCATCCAATAAATTAGAGGTCAGAAAATAGGTCAGCTAGGATTCTAACCCAAGTCACTCCCCTAGGTGGTGGTCTGCTCTTGTAATGTCCCCTGTTTATTAATTCATCACGCTTGGACCCATGAGCCCATTCCTTTATTTACCAATGGGCTGGAGAAATAATTTTTATGAGGGGGCCATGATTTGGGAAATAGGCACAATAACAAATAAAATAATATTTAATTTTTAGCATCTCTAGACATAGGGCATGGATTTCCATAAAGGGAGGATATGACACTCTCCATTTAAAGATCATAGATTCTATGATGAAGCATTATGGAGGAGTTACAAGTTGATTATTAAGAGGATGTTATGTTGACCAAAGTGGGGCACTACTTTTGAGGTGTAATCTTGACTTGAATCGCATTTGCTATTCTGAGAATGAAGACAACTCATGGGGGCATTGGGATTTGGGCCCTCCTTTGTTCTATAAATTGAGGTATTTGGCCATTAGGATGGACTTTTTCTTTCATATTTTGCTAGCATAGTGCTCAGTTGTTGATTTAAGGACAAAAACCTTCAAGTCTAGAAATCAGAGGATGAAACCCCTTTGGTTCCCTGTGGGTAGTCTCATTCAATGACTGCATTTGTGCCTAAGGTATTCTTTTTATCTTTTGACAAGTTGATTTGTGGACTGGAAATGCAGTATACAGCAAACCTCAGATCAAAATCGGGGAATTGCTTTTATGTTATTGCATGTTGTTGCAAGTTATTTGCATGTGGTGGCATGCCATTGCAGAAAAATTGCATGTTATATTATCCATTAATGTAATCCAGCATATTTTGTCAATAAAAATACAACTTCAGTTTTGTGAAAGTGGTGAATAATTTATAAACATTTTGTAGAAGTCATATCAGTGGTATCAGAGCTTATTTTCCTGCCAGTTTGTGAATCATGGAAGGAAAAGAGAGAAAAATGACAAAAGATGAAAGGGCGGATCTATTTTAAGATACCTCGATAGGAATTCAGAGGGGACAAGAAAGAATAACAGAGCCAATGGCACAAATGTTGCATCTTTAAAGTTACCTACAAAATCCAGATCATACTAAAGCATTTCAGAGAGAGAAAAGTTCAGCTTTGCATGACCAACTAGCAATTAGTCAAAGGAGTCTCCTTGAAAAACCCGCTAAGCCCATGTTTATACAAAGGAATGAAAATTCAGATGCTAAGATGATTACTTCAAGCTCGAGTTTGACACTTTTTATGGAGTATCAAGCAAAATTGGAAGATTTCAAGGCTACAGTAACTTTGGTCAACTACTTGGGGATACTTAGGAAGAAGATAAAGGGCAGTAGAGCCCATAGTAGCAACCAGAATGATGAAAGGAGAGATCTGCAACAAAAGATGAAAAAATGAAATGCTCCTACTTTTGATGGCATCAACAAAATATCCACTTGGGCATGGTAGCAGAAGTTGCAGACCTACTTTACACTCAACTCTATAGTGGTAGAAGATGTCATTCAATTGGCCACATTCAATTTGGAAGGTACTGCCTATGACTAGTGGCACCATAGTTTGGTCACACAAGGGCATAGCCTTGTGCATATTTTTGATGATTTCAGCCAGAGATTGTTGGACTACTTTGAGCAGGAGGAGAAAGATGAGTACTTTAAGGAGCTTGCTAAAATCAGACAATAGACCTTAGTGAATCCCTATGTTGCTGAATTTCAATGAGTTGCAGTCATGGTACTTACTGTACTAGAAAAGAGAATCATTTTTCTCTTTGTCAAGGGTTTATTTGAGCCCCTCAAAGGTCTAGTTAAGGCCTTTGCACTCTCATCACTAGAAGAGGCTATTAGGAGGGCTTTGACACTTGAGCCATTAGTATTAAGGAGCAAATTTTCATCTTAGCCTAAAGCACCTACTACTAGACAACAAAAGGGTAATTTTCAGAAAGGAGGATTTAATTCATACCCTTAAAGAGCTACACCTCAACCCATTGTGGCAGAAGATTGATGAGTAGACTATAAATGAGCTTAAAAGAAGAAAGTTGTGCTTCTCATGCAAAGAGCATTAGGAGCCTACTCATAGATGTTTGGACGAGAACCAAGTCCATTACATTGAAGTAATTTCTAATGAAGACGAGATTGGTTATGAGACTGATGAATCAGAACAATAATATGCAATAGAAGAGTCAATTGTGGGGCATGAACTTGAGCAATTGGTGGAATCTATTGCTAGCACTAGCAAAGAGACACTTGCACCTCTTTCAGGAGCACCATGGTATCACTCATTCAAGGTTTGTGGAGAGTTATCTAGATAGTGGATTATTGTGCTTATTGATAGTAGGGCTACCCACAATTTTATTGATAAATTCCTTGTGGCTAAGAGGAGATTGAAGGTGCGGGACTTCTCAGGGTTCAATGTCATTGTCAATGATAGTTCCATTCATAGATTGCAAACTCGCTGAGTACTCACGAATTTTTGAGCGAAACGAGTAACTCGTGGGTTTACTTCCCGAGTCTATTTGCTGAGTTGACACTGAATTTTCACTGAAATTCTGCAAGGTACTTGCCCAAAAATCGGCAAGGCTGATCAAACTACCCGCCCAAATGGATCAAACGTGGGATTTACACATAAATAACACAAATGTTTTGCCTATTTAAACCCTCACACCTTAGCTAAACATCACATAGCAAATTTGAGGATTTTTGGTGGATTTGAAGAGCACTTTGAAAAGATTTTTAGTAGATTTCAAGAGCAGATTTGAAGAATTTCAATTTCAAAGAGCAAATTTGGGCATGTCCATTACATGGTAGCAACATTATGAAAATGGCGTGCACCATGAAGGTCTGTGTGGTTTTGAAGGTCTTCATTTGGGCTGCCCCCATACCCCGTGAGGGGCGCTTCCCCTCGACCCCGCTAGGGATGCTGCCCCTAGACCCCCACAAGGGACGCTACCCCTCAATCCCACTAAGAGCACTGCCCCCTGACCCCCACCAAACACATTTTATACATTTTGTAGCTGTATCTTGCATAAAAATTATGGTTTTTTCAAAAATTTAAGTATTTTTTAAGTTGTCAAGTTTTGTCGAGTTTTTTGTCAAGTTTTTGCCGAGTCAAAAAATTTTGCTCTGCCAAGTCCAAGTTTGCAAACTATGGTTCCATTATCCCATGCACCAAGGTAATTTGACAGCTCAAGTTATCCTTTGGTGATTATAATGTATGTGATTATTGTTGTGGGACTAGGGGAAGCACACATGGTTCTAGGAATACAATGGTTGCATTCCCTTGTGGAATTTTCCCAAAATTATTAGTCCATGGAGTTGAAGTTCAAATTTCACGGGAAAGACATGGTACTTAAGCGCATACTTGATGGGTCACCTCAAGTGGTCACAACTAAGAGTACAGAAAGAGCTTTCCCTAAGGGACAAGTCTCATGGGCAGCCACTTGCTTTGTGATAAAGGCCATGCCTACCACTTCGCCTTTGGGTAAGCAACGTACTTATCATGCTAACATTTAGACTATTTTGGATAAGCATAGTATTGTGTTCAATGATATGCCTCCAAGTCTACCACTAGATATGAGATTCCAACACATCATAGAGTTGGACTAGGGTTCTAAGCCCGTCATGATCACCCCTATCAACATCCACAGTTATATAAAGAGGAAATAGAGAAGGCCATAAAAGAACTATTGGAGATGGGTCACATTAGACCTAGTTCTAATCCATTTGCATTATCAATGGTAATTGTAAAAAAAACATATGGTACAATAAGGATGTGAATAGATTGCAAGGCCTTGAACAAAGAAGATAATCAAGAATAGATATCCCATTCCCAAGATTGATGAGCTTATCGATGAATTGCATGGAGTTGTCTACTTTTTAAAAATTGACTTGAGGTCCAACTACCATTAGATCTATATGTGTGATGAGGATATGCAGAAGACAACCTTCAGGTGTCATTGTGGACACTCTGAGTTCCAGGTCATGCCATTTGGGCTACCAAATTCTCTAGCTACTTTCCAATTGTCACATCCTGTTTTTATGCTATATAGTCAAACAAGTTTAACTAAATTAACTTGGTTAAGTTTAGTATGTGGTTATGAATGCCTGGATGCTAAGTATTTCATATGATGATATTTTGATTTAATATGCATATGTTTTCATTATTCCATTGCTATCGAATAACCATTAATTGCAGGTATTTAATTTAGGGTTACATTTTTTAATGAGAATTAATTATTGTGATGAAATCAATTGGTTCTGTGATTAATTGATATTGCAATAGTTATTATATTAAGATTATGAATTTGGTTAATTATTTTGGACTACCATTTTGTGGTCATGAAGTGAATGCAAGATTAGCTTCCACCCCCCCCTCTCGTCTGAAGAGGGAGAGCATCATCTAGGAGACGACAAGTCAAGGTGACGTGCCAAATTGTACCCTGACCATCAAGAACCCTCCCACACACTTCACTATTTCGCAAGTATTAACTGGCGATACAATATAGGTTACTCCTTGAGTTGTCGTTTTGATGCCCAGTTTAATGTTGCACTTCATTTATTGATGTCATACTTGCATCAGTCATTTGCATTTGTCGATGTCATATTTGCACTAGTTGATGCAATTAATGTCACAATTTCATCCGTTGGCGTCGAGTGAGTTTGGCCTCAATTGGTCTTTGTGTAGGCTTGTCTGGGAACTTGCTTTGGTCTTAAATAAAATTGGCATGAGTTATATTTTTTTGTGGTCTTAAAGAAATTAAATCTTGTGGAATTATTTTTTGTTTAAAGAGTTTGGGATCTTCTTTTTGCTTCTCTTTTATGATGGTGAAGTTGTAGGAGGTTTTGTGGTAGTGTAAAGTAAAGTGAAGAAAAGTTCGGGCGGCATAATGGCCGAGCCACTGCTTGATTTCTAGAGAGAAAACTGCCCATTCACAACAAAATGGGGTAGTGGAAGTGATAGAATTTTATGGCTTTCATAGTTCTGGCAGCCATGGAGAAGTTGGAGGGAATGTTGGCCACCCAAATGACAGAATCTTTGGGGTCTTTGAGGCGAATGAAAAAGGGGAAAAAAGGCAGAACGGGGATGCAAGGAAAAAGGAGGGAGAAGAAGGAGATTGCAGAGCATTGCAAAGGAGTAGAAGTTGTATCAGTAATCACATATTACAAGTAAGTTTGATGTTTTATAGTTCACATTATTCTTCAGAAGCGTAAATATTGTTTAATGCTAGGGTTACTCTGTTGTTGAACCCTTGTTACTACGCCTAGAAGAACAACTTACGCCATTTACAATTGATTATAAGTCAGGCAAATTTTCCAATAGGGTTTGCATATTAATATTGGAATTGTTGTATTCTTGAAGAACTGGTTCGTATTTGAATATTCTAAACAGTCCAAACTACTCAAAACATATTTTTATTCTTGTACACTGGCCATGAAGGCCATGGTAGTTTCATGCCTGGCTAGAATCAATTTTAATTGCGTTGTTTTCTCTTTCCCCTAAAGCTGTACCATACCCCCGAAGTGATTTAATAACTTGCTTGTGACTTTGGTGAAGTTAGGTATATTACCCTATTCGAACACCCTGTTTTTATGTTGAGGCATTCCATAGTTTTGTTGAAACTCTCTCCATCTAGTCGACCATGCTGGAAGTTATCCTATAGCAGCCTGCTCTTTTTAAAGAGAATTAACATTATTTTAACTTGGTTTTATTGTATTACACACACACACACACACACACACACACACACACCTGTAACTGTTCATTATAAGCAATAATGACATACACCTGTAGCTGTTCATTATAAGCAATAGTGACACATACCTGTAGCTGTCCATTATGAGCAACAGTGACCTACTTTAGCACTGTAAAACATGTGTTGATCACAGTTAAAAATAGAAGATTGTATACTCTTTATCCACTGAAATGCAAGTGCTATTGCAGCCTTAACTAGAAGATTTTAAACTCTTTTAGTCATGGAAATATAAGTGTTGTTCGCTGCCATAATACAGTAGGTTTGACTCTTAACTATTCATTATTATATCAATAATTATTTGTAATTTCAGATGTAATTCATGGTCGCCAATAGCAACTTAAACTATTGTAATAATTAACTGAGATGAGCATGATTCATGAGATTAAACCCAGTACAATATCATGACAAACATTATCTTTGCCATGATACAGTATGGATATGGGTATGAGAAAACAATGATTAAGAGTAATTATGACTGTTAACCTTTGTGAAGTCAAATAACATGCCTTTAATGGTAGGGTAGTGTTTTACCAACTACGAAGGGTGATTTATATTCTTTACTTTGGGCAGTTCGTGGTTGTAAACAGCTGTGTGTATCTCCATTTAAAATCAATGTCACCACTGTGAACTGTACAAGTCATTACCTTATGTACAGAGCTTTTAGTACTTATTGAATGCGTCATTTATAATTCAAAACAGCGAAGATTACTTCTATTTAGAATATGTAATTACCACTGTTAGATGTGCGATACTTCGTACTTAAAACATAGTTGTTTCCCTGGCTGTTATATACTTGTGCAACGAAATATCATAACTTCTTTCAGTGGTATGGCTGCAAATTGTGGATACATTTAGCATTCAATCAGTCTATGTGATAGTTCTTCTTCACATATGTGAAAGCAGTGTTTGGTATGCTTGTTGAGATATTGAAAAAGTGTTGTTTTATAGTTGTAGGACTTAATTGAACAGCCAAATAGTTGACCGATCCCGAGTAAGGTGAGACGGACCCTTAAGGACAATCACATATGGGACTGGTCAACTAAGTCAGATGGTCATTTTATTTGTATTAAATGCCTAGATTGGTGTGATTTCAGTGAGTAATCAGCTCACTAGATTGTTTTATATAGAGTCAAGCTGAGATGGTAGTGTGTGAACATATGAACCGCATATCCATAGGACGGAATGTGAATTTATTAAATGCTCTTGCCAAAGTAGTGCAGTAGTTGTTTACATTATCGGTTCACAGTACTATCAGGTTTGCATGTTAGTCAATTGTCATACTTAGCTAGAGGGTATCTATGGTTGTATGACAAATCGCATGTAATTGTGTTAATGCATTATACACTTGGTTATCAGATGAACATGGTACATTTGCAGATACCTTTATCTATCGCCTTCGCAAAAGGTAGGGCCACTTCTAGCAAGAAGGTGTGCGAGGCACTGTCGGTCTATGGTTGGAGAAAAACACCCAAATGATGCTCTCCCTCCAAGTAGCTAAACAAAATGCCATCAAACTTGTACTCAAGGATTTTTATGATTATGTAATTTGTATTTCCAGAACGTGAAAGTATTTCGTATAAACTTATGTGTACTCACGAAAGGACTATTTTGTAACTAGTTGTATGATTTATGTTGAATCCATATCAATGTAATGATTTCTAATTAAGGCAATGTAAATTATTGAGATTATCTTTTGTTGCATTATGGATAGTAATTGTGTTATAATTATCTTTGCTTTTACCAAAAAAAAATTGTGTTTATGCATTTGAATGTAAAGCAATGGGTCATTTTTTGAGATATCTTTTTGTTTATCAGATCTATTTGTTACATGTGGTATCAAAGCCGAGTTCAAACACTAGGGGCCTATAAGCCTACTATGTTTGAGCTCATAAAACTTTGAAACGAATATGTCTGGGCTAATCAAAATGTTTTTTTCTCTTTGAGTATAGAGATGGGGGGATCCAAATCAAGAAAACGATCTGGGAAGAAGAACATGAGTCAAACCAAAATGAAAGGAAAATCTACCCAACCACCTCCTGAGGAAGAGATTTGGCTCTCAAACACCGAGACCCTAGCGATAATTATGGGTTGCATAAAACTGGAGAAAGAAAAACAAGTGAAAACTGAAGTTACAAATAAACTTAAACAAAAGAAGCCCTCTACCATTTGTGACATCTCCTTTTGTTGCAATCGCAATGCTCTAGTTATGAGTAGGGATTTAGTTCAAGAGTACCTGCATGTACATCCTTCCTCTAGTAGTGTTAAGGTAGACTTGGAGGATGAAGAACCTAAGGAGGTTGAAATGTTTGATTAGTATTTTGATAAAGTTGTATCTATGAGACCTTATTATAATTAAGGATATATATTATCCATTCTCTATTTAATAAAATTTTGCTCTTTCTTCTTCTAAAATGTGTGTGGTGACTCTTGCTTTTAATCTCAAACTTAATGAGCTCTTGGGTTGGTTGTGTGTGTTAAAGCATGATGCATAATTTACGATTTTAGCAAAACTTAAAAGAGCTTAAATGGTACCTATGTTAATGCTTTCCGATCTTGATATACCAAGAAACCATGGTTCAAACAAGGATGAACTTTGGTGGTAGTCATGAGGAATTGGGGCAAACTGCAAATGACCCAACTACTAAGTTGGATCAGATCTTGGTAGTGTTAAACGAAACCAAAGAAAGAATTGTTGCCTTAGAGAAGGAGGTTCGAGGACCTTGTGTGCAAGAGGAAGAAGTCGAACATGATCAGGTACCCAGTATGAATGAAAGGCATGGAGAATCTCAAGATAACCAACCTAATCATAAAGAAGTGGCAAGACAAAAAAATGCAAGAAATCAGTTGCCAAATGAGCTTGCACGTGATATGAAGAAAGTTTATCCACCCAAGTTCGATGGCACAATTTTGGGTGATGGAGCTGAAGCTTGGCTCAACAAAATGGAAATGTATTTTGAGATTCGGAATTACTCAGAGGTTACCAAGGCAGTTTGGGGAGCATACTAGCTTTGTGGGCTAACAAAAAGATGAGATGGGGTTAGACTCCACTAATCTAACTTGGAATCAGTTCATGACCCTATTCAAATAAAGGTGGTTACCCCAACTATACTTTGACCAAAAGCTAACTAACTTCAAAAATTTGAGACAAGGAGATATGTTAATGACTGAATATTGGGAGAATTTCACCAGGCTTCTTAAGTATGTACCTTAGTACCAGTGGGACAAGCAATTCCAAATCCAAAAATTCATCATGGGGTTAAACCCCCAAATAGGAGGAGAATTAGACATTCGTGGACCCTCGACAATGGACCAAGTCTTCAAGAAATCCTTTAAACAAGAGCATAAGATGAAGTCTATTGCCACATCTAGAGACAGATTCCAAAAAAAAGTTTGGGAATTCTAAAACAACTTTTAAAAACAAGAACTGGAATCAAAATCAAAATACTAAGCAAAAACACAATGGCAAGGGATCCAGAAACAACAATGGTTCACGAAATACAAGAAGGGATAATGAATCCAGGGGAAGAAATGGAAACAGGGATGAAAGGATAACAGAAAAAAGAGGAGCACCTAGCGGTTGCTTCACATGCAGAGGTGACCATTATGCTAACCATTGCCCAACAAGGAACTAGGGAAACAATACCAAGTATCCTTCGCTACTCTCTCAACAAATGGCTTTTCAGCAAAGGATCCATGTAGCAGTCGACAATCGCCAAGCAAAATGTCAAATTGCACCAATTGAAACCTCAGGTACACTTTTTGGCTGTCCAATTTTCATTCTAATAGACACAGGAGCCATTGAATGTTTTGTAGTGCCAAGTGTACTTAGTAAAATTTCTAGAAGAGATAGCAATATGGCCAACTCGTAGACTATGCCATATGTTAATCAAGCAAGTGTTAGGGTAGAGCAACGCCTCTTTGAAGCTAAGTTAAAATTGCCCACATTCTCAACTGATCAACTTGTACATAGCACCATCGGGGTCTTGTGATGTAATCTTAGGGATGAACTGGCTTTGGCGTCATAGGGCAAAAGTTTATTGTTATGCAAAAACAATGGAACATTTAGATGACTTGGGAAATTGGGTTCAAATTCAAGGAATTAAACGAGAGGTCAAGCTTAGACAAATTTCAGCCTTGCAGCTGAAGAAAGCAAGAAGGAAAGGATGTGAATTATATGTTATAAAAGTGGATCAAGTAAAGGATTCTAAGGAACCTTTCATTCAAAACAATCCTTTTCTCTATGATTACCAGGATGTATTTCTTGAAAATTTGTCGGGATTGCCTCCTCAAAGAGAATTCAATTTCTCAATAGATATAATTCTAGGGTCAAAACCTATATCAAAGGCTCCTTATCGAATGACAACAACTAAGTTGGTTGAGTTAAAGGCTCAACTGCAAGGATTACTCTCTAAAGGATTAATCCGACCAAGCATTTCTCCTTGGGGAGTGCGGGTATTTTTTGTCAAAAAGAAGGATGGGACGTTGCAATTGTGTATTGATTACCATATGCTCAATAAAGCCATAGTCAAGAATAAGTACCCCCTACCTCGCATTGATGATCTTTTTGATCAAATGCGTGGTGCGACTGTCTTTTCAAAAATTGATTTGAGAGTAGGATATCATCAGCTAAGAATAAAAGATGAAGACATCCCTAAAATAGCTTTCAAAACAAGGTACATGCATTATGAGTTTATGGTGTTACCCTTTGGACTGACCGATGCTCTAACAATGTTCATGAACCTGATGAACAGTGTCTTTAGAGACTTTTAGATAAATTTGTTCTCGTCTTTTTGAACGACATACTGATATACTCTAGGAATGAGGAGGAGCATTCGCATCATTTGAGATTAGTGTTGCAACGACTGAGAGAGCACAAGCTCTATGGTCAACTATCTAAGTGTGCATTCTTCCAAAAAGAAGTGCAGTACTTAAGCCATGTAATCTCTGCAGAGGGGATTTCAATTGACCCAACGAAAATAAGAGCGATAATGGAGTGGCCAATGTGATTTGAATGATTGGCAACAAAAGTGGGTAAGTAAGCTTCAAGCTTACGATTTTGACATAGAATATGTGAAGGGTAAAAAGAATGTGATTGCTAGTGCTCTTTCCTGTATGTGTACTTCCTACTCCATTTCTTTTATTGATGTTGATAGGAAGATTTCTATCATGGAAAAATATGCTAAGAACGCTTTTGCTACTAATATTTTAGATGGAAGTGTGAAGGATGACAAGTATATAGTGGCAGATGGTCTTATCTTGTATAAGAACAAAATTTTCCTTTATCCAAGTCCAAGATGGAGAAAATTATGAAGACTTTGCATGATGCACCTATGGCTGGTCACCCTAGCTTCTACAAGACCTATAGGCAGCTAAGAGAGATTTTCCTAGAAGGGCCTCAAGGAGGATGTTCTATAGCATATTAGAGAGTGCACTACTTGTCAACAAAATAAAGCAATGCATACTTTTCCAATAGGTTTACTACAGCGTTTATGCATTCCCAACTAGAAATGGGAAAGTATATTCGTGGATTTCATCACAAGCCTTCCTAAGGTATATGGAAAGGATTGTATTTTTGTTGTAGTGGATCAGTTAACTAAATATGCACATTTCTTTGCCATTTGTACTGAGTTCAGACCACAGCAGGTAGCTGACTTGTTTTGCAGAGAGGTATTTTGACTACATGGCTTGCCTAGGACCATTGTTAGTGACAAGGATAGCAAATTCCTAAACTCCTTTTGGTAGGAGTTATTTTGTTTGACTAGCACCGAGCTCACTCCTAGTACTAGCTATCACCCCCAAACAAATGGACAAATAGAGATAGTAAATAAGTGGGTCAAAGGGTACTTGAGGAATTGTCACATATCAACAGACAACATGGGTTAAGTGGTTGCATCTTGGAGAGCATTGTTAAAATACCACTTGCCACATGTCCATTGGCATGACACCACTTATGGCACTATATGCATATGATGCATTCACCTTTTCTAATATGGTGTTCACTAACAACAGGTTACTAGCAACTAGTGACTTGGTGGAACATAGCCGAGACATTTTGAGGTCACTTAAAGATCATTTGCAATGGGTCCAAAATCAATAGAAGCTTTATCTAGATTGGCACTGCACCAAGAGATCATTTGAGGTTGGAAATATGGTCTTTCTACGCCTACAGTCTTATAGGTAGACTTCAATTAAGCCAAGTGAGGCTGGAAAGCTCAAACCCCACTTCTATGGACCATACTTGTGAGGAGAGTTGGTGAACTGACCTATGACTTGGAGTTGCCAATAGGCAGCCGAATTCACAATGTTTTTCATGTGTCTTGCCTTGAGAAGGCACTTCGCCAACATATTGCACCATCAATTGATCTACCACCCTTGAATGATGAGGGGAAACTTATATTGGTTCCAGATGCTATCATTAACATACAAGAGAAGAAACTAATAGACAAAACTGTCACAAAGTACTTGGTCCATTGGAGGAACCTACCCATAAAGGATGCTACTTGGGAGGGCCAAAGATACTTGATCCCGAATTGGCCCGACTTTGTTGCACCAATTATTATAGAATTTGAGCCATTTTTGAGGACCTGAAGCAGCAGGAACACCTCCCCCCCGGTCCCCTCATCCCCAAACTGCAAGCTTTTCTTCAACAGTATAACCTCAAGGAACTTCCTGATCCAACACTGCATTGCTCGTGCACAAGCAATTCTGGGAAGGGCATACTTGTAATGTTCCCTTTTCATTAATTCATTATGTGTGAACCCATGAGCCCATTCCTTTATTTCCCGATGGGCTAGAGAAATAATTTTAATAAGGGGACCATGATTTGGGAAAATAGGCACAATAATAGATAAAATAATATTTAATTTTTAGCATCTCTAGCTATGGGGTACGGATTTCCATAAAGGGAGGTTATGGCACTCTCCGTTTAATTATGACAAATTCTATGATAAGCATTATGAGGGAGTTACAAGTTGACTTTTAAGAGGATGTTATGATGATCAAAGTGGGGCATTAATTTTGATGTGGAGACTTGACTTGAATAGCATTTGCTATTTTAAGAATGAAGACAACTCATGGGGGATTTGGGATTTGGGCCCTCCTTTGTGCTATAAATTGAGGCGTTTGGCCATTGGGATGGACTTTTTTTCTCATATTTTACTGGCATAGTGCTCAATTGTTGATTTAAGGATGGAAACCCTTACGTCTAGAAATCAGAGGACAAAACCCCTTTGGTTTCCAGTGGGCAGTCTCATTCAGGGATTGCATTTGTGTTGAAGGTATTCTCTTTTCTTTTGGCAGGTTGATTTGTGGACTGGAACAGCAGTATACAGCAAACATCAGATCAGATTTGGGGAATTGCTTGTATGTTATTGCATGTTGTTGCAGGTTATTAGCATGTTGTGGCAAGCTATTGCAGAAAAATTGCATGTTATCATCCATTAATGTAATCCAGCAAATTTTGTCAATAAGAATACAGCTTCAGTGTGGTAAATAATTTATAAACATTTTGTAGAGGTCATCTTCGCTCTACAATTGAGTTAGTTGCCACTATAACACAGTTTTGTCTAGGGGTGTAAATTGGTTTTCTCAAGGAACTAAATTGAGGCATTGCTAACCTTGTAATTGGCATTACTTTGTTCCCTGGAAAACATCCTTGTAGAATAACCAGCAGCTAAGAATCTCTTAGATGCAACTACTGCCCCTTTGCACTCTAGGGGGTAGATTGTTCTTTGAACGCACCTCCTTCAGCCACATATCTTTGTTTGGAGCTCCTAATCTGGCTTGCATACTATGTTATTTTACATAGACCAGCTAGAATCAAAACCAAGAACCTCCCATTAGCATATTTGAGCAATCTACCCCTAAGCTACCAGCCCCTGTGCAGTTCAAAATGTGGATTCTTTTTTCAACACTAGCAATGATGTTTGCATTCAAGCATCCTAGATTCACAGCCCTACCTTTAGGTCTCAATCCCCCACAGAATCATCTAGAGGGAAATATCCAAACATTATCTACTCAAATTTAATCTCTTAACCGAACTTAACAACCTCCTCCACAAACAGGTGGTAACTAAGGGCTTCCGTTAAAAAAATCCACATTCATCAAATTAAACTAAGAAGTTGATATGTGATTCTTTACTATTGCTTATGCAATCAGGTGTAATCTACAGATCACCAGAATTGCCCCAGCTCCAGTGATTGATGTACCTCCTGCTGGAGAATGTCTCTGCAGCAGAACTTTAAATTTGGAGGTCATATAGTTTAGATATGCCCTGATGAGCACATGTTAGCATTTGAGCCGTAAGTCTCATAAGCTAACAATTAAAAAAGCTAAGAAATTGAGGCTTACCTAATCATCCCTTGTGTTAGACACTAGAAAATTACACAAGCTACTTTAACACTGAGCTACTTCGCCCCTGCATAATACAGAGCCCCCTGAATGAACCAATTGTACATGCTAGCCAAACACTCGGTCTAACACCACAAGGGAAATAGGACATGCTAGGATCTGGACCGAAAACACTAGAAGATCTCTTTCTCCCATATGACACTGGGTACAATATCTCACTAAATTTAAATCTAAAATTGTATGTCAGGGAACCCATCTCTTTTTTTCTCCTCATGATGAATGATGGAGTGTGATCCAAAATTTTATACAAAATAAACTCAAACATTTTTTTCTAAAAGCATTTTATTCATTCTCATGAACTGTGAAAGCCTCATGCCTACTACAAAATAGAATGCTAAATCCGTGAATTGCTATTAAGTGGTCTGAAACAAAAGAGCAGATAACACATTAGTTTATGAATGTGAATTGAGTATAACCAAAGGAGATCAATAATTCCTGCACCCCATACAATTACAAAACCAAATACCTGAGTGAGTGATAACATGAAGAGCAATGACATGATCTGCCGGCTGGGCAGCCCTGGAGATTGCCCATGTCAGAAGCTGGTGACTGCTCACCCCCGCCTTGACTGCCACCAGTATGCATCTGCTCCTGCTTCCTTTCCCCTCCAAAGCAGTCATTTTTAATTAACTACATATGATTCTTCGCCCACTCTTGGCATTGGTTTCTCCATTTCCATTGCATGGAATTAGTAGACCAGCCGGTGATTCCCCGCAGTGCCCTCCACTCCAAGCAGAGAGATGAGTACCACCAAACTTGTCCCAATCACCCATCCACTTCAACTGCAATTGCCCTCACTTCCCTCAACCCTCTTCTACTTACAAGTTTCTTTTCTTCATTTTACAGGCTCGTGTCGTTTTTGGCAGGCATAACACAGTCCCTGTTAATTTCCGTGGGTACCCTATGCGGATTAGACATCCATGAAATCAGGAAAGAGCATTTTTTTTTCCCAATGTAAAATTCCCCGTGTCAAAATTTCTCTGTCGTCATTGATTAATATGAGTTAAATTAGCTGACAAGAATGTTTGAACACAAGTTAAAAATGATGTGGAAGAAGAATATAGGGTGTGGTCCCGTGGAGGGGCTACTCAAACACATTTAGGTTAGGCCCTATGGAGGGGTGTTAACTTAAAAGGAAATGTAGGATCCTTTTCACATCGGTGGTTTGAAATACATTTCATTTCATAGTCATTCCCAAAAATTAGTGCAAGTATGTTTAGGTGAGAAATCATTGAAATGAGTGATTTTAAAGATATAAAGAAGGTAAATAAAGAGAATTTTCTTTCCAAAAATTTTTAAAAAGAGTGAAAATTGTATAACTATACTTTTCCTTTTCATTTTGGAACTACTTTGATTAGGTTGTTTTAAGTGCAATGATAAGTGGCATGTTTATGTATAAAAGTTGGCAAATCACCTTAGCCTTGACTGATTGTAATTCTCATCCATTCCAAGGGTCTAGATTTACTTTGATTAGGTTGTCTTGAGTGTAATGATTAGCATGTAAGTGGTATGTTTATGTATAAAAGTTGGCAAATCACCTTAGCCTTGACTGTTTGTAATTCTCATCCATTCCAAGGGTCTAGATTTACTTTGATTAGGTTCTCTTGAGTGTAATGATTAGCATGTAAGTGGTATGTTTATGTACAAAAGTTGGCAAATCACCTTAGCCTTGACTAATTGTAATTCTCATCCATTCCAAGGGTCTAGATTTACTTTGATTAGGTTGTCTTGAGTGTAATGATTAGTATGTAAGTGACATGTCTATGTACAAAAGTTGGCAAATCACTTTAGCCTCGACTGATTGTAATTCTCATCCATTCCAAGGGTCTAGACCCAGTCTGTAGTTTACCCTATCATTACCCTAGGATGAATTTGCAAACATGAAAATGAGCCTAGTCTCATACATTCTAATGGTTTGGACCTGGTATGTAGTTTACCCAATCATTACCCTAGGTTGATTTTGTAAACATGAAAATGAGCCTAGTTCAAATCAACGGACATAGTTTTGATCCTTGAGATTTTAAAATTTAAATTTGAAAATGGGCCTGAGCTAACCCCTTTCCTACTAGTTGTTACTTGCTAACTTGAGTGCAAAATATTCAAATTAAACACTAGGGTATTGTATAAAAGGACAAACTGTAATTCACTATGATCATCTAGGACTCATTTGGAGCTCATTAAGGAACATCATTCAATAGCATTGCATCAACATTTCAACATTAATGTAATGAAATTACTTGCACAAGAGAAGAATAGAATAGGAAATAAGTAGCAAATACTTGATAATATTCAATAAGCCACTTCAAGGGGGCAATCATCCAAAAGTCTTCAATAAGAATATAATTCACAATATATGATAATAATAAACTAACTGCTACCTCCTATATATACCATACTTATGCCATGGATGTCACCCAAGTCGACCTAGCTATATATGTAAGACAATATAAATAATCATATAACTCCATTAAGGGTTATGCTAGCCATAAGTCAGCCACACATATCCCAATACAATCAATGGGTTAAGGGTGTAGCATGCCCCTCTCTTCAGAGAAGCATTGTCCTTAATGTGGATCAATTGTGGATGCTTTTGCATAAAGTCTTCATTTTCTCACATAGCATCTTCGACAAGAGAATTCTTTCACTTGATCAAATACTTTGTAATTGCCCTCATCTGCAACATTATAGTGTGTGTTTGAAGGATTCTCTTAGGTTCCAAAATCATTCTCTCCTCCTCATCAATCTTTGGTAACTTTTTCTAGGTTGAAACTCTTTATTCAATAACATTCTTCAAGTAGGAAACATGGAAGACCAAATATATTTTTGTTGACACAGGTAACTCCAATTTGTATGTTACATTGCCAATCTTCTACAAAACCTTATAAGGGCCATAATACTGTGTTCAAACCTTTTATCCTTCTTTTGTTGTTTTAATGGCATCTACTTATATGGTTGTAATAATAGAAAGACCCCATCTCCTACTTCAAAATTTCTTTCACTGTGACATTGATCAGCTTTTTACTTAATTCTATTCTATGTTATTGCCAAGTTCTCCCTAAGACTAGAGTATACCTCTTGTTGGTATTGAATGTGTTCAACTATTCTAACCTTTGGGTGTGCCTATAATGAAGAGATGAAAGATGGTAGATGGTACCCATATAGTGCAAAAAATGAAGACATTTTGGGTGAAGTGTGGAAAGAGGTGTTATACCACCATTCTATAGTGGTGACTATTCGACCCATCTCCCTTGTTTATCTGAAGCAAAATATTAGAGATAGCCCTCCAAGCACTTGTTGACCACCTCAGTCTGTCCATCTAATTGGAGATGATATGATGAGTTATGAGTAAGATGAATGCCCAAACATGAGAATAAGTTAGTCCAAAAATTACTTGTAAATATAAGACCATGATCACTTATTATAATTTTTGGAGTCCCATGCAGCTTTTAAATGGTATCCATAAAGGTTGTAGTTACAATACTTAATACAAATGGGTGTGAGAGCATAAAAATGCACATCGGTGGTGAGTCATTCCACAACAACCATGATGACTTTTTTCCTTTAGACTTGGGCAAACTAGTGATGAACTCTATGGATATCTCCTCCCACCTCTAGCTTGGAATAGATAAGGGTTGTAGAAGACCTAGAGTCTTATTTTTTTCTTTTTTTTTTTGTTGGCATACCATGCATTTTGTCATAAATATCTGGATATCCCAAAAGAAATCTTGCTTGATTTTATTATAAGTCTTCAAGAAGCTTGAATGCCCACTTAATGAAGAAACATGGAGCTCTACTAAAACCTTAAGCTTAAGGGTTGAGTTCATAGGTACAACCTATCCTTGCACCGTAGATTATCTCCTTTCCATGCAATTTTTTTCAACACATTTGAATCTTCGTGGAGTTTTTAAATGAGATTTTTGAGTATCCATGTCCTTCTCCCATTCTTCTCATGCCTCATCCACCCAATTTTCCTACAATATATGGAAATGGCATGCAATAGTGACTATGTGGGTTCATCCCTTCTAGATAGAGCACCAACCACAACATTCTCTTTTTCTTTCTTGTCTATGATCTTAGAGTCAAATCCCAACATCTTTGTGACCCATTTTTATTGTTCTTCATATGACAACCTCTGTTCCAAAAAGTATTTGAGACTATCATGATTTTCTTTACCTTAAGTTTCCTTCCCATTAGATAAGGTCTTCATTGTTTGATTGCATGTAGGATAGCCATTATCTCCTTCTCATAAATAGGCTTCAAAAAATTCTTACCTTTGAGTTAGTGGCTCTCAAATGTTAGGGGTCTTCCCTCTTGCATGAGCACTGCTCCTATGCTAAACCTAGAAGCATCACATTCCATGATGAAGGTTTTAGAAAAATCTAGGGTAGCTAGAATTGGAGTTGTGTACATGGCTTCCTTGAGCTTCTTAAGTGCCTTGGTGGCCACCTCAATCCATTGGAAGGAGTCCTTTCTTCAATAAAGTTGTGAGTGATGTTGCTATGCTACCATAATTTTTTACAAATTAGTGATAGTAACCAATAAGCCCTAAGAAACCTCATAGGTTCTTAAGGGTTCTATGCATTTTCCATTCTACTATGGCATTAATCTTGTGAGGGTCCACCTTGACTCCTCATGTGAAACAATATGACCTAGGTACTCCACCTCTTTGACTTCCAAAATACACTTGGATAACATAAATTTGATTTTATTCAAGAATGTCTAAAGCATGATTCACATGTTGCAAGTGTTCCTCCCAGGTTTTGCTATATATTAAGATGTCATCAAAAAATACCAAAACGAATTTCCATATAAATGGCTTGGAGATAGAGTTCATCAAACTTTGAAATGTAGATAGTGTATTTGTGAGGTCAAATGACATTACCAAAAATTCATAGTGGCCCTCTGTCTTATGTATATTCTTATCTCTAATTCTAATTTAATGATAACCAGAATGAAGACTAAGTTTGGTAATATAAATAGCACCATTAAGTTCATCCAATAAATCATCAATTATTGGAATTGGAAACTTATCTTTTTATGGTGTATTTGTTGTGCTATATGTAATCAGGACACATTCACTAGGTTTCATCTTTCTTGTGCACGATTATCACTAGAGAGGAGTAAGTGTTTTGACTATGCCTGATAATACTTGCCTCTAGTATCTCTTGTACCATCTTCTCAATCTCATTTTTGTGTACATATGGGTACCCATAAGGCTTGATGTTGGGTGGTTGGCTCCCTAGTACTAGTTGAATGGCATGATCATGATCTCTTTTGGGAGGAAATACTTTTGGCATATCTCCAAAAACTATTGAGTGCCTATATATAACTACTTGTAGGTCTAGCAATGTAGGAGCCTTTGATTGATGTGCTCCTAATGAAACTAATTAGGCTACAAGCCCTTTGCCCACTTATTAAGCATGTTTTGTATTTGATAGGAGCTTACCAACTATGGAGACTTTGCCCACAACCCTCTCAATTTGATTGTCCTACCCTCTAAGTGAAAATGCATGAATAGTTCCTAGAAGTTCATCTCAAAATTTCCCAATGTAGTAAACCATTGGACTCCCAAAACAATGTCTATTACACCCATGGAGATAGCATACATAGGGAAATCTAATCACATTCTTCCATGGAAAGTTTATGTTATGGCATTTCCTTGAATAACTAACTATACCCCTATCTACAATCATGACCTAAAATTCAAGGGTTGAATAGATAAAGCAATTCAAATGAGAAGCCAACTTCGTGTTAATGAACATGTGAGTGTTTTCTCAATCTATCAACATTGTTACTATCTTTTAAAAAAAAACCACTACCTTGAGAGTTTGTGGGGTGTTAATTCTAGAAAGTGCATAAAAATAAATAGTCAATTGGGTGTCTCCTAATTCCCCCTTTAGGTCATCAATAACCTCCAATATGTCTTCTTCATCTTTTTTTACTAGCCCCTTCAATGTAGAACAATTTTTTCAACACATTTATGTCCTCAACTATATTTGTTATCATAGTTAAAATATAACCCTTTTGCCCTTTTTCCTTCAATTTGTTAAGGAGTCAATCTAGTAGGCTAAGGGAATGGTGGTGTTAAGAAGCTCTTCTCTCTTATGCTACTGAACCTCTACCTTCGGGGAGCCAAAATTTTTTCCTTTGCCCTACATTCCGTGATAAAAGAATCATATATAGTAAACAGATTAAACATGCACACCTCATGTTGGATGTGATCCTTGAGCCCACTAAAAAACAAGTCATTCAAGTTCTCCTCAATAATTTGTTCTACTAATAAGGATGGGCTCTAGAATTGTTGAATATAATTCTTGACCAATCCTGTATCTAACAATTTGGCAAACTAACTAAAGTAATTCTCTAATAAACTATTGTTATATTGCATTAATAATTCCTCTGTAGAAATTGACTAGGAGGTAGAGAGGGTTTTCTTATTCCTAGGAGCACATAACCATCTATACCAAATAAATTTCTTAGGTTCCTATGTTCATCAAAACTAAATCACCACTATTGTGTTTAAGTCAAGAGTGGGGAGACACAAATGTTGCTCATGTACAACTTGTGTTTGGATAGATTACTTCTACTCACATTGCAAGAGTAAGTGTAGTGGGAGAGTGTCTAAAGGGCCACCTTCATCTTAAGGGAGAAGGCTCCTGAATGTGGAAATAGGGTTTACATAATAAGAGTTGTTGACATGTTTAGGCAATTCCCACATCGCGAGGAAGAAACATTCAATGTAGGATGGGTGTGTTGAGTCATGGTGTAAAGATGGTAGTGCAAGTGCTTATTCTTGCTATCCTTTGTAAAGGTGTAGTGGTGGTGATCCTTGTGTGGGTATTTGTAATGGTGATTCTTATTGTGTCAAGCTCTTTCCTAGTGTTATCTAGGAAGTGGTTAAGATGAAGAGTCTTTGCCTCAAAAGTTACCTCAAGTTGTGATAACTCCATGGCAAGTAAGTGGTTGTTTTCCTCTTGGGCCCATTGTATTGCTTGAGCTTGTTGTTCTGAAATGTGTTTGTATGGGGGTAAATTTTCCTCAACCCTTATATAATGATTATAACACAATCCTCTTTGATACCACCTCTATGACATGTGACTTTAAAATACTAAATGTGATTGGGACAAATGGGGATACAAATAAGAGTCACCTTCAAAGTTACTTGTTTGAATCCTATTTTTAAACTTACTTGTGCTTTCTTGATTGTTTTGTTTATTTTAGTTTGTTTCTTTGTTGCTCAAGACCTAAAGTTGGAGCTTGTAGCTTGAATGTGCAAGGACCTATGAGTCATATGTTGGTTTACTTTTATGTTTTTATGAGTTGAATGTTGATATAATCAATGATTGTGACTAATGCGAGAATACAAAAATAAATAATGAAATGAATTTAAATTATCATATGTTTTTGTATTTTCTTAATGTATAAATAGTTGACAATCAGCTAATAATGAATAACAAACTAGAATGGATGCAAATAATGTTTTTATTCCTTATTCCAAATGTAAACAAAGTAATACTACTGAAATAACTTAAGCTAAATACAAGACTAGCAACGACTCTTTACGTTTTTCTCTTTGTTTATAATACAACTTTGCTAAATAAAATGAAAGAGGTAGCTTAATGATTTTTATATTGAACCAATAAATGAATGTTTGTGTGCTTTCATTTCATAATTGTTTGGCTCTTAAATTAACTCCTTGGTTACTTTTTTGGAAATGAGTGTTTTGTTTTGTTGAATGTTTTCAAGAAATGTATTGTTGAAATGAAATGAAAGTTTGCTAAACTAAATTAAATTAACAATATATTTATTCTAAATTCTACACTAGATTCAGAAAGTGCAATAGAATGCTAAAAATTTGGATCAAAGTAGGAACCTATATTTTCTACCTATTCTACTAAACTAAACTATTATAAGCAATGACAAATGAAATAATGGATTCCACACCTAGGATATGAGAAACCTGAGATGTAAATGATGTTTATTGTGGCAAGTTTGTCCTTCATGGTCTAACTTAAAGCCTCTTTCTCCTCTTTCAACTCTATAAATTCTTACTAATGGGAAGGGAATGAAGAACACAAAATAAGGATTGAAAAGGTAAGAAATGAAACAATATGTTGTTGGAATTTCTAATTAGAGATCTTGGAGCAAGTAACAAATGGAAGAGACTTGAGATTGTGAGAAGCATGTGTTTGTAAAAAAACTTGATTGAAATGTTAGACTTTTGATTAATTTCTCTAGGATCAACTCTTAGGCCTGATATTGTACCTATTTGTGGAGGAGCAAAAAACTAAGATTTTCCAAAAGGGAAGGAACAAAAGACTCGTGAAAAAGCTTGTTTGCAGATATTAATAAACCTATATAATTAGGGATGAGAACTAGAAGTTGTCACATGTTGGGCATAGTCCAGGGTGAATTGAACTAATGCAACCACAGTGGGAGGGTTTAATGAAGGATTGTCAAGCCATGTAGCCAATCCAAATAGCACACACATGTAATTGAAACACACAATAAATTTCACACAAGATATACCCTGGGAAAACCTTTAAAGAGGGAAAAACCTAGCCTTCAAAAGATTCATCTTATATTATTGAGTCCTGAAACAATTACAATCTATCGCAAGGGCATATTTACTAGGCCACAACCAACTAGCAACTAAAACCATATTATATCCTTATTCTCAAACTCCATCCTAAACCCTTATCCTCACTCCTATGCTCATACCTTTATGTTTTCTCCTCAAATGTTCCCCTCCTATCTTCTTCTTGATTTCCAATGATCGTGGGAAACTGATATATATTAGTCTCCAACTTCCTTGATGATCTATGTCAGCCCCAAGTTGGTGTAAAGTCCTATACTCCCTAAAATGTGTAGATGGCCAAAATAAGCTTATTTTCTAAATCAAGCCAAAAAAACAAACAAAAAATTGTGCAGTGCCCAAAGTTTTATCCCATGGGTCCAACAAGTCTTCACATGTCCTCCTTGATTGTCACAACTTCAAATTCTCTAGCACTAAAAGTAACTCTGCAATTGTGTCAGCCCAGTGCCCACTAGTCCAATATGGGTTCACAAACCAAAATAAGTCATTATATGAATCCAATTCTCTTCAAATATGGATATGACCTCTAGATGCTCCTCTAGAATGTTATATTGAAACCACAAGACTCAAGTGCAAAAGGTGACAAAATGTTGTAACTCCTTTTATAACTAACTAATGAATAAAATCAATAAACAAACATTGGCAATACAAGATTGTTATGTTCCCCCAAGGATACTCTTGCATCGTGAACTCAAGTTTAGAAGACAAATTTAGTTCAAAAATGGTGCATGGAGAAAAATCGTGTGTGCTATACTTTCACTTGAAATCACCCATTTTACTAGTTAGAAATCACCGAGGCTATTAACTAAGTTGCTTGAGCAATTGGTGGATCACCAGGGCAATTCAACATGAAAAGGGTGATTTCATAACTAAAGGCACAAAATATCAGTTTTTAGAAGACAAACAAGTACATGGGCATAAAAAAAGGTTAGAAGACATGGAAAGAAGGCAAGGGTAAGTCCTATGGGTTGACTTGGTAATCCCATCAAGTTTGGATGAATTAAAGGGAAGGTTTTTCATGCCACGTGGATTGTGTGTTGTATCGTCAGATTATCATTAGATTATAACATATACTTATATTATTTTAGGAACTTACATATTTTCCCCTCGGTTACATCAATAAGTAGGTGACACTTCCAAAAAAGTGTGCAGGGCCCTAGAACTCACCTATACTTACCTTAGTCACTATCCTCCATCTAGACCTACAAAACAAAATGAGAGATCATTTGAAATATAAAGTAGTTTCAGAAATGTGAATAGCAACAAAATTTAGACAAGAGAACTTACCATTAGTGTGAGGTTTGAGAAATACTACCTTCACTATGTGCTCCTATCACTCATCTAGACCTACAAATAAAACCCAAAAAATTGTCTCAAGTGCAAATTGAACAAGGGGTTAGCTAAAAATTTGCAAAAATGGGGACAAGAGAATGTACCATCATGATAGGGGCTCAAGGTATACTTGTGTCACCTTTCCTTGATGACCTACAAGGAGAAAATAGTACATTACCATGCTAAAAACTAGCCTATGTATATGCCAAATTAAGTTAATTTTGAGTTCATTTGCATGACAATTTGAGATATTTTTGAGTTCTAGATTGACAACGAACATTTGAGTCAAAATTATAGTCTATAAAGAGGTATTCATGTGAGGATAAATATTATGGTAGAAGCTCAGCCCCAAGTGGATCTAGAGGTGTGTAAATCAAGAAAAAACTCTTTTACTCTAATTTGGTTTATTGTCAAATCTAGGAGTTTTAGGCCATCAAATTTAGGCTCATTAGGCTCAAAAGGTTGGCATGTAGGTCATGAATAGGTGGGTAGGTTCTTTTTTTGTTTTCACTTTAATTCTTGGCCTTTTTGGCCAAGTTTAATGTTTTATAGATCAATAGTCTAGATTGCTAGTTTTTCTTTGTGAATCACCAATTTTAGTAGTTGAACTACCCAAGTGATTACTAAATCACTAAGCATTAGATGGATCACCTGAATGATCGAGGAATTGCTAAAGTGAATGGTGAATCACCTAAGTAATCACCAAATATCCTATGTGATTGGTATTTGGTAAAATGGGTGATCTAGAATAGTGAATTTGTTGTTTTCAGTTCTTAGACCAATTTTTAAGGTTTTTTCCCAAATTTTGATTTTTTTTAAATGTTTTTGGGGGAATTTACACTTCTTTTGAGATTTTCTAACAAGTTAACATTGTCCTAGAATAGGAGTCATACGTTCGGTGGAATTCATTGGTTCATGCCATCGAGGAGCTTTCTACAACTGATCATGACATTCTTCAATGGGTAAGGTTGGATTAAGTCACACAAATGCTAATAGTGTATGTCTTAGCATATATCTATTATGACAGTTTCATGTATTAGCATGCAAATCAAAACACCTTCTAGTTTTTGGGTGTTTTAGGAGAGTGGACCATCACTCTCAATGACGTTTATAGGATTCTCAACATCCCAATTCATGAGGAATGCCTTACTCTAGAAGAGTGAACTTTTAATGCACAATGGGATGCTTGGGTTGCCTTTATGGGGGGTAAGGATATTGGAGAGAGGAGGGTGATACAACTTATCTCTGTCCCTAATCTTGGCATTCTACCTGTGTGGAAGCTTATCATAAGCTTGATTGTCTCCATACTATTTAGAGATAAGAATTGGTGCATATCCTTGTCTAGTCTTGGGCTCCCATCATCTAGTAGGTGGAGCAAGGCATTATTTTTTGTGTGGGGAGCAGATATCCTTTCACTTGTTTACCATGACCTATATCAAATTGTGCAATGTGGTGCATTATCAATTAACCACTCTTCTTTGGTCATGGGATGGATTTTGGAGGCCATCCAATCCTACTAGTTGGTCACTCTAGTTCTATACCATTCACTCCCCTAAGCTATGAGATGGTAGAGGTTGGGACACTTTGACTCTACTCCCTAATGTATGTCCACCCTCATATATGTAGATATGATTGTGGACCCATACATTGAGATAGTGGGGAGGTGGCCTAGTGATGTTGTAGTACATGCTTTTTGCAAGGAGGGTATGGTAGAAAACCAACATGGGGTGTTAGAGATTCACCTCATAGGTAGGGTTTTGAATAATAGTTTGGGGAGGATCATCTAGTAAATTTTCCATAGGTACCTCCTTATTACAAATATATTTAGAAGGCTATAGAGATCCCATAGGGGGTAGTCTTGTAGACCCCTTATCTTAAGGGTTTCAATTGTTCAACCAACATGAGTATGTGATTAGGGACAGGGACAAGCATAGAGATAGGTAGGAGTACATGTATTAGCACTAGTAGGGGCACATGTACATGCACTAGTAGGGGCATAAGTATGGGCACTTGCATAGGTATCAAGATAGTAGCCACCAAGGTAGGCTTGTAAGGTAGTCATAGCTATAGAGAGAGGAGATTGTGATGATGATGATGATGAGGAGTCCCATGAGGACTATGATCCCTCAGTAGAGGAGGAGGTGACACCAAAGGAGGTAGTACTTGCACCCTAGGTCATCCCTTTTATAGAGTTGATAAAGGATTAGATGAGGGTGGGTGACCCCTCATCATAGGTAGGAGATCCCCATTAGCATTTTACTTTAGTTGATTGTTTAGATCACTCTTTGATGTCTAACATAGTTGTTTTCATGATATATAACATTTTTATTGTTCATGCCTCTAACTTGGACTTGAATCTTCTTTTTTTTCTTTGTACTTGGTAATGCAGGCACTGTAGATGGATGGAAAGGCCTATTAAGGACCTCTACCTTATACATTCTAGTCTCCATTATGAGGAGAGGGACATATGTACTTTTAATGGATACAAGGACACCTATGATGTTATTTCAACTATGTGTCATTATGGTTAGGAAATCCTAGCTTAGAGGAGTACAATCAATGTTCTAAAGGTTGATGTTGCTCTATTATAGGAGGTAGCTAGGGTTGGGACCAATCATTAAGCACACTCTATGTCATGGGTTGAATCACCATATCATTCTCAGTCATGATCTAGGACACCTACCCATTCTTAATCACCATCATGGAGGGAGAGGACACTCAAAAGATTAGACACCACTAAGAGTGGAAAGTGAGAGAGGAGCAGGAACCTTAGGCAATTGGGAGCTTAGAGCTAATTGGATGCCTCTAGGATCTTCCTCAATTTTGACCTATGGACTTGAGTTGCCTATTTACATGGGGAGATCTGTATACATGTATACTCATTTTGGTTTATACATCTCCCATGATGGAACCTTTGTACTTAGACATTGACACATTTATATATATGACATATATGATGTTTAGATTCTTATGATTAGCATGTTTCACATTTTGATATAGATGATATTGTATGTGTCACTTCTCTCTTTTGTACATGGATAATTTAGAGTTTTTCTTATTTTATGGATGTTTATATATGTATATGTGTATTCTTTTTGTATTTTCCAATTCTATGATGTATGCATGATGGATTTATATGAATGACAAATGTATGTGGTTACACTAGATTTGTATGATGGATTCACATGTTTATTACTTTCACATGTATGATTTTATTTTTCCCTGACTTTATTTATTATATAATATGGATATTACATGGGCACTATGATTGCTCTTTATGAGATTTTTGACTTAGTGGATTGCAGGTTGATTAGTATGAGACCACTTAGTGAGTTTCTAAGATGCGGGAATTAGGGGATCAAGCGGCTACAATAAATGTGAGAAGGATGGAAATGATTCACTAAGGTCCAAAGACTTATCTTGGTTTAGATTGACCATGAGGCTAACATTGGACATCAACAAGTAGCAAGCTTTATAAGTATCTCTTAGACTTAGATCTAAGAAGGTCAATAGGTTAAGTTCAAAGTAGAGGAAAGTGTCCTTAGAAAGAATGGTCTTTCAAAGGCAAGCAAGCCTCTTGGTTTTTTCACCTAACTAATGCATGTGTGTGCTTTACTTATTTATTCCATTTCTAATGAATTCCACCCTTATAGCTTCAACTGAGGTATACACTTGAGGGTACAAACATCATGCCATAATTTTTTTTTTTGTGTTGATTAGAGCACTAGACCCCCTTAACCTAACCCCACACTACCAATAAGAAGTGAGGGATCAACACCAAAGGTTAGACAAGGAAAGTAAGGGGTTAGCAACCAAATGGGTACAAAATAGCTTCTAAGACTTCCCCCTTCTTGAGGAAAAATAGGGAAAACTTGCATGTTAGCTTCTAGAATGCACTATGATTTTGCAAGCATGTTTTATAGAGAACTAGAAAATAATAATAGCTAATACTAGGATTACTTTAAGACTCTATATTGATTCAATCAAAATGTTAGGAAAGTAGGGGAATAATTGGTGCATTATGATTTAGGGATCTCATGGCTTAGTAAAGACAACCTATATACTAGCAACTTAAGACTCCTACTAAGACAAAAATAAAAAAAGAGCAATTATGAAATGCAACAAAGTGAATTAAATAAAATACAATGAATACATATTTTAACCTAGAATTTATTTTTGCTTTAGATATAATATTTCTTAAGGTGAAAGGCATTGACAGTTTCACCAAACTCCTCATCATCCATGGTGCACAAGAGATAAATGTCATTGCTGACATCTTCCTTAACTAAATATGGTCCTTTCTAGTTTGTGTGAAAATTTCATTTGATCTTGTGTCTCTTATTCTTTATGATTCCTATCCCAAGTACTATGTCTCATTTTTTGAATGGTCCAAGAGTGACATCATTGGTTATGTTAGAACTTGTTTTTGGAGGTTTAGGTCTCATAACCTAGGACAACATGAGAAAATCCTAATGGTGGATTGCAGTCTAGTAAGGGGTTCCCTTGTCAGATAATAGATAATTTAATGAGTCAAGTTCATGCTTGAGATACATTCAAGCATTATTTTGATCTTTAATAGACTACACAAATTAATATAGATTGTAAGGCGTTTAAGGCTCTTCTTGTTCCTTTAGGAGAAAAAAGCTAATGCTCATCTTACCATTGGGATTTAGAGCTAAGTCCATAGAGTAATTATTGCATTTTTAATGTAGTTCTAGGATTGATGGGTTTATTGTCTTGATGGTTATGCACAACATGATTTTTCATTGAAACTCTCCTATGCTCATCTTCTCTTTGTTATGGAACTTCTCAATTGTTTCAACCTATACTTGAGGTGCATCCCAATCCTAATCCAACTAAGCTTTGGTGGATTTCCTACCTTTACACTTTTCATTTATGGTTGGGTCGAATGGGGTATTAGAAGCATTTTTAGATTCATCTTTATTGGTTGTGGAAAGAGTATGGTTGTTGGTTTCATTCAAACTAGAGGAAGTTATTAAATTCAAGAATCTCTATCTCACTATTTCCCTAGACATGGATTCATTAATTTATTTACCCAATGGTTATGCACACTAGGGTTTTTCATTGAAAATATCCTATGCTCATCTTGTCTTCATTATGGAACTTCTCAATTGTTTCAATCTAGACTTTAGGTGTTTCCCAATCATCATTCAATTGAACTAATATTTCAGGGGATTACTTACCTTTACACTTTTCATTTATGGTTGGACTAAATGGGGTTTTAGAGGTATTTTTAGATTCATCTTTATTGGTTGTGGTAAAAGTATGGTTGTTGGTTTCATTCAAACTAGAGGAGATGATGAAATTCAAGAATCTCTATCTCATTATTGCCCTAGACATGGATTAATTCATTTAATGTCTCGATGGTTATGTGCAATAGGGGTTTTCATTGAAAATCACCTATGCTCATCTTGTCTTCATTATGGTCGAACTTCTCAATTATTTTAACCTAGACTTGAGGTGCTTCTCAATCATCATTTATCTAGTTGAGATTTGGGGGGATTGGTTACCTTTACACTTTTCATTTATGGTTGGGCCAAATGGGGTTTTAGAGGCATGTTTAGATTCATCTTTATTGGTTGTGGTAAGAGTATAGTTGTTGGTTTCATTCAAACTAAAGGAGATGATGACATTCAAGAATCTTTATCTCATTATTGCCCTAGACATGGATTCATTCATTTATGGGACATGGGTGATCCTTTTCCTTAGATGGGAGATAATTCTATCCTCACTCCTGGGTTGTTCCCTTTTAGTGTTAGCAAAGATGCTTGGACCCAACCTATCGAGACTATTAGATATATTGATGATTTCTAAGGGAATATTTTTAGCATGGATTATCCACCTCATGGGAGGTGGTTGAGGAGCATTGACTATATCTAATCTCATGGAGGTGGGTTCATTTTGTTCTCTTGACATGTCTTCTTCTACATCCATGAAGCTATTGATATCTATGGATGCGTCAATTACACAAACTTAGTTCATTCCCTTGAAGGGGATTTGGAAGGGTTCATCCTTCTCTAATAATTCAATAATGTTTGTGGTGGTCATTGTTCCTAGGTCTTTGTTTGATTTTGAGGCCTCTCCTTTCCTTCTTGGTCGTATAGTCTATGGTCTAGGCTCTAGTATCATGACCTTGTTTGTGGAAAGCTCATAGTTGATTAGTATCCTAACCTTATTTTTGGTTGTATCTACTTTGATAAAACTAAATAGCTCATGGTCTCCCTTTGCCACATCAATCTTCCCTACATAGAGGTGTTGGAACCCAATTCAAATCTTGCAAAATCCTAAGTCCTTGCCCCTTTTGTGCATTTGCCTTATGTTGCCCATCATATATAACCGATCTAAGAAATATTTAATGGGTCCTCCCTTGGTAAAATTTCACCTAAATATTTCCTTTTTTCATCCCCATATTCCCATCATGTGTTGAAGTTGTCAAAAATCCAAGAATATCCTAAATCTAGGAGTTTCCTTATCATTTTTTGAGTCATTTTTATGTTTTGTGGGTTTTCCTTGGGGTACTAGACATCTTCCTTCTCTTCCACATCCTATCCTAACCTCTCATTCCCATTAAATTTTTTGTAGATTTTATCACTTCCTTTGCTTCTTTCATTTCCCTTCATTCACCCATTTTGTAGGTTTTTGATGTGCAACCAGATGCAATCCCTTCACTTCATATCCTCTTTCTACCTTATGTTCTACTTGAAACTTTCACAAAAATTCATTTTCCCCTTGGCCATTTTCACTTCACTAGTTTCCTCTAGTTTGTGGAATCCTGCTAGGCTACCGGAATTCACATTTTCAAATTTCAATGTCTGGTCCTTCATCCTTTGTCTACAACATTTAGTTCTTCATCCTTTGTTTACAACCTTTAGTTCTTCATCCTTCCTCTCCTTTCCTTCAAATTGCTTCCCTTTCTATTTTTGTGGGAACTCCTTCTAGAACCAAATATCTATGTATTCGGTCCTCCATCTTCCTTCTCTTCCACATCCTATCCTAACCTCTCATTCCCATTAAAATCTTTGTAGATTTTATCACTTCCTTTGCTTCTTTCATTTCCCTTCATTCACCCATTTTGTAGGTTTTTGATGTGCAACCAGATGCAATCCCTTTGCTTCATATCTTATTTCTACCTTATGTTCTACTTGAAACTATCACAAAATTCCATTTTCCCCTTAGCGATTTTCACTTCACCAGTTTCCTCTAGTTTGTGGAATCCTGCTAGGCTACCAGAATTCACATTTCAAATTTCAATGTCTGGTCCTTCATCCTTTGTCTGCAACGTTTAGTTCTTCATCCTTTGTTTACAACCTTTAGTTCTTCATCCTTCCTCTCCTTTCCTTCAAATTGCTTCCCTTTCTATTTTTGTGGGAACTCCTTCTAGACCCAAATATCTATGCATTCGGTCCTCCATCTTCCTTCTCTTCCACATCCTATCCTAACCTCTCATTCCCATTAAAATTTTTGTAGATTTTATCACTTCCTTTGCTTCTTTCAATTCCCTTCATTCACCCATTTTGTAGGTTTTTGATGTGCATCCAGATGCAATCCCTTTGCTCCATATCCTATTTCTACCTTATGTTCTACTTGAAACTTTCACAAAATTCCATTTTCCCCTTAGCCATTTTCACTTCACCAGTTTCCTCTAGTTTGTGGAATCCTGCTAGGCTACCAAAATTAACATTTCAAATTTCAATGTCTGATCTTTCATCCTTTGTCTACAACGTTTAGTTCTTCATCCTTTGTTTACAACCTTTAGTTCTTCATCCTTCCTCTCCTTTCCTTCAAATTTCTTCCCTTTCTATTTTGTGGGAACTCCTTCTAGAACCAGATATCTATGCATTCGGTCCTCCATCTCTTTTTTGTCTCTGGTTCCACTTCCTTTTTCTGCATCTTTCCCTCACCCTTTCCTTTACTTCACGAATTTTCTCTTGCCTTCTGGACCTCCCATCCTATTCCCAAATCTAGTTCCCTATCAATTTTCTAGGAAGTTCCCCTTGGCCAATTCCTCCACTTTCCTCTTTCATGTGAACTTTCCATTAACTTCAAGATTTCTCCCCTTTGCCCTATATCATGTCCTAGCATCTAGTTTCACACCTTTTCCCCACATTTCCCCTCTTTATCAAATCAATCATTTCCTCCTTTGTGGAAACTTGATACCCTTCTGGATTTCCTTTATGTATTCCCTCCACATCCTTCCTCCAATTTTGCATGGTTTCTATGTTTTTCTTCCATCCCCTCTATCCGGTTACGGGTAAAATTTTTACATTTGTCCTACTAACAAAATCATTCATTCCTTCTATTCCAATGTCCATTTCCCATGTCTTGTTTTAGGTTGAATTCCTCCAAAACTTCCAAACTCATGCGAAACATTCTGGAACATCCCATCTACCTCCTAGGATGCCACAAAATGCTAGATTTGACCCATGCAACCATCCATTTCAAGTGGGAAGCACATTTTTCTCTTACTAGCTTGCCCTACATGTGGCTTGAGGTAGATTTCATTGGATTTCTTTAGGTTTGCATTCAAAGCTTTAACATCCTGTAGTACGCCAATTTTTTGCAAGTGACCAAAGGGGCATGAAATCAAAATGCTATAAATATAGGTTTGCTTATCATTCAAAGGGTTGTTCGTTGAAGCAATTTTAGGACTATAAGTGCTTCAACAATGTTCTAGGGTATCAAATCATGCACATCCAACTCTATAAATGATGCAAATTGTTTGTAAATTTACAAATGTAGTTTAGAAGGATTTTATCTACAAATGGTATGTCTCCATGGTAGTTTGTAATTATTTAGGGAAACCATTGAATTGGTTATGGATTTCCTCTTGCCACATTTACTAGTGTGAGTGTAATAGGAGTTTGATTAATGTCATAGCATTATGATGCATTGCAAGCTTTCTTGTAATGGTCTTACTCTTATTTCCATAAGTGATGAGTGTGTGACAACATTTTAACTCATTGTAAATATTTTTTGATGGTCTTCCTTATGTTGCACATGGATAGTTGCAGTATTACTCTAGATTAAGTATGTGCATTTGCAGGTTCTTTATCTCATGAGTTTGTATGCATATGCAAGTTTAGTTCAATGTTGATTTCTAGATACATTTCTCATTCTCTTTCTCATCTATGTCTCTATTGCCCAATGGAGTACACACTGGTCTAATTGGTGAGGGGATTTCATTTTAATTATCTAACTCTTGTTACCCATAGGAGTAGGTTAGGTTCCACCATGCCTACATGGTTTAACATTGCAAAATGTCATATTCTATGTGATCATAGACTAAATTATTGTTAGGGAATTATGTTGGTGTGTTTCCCCCTCTTATCAATGTGTATGCAATGTTAAGTGGATTCATTTGTTGGGGAACAATATAGTGTATTTGTCATTCTTTGGTGCAAGATAAGAGTGGATTTATCATCTATTTTTTAGAGTTCTTGTAGGTCTATATGTAGCCAATGCTAACATGAACTTAGTGACAAATCTCGGGGTTCATAGCATATTGGGTATGGCTTCTTAAGGGCCTAGTGTTAAATTGTCATTCCTCTTCAATTGTCCCATTGTTGAGGCCTCAGGGAATAACCCCCTTGGCTTGTAGAGCCTAAAGCCAAAGGTAAGTTTACCTACTCATAAAAATTGGTCCATGCATGCCACTATCTGAGCATAAGTCTCACCCACTACCTTTGATGACATATCCTTGGCCTTAAGTATTGGTGCAAGTCAATTTAAGGAGCTACATGTTTGAACACCAATAGAATGGCATTGTTGCCAAGGATGAATCTTGTTCTTGGTGTAGGTTGATGGACTACAAACTAAATAACATATTGGGTTCTAAATTGAAGTGAAGACTTTGCTAGTGAGCCGAACCCATAATAGTTTGTTGCCTTGGAGATTAGGTCTGCTTCAAGGTATTCCTCTTTTGGAAGGGGTGGCAACTCTACTACCAAGTAAGAAGCTTGATTGCTGCTACAATTTATCTACTGTTGCTATTTCAAGAACACATCTCAAGCTTACAACATTTGGTAAAAAGGTACACAAAGTTTTCTTCATTCCTCTTGAGACAGTTTCTTTCATGGTAAAGAAACATGCATTTGTAATACCTTAGTTTCTTCCATGCATGATAAGATGTTATAGTCACAAATTCTTGGTGTGATAATGATCATATTAGGGTAGATCCTTCATATGCATCATCTTATGTTTCAATCCATAGATACTATGATGAATTTGATGCCTATGACTCCCACAATGATGCCTTATCTTGTTACTCAAACAAATGTGCATCTTATGCTCTCCTATCTTAAAACATCCAATAATCCATGCATAACCTCAGTGAGCTTGTTAGGGAGTGTAATGAAATTAAAAATTATATTAGGTTGCTTGATTCTTGTGTCTTGATCCAAATCTTAACCCACTTCTATGAAGAGCCATGCCACCGAGTCTCAAATAATTAGACTTACCAATATTCCCCTTGTTGATGTATATGAGAAATTAGACTTGTCATGGGTAAATTGTGATTTTGAATGTATGACAAAATAATTTTGCCTATATTTTCTTAGGTTTGATGGCCTAGACTTATCTCAAGGGGAGGCACTTGTCCAAGAATTTGTTGATTTCATGAACAAGTATCATTATGTGTATGAGATTTTTTCCAAATCTCTACATGAAGATGCAAAGCAATGGTTATGTAGTTGTCTAGACTGCCATTTTTCTTCTTGGGATAATTTAATTGATGTCTTTGAGGAGTAGTGTGCACTTGGTGTCAATCATTTCTCTCTTGTCCCTGAACTTGAAAGCATTAGAAGGTAGGAGGGACGAGTTGGTTCCAATGTTTTGCCAAAGATTTATGGCTACTTTATCTTGCATACTAAACTATTGCAGGCCGAGTGAACACAAGTGCATTGATTTTCTTTGTGATGCATTTCATCTTAGAGCCATCCTTTGTCTTCCTAATCTCAAACCTAAGGTTCTCAACTATATCCTAGTGTGGGCAAATGCTATTGAGGCTTCATATGAAATTGATGTTTCTTCCTTCAATGCTAATGTTATTGGTTATTATGAACAACAATGATGTAAATGCAACATGTGTCAATTTAGATTATGATGCAAGGGATGATGATGTAGGCCATGGTGAAGTGATTGCAACATATGATGAATATGATAGTGTAGTTAGGAGGGTAGAAGATTTTTATGGTGCATCAAATGACTATAGTCCAAATGATGAAGAGTGTATGCACATATCTTCACTTGGATAGATCATCAGTTGATGATGATAATGATGAGTTGCATGATGAAATTTAGTCTAAAGTTGAGGTATGTGACTCCATAGCTTATCACAGTGAAGTGAACAAGGAGGAAGGTGTGTGCACAAATGAGTAGTCAAATGGATTGGTTCATGAAACTGATTATGGTGAATGTGTACAAGTATGTGATATCCACCTAGGATGAACAAAAAACTAGTTTCTTATATGATGTATTGCCCTCCTTTGTTCCTATTAATGATGACGAATTATCTCATGATGATTTACATGAGGACGACATGGATGTGCCTACACTTAGTGATAAGATTGTTGAGATAAATGATAGTGTAGACATTGATTCTCAATTTGAAGACCTTGCCCTTGATGCTTGTGAAGATGGTGATCATGTGGATGCATATGAGATCCTATTTCTTTGGTGAAAGATTTGTTGTCTCCCCCATGTTGATTGTGCTTCAAAAGGGTCACAAGAAGATGCAATCAGGTTGATTGAGGAAGAAGAAGAAATGTGTCATCAATCTAATTTCAATGATGAATATGACACAACAAGTCACTGAAATGAACCTAAAATAGAGGGATAATTTAAATAACTTGGTTCTTCACTTGAAGTTTCCCATGACATTGACATCTGTGATAATGTTTTGAATTGTGGTTTGAATGACGCTTATGGTTCAAATGTTGAAGAGTATATCAACACTTGTGAAAGTAATGATCAAGAGATTGGATGAAATACTAATGATTATGAAGCTTTTCAATTTGATGTTGGGTGTTCGCTAACTCTTGAAGGTGTTTGTGTTGTAATAGACGTTGAGTCTTTTGTGTGGGACATCAATGTAATTGAGCATCAAGCCATATGTATGCTCAAATTCTAGCATGTTGCAGCACCACATGAAGGTATGCCAAAGCTTCAAGCTTTTCAGTTTGACTTGCAGGAAGAAGCCTTTCTTTATGTCGATCAACAGGGTAGTCAAGTATACTTTCACGTGCCATGTGAATTGGAGGTGTTCTCATTTTACCTTGATTCACATAAAGAGGTTAGTATGTATAACAATATTGCATCCATGGATGATGGAATTTTGCTTTCTTCTATGTGCTTCAATTCTATTGATGTTGAACTGGATTTTTAGTGTTTCACTCTCTACTATTGTGAACATGCATGATTTTGTGTGGCAAAGGTCATGCAACTATCATTTGTGGTTTCCTTGCAGTAGTGACATTGATGATAGAGTTGGATTTCACTTCCCAAGCATTGTTCACATGGTTGTGCATGCATGTAAGAGATATACTTTATTGCATCTAGGTGATGGATGCAATTTTAGTTTGAGGGAGATCAAATCCTTCATTCAACCTATCTTTGATAGAGGAAAGTGATTCTCAACAGTTTTTCCATGGCCATGTGCCATGGATCTTATTTGTAGGGTTTGACCTACAAGTGTTTGTAAGTCTTGTGTTTATAGCCATACTTCTCAACTTTCGTTGTGCTTCCATGTCATTGGTTGTAATGGTTGTCTTGTATATAATCCCCTTGTTGTGCCTTGCCTTATACATATTGGCTTATTTTTGTCTTCCCCCCTCCCTCCTCATCCCTTTTGGCATTTTAGTCTAGTCCCATAGATAGTTGGATTCTCATTGTGCCTGCAAGAGGCATACATCCCCAACCAAAGCCAATGTTGGGACCCAATTTAAATTTTATAAAATCCTATTTCCTTGTCCTCTTTATGCATTTTCCCTATGTTGTAGATCATATATAATTGATATGAGAAATTTTTAATGTGTCCTCCCTTGGTCAAAGTTTGCCTAAATGTTTCCTTTTGTCATCCCCATATTCCCATCATGTGTTGAAGTTGTCAAAAAACCAAGAATGTTCTAAGTTTGGGAGTTTCCTTATCATTTTATGAGTGTTTCTATATTTTGTGGGTTTTCCTTGTGGTACTGGACATCTTCCTTCCCTTCCATGTCCTATCCTAACCTCTCATTCCCCTTAAAATTCTCATAGACTTTATCATTTCCTTTGCTTCTTTAATTTCCCTTCATTCCCCCATTTTTTAGGTTTTTGATGTGCAATCAGATGTGATCCCTTCACTTCATATCCTATTTTTTCCTCCTATTCCACTTGAAACTTCCACATAATTCCATTTTCCCCTTAGCCATTTTTACTTCTCCAGTTTCCTCCAGTTTGTAGAATCTTACTACGCTACTGAACTTCACATTTCAAATTTTAATGTCTAGTTCTTCATCCTTTGTCTACAACCTTTATTTCTTCATTCTTCCATTATTTTCCTTCAAATCACTTCCCTTTGTATTTTTTAGGAACTCCTCTTAGAACTGGATATCTCTACATCCATTCCTCCATCTCTTTTCTTCCTCTGGTTCTACTTCCCTTTTTTGCATCTTTCCCTCACCCTTTCCTTCACTTCATGGAATTTATCTTTCCTTACAGACCTCACCCATTTCTCCCATCCTATTCCCATATCTAGTTCCCTATCGACTGTCTGTGAAGTCCCCCTTGGCTAGTTCCTCCACTTTCCTCTTTCATGTGAACCTTCCATAGACTTCAAGATTTCTTCCCTTTACTCTATATCCCATCCTACATCCAATTTTGTGTCTTTTCCTTGCATGTTCCCTGTTCTTCAAAGCACTCATTTCTTCCTTTGTGGAAACCCAATAGCCTTCCAGATTTCCTTCACGCATTCCATCCACTTCCCACCTCTAGTTCCACATGGTTTATTTGCTTTTCTTCCATTTTCTCTATTTGGTTATGGGTTGAATTTCCACATTTGTCTTGTTGCTAAAATCATTCATTCCTTCCATTCCAATATCCATTTCCCATGTCTTGTTCCAGGTTGAATTCCCAATAAAATTCCAAACTCTTGCAAAACACTCTGGAACATCCCATCTACCTCCCAAGATGCCATGAATGTTGGATTTGACCTTTGCAAGCATCTATTATTAGTGGGAAACACATTTTTCTCTTACCATCTTGCCCTACACGTGGCTCAAGGTAGATTTTGTGGGATTTCTTTGGGTTTGCATTCAAATCTTTGACATCCTGTAGTACATCAAACTTTTGCAAGTGAGCAAAGAGGACTAAAATCAAAATGCTATAAATACAAGTCTATTTATCATTCAAAGTGTTGGTCATTGAACCAATTTCAAGACTATAAGTGCCTCAATAGCGTTCTAGGGTATAAATTGATGCACATCCATCTTTGTAAATGATGGAAATTATTTGTAACTTAGGCGAAGGTGTATTTTAGAAGGATTTTATTTGAAAATGGTATGTCTTCATGGTAGTTTGTAATTATTCAGGGAAACCCTCGAATTGGTTATGGATTTCCTCTTGCCATATTTGCGCCAGTGTGAGTGTAATAGGAATCTAATTAATGTTGTAGCATTATAATGCAATGCAAGCTTTCTTGTAATGGTATTACTCTTATTTCCATAAGTTAGATGAGTGTAATAGGAGTCTAATTAATGTTGTAGCATTATAATGCAATGCAAGCTTTCTTGTAATGGTATTACTCTTATTTCCATAAGTTAGATGAGTGTGTGATAGCATTCTAATTCATTGCAAATCTTTTGTGATGGTCTTCCTTATGTTGCATGTGGGTAGTTGTAGTATTGCTTTGGATTATTAAGTATGTGCATTTGCAGGTTCCCTATCTCATGAGTTTGTATGCATATGAACAATACAATGTAGCTTCCATCCTTTGGTGCAAGGTAAGATTAGATTTATCATTTGTTTGTTAGAGATCTTGTAGGTTTGTGTGTAGCCAATGCTAACATGAACTTGTGTGACACCTGAGATCTTGTTCATTTTCCCAAAGGAAAGCCATTAATGGGTCTATAAGAAGAAATTTGAAGCAGATGGTGCATTAGAGAGATACAAAGCAAGACTAGTGGCCAAGGGCTACTTCCAAAGAGAGGGAGTTGATTTTGGTGAAATTTTCTCTCCTATTGTTAAATTATCCTCAATTAGATTTGTTTTATCCATAGTTGTTGCTTATGATTTTGAAATAGAGAAAATCGATGTTAAAACTACATTTTTGCATGGAAATCTAGAAGAGGAAATTTATATGCAATGTAACCTAAAAGTTTTGAGGTAAAAGGGAAGGAACACTTGGTTTGTATATTAAAATGGCTCTTTATGGTTTGAAACAATCAACCCAGATGTGGTAGTAAAAATTTGACTCATTTTTGTTGAAATTGGGTTTTGTAAGAAGTGAGGAGGATCATTGTATTTATATTAGATGTATTGATGATCATATATTAATTATTTCCTTGTATGTGGATGACATGTTTTCAGTAACACCAAGGGTATGATTAGTGAGCTGAAAGCTCAACTTTTAGGTACATTTGAGATGAAGGATCTAGGGGTAGTAAGATACATATCAGGTATGGAAATCAAGATGGATCGTGAACACAAAAAGCTTTGGTTGTCATAGAGTAAGTGAATACTATTTTACAAATATTTAATATGTAGGATTGTAAGCCAGTTAGAATTACTTTATTGATTGGCACTAAGCTTACTTTAGATATATGTCCCAAATGTGAGGATGATTATGAGAATATGTCTAATGTATCATATACTAGTGCAATTGGCATCCTGATGTATGCATTGGTTTGCACTAGGCCAAATATTGCCCAAGCAGTGGGAGTATTGAGCAAGTTTATGTCTAACCCTGGTAGAGAACATTAGAATTATGTGAAGAGGGTACTTAGATATTTGTGTGGTACTTACAATTATTGTTTGGTTTATCCTGGTACTAATAGTATGGGTAATACATTGGACATATAGGGCTTTGTTGATGTAGATTTTACTAGTGATTTGGATAGTCGGAGGTCCACTAGTGGCTATGTTTTTACTTTATTTGGAGGTGTATTGAGTGGGATGAGTAAAAGGAATCCCATGGTTAATTTATCCATCACTGAAGAGAATTATATGAGTACTACCCATGTCTCCAAGGAGACAATTTGGTTACAAAGATCGTATGCAAGTATCAGTTTTGATTGCAAAATAGATTAGATAGGTTGTGATAGCTAGAGTGCAATATGTATGGATAAGAATCTAATGTTTCATGCTCAAACAAAGCATGTGTATGTTCAGTACCACTCTATTCAAGATGATTGCAAATGGACAAATTGTGTTGAGGAAGGTTGACACTTGGGAGAATGTTGTAGATTCTCTTACCAAGCTTATGGGCACTGAAAAGTTCTCTTGGTGCAGGGAGGCCATGGGTCTCGTTTCTTGTACTTAATTCATTTTATTTGTATTCCTATGGCTATAAATGTATGATGTAAAGTTGGATAATGTTAGGATTATGGTGCCATTAACCTTGTAAATCCTATGTCATTTGTTATAATGTCCCAACTATAGTTTGTAAATGCATTCATAAGGGATGAAGGGGTTCATTGACAATTGTAAACAGTTATTGACTTGTGGACAAAATTAGTTATCTCCACAAGTGAGATGCCTAGGATGGGGTGCTAATAGACAAATGGTGACACATTCAATGTGACCTTTCATATTCCCCAAGTTGGGTGCTTGGAAAGGAGGGGAAAATGGAGCCAAATTTTTTTGTCTCTTCACCTTTAAGAGGCTTCTAAAAGTTGTGCCTATTGGGTTTTTGCAAGGGGAGGTGTGCCTCTTGTTCTCTTCCTAATTTTCTATAAAGTGGAGCTCTTGAATGGTGTTTTCAAGTTGTAGTTTTGAAATCTTTTGTAGGTGTTGTGTCATAGAGAGTTCACAGGTGCACAAGTATTGTCAAATTGAAGGCAAGGAAGGAGTGAAGGAAGTGTGTGACTATTGCAATCTTGTATTTTGAGATAATACATACTTGGTCTCTCTTCTTGGTGGAGTTTTTTTCCCTTTAAGAGTTTATCCACATAAATTATGTGTTGTGTGATGATCTCATGTAGTTTACTAATTTTATGTAGTTGATTTTATGTCCTTAAATCTAATTTGGGTATTCCATAATTAAGCACATCTGGTTGAATAGTTTTTCAATCAACAAGAAGTCTTAATTTTACATTTGCACACAAATTTCAGATTTCCATAAAGTAGTAGTATACCTTTCTTTTCAACAGTTATTACATTGGTATTAGAGCAAGGTTGAAACATTGAACCTATAGATCTCACTAGACTCTGAGATAAAGTAGACAATCTTGCACTACAAGCTCAGTATAATTGAATTGGTCACTCAGTATGAATATGTTAGCATTGAATTTCTTAAATAGAATTTTAAGCCTATAAGAATGGTTGGCTAGTCCAAAACAAGAATACGTAAATTGGTGTGAAAGAGAAAATGGATATAGGAATTGTAAATGAAAATTAGTAGTATTATATCCCTTTCTCCTTCTTCTACCTCAACATCTAAGTTCTATGGATCCTTAGATACAGTCACATTATGTAGTATTATCTCTCTATCTCCTTCTACCTCACAATCTAAGTTATTTGGATCCTCCTCATAATATTTTCCATTCACCTCTTTTAGTCTTATAGCAAACTCTCTGAGGTACCACATTAAACTCTTCCATCCATTCAACCAGCTTCCAAATACCTTATCCTTTTGACAAGCTAACTTCTTGTTTCTTTGTCTTAATTTCTCCCTAAATTCCTTTAATAGTGATACTATCACCTCCTTCATCTTTTGTAGTATATTGTTTACTTGTTTATTTGGATCATGGAATGAAAAGGTTTTGTAGAACTCTTCAGGTACTATTATTCAATTCCTTGTCTCTGGCCTCTTTTATTGATCGATATACTAAGTTTTCACAATGGGCAATAAGGTCCAATAAAACAGTTGCACCCTTAGCATTTCATCATATTCCTTTATGTTATCCCTTTCTCTAATGCGACTCCTTAAGTGCATCCTTGGGTCAATTTTTCTACAATACTCTAGTGTGATTTGTAAGTCTCACTCTTTGGATAAGTACCTTTTTTTAATAAATATAGTCAATGCCTTCCATGTTGGAATGTTGGATTTATGAGTGTGCCACTAGTGTGTTGCACTGCATACTAGGGTGTCATCTAAAGCTTCCCTTCTTAAGACTTCTTTTCCAAATATTTGTTCCATGTTTTCTAGGTAGGTTAGAAGGTCACCTACTCCCAAGTAACAAAGTAGTTTGATATGGGAAATCCCCCTTGTGATGCAATTAAACCTATTAGCTTACGGTGTAATTTCTTCCTATATATTAGTGCTTATGGGTTTATGGAAAATTTTGAGTGGAAGGAACTTTTGTCCTATCTCTATGGTTCAATTTATAAACCTAATAATTATGAGAAGGAAGATTGGAAGTACTCCAAAAGAAAAAGTATGTAAGATAGTTGACATGACATTTGATCATGCTGAGATTGACATTGATTGTCCTAATATGGATTACCTTGTGGCTCTTTAGATGAACATATAAGAAGAATATGCAAATCCTAATGATCCTCCAATCCCATATAATACCTTCTTGGACTGTCTTATACCCATGGATGTTCCTGATTTGTCTCCTCCTATGATAGTATGTGATAGATTAGGGAAGTATTATTTAGCTAGAAGAGCAAGCTTCTTAGGTCTAACCAAGGTGGGAAGGATGGGATTGGGAGACACCATGGTATACAAGAATTACCTAGAGTTGGAGTTGAAGGAAATTCTGAAACATTCTAACAAGGTCATTGATGCCTTTCTATACTTTCTCATTAGGTGTATGGAGAATGACTACACCTAGAGGCTATTAGTAGAGGGTATGGAGACAATTTTTGAATTTGGAAGTTGGTGTATCCAGTTCCAAACATTCATCTACATAAAGATTAAGGGATTCCATACAAGCTCCCAAAATATCCCAATGACAAATAATACTTTTGGAAATATGTAGGCAAGTGGTAGAGTTCCAGAAGATGGTTTCTAAAAGGCACAAGGTGGGATTCTAACTCCCCATCTCATTTCAACCATATGCTTGTTTATCCATCCATCATGATAAATTAGTTGAAAATGAGATGGCATTGTTCACTATGGATGTATATCAACACAGAGGTAAATTTGATCAAACTGGGAAAATGAAGCCTTTGATAAGAAACTTCTATTAGCATGAGCTAAAATTGGAGGATTATTAGGCCAACTTCCTAGATGAACATAAGGTTAGGACAAGAGAGTAATATAGGATGACACTTGCATAGGTGAAGAACCTCAACATGCAAGGGTCCCCAAGACATTGCATGAAGATAGCCTATTGTTGGACCCACTATTTGATTAGGAAAGGGTCTTTGATCAACCAATTGACAAGGTTGATTGGTTAATTGTTGAGAGTACCTCTATTGAGGATAGAATAAAGGAGGTATTGGAGAGAACATGAAAGTAGATTAAGAATTCCTATCCTATACACAAAGTACCTCAAAGCAACTCCCCAAGATGGTCAAGCCCTCAAATAAAGAGGAAACTATAGAGGAAGGGGAGGCATCCAAGGATGTAGCCAAAGAACAGAAAGACCCTATAGAGGATGGATCTTCCAAAGGGAAGGGTACATCAAAGGAGGATGTATAAAAAAGGTATATACCAAGAGAAACTCCAAAATAAGGAGAGATAAACAATAATCCACCTAGGTAGTAGAGGAAGTGGATGAGCAACAAGGAGTTGAAGACTAGGTGCCTTGCCATGTCCCCTTTTTCTATTAAGCTAAAGAAATAATTAAAATAATATCTTAAGTTGTCCCAGTGACTTTATTTTATTAAAAAGAGCAACTTCATATTATTTTATTTAAAAAGAAAGGTCTAATGTAATGTTAAAAAGTGTTTTTTTAAAAATGGACCTAATAAAATTTCGCTAAGGAAAAGGGCCAAAAAGTGTTTTTAAAAGAGGGCCTAAAGTTATGTTATAATTTGTCACTAGGACTGGGGTCCAAAAGAAATGTTTATTCAGAAGGACTTTATAGACAATTTTAAAATACAATTTTGGAGGGAAAAGGAAAAAATAATAATATTAAATTCCCCTCAAAAAGTTATATAAGGAGTCAGGCAGAAAAAGAGATATCTATTGTCATTTGAAATCAAACCCTTGTTTCTAAGATTGAGCCTGTGTGTTTATCTTCTTGTCTAAATATGAAAACCCTTTTGGAAAATGGATTTGAGGATGAAAGCCCTCTTGTCCATATGAGTAATTCCATCCAAGGATTACCTATGTGCTGCAAAGATTAGTTTTGGGGACGAAAACCATCATCTCCATTATAGTGATTCCATTCTAGGTCATCTATGTGTTGAAAAGTTACATTTAAGTATTTTTAGTTTAGTTGGTTTTGTTGTATGAGGAAGATTTCTAGAATTTTGGGTTTATACTGAAAGTTCTAGTTTGGTTTGTGGAAGATTCTAGTTTGGCAATTTGTATTGAAGATTTAAGAAGCTATGATAGGGTTTCAATGTAATATCAATAATATTCTTATGCACATTTTATTGTATAGGGTTTTAGTTTATTATTTCAATATTATATTGGAGTCCTTGTGAAGGGTTTATGGTTGTTTTTAGGCTATTGTACAAGTTATGCAACTTTGAATATTATTATTTACAACCATACATAGTGGTTGTACCTTTATTTTATATTCAATGTATCCTTTTGTACAACAATAGTCTATACCATTTATTTGTTGTAGAATTTAGTTTAAAATTATATGGTTTGTCATACCATATGTTATGTCTTGAAGATTTCTTACACTTTATATGAGACAAATTCTAACAAAAAATAGTTTTTCTAAGAATTTATCAACTTTCTAAGTCTTATTAGCTTTTTGGGACAAAATCAAATTTTTGGGAGTCTTTAGCATGTCGTACAAATTTCCTTTTTGCCTTTTGTAGCTGTTAAGTCATTTTGGATTCTATTGAAGCTTTTGGAAATCTTTTGGTTAGTCATACAAGTATGTTTGTGCTCAGGGTCTACTATAGAAGGGGCCATACAAGTTTAAGCTACCAATATTATATGAAAAGTGGGGTTATTTACTATTTTTTCCTATTGTTAACCAAATCTGTAGTGTGCCATACCACTGGGAGTCTTGGATACCATATCAATGTTAATCATATTAGAGTTTCATTGGTGTTCCGTCTAATGTTGGGTGTTTATACTATTTCCATCCTATCACACTATTGCTAAGGGAGTCATACCAGTTGGGCCTATTTCTTGTTACAGATTTGTCTATAGTCAGTTGTACACTTATTTCATTCAACTTCATAGTTAGAGCTATAGTTGCATTTAAAATTAGGTATTTTGAATCATTTTCAGATTTAATTATTGACTAATATATCAAGATTGTTGGATAATGTATGTGTTGATTTAAATATTAATTAGAAAGATTTTGGTAGTGTGTTTCAAGCATTAGAGGGCTAATATTTTATCATATAATTTTTTGTGCAGTTCACTACTAGAAAGGATAATTAATTTGTAGTTGATTTTAGTTTGTAAGTCTGGAAGGTTATGCCACCATGACCATAGAGTATTATTTTTATTTCCAACTTTTAAATCCATTGTAGAACTATGCAACTTGTCACCAATAAGTTAGTATCCCCATCATCACATGCTCTCACCTTGTTCACATCAGGATCTTGGTGATCAAAAAGTGTGAGGGTTTATGTATTTTGATATAAAATTTGTCAAAATCCAAAAAAACTTCAGTTCGAGACATTACATTCCCTTGATGAGAAAATCTAAGACTAGTCAATCCAAAAGAGTAGAGGAGCAAGAAATTCCAACTACTACAATAGTTCTCCCTATTGTACAAACACTAGCTTCTCCTCCTTCCCCTTTAGGTGTGGTTCCACCACCTTTACAACCAAGTGTCCCAACTTTTGATTCATAGAAAGAACACTAATATGAAGAGGCAAATCAATAGGAGTCTATAGCAAAACAATCAACAAAAGGCTAGCAAGTTGAAGAACCAATCAAAGATGATAATCAGGTTCCTATTGCAAGTGAAGAAAAGATAGATGAATAAAAGAAAGAAGAAGAAAATGAATAAAATAAGGTAGAAGAGGTCATATATTAGGAGATTTCTATTGGTGTGAAAAGGGTTTATTCCCTAACTAGTTCCCTTTTAGGACCTATTCACACTTTATTGTTTAAGTTTACTTAAGGCATCCACTTGTTTGTCTCAAGTCATATGAATAAGACACTTGTCATATTCTTATGTGTTCTAGGTTTTCGTTCTTGCTTTTATAAGCATGGCCTCTTATGTCTTCATTAGAATGATGGAGCATATTGAGCACTTTTGTATGCATTGTTTTTCTCCTAAAATATAGCATTTTTTGTTTTGCTACTCTCTTTATGGAAGGTTGTTTTGGCTTTGCAAATGATTCTGGGCTTCTTGAGTTTTTTGTGTAACTCTTACATGGTATTAGAGCACAAATCTGCATACTCCTTCTCTTTTTTGAAGAGTTTTTGTCAAGAGATTTCATACGATGCATCGTGTTCCACATCTGATATCAAGGTTGAATTCAAAGAAACTGAGAAAGTTAGATTTGACTTTTGCTCCATCAAATTTGAGCTACAGAGGCTAGATCTGCAAGGATTTCAATGAGTAATTTTCAAGATCTAGATGAAAGCTAATTTTTAGAGTATTTTGAGTGAAATCCGACCTTGCCATCGCTTTTAGAAGGCCCAAAAATCCTAAGATCGATTGTCAAATCCTTGAAATTGGTGTCAGGTGTTTTTGGGGCAAATGTTTTTGCCAGACAAGTCATATGGTCTCCCCAACACGTAGTATGAGGTGTTTGTTTTAAAAAAATCATATTTTTCTTGCACTTTATAAAAAAAATTTAAAAAAATTGTTTAAGGAATTTTTAACGTAGGTTCTTTCATTGTAAAAGTTTTCAAAAAGTTTGAAAAAAAATTGTTTTGGGTTCCTACGTAGGCCCCTACATAGGGGTACTGAAGGGTACCTGAGGGTATGCCTGTGGGTCCCCCCTAGGGTCCCGTGCCCTCTTTGGGGCTACGGTCCCTTAAGGGGCCTATAGACCCCCTTTTGGGGTTGTGAAACCCCTTAATGGGGTCGTGTGGGGGGGCTTTGACCCCACCCACCCCCAAATAATTTTTTTTAATAAACCCAAAAATCTACGCCTTGTATTGTGACCTGCTCCTTAGCCTTTGTGCCATTTTAATAGCATTTTTTGGCTCTTACACCTTTTTGGTGATCCATCAAAGTTAGCAGGTCTTCTAATTTATCTAGAGGCTCCTCTAGTTTAGCAGAGGTGGATTTTTTGCCAAGCCTACCCCCTCATCGTTGTCAATTTCACTTTTGCACCTAATCTTCAGAGGCTTCATTCTTGGCCATATGAAGGTATTTTTCCATGCAATGTTTTTTGAAATGGGGTAGAATTTCATGATCTTCACACTAGTGTAGATAATTTTTAGTTTGTGCTTCTAGTTTTTTCTAGATTTCTATTTTCTCAGTGTTGTTGATGTGCAGTTCTCATTTTGGGAACTTTGATGGGCCATATCTTGGGCATACATACTCCTTTTTTGGTCCCATTTTCTGAAAGTGCATGATTTTCTATGTACTTTTCCATGGTGCCATTAGTTTTCTCTCTTTCTACCAGAGAATTGTATTTTTAATAGAATGTGATGGTTTTTAGACATTGTAAGCTTCCATTGTATGCAATATTTGATTTGTAAATGCACTAAAATAAAGTGCCACCTATTCTAATTATACTTTGGGGATCTTGCATATCATGTTGTGCTATTATTGTACTCACACTACTTTATTAAGTTCCATGGGGGGTTTGTTGTGTGCACCTTGTCTTTGTAATCACAACCTTGTCTACCTTCATGCATGTGTACCTTGTGTTTGCACACCCTTTACTAGTTTCAGGTACTTATTTGTGCATCTTCTGATGTTGCTTCTTCTTCTTCTTGCACTACATTGTAACACACAATTTTAGTGGATCTTCTAGACCTCGCCCTTCTCAGCATTATGGATGGGTATCTTACTATTAGTACTTGTGCTAATGCTTCCTTGCTTTCACTTTGGAGGAAACCTTCTCTCTTCTTTAGATTGATCAGCGTTCTTGAGACTATTGGTACCTTTTGGTGTGCCATATGTATCTTTAATTGTTAGATTGTTGCCTTGTTTTCCATCTGTACATTGTTCAAGTAGTGTCGTTGGGGTCACTCATTTAGATTTGTGCCTCTTTGATCCTGATCTTCATCCTGATTTCACTGGAGGTTCTCCAGTTTCAATAGTATAGTAGTTGTTCGTTAGTAGTTATTTATATCTTCTTCATGATTCAGTGGAGTTCTTCATGTTCATCTTCATATTCCTCATCTTTTTGGGACATCTTTTGTGGAGGCTTCTTAGTCCTTCTCTCTTTCTCTCTATTGTATGGAGGTTTGTTCTCTCTTTTGGGGAGGAGTTTTTTCCCATGTAGTTTTCTCCTTTTATCCATTTGTAAGAGACTCTTTTGTACATGGGTACCTCATTAGGCCCCTAGTTTTTAGGACCCATCTCTACATTGTTTGTTCCTCCCTAAGTTGCACTTAAGAGGGGTGTTGGTGTGAAAAGGGTTTATTCCCTAACTAATTCCCTTTTAGGACCTATTCACATTTTATTGTTTAAGTTTACTTAGAGCATTCACTTGTTTGTGTCATGCCCAAAAGTTTTACTTGAGCATAACACACAATCACACTAATAACTAACAAAATTACCAACTATCAGGAAAGAAGAAAAGTTAATATCATTAAAAGACTTCCAAATTGTTTAAATTTAAACTAAAAATACTTAAACTGTTTGCACAAAATTTATCAGATATACAATGAATTAAATACTGCAAACAAATTTGTGCTTTAGAAGATATTCTTGTTCAATCTATAAAATTCAATAGAGAAGGATTTAAATTTTTTTCATAACATAAAATTTTGATTAACATTAAATGACAACTAATCAACCATTAGTATTATAATAAAGTATTCTAAAACCTAAGAACCACACCTAAGCCTCAGGGGCTCATACAAGATGGACTTGCCTACATAACAAGATTAGAGGCTTCGTAGTTCACCAACCTAGAAAGTTCCAACCAATCTTGGTTGTCCAATGATCTAACTATCTTCTAAGATAAAATTTCATAAATAAGAAAAAACATCTTCACATTCATAGATTCAAATTCACAAATCCACTCAATTTTTTTTTTAGGAGTAGAAGTCTAAGGATGATCTACCTCTCTTGAAATAAAAGACATAACAATATCACTGGATCTCACAAAGTTTCACATAACTTATTCAAGAGTAATTTAGCTTACTCATAACCATCTTCTACATTCAAATTTAACTAGGTTCTAGGTTACATACCCAGATTACCTTAAGAAGAACTTTATAACCTTTTTTTATTCTAACACAAATAATTCAATCCAACTAAGAAGTACTAAAAAATTTATTTAATTACTAAAAGGACCATCACTATGATAAAAACCTTCTTGAACAAAAATAACATTCATAAAGATAAAACCTATCAAATCCATGTAATAGATAATCAATCCTCATAACATACAAAGACATAATTGACAGTTAGACATTATGCAAGCATCTAACTCTCTTAAATTTCAAATTATTCCACAAGATAAAATATTATTCATATGAATGATTACATTGTTACATGCTTTATTCTCTAAGGGTTGGTCTACATAACTTGTTGCAAAAGTTCATAAAAAAACAAGAATGTTGTAAAACCATATTTATATGCAACATAAATAGTCAAGACATTCTAGGACATGGTTTTGATACCAAAATATAATACCAATAGATATATCACTTCACCCTTATAACCCAAATAAACAAATTATTCAAACACATTTTCAAATGACACTAAGAAGTTTAGTAAATAAAGCTACTATGTTCTAATTTAACTTACTATTTATTCAAAACAACTTTAACATATCAATATCAATATGACAATAATAACTTATTAGGCATTCTTAGCCTATGGTCTTTAATGTTAGATTACTACTAGCCTCTAAATTTAAATGTCTACAATAGAACAAAGTCATAAGCTAAATAGTTCTACATTACCACTTCATACCTAAAGATTGGTTGGGTCCTATTAAAAGACAAGTATATTTGGTTATCAAAAATTTTAGGATACTCAAAATCCCTAGGTTTAGAACCTAGCTCATAGTTATACTAGTATTCTAAATTTAAATTAACAACTAGACAATAATAGCTCCATAACACATTGTCATCCCAAACCTTATGTTTACAAATACTACAAGAAAACCTTTAACTCAATGGATAAAATTTGAGAACTAAATAAATGAATTCTAGAATATAATAATACTACTATTAATATTTGACATGTTTCATCTATAATTTAAATGATAATTATAAATGGGCAATAGTAATATTAACTACACTCTACCTAGAAGATTACTAGACAAATCTTCATCTTATTGATACTAGATAACTTAATCATAAACCAAACATTTTCAAATAATTAAATTTTCCATAGGTAACTTGTTTCTACATGGGCAAATAAATGTCTTATGAAAGTAAATGCAAACCTAAACTAGAACACTTTAATAAATTTGAGCAATTCAGTCATAAAATAAAATTAAGCACAATTCCTCTCAAATCTATTTAAACATTTAACCTAACACATCTAGTAAACTAATGCCTTGAGAAAGATGAAAGAGTGAATTTCTTTCTTATGAAAGTGTGTTATTAATATTTCAGATCTGCAATAATTGAAAATATAAGGAATAGTCTTCAGGGAGGGGTTGCATAAATAAACATAATTTGTAGTGCCTCCTCTAACATAATGTTGTGAGATTGAGAGAAGGATTAATTAGTAAACTACCTATATTTTCACACAAACTAAAGGACTAGATACCATTATTTTCAAATAATACAATACTATTGGAGGAACTATGGAAGCACAACCTCATGAGTTGTTTGACAAAAAACCTCAAAGAAATGTGGTCTCGTGGTATGTAATATGTAGATGCATGTTCTAATTTTTCATTCTAACAACTAAACAATGTTTGAATGCATGCTCTAATTTTCCTTCTAACAAACCATGCAATATATAGATTTATCTATCATTCTTATGCACTAAACATACAAATTCATTTTCAACACAATAAAACTACCAATATAATCCTTGGTTTTCAATTATTGCTACAATAGTATTAAAAATATGACAACTTTCTTAATACTTAATGAAATTTAAAAATGTAAAATGTTACAAAATGATACTAAACATCCTCAACCTTATCTCTTACAACATGATACTGAACATCAATATTCTTAGTCTTGGCATGAAAAGTCAAGTTCTTGATGCGGAGGTGGCAAGGACTAGTAATCCTCAATCATTTGGCTTCCAAGATTATTAGGCATGGAGGTAAGTTATACCTTTCTAATACCCTGTTTCACTAATCTTCCTAGACCTAGGCCAAGGAGCCCAACATGGAATAAGCCATGAAAGTAATCAAGACCTTGGGGCAGTCACTTAGACCAACTTGAGACATCAATACAAACCTCCCAAGCACCTCTGATTGGGTCTTGAATGCCAAGGATTAGGACTTTCTTCACAACCCTACCTAACTCCTTGTAGCCCTCCTTTGACAGTTTTTGCCCAATAAATTTCTATTGTGGCACTACTCCCAAAAACTAAAACCAGATTGGAGTACCCATTTGATTGGTACATCACATATCCCAAAGTGATTATAGGTTGGTTTGGAATGTGTGCCCTAAAAATTAACTATTACTGCTGGGTAGGGGCTCAATTAGCCCTCTGTTACAAAGAGACCACCCTCTAATGGAATTGCATAACTCTACCAACCACTTGGACATGTGGGGTCTATGCCTAAACAAGGGATTTTGAAGGTTTTAAGGCTCCTATGGCCAGTTAAAGAGATTTATAGCTGTTGTCCCTCTTGAGTAGCCTAATACATGGGTTTAATAGGCTCCCACTCACCAAATAGCAGCAAAACTCACACCAATGCACAAAATGGGGATTGAGACACAATAATCTATTGGTCTTTGGTCCATTCCACTGATTGTGGCTTGACAAAGTCGGTGGAATGGCTCAAACACTCATCGTTGGGAGAGCAAAACACTAGTTTGGGGTTTAAGGCATTTTCAGAAGAAACAGTTACAACTCGCTTAAACTTCAATGTCAAGACCTCAAATCACATGCAACGGACAATAGACTCCTTCCTCTATCGACCCACGACCAAGTGTCCTCTTGACAGTTCCATACAGGAGAATAGTACAGCCTGTAACTTGCAAATAACAGTAAAATAGCAGAAATAACAGAGAATAAGGAGAAATTTCACTAAAAACTGCATCATCAATCCTCATTCGATGTTTTTGAAGAGTTTTATACATTTTTTGATCAGTTTCAAATCAGTTGGGACACTCACCAACTATCAAACTACTTTCCCATTCATGCCACAACATGGAATTGCCAACATAGGTTGGCATTTGATGTTATACACCACTATTCAAAATTTGATCATGTTTAGACCTTATTACAAAGCTTATTATGAAGCTTGAGATGCCAAAATCATACTTATCCTAGTCCTAGACCTCCCTAGGAAATTTTATTAGACTCAAAATGCACAAATTGCATAAGACCATGGAAACATAAGGGTGCTCTACACCAGTTCTTAGCAAGACAAATTGCACTTTGACTATTACAATAAACTGTAATTGCACATTGTTTCAACCCAATGTTTGAACACAATCTCTTTAGCCAAATGGCTTCTTTACTAGCATGAGTTACCACCATATACTCAGCCTCTATAGTGGACAAAGCAAGCATAGCTTGTCACTTACTCATCCAACTAATTGCACCATTAAATAAAGTAAAAACCTAAGCACTGGTGGATCTTCTACTATTGCTATCACTTGCACAGTCTGAATCCACATAACCACAAATATCTAGGGAATGCCCATCTCTAGTACCATGAAAACACGAGGACTACTTTGAGGTACCTCACAAATATCTAAGGACTCTTTTGGCTACATCCCAATAAACTCTTCCAGGATTAGACATGTATCTGCTAGGTAAAAGCACAAAGTTGTGTCACACTTTTATAAAGGAAACGACTAGTTGACACTGATCTAAATTTTTAACTTGAATCACTAGAAAATGACATATATTTTGAATTTTGAAATGATGTAAACTAATGAAATGTTTATTTTAGTGTATTTTATGTTTGTATTTTTTATAAAAATTAAAAAATTATTTGAATATATTTTTTTGTAAAATTGACACTATAAGTTAGTTGCTGATAAAATGCTGAAAAATGAAGTTAAGTGGAATGTATATTAGATGGGCCAACACAAGATCACCCGCCTTAAATTGTATGTCCTTTCTCTTCAAATCTGTAGTTTGCTTGTATTTATCCACATTCTTTGCAAGAGTTTGTTTGACTTGATGATGTATATTAGACATAGCTGCAACAAAGTCCTCTCCTTGGGCACTTATTCTTTCCATCCCACTCAAGTCTTTGAGTTCATAAACAGCCCTTGGATGTGCCCCATAAACAATCTCAAAAGGAGTTTTACCAGTAGTCCTATTGACTGAATCATTATAGGCATATTCAGCCTGAGGTAGGATTAAGTCCCAAGCCTGGTTATGATCCTTAGTGAGGCATCTTAATAGGTTTCCCAAGGACCTATTGACAACCTCAGTTTGCCCATCTATCTGAGGGTGATAGGCAGAACTGTAGGTCAGATTTATGCCTAATTTTCTCCACAATGTTCTCCAAAAGTGGCCAAGAAACTTTGTATCTCTGTCAGACACTATGGACAGTGGCAGTCCGTGAATCCTTACAACCTCTTTAAAGAATAAATGTGCAATACGGGATGCATCATTGGTTGTCTTGCATGCAATGAAGTGTGCCATTTTACTAAACCTATCAACAACAACATAGATGCTATCATATCCTCTTGTAGTCCTAGGTAGACCTAAGACAAAATCCATACTTATTGCTTCCCATGGCTTGCTTGGAATGGGTAGGGGCTGATACAAACCAGCATTGGAACTTGTCCCTTTGGCTCTTCTATAGATGACACATTCTTCTACCAATTTTTTGACATCCAAATGCATCTTAGGCTAATAATAAAATCTCTTCACCTGATCTAATGTTTTGTCATAACCAAAATGTCCTCCTAGGCCTCCACTATGCTTCTCTCTCACTAAGTTCTCCCTCATAGAACATATTGGGACACATAATTGTGCTCCTTTAAACAAAAGACCATCTTGTAAAACATACTCAGCATATTCTCCATGAAAGGAATCAGAAAATTGATTGCATACCTCAAAAGCTTCCTTGAAGTCAGGATACCCTTTGTACATGTCCTTGAGGGAATCAATCCCCACACTGTGGAGTTGTACTTCATGTACCATCAACACCTTTCTATTTAGTGCATCAATAAATTTATTCTCTTGACCCTTCTTATGCTTAATTGTGAATGTGTAGGCCTGCAGCTGCTCTACCCACTTCATATACCCGTGGTTTAACTTATCTTGACTATTTAGGTAACTCAAGGCATGATTATCCATGTGGACAATGAACTCTTTGGGTAGAAGATAATGCCTCCATTTCTTGAGTGCCTGCACCATGGCATATAATTCAAGGTCATAAGAAGAGTATTTTCTCTCAGCATCATTAAGTTTTTCACTGAAAAATGCCACTGGTTTGCCTTCTTGGCTGAGTATTGCCCCAATTGCTTGATTGCTAGCATCACATTCAATGACAAACACCTTGTTAAAGTCTAGAACAACAAGTATGGGTCTTTGTGCCACCCTTGATTTGAGGTATTCAAAGCTTTGAGCTGCTACTTCGATCCATTGGAATCTATTCCTCTTTTCTCCCTTAATTGTGTCAAGAATAGGAGCACACATGTGACTAAAATTTCTTATGAATTTTCTATAGAATGTGGCTAATCCATGAAAGCTTTTCACTTCTCCCAGTAATCTAGGTGGTGGCCAATTGAGTATGGCCTCAACTTTGGTTGGATCCATCTTGAGAGAGCCTTGAGATACTACATATCCAAGGTAAACTAGTTCTTCTTTCAAAAATTCACACTTTTTGAGATTGATGACCAACTTCTCCTCATCTAACCTCTTGAAAACTCTATCTAAATGCTGTAAATGATCATCTTTTGTCCTACTAAACACAAGAATGTCATCAAGATATACTACCACAAACTTACCAATGAAATGTTTAAGTACCTCATTCATGAGTCTCATGAATGTGCTAGGGGCATTGGACAAGCCAAAAGGCATCACCAACCACTCGTAGAGGCCTTCATTTGTCTTGAAAGCTGTCTTCCATTCATCACCTTCCCTTATCCTTATCTGATGGTAGCCACTCTTGAGATCAATTTTTGAAAAGTAGCATGCCCCTGCAAGGCTGTCCATGCGGTCTTCTATCCTTGGTATAGGAAATCTGTACCTTATTGTAATTTTATTGAGGGCTCTTGAATCAGTACATAACCTCCATTCTCCCCTTTCTTTGGTGCCAAAATAGTAGGCACGGCACAAGGGCTTAAACTCTCTCTTATCAGCCCTTTATCCAATAATCCTTGAATATGCTTTTTGACCTCCTCATTTTGTTGTGGGGTCATCTTGTAAGCTACCTTATTAGGCAAACTTGCACCAAGAATGAGGTCAATTTGATGGCTAATAGGCCTCATAGGAGGCAAAGAACTTGGTAACTCCTTTTCCACAATATTCTCATACTTATCCAACAAGTACTGCACCTCATGAGGAATCTCACTCTTATCAGCTGCTGCTTGGTCTGAGATAGCCTTAGAAAAAATAGTAAAACCTACTCCTTCTTCATGCATGGTCCTCAAAAACTCCTTCTCTTTCACCACCATTAAACTAGGCCCTTCATGCTGTACCTTATCTCCTTCTTGAAGAGGTGTGAGATTATAAGACACTCCATTTTTTCTAACCACATAAGTGTTCTTCTCCCCATCATGTTTAGTTTTTCTATCAAACTGCCAAGGTCTGCCAAGAAGAAGATGACATACATCCATAGGAATTATATCACATAAAATATTGTCCTCGTATGGGCCTATGTTGAACTCTACCCAAGATTGTTCATTTACAAGCACTTGCTGCCCCTTATTAAGCCATAAAACTTTGTATGGGTTAGGATGAGGGATTCTTGTTAGTTTTAACTTCTCAACCATATCTAATGCTACAAGATTATCAGTTGAACTAGAATCCACTACTACCCTACACACCTTACCTTGTACCTTGCAATTGATCTTGAATAGTGCCTTTCTTTGTGGTGGCTCTTGGAGAACTGGTACCTTGAGCAATGTCCTTCTAATCATCAAAGATTCTCCTACCTCTAAAGTCACATTCACTAATGGTGAGATTGCACTCTCTTCATCCTCTTGCACAATCTAATTTCTACATTCTCCTCATTGGGAATATGATGGCTGCTTCTCAGGACATTTGAAAGTAGGGTGTCCAAATTGATTGCAATTATAACACTTGCCAGAGAATGTATTGGATCCCCTTCCTTTCCCATTGGATCTTCCTCTTCCAAAGGGTCTCCTACCCCTAAAACCTCCTCTTGAGTCTTGGACTAGTTCTTGGCTGGATCTTGATTCTCCTTGTGATCTTTGTGACTGATTTCTGCTGCCAAAGTTTCCTCTTCCTCTTAAATTTCTGCCCTTTCCTCTACCTTGCTGCTCTTGCTTCCTCTTCAACTTTTCTTCAGCCTTACATGCAATTTGAAAACAATCCTCTACTATCTTGGGAGTGACAAGACTCATCTCATCTTGGATACTGTAGCTTAGGCCATTCAAATATCTAGCCACCTTCTCCTTTTCATTCTCCACATGACCAGATTTTAAACCGAGTTTATGAAACTCCTTAGTATAGGCTGCCACATCCATATCTCTTTGTTTCAAATTCTACAATTTTCTATATATCTACACTTCATAATCAGCAGGCATGAATTGTGCCTTCAACTTGGATACCATCCTAATCCAGGAATTGATCATTGATTTATTATTCTTCACCCTCTCTCCTTGGATGTAATTCCACCATGACAAAGCAGACCCCTTCAATTTAGTCTTGGCAAACTTAACTTTCTTATCCTCTGCCACCTCTTTGTATTCAAAATAGTTATTCAACGCATCTATCCATTCTAGTAATTCTTCAGCATCCATCTTTCCCCCATACATTGGTAGGTCCATTTTTACATCAAAAGTCTCCCCTCTTACATGCTTCAAAGCATTAATAAACTTCCTCTCTTCAGGAGCTATCTCCTCTTCCTGAGGTTTCTCTAGAAGGTCGCCACCATCTCCCTCTTCTTCTTCTTCTAAGGTGGTGCTATCTTCTTCACCTTCCTTACTCCTTCTTTCTCTAGCTTTCAATGCTTCTATCTCCTCTCTTAGGGATTTCAATTCCCTAGCAACCACTGACCCACCTTTTGGAGGCATCTTGAAACCTTGTTTCTCTCACAACCTTTAACTTCTTGATACAGACCCACAACTACTTCACCAAATCAGAACTAGCTCTGTTACCAATCTGATGTAGGGGTGGCAAGGACTAGTAATCCTCAATCATTTGGCTTCCAAGATTATTAGGCATGGAGGTAAGTTATACCTTTCCAATACCCTGTTTCACTAATCTTCCTAGACCTAGGCCAAGGAGCCCAACATGGAATAAGCCATGAAAGTAATCAAGACCTTGGGGCAGTCACTTAGACCAACTTGAGACATCAATACAAACCTCCCAAGCACCTTTGATTGGGTCTTGAATGCCAAGGATTAGGACTTTCTTCACAACCCTGCCTAACTCCTTGTAGCCCTCCTTTGACAATTTCTGCCCAATAAATTTCTATTGTGGCACTATTCCCAAAAACCAAAACTAGATTGGAGTACCCATTTGATTGGTACATCACATATCCCAAAGTGACTATAGGTTGCTTTGGAACGTGTGCCCCAAAAAATGACTGTTACTATTGGGCAGTGGCTCAATTAGCCCTTTGTTACAAAGAGACCACCCTCTAATGGAATTGCAGAACTCTACCAACCACTTGGACATGTGGGGTCTATGCCCAAACAAGGGATTTTGAAGGTTTTAGGGCTCCTATGGCTAGTTAAAGAGATTTATAGTTGTTGTCCCTCTTCAGTAGCCTAATACATGGGTTTATTAGGCTCCCACTCACCAAATAGCAGCAAAACTCACACCAATGCACAAAATGGGGATTGGGACACAATAATCTACTGGTCTTTGGTCCATTCCACCAATTATGGCTTGACAAAGTCGGTGGAATGGCTCATACACTCATCGTTAGGAGAGCAAATCCCTAGTTTGGGGTTTAAGGCATTTTCAGAAGAAACAGTTACAACTCGCTTAAACTTTAATGTCAAGAACTCAAATCACATGCAACGGACCGTAGACTCCTTCCTCTATCGACCCACGACCAAGTGTCCTCTTGACAGTTCTGTACAGGAGAATAGTATGGTCTGTAACTTGCAAATAATAGTAAAATAGCAAAAATAACAGAGAATAAGGAGAAATTTCACTAAAAACTGCATCATCAATCCTCATTCAATGTTTTTGAAGAGTTTTATACATGTTTTGATTAGTTTCAAATCAGTTGGGTCGCTCACCAATTGTCAAACTACTTTCCATTCGTGCCACAACATGGAATTGCCAACATAGGTTGGCATCTGATGTTTATACACCACTATTTAGAATTTGATCATGTTTAGACCTTATTACAAAGCTTATTATGAAGCTTGAAATGCCAAAACCATACTTATCCTAGTCCTAGACCTCCCTAGGACATTTTATTAGACTCAAAATGCACAAATTGCATAAGACCATAGAAACATAAGGGTGCTCTGCACCAGTTCTTAGCAAGACAAATTGCACTTTGACTATTACAATAAACTGTAATTGCACCCTATTTCAACCCAATGTTTGAACACAATCTCTTTAGCCAAATGGCTTCTTTACTAGCATGAGTTACCACCATATACTCAGCCTCTATAGTGGACAAAGCAACCATAGCTTGTCGCTTACTCATCCAACTAATTGCACCATTAAATAAAGTAAAAACATAAGCACTGGTGGATCTTCTACTATTGCTATCACTTACACAATCTGAATCCACATAACCACAAATATCTAGGGAATGCCCATCTCTAGTACCATGAAAACACAAGGACTACTTTGAGGTACCTCACAAATATCTAAAGACTCTTTTGGCTACATCCCAATAAACTCTTCTAGGATTAGACATGTATCTGTTGGGTAAAAGCACAAAGTTGTATCACACTTATATAAAGGAAACAACCAGTTGACACTTATCTAAATTTTTAACTTGAATCACTAGAAAATGACATATATATTTTGAATTTTGAAATGATGTAAACTAATGAAATGTTTATTTTTTAGTGTATGTTATGTTTGTATTTTTTATAAAAATTAAAAAAATATTTGAATATATTTTTTTGTAAAATTGACACTATAATTTAGTTGCTAATAAAATGCTGAAAAATGAAGTTAAGTGGGACATCACTCTTTATGTAGTAATTTTTATTTTCCTTCAATTTTTTTTATGTATTTATAACTTGAAACTTTAGTGCATGAATTTATGTTTTCCACATTTTGATAAATATATATATTTTTAGATAAATATTAAAAGTTGCATGTACTGAAAACATAATTATTTCGATGGGATGTCAGCTTTTGTCTTGACTATTTATCCAAAACAGAAAAAAAATTATATCAGCTTGACATGGAATCTCCTCTAGTGCATCATATTTTTTTAAAATTTTTTTAATAAACTTTAGTATTTTTTCTTGATAAGACAACCAACCTTATATTTACATGCTGATGACCTACTTTTAATAAAATAAAAAATAAAATATAAACAATAATTAAACTATTAAAACATCACATTTTTGAAAACTACACTTACAAATCTACAAAAGGGTGTTTTTAGATTTTAAAAAAATATTTACATGAGTAGGAGTTGTTGAAATGTCAACTTTTTGGAACAATTTTGTTTTTTGGTAACTTGGCCCCCAAGTGGTTCTACATATGTATTTAGTGGACACTTCTAGTTGGAAAAGTTGTGGCTTATAGCTAACTTAGCTATAATGAATCTCACTAGACAATATGTTTGACAAAAATTAACTTTTAGTTGGAAATGTTTAAATTCACTTGTACTGATAAGTTGGCCAAAAGTGTGACATAGTTCTATACTTTTACCCTGCTAAGTACTCCCATTACTTAGGCAATGTTTGGTCTTGTATAGACCATAGCATATATTAATCTGCCTACAACACTTTGGTAAGGAACTCTACTCATGTTTTCCATCTTTGAAGGGGATGTAGGATAATGTTTTACAGATAACTTCATTCAATGTCACATGAACACACAATGGTCTACAATCCTACATGTTAAAGCTTCATAAAATTGAATTCACATACTTACTCAGGCCTAGCCAAAGATTTCTATTTGGTCTATCCCTTCTTATCTCCATCTCGAGAATGTGTTTTGTTGCACAAAGAGTTTTCATTTCAAAATTTGTAGAGAGTTGAGATTTAAGTTTTGAAATCAAACCTTTTCCTTAGTTAATAAACATGTTAATGTATAAAGCAATAACAAGGAAATGATCACCATCATATTTATAATAAATAAAGTGATTAGATTTAGAATATTCAAACCCCAAACTCACCACATATGTATCAAAGTTTGGGTACTGTATCCTAGGACTCTATTTCAAACCATACAATGGATTCTTCAACTTACAAACCAAAGTTTCTTTACCTTTAACCACAAAGTACTCTAGCTGTGTCATATAAATGTCCTCCTCCAAGTCACTATGAAGGAATGTTATTTTCACACCCATTTGCTTGACCTCTAAGTCATAAGCTGCAACAATAGATAACAAAAATCTAATGGATGTAATGTAAATGCAACTAGATAATCAACCCCTCAACCTGAGAGTATCCTTTCACAACCAACCATGATTTGTATTTCTTAATTACTGCCATCTAAATCAATCTTCTTTTTAAACATCCATTTGCATCCAATAAGTTTATGTCCTTTAGGCAATGGTATTAGGTACTATGTATCATTCTTTTTTAGTGTCATCATTTCTTAATCCATGGTAATCTTCTAGGACTCTACATCATTCATACCTAGTGCTTCTTGTACAGATCTTGGTTCATAAATGTTAGTATTTAAAGCAAAAATACACCTCCAATATTCAGGTGAATATCCATACCTTTCTAGTGGTTACCTATGCCTTGTAGGCCTTTGAACAAGCTAAGGTGGAGGTTCTTCCTCCTCTTTTGAAGATTCAAGCTTGATGAGCTCTCCTCAACTTCTTGTCTATCTTGGGGCCTCAATTCAACTTTCTTAAGCATTGAAGGAAGCTGAATCACATCTTTCTTCTATTCAGTTTGTTTGGCTACAAGACAATGGAAAAAGGATTACTTTCTCTAAAAAATAACACTTCTATTGTAAATTACCTTCTATGCAACTAGATCCCAAAGCATATATCCTTTCACACCATAACTATAACTGATTAAGATACACTTAACAACCTTGTTCTTCAAATTTGTTCTCTTCTTCCTAGGTACATACGCATATGCCTCACAACCAAAAACTCTCAGATGTCTTAGTGAATGCTTATGGCCTGACCATGCCTCCATTGACATTTTATCCACAAGTGCTAATGTAGGAGACTTGTTTAACAGGTAGTAGGCAATGGCTACGGCTTCAGCCTAAATTTTTTATTTTAGAACAACACCACTAAGCATACTCCTAGCCTTTTCCATCAACATCATATTTATTCTTTCCACAACTCCATTCTGTTGAGGAGAATATGAAGTTGTCTTTTGTCTTAGAATCTCACAATCCTTACATCATTTATCAAAATCTATAGAGAAAAACTCACCTCCATTGGGAAGTTTGCAAATCAACTATTATTTTAAATTCCTTAAAATAACTAAAAACTTTAGATTTACTTTTCAGAAAATATACACATGTTCTGCTAAAATATCAATAAATGTAACATAATATGTAGACTTAGTAATCTAAGGAAACAACCTTTTGGTGTTTCCCTATACTTTGCCTTAGACTTTGATCGAGTTTTGTTACCTTGCTTATCGTTCTTCTTGCCTCTATTTTTAAGTCTTCCATGAACATGCAAAGCATCTTTGACATCGAAAGAGACCTTCCTCCTCATTCTTATGAAAGTAAAGAACCAACAATATCCTCTACCTTCAAAACAATTGAAGTGCTCCCAATAGCCATGATTAGGTTGTCCCATGAGTTTGGCAATGAACACATTAAAATTTGACATCTTTCCTCCTCATCCATCTTAGCACCACAAAGTTCAACTGAGCCACCAACATATTAAATGCTTCTAGATGATTAAAAATTCATCCACCTTCTTCCATCCTCAAGGAACAAAGATTTATTCCTCAAGAATATTTTGTTCACCAATGATTTGGCTTGATAGACCTCACCCATTTTCTTCCACAATTGCTTCATGGTGGGTTCTAGACATTGATTAAAACATAATTTGTAAGACACAGTTTGATTAGACCTTTGACTTTATGGTCCATAACATCATATTAAGCAACCAAAGTTAGATCTATGGGTCTCTGAATTTTTGCATCAACAACATCCCATAGATCACAATCTATGAATAGATCTTCCATCTTTATCTTCCACATCTCAAAATTTGTGCCTAAAAACTTTTCTACCTCAATTTTTATGGATGTGCCTATTATCTTTACTTCTTGCAATAAAGATCACAAAATCCTCGTTCTACACAAGTTCCCACTCAAATGGGATTAGCTCAAAAAACCCTCTACCCAACAACTAGAACCAAAATTGGCTAGGCTTTGATCCACTTGTAAGGAAGCAAGGTGTGCAGAAACAACTTCCTATGCTAACCTTGAGAGGAGGCCGGTTATGCAAATTTCTTTAAAACATATCCAAACTTATTATAGAAAGAAGAGAAACACATTCATAAACTTATAAACATATAAAACAATGAACCATAACATAGTGATTTATGTGGGGAAAACCCTTTCAAGAGAAAAATCCCAGACTCTAAAACCTGCACAATGTATTATCAAATCTAAAATAGATTACAACACACTTGCAATGTAAGTCTTTATAGGAGTATATCACCATCTTGATATTTAGGAGTATTTTGACAACATTCCAACATCATTGTGTACCTGCAAATTCTCTAATCACAACTCTAATACATCCATTGACTCCTCAAACATCTATTTTATAGACATTAAAAAACTAATAATATCACCCGTCTAAAAATAGTCTCTTACAGTTGTCATAGAATCTATCATAGCTAACATACAATTTGTCATAAGATATTCACCCAACTTGGGTGCCCAGATTTGCTCATAACAACCAATCTAAATAAGGTGCTTTGTGATAAATGTCAAAGCTAGTTTAGATTCCCAATAACCCCATGTCCCCATGTGGTTGCTTAAGTTATTTTTCTGCTTAAATTTAAGCAGTTGGAGTGGCCCCATGGAAATTTACAATTATCAGAAAAAGATAATATATAATCTTTCCCTATTTTTGTGGAGCAACTACTATTTGGGAATTGCAAATAAGCTGTGGAAAAAAGGTGGGGCTTGAAATAAGCAGCCACTACATAATGAAAAATATGCCATGTGGCTGCATATGTTTGCTTCCCTCCTTTTTTAAATTTTTTTTCTAAATTAAGATAATTATGCCGAGAGACTTTCCTTCCCTCCTTTTTTTAAATTTTTTTCTAAATTAAGATAATTATGTTGAGAGATATTCTATAGCAAGGTGGAGATGAGAGCACTCATTTTCAGTGTAAATATATAGCAAAAAAAACCAAAAAAGAAATTTGATGAAGGGGGTAAATTATAAAAACACACAATAGAAATGACACACAAAAAATAGAATATTTCTTTATTGATTTGGACAACTCATTACATTATAGAAGCTCAATTACAATAAGAGGAATCAATTCCCCACAGGCTGCAACACACTACAGCTACACATCACCAGGCTATGGAATCTTCAACCTTATGCAACCCCAAATCAGCTAGGGTTTCTGTTTTCCTACCTATTCTTGGTTCTACACTTTCCCCCTTAACTCTACTACTACCCAGGGTTCCCAAAATAGTCATAAATAACACTTTTTGGCGGCCTCCAACTAAATTTTGAAATTTATAACTCCCTCCAAAAGTAGGTCAACTTCCAGGAAGCATAACTTTTGATCTAGGTGTCTGATTGATAAATTATTTTAAGTGCTGGAAAGCTCACGATGTGAACTATCATGCCAGAAATACGTAAACAGATTTCTGTCAACATTTCGAGATGTTATGGGATGTTTTAGTGCCTCATATCTCTTTTCAAAAATTTTAGGGGCTTTTCAGAAAACAAAAATATATTTCAGCTCACAAATGATCTTTGCCTGATTCCTTCACCAAAATTCTTATATTTCCGTTATGAAGCTTTCTATAAGTTTTCACTTCAATCTGTACCCAAATGCAAACTTTCCTAAAATGGCAAGTAAACTTTCCAAAAGTAGCAGTTTTGGAAAAAACTGAAAGTCCTACATCATTATTCAAAAGATTATGGGACCAGAAATACTAATTATGGAAAGAAATGAAAACAACTGTAATGATTTTGAAGCAACATATTTTTGGGTGATGCAAGATTGCCCTTACACCATTGGATGCTCCTGCATCAGACACCCAGGGTAATTTGAGAAGTGAACCTGTCACCTCTAAGGTGTTTGTTTGAGGAAAACCCAAACGATCAACCTATGCCTTAGACAACCAAGAAGAATCTTCAACAGGCCTTCCTTTCCATTTCACCAGATATTCTTCATGTTGCCTGTTCTGAGTACTTCTTCCCACATGGCTATCCAGGATCTCTTCTATCTCCTCCGTTGAAGTAGATGCCAGAATACTCCACTGTTCTTCTGTTGGTCCATCCTCTATGCCACCTTCATAATATTCTATTAAATCAGCAATGTTGAACACATGAGAAATATTGATCCCACTGGAAAACTCTACCTTATATGCATTTCCTGAATCATGCTTCTTTAGGATTCGTCATGGTCCAAATTTCTTCATTTTCAACTTATTATATGTTCCCAATTGAGAACCTTTCTTTTCTCAAGTGAACCATGACTCCATCCCCTACTTGGAACTCCTTATATCTCCTCTTCTGATCTGCCTTAGCCTTGTACTAAATATTCATCTTATTAATGTGCTTTCTCACCTCTTCATGCAAATTCTTTAGATGTTCTGCAAAGTCTTTAGCTTTAGCACTTGTCCTTTCTCCTTTGTCCAACATCCTTAACTCATAAGCATTTCTTGGGCTATTGCCATATACAATCTGGAATGGTGATTTACCAGTACTCCTATTGATAGAATTATTGTAAGCAAATTCTGCCTGTGGTAAAATCAAATCCCATCCCTTGGGCTTATCTCCTACTAAGCATCATAGCAGGTTACCCAAACTCCTATTCACCACTTCCATCTGTCCATCAGTCTATGGATGGTGTGCAGAACTAAACTTCAAATCTGTCTTTAACTTCTTCCACAATGTCCTCTAGAAATAACCAACAAACTTGGTATCTCGATCTGAAACTATGCTCTTTAGCAGACTATGTAATCTCACCACCTCCCTAAAAAATAACTCTACAATATGAACAACATTAGTCTTCTTGCAAGGAATAAAATGTGCCATCTTTGAGAATCTGTCCACCACCACAAAAATGGAATCATGTCCTCTCTATGTCCTTGGTAAACCAAGAACAAAATCCATACTGAGATCATCCCATGGCTTCTCTAGTACAAGTAATGGCTGATATAGCCCTATATTCTGACTTGTTCCTTTTGCCATCTGACACACTCTGCAACTTTGCACAAATTTCCTCACATCCTGCTGCAACTGTGGCCAATAATAATTTTCACCCACAATAGCAATGGTCTTATCTCGACCAAAGTGTCCAGCTAATCCTCCACTATGCTTCTCCTTAATCAAGTTCTCTCTCATGGAACTCCTCGGAATGCACAACTGGCTTCCTTTAAACAACATGCCATCTTGGAGTGTGAAATCCAACCATTTTGTCCTATCCAAAGTAACAAGTTCCAAACAAGCTTTCCAAGCCTCTGCAAAATCTAGATCTTCTGGATACAAACTTTTGAGCTCATTGAACCAAACAACCTCTATCTTCATTTCTGTCAACAAATTTTGCCTTTTGCTCAAGGCATCTGCAACTCTGTTGGACTTCCCACTCCTGTGCTTCAAAATAAAAGTATAGCTCTGCAAAAACTCAACCCATTTTAAGTGCCTCTGGTTAAACTTTCCTTGACTATTAAGATACTACAAAGCCTGATGATCAGTATATAAAACAAACTCCTTTGGCAACAAATAATGTCTCCATTTCTTCAAAGCCTAAACTATTGCATAAAACTCCTGATCATAAACATAATACTTTTTCTTGGCATCATTAAGCTTCTCACTAAAATAGGCAATGGGCTTACCTTCTTGGCTCAAAACAGCTCCTATAGCACTGCCACTAGCATCACAATCTACCTAAAATACCTCATTGAAAACTGGAAGTGCCAAAATAGGTTGCTCTGTGACTTTCTGCTTCAATGTATCAAAGCTTTTATCTGCTCCTTTAGTCCATCTAAATTCTTTTCTATCCCCTCTCATTGTCTCCGTTAGGGGTGAGAAAATGCTACTAAAATTTTTGATAAAATTTCTGTAAAAACTTGCTAGACCATGAAAAGATCATACCTCTGTGGTACTCCTTGGCATAGGCCATTCAAGGATAGCTCTCACCTTCTTTAGGTCCATCTTAAGACCTTCCTCTGAGACGACAAATCCTAGGTATACCAACTCCTTTGCAAAACTACATTTCTTCAGATTAATCAGCAACTTCTCCTCCCTCAACTTCTCTAAAATTGTTCTGATGTGCATCAGATGCTCATCCCAAGTCTTACTGAAAATTAAAATATCATCTAAATAAACAATAACAAAACTTCCCAAAAATTCTTTCAATACCTCATTCATGAGCCGCATGAATGTGCTCGGTGTATTGGTTAGCCCAAATGGCATGACTAACCACTCATACAAACCTTCCTTTGTTTTGAAAGCTATTTTCCATTCATCTCCTTCTCTGATACAGATCTGGTGATACCCACTCTTTAGGTCAATCTTTGTGAAGTACTTGGCTCCACTCAAACAATCCATTATGTCATCCATTCTGGGTAATGGAAATCTGTACTTGATCGTAATCTTGTTGATGGCTCGAGAATTTATATACATTCTCCACTCTCCATCTTTCTTTGGTTCTAGTACTGCAGGTACCACACATGGACTCAGGTTCTCCCTTATCAGTCCCTTCCTCAACAACTCGTAAACTTGTTTGTTCAACTCTTCATTCTCTAATGGAGTCATTCTGTGGGCTGCCTTATTTGGCAAACTGGATCTTGGTATCAAATCCATTTGATGACTTATCTTCCTCACTGGTGGTAAACCTTTTGGTACATTATCAGAGATAATGTCCTAAAATTCTTCCAACATATTTGAAACTTCTACTGGTACATCTTCACATTTCTCTTGACTAATCTTAGGAATCAATGCAAAGCAATGACACTCATGCTTCATACCTTCCAAAAATTTCCTACCATCTACCAAACAAATTCTGGTAGTACTACATACCTTTTCTTCCACCTCCTTCAAGGGCTTCAACTTATGACGAACTCCATCCTTTGTTAGGGAATATGTGTTTGCATGGCCATCATGGATAGTGCTCTTGTCATACTGCCACGACCTCTCCAACAACATATGACATACATCCATCGGTATGATATCACGCAATAGCTCATCATGGTAGTCCCCAATCTTGAACTTCACTAAACACTGCTCATTGACCAAAGCTCTATGGTCCTTCTACAACCATGCAATCCGATATGGATGTGGATGCTTTCTTCTCATCAACTTCAACTTGTCAACCATCTCCTCCAAAACAAGATTGTCAATACTTCCATTGTCAATAATAATATCACAACACTTACGTTCACATTTGCACCTTGTGCAAAATAAACTCTTCCTCTGATTGTGTTCTTTCTCCTCATTCAACAAAGTTCTTCTAACAACTAGGGTTTCTCCCCTTTCAGTATCTTCAGAACACTCAGACTGCACATCTTCATCTACATGTGCCACTCATGCATTACCTTCAGGTCTTCTATTTGTCCTTCCTTGATGTTGCAGACACTCGTATGCTTGATGCCCTTCTTCTCCATATTGGAAATAGGTTCCTGTGAAACCTCCTCTTCCAGGTCCTTGCCCAGGTCGGCCTCTTCCTCTTCCTCTATGCTCACTATTGTTCTACTCACGAGGGCGGTAGGCATTATCCCCTCTCTGATTTCGACTGGTGCTAGCTTCTTCACTTTTCTTTTGATCTTCATTATGGACTCCATAGGGTCTTCCACTAGTCCTTCCACCTTAACCTATTCCCTTTGCTTGCTATCGAATCTTTTATTTAGCTTCTCTTCCACCTTCAGGGAAAACTGATATGCATCTTCTATGGTAGTCATTCTGACTATGCTTAGTTTCTCTTGAATACTAGGTCTCAACCCATTAATGTAACAAGATACCTTCTCCTTGTTAGCCTCTGCATGGCTTGTCCTAATAGTAATCTTATATAACTCTTCTGTATACTCATTAACAGACTTGTTACCTTACTTTAGTCCTTGCAGCTTCTTCAACAACTCCATCTCATAGTCCACAGGAATGAACTGCTTCTTCAGTTTCTCCACCATCCGATCCCATCTGGTGATCTTTCCTTTTCCTCTTCTATTCCTCTATAATTGGACCTCCTTCCACCAAATATTGGTGTGGCCCTTCAACTTTGTTTTTGCAAACTTGACCTGATCTGGGTCCTCCACATTTTCATATTCAAAATACTCCTCCATGTCATTGATCCAATCAATAAGCTGTTCCGGATTCAAATCTCCAGAATATGTAGAAACTTCTATCCTAGGCCTCTTTCCAATCTTAGAAATGGCCCTCAACAACCTAACTTCTGCAGGATCTTCTGCAGCTTCTTGTTCTTCCTTAGATAGCTCTTCTTCAGCTTCATCCTCGCTTTCTTGTCTTGTTCTTGGCTCAAACCCTCTTTGTAGCTCCTCTTGCAATGCATCGATTTGCCTTTGCAGGGCTCTAAAACCCTCTTCTGTCAAAGCATTCCTCCCAATACAATTTATTCATGGAGGCATCTTGATCTCCGCAGCAAACCCACAACCTTAGGTCTTGGGGCAAACTGCCTCATGGTCGGCAATCTGTCTACACACTCAGGAACCCTTGCTCTGATACCACTTGATGAAGGGGTAAATCATAAAAAAACACAACAACAGAAATGGCACACAAAAAATAGAATATTTCTTTATTGATTTGGATAAATCATTACATTATAGAAGCTCAATTACAATCAGAGGAATCAATTCCCCATAGGCTGCAACACACTACAGCTACACATCACTAGGCTCTAGAATCTTCAGCCTTCTGCAACCCCAAATCAGCTAGGGTTTCTATTTTCCCACCTATTCTTGGCTCTACACTTCCCCCCTTAACTCTACTACTACCTAGGGTTCCCAAAATAGTCATAAATAGCACTTTTTGGCGGCCCTCCAGCTAAATTTTGAAATTTGTAACTCCCTCCAAAAGTAGGTCAACTTCTGGGAAGCATAACTTTTGATCCAGGTGTCTGATTGACGAACTGTTTTAAGTGCCGAAAAGATCGCAATGTGAACTATCATGCTAGAAATTCATAAACAAAATTTTGTCAACTTTTCAGGATGTTATGGGATGTTTTAGTGCGTCATATCTTGTTTCAGAAATTTTTAGGGGCTTTTCGTAAAACAAAAATATCTTTTAGCTCACAAATGATCTTTGCCTGATTCCTTCACCAAAGGTCTTATATTTCCATTAAGTTTTCATTTCAATCCATGCCCAAATACAAACTTTCCTAAAATGGCAGGTAAACTTTCCAAAACTGGCAGTTTGCTATTTTTAGCAGTTTTGGAAAAAACTGAAAGTCCTACATCATTATTCAAGAGATTATGGAACCATAAATACTAATTATGGAAAGAAATGAAAACAACTGTAATGATTTTGAAGCAACATCTTTTTGGGTGATGCAAGATTGCCCTTACACCACTAGATGCTCTTGCATCAAAATTGGAATAAATAAAAAATAAAAACCAAAAAATAAATTGGAAATGTTGAAGGAAAAAAAGGTGGAGAAAATAAAAAACTATGGAATAAAAAAGAAATTGGAAAAAGGGTGGAGAAAATCACAAAAACCATGAAAAACACAAAAACATGGAAAATAAAAATAAAAACCAAAAAAGAAATTAAAAATGGTTGAAGGAAAAGATGGTGGAGAAAATCACAAAAGCTATGGACAAGACAAAAAGCTAAGAAGATATCTCTCGGCATACTATAGATATATTTTTCTAAATATAAATATACTAGTTAAAATAATTTGTTTTTATTTTTTTATATAGTAAAAACTACAAATCAACATAACTTTTCAGAAAAATAAAATATTCATGGGGTCACTAGCTCCACAAATATCTCCTTAAAAAATTGAGTGGCTGCTAGCCAAAATAAACTAAGCAACCCCATGGGGACATGCCCTAACTCCCCCCTATTCTGGCTCTTACAGTTGTCATAGAATCTCTAGAAATGAGTTGTCCATATTTTGTCAATAAATGAGCATATACATGACAACTTACAACTCATCAAACAAGGCACTAGCATGTGACACAAGTGCCCAACTTAAAATCCCACGTCCCATTTTGATGGAACACAATTATTTAATAAAAATAAACTATAAAATATACCAAATAATTATAAGAAAATATTACATAATAAATAAATAAACTTAACTTGAGACATGTAATTTCCCAACAATATACAAGTATTAACTCCCCCACCTAAATATGACCAAAATACTTCCCATATAACAGCCCAAAAGGCATCGAAACATAAAAAAGAACCCCTCTAGGCATCCAAGTAGCCATTCTAAGAAAGTTGGAGACACATACAAACATTAGATATAGGACGCAAGGTTAATAGCACCTAATCCTATCAAATTTTCATTTATCCTACATCGGTTGTACCTCATAAGACACTATTAGTGATGTATTTATATTGAAGTTATAATGAAAGAGAAGACCATCCTAGATTTCATATTGTATGGTAACATTCCTCTAAAGAAGGTTTCTCCCTCAAAGAGTGATGCATACCAACCTCTATTTCTATAAATTAGTAACTCAATCTTGATATAGAATCACATGTAGCAGAAAGAATAGAAACACATAAAATATTATTTATTTCAGGAATACAAACTTATATACAGTCTAGCTCCCCCACATAAATATCACCAAAATGCTTCCCATTTATACAACCCAAAAGGCATCATAGAAGAAACCCTCCTAATCCCCCTCTTTACAAATCTATATAGACATCCAAGTACCCATTCTAAGAAAGTTGCAGACACATACAAACATTAGACATGGGATGCAAGGTTAATAGCACCTAGTCCTATCAAATTTTCATTTATCCCACATTGGTTGTACCTCATAAGACACTCTTAGTGATGTCTTTATATTGAAGTTATAATGAAAGATAAAATCATCCTAGATTTCATATTGTATGGGAACATTCCTCTTAAAAGAAGGTTTATCCCTTAAAGAGTGATGTAGACCAACCTCTATCTCTATAAATTAGTATCCCAATCTTGATATAGAATCAAATGCAATAGAAAGAATAGACACAATTTTTTTTTATTATTAAAGAAATCCAAACTTACATATGTAAGGAAGCAAGGTGTGTAGAAACAACTTCCTACACTAACCTTAAGAGGAGGTTTATGCAAATTTCTTTAAAATAGATCCAAACTTATTACAAAAACTAGAGTAACACATTCATTAACTTATAAACATATAAAACAATGCAACCATAACACAATGATTTACGTGGGGAAAATATTTTCGAGAGAAAAATTTCACATTCCAAAACTTGCACAATGTATTATCAAATCTAAAATAGATTACAACACAATTGCAATGCAATCCTTTACAAAAGTATATCACTAGCTTGATATTCAAGAGTATTTTGGTAGCATTCCAACAACACTATGTACTTGCAAATTCTCTAATTACAAGTCTAATACATCTAGTGACTCCTCAAGCATCCATTATATAGACATTGACAAACTAACTATAACACTCGACTAAAAAAAGGCTCTTAGAATTCTCATAGAATTTGTCATAGCTAACATATAATATGTCATAAGATATCCACCCAACTTGGGCACCCAAATTTACCAATAATAGCCAATCTAAATAAGGTGCTTTATGACAAATGTCAAAGCTAGTTTAGATTCCCAATAACTCCCCCTATTTCTGGCTCTTTGTAATGCCCACTCAAGAAAATGTCAGTAAATTTCAATAAATAAATTAATTACTTGAGAAATAATGAAAATTAATAATAAGAGAATAGGGGAATATTCATTCTTTCATAACTTAATAAGCTTTAAAATACAAAAGTATAGTTGTATACATCATAATTTCAGAATTATACACATTTGCCATTTATTTCCTCCATTCACAAAAGGAAAAGATGCTTCCATAGCCCCATTACCTTGCACGGTTAACATACCTGTAACTGCACAACTAAATACAAACATTAGTTTCACAAAGTTCATCAATAAACATATCAAATAGCAACATACTAGCCTAAGGCCCTAAGGGACTGACCTAATGTCTTGAGGGCTCATGTTGGCCTTGCCTACGTACACATAGCATAGAGATTTCGTAGTTCGGAACTTGAACTTGCAATCCACAACAATGGTTTCATAACATTTATAACTTGTTACGTTTAACATAAACAATACATGCTTTATAATCTCAAATATACCACATCCAATGATGCGAACACATAACCAAAACATACTGATGCTAGGATTTATTCAACACAAGTCATAATAGTAAATACATCCTTTCAGAAACACATCTTAACAAGTATTAAGTTTAAACCAATCCAAATCTTTCACACATAAATCTCACAAGATTCCCTCATTCACACATTTGATTTAGATTCTAAAAGCATAATATTATCTCGCTGTCCATACATAATAGAGTTAAGAGACTATAATTTTAAATAAGAGAAAAGACATACTAGATCCTTGATTATCATCACAAAAGTATTCAGAAACAATATTATCATATTCTCATTTTACACAAGAGTAGAAAAGAAAGAATCTTAGATTCATATGGATTACTTCATAACACTTTGATCAATCTCCTAAAATCGACTACTAAATTGGTCCTATCCGATGATATAATTAAATACTTAGTTCTCCAAGAAGAGTCTATTTCTCATAAAGATTGGTCGAAACACTAGTCTTACATGCGTAACTTAAAACAAGCATAAAATACATGTTAATTATACCAAAACATTTTCAAGAGAAAGTATTATTTCCAAATACAAAGTTATCTTAGACACAATTCGAAAGAAACATTATATCAATTTGTTTATCTTCACCATAAGTTTTGTTCTATCCATTCCAACTTAAACCGAAGCATCATAGTTTTCTCTACATCAGATTTCATATAATAATGATACAATAACTCTCGAAGCAAATAAAAGAACACATAATGTAGTCAATAGAGACTTATAAATGACAATATAATTCTTCATGAAGTAACTAGAAATGATGACAACCCGATCACTTAAAACAAGATTTCTTCTATTAATAGTATTATCTCTCTTAAGAACATACCTAAGTTCTTGCATTTAGAGGAATGGTCAACCTATAACATATAATTCCCACTTACAGAGCCATGGTAGAACAAGAGATCATTGTCCTTTAATATTATAATCATACCTTGAACAACATCATTATATCCTTTCTAAAATGACAAAACTTCATATCCGTTTAATTCTAGTTCATCTCGAAACTTTAGAGTATTCTCCTAAAAAAATATTATTCATTTAATCATCCTATATATTACATATAGGATGTTTGGTAAATACTAATTTATTTGAGGCACTATATTTTCTAAATCAAACCGAGATCTAGATGGTATACTTCTACTAACAACTTTTACAGATGTAACCCTTGAAGGTTCTCTAACTTCGACTATGATAACATGCTCTACTAATTATTCTAAAGAAATAAGAGATATAGTTACACATAATGTTATAGGTGTAAATCGTCATTCATATTAATTTATTCCGCAATATAAGTACAAATGCATAATAATTTCATAATGGTAAATCTATAATTCTTCCACAGCTTTCATATGCATAACTATAGTTGTATATAAATATTTTTATAGTAAGTGTGACTTGAGTCACGACCTACGCAAAACACTATTTTCTCTAGGTTTAAGCATATGAAATTATTATGAAGAAGAGAACTTATTTTATAATTTTAACAGGGACCAACTTCTTGTTATAATTTATTGAGGATGCTAAATGAGACAGTCAGCTCAGATGAGGAAATTAAATCAAAGCATAATGGATGAGGATTCTAACAGATGGTAATTACAACTACTCTAATAGCCATGCTTGTGAAAATAAGAAAGTATACACTAGCCATAAGAATAGTTACAAATAGCTTATAACAGATGCAACCTTTTGGAATTCCACGATAGCAAGATAATCACAAAATGAATTAATCAGCAAGGTAAAGAAATGATGGTAATTATGTCTTAAGAAGATGTTACCTCATCACATGCAAAGATTGAAACAAACTATAAAATAAAATAGAGATATATCTAATCCTATCATACTAGAAAGTAGAAGTATCTTCAGACCAACAAAAACCTTTATCATTTTCTATCAGACATCCATTGCAAATATCGTAACAAACTAGCCATATACCTATTGGCTATCACTATGAATGCCAAAGTTAAACCATTATGAGAGTTGCAACTAGATTATTAACATGCATGCAAACCGTGGTAGGATAAACTGATTCACTGCCTTCGATCTTATAGTTTGTAACCATTCTATCTACTCTTGAACGTGGTCTGCTAGATCTACTTTATATAGTAAGAACCGCAAATTTTTGTGGTAAAGAAGAATGTTTGATGAGATCTATCAAAAGATTATTGTCATATATCTTCATACTAACATCAAGTAGATTTATCATCATTTTCAAAAATGGTCTTAGTGGAGAAAACTAGGAAAAATGTGATAGGAAAAAACATTAAGATTGTAAAAGGTATAACATAGTTAAAAGAGCAAAGCGTAATGCAGATTTATCGCTATTCTATTTGGTAATTTCCATCTTAGATGAAAGGAATATTCAATGTCATAGAATGGTAATTTAAAATAGAGATAATGCGGCAAATTTTTCGTTGCACCTCCAAGACGGCCACAAGCTCTTTCTAAGAAAATCTATTTATATAAAGAATAAAGGAATTTTGTGAAATATTGCATTGACTGTGGTAGACATGTAATGAAAATGTGGAAGTACAGACATATGTGCCATAGAGATGTTATCTTAGGAAAGCAACAATTGTAAAAGAGTTTAATAGAGGATTTCCATGCAGTGATTCTTTTTTGTACATTCAACATGGAAAAGTAGTAATAGATCAATAAAATGATTTAATAAAGGAGGGGGCCAAAATTTAATTTACCTAATGCTCTTGCTTTCAAAATCTATCCATACTGATAAAAGCACAGAATTAATTTCTTCACAATTAGATCACCGACTGCCGATTTAGCACTATCATTGCAACTATAATCAAATCAATACCACCAAAAGATGGAGTGGTAGACTCTAACATGGTCAATATAGGAGCTCAAGATTGCCAAGGAAAATATGGACATCCTCCTGTAAGATAATTAAGAAAAAGGTCTATCTCCACTATAATGTTAAGAATTACATTGTTGGAAAATTGTAATCGACATTGGTGTGTTGCCCTTCACATATTTCTGCCTTCTTTTCCCATCTTTCTAGTAGCCTAGATTCCAAATACTATCATCTCTTCCTTCCAGATTCCTCTCGTTCACCACTATATGAAATAATTAATTTGCCTTTACTTCCACCTTCCTCTTTCTTGTAACCTCCAAGATAACTCTTCCACTTCCATTTTCGTCACCCATATTCTAAAATTAGCTCTACTAAATAAATATCAATCCCATCTCTTGAATAAAATAAAGGAATCTTTATAAAATCTATAAATATAAAAGCATAAAGTAACTATCTAAATAATTTTTTTGATAAAAAAATGATGTAGGAGCATCAGGGGTGAAGTGCAATCCTGCACAACAAAAAAAAAATCTTTATTTTATTTTTCAATTTTTGGCTTGTTTTTGTGTTGTAGGTATGATTTTGATCTCACAGCCCAGCTGGAAATGTATTTTTAATTATTTTGTAACTCCCAAGAAGAATTAAATGATATGGAATAAAATATTTGCCATGATGTTGGGCGTCTAGGGAGTGGAGTTGCCGGATAAGGAAGTGGATGGCAATTTTTGGCAAAAGTTTGAATTTGCCTAGAAAAGGCATTGAAGAGGCCAATTGGATGAATTACCATGCCCATAATGGAGGAGGGGAAGGTTTGATTGGCATTTTTTGGGGAGAGGGAGATTGTCTGGGTCATAACTGTGAGACCCAGTTTCAGAAAAAAGGGGCATAACTTTCTCTTTTCTTGACAAAATTGAGAAATTCAAAGTGATCTGGAAAGATGGGAAGAAGGAGCATAAAACCCATAAATATTTTGAAAATATTAGTGATAATGAGGGATAAGTAATGGAAAGAGAGTGACGGGTTTGAGGAGTTGTTGCTGATTTTTTATTCATTTCCAGTACTAGCTTGTGGAGACTTTGCATATTTGTTCTTAATCTTGCCTATAGCTGTGTAGGGTGTGATATTGTAGGGTTTCTGGTTGCAAATGGAGACTATGGAGCTAGATTTTGTGTCTTGTTCATTTTAATGCATTCCTGTAGTTATGTTCATGTTACCCAACCTCTTTCAGGAAGAGGGTTTTCTATGTAATCACAAACTCTGTGGAGTGAGAATCTGATTCATGGCAAAAAAAAATTGTGTAGTTTTGAGATTCATCTATTGAATGTAGAAAATTTTAGAATTTTCCAAGCAAGTTTTGATGTTGTTTTAACAGTTGTTTTTTCATGCTTTTTCTATTTGAGAGAGTTATTAATTTGCTGCAATAATTGAAATCCTCTTGGAGGATTTAACAATTGTTGATCTGCATCATTTGGTATTAGAGCAGGGGTTTGAAGAAGTTTGTACGGAAAATATAGAATGACACATAGAGGAAGGGGTAGAGGAAGATCCCCACGAGGAGAAGAAAATCCAGCACTCATGGAGATGCTAAGAGGGATTACAACGAGGTTAGAAGCCATAGAAACCTCTCAAAGGAGAAGGGTTCCTGTTGAAGATGTCAATGAAGATGAGGAAGAAACTCCTAAGGTTGTAGCTAAACAAGGAGGAGACCCACAGGAAGAAAGGTTTTTACAGGTGTTGGCAAAGCTCGGGAGTAAGCCAAAAATGGACCCATCAAGCTACAATGGGAGTATGAAGCCTGAGGAACTCATTGATTGGATTGCAAAAATGGATAAGTATTTTGATTTAGAATCCATTGACGAAAAGAAGAAGGTAAAATATGCTAGCACCAGACTTAAGGGACATGCCTCCCTATGGTGGGATCAAGTACAGATTGACAGACAAAGGAAGGGAAAGGAGAAAATAAAATCATGGGAAAAGATGGTCACAAAGTTGAAGACACAGTTTTTTCCTGTGGATTATCACATCAGCATAATCAAAAGGTTACAAAACCTTAAGCAAAAGGATCTCAATGTCATGGAGTACAAAGAAGAGCTTTATAGATTGAGCATTCGTGTTGGACATACTGAGGATGATGAAGAACAAGTAACTTGGTATGCAAATGGCCTAAGAATCAATATCCAAGATGAAATTAACATGGTTCTAATTAGGATAGTGGAAGAAGCCTACCTTGGTATGCACTGAAGGCAGAGGAGAAATTAGCAAGAAGACAACAAGGAAGCTTTAGGGAAAGAGGAACACCTCCATGAGGTAGAGGACAAGAAAATAATGGGAGAGGGCAGCCAATAAAGGAGGAAACAAGCTGGTCCCAAATAGATTATGACACAAATACAAGAGGAAGAGGTGAAACTTTGAGAGGGAGAGGAGAATATGGTAGAGGAAGGGGATTTTTAGGAGTATGTTTCAATTCTAGAGAAGTGGGTCATCAGGCCTTTGAGTGCCCTCAAATACAAGAGGTTGGAAAGACAAACACTAGAAGAGCATACACTACTGAAGCTCAAAATGAGACCAAATCGGTAGACCCAAAAGATGGGGAGGTACTTGTGTTGAAAAGAGTGCTTTTAAAACCCGAGAAGGAGCCACCTGAACCAGCACAAAGGAGTAACTTGTTTAAAACAGTTTGTAAATCACAAGGTAAATGTTGCACAGTGATAGTAGACAACAAGAGTACAGATAATTTGGTGTCTCAAGAGATGGAGGAGAAGCTGAAGTTGGTGTTACCTAGATTTCACTACTAGCTCAATCAGGTAGAGCTTTCCAGTTTTAAAAGAGGAAAAGGTACATATACTTCTGCTGTGTTAAAACCATGCACGTTTGATACAAATTAAGATAAAATTGTAGTGTTGCATTCAGATGTATTTTCAGGACTTAAGAGATTGAACATATCTTTTAAAAGATCAGTAATATATATTAAAAAATAAGTGTATAAGTTCTCACACAAGCCGTGAGACTAGCTGTTTCATTGCAAAATGAAAAGACAAACTATACATTTATAAATAAACTAAAAACTGAATATACATATGAGATAGGGTGACTCGTCATTGCCTAAATGACGAGCCTTCATGCTGTTGCCGCATCTTGTGTCATCCTAGATAGTCAGCGTATACTACATCCAGCCGTTGTTTCCTTGCTATCCCGTCATCTGCATAAAATGTTGGAAAACTGATATTAGAGCAATGGCGAGGCATCATACATCATATGATATTATCTATAAACGTACAATTTGTGTTTTCAGATGCAGTAAATTAGTTAGCATCACAAAAGCTTTTGAGAAGACAAATCCAGAATATCAGTTGCAAGCATGCATTTATTTTTTTTAACAAGTTTGCTTCATGTACAGATACAATGTAAGTATGTTTCTGTTTGATTCATCAGTTACGTTATGAGTGGAGGAAATGTGGCTCCCACAAGGGTTGAGCCCAGCTCATAAACCTTACAGAAACATTTTAGATGCAATGAACAAATACAAAAAGCACAACTCTAAGAGCATATTCAGAAGGCAGATCACCTTTGTTAAAAGCTAGCATACTAAGCAGGATAGCAAGGTACAACATGCCAGCAAAGATCATAGGGGACAGCTGAATGTCATGATAAAGAACAACCAACAGTCAAAACAAGACAGCAAGGCACGACGGAGCAGCAAGTATGATGGAATAACAATCATACACAATATGAGGAACAGTCATACTAAAAAGAGCATGGTAGAGTTACAACTAGAATAGACGGCCACAGGAACAATTGAAAGACAATCACATTGATTGATATAATCATCAAATGCAGAGATGTCTAAAGGCAAGCAAGATGATAAGGTTCTAAGTACTGTAGTCTTTAGCTTTTGGCTTTGTTGAATGAGAATATACAGTTCTAAGGATACAAAAACAATTTTTCCAAGTGCATAGAAAATGGTTATTCCTTCCAAATGAGATATAGAAAATGTCCAAACTTGACTGCTATGAGGAGTTTCAGTAACACAGTGAGAAAGGTGCAGCAACAGTCATCAAAAGAATAGTAGTATATGCCTCAACACAGTAGCAAAAAGACAGCTTTTCATAGATAGTGAAGGCACCTAATGAAAGATAGTGGTGTTCACCAATCACAAAGAGAAGCAGTCAAATGGAAGGTATAGCTATATATTATGCAAGAACAACAAATACTTCATATTCTTCTTTCTTATACATATGGCAAATTCATTCGTATTCCCTAAATGTTAAAAAGACAGATAAAGTACACTATCCACATGTGAAAGCTTGTGATTTTGTGGTGGAGGGTATAACAAAGGTGTATCAGATGAGGTCAACATCTTATTGAAGCAAAAGGAGTGAGATGGTTTTGAAGTTCTATAACATGACAGTCACATGAAGTCATCAGATTGAGAGACAGGTGAGAAATGAACAATATCCGGTATGCTGGCAGTGAAATACCCAGCCATCAAACTCATAAAATGCATTTTGTCTAACAAATATGTTTAGAATTTCTTCTAGTTAAAGCTAGCAGCAATAGACAAAGGAAAATACAGAAACCTCCAAGTGCAAGATGCAGAAACCTCTCAAGAGAATGCAAAAAATGGACTCTCAAGAAAAAGCTACAGCCAGAACTGACAGAAATATAGTTTTCCACAAGGCATAGATGTCATTCTTCCAAGTTTTTGTCTAAAATGGAGCTCTTTCGCAGCCATAAGAGATGCAGATGTAAAGCAAAAATACAAGGTTTCAACTCAACTATAAAATACTCAGACAACCCTTCAAGTAGCATAGCAGCGAGGCAGATATACTGGTAAAAGTTACCAAAAAAAAATGAAGGTTTTTCAACTCTTTTCAAACTACATCCTCAGTTTTTTGATGAAATCGTGCCTCAACACTGTCAGAACACAAAGTCTTCAACTCATTGCAAAGTTTAATGCTACAAAATGCTCAGAATCATGTGCTTCTGGAAGCGAAGATGCTAGCAAACTCAAAAAATGAAGGAATGCAACAAACAAACAACAAGTTACCTCTGTTCTCTACCATTTTGTGTGGCCAAAAAATGACTTTTTCCTCAGAACGCCTTCCCACGATGTCCTCACACAGCAAGAAAACACAGAGGGTCGGCCAAGAAAAATGACAGGAAAGACAACAATAAACAGTCAAAACGTGGCCGCAGAGAGATAAAAATCGTCCCAAATCGCCCAAAATCGTCAGCTGAATGGAGTCTAAACCTCACAAAATGCAAGCTTACCTCATATCGCCTCAGATAATCGACCAAAATGGCCCAGGAATCAACAAAAATGGTGCATTTTTGGCCTTCAAACCCTCACAGCAGCGGCTAGCTCGAAGGAAAAAATGAAATGCAAAATAAATTTTTTGTTTTAGGTCTTCTTTCTTTTGGTTCGATTGAAACCTAATCTGCATTGTTTGTTTTTGACTTGCTTTTTGTTGCACCGAACTATTACATCCTTAGGGACATGGGGAGACTTCATATGATTCGAACATAGTGATGCAAGAAGGGGCGTGGCATTTTAATGCCTTTTGTTTATGTTTAAATGCCAAGCAAAATGTATTATGAAGAATATAAGGCCGAGTGCCTTATGTGTTAGAAGGCATGTCAAGAGTATAAATTCACCAAGGCATCATGGTTGGAAGTCACATGGTGGGTAAAGTATGGCCACAAGGATTTGGTGAATGGTAGGAGATATAAGGTGTGTAGATAGTTGCAAGGTGAATGAAGATGGCTACAAAGCATGTTGGTGTTGAGCTCATAGAGCAGGAAAGTTGTTTATTTAAAACATGAGTGTAGGGGAGTCATAAGGAACACATTATAATGTATTGTGTATTGCTTAGAGCTTTGTATCATGATGGTGCATGTTGGGAAACGTGTGAGTGGCCAGGAGATCATAAGGCGTTTCAACAGCCATGTGATGCGAGTGAATATGCAAAGAGGATGATGACACAGATCAGAAGCAGTAGAGAGCACTAACAGATATTTGATAATATTTTTAAGTGCCTTCATGATAGTGGATGACATGCCTCCACCATTTCTGCATTGGGACCCCTTTTTGGAGCATTTTAAGGGGATATTTTTTCACTATTCATGAGATGCATGGGAATGAAGCTAGTGGAGTTGGTGGAGGTTGATTTTTTTTTGAGTGGAGCATGAGCTGTTTATCAGCTATTTGAGCTATATTTAATCTTCTTCCTTGTTCAGTTTTAGGAGGTTCTGGCTGTTCACAGCTCTACATATTGTAATTTTATGAGTTCTTTTGTAGAAGTGAAGAGTTTTGTAACCCATTTTTTAGAGATATGCAGCATTGTAACACCTCTTTGGCAGTAATAAGCAGTCTATACCTTCCCATTTTCTTCTGATATTGTGTGTCCTTGTGTTAGTACAGGTCTTTGTGATGTTTCTTTGTCCTTGGATTTGTATTGCATGTTGGTGCCTTTATGCAGGGGTTACATAATATTTTGCAGGTTGTGAGCTGTGCAAGGGATAAGAATCAGTCTCTGGGTAGTGAGAAAATCTATTTCTCCTTAACAGGACTATTGTTATTTAGCCTCCTCACAAAGCAATGATGCAAGATTTATGATTTTCTGGGTTGTGTAGAGGATCCTGAATATTATTGTTTCTGTAGTCTGTCATTTCTGTATATTTTCTGATGATTGTTTGGTGCATCACCTTAGATAGTAGGTTTTCATTTTATGCAATCCTTCTTACCCTATTCTCTGCAAAGGCTTTAGTTTAGGTAGTTTAGGTGAAGTACCAAGAGGAAGTCGGCCTTCTCCGGAGGTTCTTTCCAACACAGGCCACCCACAGACCTAGGAAAGATCGCATGTTTCTCCAGATTGCCAAGTTTTACAACTCGACAAGGGTGAAAATATGAGAGACAACAATTTTTGGCACGCCCGGTGGGACTGTGAAGTCCATTTTTATACATATGGTTACTGTTGTTTGGTGTGTACAGCAATAGTTGCAGCCTTTTAGAGGTATTGTTTTTACACATCTGGCGACTCTGGCGACTCTAGCAAGATCAGCTACTGGTTTTAGCAGTTCAAGTGCTGGTATGTTTCAAATTTTAATCCAGAAAATGTATGCTATTCTAATTTTCCAGCTTTTTGAGTGATAGACATGTCTATGTTTCATGGGAATATGCCTTTTCATCCTCCATTTCATGAGAATGATGATTATGCCACTTATTATCAGCCCTACCAAGCAGAATATGCTGCTGGTTTTGTCCCAAATAACCCACCAATGGCGGATTATCAGCATAATCATCATGCTTACCACCCTCCCACCCTTGCTCAGCTTTCCTGGCAACCTATCCATGCCTATAGCCATTTGCAGGAAGCTCATTTTGCTCATAACCAGCATAATTACCCTCTGAATCAGCCTCAAGATGTTAACATCAGTATCAGGGAGTTAGCTTTAAACTTGCAAAGGGAATTCAAGGCTGTCATAGCAGAATAGGAGTATAGTATGCAGCAAGAGGAGATCGCTTATCAAGCTCATCAGAGAGAGGTGGAGGCACAAATGTATAAGGAGGAATGTTTGAGTAGGCAAATTGCTACCAAGGAAGAGCAAATGAGGCAATTAATAGCTCAAGTTTGGCAGCCTAAAGTCCAAAGCCCTTCTCCTCTTCCTAATCTCATGCAAATCCACGCTATAGGTCAAGTTGAGCCTACCAATGAACCTTCTCCTAAGTTTGAAATTCTGAATTTCAAACAGCCTTCTAAATTTAAGATTCCAAGTTGGAAAGGGCCATCTTTTTCACCCTGTGAAGACCCTCCACCAAACACACAAACGAAACCATGCTCTAGCATCCAGCTAGCAGAAGATGAGCACAAGAGTGTTTTGTTGGCTCCTTTTCAAAAGTTGGAAACTCAATCAGATGTTTGTTTTTAGAATCCATTCTTTGAAGAAGAGGTTTCCAAGTTCAGAATACCAAGCTTCAAGCAAGGTGAGTCTCCTAAATCTCCTAAATTGCATATTCCAAGTTTTAGAGGGTCTCATCCACTGAAAGAACCTATAGAATAGCCTATATGTCTGCAAGAGACCAAGCCAATTCCTCAGTTTTCCTTGTCGGATCAGCCTTCCTGTCCTACTATCCGTCTTTGTCTAGGTGGACCTATTGTCTATCAAGATAGTTGGTTTAGTGGACAAAAGAATGAGTTACCTGAAATAAAAGAAGAACCTACTCTTCATGAACCTATATGTGTTAAACAAGAGAAGAAATTAGACAACTTGCAAGAAGAAAAGGAACATGAACAGTTAGGGCAGCAAGTTGAGGAGCTTGAAAAAGGGATCAGAAGCAATGATTTCTTGTTTTTATTTGATGAGCTCCCTTCTTTTATCGAGTTGACTGAGCAGGAAGAGGTTAGACAATCTGATGAGTTGCTGATAGAAGACAATTAATGTGATAGTCAAGTCTTGGAGCAGCTGAAAGATGAAAATGAACAGGAGGAAAGGATGATTCATGAGCAGAATGACAAAGCTCATCTAGATCAGATGCAAATTCATGAGTTAGATGAGGATGTGTTTTTAGGGATCATTGAGGTTTTTTGCTCTAACATCAATGATAGGCTAGTATCTTATGAACCAGCAGCATGCAATCAGCCTGTTCAGATCAAAGAGGCAGGTTTTCCTCCATGTGAACCAACTCTTCCACATCAGATTGATTTTGAGATGGAAGATGAAAAAGCAGCTTGGGAGGAAGGAAATCTTACACTACAAATGAGGCATTCCAATCAGCAAGAGGAGGAATCAGCAATACATACGCTAGAAGCCAGCAAAGAAAGAGTGGCGTGCATCAGTTTAAACGGATGTCCTATCAGACATCTTGCTCAAGTCAGCCCTAACAAGGTGTTATCCATCATGTTCGCACCTGCGGAGAAGCTTAAACCCAAGGAGCAACTTGTCCAATCTGCCTATAGACCTCAGAACAACAGCAAGCATGATCAAAATGATGAGGTAGGTGGATTTGTTTTCCTTCTCCAAAGCTCATTTTAGCAGTTGGTAATATTAATGTCAATTATTCACCTCCTGGAGGCTGTTTATGAGCATGTGAGATATTGTAAGTTGTTAAGAATGGGTAGCTATTTCAAAGAACCAGTGAATGGTCATGTTTGAGTAGCGCCTCTGCTGATTAGACATAGGATAGATTAAGTGTTTGATGTTAAATAAGTGTTGTTGCACACTAGATTAGAGGTAGTTTTCATTTCCCTAAGTGCGGTTGCGCACAGGTTAGTCAGTTTTTCTGAGGTCTGGTTGTGAAAGGTTTGAAACTGTTGCAATGTATTACAGCTGTATATAATAGACAACCATCATATGAAATAGTGAATGAATCTATTCACTATCACACATCATGCCTATCTCCCTCATAGAGCTGTAATAAATTACCGTAGTTTGCTAAGTGTTCCTGTTGGTTATCCCCTCTAACTCATCAAATAAATACATATCCTTAGTAACGGTGTTTTATTCACTATCACTGACCATACCCATACACTTGATGATTTTGAAGAGTTGACAGTTTTGACGTTAGTTACAGAAAGAAAGGAACTGTTTTCACATTTTGTCAAGCATGTGTCACTCTATGCCCAATGGATAAGCTTCAGGCAACCGGTCTGATGTTTAGCAGGCAAATATATAGCAGATGTCGCCAAAGATGTTACCTAGATTTCACTACTAGCTTAATCAGGTAGAGCTTTCTAGTTTTAAAAGAGGAAAAGGTACATATACTTCTACTGTGTTAAAACCATGCACGTTTGATACAAATTGAGATAAAATTGTAGTGTTGCATTCAGATGTATTTTCAGGACTTAAGAGATTAAACATATCTTTTAAAAGATCAGCAATATATATTAAAAAATAAGTGTATAAGTTCTCACACAAGCCGTGAGACTAGCTATTTCATTGCAAAATGAAAAGACAAACTATACATTTATAAATAAACTAAAAACTGAATATACATATGAGATAGGGTGACTCGTCATTGCCTGAATGACGAGCCTTCATGCTATTGCCGCATCTTGTCTCATCCTACATCGTCGGCGTATCCTACATCCAGCCATTGTTTCCTTGCTATCCCGTCATCTGCATAAAATGTTGGAAAACTAATATTAGAGGAATGGCGAGGCATCATACATCATATGATATCATCTATAAACATACAATTTGTGTTTTCATATGCAGTAAATCAGTTAGCATCACAAAAGCTTTTGAGAAGATAAATCCAGAATATCAGTTGCAAGCATGCATTTATTTATTTTAACAAGTTTGCTTCATGTGCAGATACAAATGTAAGTATGTTTCTGTTTGATTCATTAGTTACGTTATGAGTGGAGGAAATGTGGCTCCCACAAGGGTTGATCCCAGCTCATAAACCTTACAAAAACATTTCAGATGCAATGAACAAATACGAAAAGCACAACTCTAAGAGCATATTCAGAAGGCAGATCACCTTTGTCAAAAGCTAGCATACTAAGCAGGACAGCAAGGTACAACATGCTAGCAAAGATCATAGGGGATAGCTGAATGTCATGATAAAGAATAGCCAACAGTCAAAACAGGACAGCAAGGCACGATGGAGCAGCAAGTATGATGGAATAACAATCATACACAATATGAGGAACAGTCATACTAAAAAGAGCATGGTAGAGTTACAACTAGAATAGACGACCACAGGAACAATTGAAAGACAATCACATTGATTGATATAATCATCAAATGCGGAGATGTCTAAAGGCAAGCAAGATGATAAGGTTCTAAGTACCGCAGTCTTTAGCTTTTGGCTTTGTTGAATGAGAATATACAGTTCTAAGGATACATAAACAATTTTCCCAAGTGCATAGAAAATGGTTATTCCTTCCAAATGACATACAGAACATGTCCAAACTTGACTGCTATGAGGAGTTTCAGTAACACAGTGAGAATGGTGCAGCAACAGTCATCAAAAGAACAGTAGTATATGCCTCAACACAGCAACAAAAAGATAGCTTTTCATAGATAGTGAAGGCACCTAATGAAAGACAGTGGTGTTCACCAATCACAAAGAGAAGCAGTCAAATGGAACGTACAACTATATATTATGCAAGAACAGCAAATACTTCATATTCTTCTTTCTTATACATATGGCAAATGCATTCGTATTCCCTAAATGTTAAAAAGACAGATAAAGTACACTATCCACATGTGAAAGCTTGTGATTTTGTGGTGGAGGGTATAACAAAGGTGTATCAGATGAGGTCAACATCTTATTGAAGCAAAAGGAGTGAGATGGTTTTGAAGTTCTATAACATGACAGTCACATGAAGTCGTCAGATTGAGAGACAGGTGAGAAATGAATAATATCCAGTATGCTGGCAGCGAAATACCCAGCCATCAAACTCATAAAATGCATTTTGCCTAACAAATATGTTTAGAATTTCTTACAGTTAAAGCTAGAAGCAATAGACAAAGGAAAATATAGAAACCTCCAAGTGCAAGATGCAGAAACCTCTCAAGAGAACACAAAAAATGGAATCTCAAGAAAAAGCTACAGCTAGAACTGACAGAAATACAGTTTTCCACAAGGCATAGATGTCATTCTTCCAAGTTTTTGTCTAAAATGGAGCTCTTTCGCAGCCCTAAGAGATGCAGATGTAAAGCAAAAATACAAGGTTTCAACTCAACTATAAAATACTCAGACAACCCTTCAAGTAGCACAGCAGTGAGGCAGATATACTGGTAAAAGTTACAAAAAAAAATGAAGGTTTTTCAACTCTTTTCAAACTACATCCTCAATTTTTTGATGAAATTGTGCCTCAGCACTATCAAAACACAAAGTCTTCAACTCGTTGCAAAGTTTAATGCTACAAAATGCTCAGAATCACGTGCTTCTGGCAGCGAAGATGCTAGCAAACTCAAAAAATGAAGGAATGCAACAAACAAACAACAAGTTACCTCTGTTCTCTGTCGTTTTGTGTGGCCAAAAAATGACTTTTTCCTCAGAACGCCTTCCCACGACATCCTCACATAGCAAGAAAACACAAAGGGTCGACCAAGAAAAACAGCAGGAAAGACAACAATAAACAATCAAAACGTGGCCGCAGAGAGATAAAAATCATCCCAAATCGCCCAAAATCGTCAACTGAATGGAGTCTAAACCTCACAAAATGCAAGCTTACCTCATGTCGCCTCAGATAATCGACCAGAATGGCCCAGGAATCAACAAAAATGGTGCATTTTTGGCCTTCAAACCCTCACAGCGGCGGCTAGCTCGAAGGAAAAATGAAATGCAAAATGAAGTTTTTGTTTTAGGTCTTCTTTCTTTTGGTTCGATTGAAACCTAATCTGCATTGTTTGTTTTTGACTTCCTTTTTGTTGCACCGAACTATTACATCCTTAGGGACGTGGGGAGACTTAATATGATTCGAACATAGTGTTGCTAGAAGGGGCGTGGCATTTTAATGCCTTTTGTTTATGTTTAAATGCCAAGCAAAATGCATTATGAAGAATATAAGGCCGAGTGCCTTATGTGTTAGAAGGCATGTCAAGAGTATAAATTTGCCAAGGCATCATGGTTGGAAGTCACATGGTGGGTAAAGTATGGCCACAAGGATTCGGTGAATGGTAGGAGATATAAGGTGTGTAGATAGTTGCAAGGTGAATGAAGATGGCTACAAAGCATGTTGGTGTTGAGCTCATAGAGCGGGAAAGTTGTTTATTTAAAACATGAGTGTAGGGGAGTCATAAGGAACACATTATAATGTATTGTGTATTGCTTAGAGCTTTGTATCGTGATGGTGCATGTTGGGAAACGTGTGAGTGGCCAGGAGATTATAAGGCGTTTCGACAACCATGTGATGCGAGTGAATATGCAAAGAGGATGATGACACAGATCAGACGCAGTAGAGAGCACTAATAGATATTTGATAATATTTTTAAGTGCCTTCATGATAGTGGATGACATGCCTCCACCATTTCTGCATTGGGACCCCTTTTTGGAGCATTTTAAGGGGATATTTTTTCACTATTCATGAGATGCACGGGAATGGAGCTAGTGGAGTTGGTGGAGGTTGATTTTTTTTTGAGTGGAGCATGAGCTGTTTATCAGCTGTTTGAGCTATATTTAATCTTCTTCCTTGTTCAGTTTTAGGAGGTTCTGGCTGTTCACAGCTCTGCATATTGTAATTTTATGAGTTCTTTTGCAGAAGTGAAGAGTTTTGTAACCCATTTTTCAGAGATATGTAGCATTGTAACACCTCTTTGGCAATAATAAGCAGTCTGTACCTTCCCATTTTCTTTTGATATTTTGTGTCCTTGTGTTAGTACAGGTCTTTGTGATGTTTCTTTGTCCTTGGATTTGTATTGCATGTTGGTGCCTTTATGCAAGGGTTACATAATATTTTGCAGGTTGTGAGCTGTGCAAGGGATAAGAATTAGTCTCTGGGTAGTGAGAAAATCTATTTCTCCTTAACAGGACTGTTGTTATTTAGCCTCCTCACAAAGCAATGATGCAAGATTTATAATTTTCTGGGTTGTGTAGAGGATCCTGAATATTATTGTTTTTGTAGTCTGTCATTTCTGTATATTTTCTGATGATTGTTTGGTGCATCACCTTAGACAGTAGGTTTTCATTTTATGCAATCCTTCTTACCTTATTCTCTGCAAAGGCTTTAGTTTAGGTAGTTTAGGTGAAGTACCAAGAGGAAACCGGCCTTCTCTAGAGGTTCTTTCCAACACGGGCGACCCACAGACCTAGGAAAGATCCCATGTTTCTCCAGATTGCCAAGTTTTACAACTCGGCAAGGGTGCAAATCTGAGAGACAACAGTTGGGGAGAATGAAACACCCAAATCCTTACCAAGTTACTTGGTTGCGAAAAGGACATCAACTTTTGGTAAGTGAGCAATGTCGAGTGAATTTTCAGATTGGTAACTATAAGGATGAAATATTATGTAATGTAATGCCAATGGATGCTTGCCACATCATATTGGGTAGACCATGGCAATATGATCAAAAAGCAATACATGATGGTGAAGCAAACACTTACACAATCATAAAGGACAAGAAAAAGTATGTCTTGAACCCGCTAAAGGAGAAGCAAAATGAAGTGGACAGCGACGCTAAGGTATGCATGACCATTGGAAAATGCTTAGTTAATGGAGTTAAACATTTAGTGAAAAAGGATGAGGATGAATATTATGATCTTCTAATGCAAATTACAACAGTGTGGATTGCATTCAAGACAGGTAAAATGAAAGTTTTAGTAGAAGAAGAAGTAAAATCAGATTTTTGTAAAGGTTTTGAAGCTAATTTATTTGAGCATGATAAGATTAGTGTTGGAGAGGATATTGCAGCAGTGAATGCATTAGTAGATGAAGGTGTTACAGTTGAAGGTGTGGAAGCAGAGGAGAAAGTAAAGGTTTAGTTGTTTGACGAAGGGATTGCAACTGAAAGGAATGTTTTAGAAGGCAAGGACAAAGAGGAGCACAATGTTGGTACTAAGGTTCATGGTGAAAAAAATATTGCAATGGTAACAGATAAAGAGGTAATGTCTGAGATTCATTATTTTATTGAGGAAGAGGAGACTAATGTTTATGATTTTCTAGAATTTCACAGTGCAGATTGGTGGGAGTTGGAATATATGAAAAGAGGGAGAAAGAGAGGGAGAATGAAAGATGGGAGAGACACCACATTACAGCGGCTAGTTGGGAGGTATGTTTTAGATTTACACAATTTAACACCATGGGAACAACAACTTCCAGCCAAGCAATGTGAAGAAATTGATGAAGTAATTGATTCAAGGGTGGTAAGAAGGACAAAAGGTAAAGAATATGAGGAGTACTTGATCAAATGGAAAGGGAAGAAGATGGAAGAGGCAACATGGGTGGCTGTCCCTAAGCTTCTCGAGCTTGGTATACCAAATCCTTTTGAATGTTCATGACTCTACACTCATGAAACATTCTTTCTTACCCCAGATGTTTGATGCAGGAGCATCAGGGGTGAAGTGCAATCCTACACAATAAAAAAAAAATCTTTATTTTATTTTTCAAATTTTGGCTTGTTTTTGTGTTGCAAGCATGATTTTGATCTGACACCCCAGCTGGAAATGTATTTTTAATTATTTTGTAACTCCCAGGAAGAATTAAATGATATGGAATAAACTATTTGCCATGATGCTAGGCATCTGGGGAGTGGAGTTGCTGAATAAGGAAGTGGATGGCAATTTTTGGCAAAAGTTTGAATTTTCTTGGAAAAAGAATTGAAGAGGCCAATTGCATGAATTACCATGCCCATAATAGAGGAGGGGGAGATTTGACTGACATTTTTTGGGGAGAGGGAGATTGTCTGGCTCATAACTATGAGACCTAGTATCAAAATAAGGGGCATAACTTTCTCATTTATTAACAAAATTGAGAAATTCAAAGTGATCTGGAAAGCTAGGAAGAAGGAGCATAAAACCTAGAAATATTTTGAAAATATTCATGATAATGAGGGAGCAGTAATGGAAAGAGAGTGACGGCTTTGAGGAGGTGTAGCTGATTTTTTATTCATTTCCAGAACTAGCTTGTGGAGACTTTGCATATTTGTTCTTAATCTTGCCTGTAGCTATGTAGGGTGTGATATTGTAGGGTTTCTAGTTGCAAATGGAGACTATGGAGCTAGATTTTGTGTCTTGTTCATTTTAATGCATTCCTGTAGTTATGTTCATGTTACCCAACCTCTTTCAGGAAGAGGGTTTTATGTGTAATCACAAACTCTGTGGAGTGAGAATCTGATTCATGGCAAATTTTTCTTGTGTAGTTTTGAGATTCATCTATTGAATGCAAGAAATTTCAAAACTTTCCAAGCAAGTTTTGATGTTGTTTTAACAGTTACTTTTTCATGCTTTTTCTATTTGAGAGAGTTATTAATTTGCTGCAACAATTGAAATCCTCTTGGAGGATTTAACATTTGTTGATCTGAATCAAAATATAACTAATTAATTATTTTCAATATCATAATTAATAAATAAGTTTTTTGGATATGCCTTACACTCTTACAATTGTCATAGAATATCTAGAAATGGGTTTTCCATAATTTGTCAATAAATGAGCATCTATGACAACTTACAACTCATCATACAAGTCACTAACATGTGGAACAAGTGCCAACTTAAAGTGTCATGCCCCATTTTGGTGGAGCATGATTATTTAATAAAAATACATTATAAAATATACCAAATAATTACAAAAAAATGTTAAATAATAAATAAATATAGGAAATTTGCAAGGTTGAGATGCCTAATTTCCAAACATTCTACCACTTGTTGAATACCTTGCAAGAGCCACGAGGTAACATATCATCACAAATTCAATTGCTAAGGGCTAAGAGGCCCATAGACTCCAAACACCATTTGAACTTTTTGTGCTCACGGGTTTGGTTAATGCATCTGCAACATTCATCAAGTTTCTATTTTTTTCAGTTTGACCCCGCCATCCTCAACCATATCTCTTACAAAATCATACTGCAAATCAATATGCTTAGTCTTGTCATGAAAACTCAGGTTCTTAGCAAGACAAATTGCACTCTGACTATTACAATAAACTATAATTGCACCCTGTTTCTACCCAATGTTTGAACACAATCTCTTTAGCCAAATGACTTCTTTACTGGCATGAGTTAACACCATATACTTAGCCTCTATAGTGGACAAAGCAACCATAGCTTTTCACTTACTTATCCAACTAATTACACCATTGAATAAAGTAAAAACATAAGCACTAGTGGATCTTCTACTATTGCTATCACTTGCCCAGTCTGAATTCACATAACCACAAATATCTAGGGAATGCCCATCTCTAGTACCATGAAAACAAGGAATACTTTGAGGTACCTCACAAATATCTAAAGACTCTTTTGACTACATCCCAACAAACTCTTCCATGATTGCTAAGTACTCCCATTACTTGGACAATGTTTGGTCTTGTATAGACCATAGCATACATTAAACTACCTACAACACTTTGGTAAGGAACTCTACTCATGTCTTCCATCTTAGAAGGGGATGTAGGATAATATGTTACAGATAACTTCCTTCAATGTCACATGAACACACAATGGTCTACAATCCTACATGTTAAAGCTTCATAAAATTGAATTCACATACTTACTCTGACCTAGTCAAAGCTTTCTATTTGGTCTATCACTTCTGATCTCCATCCTGAGAATGTGTTTTGTTGCACCAAGATCTTTCATTTCAAAATTTGTAGAGTTGAGATTTAAGTTTGAAATCAAACCTTTTCCTTAGTTAATAAAGATGTCAATGTATAAAGCAATAACAAGGAAATGACCACCATTGAATATATAATATAATGATTAGATTTAGAATGTTCAAACCCCAAGCTCAACAATATGTATCAAAGTTCTGGTACCACATCCTAGGACTCTATTTCAAACCATACAAGGGTTTATTCAACTTACAAACCAAAGTTTCTTTACCTTTAACCACAAAGTACTCTAGCTATGTCATATAAATGTCGTCCTCCAAGTCACTGTGAATGAATGTTGTTTTCACATGCATTTGCTTGAACTCTAAGTTGTAAGCTGCAACAATATATAATAAAAATCTAATGGATGTAATTTAAATACAATTGGATAATTAACCCCTCAACTTGAGAGTATTCTTTCTATTGATAACTGAGAGGGGGGGTGAATCAGTTATCCTAATAATTCAACTTTTTGTGCTTTCTTAACAGTTAATACAACATCAGATCAAATAAGCAAGCATAATCATGAAATGGGAATAACACCAATACATATGACACAATGATTTTGACGTGGAAACCCTGTTAAGGGAAAAAACCACGGGGTGATTAACCCAAGATATTATTGTTTATTAGAAGAATAGAAGATACAAAATGGCACTTGCCAATTAGGGCTCACCGCCCGAGTACACTGCTCACAAGAGGCTCACTACCTATAAAAGACTTATTGTATACACGAAGAAAACTTGAACTGATGAGAAGCATCCACACATGCTGAAGTTCAGTTCTGGTTAAGCTCAATAGACTGATCTACTGCACTTCATTCTTACTCTCTTTAAGTGCTGCTGTCCTTTTACATTCCGAACCTATTTTTTTGCTTTTTGTACTATTCTGCTTTTATTCACACTTCGATTCTTACACAACACACACCTTCACATCTAAATCCATCTTGTATATATATCCGCACAAGTGATTTCAACACTTTTCTAGTCGGCATCCAGAATAGTCAATATTATCTCAAACTTTGGTCTGTCGGCTGAGTCCTTGCATACTAAGTAATGCGGATCAAGAATATGCTTGTAGAAGTCTTCAATCATGTCGGCCAATCATGAGTGATACCTCAAGAAACTTAGTCATTAGCAATCTCTCTTCCGGATTCGAGTCTGACACTCTGCCGGTACAGTTCTTCCTTTGTCTGCTCTATCAAACAGGAACCCAACACTCAAGTGTTTATATCTCTTCACCCTTCCATCACTGGAGGCTAAATCCTTGGAATCTATTAGTCAAGGTACTCCTCTTGACTTCACCAAATCCGCACTTCACTGAAATACTTCCTCTAAGAGATCCGGACCTGACTGTTGGACCTTGCTGACTGCTCTGTTCTTGCTTACCGGATCATAACACTTCTTCAATCTGACTTCCGGTAGAGACTCATCATGTCTTGCAGATGTGTGGGATAACCTTTGTTGCCATCAATGATAACATTCATGAATCCATATAGTGTCTCTTGCCAACAATCTCCCCCTTTGGCATTTATGGCAACACTTAGTGAAAAATGACTAAGTGTCACACTATACTCCCCCTTGGCTGATGCTCTATCTCTATGTACATTTTTTGGAGCTCCCCCTTAGCTGGATTCATCATTTTTCATTGCTCATCACTCCCCCTTTGACATCAATGGCAAAGGGTGGGGTCTGCACACCAAAATTTTCAAAAGTTAACTTAGTCGCATAAGTATATCATCCAGCTACACTCTACATATACTTTAGTATGTCTGCAAAAGTGTTTTTCAATTGTACAACTTCGGTTGCCCAACTCAGCTTCAACCTGTCCAAAATTGATATGTGACCACTCAACAGGAATGCAAAAGCTTCTGCCTTCTTCAGATCTGTCAGATCATTTGTCTTGGCGGTGGTTTGAGCATCACTTAGGGCCTCATGCATGGCCTCCAACTTAGGAATGATTATTCTTCTAAGCTCATTTAACCTACCGATTCTGTTTTTCTTTTCTTTCTCTAGCTTCTTAATTTCATCCAAGACTGCAATAGTCTGACATTCTTGATTTACTATGGATGAGGTAAATGGATCAAAATTTTGAGAAAGTTTTGTTAGTTTGATCTCCTGTTCTTTCATTTTCTTCTCAATCTCCATTGTTGCTTTGGACCATGATAGACAAAATTTATATATTTCCCTGCCATCTGTAAGAGCATTTTCTAAGCTCTTTATCCCTATATCCATATTTCTTCTATCATTTGATATTAGACTTAGTACTTCAGAGAATCTTTTATCCAAAAACTCTTTCTGGACCTTTTCCTCAGCTAATTTCTCTAAGGACTCAAAATGAGTGCTGATTGAACTAACAAGAGATTTAAGATTACCTGATGAGGAAGCTGATGAATCCTTCAGAAAGGATGGCATGATCTTTTCAAGCACACTAGATGTAGTTTCTATTAGCTCACAGTCTTCCATGTGAGACTTCAGGAGTTTTTCTTTTGCCTTTGCATTAGCAAATGAAGCTATCTTCATTGTTTGTACCGGGGAAAGAGAATCAAAATCAAATGGTCCTCGTAGAAGTTACGGTTCATCAATTTCCATTGTCTCTTTGTTTAGGAAATCTTTGACAATTTCTGCAGTGTCTCTTACCGGAGACAGAGTTTTCTTTTCTTCTGCAGTCTTAGAGCTGTCACTTCTTTTCCCTTTACTTCTTTTTCTTTCTCCTTTATTCTTTCTTCTCCTTTGGATCTAGAGTCAGTAAGAGAAACCGGAGGAGTAATGTTTGTTTGTTCATGAGCCACCTCTTTCGGAGTAGAGGATTCCAAGCCCTTGTCTTTAACTTCACCGAAGTCCATTACTTCTTCTGTCATTGCCTCAGTAGATTCTTTTTCAACACTTGTAGCCAAGGGAACAACACCCAAGTCCTCTATAATAGGAATGTTGAATCTTGAGTATGCCTTCCGCAGGATTTCTTTTGTTTCTTTTGCCACTTTATCAGTTTCTCCAAGCATGAGCTGATTCATTCTAGTCTTACTCTGGAACTCATCCTTGCAATCTTTGAAGATCATATCCATTTGTTTTGGAGTAATTGAAGGGTAGAGATGAATAGCTATTTGTTCTCTGATTTCTAAGTCCTTCGCCTTAGCATTTTCTTTTCTCATTTCAAGTTCCTTTTCCAAACTTTTAAGAATTAGAGAAATTATTTCAATCAAGGCTTTATTGTATATGTTCAAGTACTTAACTGTGGCTTCCTCCAAGATTTTTCTATCTGCATCATTATATGCATCATAGAATTCTGTTATTGGTTGTAGGTTTCCATCCATAGTAATAGCTTTGACTACATCATCTGGGGACAGAGTGGGCTTTTCAACAAATTCTTCTACCTCTGCCACCTTATCTGCACCGGATACTTTCTTCTTCTTCTTCATCTTCTTGATTTCTTCATCAGATTCTGTCTCTTCTTCATCTTTCTGACTGATATAAGACCTTGTGACCTTTGTCTTAGTTCTTTTCTCTGCTTTACCAGATGATTTTGCTTCCAGTTTTGATGTCTTTGAGCTCTTGTCAGTGGTAGGAGCGGACCTCTTAGAGGATCTTGTTTAGGTGGGGGCTTCTACTGGACCACTTTCCTTTTCAGCACCTTCCTTCTCTTTCTCTGCTCTTTCCATCTTCTCCCTATTGGCATCAAGTGCCTCTTTTGAGATGCCAAAGCTTTTGGCAATGTTTTCTACTTCTTTTCTTACCTTTCTTTTCATCTTTGGTTGCCTTAGCTCAATATGGATCTTCACACTCAATTCTTCAAAGGTTCCAAACCTTTTTGCCTTGGGATCCTTTGGTTTACTAAGCATGTGCTGAACATGCAGCTCTACGATTTTCTCATCCACCTCATACCCCATTGGCATGATCCACACTGTTCTTGGTTCCACTACCTCCATTAGGCATTAATCAGTCTCTACCATAAAGCATACTATGTCTTTGTATTTCTCAACTAGATGTTGGGGAATTCTCTCTCTAGCTTGCATCATGTTCTGAAATTTTTTAAAGAAACCCCAGAGAGCTGTGTTTTGTGCTTTGTCATCACCAAGTCCATGCAAATAATCCCTGATTTGTATGGTAACCGGTCTGTCATTCTGCCATACCCATCCACTGGATCCGGGTAGCTCATTCATAAAGTAGAAGAATAGACAGAGTATTAGGCCACCAAATTTGAAGGAATTCTTCTTGTCCTTCTTTATCTTCTGTAGGTTCTCCAAGAGTTGATTTAGAAGGAGCTCACAAAGGTCATAGTCTGCATTTTTTCTCAACATTTCATAGGCAATGTAGATAGCAGTTCCAGGTACTGAATTCTCCCTGCTAGAATGATATATCTTGTAGCCGATGATCATGGATGCAAACTTGACATCCGGATCAGTGATGTCATCTACTGTCATTGCTCTTTTATCAAACCTAGATCCAATAGGCTCACTTACAGTCAGATTCTTGATCGATTTGAGAATAGGTATACCACCGGATGAGTGCAAACCAGTAACTGCCCTAATGGCATCTTTTGTGATCTTGAATGGTCCATTCAACCACATGAAGTTGTCATGTATTCTGCTCAAGACATATTGGACCCATTCGTCCTCAGCAAAGCAGTGGAAATGTATACATTGTGCAAAGTGCTTCTCTCGGAGGGCCTTGTATTGGGGTTTGAGCTCAAATGAATCATCTATTAGTTGTTTGTGGTAGATATCCCTCAATTTGTACTCTCCAAATTCTTCAATGTTTGCGTGAATGTAAACCCTAATATCTTCTAGTATGCAAGACACCATGCGGAACACTCGAAAAAGCTCCTAGGGGATCTACTTCCAAGGATTTGTAGGGATGTTTCTTGAATTTGGGGTGAGGCCTATCAGTGATCTTCACAATATTCAGAGTAGACATCTTTTAAAAAGATTTGTAGAGAGATATTTTAAGAACGGAAAATACCTTTTGCGCCTTTAGGTTTCACGGAGTTAGCCAGATCGATTTCTGGATGAATTGACTTCTGTAAATGATCTTTGATGGGCTTGAGGAAATTTGTTGTAGAGATTCTCTTTTCTTCTTCTTAAATGCAGAATGAGAAAATATTTAATAGGAAGAACCCTTATATTACTCCGCAAACCCTAATACCAAGTTGCAATAAATGCTCGACCTAAGTTATTCCGATTTGCCTTATTCGGATGACTTGAAGAACCGGATCGATCTTGATCTTAAACATCTTGCGGACCTTCCAAATCTTAACCATAGTTTATTTAGATGTTTCTCTTATGAACCCTTTAATCCGCACCTCTCCTTGTGCCAATTTTGGCACCAATTGACTGGCTAGGGGAACAAGTTTTTCTTTGTATCTCCCCCTAAGCTAGAGCTCACTTTTTAATTTTCAGAAGGAATATCAGCACCAGAGTCTGGTGCGGATCCATCCCCTACATTCTCTGTACTTTTCTTCACCCAAATCTTGTTCATCTCACTTTGAACTTCATTCACATTCACTTTGTATTTTCCCTTATCTTGATTCTAATTATGATGTACCAGACCTCTTTTGTCCTGATTCTTTCTTCTATAGAATTTTGCAATATGACCGGATCTATTGCAAATTTGGCAAACAACATTTCTTTGCATATTTGATTGATATCCTCTTGATCTGCATTGATTAGCCATATGACCCATTCTATTGCATGCAAAGCATCTACCATTGAATGAATTGTTCATTTGCATATTTCTGCATTCATGAGATTTGTGACCATACCTTTTGTAGTTGAAACAATGTCCGGAGAAGGATGTATTAGTCTGATTCATTCTCTTTCTGCATTGATTAGATTTATGACCAAAGTTATTGTAGTTGTGGCAGTATCCATTGAAGGATGGATATCTTTGAGCATTAGGCTACCTTACCGAAGGTCTTCTAGGCCTGTTCCTTGGATTTTCTGATCTAAAATACTTTTGACTGGATTCAGAGCTTTCACCTTTTTCATACTCCAGGCCACACTTGTCATCTACCCTCTTTTGGCTTTCAAGAAGAACTTCAAGTTGAGCAAAGCTTATCTTGAATTTCTCTTTGTATTCATTTGTTGTTTGAAGATCCCTTTTAAGAGAGACAATTTGATCCTCAAGTTTTTCTTCATTATCTTTAGCATCTTCAAGATCAGATTTAAGATGTCTAATTATTCTATCCATCTTGTGGCAGTCTTCTAATTTTTCCTTCAGAGATTGTCTTAGATCATCTTCATATTTTCTTCTTTCTTCAACTTCTTGGGTGAACTTCATAACTCCTGATTCCATTTCATGTCTTACCATGAGGATTTATTTTGATAACTTTTCACATAACTTGGTTTTCTCTTTTAGATCTCCATTTGTATCATTGGCTTCACCTTGACTTGCCAATTGCTGAAGTAGCTCCTTTCTCTTTTTCATAGAGAGACTCAGTTTCTCTTTTAGTTCTTTTATGAAATCATCAACCTGTTGGAGTCTTTCCTTCAATTCATTGACTTCAGAGTTTGACTGCTCAAGATCATCAAGGGCAGCCTTGAGTTGCTCCCTTATACCATATACATCCATTTGAATTCCCAGATCTTCCTCAAGTTGTTAGGCTCTGTTGGGAGGAACTTGGCTCTGATACCAATTGTTGATAACTGAGAGGGGGGGTGAATCAGTTATCCTAATAATTCAACTTTATGTGCTTTCTTAATAGTTAATACAACATCAGATCAAATAAGCAAGCATAATCATGAAATGGGAATAACACCAATACATATGACACAATGATTTTGACGTAGAAACCCTGTTAAGGGAAAAAACCACGGGGTGATTAACCCAAGATATTATTCTTTGTTAGAAGAATAGAAGATACAAAATGGCACTTGCCAATTAGGGCTCACTGCCCAAGCACACTACTCACAAGAGGCTCACTGCCTATAAAAGACTTACTGTATACACGAAGAAAACTTGAACTGATGAGAAGCATCCACACATGCTGAAGTTCAGTTCCGATTAAGCTCAATAGACTGATCTGTTGCACTTCATTCTTACTCTCTTTAAGTGCTGTTGTCCTTTTACATTCTAAACCTGTTTTTCTACCTTTTGTACTTTTCTACTTTTATTCGCACTTCGATTCTTACACAACACACACCTTCACATCTAAATCCATCTTGTATATATATCCGCACAAGTGATTTCAACACTTTTCTAGTCGACATCCGGAATAGTCAATATTATCTCAAACTCTGGTCTGTCGGCTGAGTCCTTGCATACTAAGTAATGCGGATCAAGAATATGCTTGTAGAAGTCTTCAATCATGTCAGCCAATCATGAGTGATACCTCAAGAAACTTAGTCATTAGCAATCTCTCTTCCGGATTTGAGTCTGACACTCTGTTGGTACAGTTCTTCCTCTGTTTGCTCTGTCAAATAGGAACCCAACACTCAAGTGTTCATATCTCTTCACCCTTCCATCACCGGAGGCTAAATCCTTGGAATCTATTAGTCAAGGTACTCCTCTTGACTTCACCAAATCCGCACTTCACTAAAATACTTCCTTTAAGAGATTCGGACCTGACTGTCGGACCTTGCTGACTGCTCTGTTCTTGCTTACCGGATCATAACACTTCTTCAATCTGACTTCCGGTAGAGACTCATCATGTCTTGCGGATGTGTGGGATAACCTTTGTTGCCATCAATGACAACATTCATGAATCCATATAGTGTCTCTTGCCAACACTTTCACAACCAAACGTGCTCTGTATTTCTCAATACTGCCATCTAAACCAATCTTCTTTTTGAACACCCATTTGCATCCAACAAGTATATGTCCTTCAGGCAATGGTATTAGGTCCCATATATCATTCTTTTTTAATTTCATCATTTCTTCATCCATGGCAATCTTGTATAACTCTACATCATTCATACCTAGTGCCTCTTGTACAGATCTTGGTTCATCAATGTTAGTATTTAAAGCAAAAATACACCTCCAATCTTCAAGTGAATATCCATACCTTTCTAGTGGTTACCTATGCCTTGTAGGCCTTTGAACAAGCTGAGGTGGAGTTCTTCCTCCTCTTTTGAAGATTCAAAGCTTGATGAGTTCTCAACTTCTTGTCTAACTTGGGGCCTCAATTCAACTTTCTTAAGCATTGAAGGAAGCTGAATCGCATCTTTCTTTTGTTTAGTTTGCTCTAGCTACAAGACAATGGAAGAAGACTTAGTTTCTCTAAAAATAACACTTCTATTGTAAATTACCTTCTATGTAACTAGATCCTAAAGCGTATATCCTTTCACACCATAACTGTAATTGACGAAGATACACTTAACAACCTTGTTCTTCAACTTTGCTCACTTCTCCTAGACACATGCACATATGCCTCACAACCAAAAACTCTCAGATGTCTTAGTGAATGCTTATGGCCTGACCATGCCTTCATTGACATTTTATCCACAAGTGCTAATGTAGGAGACTTGTTTAACAATTAGTAGGCAATGGCTACAACTTCAGCCCAAAATTTTTATTTCAGAACAACACCACTAAGCATACTCCTAGCCTTTTCCATCCATGTCATATTCATTCTTTCCACAACTCCATTCTATTAAGGAGAATACAGAGTTATCTTTTGTCTTAGAATCTCACAATCCTTACATAATTTATCAAAATCTGTAGAGAAAAACTCACCTCCATCGTTAGTTATCAAACATTTTATTTTCTTTCCAGTCTACATCTCAACTATTGTTTTAAATTCCTTAAAATGACTAAAAACTTTAGATTTACTTTTTAGAAAATATACACACGTTCTTCTACTAAAATATCAATAAATGTAATATATTATGTAGACTTAGTAATCAAAGGAAACAACCTTTTGGTGTTTCCCTATACTTTGCCTTGGACTTTGATTGAGATTTGTCACCTTGCTTATCATTTTTCTTGCCTTTATTTTTAGGTCTTCCATGAACATGCCAAGCCTCTTTGACATCGAAAGAGACCTTCCTCCTCATTTCTTTTGAAAGTAAAGAACCAACAACATCATATACCTTCAAAATGGTTGAAGTGCTCCCAATAGCCATGATCAAGTTGTCCCATGAGTCTGGCAATGAACACAGTAAAATTTGACAACTTTCCTCCTCATCCATCTTAACACCACAAAGTTCAATTGAGCCACCTGTTGGAGTACTTGGTAACACTGAGAGGGGGGGGTGAATCAGTGTTACAGAGAACAAGACAAATTATTACACTTTCATTGCAAGTTTAAACAACAGATGTGAATGCTGACTCATATCCTTATTAATGCGTGTAACAAAACATTAAAGAGACAAGTAAACAAGTGCCATGAGTATATGAACCAAATAACAAACAACATCATAAGATAGATGGCAAATGAAATAGATAACATATGACACCATAACATAGAAATTTTTAGGAGTGGAAACCCTCTGGGGTAGAAAACCACTCAGTAAAAGTGCCTCACTGGCTTATTTAATAATCGTGCCTCACTGGCTACAATTATTGACTCACTGGCATTTTCAACAATGTCTTACTGACAATAGTGCCTCACTGGCAAGGGTCCTTGTCTCACTGACTTGACCTCATTTCTGCCTCACTGGCATATTTCAAACCAAACAAAGAATAATACAGTTTAATATAGAGGGTTACTTTGTTTCTCTAAAAACCCAATAATTCTGATCTAACATCAAAGATAATGCACTTGGTCATCTATCCTCAACATTACAACAGGTGTATACACAATGCTTTTCAGTTCCTGTTCAAAGCCCTTTTTATACATTTCATAATGTCTTCCTCTTCTCATGAAACAGTTTGAAGAGATAACCATGCACACAAACTGTTTCAGGTAATAACTCAATATTAAACCACAGTTTGGGGTCAAACTAACCCTTCCAGTTATAACTGACATGAAATCCATAACTGTCATGTCACTAAGAAAAGAAATAAACAATATGTCATTGCTGCCTCAAAATATTATTATCATCAAAGTATGATATGTGCATCACATAACTAAAGTTAAGTGTTCAACACAGTTGTAACACATAACACTAGTTATACGAGCAACATAAAACTATTAACACTGTCCACATAAACCTTTTTACTATCCATAAATCAAATCACTGTTCATAAATCAATATAGTGCCACCGAATCATAACAAATATAATCTAGCTGTCATTAGATCAAACTGAACCACAATTTAGAATTCTTTCTTAACGGCTTTAACACAGACCCTAATGCATTTTGTGGGTATTGAAAAATATACAAAAAATATAAACGACCAAGCAAGAAAAACTCAACAGAATGACCTTCAAATTTAAAACAATGAGAAGGAATGAAAGCACCTGAAGAAATCATGATTTTTTAGTTTGTTTTCAATGGCCTCAGTCCACGTCTCTTTTCAGCTCTATCACTTCACCCATGTCAACATTTGGGCTCCCAAACTAAACATTAGATAGATTCACCTCATTTTCATGATTGCAGATCAAACCCTAGCTCGAGAGTTGCTCTAAACCAAGCTTTTCCTTGCATAATAAAAATAGACTATCATATATGCCTTGACTGGTGCGGCTGGTATGCCCTAGATGGGCTAGTCACAAAGAGTGACTTATTCGAGCTTATCACCTGCTTTGAAGAGCCCGAGACCTATTCAACAAGTCATTCCTTAATGAAGCTCAAAGTGGCATTTGTAACAAAGTTTATTTTGTTTCCTCTTTTTTTTTTAAATATCACATAAAAATAACATTACATTATAATGCCACTATGAAAGGAAGTCAAACTCAATGGTCAATGTTATTTGCACTGAGTGTCCAATCAACATTGCCCACTGTTGTCTAGTGCCTTAAACCAAACGAATACTAACTTGCAACTTTTATCATCTCATAAACTCATCATACCAAGAGAGCATAAGAACACAGGGAATACCACAACATGATACCAAAACATATGTCACATGAATATCAACTGAGCATGTCCACTGTATATCAACAACCAATGTGTCAAGCATATGTCAACATCAAATTCTAGGAAATGTGAAGATCACTGGATACTATGTCAACATGCCACTATGTCATGAGTACAAATGCCACTACCACTATGCTAGCATGATACATAAAGATAATATCATGAATGCCCACTGTCTAGATCACAACAACAACTGAAGAACAACAAACTAAACTGCAATATGAAAGAGAATCAACTAAATTGAGCATGGGCCAACAGCATAATCACTATATTTCCAACTGAGCCATAATAAACATGTGTGTCATATATGATAGGAGATGATGATAACCATATTAAGTAAGAGCCAACCCATTGTCCAAAACAAATGCCACTGTCCAATACAAATGCCATTGCCTCTGAATAACATCATATATGATAAATATGCCATGAGGTCATGTCATATCACCACAATCATGTATGCCAACATCATATAAGCCAATCAACATAATTTCACAATGCCAACATCATATAAGCCAATCAACATAATGTCACAATGCCAACATGTCAACAATATATTCCAACAATGATGATACCATCATAAGACCAAGACCAAGACTAGGAGTAACACCATTAACCAATTGTCATGATACAATGATATGGATACTGTGCATGTCAAGGTACCATATCCAACTAATGTGCATGTCAAGGTACCATATCCACCTAAGAGAGATTGTGTCTTTGACATCAAGGACAACAACTAAGGGCAACAAACTCCCCCTTTGTCCATGATGGCAAAACACAACTCTGTCCCCCTTTTTGACATCAAAGGCAAAGGGAGGAAGGAAAGTGTGCTAATGCCTCTAGGAGATAACATAAATCATAAATCAACAAATGTCTGAAATGAAAAACACAAATAGAAGATAAAGCATACCAAATATACCATGACTATCCCGTGAAGAAGAAGCATCCAGAGCATCTGAAACAGAAATTGCACTGTCAGCATCATGATGAGCATATAAATGAGAAAGTATCAAAGAAGGACAACTGAAGATGCTGGTAGAATATCACTGTCACCATTAGCCAAGCATCATATCAATGGACAAACATCAAAAGATCAGCTGATATCACTACTGAGAAAACACCAAACAATAGAAAATAATACGGTACCAAATGATATAATGCAATAAAGCTCCCCTTGCAAACAAGCTAGACATTTTCAAGCCTAGTCAAGCATAGTCAAGCATCATCTGTATCATGAAAAACTCTATTTGGTACTGTTCCTTGCACTATCTTTGCAATAAGCTGATAAACACAATGTAATCAATACTGTCAAACTACAAACCTGTCAAAGCCTGCAACACATACAAACTCACACCACTATTGCAACACATCACAATGTATTGTCATCAAAGCCATGGCACACCACTATTTCACGAGATATCTCCTGAACATGTCTCCACACTTGTATTACCTCTGCACTTTGCTCTAACTACAATATTCTAAAGTTTGGAATACAAAGGACCTGCAACATGTCCTGTAGTTGTACCAAATTAATAGTAGGTTGTCCTGCTGATAAAGCTGTACCGCGTCCTTACAAATTCAAATGCAAACTTCTAAATATCAAATGACTCAAACTTTTTCATCTATCCAATGGCATTAGCAAGCCTTTAGAATGGATATCATATTTTGTTCCAAAACATCAGACACAACAAGAGCAGTACTATCACTTTGTAGCATAAATACACCAAATGTCAATATGAACCCAACCAAGGCAAATACTATTATGTCCTGACTATTTTGCTAAGACTGTCTCCATGAAAATTAAGCATCATACAATGAATATATCAATGATAACATTCCTTCAACACTGCAAGAACTTGATTTCAATCTCACTTTCTACAATGTTGTCAAACAATCCTTCATTTACATCACAAGTACAAGAATGCTATCAAAAGATTTAAAATTGTTTTATACCTCTGTCAATGAGACATCAAATCACCACTCTAGAAACACTTTCTCACCTTGCTACACAAGTGCTACACTTTTCTGATTTGCTACTTGGGAATGAAAGATAAGACATTGAACACTATCAACAAATGAGAGTTTGAACACCATGAAATCACCATAATCAAACCCAAACAAAGACCATGTCAAATACAAGGAACCAATGTGTCTTGAACCAATCTGTATAATATCATGCTATGAACTATTTCAAAAACTATACCAACAGTACAAATAAATCCATGATATGAACCAGAACAACACCATTGAACTGGACCAATCATAAGAAACCATTGATGAAGTGCCCACTGATGAAGTCCTTCATCCCAAAGAACCTCAACCTCTCTAATGACCCACAAACACTCAAGGTCTTACAAATACTATTTTTGTTCCATTTGATCTTGCATAACAAATCAAACTCAGACTGCAAACCACCACTGTCAATACTACAGAACAAGAATATCAAATACTTCAACAATGACTGTTATGATAGTGAGATTGTCTTTGGATTATCTTGTACAAATTTTCAAATCATGCTTATGAAACTGATGTTTTCCCTGACTCTTATCAAGCACAACAAGATCACATTGATAAACATGTTAGTTATGAAACAAGTTACTCAATTATACAGAGAATGAAATTATGTCCTATTAGCAGACTTTATTGTCCTTTACAAACTCTTTGCTTATCTTACTTCTTGGGGATGAGAGATAAAACAATAAGCATCTCCCCCTAACTTTAAGCCAGTTTTCATGCAAAGGATAATGTCTTTTGAGTAACATGAATTGATTTTGGGTTTTCATCTCCTAGATCTTGTTTTCTTCTCCATACTTTCTCAATCTCTCTCTTCTTCTTGTCCAAGGTATCTGCCTTCTTGTCATGTCTAGGTGAATTCACAAAAGAACTTCTAGAAAAAATATGCTCTATGCCCCAGTTTATGACATTTAAAATAGGTGACATTGTTTCCAAAAGGAGTAAAGAACTTATATCTTCTTGAAAACCTAGAAGGATCATGTCTTGCTTGAACATTACAAAACTTTGCAGTATGACCAAATTTATAACATTGACCACTATTTGACCATTCATGAGGATCCTTATTCCATCTCATTTTCATTGAATGATTCCAACAATTAGTTGCTTTATGACCATACCCATAACATGCATAACAATAGCCAGAAAAGAAATTGTACCTTGCTGATTGATTTCATCTGAAAAGTGAAGATGTTGAGAACCTGCTTGTCTTTCTGCCTTCATCAACACATTTATCTTCAGTCTTATTTGCAGGAGCAATAGCATGATGATCCAATTCTATCTTCATCCTTGGAGTATTTCTGACTTTAAAACTTTGTCCTTTCCCATTTACAGATACAAAAACTGTTTCAATTTTTTATTCTGTTCCACTTGAAGATGCTTGTCCTACCTCATACCCTAAGCCAGTAAGATCATTGGAATATTTTTGTCTGCATAGCATATCATCCAGTGCATTAATACTTTTCTCAAACTTCTTATATCTCTCTAACTGAATCTTATGATCTTCAAGATCTTTCTTTAAAGCAACAAACTCTTCTTCAAGTTTATGGCACTCAAAGGTTTTGGCATCCAAGGTATATTTAGTGTCTTCTACTATTTTCTTAGTCTCCTCTATCTTAGATTTCAGATTTAAGATCATGTTATCTGAATCAACTTTTAACAGAGAGCATAAGAACATAGGGAATACCAAAACATATGTCACATGAATATCAACTGAGCATGTCCACTATATATCAACAACTAATGTGTCAAGCATATGTCAGCATCAAATGCTAGGAAATGTGAAGATCACTGGATACTATGTCAACATGCCACTATGTCATGAGTACAAATGCCACTGCCACTATGCTAGCATGATACAGAAAGATAATATCATGAATGCCCACTGTCTAGATCACAACAACAACTGAAGAACAACAAATTGAACTACAATGTGAAAGAGAATCAACTGAATTGAGCATGGGCCAACAACATAATCACTGTATTTCCAACTGAGATAGAATAAACATGTGTCATATATGATAGGAGATGATGATAACCATATCAAGTAAGAGCCAACCCACTGTCAAAAACAAATGCCACTATCCAATACAAATGTCATTGCCTCTAAATACCATCATATATGATAAACATGCCATGAGGTCATGTCATATCACCACAATCATGTATGCCAACATCATATAAGCCAATCAACATAATGTCACAATGCCAACATCATATAAGCCAATCAACATAATGTCACAATGCCAACATGTCAACAATATATTCCAGCAATGATGATACCATCATAGGACCAAGACCAAGACCAGGAGTAACACCATTCACCAATTGTCATGATACAATGATACAGATACTGTGCATGTCAAGGTACCATATCCAACTAATGTGCATGTCAAGGTATCATATCCACCTAAGAGAGATTGTGTCTTTGACATCAAGGACACAACTGAGGGCAACACCACCAACATATTAAATGCTTATAAAATGATTAAAAATTCATCCACCTTCTTCCATCCTCAAGGAATAAAGATTTCTTCCTCAAGAATATTTTATTCACCAATGATTTAGCTTGATAGATCTCACCCAATTTCTTCCACAACTACTTCATGGTGGCTTCTAGACATTGATTAAAACATAATTTGCAAGACACAGTTTGATTAGACCTTTGACTTTACGGTCCATAACATCATATTAAGCAACCAAAGTTGGATCTATAGGTCTCTAAATTTTTGCATCAACAACATCCCATAGATCACGATCTATTAACAAATCTTCCATCTTTATCTTCCACATCTCAAAATTTGTGCCTGAAAACTTTTCTACCTCAATTTTCACGGATGTGCCTGTTACCTTTACTTCCTGCAATAAAGATCAGACAATCCTCATTCTACACAAGTTCCCACTCAAATGTGATTAGCTCAAAAAACTGTCTACCCAACAATTAGAACCAAAATTGGTCAACCTTTGATCCACTTGTAAGGAAGCAAGGTGTGTAGAAACAACTTCCTATGCTAACCCTGAGAGGAGGGTTATGCAAATTTCTTTAAAACAAAATCAAACTTATTATTGAAAGAAGAGAAACACATTCATAAACTATAAAACAATGCAACCATAACATAATGATTTACGTGGAGAAAAACCTTTCAAGAGAAAAATCCCAGACTCTAAAACTTGCACAATGTATTATCAAATCTAAAATAGATTACAACACACTTGCAATGTAAATCTTTATAGGAGTATATCACCGGCTTGATATTCAAGAGTATTTTGACAACATTCCAACATCATTGTGTACCTGCAAATTCTCTAATCACAACTCTAATACTTTCATTGACTCCTCAAGCATCCATTATATAGACATTAACAAACTAATAATATCACCTGTCTAAAAATAGTCTCTTACAATTGTCATAGAATCTATCATAACTGACATACAACTTTTCATAAGATATTCACCCAACTTGGGCACCCAGATTTGCCCATAGGTGCTTTATGGTAAATGTCAAAGCTAGTTTAGATTCCCAATAACCCCATGTTCCCATGTGGTTGCTTAAGTTATTTTTCTCTTAAATTTAAGCAGGGAAATTTACAATTATCAGAAAAACACAATATAGAATCTTTCCCTATTTTTGTGGAGCAACTACTATTTAGGAATTGCAAATAAGCTGTGGAAAAAAGGAGGGCTGGAAATAAGCAACCAACCACTGCATAATGAAAAATATGCTATGTGGGTGCATATATTTCCTTCCCTCTTTTTTAATTATTTTTTTTTAATAAATTAAGATAATTATGACTCATTTTCCGTGTAAATATAATATAGCAAAAAAAAAAAAAAAAAAAAATTGGAATAAATAAAAAATAAAAACCAAAAAAGAAATTGGAAATGTTAGGAAAAAAAGGTGGAGAAAATCACAAAAACCACGGAAAACCCAAAAACATGGAAAATAAAAATAAAAACCAAAAAATAAATTGGAAATGGTTGAAGGAAAAGAAGATGGAGAAAATCACAAAAGCCATGGAAAACACAAAAAGCTTAGAAGATATCGTAAAAACTTATATTTGATTGTGTCAAGCAATTTTTTTATGACAGTTATCTTTTCAATGGCGCCCTTCAAATATTATGACATTCCTTTATATAAGTAAATAATTTTTGTCAGTTTGTTCAAAATCTAGTTAAAATAATTCGTTTTTATTCTTTTATATAGTAAAAACTACAAATCAACATAACTGCTTAAAATAAGCAAAAAAAAAAAATATTCATGGGTCACTAGCTCCACAAATATCTCCTTAAAAAATTGCGCAGTGGTTGCTAGCCAAAATAAACTAAGCAGCCCCATGGGGACATGCCCTAACTCCCCCCCATTCTCCAAAATAAACTAAGCAGCCTCATGGGGACATGCCCTAACTTACAACTCATCAAACAAGGCACTAACATGTGACATAAGTGCCAACTTAAAGTCCCACGTCCCATTTTGATGGAACACAATTATTTAATAAAAATACATTATAATGTACCAAATAATTACAAGAAAATATTAAATAATAATAAATAAATAAACATAAAAAATTAAGTTTGAGACGGGGAATTTCCCAACAATATACAAGTCTTAACTCCCCCACCTAAATATGACCAAAATACTTCCATATATACAGCCCAAAAGGCAACATCAAAAAAGAACCCCTCCTAATCCCCCTCTCTACAGATCTATAACAGCTGGCAGAATCAATCTACTCTACAGTCAACATTTCTTTCCGTTCTTCTGCCCCGCTCCCCACAAAAAAAAAAGGGGCAGTTCCAACAACTACTACTATTAGAAAAACAATTCCCTTTTGACACCTCTCTAACTCCAAATTCCTCTACTACGGGAAATGAGAAACTTAATACTTGTTTGTTTTATTTGAATAAAAACATATTTGAAGCTGTCTTCCAAGCATTCTGTTCATTCTGACATGTTTTGCTTCCATTTAATAAGATTTTGCAGGTACGATCCTAACATTGTATCTAGTTCATTGCAGGATTAGGAACATCAAAGAGACAGTACAATATGCTCAAAACAGTTTGTGAATTTCTTTTTTTTTTAAAGAAAGAATTACAAGATCTGACAACTGCTAAGGATTCTCCATCTTCATAGTCTTATTTCATTTTCCTAGCAGGTTCAACAGGAGGAACTATTGAAAGTTTGCATACAAATCAATATTCTATAAAATGAATAAGTACAGAAGGGGGTGCAGCAAATATGATACTAAAACGAGGATAGAATAAATAAACAGTGGGTTCACAAAGGAGTGAACTGAATAAGATTACATTGTTACTGTTGACAGTCAAGATAGCATGAACCCTGAGAGTATCTTGTTTCATAGACAGTCAATCGATAAGCAGCACCGCCAAAGTTAGTCTTCTTTATCCTTCATTAGAAACTGGTAGAAAATATTTGAGTATTTTGTTGAATACCTAGTAGAGCTCTTTCCTACTAGCACTGAGATAAAAAATGAGGGTCTCAATCTTCTTCAGAATCTGAAACCTGTTGGCAATATAAATGATCCAAGTAAGAAGAATGAGAAATACAGCTTCTGACAATGGAACATATCTACAATCTGGGAATTCAAGTACTAGAATGATTAATAAACTTGTTTGGACAGCATAGCCAAACTAAAAAACAGGAGGAGGATGTTACCTCATCAGGCAATTCAGTGTCTGGGGGTCTTTCCTGAAATTGGACACTAGGAACATGCTGCATATTTTTCAGACGGTCCAACAAGGCAGTCCTAAAAAACATTTTCTTTGGTCAAAATGTTGTATAAAAGAGTAACCCATGCTATGTAGTGTACCACAATTTCAAGAAAACCAAGTTTCCTTATGACAATATCACTTCCTCATATAACTAAGACCACCATATATCACTCCTCCATACAAATACTTAGGACTTTCAGACATATACAGTAACAGTAGAGGTTTTCCTGCTAAGACAATAATCTGTGGAAGTGTTAAAATCTTAAAAAATCAAATATACCTTAATAACTCCAAGTCCCTAGGAGTGTTCTGGTTGTCCATAAGGCTAGGCGGAACAGAGAGTTTATACTTTGGCCCATAATATTCAGAATACCTATTTGGAGGCAATTTGTCTTGGGGTTCAATTCCAACAGCAATTGCAGTCTGCATCAAGCAAGTGAAGGCATAAGTTACATAGGTTTAGTAATTCATAAAGGAAAGTTGAAATTTTTTGTTTTTGACTGAATTTTTGCAGTGGATTGTTATTATGTAGGTTTTCTGGAATCAATTTTGTTTTGTTTAAATTTACCAATGCTTCGGGTCTATCTAGATGACTAATCATCAAGGTTAACATGGAAGCCTGTGCTTAACCCCAATGATGGGTTCTGGCCTTTGCTTAAACCCAGTGATGGGTACTGCAGAGAAAACGATGGTTAATCTAAATACAACACAATTGATTCCAGAAAACCTACTTATACAGTTGAATATATTTGGTAAACAATTTAAGCACCCAACATCAAAATAATGTACACATAAACTACACAATACCCAGGAAATTGTGAGAAATTAATTCACTGTGAGCAAACTACTCTTAAATCAAAGAATATACACCTCATAGCACCAACAACGAGCAACATTGCGAATGGTGTATCCTCCGCCTCCAACAAGCATCAGTGGAACATTGAATGACCGAAGAAATTTTACACAATTTCCATGTCCTTTACTTGACAAATTAAAGCAGCCTAACATATCACCTGCGAGAGAATCTGCTCCACATTGTAAAACAACTGCATCTGGCATATATACTTCCATTACCTTCCGGATTATGGGTCTAAAGAGATTCATATAGCTCTCATCGTCAATTCCATCCTTCAAGGGAACATTCAATGAATAATACTTCCCTTTGCCAATTCCTATATCTAGATAATGGCCCGTGCCGGGAAAAAAGTTTCCAAATTTGTGAAATGAGACGGTCATAACTCTGTCAGTAGTGTAGAAAGCCTCCTCCACTCCATCCCCATGATGGACATCGATATCAACATAAAGCACTCTCTGTCATACGAAAAGAAGAAATTAGCACTAAATAACCACTTAAAGTTAAACAATTAAGAACTGTATGCTTTCATCTCTTTATAACTACACACTTTACTTACCAAACGTTCAAGCTAATAAATTAAATAAAAAAAGTAAGGGTCAAAAATAAAGGATATCATTTTGGACTTGAAAGCTTATTTTTAGATTGGAATTTTGGTTGAGAAGTTAAGCACATGGTTTTGTAAACTACATATGGTTTCTTGTATAGCCGGAAGTTTATAAATTGGAGGCTTGAGGAGTAGTTTGTGTGTGAGGTGTTTGCAAGTACTTTATGCTGTTCCGATACTCCTGTAATAAACTTGCTCTGCAAGTGTATGTAATTTTGTTGTTGGATTTGAAATACATTGAGCAAGCTTTTGGAGTGTAGGGTTTTTCACCCAAAAGGGTTTTCCCCACATATATTTGGTGTTATGTGTTTCATTGTTTATTTTCTGTTTTTGAATGTGTTTCCGGAATTTGTGGAACTTTAGATTAGATTTTAAAGTTTTGCATAATATCTCTCCTCAAGATTCTCTAACTTCCTTACAATGTGCATTGCATGGTTAGAAACTTGCCAATGGTATATATGCCCTGCACAGGTCAATATTTGCCAATGTTATGTGTCCTGCATATGTCAAAACTTGCCAATGGTATATCCGCGACATGGCAGAAGGAAATGATTAGACATTGGTTTTGGAGATGCAGATAGCATGGTCATTGTGGGGCTAGGTCTTATGAAATATGCACTCATTTCAAATGACCACTCAGTAGGAAGGGAGATATTTGCCAAGACTTGAGAATGATCATATAGCATTGCAGAAAGATAAGAAGTAACACAGTTTTCCAAGATTTTTTTTTTACAATGAATTCGTAAGACCTTTGTGCCAGGAATGAACTGATAGCATTGCTGAAAGATAAGAAATACCATTGTTTCCCAAGAAAATATTCTCATACAACGAATTTACAAGACCACTGAGCCAGGAGACCAGGGGAGGGTGTTGAAAACTTTTAATTGCTTAGTTTCACCTAAAATGGACTGAGGTAGAGATGTTGGCCCTACTCTCCTACATTGTAACTAGAAATCTACTAAGTGATATGCACATAGATCCCAACAACATGCAATCCAAATATCAGGAATCAAGGAAGCAGAGATGCCAAAGTTATCTAATTGCATAGACCAACAAGAAATCCCAAAGACACTAAATTTTGGGGTTTGGGGTTCTAAATATAAGGATTGGGAGTTTAGTGTTATGTGAGAGATCGCATAGACATGAATTTCAGAAATAGCTTCAATTGCAAAAGAAATACAGTCGATGGTAATTCATTAAGAATTTTGCAGACTTCTGCAAAAGATGTACACCATCTTAATAGTTGGATATTTATACTATCCTAATATTGGGATTTGGGGCTAAGAGAGGGATGTTGGCTCGATTCTCTTGTGCTGAAAAGGAGAAGAATCACCTTTTCAACTGATGTATTTCCCAAAATAATCATCATATTCTCCAATGCAATATGAGATTAATTTCTTTAAAAAGGAAAAGAACCATCCCAGCAATAGGCATAGCAGCTTCATGTTAAAATAGAATTGTTCATTGTAGTACTAGTAGACCCTATTTCTATGAACCTAGCTTCTGATCTTTTGGATAAACTCAGAAGGTTGTAATCACAAAAAATACTAAGCATGCAACAGATATTGGAATCCAAAAACAGCTTAAATTGCAAAACATCTTAAATTGTAACATGTCTTAAATTGTAAACTTCCTGATGATGGATCACAGAGTGTGATCCGAAACGTTGAGGCAAAAAAGCAACACACAGTTTTACCAGAAGCACTACAATTCTATGTTCATTGTAGTACTAGTAGACCCTATTTCTATGAACCTAGCTTCTGATCTTTTGGATAAACTCAGAAGGTTGTAATCACAAAAAATACTAATCATGCAACAGACATTGGAATCCAAAAACAGCTTAAATTGCAAAACATCTTAAATTGTAACATGTCTTAAATTGTAAACTTCCTGATGATGGATCACAGAGTGTGATCCGAAATGTTGAGGCAAAAAAGCAACACACAGTTTTACCAGAAGCACTACAATTCTATGTCCTATCCAATCATCACATGAATCACAAAACCATCTGTGATACAAGCACAACTAAAGGATTGCATAGACCAACAAGGAAGACAAAAAGAGAAATAGATCGTAATAAGAAATATAATACATGACATGTCCATAAATTCCAATATATCCAACTACCGAGACTCCACGAAACACAAAAAAAAACATGTTATATAAAGAATTGAATAGGCCAACAAAAGGAGTCATAGAGTCATTGAAGTCCGGGTTTAAAGCTAGGATTTTGGGGCTAAAAGTAAGATTTTTAGGGCTGAGACTGAAGAATCCCAACAAAGGAAGCATAGAAGTTTGAGATTAAAAGTTTAAAGATAGGATTTTGGTGTTAAAAGCTTGATATTTATAGGGTTTAGGGTTTATGTTAAGGATTGGATAGGCCTTCAAGAATTCCAGAAACAAATTCATTTGTGCACAAAATTCTAATGCATGGTATGTCAATACTGACATGTAGAGCTCACAAATAGGCACCAACATGAAATTGCCAAAAAAAAAACATATGTAATAAAATAAAAAAGTATGTCAGTACTTACATTGTGGCCCTTCAGAAGCTCAAGTATTGCCAAGACAATATCATTCACATAACAAAATCCTGATGCCATACATCTTTTAGCATGGTGAAGTCCACCAGCCCAATTAATGACAATATCTGCATCCCCCTTGTTGAGTTTGATTGCTCCACCCACAGACCCCCCTGCAGAAGTCTGACAGAAGTTGAAAAGCCCATCAAATACAGGGCAATCTTCTCCCACATTGAATGTTCTCAGTTGTGTGAGCATTTCATGTTGTGTATGAGGTGTAACACTCTCAAGAAAATCGATATAATCATCTGCATGGAATTTGCATAGGTCTCGCTTCTTTAGAATACAAGGATTGCAAACGTCCATCCTCTTGTGAAGCCCATAGTCAACAATCAGGCTATGAGCCATTCTAATTCTGTGTGGTTTCATAGGATGCTTGTGACCATAATAATAGTTACCTATCTCTGAATCATAGTAATATGAAACTCTCCTCTTGCCCCCATCTGGCCCAGATGCCAGTGAATTCCCCTGTTCTCCCATTTTACTATATCTTACTATAAGAAAAGCCAAAGGCCTTCAACTCTTAACAAGGTCTTGAACTCTAAACTCCAATACAGTGCTCCCTAAAATACAAATAAATCAAATTTGACAGAATAGATACTCCTTCATTCTTGACATTAAATTGAAGGAGATCAATTATCCATGCACCAGATATGACTGTTTCCTCTCCTGTTGAAAAAGACTGTTTCCTCTCCTGTTGAAAAAAAAATGCCAATGCAGGTAAGTGCAATAATTTGGTCGAGAGTGTACACCTCAAAATCTAAACTCAAAACTTTAATTGAAATTGCAATGCCAACCTAGTTAAATTCAAATCCTTAAATTCTAAGACTCAAAATCTATCCACTTAGTTAAATTGAAATCCTTAAAAATGTAAGACTCAAATTTTATTCAAATTGCAGAGGTAGCAGTTTCATGGAGGGGGCTTCCTAAACTATTTGTGTTGCTTTCAATTTGTAGGGTCATTTCATAAGTAAGTGGTCCCATGGATATAAAAATTTTAAGAAGTTTTTTAGCTACAATTAATGCTACAAATTTAGCTGATTTTTTCTGAGCAACAACTAATGTTAAAAATTATAGATACATGCTGTGTGGCAAAAAAATCTCCTAAGCTAGTGGAGGAAATTTTTAGCCCCACCCCAAAGGCACCTACTGAAAATTTGAGAAAAGGAGCTCTTATTTTCAAGGATAAAATTCTAATTTATCTAATAACAGATTTTTCCTCATCTCATGGAACCTCCAGCTAAATATAGAAGGCTTTAGAAATATGAATCAAATTTAGTTGTTTCCTTAGAAATCTGACTCAAATTTTAATTCAATTAAGAATATTCAATTAACTAAATACAAAGCCTTGAAATCTAAGACTAATTTTTTTATACAAATAGCAGCACCCACTTGGCTAAAGAGCTAAATACAGAGGCTTAAAATCTCACATTAAAACTTTGATTGAAACTGAAACAACCACTTAGCTAAATACTCAAACTTCTATCCAAATAGCAGCACCCGCTAGCTAAAGAAATCTTACATTCAAACTTTGTCTGATACAAAATTTGATTGAAATTGCAACATCATACAATGCTTCCAATCAAATTTTTATTTAAAATTTATCCAAATTGCAAAACCAGCTTGAAAGCTAAATACAAAGCTTTGACATCCCAGATTCAAATTTTCAAATCGCCAGCAGCCAATCAGCTAATAAGCACAAACGTAAAATCTGAATTCCGCTCTATAAGTTTTAAGTTTTTATAGTTTTTTCTATGTTATTATCTTTGTGATGTGTTTGGCCAATAGAAAGAAGAAGTCTGACAAATTTAGCTATTTCCAAACAAGCTTCTGCTTTCAACTTTGTTTATATTTTTTCTTAATTAAATAATGCAACTATTTTGCATGGCACATGTTTTTAGAATAAAGCTCAAGAAAAAAAGAAAAAGACGCCGAAAATGGCAATTTGTATTTATAGTTGAATCCAAATAAAAATATATAAATCTACGCACTTACCCTTATTCTTCTTATTCTTCACAGAATGATGGTTGAATATGACCCTCCAAAAATTTATATAAGAATGAATGAACATGACCCTTCAAAAATTTAAATGACTTAGATTTTATAAGATATTTATATAAAAAGAAATTATATGGCTTGATTTTATAAGATATTTATATTAAAAAATTATAATAATTTTATAAGATATTTACATAACAAATTTTATATAAATTTAATTTGATAAAATATTTATATAAAAAAAATTATGTGAGTTGATTTTATATGAAATTTGGTTGTTGGAAGACTCTTTCTACTCAAATTAAATAATGTAATAGTTGAATATATTTAATTTAGTTTATTGGTGAAGTTTATAGAGAAGGTTGGACTTTTAATAAATTGTCCATTCTTGTAGTTAAATGGTGTAATAGTGAAAATTATATTTCTATGTCGTTTTTCTTATATTTTAAATATTTCTTAATATAATGTCTAGTTTTATTTATAAAACATTTAGTAGGTATGAGCTTTCTATAGGGCATAGAATTTAGAAAGAAGTGCTTTTAAATTTGACTGTGACTCCAAATGTTGAACGAAAGAAATACACACATTCAAATCCAAAAGCGCTTCTTTCTAAATTATAAAACTTTTACATAAATTCTATTATTATAATATTTCAAAGACAGGTTGCCCTTCCATGGAGTGTGGCTTACTAAATTATTTGAGTTGTCTTTTGAAAAATTTTAGGGGCATTTTAAAGCAGTTCCCAAATTTATGGAAGTTGGTGGTCTCATGACGTTTTTTTAACAATATTTTAATGCTCAATGATTTAGTAGAGATTTTTTAGGACCTACAAATAAAAAGATTAAAAATGATTAAATAAAAAAATTTCCCTCCAAAATATTTCCTAAATTAAATGGTGGTAATATAAAAACTCACAGAAAAATCCCAAAAATGCTACGACAAATTAGAATCTTTTCCTCCAAAATAGGAGCCCTACTTTTAACCTTATTGATTTTGAGTGGTGCATTTGGGGTGGTGCTCAAACTTTAACCCACGATAGGGATTTTTCTATCAGTTTTAGATTCCCGCCATTTAATTTAGGAAACATTTTGGAGGGAAATTTTTTTATTTAATCATTTTTAATCTTTCAATTTTCAATTTTAGGTTCTAAAAAATCTTTGTTAAATAGTTTTAAATTAAACTATTGTAAAAAAAACCTCATGGGACCACCAACTGCCATAAATTTCAAAGCTTAAAGTTTAAATTTAATAGCTATTTACATGCCAAATAACTAGCATAGATATCTTAAATACATCTATCTAAAAGAGCGCCGAGCACTGAATTTGAATTTTTTAATATTCGAGCAATATTTAATATTCCAACAATATGAAATGATTTATTCATACACCATTAACACCATTATTCCAGTTAGTCATGAAATTCATACCTGTGATTCTTGATTTTGATTTTTTTCCTTTTTGCTCTAAACTTATCTAATTGTTTTGGCTATTGGAGACTTGTTAAACATTTATGTTTTATATATATGTTTTAATTATTAATGTTGCAATGTCGGGTATATTTTTTTTAATGTTTATGATTATTAATTTAATATGTTGGCCAGGGTCTAAATTTGATGGTCATATAGCCCTATTTTGGCATTTTTTTTTAGTAAAATACAATCAAATTTGGAGAGAGTGTCAAAATTTATATAATTGTGATGATATATATATTTGGCTTATATATAATTTTACTTATGTTAAGGTATGCCATAGTATTTTAAGGGCACTTTTGAATGGATAATTGTCATAAAAAAATTGCTTGACATGAGGTTCACGTGTACCCCATGCTTACCACTGTAGGTTATGCCTCTCGGCATAATTAATATTTAGTATATAATATTTACTACACTTTTGCCCAATGGTGGATTTTTAAAATTAGAATTAAAATTTGCATATAAAAGTAAAATATAACTTCAAATAAAAATAATAATGTAATAAAATAAAATAATTCTTAAACAAGTGCCACGTAGTGGCCAGTATGCTTTGTTATTATAGTATTTGTTTAGTTGTAATTTTTTTGTTGATTAGCTATTGGTTGTATATAGTATTTGTTTATTTTAATTTTTTTGTTAATTAGGTATTGGTTGTATAGACAAATTGCATTCTAATAATTAAAAAAATAATTTTTGAAGAGTGTTGAAATGTCTTGGGTAAATAAAATTGAAATCTCAAAAATAATCTAGCACTAAAATATTTCCTTAACTATAAAACTAAACTTTACAAAGCCTATTAAATAACACAAATATTTTTTTAAAATGTAATAATACTAATACTTTTATAATTTAAAATGCATTATTAAAATATTGTAAGTTTGAAGAATAAAATAAAAAATGTAATAACATGGCAAAATATTTTTCGTGATACTAGATTTTTAACTTTTGATTAAATAAAATTGAAATCCTAGATTTTTAACTCTTAAGTAAATAAAATTGAAATCCCCAAAATAATCTAATTTCATAAAATAAAGTGTGTAGAACCTAACCCTAGTTGGGCGTGAAGAGATTTGAAATGTCTGCCTAACATATTAAAATGTAATAATATTGAATACTATTACAATTTAAAATGCATTAAAATATTATAAGTTTGAAGAATAATTACACTAGTGTTGTTATTATAGTATTTGTTTAGTTGTAATTTTTTTTGTTGATTAGCTATTGGTTGTATATAGTATTTGTTTGGTTGTAATTTTTTTTGTTAATTAGGTATTGGTTGTATAGACAAATTGCATTCTAATAAATTAAAAAATTAATTTTTGAAGAGTGTTGAAATGTCTTGGGTAAATAAAATTGAAATTTTAAAAAATAATTTAGGACTAAAATATTTCCTTAATTATAAAACTAAACTTTACAAAGCCTATTAAATAACACAAATATTTCTTTAAAATGTAATAATACTAATACTTTTATAATTTAAAATAAAAAGAATCAATTTACATCACTAAAAATGCGAAATAATGCAGACAAGTGAAGTAGGTGAAAACTAAGCAGAGGAGCAGAAGGCAACTTCTCAAGCGGGAAAAGAAGAGGTAGCAGATGGCTGGGAAAGGAATGTTGGTTTTGGCAGAACAACCTCTTGGGCAGAGGATGCTAAAAGTGAAATCCTTTCTGAATTTATCCACAGGAAAGCATGAAGGGAAAGAGGGAATTCCGGATAGGAGGTTGATAGTAGGAGAATACAATTTCAACCAGATCGGTGGGCTCGACAAAATAATTACAGGTTTTTTTGTCCACAGGATCAGATGGAACCAAAGAACCAGAAGCAAAGGGCAGAGACAAGAAGACCTTTTTGGAGAAACCCTAGGTCTTTCAGAAAGGGCGATTTTGGTAACAAACATTTTCCTTCACGAAGGAATGATCGTTAAGAGGGAAATAAGATCACTATGGTGATGCCCCAGTACCTCCTGAAGCTGTCAATCGAAAACATGGAAAAGGTAGGATTAATTGGGAAATGGTTTGGGGCAAAGTTGGATTGGAAATGTCTGGTGCAATGGTGGCAAGAACATTGGGGGAAAGAGATTAAAATGAGAGCTTTAGAGAATGGTTTCTTCTTAGTAATTTGCCCCACGGTAAAAATCAAAGTGGAGATCTTGGATGGAATCTGGATTTTGGATGGATATGGTTTTTATCTCAAAAATTGGGGGCTAGGGTTTAATGCAAGGAATCGCAATTTAAGCTATGTACATGAATGGTACAAACTTCCCAATTTACCAGTGGAGTTTTGGCAGCCGACAATATTAGAAGAGTTAGGAAAATTCCTAGGGAAGTACATATGTGTAGAAGAATGGTTTGAAAAAGAAGGGATTGGTACAAATATAAGAATTTGTGTGGAGAACAAACCAAATTCTCCTCAGCTGAGGGAAATAGAAATCTTCACAGAGTGGGGAACTTTAAAGCAGGAATTAGTTTTTGATCTTAATCCTAAAGGTGTCCTGGTGGAATCAATTGCGTGGCGTTCTCGTGAAGACTGTCTGCCACAAAGAGAAGAAAAAGGGGCTTGTGTTGAGGAAAATCCTCAATCTTCTAAGAGGCAAGAAGAAGAGTTACCTAATCTTAACAAGGAATCCAGAGGAAGAGGAGATGAGCAGATTGCTGCAAGTAAGATTTCCCCTCCAGAAATAGATGAGGAGGAGTATCTAAAAGCTGCGTGGGCACAGGTCCAAAACATGGATAAGAAAATTTTAGAAACCCTGGAAATGATTCATCCTAACATACAAAAAGAAGATCTAAACTCCTTGATTGAGGTTGGGAAGGAGTTGGTGGAGTTAGCAGAGGCTATGAAGGAAGGATCCATTCCTATTGGAACAAAAAATATGGGGGAGCAGTGGAGAGTCATGGAGGAGGATGACTTTCTGAACTTGGAAGTTGAGGATGACCTTCCTCCCCCAAAGCCTCCATAGGAGAAACTCCACTTGGATTTCTTGAGGAACGGAGGGGATTTGATTAGAGGACCTCTGGGGCTTGGACAAAAGGATGTTTCTAAGCTGACTCCTGATTGCAGGGAATCCAAAGGAAGAGGGAGGCCCCCTAACAAGGAGAAATTGAAACTAGATGGTGAAGCCAATGGGTAACTAAAAATCAAAAATCTTTTGAAAGTAGGGAAGGGTGAAACCCTTCCTGAAAAGTAATGAAAATAATTTCGTGGAACATTAGGGGCTTAAATACCCCTAATAAAAGATGCTTATTCATGCATTTTTTGGAATCTTCACAAGCAGACATTTGTATTTTGCAAGAATCTAAGCTTAACCAGGCAGATAGGGAGACACTGGGTAGGAAATTTGGGAGATGGAAGTTTTTGGGGGTTGATGCTGTGGGCACCTTAGGAGCCCTCATCACTTGGTGGCAACCTCGAATAGTGGTAGTGGAAGAGATAGCGAAAGGAAGATCGTGGTTAGCCAGCAAGGTAAGGAGTTTAGCTTCCAACTTGAGTTTTGTGCTTATTAATGTTTATGGACCCAATTCTTGTTTAGAAAAGAAGGAACTTTGGAAGGAACTAGACTTAATTTGTGGTAGCCAGGCTTTTGATTTTGTCCTGGTGGTAGGAGATTTTAACGTAATCTTAAAAGTAGAAGATAAAAGGGGAGGGGTAGGAAGAAAATTACAATCACAATCAGATTTTGAGGATTTTGTGGATAGAAATTCTCTGCTAGATATCCCTTTGGGAAATGGCAGTTATACATGGACAAACAGAAGATTAGGTTTCAGTAATATAGTGGAGAAGCTAGATAGATTTTTCTTCAAAGGAGATCTGAGAATTTTTCCCTTCTCCTTCAAGGGTAAGATCCTACCTACCTTGGGATCAGATAATTATCCCATCTGCTTGGACATTCTTGGAGAAAGAAAACCGGTTAGAAGTCCCTTCAACTTAAAAAATATGTAGTTCAAGGACCTAGAGTTTCTGGATCTAGTCAAGAAATGGTGGACTGAGTTTGACCCTGGTGGCTTCAAACTGTTTAATGTGATCATGAAGCTAAAACTAGTTAAATAGAACATTAAGCAATGGAATAGAAATAGTTTCAAAAACATCTTTCAGGAGAAGAGGAATACAAAAACCAAGTTGGAAGCTCTAAATTAGAAGATCCTCAGAGAAGGAATGGACGCTAATAGTTTTCAAAAAGAAAAGGAACTTTTAGGGAAGATGGGAGATCTACTGGCAAAAGAGGAAATTTTTTGGAGGCAAAAATCTAGGAAAACCTGGCTAAGAGCTGGGGATAGGAATACAAAATTCTTTCACAACTCGACTAGGGTAAGAAGGGAACTAAACATGATCTCTTCTTTAAAACTAGCCAATGGAAGGACGATCGATGAGTTGGAAGATATAAAGAAAACCACTGTTGATTTTTTTAGGGACTTACTTAATGATCGGAATGGCTCTTCTTTGATTATTCAGAATCAGCTATTGAGAAACATCCCTAAATTAGTTTTGGAAGATCAAAATAGACTGCTGGCTCAGAGCTTCTCAGAAGCAGAAATTAAGGAAGCAGTTTTTGGACTGCATCCAGATAAAGCCCCGGGGCCAGATGGGTTTCCAGCTGCCTTTTTTAGAAGTGCTGGGATTTTTTGGGCAATGAGGTTACATAAGCGATTGAGGAATCAAGAAGGACGAGGAAGATTCTCAAGGAAGTAGATAACACTTTTATTGTTCTCATCCCAAAGAAAGAAAAGCCGAAAGCACTAGAAGACTTTAGACCAATATCTCTTTGCAACACGCTTTACAAATTTTAGCAAAGGGTGTTGCCAATAGATTAAAACTAATATTGCCTGAAATAATCTTAGAGGAGCAAACGGGTTTCGTGCCAGGGAGATCAATCCTAGGAGGAGTAATTATTGCTCAGGATGCCATACACTCAGTCCAAAGGATGAAAAAGGAGGTCATGATGATCAAATTAGACATAAAGAAAGCATATGATAAGGTAAATTGAAGATTCTTATTCAAGGTGTTGGAAGCTTTTGGTTTTGATAACAACTGGTTAGACTAGATTTTTGAATGGGTAGCCAGCCTCAGGTTTTCAGTTCTAATCAACGGTTCTCCAGAAGGTTTCTTCTCAGTGTCCAGAGGCTTTCGTCAGGAGGATCCTCTATCCCCCTTCCTGTTTATAATCATGGCAGATGTATTAGGAAGAACTTGTCTCAAAGCTAGAGCTGAAGGAAAGTTGAATGGGATCCAGATCAGTAGTGGGGTCACAGAGGTAACCCATCAGTAGTTTGCAGATGATAAGATGCTCTTCGGAGTAGCCAAAGAAAGGGAAGCTAAAGTCTTCAAGGATATCCTGAACTAGTATTCAGAAGCCTCTGGCCAGGAAGTGAGCCAACAAAAATTAGAAGTTTTTTCTTCAACTCTTCTCTAAGGAATGAAAGAAATATCATCAGAACTCTAAACTTTAAAAAAGGAGAAATGCCATGCAAATGTCTGGGTCTACTGCTCACAAAAGTGGTGAGACCAGGGAAAATTTGGGATACTCTTCTTGAATGGATTAAAGTAAAATTGGCTTCGTGGAGGAGCAAATCACTCTCTTGGCAGGCTGGCTAACTATGCTCAAGGCAGTCATCTTAGCAATCTCGGTTTACACAATGTCTTGCTTCCCTCTTTCTATGGCAGCCCTTCGAGAACTCAATAAGAAAATGAGAATTTTTTTCTGGCAAGGAAATTCAGATCAGCATAAATTTCCTCTAATAAAATGGACACAGGTTTGCGAACCCAAAGAAGCTGACGGAACCGGGCTTAAAGATCTTCTTGCCCAGGATGTGGCGTTAGGAGCGAAATTGGTTTGGAGTATGCATTCAAAACCTGAGTTAAAATGGGTAAAATTGGTAAAGGCAAAATATCTGGAGGAGGAAGAAAACAACATCTTCAACTCTAGACAAGTACTGAAAGGATCAAGAATTTGGAACTTTATTGGAAGTTGTAGAAGTTTGATAACAGGTTAGCTAACCTGGGAAATTAGAGACGGTAGCAGAGCACGTTTCTGGGAGGATTCGTGGGATGGCCAAACTATTTTAGCTTCTAGAGATGACTTGAACCAGGTCAGATTAATCACTAAGAAAGTGTGGGGAGAATTGGTGAGAGACTATGCTATGAATTCACCGGCTTCCATTGTAGCATTCATAAAATGGAAGGATGTTAGGGATCTAGGTGTGGATGATAGACTTGCAAAAGTGTTTGAAGCATCCATGAGGAATCGAAGAATGATTTTTAGGGAAGGGGTGGATGAGCTAAGATGGAACGCTTCTCCCTCGGGGTAATACAGTGTAAAGGAAGGGTATAGAGTGCTTAAAGGGGAACAAGGGTTAGAGTCAAGCCTACGTTTCAATCTTTGCTGGAACAACTTCTGCCTTCCCAAGGATGGCATCTTCACTTGGGCAGCTTCTAGGGGAAGAGTTCTTACAACTGATAGATTTAAGAAAATGGGCTATGTAGGCCCCTCAAGGTGTGTGCTTCGCAAAAAAGAAGAGGAGTATGGAGATCATCTTTTTCTAAACTGTGAGTTTGCGCTTAATACTTGGAAGTGGTAGACAGCATTCCCAGCCAAACTGTTAGACTTTCTCTTGGCTTGGCCTTCGATCCTTCAAAGCTCTTTATTCGGTGGGCTTTGGAGCATTTGTCCCTCAATGGTCTTATGGGAAATTTGGAAAGAAAGGAACAAAAGAATCTTTCAGGAGAAGGAAAGAACCTTTCCATCCTTTTTGAACAAAGTGGAGGCCAATATCATAGAGGTAATGAATGCAAGATCAACCGGAGGAGGACAAAAGAATCAGAAATTCTCCGGATGGGATGCAGAAATGAGGAAACTTTGGCTGGGATTAAAGATTTCGGCTATAGTAGATCAGAAGACTACCAGGGAAGAAAGGTTACAAGTCAAATGGAGCCCTCCTGATTTTGGATGGTTCAAGTTAAATTTCGATGGGGCCTCACGGGGGAATCCTAGAGCCTCTGGGCGGGATGCATTATTCAAAATTGGGAAGGTAAAACTTTAGGTAGATTGGACCAAAAATTTCTAGATGGGACCAATAATGTAGCCGAATTGCAAGCATTAATCCTAGGTTTAAACTTCTGCAAAGAATTGAGTATCAGCAAACTAGAGATTGAAGGGGACTCTTTGCTTACAATCAACGGATTAAGGATCAGAAGGTTGGAAAACTGGAGACTAAAAGCAATGTTGGAGCAAGCATTACAAATTTTAGATTCTTTTGAGTGTATCTAGATCAAGCACATACTTAGGGAAGGTAACAACGAAGTGGATGTTTTATCGAATCTGGCAGTGGATGGCAGAGAATGCAGAGAAGTGCTAGAGATCGATTGACCTTTTCTTTAACTAGAAATGGGAGGATGGGAGGGAGTCCTTCCACACGTAATGGTGTGGAAGGACTGGGGTTTTGATGCCTTATGTGGTGGGCAGGTCAGTTGGCAGCCAGCTGGGCTTTGGCAGGAATGACACCTGGATTAAGCTAGGAACCTTCTTGAGCGGTAAGGGAACAATAATTAAAAAATAGACTTAGCATGATTCACATGCTCGAAGGAACGGATGGCAATGATGAAACAACAAGTCCGTTTCGTTCACTCCACAACATGAGGGCAAGGATTCGGCTCTCACGAGTGAACAACAGATAAGTGGCAGCTGACAGACTGGAAGGGCAGAAGTTGGGATAGCTGACATGATTTTAGAATAAGGTGAAGCAAGAGCCATCTCATTTAGTAGTGTAGCATACCTCTTGTGTAGCATTGCGAAATGACAGAGAAACCGAAGGTGTTGCAGCTCTCAGAAGATTGGATTCAGTGCACAGGAATGGACACCCCCATTTGTTACATCCCCTTTTTGGATTCAATATTTATATTTATTTTTTCTTAAATAGTACAGTTATGTGGATATGTTTTTAACATCATAGGAACCGATGATATAAATAGAGAAGGGTAATTTTATGAAATTATGAGATCTATTTGATTATGATCAATATGATGTTATGAATTAGAATGTCTTTTCAATATGAAAACAAAATGATTTGATATAAATGTGTTTTGAGTAGAATATTGGTGCTTTGACCACAAAATTGTATGTGAGATTGTCTATGACAGGAATCGATGGAACATGTTCGCCAGGAAGAAAGAAGAAGAGAAAGTATCTTTGAGAAAGAGAGAATAGACTCTGGAATAACCATGGGTGCTTGCCACTGAAAATGCATATTAGGTAGACAAACCTTGATGCTTTGAATTAAGCCTTGATTACGGGCTAAGTCAATTTTAGTCGAGTTGTCGAGGTTTGCAAGAATAGGTCCTTCTCCTTTAGTAAGTCATCGTTTAGAGTATGGGAAATCGACATCAGTGTCGTAATACTCTGAATCATGTCATCAAATATGAACGACTGATATATTGTTTATATGTAAATATATGTTTATGCTTATGGTCGGGTTGTAAGTCATGTCTTGTTATTTGTTCGACGCAGAAGTCAAAATTGTGCGTAAGTCGATCTCAAGTCTTGTTATGCGTTTGTGCTCAATTCATCGTTATCATCATAAAGCGCTTCGAGCGTATGTCGTAAACACCTCTTTGCAAAATTTGACGGATGTTGAATTGTTCTAGAGACCATGGTGTGTAATATCTTTGGTCGTATTATAAAGGAATATACTAAATTATATAAGTTATATTTAAATAGTCGTTTGAGGTACTTCTTTATTCTTTTGCAATGTTAGTAATCGAGTAATAGATCAAGGAGTTCACTCAAATTCTTTATTTATGATGTCTTGTATTTCGAAACAACTTATTTCCTTTTAAAGCTTTAACCCTTGTGAGTGGGTTTTTGGCTTATCCATTTCTTTTATATTATGTTAGCTTTTGTTTTATATTGTTAACTGTTTTGAGTAGTGGTCAGACTGTTGAGTCTGCCAACCGCCACCTTGCCTACGTGGAGCTCCATCTTGGAGAGTGATCGCAATTTGTGGGAGTTCCAAACCAATTTCTGGTTGAGGTTGCATTAGGTGGGAGATGTTTTTGCATGACGAGTGAGATTCCCTTTTCAATAGGCATGGACAGAGAGTGGAGGTGATGGTTATTCCTTTGTAGTGAGTGGGAAAGATATAGAGTAGTTAGAGTCAATTTTGTAGTTAGTGAACACGGAGGAGAAGCAAAAATGAGTCTGAATGAGGAGCTTCAAGGGCAATGGCTGAGAGAATAGCAAGTGCCTGGACCAGGGTAAATGCAAGAAGTTGTGTCCACTTAAGGTGGAAGTTTCAAAGTTAGAAAAAAATTTGAAATTGGGTTAACTAAAATGGGATCCCGCTTTTTATGAAACAGGATCCCGTTTTGCTTCGGGTTCCCGAGCCAAAAGTGGGATCCCGTTTTGAGTTTCATAAAAGGTTAATATTTTAACCTTTATGAAACGGGATCCCATTTCATAAAAGCTTAAAATATTAACCTTTTATGAAACAGGATCTCGTTTCATAAAATTTGAATTTCTGATCCACTTTTTGCTATGGGTTTTGGGTCAGAAAAAAGGCTTGGGAACCCGACCCTTGGCTTTGGACCTGGTTTGACCTGCAACTTGAAGGTCCTATTAATGTCACAACAAAATAGTGACTTTGGGCATATGTCTGAAGGCCTTTTTTGCAGAATTTTTTGACGAAATTAAAACCCATTATAGATGAGATAGTGTAGATTCCAAATATGTAATTTTTTTTACAGTTGGATTTTTTTTAATTTTTCAATTAATTTCTGATGAAACAGGTCCATAAACTTGAATTATCAGGGTTTTTTTTAGTATTTTAATAACTTTTTATTAAAATAATTTTTTGTAAAAAAATTGTACGAAAACGTACTTTAGACAATTCTTTTCAATTTGAAAAAAAAAATTCAAAAAATGATAAGTTTAGGTCATCTTATGCGTGACGTACACGACGATTTTTTAAAACACCAAAAATGGCCAATAAAAAATTAACAAAAAAAAAAAATTCAATAAAAAATTACAAAAAAATATGAAAAACGTGCTTCAATGAGTTACAAATCTTTTCCCAAAAGGATTTAGAAAAATATGATAATTTAGGTCAAAATATGGATGATGTACACGTGCATGGTATAGTAAAAAAAAAGTGACTTTTAAACAGTGGTTTTTAGAAATGCCCATTAAAAATCAATTTGTATCATTTGGGTATTAAAAAAAATTACATATTTGGAAACTAGACTCCGAGTACTACATTTCATATTTAATGACTTTTTCCAAGATTCCACTTTTAAGTGCTTCGAATTTTTAGGTCAAATGTGACAAATTCTGAAAATCAGGGAAAACACTTCCACTTTTTGGCCAATAAGTGGACACAACTTCTTGCACACACCCACCAGTTTGAAGTGAACTCAAGAGACTAACGACAGGTTCTCTTTCTCATTTTGCTGCGCAGTCATAGTTTCCTTGTTAGGAGTGATGTTTTCACAAGCATTTGCGATGGAACATAGATTGTGTTTGAAGATGCAAAGTATTATTTATTAATAACTGTAGCCTGTGTGAGTTTGTCGTCATTAAAATGAAAGCATTGTTTATATTTGCTACACTGCACTATACCGCACCAAAGGTGTAAAAACCACAGTTTATTGTATGTCCGACTAAGGTCGAGAATAATTGTGAAGCCAATGGTTTTACTTTAGAAGGTTTGTAGTTAACGTAGGGTGCAAATCTAAGTATGAGTTGGACTCAAAACATCTCACATCCAATACAAGCCGCAGTGGCAAAACATTAGTCGACAAAGAATAAGATCTCTTTGAATAGTCGAATACAATACCTTGGCTCTGTCAAGTTTAAAGGTCAGTGAGTCTTAGAATAAAAGACTTGATTGTGTCAACCGTCGTCGAAGGATTATTATTAGTGAAGAGGTGCAGGTCGTAACATGCAAAGTCTTTTCAATCATCCTCTCTTTTTGAGTTAAAACTAGTCAGTTGACCATGGCGAAGTTGTTAACTTGCTGTGAATAATAACAAGATATAGATTATATGCTTTTGAAGGTAATACTTTTGCTATTGAAGTATTTAAACTAATGTTTTTCTGAGAAAAGACCTTATTGTTATACCAATTATTATTATGAAGTTTTTACAAACAAGTAATGAGTCTTTTGTCAAGTCTCAAGCTTAGATTTACATGCAATCTAAATTGTTAGAAGAAACAATATGACAAGGTTTTCTAGTGTATAGATCGACAAGATTAAGTTATGTCGAAGATTTCGACACGTCGAAGTAGGACATTGTGAGTGTTAAATTTAAACGTAGGGTTTTCGAACATTGTATTCTTTAAATTGATTTTTAGAGAAACCCTTTCAAAACGACAAAGTAGAAGCTATGTCAAAGAATCAACAGTCGAAGAAGATTCCTTAGAATGTTTAGTTTTAAACTTAGGGACTTCGAATATTTATGTTATATAAATTGGTTTATAGTAATTTCTTTCCGAAAACAACAAAGTTGGGTTTAGTGTCCACTCAAGAGTGGATAATTTAAACAATGGGCTAACTTAGAGATCGTTGTAACAACACAAAACGTTATCTGAATAATCAATATGATAGGAAACCATTCTTTTATCGTAAAGACAGAGAGGATTCCATGAGCTTAGTGAAAGAGTAAGCCTCAATGCCATGCATTAATGCATGATGAAATTCAAACACCTTGAGGTCATCGAGGTTGTTATATAAAACTTATAAATAGGTAACTGTAGGATTGCGATTAATTCGAGTCGAGTGGGGTGGGTGAACTTAATTCATGCGTTGATACAATGCTAATTATATACAAATCCTTTGGCCAAGGTAATGCATAATCCTCAAGTGCATTGAATGTTCACTGTGACTGGAAGGCGTAGCTTGTGGAGTGGTCATGCATGACTAGAGGGTATCTAGGGGATTGCATAATAACAAGTCACGTAGGTCACAACACTAGAGCTCAGATGGCAAACACCATTGGTTATCCTAAGTCTATCCTCTTGAGTAGGGTAGGGCCACTTCTTGTTAGGAAGGAGTGTGGGAGACCGACGGTCTGTGGTTGGAGGTTAAGCTCCTTGAAAATACTCTCTCTTCTTAATTCTTGAGGATTGTCGAGACTTGAATTTGGATGGTTGACAATCGAGATGTAGTGACATTGGTAAGTTCCTATTTTAGAATTGTTATAAGTTACTTTTGAAAACATATTGTTTAATGTTGTAGATGATTATATCCTCTTGTATGAGCTATAATTTCATGATTATTGTTAGTCGATGGATGAATTACTTGTTTATAGTAATTAGTAAGAAAATTACTTTTCTATTTTATTCTTTAAAAAAAATAATTATTACCTTTGGTTAAAACTTAGTTTTGACGGGTGAAATTAGAACTGGGTGTTACACCATTCAGCTAGTTAGTGACAAGAGGCAGATGGCATTTCTGGGGGGCATCACCGGCCTTTGTCGTAAATGCCTCCTGAAATACCAGGATGAACTTGTTCTGGGGGCAGTCAAGATGATTCTGGGCAAGGAGTTTGTGGATGGCAGTGAACGACATCAAGTAGACAGACATAAGTTCCCAGTTTGTGGCTACTCTGTTAGAGCTGAATGTGGCTAAGACATGGGTGAATACAGTGGTTAAAAGACTCTTCATATCGAGTGTGCTTGGAGGACTGGAGGAGACTCTAGAAATCACTACTTTTGGCGCAGGTATGCCGCGGCCGAGAGACATCCCCCTTCTGCAATAGCCAGGAAGTGTAGTGAAATACTTCTCGTTCATTCTCCACCTGAGGGGGACGGATCTAGTTTGGTTCAGACAACATGCTAGGGTGGCAATGAATTTCCTGTTGAAGTATTGCTAGATCGTGGAGACTCAGGGCTTGGACTGGATGAGAGATTTCAATATGAAACTGCATAACTATGAATTGGAGGCGTAATGGGGTTAGGGTTTTCTTTTTCTACTAGTTATCTCTAGTCTGGGTGTCTGTTTATAGGTTCGAGGTTATATAGTGGTTTTAATAGTGGTTAAATATCAAGTCTTTGTTTTGCTGGTCTAGCCCTGCGTGGCATATCCATTTTAGTAGCTTCAGTCTAGACGGTTGCAGCTATAGACCGCTTGTGGAAATCTTTGAATTGGTAACTGTAATCTTTTTTGATAATTAATATAAAGCAACTCCTTATTACTTAACAAAAAAATACTTTTATAATTTAAAATGCATTAAAAAATTGTAAGTTTGAAGAATAAAATAAAAAATGTAATAACATGGTGAAATATTTTTAGTGATACTAGATTTTTAACTTTTGACTAAATAAAATTGAAATCCTATATTTTTAAATCTTGAGTAAATAAAATAATCTAATTTCATAAAATTAAGTGTGTATAACCCTAACCCTAGTTGGGTGTGGAGAGATTTGAAATGTCTGCCTAACATATCAAAATGTAATAATATTGAATACTATTACAATTTAAAATGCATTAAAATATTGTAAGTTTGAAGAATAATTACACAATATAATAACAATAACATATTCATATTTAGATCACTACACTTAGTCACTTAATTTTTAGTAAGTACTTTTAGAAAACTTTTGACTAAATAAAATTGAAATCCTAGATTTTCAACTCTTGAGTAAATAAAATTGAAATCCCCAAAAAAAATCTAATTTCATAAAATAAAATGTATAGAACCCTAACCCTAGTTGGGTGTGGAGAGATTTGAAATGTCTGCCTAACATATAATAATATTGAATACTATTACAATTTAAAATGCATTAAAATATTGTAAGTTTGAAGAATGATTACACAATATAATAACAATAACATATTCATATTTAGATCACTACACTTAGTCACTTAATTTTTTGTTTAAGTAATAATAGTAAGTACTTTTAAAGAACATGATTTTAATTAATCTAATATTGTGGTTTAGTAATAATTTTTTCTAAAATAAAGAATTGTTTATCATTTCAAATTTGTAACTATTATATTTAAACATTTATGTGAACTCGTTTTGAAATATCTTGGTAAATAAAATTGAAATCTCAAAAATAATTTAATTTGGTAAAAATAAAATAACACTAAAATATTTATTTAGCTATAAAACTAAACTTTACAAAGCCTATTAAATATCACAAATATTTCCTTAATTATAAAACTAAACTTTACAAAGTATGTGGAGATTTGAAATATCTGCTTAAGATAACTATGATAATTTAAAATGCATTAAAATATTGTATGTTTGAAGAATAAAATAAAAAATGTAATAACATGGCGAAATATTTTTCATGATAGTGTAGAGTTTTAACTTTTTAGTAAATAAAATTGAAATACTAGATTTTTAACTCTTGAGTAAATAAAATTGAAATCCCAAAAGTAATCTAATTTTTAATAGTATTATTAATATTATAACTTTGTCCCTTTGACAAAAAGTAATTTTTAATTGAAATCCCAAAAGTAATCTAATTTTTAATAGTATTATTAATATTATAACTTTGTCCCTTTGACAAAAAGTAATTTTTGCAGAGAAGAGGTCATTTTTTTTAGCCAATGACAATACAGATAAATCATTTTTCAATAATTTTTTGTTAAAAATTTATCATGTTGACATAGAAGCCGACAAGAAAAATAATCCTATCTTTTGATTGGTTTGCAATGAATAGATTAATAACTAGATAAGTGTGAACTCATTATGGGTACTAATAAAATTAAAATTTATGTGTCTATGTAATAAACAAGTGCCACATAGTGGCCTTTGTAGTATTGCAATAGTAGTATTTTTGTTAGTAGATAGATGAGCCATGGCATAACTATTTAGAGGAAGGTCCAATAATAGTTTGGGATTAACAAATTTTTGAATGCATTATAATTTTACTAGTGGATGAAGATTATAGTTGTTATGGTTGACTTTGACCCGAGGTTTGATTCCTACTAGGTACTGAAGTTAGAGTTTGTTTCTTAAAATAAATATTTGTTAACTATTAAGGAACCAAAAAAATTAAACTATGAAAATACTTGTATACAATGGCTTAATATTACTATACAAAATATGTATACAATGGCTTAATATTAGTACACAAAATAAAATAAAACTTGCATAAATGTGAAATTTCTAATGATGATATTGTATATTAAGTATAACGCATTATAATTAAAGTTATAATTGACAAATTTCTATTATTAAATTAAACCTTAGTTGTTTTGACTATATTTATTGATTGATAATACAAACAAGGGAGAGCAAGGTTCCCACTTAATGGAATATCCAAGTCACCATATCAAGTTGAATTCATAAATGGTGGGCATATTTAAAAGTTAGCTGATATCAAGAAATGTCTGTAAACTCAACCCTTTAGAATGCTATGGATGTGAATTAGCCAATAAAAATAAAAAATATTTGATATAATATTTAAAGTATTATATCAATTTTGAAATTTAAAATAATTTAATAATTAAAAAACTATAAATAATTTATTGATTTTATAAAACTAAAAATATATAATCATTAACACTATAAATTTTTTTAATTCTAATTAAAAATTTAAATATATATTATATATTTAAAAACTATAACAAAATAAAAATAAAATTAAAAATAAATCCAACAAACAAAACAACTTTTAAATGAATAAATAAAAACTTTTCAAATAAAAATAAACATTGCAAAATAGTTTTTAAAAGACATCAATAATAAAAAATGGCTCATGGTCAAATTTTGGTGGGAAAAGCAAAATATGACAGAATAGGCTACAACAAGGTGTCTTATGGCGAAAGGCGGTGATGGGAGGAGCAGGAAGAAGATCGAAACCAAGGTAGATTTTTGGATTGGAGTCCATATCCATCCTATATCAGGCGACAACTTTCCAGCAGAGAGGGATGTCGAGGGAACAACCAGGGCGATCAATGGGCAAAAATCCTTTTAGAGAGAATTGGTGGTTCGGAGGGAAGAATATATGGAGATCAAATGCTACAAAATGGATGAAACTGGGAGATAAAGATCAGCGGGGAAACAAGGCATAAAGTTAGAAGATATGGAGATCAACAGGGGAACAAATCACTACAGGTGCGAATAGTAAATTTCTCTAAACCCTAAAACTCTAGTGAGCTGTATTTCATTTGCCCTAGAATGTGAAGATCTAGTTAACTTTGTAACAAGGTTGAAAGAATGTGCCTTTTTTATGAAATGGGCTGGGGATTGGCCAGTTAAAAATAGTATCTGAAATTGGTGTGAGAGACAATTGGGCAAGGAGATCAAATTGAAATCATTGCCAAAAGGATTTTGCCTAGTAGAATGTCTAACGGGGGAAAGAAAGAAAGAAATTTTAAAATAGGGGCCTTATTTAATGGGAGGGGTTGGTTTTTATCTGAATGGGAACTGAATTTTAATACCTTGAAGTATGAGATTTCTGAAACGCTGATATGGATCAGATTATATAACTTACTTTTATAATATTGGGACCCTGTGATCTTAAAATGCATAGGAGATAAAATAGGGTCTTTTTTAAGGTTGATGAAAATCTGGAAGATTAGGACTATGGTCCATGTATGCAAGAATATGTATTATTGTCAATCTTAAATCCCCCCTCTAAAAGAAATGGAAATGAGATCTAATCAAGGGATCTAGAAATGAGATCTAATCAAGGGATCTAGAGACAAAGCATTAAAATAGAAAAATGTCAGGAGAAGTGTAGAAGTGCAGCTTACTAGTCACTCAAAGGAAGACCACAATAGGAAAGAGGAAAACAAAATAGATAATGAGCCTAATAGGAAAGAGGAAAACAAAATAGATAATGAGCCTGGAAGAAGTGGGAAATAATGTAGAGGAACCTATAAATAGTGAGGGTGAGAATCAAACCAGGGTAGAGATAAATGAAGTGAAATACCCTATCATCCAAGAGATAGAAGCCCATACTCCCAATGTAGAGATAAACATGGAGGTCTTAAAAGAATTGTCAAACTTTGAATTAGCATTAAAACTTTTTGGTTGCAATGAGAATTCTGATAATAACGAGAATAGGCCTCCCGATTCTCAGCAACTGAAAGCTGATATTAGCACGGATGTAGAGATAGATAGTGAATTCTTAGAAGAGGAAATTGATGATATGTTAGAAAGAACAATTAACTAGACAAAATTGAAGATAAGGAAGACCAAAATGGGGAAAAAAGCTTGAGGGGTAGAAAATCAAATAGAGTCAAATTGGAGATGGCATGTAGAGCCAAAGGACAAATGAAGCTGAGATCAAGGAAGGGATTTACCCTTTTCGAGGAGCCATGAGGATCATAACATGGAATGTAATGCCCCTAACAAAAGGTGCTTAATTAAGCGTCGGATTGATATGTCTAAAATAAACATATTTATGTTTCAAGAAACAAAGATGGATAGTGTGGAAGCCAAAGCATTGATGATTACATGTTGACAATAGCAGGGATGTTTTGTTCCCACTCTTGGTGCTTCAGGTGGTCGAGGGTTGATTTGGAATCAGAAGAAGATTGCTATGGAAGAATTGTAAACAAGCCAATCTTGGCAGGTAACTAAAGTTAGATTTATGGCTATGAATTGTGAATTCATTTTAATTAATGTAAATATGGCCCCATTGGTGCACTATAAGAAAAAAGGAAGTTTGGAATCAGATTTATGAAATAGTATAGAGTTTTGATGGGAGCATGGTTATAGTGGGAGGAGACTTTAATTCAACTTTGGATGGTTTAGAAAATTGGGGAGAGATTTCAAAGCTCACACAAACTCAGATAGATTTCCAAGAGTTTTTGAATAACAATCAATTTCTAGATGTTAAACGGTTGAAAAAAGGAAGTTTCACATGGACCAATAGAACCTACAAGGGTTCACTAGTATTGTAGAAAGGCTTGATAGGGTCCTCATCTTTGGAAATTGGGTTAAACTTTCAATTACATATGAGAACTCCATCCTCCCACTCACGAGGTCTGACCATTTTCCTCTCTTATTCCAGTTCTCTTATGACTTTGTCCCTATATGATGTCCATTTAAATTTGAGAATATGTGGCTTAGGGATCCTGAGCTGCCTACTAAGATGGCTATTTGGTGGGCTCAAGCCCCTAAATTTAGAAGAACTAAATGTTCAAACTATATAAGAAACTGGGTTTCATTAAGGAACAAATTAAGGAATGGAATCGAGATCACTTTATGAACATCTTTGATGAGAAAGAGAAGATTGAAAAAGAACTAGCTTGACCTAAATGAAATTGTCATTCAAGGAGGAACCTGACATCCTTTGAAAAAGAGAAAGAACCGAATGGGAGACATGCAAAAGTTTTAGCAAGAGAGGAAATATTTTGGTGACAGAAATCTAGAGAGTGTTGGCTTAAGGATGGTGACAGGAACACAATTTGTTCACAACACAACGAAGATTAAGAGGAATTTGAATAAGATCACCCATATCAAGTAGGATGATGGCATTATAGTAGAGGACACAAAAGGAATTGAAGAAACAACACTATTTTTTTGAAAATTTATTGAACCAAAATAATCCATCAAATACAATAGCTAAAGAGGAAGTACTGAATAAAATTCCACCAATTAGATCAGTCAAGAACAAAATGAATTTTTGAAGAAACCCATCATGGAGGAAGAAGTAAATTGGCTTCTTTTTAGTTGGGGGTTGAAAAGGCTCCAGGACTAATCTTCCTGCTAGCTTCTTCCAATCTTATTGGAATATAATTAGTAATGACTTGATAACAATAGTGGAGGAATCAAGGAAGAGTACAACTATATTAAAGGCTATAAACAACACCTTTTTAGCCCTAATTCCAAAGAGGAATGTAGTGGAAACAATGTATGATTATCGCCTAATCTCCTTATGCAACACAATTTATAAGATCATTACAAAAATCATGGAAAATAAACTAAAAAATCTACTTCTAGAGATTATATCAGAGGAGTAGAATGGATTCACTCCAGGTAGATCGATTGTTGAAGGCATCATTTTAGCACATGAGGCAATACATACTGTTAGGTAGACTAAGGCAGAAAGAATGGTTATAAAAGTTGATATTAGGAAAGCATATGAACAAGTCAACATGTAGTTTCTTTTGGAGGTTATGGAAAGATTTGGATTCTACCAAGAGTGGATATGTTGGGTTAGCAGTTGCACCTCTAGTCCCAAATTTTGGTTTTGATCAATGGTAGCCTACAGGGATTCTTTTCATCCTCTAGTGGAATCAAGAAAGGAGATCCATTGTCACCATTTTTGTTCATTATTATGGTTGAAACATTGGGTAGAAGTATACAAGAGGAAAGGGAGAAGGGAAATTGGAAGGGTATCAAGATTGCACCAAGGATGGAGGTAGTAACACATCAACAATTTGTAGATGACATAATCCTTTTTAGGGTGGCAAATATAAGAGAAGCAAAATTTATCAAACTAAATCTAGATAAATATTGTAGGGCTTCAAATCAAAGTGTGCATTGGAACAAATAAAAAAAATTATTCTTCAATAAAGACTTGAGAAAGCAATGGGAGGTGGACACAGTACTAGGCTTTAAAATCAATCAACTTCCTAAGAAATATCTGGGAATTCCCTTATTTGCAGGATCAAGTAAAAAAAAAAAGGGGATTCTCTCCTCTCAAGCCGCAATTTGAAGTTAGCCTCGTGGAAATGTAAGTGGCTCTCCTCGGATGGTAGAATTATCATGTTAAAATCAATGATTTTAGCAATCTTGTGTATACAATGTCTTGTCTAAAAATGCCTAGGAAAATAATTGATATACTAGAGCAGAAAATGAGATCCTTTTTCTGGAAAGGAACATCATATCAAAATAAATTCCTGCTTATTGCATGGGAGAAGATTTGTAGTTCTAAGGATGCAAGGGGTGTAGGACTAAGACAATGGTCTATCTTAAACATGGCATTAGGACAAGGATAACCCTAATTCTAGACCTAATTGTAATACTAACTGTAACCCTGATTCTAACCTAAACCCTAACCCCAACCTTAATTGGAACTCTAACTCTAGTTCTAATAATAACCCTAAGCCAAATTCTATCCCCAACCCTAACAATAACCATATTTCTAACCCTAATTCTAACTTGAACCTGAACCCTAACCCTAATTGTAGGCCTAACTTCTAATTTGAACCCAAATTGTAACTATAACCCTAGCCCTAATGTTTAAAATCCTGACAATAATTCTAACCCTAATTCTGCCCCTAGATATACTTAACTCTAATTCTATTCCTAATTCCAACCCTGATCCCAACCCTAATTCTAACCATAGTTCTATATATATATAAATGTAAATGACCTTTGTTGTTTTATTGTAACTATAACCCTAACTCTAACGTTCACCCTAATTCTAACCCCAATTCTAACCCCAACCCTAACCCTGATTATAATTATAGTTTTAACCCTAATTCTAACACTAATTCTAGTGGTAATCCTAACCCTAATTCTAGTCGTAACTGTAATCTTAACCCTAATTCCAATTATAATTCTAACCTTGATTTTATCCTTAACCCTAATTCTTGCCCCAATACTACTTATATTACTAATTCAAACCCTAATTCAAACCCAAATTATAACTATAACCCTAACCCTAACCCTAACCCTAACCTTAATTATGATAGTAATGTTAACCCTAACTCTAATTCTAACCCTAACCGTAATTCTAACCCTAATGATTGTTGAGAATGTGTGTCTCAAACTCACTGATAAAACCCTAGTCGTTACTATAGTACCACAGGGAGTAGCTACCGCAGTACCGCTAGGAGCAGATAAAAGAGGTGCGGGCTTGCGGTGTTTATCACCATCCAGTGGGAGTCCTTGATAGTGGCCTGCGGTAGTGCAGTATACATACTACGTTCCTATGATGGTCAGAGGATTGGGCCTACGGTGTTGTGGGAGTTACCTTGCCACCCCATGATGGTTACTAGAGAGGCTGGCGGGTCATAATGCCACCCCGCGATAGCCCATGAGATGGCTTGCGGTGGTGCGGTATAGACCCCGCCACACCGCGATGGTCTTTTGGAAGGGCTGCGATATAGTAGTAGGCTATGGTATTGCGATTGAGACTGGGAATGATGGTTGAGATGGTGATAGATGATCAAGTTTGATATCAACATGTGGCACAGGTTCATTCGTTGATTGCACATCGTTGTTGTGAATCAACGCAATCATTGGCCCAACATTGAAACGTCTGATAATAATGAAATGTCTGATGGATCTTGTTGTTTGTTGGACAACAAGGCGGTTATGAGTCTGTTCGGTTGATATGGAAGCTGGAATATCGTTTCCATGTAACGTTTGAAAAGTTTGTATAAATGTAGTAGTGCATTGAGTCGATATAGATCAAGGAGAGAGAGAGGTGTGACTAGATGTAAGAAAATGCTGTCGGATTTTCTCCAGAGTCGGAACAAGATGTAAATCTCCAGTAAAGGCTATGAGCCTAATATTGTATTGTAACTTGTACGCTTGTTGCTAAATAATACAATGGCTCTATGTTTTGGAGTGTGGGGTTTTTTACTCGAAAGGGTTTTCCCCATGTAAGTCTTTGTGTTCTTTTCTTTTGCTCTATCTTTCATGTTTAGTGATTATGTTTATTGAATCTGTTTAATGTATGTTGTTGAAACTGGTTTAAATTGCAATCACTTTCCTCTAAGGGTTAATGTGGGAAATGAACTATGATTCCGCTTTATGGCATAGTAGTATGTGTTTTGAGGCAATCAGAGAGAATGATTGTTACTATAGACACTTACTAATCTTAGATGCTCATTCTGGGATGAATCGTATTTTCCCTTCAATTGGTATCAGAGCCATGGTTGCTGGTTCTGGGTATTCCTTTTGTGAGGATTTCTTAGTCTGGCAAGCTTGAGGAAATCTGAAGGAATTGGCTGAAGATTGATCCTTTGTTGAGTGAAAGTTGTTTGCTCTTTTTGTGTTAGTTTTAGGAGACAACACACAACTTGAAGGATGGTGAAGAAGGAGAAAATGGAGTTGGTCACATTGAAATGATGTAGATCTAGAGCTCCTGATAGGTATTGGAATAATCCTGATGCATGGGGTGGGATTTTTTGCTTTGTGGTTGTCTTGCAACAAAGCTTTCATATTGGGTGTTTGTGTGAGAGGCTCCTTGGTGATATGGAGAAGCTTGTGTTATTTTTTAGCTATGGAGTAATGTGCTTATGCTAGGTGTTTATTCTTGGTATTAGAAGGCACTATTTTGTTACCTCGATTGCATATAGGCTATGGAGTTGATCATTAGATGATTTGGAAGCTTATGTAATAGCCTGTCTCCCTCGGATGCATGTGCACGTTGGTGGTTCTGGAGTTGGCCTGAAATGGGCCTGGAGTTCTTGAACTACTTTTTCCTTTTAAGGATGCTTTGTACTTGCATGGCTCAGATTCATGTTTCTTGGATCTAAGGGTTTTATAGATTTTTGTAAAAAATCTATGGTTAATGCTCATCTATGATAATCCATTATTCTGGTTTACCTGTTATGGTGTTTTTGTTTCATACTTTTGAGTCTTCCAGATGTGAAGTGGGTTTGGATGTGCATGGGTGTTTTTAAGACACAGTGGTTTTGTAGGTTTTACACGGTCAAGAGAAAAACTTGTGGTTTTGTGGAGTTGCAATTAAGCTATTTTCTAGACCCTCGCTTTTGGGGTGTTGCCAGATGAGATAGTTGTAGTTTTGCATGCATGCTCCTTGCATGGTGTGAGGAGGTGAGATGATTTCTCTCCATGGGAGTGTTGGTACATGATCTGTCACTCAGCATTTCTATTGTGATGCTTGGTGGATTCCTAGACTGTGGTGCTTGGGTTGTGGACCTGATTGGTGAATCAGATCTGAGCATGATTTGGTGCTTGAGTCATTTTGTCTACATGGTAATTCTCTTTTGAATCTCATTTTGCTGATTATTAGCACAATGATGGGTTTGCATGTTTCAGTGTATTGGATCTACGAGTTATGCAATTTTGTAGGTGAGTACAAACTATTGATTGAAGTGGGATAACTCAGAAGTGGACAGTCTATATCCACAAGATTAATTCAGTGTTTATGCAGACTTGTTAGCTGGCCTTGTTTGTGGTCACTTGTGCGTTGGTGTGGTTGCTTTGGGATGAGAGAATGGATGGTGTAGAGTACCTGGTTAGTCAGTTAAGGGGACTTGTAGCATGTGTATCATGATGTCATGAATAGCTTGGATACATAGTTTTATACATAAGCTTTTGATAGTGATGGTGTATTTCCTTATTTTTGGAGATCTTGGTGCCACTTGGTATTACTGTCAGATAGACATGTTCATGTGTGGACTTGGAGGATTTTCAGATTAGGAGATTTTTGGTCATGATGCTTGGAGAGCTCGGTTGTGATGTAGGAGCATCCCTGGTTCAAGAGCAATCTTGCATCAACCAAAAACATTTGCATTTCAGTTTGTTTACAGTTCAGATTATTTTCATTTTCTAGTTTAGTTCAGGCAGTTCAGTTAGTAGCAATTTTTGTATTTTGGTCCGCATTCTGCCGCAGTTGCATTTGACACCTTGTGGAGTTGGACTTAGCATCTAGATTCATTCATCTACATCATATCCAGAATTTAGAGCATTTGGATCAGTTACCGAAAAGTTATCGCTATCATAAGATCAACTATTTTCTCAGAGTAGAGCATTCTAACAGTCTCAGACAATTAGCTAAAGGAGAAGACTTGTAGAGCATTCCTCGACTTGTGGAGCTTAATAACACATCATTCAATGATCCTTGGTTTGTGACCGACCTACCCCGAGATCCGCACATCATTCCATTCATTTGCCGAGGTGTTCTATGCATTTAGGTCCGACCTATCCGTGTTCGCATGTTACAACTCTTCATTGGAGTTTGTGACTTTCCTTGGCTGACGCGGAGGAATCTATTGTTCCTGAGATGATATATATTGATGTAATAGATCCTTAGGAAAGAAGTTATCAAGTTATGATCATCCCCGTAAGTTCATAGTTTAGATTTTGCGCGAAGGGGACTTTAAAGCCATATCTTGTGCATATTATGTAATCATGCCTGTGAGCCCAATTGTAAGCCCGCATATTGCTAGCCAATCTATATTTGAAATCTATTATATACTGAGTGATTGAATCTGCATTTGCTTCATTTCTTTGAGTCATTTCCATTGTGTTTACTTTTGCTGCACGGTCCGGACAGTTCATTCTGTGAACCCTCCTACCGTGACTACACCAAGTGGTATCAGAGCGAAAGTTTGAATCTTTGGGAGTGAATTGAGTGAAGTTGGTGAGGGAATTCTGTAAGATCTTGCTGTGGACAGATCACCAAATTGAGGCAGGTTACTTGTGTTGCAACCAATTACCGATTGTGAGGCAGTTTTCACCTTGTATCCCGACCGCTCAATTTGAGGCAGTTTGCACTTGATCCTAGGAAAAATGCCACCGCAGAGAGTTGTTGTTGTTGGAACAATGGCTAGAAGAATGGATGAGATGATGGAGATGATGAAAAAAATGCGAATTCGATTGGATGATGTTGAAGAAGATAGGCGAAGAGGGTTGACACCGAGACCTAACGTTGAAAGTGATGATGAAGAAGAATTTCAATCTGTTGAACAAATTGGCAAAACCCTAGGAGGTGATGAAGAAGAAGAACCAGATCAAGTAAAAATGCTGCGAGCTATTTCAAAGATTGGAAAGAGACCTAGAGTTGATGTGCCGAACGATACTGGTAATTTGAACCCTGAAGAATTGATTGACTAGATAAATGACATGGAAGAATACTTTGAATATGAGGAAATTAAAGATCTAGAGAAGGTGAAATTTGCAAAGACAAAGTTGAAAGGACATGCTATATGGTGGAAAGAAGTTTAGTTGGAAAGAAACAGAAGAGGAAAAGAAAAGATTACAAAATGGGATAGGATGGTGACAAATTTGAAGAATTAGTTTATACCTGCGGACTATGAGTTGGAGCTATTGAAAAGATTGCAAAACCTGAGGCAAACGGAGAAATCTGTGAAGGAGTACACTGAAGAATTCCATAAAATGATCATAAGGACAGGACATAGTGAAGCAAGCAAGGAGAAAATGGCTAGATATATTAATGGAGTGAGATTGAACATTCAAGAGGAACTAAGCTTGGTAAGGATGACATCTTTGGAAGAAGCATATTAGTTTGCCTTGAAAGTTGAAGAGATGAATAAAAGACATGATCAGAGACAAAGAGGAGGTAAATTTCAGAGAGGTAGAACATTTTCTAGAGGAGATAAGTCATTTGCGGAGTAGAACAAGTTTGACAACACATTCAAGAAGGAGGACAGAGATAATAATGCTTACCGGAGAGATGATAGAAATTTTTACCAGAGAGGAAACCCTAGTGCATATCGGAATGAAGGATACATAAGAGAAGGAAGAGGATTTGATAAGAGAACATTTAGAGGTACTTGTTTCAAGTGTGGAGGTGAAGGACATAGAGCATTTGAATGTAATCAGGGTAGTACAAGCAAGAGGACAGAAAATAGTGGAAGAGTAGCCTATGTGGACGAAGAACTTGTTGAACTAGGTGATCCCTATTTGGTTGGTAAGCCAGAGAAATGAGAATCATTGGTGATGAGGAGAGCACTATTTCAAACAGAGACAAATGAGGAACCACCGCAGAGGAAAAGCTTGTTCCGGACAAGATGCAAATCAAGAGGTAAGTGTTGTAAAGTTGTGATTGATAGTGGTAGTTTAGATAACTTAGTTTCAGAGGAGATGGTGACTAAGATGAAGTTGGAAAGATTGAAACACCCTAAGCCCTATCAGATAGCATGGATTTAGGATGATCATAAGGTATTGGTGAGTGAACAATGTTTGGTGAAATTCCATATTGGATCTTATCATGATGAAGTCTTGTGTGATATTATGCCTATGGATGTTTGTCATATTTTGTTGGGTAGACCTTGGTAGTATGATAGAAAAGCTATACATGATGGGAGAAAGAATACATATAATATAGCATCAAATGGAAAGAGAATTACTTTGATTCCTTTGGAGAATGATCCTAAGAGTGAAGTGTGTGGGAATGCTAGAATCTATTTGGTAGATGGAAGAAAATTTCTGGATGGTTTGAGACATGAGAATATGTGTTATGCCTTGATTCCCGAGAAGCTTGAAACATTGAAGAAGTAGACTAAAGATATGCAACCGGAGGAGATAAGAGAGTTGTTGATAGAGTATGAAGACATCATATCAGATAATGTACCTGAATGATTGCCACCTATAAGGAGTATCAGTCATCACATGGATCTTATACCTGGAGCAAGTTGGCCTAACAAAGCAGCACACTGGATGACATCGACAGAGAATGAAGAATTGAACAGACAGATACAAGCGTTGCGAAAAGGTTTGATCAAAGAGAGCTTGAGTCCTTGTGCAGTACCTGCAGTGTTAGCACCTAAGAAGGATGGAGAATAGAGAATGTGTACTGACTCTAGAGCAATAAACAAGATCACAGTTAAGTATAGATTTCCTTTACCTAGGATGGATGATATTATAGATTGCTTGAGTGGAGCAAGATATTTCACAAAGATAGATTTGAAGAGTGGATACCATCAGATTAGAATCAGAGAAGGAGATGAATGGAAGACTGCTTTTAAGATAAATGAAGGATTGTATGAGTGGTTAGTGATGCCTTTTGGATTAACAAATGCATCAAGTATTTTCATGAGATTGATGAATGAAGTCTTGAAGAAATTCTTGGGTAAGTTTGTGATTGTATACTTGGATGATATTTTGATTTTCAGTAAGACAAAAGAGGAACATTTGTGGCATATTAGACAAGTTTTACAGAGGTTGAGAGAAAAGAAATTGCTGATAAACATCAAGAAGTGTAGTTTCATGAAGGAAGAACTAGTATATTCGGGATTTGTGATTTCTGTGGAAGGATTGGAGATGGACCCTGAGAAAGTAAGAGCAATTATTGAATGGCCTACACCGGAGAGCATTGGAGAAGTTAGATCATTTCATGGATTGACTAGTTTCTACTGGAAGTTTATTAGAAATTTCAGTTCAATTTGTAACCCTATGATAGAAACAATGAGAGGTGACAGAAAAAAATTTAAGTGGACATCTGGAGCAGATAAAAGTTTTGAACTATTGAAGTAGAAGGTGATAGAGCAACCTGTTTTGGCGGTACCGGATTTCAATAAGGTATTTCAAGTTGATTGTGATGCAAGTGGAAACACAATTGGAGCAGTATTAAGTCAAGAAGGTAGACTTGTAGCATATTTCAATGAGAAGTTGAATGATGCAAGGAAGAGATATTCAGTTTATGATCAAGAGTTCTATGCCATTATTCAAGCCTTGAAGAAGTGGAGACATTATTTGTTGCCTAAGGAGTTTGTGTTGTATACAGATCATCAAGCTTTGCAATAATTGAATAGTCAAGGTAAGTTGAATCAGAGACATATGAGATGGGTAGAGTTCATGCAGAGTTATACTTTTGTGTTGAAGCATAGGAGTGGAAAATCAAACAAAGTTGCTGATGCACTAAGTAGAAGAAGAAACTTATTGACAGAAATGAGAGTTGAAGTGTTGGGTTTTGATGAATTGAAGAAAATGTATGAGGGAGACACTAATTTTGTAGAACCTTGGAAAGCATGTAAGGAACTTGTTGTGATAGACAGGAGTAAGTGGCTGGATTATTTGATTCAGAAAGACATGTTGTTTAGAGGAAATCAGTTGTGCATACCTAGAAGTTCAATGAGAGATAATTTGATCAAGGAGAAACACAATGGTGGATTGGCAGGACATTTTGGCATTGATAAGATAGTGGCCTTGGTGAGTGAAAATTACTTTTGGCCTTAGATACATAAGGATGTTCAGAGATTTGTGCAGAGTTGTAGAGTTTGTCAAGTTGCAAAAGGGAGTAGTTAGAATACTAGATTATATAAACCTTTGACAGTATCGGAGAGACCTTGGGAAGACATAAGCATGGATTTTGTAATGGGATTTCTGAAGACACAGAGATGACATGATTCAATTTTTGTAGGGGTTGACAGATTTTCAAAGATGGCTCATTTCATACCTTGTAAGAAGATAACTGATGTAGTGCATGTAGCTGACCTATTTTTCAAGGAGATTGTGAGATTGCATGGATTACTTAAGAGTATAGTTTCAGACAGAGATACAAAGTTTGTTGGATACTTCTGGAAGACACTTTGGAAGAAGATGAAGACAGATTTGAAATTGAGCTCAACTTTTCATCCACAGACTGATGGACAGACAGAGGTAGTGAATAGGAGTTTGGGAAACTTGTTGAGATGTTTGGTTGGAGAGAAAGCCAGAAGTTGGGATTTGATTCTTTCACAAGTAGAGTTTTCATACAATAATTCAATAAATAGGAGTACCGGAAGAACACCTTTTGAGATTGTGACTGGAGTGAATCCTAGAGGAGTAGCATAATTAAGAGATATCAGCATGGAAGAAAAGAGAAGTACAGAAGTAGAAGAATTTGCAGATCATATGAAGATAGTGCATAATTAGGTGAAGAAGCATTTGGAGGATATAAATAGTAAGTATAAGGAAAAGGCAGATGAGAAGCGAAGACAGAAAGAATTTGAAATTGGAGATGAAGTGATGGTGTACTTGAGAAAAGAAAGATTTTTAGTTGGGACATATAACAAGTTGAAGATGAAGAAGTTTGGACCTTGTAAGATACTTAGAAAATTTGATTTAGGAAATGCATATGAAGTGGAGTTACCTATGACATTAGGTATATCACCTATTTTCAACATTACAGACCTATATCAGTTTCATGAAGTAGAGTTCAGTGACAACATGGAAGAGAACTTGAAGAAGTTACCACAACAAGCACCTGAGCAGATTGAAGACATTTTGGACAGCAGAGTTAGATGTAGCACTAGAGGAAGACAATACAAAGAATATCTTGTGAAGTGGAAAGGTAGACCAGAAGAAGATTCATCATGGATTTCTCAGGCTGAGGTGGACCCTCTTGGTTCTCTCCTAGCCCCAGCAAAGTGAGGGACTCACTTTTTCAATAACCCTGGATGTCTGATGTAGGAGCATCCCTGGTTCAAGAGCAATCTTGCATCAACCAAAAACATTTGCATTTTAGTTTGTTTGCAGTTTAGATTGTTTTCATTTTCCAGTTTAGTTCAGGCAGTTTAGTCAGTAGAAGTTTCTGTATTTTGGTCCGCATTCTACCGCAGTTGCATTTCACACCTTGCAGAGCTGGACTTAGCATCTAGATTCATTCATCTAAATCATATCCAAAATTTAGAGCATTTGGATCAGTTATCAGAAAGTTATCGCTATCAGAAGATCAACTGTTTTCTCAGAGTAGAGCATTCTAACAATCTCAGACAATCAGCTAAAGGAGAAGACTTGCGGAGCATTCCTCGACTTGTGGAGCTTAATGACACATCATTCAATGATCCTTAGTTTGTGGCCGACCTTCCTCGCGATCTGACATCATTCCATTCATTTGTGGAGGTGTTCTATGCATTTAGGTCCGACCTATCCGTGTTCACACATTACAACTCTTCATTGGAGTTTGTGACTTTCCTTGGCCAACACAGAGGAATCTATTATTCCAAAGGTGATATATATTGATGTAATAGATCCTTAGGAAAGCAGTTATCAAGTTATGATCATCCGTATAAGTTCATAGTTTGAATTTTGCGCGAAGGGGACTTCAAAGCCATATCTTGTGCATATTATGTAATCAGGCCTGTGAGCCCAATTGTAAGCCCGCATATTGCCGGCCAATCTGTATTTGAATTCTATTATATACTGAATTATTGAATCTGCATTTGCTTCATTTCTTTGAGTTGTTTCCATTGTGTTTACTCTTGCTGCATAGTCTAGACAGTTCATTCTGTGAACCCTCCTACCGTGACTGCACCAAGTGGTATCAGAGCGAAGGTTTGAATCTTTGGGAGTGAATTGAGTGAAGTTGGCAAGGGAATTCTGTAAGATCTTGCTGTCGACAGATCGCCGAATTGAGGCAAATTACTTGTGTTACAACTAATCGCCAATTGTGAGGCAGTTGCCACCTTGTAGCTCTGTCGCTGAACTTGAGGCAATTTACACTTGATCCTAGGAAGAATGCCACCGTGGAGAGTTGTTGCTATTGGAACAATCGCTGGAAGAATGGATGAGATGATAAAAACAATGCGAATTTGATTGGATGCTGTTGAAGAAGTTAGGCGAAGAGGGTTGACACCGAGACCTAATGTTGAAAGGGATGATGAAGAAGAATTTCAACTTGTTGAACAAATTGGCGAAACCCTAGGAGGTGATGAAGAAGAAGAATCAAATCAAGTAAAGATGCTGCGAGCTATTTCAAAAATTGGAAAGAGACCTAGAGTTGATGTGCCAAACTATACTGGTAATTTGGACCCTGAAGAATTGATTGACTAGATAAATGACATGGAAGAATACTTTGAATATGAGGAAATTGAAGATTCGGAGAAGGTGAAATTTGCAAAGACAAAGTTGAAAGGACATGCTGCTATATGGTGGAAAGAAGTTCAGTTGGAAAGAAACAGAAGAGGAAAAGAAAAGATTACAAAATGGGATAGGATGGTGACAAGGTTGAAGAATCAATTTATACCTGCTGACTATGAGTTGGAGCTGTTGAAAAGATTGCAAAACCTGAGGCAAACGGAGAAATCTGTGAAGGAGTACACTGAAGAATTCCATAAAATAATCATAAGGACATGACATAATGAAGCAAGCAAGGAGAAAGTGGCTGGATATATCAATGGACTGAGATTGAACATTCAAGAGGATCTAAGCTTGGTAAGGATGACATCTTTGGAAGAAGCATATCAGTTTGCCCTGAAAGTTGAAGAGAAGATGAATAAAAGACATGATCAGAGACAAAGAGGCAGAGGAGGTAAATTTCAGAGAGGTAGAACATTTACTGGAGGAGATAAGTCATTTGCGGAGCAGAACAAGTTTGACAACACATTCAAGGAGGACAGAGATAATAATGCTTACGAGAGAGATGACATAAATTTTTACTAGAGAGGAAACCCTAGTGCGTACCGGAATGAAGGATATAGAAGAGAAGGAACAGGATTTGATAAGAGAACATTTAGAGGCACTTGTTTCAAGTGTGGAGGTGAAGGACATAGAGCATTTGAATGTAATTAGGGTAGTAGAAGTAAGAGAATAGAAAATAGTGGAAGAGCAGCCTATGTTGAAGAAGAACCTGTTGAACTAGGTGATCCCTGTTCTATTGGTATGCCAAAGAAAGGAGAATCATTGGTGATGAGAAGAGCACTATTTCAAGTTGAAGCAAATGAGGAACCACCACAGAGGAAAAGTTTGTTCAGGACAAGATGCAAATCAAGAGGTAAGTGTTGTAAAGTTGTAATTGACAGTGGTAGTTCAGATAACTTAGTTTCAGAAGAGATGGTGACTAAGATGAAGTTGGAAAGATTGAAACACCCTAAGCCCTATCAGATAGCATGGATTCAGGATGATCATAAGATATTGGTGAGTGAACAATGTTTGGTGAAATTTCATAATGGATCTTATCATGATGAAGTCTTATGTGATATTATACCTATGGATGTATGTCATATCTTGTTGGGTAGACCTTGGCAATATGATAGAAAAGCTATACATGATGGGAGAAAGAATACATATACTATAACATCAAATGGAAAGATAATTACTTTGATTCCTTTGGAGGATGATCCTAAGAGTGAAGTATGTGGGAATTCTAGAATTTGTTTGGTAGATGGAAGAAAATTTCTGGATGGTTTGAGACATGAGAATGTGTTATGCCTTGATTCCTAAGAAACCTAAAGTATTGAAGAAAGAGACTGAAGAATCACAACCGAAGGAAATAACAAAGTTGCTGATAGAGTATGAAGACATCATATCAGATAATGTACTTGAAGGATTTCCACCTATAAGGAGTATCATTCATCACATGGATCTTATACCGGGAGCTAGTTTGCCTAACAAGGCAGCACAAAGAATGATACTGACAAAGAATGAAGAATTGAACGTACAGATACAAGAGTTGTTGAGAAAAGGTTTGATCAAAGAAAGTTTGAGTCCTTGTGTGGTACCTGCAGTATTTGCACCTAAGAAAGATGGAGAATGGAGAATATGTACTGAATCTAGAGTAATAAACAAGATCACAGTTAAGTATAGATTTCCTTTACATAGAATGGATGATATCATGGATTGTTTGAGTGGAGCAAGATATTTCAGAGGAAGTAAGTTTCCTAGGAGTTCATCATGTGTGGACCTGGAGAATTTTTAGATTAGGAGATGTTTGGTCATTATGCTTGGAGAGCTCAGTTGTCACGGTTCAGTGGGAGCTTTAATAATGACTGTGAATTCATCACTTGGTGATGGATGATCTTCTTTAGTGTTGCAGATGTTACTAGGAGGAGCTCTTAGATCTGTTTACTGCAGAAGGGTTCTTTCACATTTGCATGGACACTATTAGGAGATGGGTCATCTTCATGATATTGAAGATGTGTAACATCTTGGAGCCATGGATGAGTCATGGAGTCTTTGTTTGAGGTGTCAGTGGTGCTTGACAGGTGATGTTGGTTTAAAGTTTGTTTGTTTTATGTCATGGTATACTCATGTTTATGCATTAGAATTTTGGCATGATACATTTCTCTTGAGACCATGCTATTTTCACTTGGAGCATGGAATCTCCTAAGGGGGATGGTAAGATCATGATGTCATGACAAGTTCCTAATTCAAATGATTGGATCTTTGACAGTGGTCTAGTGATTCTCTGTGTTTTGGGTGCATTGGTCATATGCTTGAGAACTTCATGATGGTGCCGTGATGCATTTGGAGTTTAGCATGAGATGATTGTTTGAAGGTGCTCATGGATACATGGAGAATGAGGTGAGGCTGTATTTCTCTTAAGATGAGAGAAGTGTTGTTGAGATGGTTACTCTTGATGAGATTTCAATAGAAAGTCTGAAGAGCCTACACCTTGGTTGGATGTGAGTTCAATAGAGACCTATGAGGAGATTGCTTTTGGAGGAGTCATGATGGCTTGCATATCTTGGAGGAGCATTCTCATTCCCCACACTTGGTCTATTTGGTAATTTATAATTTGAGAGGTATTTGTCCATTATATCTTTTAGATGTGTTATGTTTCATGCTTTGGTTCTCATGGGATTGAGTTGATTCATGGGAGTTGATTATGGAGACTCATTTGAGGATGGTTTAGCATGAGACTATATGCTTTATCTTTCATAGATATGGATCTTGAGCTATGTAGTTAGTTCTAGAGGATTCATTTGAGGGATGTTTGGAATGGTTATCTCCTCGTGCATTTGAGTTTGAGATATCATTCATTGATGAGGACTGTTAGGAGATGGTTTATGGGCTGATTTCTTGAGATGGGAAATGGAGTAGTTTAATCTTCTTTGAGAAGCTTAAATCCATGTAGTTACATGATACATATGTTGTGTTTGATCTCTTGAGATTGAACATTTTTGGGTGTTGTTATGATGTTCTCTTTAGGGTTTTATGGAGGAGATCATACTTGACACAGTTGGCACTTAGATGTGTATGTAGGAGGATTTTCTACATGTATATGATGTGTAATGTTTCTCTCTTTGTCTCAATTATCTTCTTGGATGTTTGGTTTCACATTACAATGGTTTGAGGTTTGGTTTGAGCTATTGTGATCACTAGCTTGTGGTCATGTGTTTTCACTTATGTTCTTGGGTGATGACATGGAGGTTCCTTTATCTCATTCCTTTGCTAAGTGTGGAGAACTTAGGAGAGCTATGGAGACTTGTGGTGAGAGTTGTTCTTATAGGTTATTGATTTACAGGTTTTGCATATCATTGTGGATGGTTCCTTGGTACTACATGTTGTTTACACTTTCTATATGAGGCTATTGGTAGACTTGGTATGCCTTGATCTTTTTCAGATTTGCATTACCCATGCAGTGGGACCTCTTGGATGTGTATGTCATTCCTTGACATGTTTTCACATGGAGTTTATGATTGCAGTTTATGGGTGTATATATATTTATGGCATGAGTTTACTATGTTTTGTATACCTTGGAGGTATGGGTGATTGGATGGATTAGCACTTGCTGTGCGTGCTATTTTTAGTCGTGAGGGTTAATCAGTAGGATGAGAGAAGTTAATTTCTTGGTTGTTGTTCTAGTTGATGTTCTATCTTGTTTTCGAGAGGATGTCTTCACGGTTGTGTTCAGGTTGAAGCTTTGAAGTTGATGTTGTTGATGCTTTTGTATAGCTTGTGAGCACAGTGGAGTGGTGGCAATATTCTGTAGCCTTTGCTATAAGTTAGATATGATGCTTGTATTCTTTAGATTGGTGCATATACGCCTTGGTTCATTCCTCTTCCTTTGGTGGATGGCTAGAATTGTTGCCTGAGATGGTGGACATCTTGGATGTTGTTGTAGGTGTCTTGGTTGGAACACAAAAACATTGTTTAAGATTCTTAAGATTGCATGTATGGCTGTGATGATGTGATTTAGTGACTTAAAGCATTGTAGGGGTTTAGTGAGTTCTTCGTCAAGTGGTAGAATGTTGAGAATGTGTGTCTCAAACTCATTGATAAAACCCTAGTCATTACCGCAATACCGCAGGGAGCAATTATCATAGTAGCATAGGGAGCAGCTACCGTAGTACCGCTGGGAGCAGATAAAAGAGGTGTGGGCTTGCAGTGTTTATCGCCATCTCATGGGAGTCCTTGATAGTGGCCTGTGGTAGTGTGGTATACATACCGCAGTCCTGCGATGGTCATAGGATTGTGCCTGCGGTGTTGCAAGAGTTACCTCGCCACCCTACGACGGTTACTGGAGAGGTTGGCGGGTGTGCGGGGCATACCGCCACCTCGTGACAACCCGTGAGATGGCTGACGATGGTACGATATAGACGCCTCCACACCGCGATGGTCTTTTGGAAGGGCTATGATATAGCGATAGGCCATGGTATTGCGGTTGAGATTGGGAATGACGATTGAGATGGCGATAGATGATCAAGTCTGATATCAACATGTGGTGCAGGTTTATTCGTTGATTGCACATCATTGTTGTGAGTCAATGTGATCATTGGCCCAAGGTTGAAATGCCTGATAACAATGTAACTATTTGATGGATCTTGTTGTTCATTGGACGACAAGGCAGTTCTGAGTCTATTTGGTTGATATGGAAGCTGGAAAGTCATTTCCATGTAACACTTGAGAAGTTTGTATAAATGCAGTAGTGCATGGAGTCAATATAGATTGAGGAGAGAGAGGTGTGACTAGATGTAAGAAAATGCTGTCGGATTTTCTCTAGAGGTGGAACAAGATGTAAATCTCCAGTAAAGTGGCTATGAGCCTGATATTGTATTGTAACTTGTACACTTGTTGCTGAACAATACAATGGCTCTATGTTTTGGAGTGTGGGGTTTTTTACCTAAATGGGTTTTCCCCATGTAAGTCTTTGTGTTCTTGTCTTCTGCTCTATCTTTCATGTTTAGTGATTATGTTTATTGAATCTATTTAATGTATGTTGTTGAAATTAGTTTAAATTGCAATCACCTTCCTCTAAGGGTTAATGTGGGAAATGAACTATGTTTGATTCTACTTTATGGCATAGTAGTATGTGTTTTGAGGCAATCAAAGAGAATGATTGCTACTATAGACACTTACTGATCTTAGATGCTCATTCTAGGATGAACCATATTTTCCCTTCAGTGATAACCCCAATTCTATCCATAACCCTAATTCTAACCCTAACCCTCATTCTATCACTAAGCTTAATTCTATCCTTAACTGTAACCCTAATTCTAACTCTAACCCATGTCATAAAACTTATTCCTCACCTCAATATTAGTGCTCTATTGTCCCACAAATCAATATTTAAAAGTTAAATTGCATCACATGGAATTGACCCCTAAATTTTGAATTTTAAAACTTATAATTTTCTTGACTCTTGCCCATTTCTTTCCCACCATGAGCTGACTTGGCACACATTTTGTATGATATATCACTTTTAGAGTCTTAGATATGTGATTTATGATCGCATTATCATTTTTTAGATCTTTTGAGTGATTGTATTCTTACTTATCATTATTCCATTATTATATCTTTTCTTTGAGTTTTCTGCTATGTTGAGATCTATCCTTTACCCAGCCTTGCCAATCCCATTAGATTTCCATTTTCATATCTAATATACCACTAATTCTAACCCTAACCCTAATTCTAACGCTGGAGTTAGTGTTAGGGTTGGGCCATTTCAAATGATTTCATTGTTGCAATATTAATTCCCAAATTTATATTAATAGATAATACAATTTGGTATGGAGGAATTGTTTAAATACATCATTTGACATCATAAGCCAAACATATAATATGAAGTATTCCATCGCATGTACATTGACACCCTAGTACTTGTACACATAAGAATAGTATTTGTCAACATAATATTCTTATCTATTTCTTTTCAAATACTCTTACCTTTCAAAATTACACAAATCATTCATACCATGGTTGTTTGATTTGAGTTCCACAAATCACTCATGTTTTGTTTGGATCTCTTAGCCTTGTTTTAGGACCTTACTTTTTTAACCCCAAAATTACACTCTCTTGGTTCAAACTTTACTTATTTAAAAGCCAAAAAAAATTATATATTAAAATTTTTAGTAACTATTCTAATAATCTTGTAGTCTAAATATTTCCATAATTTGGCTGCATTTCTTTCCAAATTGTAATCTATTTTATGTTGTGTTGTGTGAATTTTTCACAATACAATTGAATTGCATACCAAAACCCAATTTCTTAATAGTTATATTTTCAATGCAACCTTGGAAATGCTAATTCTTGTTGAATCAATTTGGTATGTAAGTTAAACACTTTTTAATGGTGTTTATTCTTCATATTTGTTCACCTTGATAATCTTTCATGAAACCATGGGAGATATAATGCCAACAATTGACATAATTATAATATTGGAGAATTGTATGGTTTTAAGCTCTTTTTATGTAGTATGATGTTTGATAAAATAATTCAACTCAATATTTTATATGTATATCGAGTTGATAAAATAAAATATTTAATATAGTAGCTAGAAAATTTTTCTTTTTGGAGGATCATGCATTTAATATCTTCCAAAGATGGAATTCCCAATGTAAGCTTAATTCTAAGCCTAGTTACTAATTTATAGGTTTAATATTACTAATAAAAGTAATAATACTATATATACATTGCTTATATTGAGTTTTTTTTTCCAAAAGTGGTTGTAGTAGTTATTATAAAGGCCCATGAATAATGTAATTAATTATTTCTACATATTTAGTTTTTACTTCATCACTAAAAACTCCAAGATAAAGAATGAATACTGTAGACATCTGAAAATGGTCACAACCACTTTCATCCACAATCCAACCCTAATTCACTTGCATTATTCCATTCAACCCAATTATTAATTAAATAATTTTATATTATTTAATAAATTTATTCTACACCTTTTCACCTTCACAAAAATCAAATTCCTCTACTACAGTTTAAAAATTAAATATTTTTTACTATAGTTCATAAATCACATGTCAAAAAATTAAATAAATTATCACATTTATTTAATTCCTATTTTGTTCACTTTTGATTACTTTTTGTAATCATTATTATTTCCTCCTAATCCATGTGCACATGAATTAATTTTAATTAAATAACATATAGCATTGAAAAGGATCTCCCACAGTTGGAGGTGGTAATTGTTGCTTTTCTAAACCATAAAGTTGCATTTCAGGTGCCAGAGACTTGAAATACATTTGTAGTCTTGCACAAAAAAGTGAATGTGGTTTGATGAGATGGGCACGTTTGTTGCCAATGTTTTTTACAAAACAATGGTTCATAATGACCGCAAAGAGGGTTCTCGTTATGAAATAATATTGAATAACAATTTGTTTGTAGCTTTGTATTGAAATACATTAAGTATTTGTTTTTGGTTGTTGTGGACAACAATGCAATCGATATATTCAACCATTTGGAGATCCATCATATGCAAAATGTATCACCCCAAAGCCCTCTTTCTATTTTAGAAAGAGATGCTAAAGTAGACAATCACATTGTAGATAAATATGCATTGACATCATAAATACCATGCATCTCATACAACATTTCTAGATGTAATTCATATGCATACGCGCGCAATGCATCATAGTCATGTCAAAAGTGATCAATTAATCCATTACGCAATTCAATAGAAGTATAACGAAAATGTAGGAGAACTTTGAGTGTGTCAAATAAACAATCTCCTGGGGTGTAGACAAATGAATTTATCCTAAATAAATTTTCCTTTTTCAAGGCATTATCAATGTCAAGAGTAGAGTGTTGTTTACGTAGCCTATAGCTTTCAACATTCAAAAGATTAGCCATTGTCTTTACTATGGCTAAAAGCAAATGTTCTTTACGTATAAGAGTATTTCTTATATTGAAGAATACAATCATAATAGGAAAACAAAGAAATAATTGCTACCTGATTTGCAAGAACACCATATATTTTGTGGAAGATGTAAAAGAGCATCACATCCAATAACAAAGTATTTATCTTCTTCAATAACCAATAAGAAATACATAACATTGCATGGTTATTTGTATACTCTTATTGAATACCTTGTGAAAGAAATTGGAAAATAAAATGATAACAAATACGTCATAATCATGGCAGAGTGAAGTTTGTAAATTGTTAATTTGAGATGTATACATTTTAAATAGAAATTTTGTTTCATCTAGAAATGGTGTCCTATATACTTTATACTTCTAGTTCTAACTATTTCTTTACCAGGTTTCTGGAACACACTAGAATTTATTGACTAATGAACAACTTCATTTATAAGAAATATTGAATTGTAATCAGTCTAGACATCTACCAGTAGAACAAAACTAGTTGGTTACTATTTAAAACAACTATTTTGTAGGCACAATAATAGTGCTAAGTTTGTTTCTTTCATGATATTCTTATGTGCTGTAAACCCTAGGAGTCATAATATAGTATAAATGCTCTTGGGATCTGTAAGGAATCATCTTTAAGATTGTAGGATGAGAGAAGGGACTGGAACCCTAGCAAACTAGCATAACAAAAGCCTTGAAATCACACAGCTAGACCAAATACCATACCACAGGGATTGCAACCCGCCACTTGCTTGTGTCAACAAAAATAAATATTTTCTCAAAGAAAGAAATAAGGACTGATTCGATAAAAATGTGCACCTATACCTAAACCTAATAGAAACCCATAGATGGACTGTAAACATAGCCCACTCCAAAGCATGTAAAAACCTTATAGATTGAAAGTTAAATCATTGACAAACTAGCACAACAAAAGCCCTGGAATTGTGTAGCTAGACCAAAGATGATACAACAAGGATTTGAACTCCCGTGTGAAGAAAAACCATTGCTTATCATGATTCCCTCCCATTCCTTGAAAGCATGATCTTTGTAGCAAATCGTAGGCCTCATGCAAAACAATACTTCCTCTATTGGATGAAATCGCAACCCTCGATGAAAATCCTTAAAATCTTCCATGAATGATCCTTGTGCAACCGCCATACTGCATGCAAACTCTGCTCTCTCTGTCACTGTCTCCGTATTATGATAAAAATTAATTCTATAGAATAGGATATACCCATGATGTAGGTAGGGAAAAAATTCAAGTCTCATTGGCAAAGTCATTGCCTTGAAATCTTTATATTTAATATAGATCAATTTTAAGAACATTGCCATACTTTACATGGTATAATCAGCTTATCGGCAAACTATGGAACTTATAGACTTAGGAACCAAAAATAAAGTTTGAATATAGAAAGAGAAGCCAATAAAGCTAAATAAAATATGATAAAAGCCTTGTCTGCGAAGTGTCCAATTCAAGATATACAACTTTCGCCAATAAAAAGAAAGATGGGTTCTTTCTCTGATAGGTTCACTGATTGAGATCTAAAATTTTCAAGTCCTATTGGGAAAGGCATTGGCTTTAAATATTTATATTTAATATGGACTAGTTTAAAAGAACCTTGCCTTACTTTGTGTGGTATAATTGGCTTATCGGCAAACTGGGGAACTTATAGACTTAGGAACCAAAAACAAAGTTCGAATATAGAAAACAAAGCTGATAAAGGTAAAGAAAATATGACTCAAGGCTTTTCCGAGAAGTGTCTTGTTCAAGATATAATACAACTTTCACCGATAAAAGCAAAGATAGCTTCTTTTTCAGATAGGTTCACCGACTGAGATTTATCGCCTATAGTTTGAATCACATACTTGTCGGCAAATCGAGAAAACTTGATATTGTTAAACATACATATGTTTGCTGCTTCAAATATGTTTGGTACATTGTATCGAGAAATCAATACAAACCAAAAACAAAGTTCCAATATATATGGAAAAGCCAAAAATGGTAAAAAAACATAACTCAAGGCTTGTCGGTGAAATCTCATAAAATGAAATAAAACATAGTTCATAAACCCTAATTTTGCCGATAAAGCCTAAGATAGGAGAGTTATCTTTCACTGAAGTGCATGCATGGTTATTATCACACTAAAAATTAAATTTTAATGAAAACTTTAAATCTTGAACAATATTCAAAATTGATCCCATTAAACTTTAAATCTTGAACGAATGTTTTACTTGTTAATCATGTACCTTCATTCCAAAGTTTTTTTCTCATATAAAATATAACTCACCTAGAAATAGAACTGCGTGTTTGATTTTCAATTAGATATCTTCTTATCTTTTTGTTGTAATATTCATCCTGTGCCAAAACAAAGCCACAAATAAATATTATTTGCTTTAGTCAGTGAATAAACAAATTAAAGAGCCTGAGTTTGAAAAGTATATTTTTCTTTATATAAATTGAATTTTAATATATTATAATAGTGGAAATATAAATTGAACTAGTTAAAAATTATCAAACCCATAATATCCTAGCGCTATAGAGTAGAAAAATTAATTGGCACTCAAATTGAGAAACCCAACATGAATTTCAAAATGATGATATGCCCCATACTTTTATGCATCCCAATATACTAACTTCAACATAGTCGAGTTTTCTTTCACTGCAGTGCATGCATGTTTATTATCATACATTTTTTTTTACGAAAACTTTAAATCTTGAACAATATTGAAAATTTATGCCATGAAATCTTTAAATCTTGAAATAATGTCATACTTATTATTCATCTATCTTCATTCTAAATTTTTTCCTCCTATAAAACATAACTCACCTAGAAATAGTATTGTGTGTTTAATTTTCAAAGAGATGTCTTCTTTTTCTTTTCCTGTCAGAATTATCCTCTAGCAAAAGAAAGCCACAAATAAATATTATTTGCTTTAGTCACTAAATAAACAATTAAACAGTCCTAAATTTTGTAAAACATATTAAACAAAAAGTTTAACAAAACCACTAAATAGATAAGTTCACTAGTACCAGTAAACAAGCATAAACAGAACTCACAATAGCTATCATACTTCTACAGTTCAAATATTAGCTCTTTGTTAATAACAATTTGTTTTAAATAATCCCCTAATTTCAGACAGATAACTAACTTTAAACCGATAGCTTCAAACAACTTACTATTAAAGATAGATAAAAAAAAATTAATCATATAAATACAAATATTACATAATATAATATATTAATATTTACATCTAAAATATATTAATATTAAAAAATTATATACAAATATATATTAGTATTTCATTTTTATTTTTACTATAATATAACATAAATATAAATACAATAATCATATTTCCATTCATATGTAAAATCTATAATCCCATAGAAATATTATTGTTATTGTTATTATTATTATTATTATTAATAATTATATTATTTTATTCAATACAAATTAAACTATCATATTAATATGAAAATAATAATATAATATTACACAATATTATAATAATAATATATAAATCTTTATATCACAACAATATTTTAATTTAGTCACTCATTATTTAATCAAACATATTAATTTGTTAGTAATTTTTAATATTTATCACACATAAAAGAATAAAATAACTATAGCATTATGAAACCTAACTTATATCATTATAAATATTACAATTATTGTTATAATAATAATAATAATAATAATAATAATAATAATAATAATAATAATAATAATAAAAAATTTGTTAGTAATTTTTAATAGTTTTATACATAAAAGAATAATTAATTGGTTGGTCTGATTCCCCCCCAGATTGGCTTGGTGAGAATGAATGGCAATGGGGAGGATCGAAAAAGCTAGTCCGCTAGGCATTCCCTTTGCTATTGATCCCTCTCTCAAGCATATGTGGGAATGGTTATTCACTAAAATTAATGTTAAGCTTAAAAGTTGGAATAGACAAGTTCTATCCCTAGCTGGGAGGTTTTAAGTTTGGCAAAAAAATTTATCTGCTTACACTGTGTATTATGCATCCATGTGGCTTTTCTCTAACATGCAGATAGAGAGCATTCAGAAAGTAATCATATTCTTTTTATAGTCTGATGGCAAAAGGAAAGGAAAAAACATCATGTCAATTGGAAATGGTGTTGTATTAGCAGAGATCATGGAGGTTTAGGATTAAAGGATTTGAAGTTGGATGGGTGTAATGCCCCGCCATGCAACCCTAGAGATAAGTTTAACTAAGCAATAAAAAGGGCAATTTTTTTTTTAAAAAAAAAATATATATAGAAGAAATGATAACAAACATAACATAGACTAATAGCAACAAGTTAAACTATCATCTCTAGGGATTACATAGCTACATTATTGCAAATTAACAACAATCAACAACATACCTAGTTCATTCAAATAAATCAAATGAGTTAAACTAACATCTTTCATTACATCATCAGATAAATACTTCAACATTTTTGCAATAAGATTACATGTACCAAATAGTTTATCTTACAAGAGGAAATACCTAATTTCATTGTTACAAAAGCTCTTTTTCTGAATACATCAAATTACATAATAAATTTCATTGATACATAGATCTAAATGCAAATGGTAGAAATGTTTGTCTTCAACTATAGGTGCAAACTAGAATCCGCTATGAGAGGTACATCCTTTATACACACGAACCATGACACCAGAAAACTAATGGAATAAAGCACAACCACCCAACCATGTGGAACCCTGAGGTCCACCCCTCGTGCTAGGATATAACAATAAGGTCCCACTAAGCAAACAGTCAAGAAAACAATAGTCTAATAGGTACAAGGACTACACATGACTCCAATACAACACTAGTCAATATGAACATCACAAGCAACTCAAACAATACTTCTAGAGGCAATCACACAATAAAAGAGGAAACACACTTAGGAATGCTAGGCTGTAGTAGGGAAGAGTGTCATCGCATGGTTTTAACATGGGTTATCCTGACAGTCTCTCACCGGACGCCAGGACCCATCCATGGGTTATCCTGGTCATCCAGATGTCAGCCCCCATCTATGGTTATCCTGGCAGTCTCTCACTAGACACCAGCCCCATAGGGTGACACATGCGGAACCAACATTCCTTTCGTGAGGATAGAGATGTTGATTTTGCCAACCACGGCCTTCTCATCCCATCCTTATCTTATTTAGTGTGGAAACTACCCAACCCTCTAAATTTATTATCAAGTTATCACCAGATTAAAAACTTCCAATAGGTTATCGTGGCAGCCACTTTGGGCACTAGCCCCACATTGAAAGCCACTCCCCTACCTACATCTAGAAGACCCTATCCATCAAACAAGACAATTACCATCACAATGACAAGTAATATATACAATGCAAGGCATTTACCTTCTTGCATACAAAACATAATCACAGGGACCAATTCTTATATCCTTGTCCCAAAACATAAACTAAGCATGAACTATCACATTCTCATCATGATGCATTTACAACACAAAATACACATCATTTTACATCACACAGAGCAAGGCATTATCCATCTTGCATAGTCATCATAACCACATGAATAGGTACACTAAGCAAGGCATTATTCATCTTGCATAGTCATCATAACCACATGAATAGGTACACTAAGAAAGACATTATCCATCTTGCACAGTCATCATAACCACATGAATAGGAGGCAAGATTTCAAGCATGCAGTTCATTCAACTCACATGATGCACACATAGCCAACCCCCACACAATCACACCCTCCTAGGCCTCTAGAAACAACTTCCCCAAATGACAAACACTTGACACCACTAAACACAATGGTCTTACATAACATTCACTCTCAGATGCACATCATAAACTATGATCCTTCATCAATATTTTCATGATCAATCATCTAACAAATATAAAGTGAATGTATCTCAACAATACAGAACTGTAGCTAATAATTCTCAAGACTTATTTTAATTTCATTTAATTAAAATGAATGCAAACAACATGCAAATAACCCTAAGACATACACAATAATTATTTACACTATTTACAACTGATGTAGATTTCATTAATAATCTAGACAATTTTGTAAATACTATTAAATATAACTGTATAAGCAAGGCTAAAAGACTATAATATTAGAATGCTATAAATATCTTACACTAGTTAGAATCACAAGATACAAAACCCGAAGCTACAATGAAAGAACCTTGTTCTAAGGTTAGCTTGAGAGAAAAGGAATATAGAACGACAAAACATTCCTATAGATCTAACATCTTCATAAAATCTACCACACTTTTAACCACATGCATATGATAGGATCAACACAAAATAAATTTGTTGAGAAGGCTTTAGAAGCTACCAACAATGCAAAATGTGAAAACATAGATAGGGCACGCAGACTGATTGGTAAAATGCCTCAAAGAGAGTCATAATGGAAAGCAATGATCGTAGGATATGCACAAAATGAATTTGTTGAAAAATCTCAGAGAAACCTAGTTCAAAAATATAGAGTTATTGGTAACGCAACTAACTGTTTTAACAGGGATGAAACGGGTGAGAGGTAGATAGTCACAAAATATTCATCTGAAAAATGATAAACTGGGTATAGCTGATTTTCATATATGATTTAGATAACCAGGTTGTGCACCATATATCAAAAAATTAGAGGAACCTAGTTCGCAAAAGTAAAGTTATGCTGCCGCAACGTACTGTAAAAACAGAGATGAAATGCAATGATATAGACATGCATAATTTGATCTGATAACAATGCTTCTAACCTCTCCAACAAATTACAATCAACAGGAAAAATTATAAATCAAACATTTGCTTCAACATAAAACTGAGACAGAAATTAAAACCAAAGGAACCTAATTTCGCTTGCTTGATTGGGCTAAAGATTTGATGTTGGGTTCAACTGCTGTAGCCACAAACCAGTCTCTCCCATCTCCTCCCCAAAAGTTCCATCTGCTCCCGATTATTATGAGAGAGAAATCCCCCCAATATCTTCCAAAAGATTCCTCCCATAAAAGGCAATAAATTCTACCTAAATCCCTTTCTTACAATTTACTATTTTTTATCATTTACAACCAGCCCAGACAATATTTTTTTATCTTATTTATTTCCTTTACAATTAAACAAGAATCATTTTTATTCTTATTTATATAATATTTACTATATATGAGTTTTATGACAACTCATAAATATTATCTATTTTTTTTGTCACTTAACACAACATTTAATTATATTTATTTATTTATTTATCTTTAGGTAGCATTTACATTTATTATTATTATTTTATTATTTATTTCTATAAACTCAAATTCTCATAAAAACATATATATATATATATATATTTAACAAAAGTGCTTTCATAACTAATAATATTATTTTAATGCAACAATTAACTAAAGCAACAATCAAACAATGCCAAACTAAATAACCCCAAATGCCGAACAATACTTGACACAATGCACGATCGAAAGCATGACCACAATGACAGTGACTAACCATAACACCCATACAGACAACACTGACTGGGTGCAAAACTTGATACTCATACTTTTCAAGGGTGATGGCTAACTAGGGGACCACATGTCATCTCCATTCAATAGTTTCCATTGGATTTAAGGCACGCTTAGATCTGTCAATTCAGATGGAGTCGATACCTGATACTTGCAACCTGAAGCAAACAAACGTGTCGAATACAAACATATATCTAATCATCCAAACATGCACATAGTGATAGGGAATCGCAGCGTAGTAGGGTACTCATTATGAGTAATACTACATTGTCCCTTCACAAAACACATCACAAATATCCACATTAAATAAGTTCATTAGTAACTAAACAACTAGATAACACATAGTTAGATAGTCGCATAAATCACATAGTAAAACTAATCTACATAACCAATTAACCCATAATTGATCACAACATAAGCATAATGTACTAATCATAAAGTATCAATAGTGTCATCATAATAAACATCAATGAGTGTCATCAACTACATCATAATAGAAATCCTACCATCAATATGTCTATCATACCCTAAGTATTCTAAGTATTTTACCTTCTTCTTCATGCTCCTTAGCCCGACTTCCTGCTCATCCAAGGTGAGAATGGAGGGGCACTACGATGGGATAGCCCTAGTAGCTAAATGGATTATAAACTCAATGGAGGGCGATAAGCCATGGAAAGTATTAGTGAGAAATAATATTAAATTGGCTAGGCCAAAAGGAGCCCCAGGCTGGAAAAATTTGTATCCTTTAGACCTTTTTGGGGATTTCAAAGTGAAGCCCTTTGGGATAGTAATCTTTGCTTCCATTTGGAAGGCTTGGGAACTTAGCAGATCTCTTCTTGCCTTCCCTGGAAGAGACAATGCCTTGGTCCATTGGGGAAAACACAATTCTATATGGTGGTCCCTGAAATATAAGGAGAAGCCCCTGACTCTTATCCAAGGTTGCTCTGGTCTTAAGTGGCACAAACTTGGCTTGTCTTCCTTTCAAGAAGTGATCACTTCTGGTGGCTTAAAAAGTTGGGAGATGCTAAAATCTGAATTCAGGATGAAAGCTACTCAAAGGAGAACTTATTCTATGCTGGTTTATGCATATTCAATCAATCCTGCCCAACCAAGTCTTTTGTGAGTGCAGGATTGGGTGAGTATGCTAAACTGGAAAGACGGAGGCAATTTGAAAAGTTGTGATTCCAAAAGGATCTATAAGTTTCTTGGGGACTCAGATGAGGTCTTCGAGCATTGTGTCAAGGCTTGGGATTGTGATGTAAACCCTAGAGACCTAGGTTGTTTCTTTAAGTCCTTCTAGTCTAAGTCATTGGAACCCAAGAAGGGATGCTTTAGATGGTTATTGGGTTTGAAGAAATTGCCAGTAGGATTCGACAGCTTCATTTGTAGCTTATGCAATGTCTATGAAAATATCTCTAACAACTAAAGTTTTATGGATTCTATGGAAAAAGAGGAACGAGGACCAATTTCAAGGCAAGCCAAGAATTCTTACTGGGTAATATGATTTAACTATCCTTAATCCAAAAAAAATAATTAATTTGTTAGTAATTTATAATATTTTTATACATAAAAGAATAAAATAACTATAGAATGCTAACAAATAAATTATATCATTATAAATTATAAATATTACAATAATTGTTAAAATAATATAATAATAATATTGCATAGACTTTAAGAAACAAAAAAAAAACATTTTCCTTTAATAACCAAAAATGATTTGTTTCATAACCAAATTCTGGACTCACTCATAATTATATTTAAAAGTTAATTCATTTCCATTGCCACGTCGTCCCTTCTAACATGATTTTTCTCCTCATTTTAGGTGTTTGTTTCACTTAAAATAGTATGTTTGCAAAATCCACCCTTAAGAGGTCATTTTTTGAGCCAATCACAATAGAGATAAATCATTTTTCCAATATTTTAACATCACAATAGAGATAAATCATTTTTCCAATATTTTTTGTTAAAATTTTCTCATATTAACATAGGAAAATTCAAATTTAATTCAAATTTGTTCGACAAGAATGATAATATTGTGTTTTGATTGGTTTAGTGTCGATAGATTAATCACTAGATAAGACTTGAAAACAAAAAACAATTGCAATAGTACTGGTACTAAAAATAATAGTAAAATGATGCTTTTAATACTTAATGCAAACTCCATTGGTTGTGATATTTGTCATTACATTAATGTGAGGGGAACATGTTTTGTTTCATCCTAATAATAAGGCATAAAAAATATAGCAAAAAGAAATGTAATTCTAAAGGGAAATTAGCACGTGAATAAATAAAAATATTTCACTATATGCTCAGAGAGAAGAGTTTTTAACTAGACGGGAATGAAAGAAAACAATTTATTACAGTATTAATTGCGGATAAATGAGATTAAATTTAAACACATATCAATGGTTGATTGCAACTGAAGGTGAGTAGGTTATTGGTAAGCTTGTTCTCTTTTAAGATTATCTATTTTTGATATAAAGTATTCTTAATATAATTTTTAATTTTATTTCTAAAATATTTAGACAAATAATATAATAAAGAGAAGAACTTATTTTAAATATTTGAAATCTACTTAAAAACAAGAGCTACAGAGCAACAAAGTTTCTGCCAAAATGTTCATGAATAGTTATGTTTTAATTTGTTGTGCTTACTTAGTTTTAGCAACAATGTTGATAATACAATAACTTTATAATAATCTTGAAATTTGTCAATTTTTTGGTTTAAGTTAGAGTTGACAATGTTGTAATATTTGCACTGAATGCTGAAAATTGAGGAACTTTGAGATTCTTATTTTTAAGTTGAAACCAAATTATTGACCCAGTTTTAACCTGGTTTTAGAGAAAACTAAAAAAAGACATTTTAGCTTCTTTATCTGGTTTAGGCTAAATAAAATCAGTAAGTTCTGGGAAATTCTGTAGTTTTGAGAACAAAATTTTGAATCTCTGCCTTCAAATTCAGCAAACTCTTAGGACTATATGGGTATAGTCCTAAGCAAAGCAACTAACAAATTTAAGAAGCCATCAATTCCACATTGACTACATGAAACAAAGGTCTTCAAAACATGGTTATTGCAAATAATTCTCTTGTTCATATGTTAAAACGTTATTAACCATTTCTATTTCTAACTATAAGGAATTTGGTATTTCAATTTCATACAAAAATGGAGAAGCATTTATCTCATAGGTTATAACCAAAGAATTTCCAAGTCTTTATTAGATAATATTTCAACAATAGTGGTAATGACAAGAGACAGAACCAGATAAAGTAAAACCATTGTAATTCGAGACCGATACCAATATCAACAATGGCAAGAGACAGATTAAATACAGTTCTGAATTATCTGCAAGTCGTGAGATATATGTGTGTGCATTAAGTTAAATGTGAGCATATGCATACATACTAGCCACCTAAAAAAATCTCATGTAAAAAGAATCTCAGACCACTAAATATATCAGATAAATCATCATTGATTATAAATTAAAACCCTTCAGCTAAGAAACTTCCTCTGCAGACACTGCAATTACACCTATGGCTGTCATGAGACATATTAGGGTATAAATTAGCCTTATCTTTTCTTAAATCTAAGTTTACTGTAATTTCCAACAATCTAAAATTTCACATAGAGAAGCTTCATATTACTTTGAAAATAACACAACAAAATATGAGATAAAAACACATAATAAATATTATATTTTATTTAAAAGAAAATGCATAGATTCTAGTGCAAAGCAGCTAAAAACAAATTTCTCAAAAATTTACCTTAATACTGCCAAACTGCTTTAAACTATTTTTGTTTCTCCATTGTTTTCAGTACTAAACTGACCAGACCTCGACCTCAACCTCATGCAAATACACATAGGAAACGCAGGGGTAATATCGTTACGGAGAAAAATGTAGCTAGCTAAACTTAGCTGGCTTGCCATTTTGATCCAACTACACCATTCTTTCGTATAGTTTTGTTTTTCAGTTTTAATGGGGTCATGTGATCGTGCCAAATTCATAGGCGTTTTGGCAGAAAGATCCAAAAGCTTCAAGATTTCTATTACAAGTGTTGCAAAAAGATTGTTAAATATATAAAATTAGTTTATTATAGGTTCAGTCACTCTGCCACTCCCTTTCCACAAGCCAATATTAACACCATTATTGTAATGGATGCACATTAATTGCCCTTATTGGGTAAAAGTTTTTTACCAATTAGATTAAAGAAAAATTATTTTTCAAATATGTTTTGTTATAATATTTGCATCTATACAATAGCAATAGATAAATATTTTTTAAATAGAAAAACTATTTCAGTTCTCATTGGTTTCAAAAAGAATTATTAATAACTAGTTAAAAATAGGCTTGCCTATATTTTCCTTGGCATAAACTAATAATACTTAATACTATAAAAAATAATATTATATAGTTTTAATATTAATCTTTTAATATATTTAAAAAAACCCTTAAAGTTAAAAAGATAAAAAGACTTTTCGTAAAGACTTCTATATTATATAAATATGTAAAACAAAATTGTATATGATCACTATTTTTTTTTGCTCCATAAAAGATAGTTTATATATTGATCTTCGAAATTCATACATCAGTGGTAGCCATATATAGCTTACCAGAAGACATTCCTACATCTAATTCATAGGGACCTTGCAGGGTTTGAGACTTTGAAAATTGACCATGCAGGGTCGTATGAGGCATAAAAAATGGCCTGTATGGTTGCTCATCTACAACTATACAATTAGAGACATATAAGAGCCTTCCTATCTATGCATACACCCACAGTAAGGACAAGAGTTCTTTGGGACTGATAATTCAAAAAAATAAAAAATAGATCACCAGATAGCTGAAGATGCTCTCACATGAGGTCTAGTTCTTGCGCTAGGGTCTAGAATTTTTGCACCCACTCAAAATGCTCGTTGACAACTTCCAACTGCAGCATTTTCCTCAGAAATGACACTACCTTTAACACCAGTTCTCTATGCTCCAATAATTCTAGACCTTTCAAGTTGAGGAGAAATGGAAAAACCTTCACAACTTCACCTAGGTCCATGAGTAGAGGAATATCCTTTGGGTGAGGAACTCTAACACTAGTGAAGACTACATTGAGAATCCTATCCAAACCACACAGGAGCTTGACTTTGAAAATCTTAGTGATTAACCCTTTAGCCTCTACCTTAGCAACTCCTGTGTCAAGCACTGCCACAAGGAATCTCAAATATATGTTCGTGTCTACCTTATTAGTTTCCCCTGCACCTCGAAAATCTCTGCCGAATATGACTTTCACTGCCGCCACTAAAAGACCATCGTGCAACCGCATTACTCTTTTCAATCTTTGGTCAGAGATTTCACCCTTAAAGGCCATTTTCCTTACCAAACTTTCCAATTGGATTGGGGTATCTACCCCCATATTTACTAGGCCTTCTATGGCGATTCGAGCAATAAATCCGGAACTACCCACCATTAGAGCCAGGGGATGATGCAAACCTCTTTCTGAAGGGCTAATAGAAAATTATGCCAAAACACACGAGGGAAACAATGAAAATAAAGTTAAAGATGCTCCATCTAGATCTTTCTTCCACTAGTGGATTTTCACTTGTCATAATTGTTAATGAGCCTGCGATGTCTTTCCTTCTCGGAGTGATCTGTAATGATTTCATTCCATTTAAAATTGTCTGGCAGTTTCGTGTAAGAGTAACTTATGTTTATATATCAGCCTTTGCAATGAAGACTCCACGTGGCTTGTTTGCTCTGTCATGTGTGGAGTTGATGGCTTTGGCTATCTTCAATGATAATGCTTCAAGTGCCCCTTCTCTTGTGATTGACCCTTCCATATCATGTATGGATAGGTGTTGGTCATGATGTTAGTCATAAACAAACATAGAATAAAAGTACACATTAACCTTTATTCATCTTGAAAGATACGATGAATTCAGAGAATTCATGATCCCAAGTCTCCGGTGATTAGGTCTTAATCTTCTGACGTTACTCAGAGGTTGATGTGTGTTGCTGTTTCCATTTTGGGGCGTTACATAGAGTTCATCATCATGATGCTATTTCTGCAAAGATTCTTCATAGAGAGGTCATTTTACACAGTTATTTGATTCAATTATACAGTTATACTCAAATACTTGCATGATATTTATCAGTAATGCATGCTTTAGCTTCAAATATGCTAAATATTTCCACTTATCTACGAGATGTCAGCATATTTCTCTATTTCTGCTTATTATTTGTCATGACTTGCAGTTATGGTGATGAATTTATGAAATTAAAAAAAAGAAAAGGGTTAAAGAATGAGATTCCCAAAACTACTTGACTTAGATCACTGATCCACATACAAGCTCCCATACATGCAATGAAAAGAAGGAAACTAGAATCATACTTCACCAGGACATTCCACAAATCCGCATGATCCAGTGCAAATCTTCAAAGGAAAAGTTGACAACAACATGTAATGAAATGAAAGCGCTTCTGTTTGAACACAGCAGTCACCAGTACATATCCAGAAATCAACATGAAGATTACTTAAGGTTTACAATCAAGATGTAATCTGAAGCTTCATATCCATTCAGTATGCTCAAGAACAGGTACATTTACAGTGATCTGAAGAAAGAACCTTGACATTTCAACAATTCAGTCTTCATTAGTCTCAGCAATTCGATCTCCTGTATTAAATTGGCTTGGTCTGATTTTGAATAAGTGACCTCCCCTCTTTATGACAAGTTCTGGCCTTTTTATAGAATAAAGGCCAAGAAAACAGTTACATTGATCCAATGATCTGGATCCTCTCAAAATAACCAATGGCCCAGATGAATAACACGTGCTTTGCCAGTTGGCAAATGTATAGCTGGCACAGTATATTCCAGCATCTTTGTCCTGGTCCATCATCCAGCTGGCACACAGTGCATTTGACAATATCCTCCTCAGCGCTCAGGGTCATGTTGCCTCCGCGTGCAACTTTGCAATTTTTATCTACAGTTCCAACAGCTTCGAGATTCCTGCAATAAACATACCCGAATTAAGCACAACATCATTTTAAAAAAAAACATAGCAGGAAGATAAAATTTACATTAAAATCAGGCTAAATGTGCAAACACATGCAATCGGGTTCCAAATCCGCAAAAATCAAACATTAAATGCATATACAGTGTTTGAAGCAATTGGGTCAACCATCGTTGACCAATGTCATGCTATCGGGCTCCAGAAAATAACATTTAAAACCTATCACTTAGTTTTCCCGCCCATTTCCTAGTATACCGGGTTATAAATTTTCATGCATATGCCCTTTCAAATCCGTGGTTCGCATCATCAGCATGCATATCGGGTCAGCATCATATTTGCGCACATGTCAGTGTGACCACATATGATCGAGATGACAAATCAAAACTCCACAGATACTACAAGAAACATACCGATGAACACTTTCATCGGGGAGAGAACGCCTGTCGGGGAGAGAAAACAAGACTCCACCGACGGTAAAAGCTAGGCCGATGGACTAACTTATCGGGCAGACAACGCCCGACGGGGAGAAAATATCAAACAAGGCCGATGGACAAAGTCACATCGATGAGCCTTCATCAGGCAGACCATGTATGATTGGCAAGACAAATCAAAACTCCACCGATACTACAAACTATACCGATGCCCTTATCTCTGTCGGCGAAACACTTCCCATCGGTATGAAAATACAAGACTCCCCCAATATGACAAGTCAGGCCGATATGTATCTACTTTAAAACCTTTTATCTTGGCCCGACGTATATAGAATTATATGTCCACTTGTATGCTTATGTAATGTATGTCGACATTGTGTATAAGAAACATACAACAGTTTTTCATCCTTAATAAACTTTTCGGGTCCGAAGTGCATGCATATTATAAATATGCAGGATATTAAGAAATATGATCTTCCTCATCGAATATCATGATGATGTCACCATCAGGTTGGTAAGACCAAGGGATATTTGTAACATGGGCTCATCCTTTAAGATCGGGTGATAAATGTAATATGACTGATGTTGAAAAATAATGATCCTCCTCCTTGTGAATATCAGGTTAGGATGATGATGTCATTATCGTGGACAAATTTCATAACATGCTACAGGACGGCCTCATGATCATATTAAAGGAGATTAGGAGGATTTTCAAATATGATCTTGCTGTTGACGAATATCACCTTCCATATTATATATGACGCCACCGTCATGTTTAGTTTCTGTATATTGGGGAAAAGAATGACATCATCATCATCCTCATCATGATCATGTCGAATGAAAATAGGAGGATCTGAAATATGATCTTGCTGTTCCAAAGTGTATGCATATTACTAGGATGTTAACAAATATGACCCTCTTCATCGAATATGTGAATGCTTTGACAGGAAGATGACCCTCTGATAGGAATTTGACGTGCGCATGCAAATATGCAGATGGTAGATTTTCTAAGCAGGGTGATATCATAATATCAGGATGATATTATAATATCGGGTGATGTTATAATATCATGATGACCATTGTTATGAAATATGACCCTCTCAAAATCATGTTTGACTAAACCTTTGACCTGTCATAACTTTCTTATTTGGACAAATTTCATGGTGATGCAAAAGGCAAACCTGCCTAGAATTTCAAGCTCTTTCACATGGTAAGCTTTTTGAGGACAGATTCACTTTGGAATTTGGCTCAAATATCAAGATCACAAATATACCTGACATTAGGCATATGCATACTGACTGATGCTGTTTTACCATTACCGCCCAGGGCATAAAAACAAGGGAACAAGCCAGCAAAGTTGGGTCCCTATTTTGCTAATGCAAAATGGGGCATGTTGTGTAACCACACAACAACTTGCCACCAAAGAAAACAACAAAATTCAAATAATTCAAAAGGTGAGGATAAGTTAAAACATAAATTTCCAACTCTTATTGAACATGAGCATCCTAATCTTCTCTAACTGGTATCATGTTCATCAATGTAACAATGAATTGATAAGGGATCAATTGTGTGCATGTGATTCATATACTCATCTTGAAAGTGAGTTGAATAAATCAGTGACTGGTGTTAGGCTACATAGTTTGGTTCATCCCTCATAGCCAATCGGATAGAGCCTTGCTGCCAGCAAGCGTCCATAGCCCCAGCAAGGTTATCGTTGCAATTCCCTAAGTAGAGCCCCACTGCCAGTAAGTGTCTATAGCCCCGGTAGAGTTACTTAGATGACTTAATCTGGATTCCAGTAAATCCATCTTTTATTTTATTTATTTTATATTTTGAAATTGATTTCATAAGATATAATAGTTATAGCTTCATGATGCAAGGAGTGGTCACTTGCTGAGATTAAGTTGAGAATTGCAATGGTAGCAAGGGTAACCTTTAGATTTTTCACTTAACACCTACACTGATATGTTCAACAGACACAAGGCTGTTAGGTGTGTCATTGTGAGGATCACCTTGACTCAAGAAAAGTAGTATTGATGAAAATGATACCACAGACCTGATCAAGAATACCTACACTGATATGAGTTACAACCTATAGAAAAACTTATATCCAACTTTTGAATTCTAACAATTTTTGCAGTGTTCTTAAGTAACAAGGTGTACCAATTTTGCCCAACCAAAACAAAGACTCAACAAAGCAAAACACAAAAGCAACCTGTACAAACAACTAACTACCAAAAGGAAAACAATAGAGAACAAAACAAGAAAGCAAAACAAGCAAATTGTACAAACAACTAACCTACAAAACTAGATACAAACCACTACTAGGCAAACAAAAACTAGAAAATGACCCAAATACACCTGTATTTGCATACTTCTTTTGATTGTGCAGGAGCACTAAGGTATTAGTTATGGTTCTCAACCTAGAAAATTTATCTTTATATTCTGAAAAATATTTTGATATTCTGAATTCACTGTACTCAACAGAATAACTCTTAATGATCAGCAATTGAGGCAGCTCATCATATTCATGATTGATCCATGTGCATGTCTTATCTTTTAAATTTCCATAATCAAAACAATATTCAACGTTATTCACTGTGGAAAGGAGAAATACAACCCGGTGTATCTCTGGTCCTATTGTTGGACATGCTGGTTCATTGATAGCTGATCTTCCATTTGACTCTATCTTTTCATTTCTCAACTCAATATTTAGTCTCACTTCAAATTTAAGGATGTATGACTCTTGATGTATCAATTCTTCATCTTTATCCATACTTGTTCCTTCATTCTAGATGTTTAGTTTATCCTCCAGTTTAGGAAACTTTTCAATGTTTTCTTCAATTCTCTACACATCAGCATCTAAATAAGTATCTTTATTATCACAACCTGAGATACAAAAATTTATCATTTCTAAATCATTTGACTGTAAAGGAGAAACAACTTTCACTTGATAAGAATACTCCCCTGTTTCATTTTCAAAATATTTCTGGAGTGACGTCTGATCCTGTACAACAACTCCAAAGCTTTCTGCGTCTTCAATTTTCAAGAATTGTTCATCAAATAATTTACTTCTATCATCCAGTAGAGTGCCTGGTTCCATTAAGCTGCAACATTCTTGCACTTGATTATTCAATTCAAAGAAGTCAGGTACTAAATCAACATTTATTTCCTTTTCTGTGGCTTCATTAGTTGCTATCATAGGAACTTCATCAGTAGCAGTGCATTTGGATTCCTCCATTGTCTGTTTACACTTCTCTTTACCATAGAAAGACTCCAAAAAAAATGTTTCAGCATCCTTATCCAAAGTATTAGGATCATAATCAAATACCTTATCCTGACAAGCGGTTTCCTCTATATGATCTTCAAAAGACTCATACCTGCACTCCTCTTTTGAAGAACTCTTATCAATATCACCATAAAATGACTCAAGGAAAGACGTTTCACTGTCTTTAACCTCTAAGACTGGTTCAGCTATTGTATTTTCTAGAATCTTCTTCAACATGACCAAGCAAGGGTAGCAATCTCTCTCTGAATGCTCTTTATCATGTAATCTGCACCAACTTTCAATCAAGACATCATCAGTGGATAAACCTAATATGTGAGTACATTGTATGTTTCTAGACAAATATAATTCAAAATCTTCAGAGCGGTCCACTTCAGTGTCAGGACTACTAGTAACTTCTGGTGTTGTCTCTGCTTGTTGTTCCAGAATTTCCTCATTTCGCTGGCCCAGAACTTCTTTATTTTCTTGGCAAATTTCAGCCCTGAACACATCTAGAAAGAAAATTAGTCCTTTCAAATATAAATCCAACCTTGTGAGGAAAGTTAAACAATTAATTTCACTGTGTTCCACAGTCCTGTGTATCCTGCAACAACTGGATAAACCAAAGTTAGATAAATTCTGAGGATAAAGCTGCCTATTCAAAGTTTCCTGAAATAAAGGAATGTTGACTTGACAATTATTTTCATATGCATCCATCAAAATGAGACTCTATTTTCAATTTTTTTTTTTGCAATTTTAATGAGATCTATCATATCTCAGAATAAAACTTTGAAAGCTCTGAAAATTCAACGAATCTTTAAAGCTTTGAGCTAGATCTTTGTAAAGATACAGTCAAAACCTCCCAGATAAGAGATATTTGCAGACAATTAACTCAAATGATGAAATATTTATGCAATATTCGTAGAAATCCTGAGATTTCCTGTTCAGGCCCTCCTTCTAGCGCCAATTTATGTTGCGTTAGAAGCGAGGAGCCTGCATAAAATGTATGATGACTGAAGCAATGATGTCCTTTCCAGTTCTGCCCTCCTTCTAGCACCAATTTATGTTGGTCATGATGTTAGTCATAAACCAACATAGAATAAAAGTACACATTAACCTTTATTCATCTTGAAAGATACGATGAATTCAGAGAATTCATGATCCCAAGTCTCCGGTGATTAGGTCTTAATCTTCTGACGTTACTCAGAGGTTGATGTGTGTTGTTGTTTCCATTTTGGGGCCTTACATAGAGTTCATCATCATGATGCTATTTCTGCAAAGATTCTTCACAGAGAGGTCATTTTACACAGTTATTTGATTCAATTATACAGTTATACTCAAATACTTGCATGATATTTATCAGTAATGCATGCTTTAGCTTCAAATATGCTAAATATTTCCACTTATCTACGAGATGTCAGCATATTTCTCTGTTTCTGCTTATTATTTGTCATGACTTGCAGTTATGGTGATGAATTTATGAAATTAAAAAAAAGAAAAGGGTTAAAGAATGAGATTCCCAAAACTACTTTATTTAGATCACTGATCCACATACAAGCTCCCATACATGCAATGAAAAGAAGGAAACTAGAATCATACTTCACCAGGACATTCCACAAATCCGCATGATCCAGTGCAAATCTTCAAAGGAAAAGTTGACAACAACATGTAATGAAATGAAAGCGCTTCTATTTGAACACAACAGTCACTAGTACATATCTAGAAATCAACATGAAGATTACTTAAGGTTTACAATCAAGATGTAATCTGAAGCTTCATATCCATTCAGTATGCTCAAGAACAGGTACATTTACAGTGATCTGAAGAAAGAACCTTGACATTTCAACAATTCAGTCTTTATTAGTCTTACCAATTCGATCTCCTGTATTAAATTGGCTTGGTCTGATTTTGAATAAGTGACCTCCCCTCTTTATGACAGGTTCTGGCCTTTTTATTGAATAAAGGCCAAGAAAACAGTTACATTGATCCAATGATTTGGATCCTCTCAAAATAACCAACGGCCCAGATGAATAACACGTGCTTTGCCAGTTGGCAAATGTATAGCTGGCATAGTATATTCCAGCATCTTTGTCCTGGTCCATCATCCAGCTGGCAAACAGTGCATTTGACAATATCCTCCTCAGTGCTCAGGGTCATGTTGCCTCTGCATGCAACTTTGCAATTATTATCTACAGTTCCAACAGCATCGAGATTCTTGCAATAAACATACCAGAATTAAGCACAACATCATTTTTAAAAAAATATAGCAGGAAGATAAAATTTACATTAAAATTAGGCTAAATGTGCAAACACATGCAATTGGGTTCCAAATCCGTAAAAATCAAACATTAAATGCATATATAGTGTTTGAAGCAATTGGGTCAACCATCGTTGACCAATGTCACGCTATCGGGCTCCAGAAAATAACATTTAAAACCTATCGCTCAGTTTTCCTGCCCATTTCCTAGTATACCGGGTTATAAATTTTCATGCATATGCCCTTTCAAATCTGTGGTTCGCATCATTAGCATGCATATCGGGTCAGCATCATATTTGCGCACATGTCGGTGTGACCACATATGATCAAGATGACAAATCAAAACTCCACCGATACTACAAGAAACATACCGATGAACACTTTCATTGGGGAGAGAACGCCCGTTGGGGAGAGAAAACAAGACTCCACCGACGGTAAAAGCTAGGCCGATGGACTAACTTATCGGGCAGACAACGCCCGACGGGGAGAAAATATCAAACAAGGCTGATGGACAAAGTCACATCGATGAGCCTTCATTGGGCAGACCATGTATGATCGGCGAGACAAATCAAAACTCCATCGATACTACAAACTATACCGATGCCCTTATCTCTGTCGGCGAAACACTTCCCATCGGTATGAAAATACAAGACTCCCCCGTTATGACAAGTCAGGCCGATATGTATCTACTTTAAAACCTTTTATCTTGGCCCGACGTATATAGAATTATATGTCCACTTGTATGCTTATGTAATGTATGTCGACATTGTGTATAAGAAACATACAACAGTTTTTCATCCTTAATAAACTTTTCGGGTCCGAAGTGCATGCATATTATAAATATGCAGGATATTAAGAAATATGATCTTCCTCATCGAATATCATGATGATGTCACCGTCATGTTGGTAAGACCAAGGGATATTTGTAACATAGGCTCATCCTTTAAGATCGGGTGATAAATGTAATATGACTGATGTTGAAAAATAATGATCCTCCTTGTGAATATCAGGTTAGGATGATGATGTCATTATCATGGACAAATTTCATAACATGCTACAGGACGACCTTATGATCATATTAAAGGAGATCAGGAAGATTTTCAAATATGATCCTGCTGTCGATGAATATCACCTTCCATATTATTTATGACGCCACCGTCATGTTTAGTTTCTGTATATTGGGGAAAAGAATGACATCATTATCATCCTCATCATGATCATGTCGAAGGAAATAGGAGGATCTAAAATATTATCTTGCTGTTCCAAAGTGTATGCATATTACTAGGATGTTAACAAATATGACCCTCTTCATTGAATATGTGAATGCTTTGACAGGAAGATGACCCTCTGATAGGAATTTGACGTGCGCAGGCAAATATGCAGATGGTAGATTTTCTAAGCAGGGTGATATCATAATATCAGGATGATATTATAATATCGGGTGATGTTATAATATCATGATGACCATTGTTATGAAATATGACCCTCTCAAAATCATGTTTGACTAAACCTTTGACCTGTCATAACTTTCTTATTTGGACGAATTTCAGGGTGATGCAAAAGGCAAACCTACCTAGAATTTCAAGCTCTTTCACATGGTAAGCTTTTTGAGGACAGATTCAGACTTTGGAGTTTGGCTCAAATATCAAGATCACAAATATACTTGACATTAGGCATATGCATACTGACTAATGCTGTTTTACCATTACCGCCCAGGGCACAAAAACAAGGGAACAAGCTAGCAAAGTTGGGTCCCTGTTTTACTAATGCAAAATGGGGCATGTTGTGTAACCACACAACAATAGGGTGCCCACCCTTCCACCCACATGCTCTAGTTAGGACTATCCAATTCCTTTACTCTTGTCCCATCCGCCCCTTGATTTGATAGGAGGTCTGCTTCAGAGTTGGCCTCTCTATAAATATGTGTGATTGTTACCATTTTGCACATGTCCATCAAATTCAGGGCTAATTCTAGTTTTGTAGCCAATTTCCAGTTTGTCATTTTGCGTGAGCAAAGCACATTGATGACCAATAAGGAGTCTCCTTCAATGGCTACTTTCCTAAGCCTTAACTCATGACACAACCTTAGTCCTAAGATCACTACTTCCATCTCTGCTTCATTGTTTGTTCCATCTGGGAGCAGTTCTACAAGTTTACCTATACTTCTGCCATTCCAATCTTTTATGATGTAGCTAGCTTTGGATTTGCCTGGGTTTCCACGTGAGGTGCCATCAAAGTTTAATTTGAACCAGTCAAAATCTAGGGGAGACCATTTGTCATTTTTTCTCTTTATTTCTATTTGCAGTCCCCCCTCCTTGCAGATGGGAGGAATGATTAGGCGATGCCAATTTATCCGCATCTTGGCATCTCATTCGATGAAAGAGGAAATTGTTGATCTTGAATCACCCAATTTTGAGTTTAATAGATCAACTATACTGGTTCTATCTTATTCTGTAGAGAATGAATGGACATTTCTTTGTCGTGAAAGAGCCTCCTATTTCTTTCTTTCTAGAGCTCCCATATAAGCAACGAGGGGCTGATAATCTAGGGGTTGTAGTATAAGGCTTGGCCATCCCATGAGCTAGTTTGAGAGCTCTTCTAGAATCGTTGTTTTCCATTGAAGTTTGTCTAGTAACCAATTCCAGCATTGATTAGAGAAAGGGCAACTCAAGAATAAGTGGTCTTCATTCTCTTCAGCCTCCTTGGATAAACAACATCTGGATGGTCCCTTAAAGCCTAGTTTTGCAAATCTGTCTGCTGTTAAGGCACGACCTTGTGAAGCTAACCATAGGAAAATTCCTGTCTTTTGAAGGTATTCTACATTCCAACAGAGATCTGTTGGGATCTTTGCTTCATCTTCCTAGTTTTCAGACAGTTTCCTATAACCATCTTTGACACTATATATCCCTGTGGGAGACCCAACCCAGTGAAGAGTATCCTACACCTCTCTGTAGCAAATAACTCTTTTTTCCATCATCTTGTCAAATATTGCCACTTCCTCTTGACTTAGTCCCAGATTTTGAGGGCTTTTCCAATGTATTATTATTATCCCATCTTGAGAAGTTGTAGTGAAGTAGCTTCTTACCTTATCCCCCCATGCTTGTTTTGTTACCCTTTTAATATTCTCCAAATCAGCTCTACCCGATAACTTTGGGTATCCTTCCCAAGAGTCTTCCCAGAAATCTGCCATCCTTCCATTCGTCACCTCCCATGATAGAAAATTTGTTATGAGATCTCTGCAAATCCCAATATAATTCCAGATTCTAGACCCTTTTGGAAGTACTCTGGTTGTGAAGATGCTATCCTCCCCTTCGTCTAAGTATTTTGGTTTTATTATTTTAATCCACTTTAAATCTTGTTTGGAATAAATTGCCCATACCAGCTTGGCTCCAAGAGCCTTGTTCTGTAGTAGGATGTTTTTCAGTCTTGTGCCGTCCCTTTGTTTACTCTCACATATTTGCTTCCATTTTACCAACGGATATTTGAACTGCTCAGAAGACCCTTTCCAAAATAAATTCTTCATTTTCTTATTTAGTTCCTTGTTTGCACTGATTGAGAGAGGGAGGCAAGAAATTAAATAAGTGGGTAAAGCTGAAATGACTGACTTGAGTTTAGTTAGGCGACCGGCCCAGAAGAGCCATCTATTTTACCAAGAGGTTGTTTTGTTGCTTACCTTTTCTATCAGCTGTTCTAGATATTCCTCGAGCAGATGCCCTTGGCCAGAGGTATGCCAAGATATCTACATGGAAGGGATCCCTTCTTGAAGCCAAGTACTCAAAGGATCTGGGTTTCCGTCCTCTTAAGATTATTGAAGAAGACCTCTGACTTTTCCAAACTGACCTCTTGCCTAGAAGCTGAAGTGTATTTGTTGAGAATTTCCTTAAAACTCTAGGCTTCTCTTACCTGTGCTATTCTGAAAAGCATGGTATCATCAGCAAACTGCTGATGGGTGGCTTCTAGAATCCCACTGGTAATTTGAATGCCAGCCACCTTTCCCATGTGCCAAGCATTAGTGATTGATCTTCCAAGTGCCTTTGCCATTATGATGAAGAGGAAGGGTGAAATGGGATCACCCTGTCTCAATCCACGGGATGCGTTGAAGAAGCCTTCCAGAGACCCGTTCATCAACAGTGAGTACCTTGGACTTGCAATCCAGCTGAATATCTAGTCCAACCATTTCTTGTTAAAATCGAATCTTTCCAACACCTTGAAGAGAAAGAGCCAATTGACTCGGTCGTATGCTTTTTTGATGTCTAGCTTGATTAGCATAGCCTATTTATTTAGTCTCTGAATCAAGTGAATGGCCTCTTGTGCTATTATGACCCCATCCATGATTGATCTATCCAGCACAAAGCTCGTCTATTCTTCTAAAATAATGTTTGGAAGAGTTTTCTTGAGTTTGTTTGCCATTGTTTTTGCCAAGATTTTGTAAAATGTGTTGCACAAGGCTATGGGTCTAAATTCATCCAATTGTTCGGGCTTCTCCTTTTTTGGTATCAGATCTATGAAAGTATTGTTAATGTCCTTGAGTAACTAACCTGATGTCCTAGATTCTTCGAGGGCTTCAATGATGTCTTTGCCTATAATGTGCCAACATTTTTGAAAGAAGCCTGTTGAGAAGCCATCTGGGCCTAGTGCCTTATCTAGATGTAACTGGAAGAGAGCTGTCTTGACTTCTTCCTCTAAAAATTTAGTGTTTAACATATCATTTTGGGCTACTATAATCAGACTTGGTATGCATTCCAGAAGGTCCCTTTGAGCTGTGAGGTTGGAACCGTCCCAATCATTCAGTAGATTTTTGAAGTGTTCCACCACTGCCTATTTAACATCTTCCAATTTATCCAAAAATCTGTCGTCATTGCCTCTAATGCTTGTTATTCTGTTAAACTCTCTTCTTGTTTTTGTTGAGTTGTGAAAAAACTTTGTATTTTTGTCCCCCAATCTGAAATATACTTCCCTTGACTTTTGCCTCTAGAAGATTTCCTCCTTGGCCAATCGATCATTCAATTTTTGTATTAGCTCTTTCTCTTATGTGTAACTTTGATTATCCATCCCTTTCTCAATGATGTTTTCTGATAGGTTTTTTAGGGTTGCTTCACATTTCTGCTTCTCCTTGAAGATGTTTTTGAATTTTTCTTTGTTCCATTTTTTTAAATTCTGTTTGATCACTTTCAATTTTACTGCAATGCAAAACATTTTCGATCCATTTGGTTGGTAAGCTTCCCACCATGATTTTATCAAGTCCAAAAATTCACTATCCTTAAACCAAATGTTCTTAAATTTAAAGGGGCATCTCACTGGGCCTCTTTCCCCTACAATTTCTAGGCCAACTGGGTAATGGTCTGAACTAGGAATTAGAGGGATCTGGCAGTCCAAAGTGTAGGGAAACAAACTAAAGTCACCCTTGAAAAGGAATTTGTCCAACTTTTCAGCTATGTTGCAGAATCCTAGCCTCTTATTTGTCTAGATGTATTGTCCCCTACCCATCTGAATATCAAATAACATATTTCTGTCCACAAAATTTTTGAAGTCAATTTGAGATTGTAATTTTCTCCCAATACTGCCTTTCTTGTCTGCCGATTTTAATATAGCATTGAAATCCCCTACCAATATACAGATTTCAAATTCTAGAAGATTGCAAATTTTATCCAGTTCACTCCAAACCAATCTTTTTTTAATGCAATTATTTGGCTCGTATACATTTACAAGTAAAAAATTTAAGTATGAGGAAAGACTCCTTACCTTACAAGCCATCCAATACTTTCTTGTAGCTACTTCTTTCACAATTGCTAATTGGGGCTTCCAAAAGATTAGGAGTCCCCCTGAAGCTCCATTAGAATTGACTCCTATCATTTTCCATTTCTTCAATTTTAAGCCTGGATTAGTCTTCTCTTGTTCTCCTAATTTTGATTCTTGCACCAGGCAAATATCAGGTTGAAGATCATTCAAGTGGTGCCCGAGGAGGCACCATTTGTTAGGGGCATTTAAGCCCCTAACATTTTAGGTTATGATCTTCATTGTTATTCAAGAAGGGAGTCTCCCTTCCCTAATTTAAGCATCGAGTTTATTTTTAGCTAGCCTATTGCCTCCCCATCCCACTTCAATTTTTCTTTGTTTGGAATTCTACCTTTCCCTCTGTGTTCTCCACAATTTGGGGATGTTTTGACTAGTTCTTTTGTCCCAAGCCCTAGTTTTCCATGCTCTGTATTTTTTTTTTTGGGGGGTGTGTTTAGCACCTTGCTTGGGATTTGCTCCTCTTCTGCCAATAGGTTAGGGACTAGAATCTCTACATCCTATTCTCCTAGCTAATCTTTGCATTCATCATTATCAGTGTCAATGTCTCTGATCTTGACCGATGTTGCCAAGTCTGCCAATTCATTGCCCACGTCTATGAGAGAGTCCAAGTCTTCTCTTCGCACTTTGTTTGCCAACATCCCAATGGATTGGGATAGTTTCTGATCTAAATCTTTTATGTTGCCTTTATCCCCCTAGGTGTCTGCTATTTTGGATTTGGATTGCAACTCCAATTCATTGTGTTGGATTTGATCAGCTTGTTTAGAAGGTTGTTCCTGGATCTTTGGTTGCAAAATTGCTAGTTTGAAAATTGTAAAGTCTTGATCTGCTCAAGATTTTCTATTGGCTTCTTAGTGCTACGCCAACCCAATGTTTTCACCAAAGAGTCTGTTGTGATGGAATTTGGGATTAGGGTTTGCATCCATACCCCAAGTTTCAAAGATATCTTGATTTCCTTTAGGGTATTTATGTTTGGGTTGTTAGCAATGCATATCCTTACATGTGTTCTAGTCCCTTCTGAATTAGATCTCTCTTCGGTACACAAGAAAGTTCCTAATCCATTGCCTATTTCTTCCAGAATTTTAGGATCCCAGTATTCTAAAGGAAGGTTAGGAAGAGCATACTAGTTTTGCACTATCTCCATTTGATGTGAAGTTGGATCAAAACCTGCTTTCTAGCGGCATATATAGAATCCACAACCATCCAAGATCTAGATCCCACTTTCAATTTCATCCATGATATCTGAGGAGGGATAGATTACCGCGAAGAAATCATATGCAAGTAGTTTGAATTCTAATTCCTTCCCCCATTTTCTGCACCACCAAATTTTTAGGCTTTCCCAATTTAGATTTCTCCTGAACCACTTGACCAACAAGGTTGTATTTTCCAGTTTCAGGATTTGTTTCTGGATGCTAGTTGGGCTTAAATATATTGTTTTGTTGCTTAATTCCTCTGGATATATATTGTTATTTTCCTCGCATCTTTGGAAGAAGTAATCTCTGGGAGGAGGGTTTCGCCTTCTGAATCCACCTCTCTATCCTCCTCCTCTAGGGTTTCGACCTCCTCTCCGTGGATCACTAGGAGTCCTTTGAAGATTATTATTTTGCTACCCTTGTCCTAGCTGTCTTGGTCGTTAGAATCCCAGATTTAAATAGTGAGGGTTGTTCCAGCCATTGAAATTTTGATTTCTTGGAATCCACCATGGTTCCTCAGCAGCATGTTGATGAAACTTTTCAAATTAGGTATCTCTCTTTCTGCTTCTTTTGCCCATCTTCCTGGTTGCCAGATGCCTACAAAGTTTGTTGGTCGCTGCCCTCTCCCATCTCTCCTTCACTCCTGCTCTGCTCCTTGTCGCGCCATTTCCGTTGGTATGGGTATATGATCACTATTATTAATTTTAAATTAAACAATAAATATATTTAGTGTAACTTTGTATAAAAATTATAAAATCACTAATATATTATTAATTATATTATTCTATTGATATTTAAAATAATTTTTTATAATTAATATATACAATGAATAAAAAATAAATATTAGTATGAATATTACACAATATAATATGTTAATATCTAAATCAATATAATATTTCAATATTTAATATTTATACACAAATATATTAATATTTCATTTTACTATATATAACATAAATATAAATAATTCTACTAATATGTATAATCAATAATTTAATATACGTTGGGAGAAGGGACGATGGCGAGTGACTCTAATACAAGTATGCATGGGCTAGGGCATGCCTAGTGGCTCTGCTACACCTTTTCTTCTCTATCTTCTGCTAGCTGGGAGGTGAGGAAGCTTTGTTACTGGTTCAGGGAGATTTGTTGGGATTTTTACAGACTTGTTATTGGGGCTTTTATGGGCTATGGTTTGGGAGCGCTATGTTTGGGGGAATGATTGCTTTCTCCTTGCTATTTATTCTAATTAAAAGGGGTTCTACAGTGTGTTTGTGGTTTGGTATGGCAGCATTAGGTGCCTCCTCAATTGTGGGTATCTCCGAGGCTATGGATCTCTTAGTTTCATCTCCTTCTGTGCATGCATCTATTAAGGAGCCTCTAAGAAAAGCTCCTTCTGGTGATGGGTACTTATCCGCAAAGGGTCCTCCCAAAATAAAGAAAGTGAATGGGTGTTTAGAGAGATGCCAAGACTATCCTATCTTGGTGATTCAACCGGATTCAATCTCAGAGGACATTTTGTATTGGAGCAATCATAATCTTATATGTAAATTTATGGGACTTCAGCTTCCATTGCCGGCTCTGGAATATTGGACGCGTCAAGTATGGAACCCTGAAGGGGATATGGAGATTTTGCTGGCCACCAACAATTAATTCCTAGTTGTTTTCTCGTGCATGGCATACAGACATAAGGCTTTTGAAGGGGGCCCATATTTTTATAATCAGGTTGGGCTTTTCATCAAACCCTGGTATGTGGGGTTTAACTCCGCTGAGGAGCTTCCCTTGAGAATCCCTGTTTGGGTTTGCCTTCCCAGGCTTCCGTTGGAGTTTTGGAGAAGCGACATCCTTCATTCGACTGCTCTGCTGCTTGGCGAACCGGTTGGTTTTGCTTCACAAACATAGGATAGGAAGGTAATCTCTTATGCTCAAATATGTGTTGAGATTGATTTAAATAACCTTTTATCAGATTCTATGGAAATTTGTCTTAGATCGTCTTCCTAGATCCAACAGCTCAACTATGAGACATTTTTGTTCAGATGTCAAATCTGCCATGAGTATGGGCATTTGCAAAGGAGATGCCCCCGAGCTAATCTGATAAATATTAAAGATGGGGCTCCATCTAATCCTATCTCTAAGAAGGATAAAGGGAAGGCTCCTATGGATGAAGGGGTGTAGATAAAAAAGGATTTATTCCTGTTAAGTCTCGCAATAAGGAGAGAGGCTAGAAGAGAACTCTGAAGGATAGGAAAAATGATGAGACTTTTAATAAGTTCAAAGTTTTGGATGACTTGGTCCAAGAGGAGGGAATCCTAGTTGAGCTACCTTCAGGGACTAGCTTGATGGATGAGGTATTGTCAAAAGACAAAAAGAATGATAATCCAATCCTTTCTTTGGAGGATTAGCAGGATGGGCAGATGGATACAAATTTTCTACCTCAGATTCCAAAAGTGGCAGAACTAATTGAAGCTTTGGTCTTGAAAGAGGGAGAAGCATTGGCAGCTCTGACATCTCCTCCATGAAAATAGGCTTTGGTGTCGAGCAAAAGGAGGGCTTCCCATGCTTTGGGCCTTCAACAAAAACCCCTCAAAAAGGGGCCTTCAGAGAAGCCTTCAAAGGTGGGGCACAAGAAAGACCAGGAGAAGGTGAAGTTAATTGGTGATACATTGGTGGAATCTAGGTTAGCGAAGACCATTGACTCCCTTTTCTCCCAATCTCACAAATGATTGTTTTATCTTGGAATGTGAGGGGTATGAATAACATCCCTAGACAAAAGGCTATTCGTGATCTGAGTGGTACTCATTTTCTTGACATTGTCTTTATTTAGGAAACTAAAGTGAAAGTGGATGGTATGTTTAGTAGAGCTCCTAGTATTTGGCCTCGAGGCTCATGTTAGTGTGTCAGGGCCCATGGTAGTTCAGGTGGACTGACATGTTTTTGGGATCCTAGAAAGGTAGTTCCTCTCTAGTGGATTTCAAGTCATTATTCTCTCTCTATGGTTGCTTCCAACATGGATTCAAGTGAAATTTATATTTTTTACTAATGTTTATGGCCCCTATAACTTTTTGGGGAAATCATTAGTTTGGGATCATATCAGATATGTCCAATCTCTGGAACCCTTCCTTCCTTAGGTGTTGGTCGGTGACTTTAATGTGGTTTTTAGCCTGGAGGAGAAAAGAGGAGGTACGAGTAGGCTTGATGCTTCTACTAACCTCCTTAGGGATGGTATTGACCTCCTGAAGGTTATAGATGTGAAGCCAAATAATGGTATCTTCACTTGGAATAATAGGAGTGGAGAAGAAGCAATCTCAGAGAGGTTTGATAGATTTCTTGTCTCCTATTTTTGGATGGGTGATAGATGGACTGCCAGCTCAGAGATCTTGGATTGGAGAGGTTCTGATCACTGGCCGATCAACTTTCAGTGGTTGCTTTCAGGACTTCAAAGAATCCTACTTTCAAGTTTCAACTGATGTGGTTGCAGGATCACTCTCTCTAGGACTTAATGATTGCATGGTGGGAAGAAGGGAAACCTGCTTATGGTAGGGCTATGTATTATTTTATTAAAAGATTGCAGTATGTGAAATATAAGCTCAAGAAGTGGAACAAGAAATGCTTTGGAAACCTTCACCTTAACAAAAGGACAGCTCAAGCTAGGCTAGATGCCATCACTCATTTGATCCAAGATCAGGGCTTTACTATAGATCTAAGCAGTAAGGAGACTCGAGTGGTTAAGGATTTGGAAGAATGGGAGCTTTGTGAAGAGATTTTATGGAAGCAAAAATCATGTATTGATTGGCTTCAGGAAGGAGATAGGAACATAAATTTTTTTCATAATTCTATTAGAGCTAGAAGAAGTGGTAATCTCATTACTTCTCGTGTCTTCGAAAGGTGCTCAACTCTCGTCTCTATGGGAAAATGCTCAAGAGGCCTCTTAGTATTTCTTAGCTCTATTTACTGAGGACTCCCCTCCTACTAGTGCTGAAGAAATCTCTATCCTGGATTGTATTCCCTCCTTGGTTTCTCATGAGATGAATGAGGTTCTCATTTGTCCCATTTAACTGTAGGAACTGGAGGATGTTGTGTTTCATATGAAGAAAGGTAAAGCCCTAGGCCCTGATGGATTTCCTATTGAATTCTTTCAGGGGTTTTGGGAGACTATCAAGTTGGATCTTTTGGAGGTGGTGTAGGAGTCACAAAGAAATAAACAGATATTAATAGCCATGAATTCTACTTTTCTGGCTCTTATTCCCAAAAAAGAGGATGCACATAGTCTGGATCAGTTTAGACCCATTTCTCTTTGTAATGTGGTTTATAAAATTATCACTAAATTGATTGCGGAAAGATTCAAGCCATGCCTCAAAGCTTTGATTTATGAGGAACAGGGGGTTTTGTAGCTGGTACACAGATTCTTGATGGGATTGTGATTACTACTAAGGCTATCCATTCTATGGCGACTTCTAAGGAGAAGGCCATGTTTATCAAGCTTGACATGGCTAAATATTATGATAGATTCAAATGGGCTTTCTTACAAAAAGTCCTTCTGGCCTTTGGTTTTGGTGGTGACTAGGTTAATTGGGTCATGAGGTGCGTTTCCTCTTCCTCCTTTTCTATTCTTATTAATGGGGAACTGTCAGAGTTGTTCAGCACTTCTAGGGGCCTTCGACAAGGGGATCCTCTATCTCCTTATCTATTTAATATCATGGTTGAAGGGCTTGGTAGTTTCATTAAATCTCCAGTTAGACATGGTTTGATCTAGGGATGGAGTTAGTGTAACATGTTGCCTCCTCATTCTCACCTTTAGTTTGTGGATGATACTACTTTGATGGGTGTGGCTAGAATCAATGAGGTAGTTAATATTAGAACACTAGATACTTACTTGGATGCCTCGAGGCAAAAGATCAATGAGGCTAAGTCTTCTATCTTCTTCTTCAATACTCCTCAGCTGATTCAAAGTAGGATTTCTCATATTCTTAGGTTCCAAATTGGCTCTCTTGCTCTTGTTTACCTTAGGATCCCCCTTGGTAGCGGCTCTCATTACAGAGAGCTTTGGCAGGAAATCTTGAATAAGTTCTGAATGAAGGTTAGCCATTGGACCCATAGATGGCTCTCTTCTACTGGAAGGGTGACCCTTCTGAAGTCGTTTGTGCATGCTCTTCCTATTTACATATGTTTTGTTTAGGTTGCTCCCTCTAGTTTTGTAAAGGAATTTGATGCTCTCACTCACCAATTCCTCTGGTCTAGTAATATTCTTTCTTCAAAATGGAGCTTAGTCAGGTGGAACTTTGTCTGTAGACCAAAACAGAAGGGGGGTCTTAGGCTGAGGCCAACCAGGTTGATTGGTCAGGTTTTATCAACCAAATTATACTAGAGATGGTGTACTTGCTAGGATTAGGATTGGGCTAGAATCATCACTCATAAGTACCTAAGGGGTGTGGATAGCTTGGATGTGCCTTGATGCAGCCTAGAGGGCAAGGGATCCATGATTTCAGATACTCTCAAATGAGGGGAAAAGCTTATCAAGGAGAGTGTTTTTTGGATTTGTAATAGGGGTTCTAATGCCTTATTTTGGTATGATTCTTGGGATGGACAACCCTCGATCCTCTCTAAGTTTCCTCATCTTCAGCCTCTGCAATTTATTGAATAAGGTTGGTTGGAGTAAGGTGGAGAATTTCAATATAGTTAAGGTTAAGGGGCAGTTGGAGGTGACCTGCTGGAAGGATCCTCAGGAATGGCTGTTGGGTGGTATTGTGGAGGATTGTCAGGAGCTTTCTCAGATCTTAGATGGTAGGCTGTACAACTCCCTCTAGGGGAGGGATATTCTGGCTTGGGGCCCTAATCTGAAGGGCCAATTTTTTGTTACCTCAAGTTATCGGGAGTTGGATAGATAGATGCATGGCTAGGGATGCTCATTGGTGGAAGTAGGTGTGGAATAATTTCTCTTGGCCTAAGTGCAACTTCTTCCTTTGGCTAGTGGCTCAAAATAAGTGCCTCACCTAGGAGAATTTGCAAAAGAGAGGCTTCCAGATCCCTTCTATCTTTGTGTTGTGCAACAATAGTGAGGAATCTACTTCACATCTTTTCTTTCAGTACCCTTATTCAAGGGTGATTTGGCACCTTTGGTGGGAGGTGTGGAGCCATGCTTGCATCCATGCCACTTCTTTAGTTGAGTTCTAGGATAGTTTGGGTTGACCTCTAGCTAAGACCTCCTTCCTTTAAGTTGCTTAGTATTTGGGACCCACTTTCCTTATTTGGAACCTTTGGTTAAAGAGTAACTAAAGGATCTTTTAGAATTCTAAGATGGAGGGGTTTCACTTGTTCCAGAAGATTCTCAATAGGATTCAAGAGACTATCTCCACAAAATGTGACCTTTCTGAGATAGTAGATCCTAGTGAGTTGACTGTGGTGATGAATTTGAGTTTGAAGGGTAGTGGGTCAAGAGATTATGTTGGTAGTAGAATGAGATAGACTAAGCAGAAGATCCATAGAGAGGGGCTTTGGCTCCCTCCTCCTATGGGAAGTTTGAAGGTCAACACTGATGGCTCTTCTAGGGGGAATCCTGGACATGCAGACATTGGGGGCATTGGTTGAGGTAGTGATGGTGGTGCTATTTTTCTATCTACAAGGGGTAGCATTCTAATAACCTTATGGAGGCTCTAGCTATTTTGCATGTTGTGGAGAGAGAGCGCTCGCTTGGTTGGAACCAAATCATCTATGAATCTAATTCATAGATTATGGTGGATATGCTGAATAAGCAAAATATGGAAGGATTTAATTGGAATTTAGCCTTGGTGGCTAAGAAAATCCTAAATTTATGTTCCTCTTTGGATTTTATTTATTTCTGTCATATTCCTCGGGAGTGGAATAAAGTGGCAGACTATCTGGCTAAATGGGCTTCTAAGAGCCTTGAGAGGTGGGAGGTAGATGATTGTGGATTCTTGTCCCCAGAGTACTCGGCTACTTTGGAGAAGCTTATTCTAGAGGAGAAGGTGATGTAGCTATTTTTCTGTGGGGTTCATTCTGGAACTTCTGGGTTGTGTTCTGTGTGTTGTCCTTGGTTGGGCCTTTGGCCTTTGCATTGTACTCTTTTCTTTAATTTGAATAAATTTTTACCCCTTTTCCAAAAAAATTTTAATATACATTCTATTATTAATATATAATTAATTATATTATTTCATTAATATTTAAAATATCAAATTTATAAATAATATATATACAATAAATCAAAATTAAATAATCACATTAATAAGAATATTATATTAATATTAATACTACAATTTTTGTTATAATATTTGCATTTACAAAAAAATATTATTTGCAATAATTTAACCACTTAGAATTTAATTAAACAAGTTAATCTAGCTCCCCGCTTCATTCCATTCCACACTTCTCTCCTGACCATATTTTTTTGCTAGATTTTAGTGTGTTTGTTTTACTCAAAATAATATTTCTACAAATTCCGTCCTTAAGAGCTCAAATTTTGAGCCAATCACAACACACAAATGATTTTCTAAATAATTTTTGTTAAAATTTTCTAGTGTACACTTAGGAAAAATTAAAATTTGTTCAACATGAAAAATAATTGGTTTACTCTAAATAGATTAATCATTAGATAAAAAAATTCATTGCAATAGTACTACCATGAAAATAATACTTTGTTTTGATTCATTTACTCTAAATAGATTAATCATTAGATTAAAAACTCATTGCAATCAGGTACTAATAATTCTAAAGTAAAACAAGTGCCACATAGTGGCCAGTCTTTGTACTATTGTAATAATAACAATTGTTTAGTTATCAACGAATGGGCTATCATAAAGTGATTCTTGAGTCTTAGAAGCTGAATGCATGTAATTATTTTACTAGGCCAAAGAAGATTTTAATTGTTAGGGTGTAGCATATGAAAATTTTATTAAGCTAGAGAAGATTTTAATTGTTAGGGTGAAGCTTGACCTCCAAGTTGAAGCTTGGTGGCATAGTTGAGGTCGAGTTAATTGTTAATCAATATGGTATAATGAGCTACCAGAGCATAAAGATGGAAAATCCATAACAAAGCTATGTGGTGGCTTTTAATGAATGTCACTAATAAAAGCCAACTTATGAACCAAGCTTAACCAAACAGAGTGCGATTTATCAATTTGTATTAAAGATTAGTCAGGGTAGAACTGATATAAGAAGATCTCATAAAGACATGCATAATATGAGTATATATTATTCATTACATTTATGAAAGTAAAAGTAAAATAAATGAATTACCAAAATATTGAATGACAATTTTTCCAAAAATAAAATTGAAAGTTACATTTAAAAGTAAAACAAATGTATTTTAAGTAAAAATAAAATAAATAATTGTAAAAGAAAACAAAAGAAAGAAAATAAAAATTAAAAAAGTCATATTAATTTTGAAAATTAGAAAGGAAAAAATGAAGTTTAATGATAAATTAAAAAATGATAAAATATTTTTAAAAATAATAATAAAATAAATCTTTTAATACTTAATGAAAACTCCATTGGGTTTATGCCATGCCATGAGGCATAAAAACATATAAAAAAGAAATGTAATTCTAAAGGGAAATTAGCATGTGAATAAATAAAATTATTTCACTATATGTTAGGTGATGAAATATTGTTGCATTATCAGAATTGAGTAAACAATGAGAAAAGAGTTTTTAACTTGTACCTCCTTGCTTCATTCCATTCTATACTTCCCTTCCAACCGTATTTTTCTGCTGCATTTTAGTGTGTTTGTTTTGCTCAAAATAGTATTTCCCCAAAATCCCTCCTTAAGAGCTCAAATTTTGAGCCAATCACAACACAGATAAATGATTTTGTGAATAATATTGGTTAAAATTTTCTCATGTAGACTTAGGAAAAATTAAAATTTGTTTAACATGAAAAATAATACTTTATTTTGATTGGTTTATAATAGATAGATTAATCACTAGATTAAAAAAACTCATAGCAATAGTACTTAAGAAAGGTACTAATAAAACAACTTTTTATGTAAAAAAATAGCTCTACATTTTTTAGATAGATGTATTTAAGATATTTATACTAATTCATTTTTATTGATATTAATTTACAATGGTAGTAGGCCCCAAGTCATGACCTATGTATATAAGAACCAATACACAATTGACATATAATAAAAAACCAAAATTATAAAATTAAAACTATTAAAAAGTAACATATAAGTATATACATTTATTACACTTCTCAAAGTAAAAACAAGACAAGCCTTAACTAAGGTAAGGGTTTGACTTACAATTAACTGAACAAACCCTAAAATAAATAAAAGAAGTAAAAGCTAGGGGTTGTAACCAAGAAATACAAAATGTAGACGTACTTAGTACAATTATTGATCTAAATATGCCCAAGAAGTGTTCCATCTAATGAAAGAAAAGAATTTCAATGAAGATCTAGGAAGAGAAATCCTACTTGGAAGATAAAAAACTAAGGATGCTAGATGATGAACAAGAACACACCCAAACATGTCACCTCATGACTCTGCTAGCTCTAATCACACAATCACAACGAAAAATCAATTAATCACAACAAAGGGCATGACTCAAACTAGCAGGAGGTAATTTGGGTGTCTTTGGAAATTGAATCCCAATAGCAAGGTGAGCGAATGAAGAGTCATTAGGACTTTTAAATGGGCTCACACATGAGAAACCAATCCATTAATGTAGAGCTAAGGAGGTAGGTTGGGCGTTGGAGAAACAAACATGTGGATGTGATGTGTCACATCCCATTTGTTTTTCTTAGTTAATTATTGGATTACAAAAGGTAATTGAATGTGATCTTTCTTTCGAATTTTAATTAGAATGATTATAGTATGATTATCATTTTTCAAATTTATATTAGATGTCAATTCAATGATGACTAATTAGTGTTTATGTTTATGAGTGCGATGAGAATTTTTGACACTCTCTCAGGTTGGAGAGAGAGTATCATCAGAGAAGAAGGTTCTAGCTATTTGGAAGGGCTAAGTCATGAAGGAATCTATCATACTCTCACCTTAGTCCACTAGCTCAAGTTGCATTGTGTATGTGTATGCATCTCTGTCTATGCATATCTCTCTTGCCTATACTCGTGTGCATGTGACAAAATCTGAATCAGTGATTGGATTAAATTTTGAGAAATATTATCAATGTTTAGCATATTTCTTTGTTAGAAGGGTTTCAAAAAAAGTTGAATTGCTAGGTTTGGGTAATTTTAATACTATTTGTGATTACTACCTTTGAATCTGTATTGGCTCTTGTTATGAACCAATCATTGCTAATCGAGTGGTTGTGGTAGCATGAGAATTTGTATCAATGGCTACTTTGAATTTCATTCTTAAAGGATGATTTTGTTTCCTCAGGATTCTTTTGTAGATCCTTGGAGACCCAGTTGCATGTATTGTCTTGGTCTTGTTTATCAATTTAGAGCATTGAAACTCTAACTTTTGCATAGGCTTGAGTAGAAAAGATGAGGGACATGGATTGTTGGTAGGTCAATGTCACATTGGTGTTTGGTCACAAGTTTGAAACCTTTTTGTAAAACATCTCATATTTTTCTCATGCTTTCTTTGTATGTGGAGCGACTATCAATTCCAAAATATTGGCTCCATTATTTGAATATTATATATTGACATGGTTCACATAATCGATCTTGAATCTGTTGTTACGTGGTGATTGATCATGCTGCAGGGGTTGTGAGTACTCGCAGCAAGGTAAATCTAGTGATTTTTTTAGCCATGATTTCCCCCTATAATAATTAATGGGGGAGTACAGTGGGGATCAAGCCCCTCCTATGGATAAAGGCATCGATAGTTAGTTTGTTATTGGTTGACATGTAAAAACCCACTTTGTATAACTGCCATAAGCCTTGATAAAAAGTGGTTGGAGAAGGTGAAAGGCATGAGTCACATTTGAGATTGTAATGTAGCATAGCAGTGATATTGAGTTGCAAGGTTGCTGGTTGTAATCCGTTTTGTTTGTTGGATAATAAAATACTAGATGGCTATGTTTGTGGATGTAGCCCACATTGGGTGAACCACATTAAATGTCTATGTTGAATTTGTGTTATTCTTCATTGTTTAATTTCATGTATTTAAATCTGCATATAATTGTTAATTGTATTGCTCTAGTCTGCCATTAAAATCCTAACAACTGGTATTAGAGCTATGTGATTTTGGTGAATTGACAGGGAATTTTAGAGTTGAGTGGGAGAAATGGAAGAAGGTAAATTCAAGGTCAAGAAGTTCAATGGCTAGAATTATCAATTATGGAAGATGCAGATGGAAGATTACTTGTATCAGAAAGACCTATGGTGGCCATTGCAAGGAAAAGCAAATGAGCTAGCCGCGATACTAGATGAAGAATGAGAGATACTAGATAGAAAGGCACTGGGAACCATTCAGTTGTGCCTAGCACCATCCATGGCTTTTAATATATCAAAAGCATCGACTACTGATGGATTGATGATAGCGTTGGAGTAATTGTATGAAAACCCTCAGCCTCAAATAAGGTATTTCTTATGAAGCATTTGTTTAACATGAAAATGACTGACAGAGGGTTAGTTACAAATCATTTAGATCAATTCAATACAGTCACTAGCCAATTAAATTTTGAAAAGGTGAATTTTGATGAAGAGGTGAGGGCTCTCTTAATTTTATGTTCTTTGCCAGGAAGCTGGAATAGCTTGGTCATGGCTGTAAGTAACCCTGTCTCTGGTTCAAATACATTAAAGTTTGATGATGTTGTTGGTGTTAACCTTAGCAATGAAATGTGATGGAAAAGCACATGTGAGACTTCAACATCGGGTAATGTTTTGAATGCAGAGAATAGGGGAAGATCAAAGGAGAGGAAAAAGCCCTACAAATTGTGGGAAGTCACAAGGGAAGAAGGGCAAATCTCAATCCATAAGAAAGAAGGATTGCTGGCACTGTGGAAAGCCAGGGCACCTGAAAAAGGATTGTTGGTCTTGAAAAAGCAAACAAGGAGACACACAACAAGATGACAGTAAGGAAGCTAATGTTGCAAGTAATAAATTACAAGATGCTTTAATTCTATGTTTAGATAATGCAAGTGATTCTTGGGTAATAGATTCAGGGGCTTCATTTCATGCCACACCCCATAAGAAGTATTTCCTAGATTATGTTCAAGGTGATTTTGGATAGGTATATTTGGGTGATGATGAACCCTATTAGATTGTTGGAAAAGGGAAGATTAAAATCAAATTGCAGAATGGAAATCAATGGTTGTTGCAGGAGGTAAGGCATGTTCCAAATTTGAGAAGGAATTTAATTTTTGCAAGACAACTGGGTAGTGAAGGCTACATAGGTACCCTTTTAGACAAAGTCTGGAAGGTCTCTAAAGGTGCACTAATAGTAGCTAAAGGTGGGAAGGTAGGCACATTGTATTTATGTACTAGAAATAGTTGCTACAGGAACAACTATAGAAATAGATGCGGGACAAAAAAGACACTTACAATAGTTGTTGTAGGAAAAGATGTAGAACTATGGCATCATAGACTTGGGCACATGAGCGAGAAAGGGATGAAGATCTTTCACTCAAAAAGTTGCTATCGGGATTGAAGCAGATTGACTTAGAGTTTTGTGAAAATTATGTTTATGGAAAACATAAAAGAGTCTGATTTATCAAGATTGGGAAAGAGAAGAAGAGTGAGAAGTTAGAGCTTGTACATTCAGATGTATGTGGACCAGCTCAGGTATCATCTCTTGGTGTCTCTTGTTATTATGTTACTTTTATTGATGATGCAACTAGGAAAACATGGGTGTATTTCCTATAAAGAAAATTAGATGTTTTTGAAACATTTAAGAAATGGAAAGCTTTGGTTGAGAATGAGATAGGGAAAAAGGTTAAATATCTCAGATCTAATAATAGAGGTGAGTATTGCAGCAGAGAGTTTGAGAACTACTATTCATTCAATGGAATCTATAGGCAAAAAATAGCTCCAAGGACCCCACGAGAAAATGGTGTGTCTAAGAGAATGAATAGGACAATCATAGAGCATGCAAGGAGCTTGAGGTTTCATGCTGGACTGCCTTTACATTTATGGGTAGATGCTGTACATACTATTGTTTACTTAATAAATAGAGGACCTTCAAATCATTTGGATGGTAGTATTTCAGAGGAGGCATGGAGAGGTAAGAAGGTTAATTATTCTTTTCTGAAAATTTTTGGATGTGAAGCCTTTTTCCATGTTCACATTGAAAACAAAACCAAGCTTGAGGCAAAATCTCTAAAATGCACCTTCATTGGATATGGGATAAATGACTTTGGTTATGGGATTATAAAAATCAAAAAAATTATTAGGAGAAGAGATGTCATATTCAATGAGAAGGTTATGTATAAAGATTAGTTGTAGGAAAAGAAGCATCAATAGGCGAGAAAGGAATATGTGGTGCTAGATGAAATAAGTTCTAGAAAATAAATTTCCATTGGTACCTGATGCTCAGTAACAACAAGTTATCCCACAAACTCTGGCAAATCTTAGACGTTATACAAGGTTAAGTAGACCTCTAAAAAGATTTTCTCCTTCATTATATTCTATTTTATTAATTGATTCTGGTGAACCTAAAGGTTATGAAGAAGCAATGTAGGTAGATGCTAAACAACAATGGGAGCAAGGCATGAAAAAGGAAATGAATTCCTTGCTGTACAATCATACTTGGGACTTACTCCAATTACATGCAGGTAAAAGAGCATTGCAAAACAAGTGGGTTTACAGGTTGAAGGAAGAGGAAGGAGGCAAGAAAAGATATAAGGCCAGACTCGTGGTAAAAGGTTTTGCATAGAAAAGGTATAAATTTTGATGAAATATTTTCTCTAGTTGTAAAAATGACTTCAATTAGGACTGTTCTAAGTCTTGTGGGTGTGGAAGACTTGCATCTTGAACAACTAGATGTGAAAACAACTTTTCTCCATTGGGATTTGGAAGAAGAGATCCATATGAGGCAACCACAGGGATATGAGGTCAAAGGTAAGGATGATTTAGTGTGCACGTTAAAGAAGAGTTTGTATGGCCTAAAGAAAGCACCCTAACAATGGTATTTGAAATTTGATAAGTTTATGGTTGAACAAGGTTACAACAGGTGCCATTCTAATTACTATGTTTACTTTAAATGATTGGATAATGAAAACTATATTATCCTATTACTTTATGTCGATGACATGCTTGTTGTTAGGTCTAATATGCAAAATATTGGTGAGATTACACAGAAATTAGCAAAGTCATTTGCTATGAAGGATTTGGGTGTAGTAAAACAAATCCTTGGTATGAGGATCACACGGGACAGGAAAACCAGAAAATTGTTTTTGTCTCAAAGTGAGTATATAGAGAAGGTGTTGAAAATGTTTAACATAATGAATGCAAAAGTAGATAGTACACCTTTGCCTAGTCATTTTAGATTAAATAAGGATATGTGTCCCAAGACACAAGAGGAGGAAGACAAAATGTCTAAGATACCATATGCATCAGTGGTTGGCAGCTTGATGTATGTAATGGTATGCACAAGTCTAGATATTGCACATGATGTTTGTAATCCCTACACTAAAAAGAAAACAATAAATAAAGATTTATAAAACCACTTACTTTATATTATGACTGATTTTCTCAAAATGATATTAATTCTGTTTGAAAACTTGGTGAACAACAGTCTAATAAATTTTTCTTTTTCCTTCTGAATATGTCTTTGAAGAGAAAGAGATAACACCACTTGTCTTAATTCTTTGCTTCAAGATGAAAGATAACAGATATATAAAGTATTATATTAATAGTAATTCCACCATATGATATTTATTCTTTCTAATATTATAATCAATTACCCCAAAACTAATATAAAGAAGAGTTAAACAGACTGTATAAATAATTAGAAAAATTTAATCAGTGGCTTAACTATAATTATATATAGGCTGCGAACAGAGATCATAGGGTTTTGGTTAAAAGACCTTAACTCAAACTGGTACACTTAATACTACCCTAAATAACTGATTATCATAACGATCTATATTGAGATGCTTGTAAAGAATTATTTTTCTTATCTTTTCTTAATCAGTGATACTTATACTTGATTCCGTCATAAGTAGACTTCGACTTAGCATGCGTTATTCCTATTTCCATACCAACATTTAATGTTGAGATAAAATGACAAGGTTCAATTAGCATGCAGTAACATATCATTACGGATTCTTCACTAGAATTGTAATCTTAGAAACTATATATACTATAATGTTTCTAAATGTATTCAAGACTCAATATAGATCAAATGTAGATGCAAGCCATAAGGAAATGATAAACTACAAACATGATGATAATATATGTTCATCATTTAACACAATATATGTAAATATCTTTCAAGTTTATATGGCAACGAAGCACATTAATATTACTATGCCCATAGGATAACAAAGTTTGTAAAGAACTCTAAATCCCAACTATAAACAGCTGAGTGCATTATCATATATAATAATAACTCCTTAAGCTCATAGTTTCATGCCAATTCGGCTGAGGCTAAGATATTAATAATACATCACTTTCTTCACTCAAAATAATCATTCTAACTTATTAGCCTTACGCGGAAATATTTTGTTTGCATACAAAAGTATTACTCTTGAAACAAAATATAAACTGGGTGACACAAGTTTTATTTACAAATGATTAGGATTTAATATAATATAAAGTAACAACTTTCTTAAAAGACAAGCTTTCAACAAAGTAAATAAAACAGCTCAAGGCAATCATTTTGTTATAAAGAATATGCTACATAAGTAAATACTACCTCCTTACATTATGCAAAATCAATGCTCCACTTTGCCTTAGCTGTGAGCTTTCTTTTCCATGATTAAATGCCTCTGCAAGACCTAATTTGCTAATACCAACAACAATAAACTCATCTTAAATCATTTTGCATTTTCCACCCAAGTATTTATTTCTATGGCTTATTCTGTAATGAAACATCTTTTGGAAATCATCATTTCTTGATAAAATTTTATTGATACTATATAATCTTGTTTATAAACAATCAAATTTAAAGACTGTGCCTCAAAATTAAATAACCAAATATATAACAAAACATATTTCTATTGTATGCAATATTAAATTAAATATGCAAACATGATTACTTATAATGCAGAGGATTAACTGCTTCCTTTTTCTTACAGAGTCAAATGCCTTCTTCAAAACTGCAACTTAATAATTCACCATTGAATCATCAGTAAACATGAAAATAAATCCAGGAAAAGATGCCTAATCTTTCATTGGTAACAAACAAAATTTAATCATCAAATAGCTCTCCACCCATCCTTAGGTTCAACAAAATTGAAACCACACCTGATCTAATTTTTTTGAAAACAAATTCTAAAATTCACAAACATAATATCAGCTTCCACAGAACAACACTAGTGGCTCACACATGGCATAAAGTATGGCTCACACAGAGCACATACACAGAGCATAAAGTATGGATCACATAGAGCACATACACAGAGCACATACACAAAGCATAGATATGGCTCACACAGAGCATAAAGTATGGATCACACAGAGCACATACATAGGGCATAAGTATGGCTCACATAGAGCACATACACAGAGCATAGGTATGGCTCACACAGAACACATACACAAAGCATAAATTATGGCTCACATAGAGCACATACAGTTTATCATTTTTAAACAATCAATAATCTGACAAAAAAATAGTATTATCAACCAAATTTCATACCTCAGTTGTTCAAGCTTCCATCCCCTTCCTACCGCTTACAATCATTCTTCTTCTTTCTTCCTTCCCAAGTCCCTTCAAGAATCTGTTACTAAAGCTTACATCATTTTCTTTTCTTTTCTTTTTTTTCCCAGAACCTCCTTCCTAAAACTTACTTTCTTTTCTTTTTAAATAGAACCTTCTCAAAAACTCTTCATATTTCTTTTATGAGAACAAAACTAATATAATATGATAAAATGAAAAAACTATTCATTTTCCACATAACCCCCATTAAAGAAAACAATAATAAGAGTATAAATATTTGAACCACTACACCGATTACTCTTAATAACTAAATATTATTATTTTTAAAAAATTTTATAACCAAAACAACCTTTATTAAAACATAATCATCAATACTAATTATTTATTTTTTGACAGCATAATTAAATGTCTAATGTTTATATATAAATTTCATACTCTAGAATGATAACAATATTAATTATAATGTTCAAAATTACCACACAATGTACATCAACTATAATGCCAAATTAAATGTCCAAAAATAAACAATATTAACTAAGCCCCTATATTCTCCCCCTCTAGGATCTAGGCTTCCTCCTGGAAGCTATCAAAAAGACCAGGAAATAAAGATTTCATTATGTTAGTATCCTCCCAAGTGGCAAAAGATTCATCATAGGGGTCCCATTGGACCTTGACCTAATCCAGCTGCCGTCCCCACAAAGCCAGTGTTCATTGGTCCAAAATGCAAATTGGTTCCAATATTAACTATCCATCCTATGCCACATGTAAAGCATCCCACTGCAAAACATGAGAATAATCTGGTACATATTTCTTCAGCAAAGATACATGAAAAACATTATGGATACATGACAAGCTAGGCAGTAAGACTAAGCAATATGCAACTGGGCCTATCCTCTCTAGAATTTCAAAAGGGCCAACATATTTGGGTGCCAACTTAGAGCCTTTTCCATAATGGATAGAGATCTTATAAGAAAACTTTCTCCCCTACTTGAAATTCATGATCAACTCTCCTGGTGTTGGCATACTAATTTTGCCGATCTTGAGCTATTTGTAACTACTCACGGATCCAGATAACTTGTTTCTCCACGTCTCAAACAAGATCAGGTCCAATAACCACTCGGTCTTCTAATCGGTCCCAACTTAAAGGAGTTCTACAAGGTCTACCATAAAGAGCCTCATACAGTGCCATACCCAGTGAACTATGATAACCATTATTATAGGAAAACTCTACTAAATGTAAATAATCCTCCCAACAAGATTGTTGATCCATCACATACATTTTAAGCATATCCTCCAAAACTTGATTCACTCTCTCTGTTTGACCATCGATCTCTAGATGATAGGTAGTGCTAAAGTTGAGTTGAGTTCCCAAAGCTTGCTGAAGTGTAGTCCAAAAGGATGAAGTGAAAACATGATCTCTATCTGAGATGATCTTCCTAGTACCCCATGAAGTCAAACTATGTCATGAAGAAAAACTCTGGCTACTGAAGCAAAATTATAGAAAGAACTCATTAGATACAAATGTGCTACTTTTATTAACTTATCTATAGTCACCATAATTGCATCATGCCGATGAGTAGTTAGTGGTAAACCCACAGTGAAGTCCATAGAAATCACATCCCATTTCCATTCTAGAATCGCATGAGGATACAATAAAATAGCCAGATGTTGATGTTCTACTTTTACTCTTTGGTACTCTAAATAGGAGCAACAAAATCTGTAGTATCCTTTTGCATTCCTACCCAAAAATACAACTTTTGAAGATCTGCATGCATTTTCTTAACACCAGGATGAGTTGCATAAGGTGCTCGGTGAGCCTCGACTAAAATCAAATCTCTAAGATCACCAAAAGAGGGAACATATATACGACCATGATGCCGAAGCAACCCATCAGCATCCACTAAATACCCCTCAAACTTGTCCTTCAAAGGACTCTGAAACTAGATTATCTCATGATACAAATCATCCTGAGGCAAGAACTCTAAAATATCTCCTCTGAGATCTGTCTTAATAGTCCATGCTAATAACTCATGACGTCACCTATTGAGGGCATCAACTACAACATTCTCTTTTCCTTTGATGTAATCGATCTCAAAATCATATTCACATAGAAATTCCATCCACCTATGTTGTCTAGCATTCAAATTGGGCTGAGAGAAGATATACTGTAACCTTCAATGATCAGAGTGCAACTCAAATCTATGCCCAAGAAGAAAATGTTGCCATTTGGTCAAAGCATGAACCATTACAGCCAACTCCAAATTATGTGTTGGGTAATTAAGCTCATGATTCCTCAATTTGCAAGACTCGTAAGCTATGACATGGCCCTCTTGCATGAGAACAACTCCAATACCCTCAATAGATGCATCTATACAAACAACAAAATCACCGGTAGGATCTAGGATAGCTAGAATAGGTGCTCTAGTAAGCTTATCCTTTAGAATTTGAAAAGCTCTTTGACACTGTTCAGTCCAAACAAATTTCCTGCCTTACCATTGAAGAGATGTGATTGGATGAGCAATCCTAGAGAAACCTTCTACAAATCTTCTGTAATAGCCGGCTAAGTCCATGAACCTCTTGACCTCAACTATGTTAGTTGGAGTAGGCCATTCCAGAATAGCCTAAATCTTGGAGGGATCTACAGAGATCCCATCACCTAAAATAATATGCCCTAGATACTAAATTTATGTTTGGAAAAAGTCACACTTAGAGATATTTGTATACAATTGATTTTCTCATAAACATTGCAAAACCTGTCACAAATGCTCCTTGTGCTCCTCCACAGTGCGAGAATAGATGAGTATATCATCAAGAAAAATTACTACAAACTAGTCTAGAAAAGTTTGAAAGGCCCCATTCATCAAACTCATAAAAATTGCCGGTGCATTAGTCAAACCAAAAGGAACAACCGTAAATTCATAATGACCATATCTTGTGTGAAATGCTATCTTATGTATGTCAGCTTTAGTATTCTGAATTGATGATATCCGGACTTGAGATCTATCTTAGAGAAAATCTTTTCTCCTTGAATTTGGTTGAATAGGTCATCTATCCTTGACAAAGGATAACAATTTTTGATAGTGAGCTTGTTAAGCTCTCTATAATCTATGCAAAGCCGAAGAGTTCCATCCTTCTTTTTAGCAAAAATCACAGATGCACCCCATGGAGATACACTGGGATGGATATGACCTTTTTCTAAGAATTCCTCCAATTGTAACTTAAGTTCTTGTAATTCTTGTGTGGTCATTCTATAGGGAGCCTTAGAAATTGGCTATGCTCCAGGAACCAAATTGATGTGAAAATCAATCTCCCTTTTAGGTGGCATACCATAAAGCTGAGGGAGAAACACATTAGCAAACTCACAAAGAATGGGATAATCATCTAAGAAAGTGTCAGGCTTCTCCTTTGATCGATCACTGATAGAAATAACAAAGAATTGACATCCTTTTCACATACACCACTTGAGCTGCATAGCTGAAATCATCCTAAGAGATACTGGTCTTTTAATTCTTGAGACAACTACCTATTTGCCCAAATCATCTAAACACTCAACAAACTTGTGTCAGAATTCTAATTTTGCTTCATGAGCATTTATCCAATCCATGCCCAAAACTATGTCATAAGACCCCAAAGGTATCACCCTGAAATCCGCTTTGGTAGAGAAAGAGCTAAGCTCTAACTTACAATGAATAAAAAAGAACAAAAATAGTATTCTTACCATTTTTTCTAGGAACCTCAATAAGAGATGCTTGAGATCAATTTGTCGATTTCTAGTTGTTGCAAATACTTGATGAGATCTGCCTACATTTCCCACTGTAGGTTCTGAAGCTACCGGTTGCTGATCTCCTGAAACTACTTTATTTTGAAAACAATCATGAGCATAGTGTCCCTTACCACCGCAATTAAAACAAGAATGGTTCAAAGGACCTAGAAACTGAAAGGCTAATTTACTAGTGCTAGCATGACTACCTTGAGAACTATGCTACAGTAAAATTGATCCATCAAACTATGTTTGATTTCTCTGATCCCCTCTCTAAGATGGATTTTTCTAGGACCTGACTAAACCCCCTTGAGATGTTATAGTTTTCTAATTATGTTGTGACTGGGTTGGTCTAGAAGTATTAGAATTAGACCTATTTCCACTCCTAACAAAAGAACGAGACTGGTTGCGGTTATGCTGATGAAATGAATTTCGATGGTGATCATGATGTCTCGGCTAGATCTCTTCTACAATAATTGCCTTCTCTGCTACCTATTTCACAGTAGTGGGCTCAGATAACTGAACCGGACCTACAATATTGTGATTAAGTCCCCTAATGAAACGGTTTACCATCAACTTCTCATATTGGATATAGTCTACATATTGAGACAACTCAAAGAACTTATTCTCATATTGTGCTATAGTCATTCCTCTTTGTTGGAGAACAAGGAATTCATCAATTTTTTGTTTTCAAAAATTATCTGAAATGTATCTTTTTTGAATATCTCTAAGAAAACTTCCCAAGTTATATTTTCTAGAGTTAAATGTCTTTTCTCTCCTCTTGTCACCACCAGGTATCCGCACTATCCTTGAGTAGATGAATAGACAACCTAGACTTAAGATTTCTTTCATAGGTTTTCAATGCAAAGTTTTTCTCAAGACTTATCGACCATGATTCAGCCTTTGATACATCAGTAGATCTGAAAAAATGCTGCGGTTGTAACCGAAGAAAATTTTGTATAAGCTTATCAATACCCATAGAAGTCTTCTTCACTACTTAAGTGTTACGATTAGGTGGCTTGTTGGATATGTGAATGAATAAATAGTCTTAGGATAAAATACACTAATGTACATAAGGCCTTTATAGAACCTTAAATGCAAAAGAATATTAATATGCAAGATACTAAGTTTAACAAAAACATGATAAATATTAGCCGTTGTAGGATAATAAGAACATCCCACAAACACATCATATGAAAGCAAATACTATGCCTCAAACCATACAACATCACAACATACCAAGATATACAAAAAACAAGGTAGTCTTAAGTAGGTAACTAGTGTTGCAAGTATGTGCTAATCGGTGTTGTCATTGATGTCAACATGTTTGTGTTGTCATTGGTGTCAAATGTATCTTCTAATGTTGTTTTTGTCGGTTGATTAAGTTATTGTGTTAAGGTGATTTGAATGACTTTCATAATTGCTAATGATGTCAGTATATTGCTCTTGTTGTTGAGTTTCCAAGTGCTTTTGAGAAAATTTGATAAATGCTAAAGATAGTGTTGTGAAGAAGTATTCTAGATTATAGGATAATGTCAAAGTTTTTGCTCTGCATTTTTCCTGTGTTAAAGACCAGAGTGTGATTTTTGGATATGTTTTATAGAAGTGTTTGAAGATGTTAAATATATAATTTGGTGGTCTGAAACGCTGTGGCCTGAAAGTTATGTTCACCAGTTTGAAGACTGTGCCTGGTTGCATTTGTAGTGTGACAGGGAGAAAGTATGTTGCTCTGCATTCCTCTGTAGTTTAGTTTTTGGTCTTGCAATTTTGGATAAGTGTTCCTAAGATCCATATCTATGTTCCTTCCAAAGGAATTGTGATTTTGTGCTCTAGAATGTAGATTTCATGAATAGCAGAGCTTGGCAGTGTTGGTTGTGAGCAGTCTGTGATCTATCTTCAAGTGAGATTTGTTGTACCTAGATTTGTTGGCTCCCAAGTGATTTCATGTTGTTTGTGGATGTCTCCAGATCATGTTGAAGGCTTGTGCTTGGTCCACAAGTTATGGCTGTGTTCTTGGAAGCGTGTGCCTAAAGATCCTTGTGTCAACACCAGTTTTGGCCGACCTGGTTGTTTACACTCTTTGTAGATGTGCTTCATGGATTGTGGAAGCGTGTTGAAGTGTGTGAAGATGTATTTAGATTTGAGATAAGTTGTGAAATGTTCTTCTTTCATCTCTTTCCCTCACAACATTGTTTAGGTCCATACCTAATTTGAATTTGATATGTTTGCCGACCTTGTAGACTATTCCAAAGGTTGTAGAATGTATTACCAACCTTGATGTATGTTTCAAGGTTGATGATTGATATAAATAAGTGTAAAGGATTCATGTGTATCTACAGAAATGCAAAGATGAGGATGTTTGTGTTGTGAGGTTGTGAAGGTGATATGTATTGTGCTTCATTGGAACTAAATTCAGACATGTGGTAGATGCTATTATATAAGTTCATAACAGTGAGTGTTGGGAATTAAGGTGTCTCAACCTTTGCAAATTCCTAGTATTAATTATTTAGTTGTATATTTATTTATTGCCTAATGTTATATTTTTCTTGCACATTCAGTTTGGTCACTTAGTTGAGGTGGCACAATGACATGTCATCTTACTTGGAATGTGACTTGAATGGTCAAGTCAAACCTACATGGATTTGGGCATTCCATTTGAGGTGGCACTAATATGCCATGTGTCAGCATCTTGTGGTATGTGGAAGACAATATTCCATATGATGGAATCTATGACGCATAAGAGCCATGTTTGTAGATTCCTATGACAAGTGGTGACAAGTGTTGTTGAGTATCTTTGCATGAGGGAAAGGCATCTTTGGGTGCCCAAGTTGGGCTATGACATGTTGTAAGAGGAATATGCTATATTTAGCATTGTATGACGGATTCTCTTACAACATGCAAGATTGTCATGTTGCAGAAATTTATGATAGTTGTAAGATGCGTAAGAGCATCCGTCATAGTCTTTTTTTAGCCTTGGAGCACTCCATCTTGGGAAGTCAAATCTGCCATGTTATGAAAGATGTAAGAGGTGTATTTGCAGCTTGGACAAGTGTCCTTTGATGTGAGATAATAAGCTTTTAGAATATGCCTTGTATCTCTATATAATGTGGAGTTTTGGAGTTGTATTTGCATAGTGTTTATACAGGTACTATCATGCTGCCAGAATTACTCCAGAAATGACATTTGAAAACTCTTCGAAGAACTTGCATTGCAAGTTTATTGTAAACTCTATTTGTTTTAGATAATACATTGTGCAAGTTTTAGAGTGGGGTTTTTTACCTAAAAAGGTTTTCCCCATGATATATTTTGCGTGTCTTTCTCTCTATCTACATTCTTGTGTTGTGTTTGCTGCTATAATATCTCTGATACATGTTTAATATTGCTGCAACTATAAAGATTTAAAAGAATTTGCATACTACTCTCATTAGATCAGTGTAGGAAGTGTGTTCTGCATACCTTGCTTCCTTTCAGTTGGCATCAGAGCTTGATCACCTTTGGTCCTAGTTGTTGGTAGGGGTTTTTTGAGCTAATCTTGGATTGAGTGGGAGTCTGTGTAGAGTATTCTGTAATCTTGTTGCAGGAGTGAGATGGCAAGCACATCTAGGAGAGTAGAGGTGGAAAAGTTTAATGACAGCAATTTTGAGTTGTGGAAGCTTAAAATGGAAGACATGCTTGTTGATAGAGACCTATGGGAAGCAATTTCTATTACAAAACCTATGGTAATGTCTCAAGCTGATTGAGATCTCAAGGATCGGAAGGCTAAGGGTTTTGTGAGACTCTGTTTGGCTGACTTTGTCTTGCTAATTGTCCATGAAGAGAAGACCATGAAAGACCTATGGAAGAAGCTTGGAGATGTTTATTAGGCTAAATCCCTAGTGAATAAGTTATTCCTGAGGAAGAATCTTTATTCTCTGAGGATGGAAGATGGAGGATTCGTTGCAGATAACTTGAATACCTTTAACATTCTTGTTGCACAGCTGACATCTGTTGGTGTGAAAATGGAGGAGGAGGATCATTATATGACCTTTCTTTGTTCTTTTCCAGACTCATGGGACCATCTTGTTATGGCCATTAGAAGTACCACTACCACCTTCAAGATGGATGAAGTGGTGTCTTCACTATTATCTAAAGCAGACAAAGAAGCTCTTGCGGTTCATGGAAGACCTAAGGAGAAAGGGAAGAAAAAGAAGGACAAGAAAGATGATAAGAGTAGATCCAAATCCTGTGGGAGATCCAAATCTCCTAGAAAGTCCAAGGCTCTTTGTTGGAACTGTGGCAAATCTGGGCATTTCCGAAAGGAGTGCAAAGAAGAGAAAAAGAAAAAGAAGAAGAATCCCTCAGATTCAGATTCTGACAAGTCACAATATGATGGTGATTCTTTCATCGTAACCTTGGCCACCCATACATCAGATGATATGTGGTTGATTAATTCTGATGCCTCTTTCCACATGACCTCACATCGAGACTGGTTTACAAAGTATGAAGAGTTCGATGGTGGAAGAGTGTACCTAGGTGATGATTCTCATATGAAGATAGTTGGCCATGGAAGAGTCACAATTTGATTCCCTAATGGATGAGTGAAGGGGATCTCTAGGGTTATGCACATCCCAGGCTTGGCACAAAACCTCTTTTCTGTACGTAAATTGAATGATGCAGATGTATAGGTTGTCTCCTCAGGTGGAGGATGCAAGATGACAAGAGAAGCTATGGTGCTTGCTAACGGTACTAGGAGAGGTACTCTATTTCAGCTGGATGCATTTACTTCATAGTGAAATAGTTCTTCTGACTTAAAGAAAAGAGTTGTAGTCGCTTTATTCCCACCATTGGAACCAGTAGAGAAAAGATTTGTTGTATCAAATTCTGATGGTAGTGCATTTTGGGTACCTAAGGGTCTCATGCTTTAGAAGTTAAGCTTCCTGCTAAGAAGATAATGTTATGGCATAAGAGAATTGGCCACATTGGTGAGAAGGGTTTTAGAGCCTTAAAAAATAAAAACCTTGTTGAGGGGTTAAATGATTATAATCTTGAGTTTGACTTTTGTAAACATTGTATATATGGAAAATAAAACTGTATTTAATTTTACTTTAGTTCTCACAACTCTTCTGGTGTTTTGGATCTTATTCATTATGATGTGTTTAGTCCTATGAATGTTCCTTCGATCTCTAAATCTGTATATTTTGTATCATTCATTGATGATTACAGTAGAAGGACATGGGTTTATTTTCTCAAAAGCAAATATGAAGTCTTTAGTCAGTTCAAAGAGTTTAAAGCTTTTGTAGAGGATTAGATTGGTAAAAAGATTACGTGTTTGAGAACTGATAACTGTGGTGAGTTTTGTTCCACAGAGTTTGACAAGTTCTGTAAAGAACATGGGATTGAAAGACATAAGACAACTCCTTATACCCCGCAGAAAAAATGGAGTTGTAGAGAGGATGAGCATAATGTTGATGGAGAGGGCTAGGAGTATGCTTAGTGGTGCTAGCCTCAGACAAAAGTTTTGGGCTGAAGCTGTAGCCACTGCTTTCTATCTGGTTAACAGATCTCCTACCTCAGTGCTCATTGATAAGACACCTATGGAGGTGTGGTCTGGTAAAAAGCCCTCGTTGAGACATCTTCATGTTTTTGGTTGTGAGGCATATGCACATGTGCCTAAGGAGAAGAGGTCAAAATTGGAGAACAAGGTAGTTAAATGTATTTTCATTAGATATGTTGTCCATGTGAAAGGGTACAAGCTTTGGGATCCTATGGCTGAAAAAGTGTTGTATAGAAGAAGTGTTATCTTCAGAGAGCTAACACTTTCTCTTGTTGTTCTACAACCAGAAGAAAAAGAAAAGAAAGAGGATGTGGTTCAGTTTCCTTCTACCCCTAAGAAGACTGAACCGGAAGACCTTGTTGAACCTGATGATGAGGAGAGTTCTAGCAGCTCTGAAAGTTTAGAAGATGAAGTAGAACCTCCACCTCAACCTTTGAGGAGGCCCACATGAAATAGGAAGCAACTTGAGAGGTTTGGTTTTACATTGCTAGATTCTAGTTGTGTTTATGCCTTGATTACTAACACCGATGAGCCTAGAACTGTGACAGAGGCTATGGCATGAAAGATGTAGGTTCCTGGAAGGAGGTCATGGAAGATGAGATGGCTTCTTTGGAAAAGAATAAAACTTGGGACTTGGTGCCTCTGCCTGATGGACGAAAACCTGTTGGATGCAAATGGGTGTTCAAGAAGAAATTTGGAGCAGATGACAGTGTTGAAAAGTATAAGGCAAGATTGGTTGTGAAGGGGTATTCACAAGTGGAGGGAATTGATTATGGTAAAAATTTCTCTCCCGTTGCAAAGATGACATCTATTCAGTTCTTGTTATCTCTTGCAGCAACTTATGACTTAGAAGTGGAACAAATGGATGTGAAGACAACTTTCATTCATAGTGACTTGGAGGAAGAAATTTATATGTCACGGCCTAAGCACTACGTGGTGAAAGGTAAAGAAAATTTGGTTTGTAAGTTAAAAAAGTCTTTGTATGGTTTGAAACAATCTACTAGGATGTGGTACTTGAAGTTTGATGCCTTTGTGTTGTCCATTAGATTTCTAAGATCAAAATTAGATCATTATGTGTATTACAAGTTTGACAATGATCGTATTCTCATTATTGCACTATATGTTGATGATATGTTCCTAATTGGGAAGGGTAAGAATATGATTTCAGATTTGAAGTCTCAGTTGTCAGCATAGTTTGAAATGAAAGACTTAGGGGCAGCTAGGTACATTCTGGGATGGAGATTAGAAGAGACAGAGAAAATAGAAAACTTTGGTTAAGCTAGAGTAAGTATGTTAAGACCGTGTTGGATAGATTCAACATGGCAGATTCTAGACCATCGTGTGTTCTTGTTTCAATGGGGACAAAGTTATCTGTGAATGATTGTCCAAAGTCTCCTTTTGGGATGGAGGATGTGAGTAGAGTACCTTATACTAGTGCAATCAATAGTTTGATGTATACTATGGTCTATACAAGACCAGACATTGCCCAAACAGTGGCAGTCCTTAGTCAGTTTATGGCTAATCCTGGATGGGTACATTGGGATGAGGTGAAAAGAGTGTTCAAATATTTGAGGGTACTTCCAAGTATTCCTTATGTTATCATGGTTATCCTACAGGACCTCTACATTCTGCGAGTATTTGTGGATTTGTGGATTCTGATTGGGCAGGTGACATTGACAGCAGGAAATCCACCACTGCTTATGTGTTTACCATGTTTGGTGGTGCTATTAGTTAGATGAGTAAGTGACAACCTGTGGTTGCTTTGTCCATGATAGAAGCTGAGTACATGGCATAAACTCATGCTTGTAAGGAAGCCATTTGTCTTAAGAGGTTGTGTTTAGATATTGGTCTTGATGCATGATAGATTACTATCTGTTGTGACAGTCAGAGTACGATTTGCTTAGAAAAGAATCCTACCTTCCATGCCAGAACAAAACATATTTATGTTTAGCTTCATTTTTTTTGAGATATGGTTGAGGATGGGAAGGTGATATTGGAAAAAGTAGACACTTTGAAGAATGTTGTAGATGCATTGACTAAACTAGTGGGCACATAGAAGTTCAGATGGTGTTCAGAGTCTATGAGCCTCTTGGTCCTTAGCAGTTAAAATCTTGTCATTTCTTTTGGCTCTTGCAAGGTGTTTGACAAGTGGGAGAATGTTACGAATTAAGGTGTATCAACCTTTGCAAATTCTTAGCATTAACTATTTATTTGTATATTTATTTATTGCCTAATGTTGTATTTTTCTTGCACATTCAGTTTGGTCACTTAGTTGAGGTGGCACGGTGACATGTCATCTTACTTGGAATGTTACTTGAATGGTCAAGTCAAACCTACATGGATTTGGGTGTCCCATTTGAGGTGGCATTACTATGCCATGTGTCGGCATCTTATGGTATGTGGAAGACAATATTCCATATGATAGAATCTATGACGTGTAAGAGCCAAGTTTGGAGATTCCTATGACAAGTGGTGACAAGTGTCATTGAGTATCTTTACATGAGGGAAAGGCATCTTTGGGTACCCAAGTTGGGCTATGACATGTTGTAACAAGAATATGCTATATTTAGCATTGTATGATGAATTCTCTTATGACATGCAAGATTGTCATGTTGCATAAATGTATGACAGTTGTAAGATGCATAAGAGCATCCGTCATAGTCTTTTTTTAGCCTTGGAGCACTCCATCTTGGGAAGTCAAGTTTGCCATGTTATGACAGATGTAATAGGTGTATTTGCAACTTGGACAAGTGTCCTTTTATGTGGGATAATGGCTATGTGGCCAAGGTGGATGCCTATCTCAAGAAGCTTTCAGAATATGCCTTGTATCTCTATATAATGTGGAGTTTTGGAGTTGTATTTACATATTGTTTATATAGGTACTGTTACACTGCCAGAATTACTCCAGAAATGACATTTGAAGACTCTTGGAAGAACTTGCATTACAAGTGTATTGTAAACTGTATTTGTTTCAAATAATACATTGTGCAGGTTTTAGAGTGTGGGGTTTTTTACCTAAAAAGGTTTTCCCCACGATATATGTTGTGTATCTTTCTCTCTGTCTACATTATTGTGTTGTGTTTGCTGCTGTAATATCTCTAATATATGTTTAATATTGCTGCAACTGTAAAGATTTAAAAGAATTTGCATACTACTTCTCTCATTAGATCGATGTAGGAAGTGTGTTTTGCATACCTTGCTTCCTTTTAGTGAGGCCTTTTGGCAGTGAGCCCTTTTGGTAGTGAGCCTATTGCAGCAAACATTTCTTTGGATAGTGAGACCCTTGGTAGTGAGCCTCTTTGTAATTCAGTATTGATACTATTATATATTGTGAGCTAATCCTCACCATGTTTTTTCCATTTTAGGGGTTTCCATGTAAAAATATGGTGTTCCCTTGTGCATGGTGTTGATGTGATTGAATTTCTATTATCTATTTTTCATGTTTAGTCTTCATAATAGAATAAGGGTTTAAGTGAATTAATGTGGATGTGATTATGTTTGTAAGGGTTTAAAGTTTTTGACACAACTGATTCACTCCCCTCCCAGTTGTCCAGTTGTCTTGTGCATTCAACAATTGGTATTAGAGTCAGGTTCCTTGGAAGAAAGCCTAACAACTTAACGTAGATCTGGGATGGTGCACAAGAAAGACATTCCTTAGTGTGATGGATCTGACTATGCCTTATGGAAGGTAAGAATGCAAAGTTATCTTATTTCTCTTGGTTACAATGTATGGAGAATAGTTGAAAAGGAATACACTATACCTAATAATGGTCCAGAGACTGCAATGGAGATTAGGGCTTATGAGACTAATGGTAAAGCTAGAAATACTCTATAACTCTAAACTAGTGAAAGTTTTGGATCTAGAAACTACACATGGGATCTGGAATAAATTATGAAGGTGATGAATCTGTTAATAAATCCAACTTGTAAAATTTGAAGTTCAAATATGAAACTATGCGGATGTCTGGAGATGAGAACATAACAAGTTATATGCAGAAGATTGATGAAGTTATCAGCAACATCAAAGGTCTTGGTGGAGACATGGATGATAAAGAAGTAAATAAAATAATCAGAACACTTCCCAAATCTTATAGTCACAAAGTGTTTTCCATTGAAGAATTGAGTGATATGGACAAGCTTTCAAAAGATCAATTTCTTGGTAAATTGACTGCTTTTGAGATGAGAGAATTTGGTACTAGTGATGGTCCTATGAAAGTTGAGACTACTTTTAAGGCCAAATCAGAAAGGACTATTAAAATAGACAAGTATGTCATGGAGTCAGATGTGGAAGACTTTGATGTGATTGAGGCAAACTTTGTAAGCAGAATCAAAAAGGGACCCTGAAAGTTCAGAGGTAAGGTACCTTTCAAATATTTCAGTTGTGGTAAGATTGGTCATTATACTTCAAGATGTCCTGATACAGCTTTGAAGATTAAGAACAAAGAAGGTAAAGGTAAGATGATAAGTAAAAGTTACTATGTTGAAGAGAATGATGGTGTAACTGATGATGATTATGATTTTGAGGATGTCATGCCCACATTTCCCATGTGGTCACAACACAAAACACACGTGTCATGTCCACCTTTGTCATGTGGTCATGATATGAAATATCAAAAACTTTTCTACTCATCCCTAAAAACCCCCTCGGACGCATCAAGCGTGCTTAGTGGAATAAGTACAAAGGCGTAAACGTCAATCGAGCATTGGGGTAACGTGAACACCTTTTGTAACCCTTGCGAGATGGAAGCCTACTAAGGGGGTTGTGCAATGTGGGGAGTGTCACTAAGAGGGTAGAATTCCCAAACATGAACTAACCCTAGTTTTAACCTAGATGATGTGATTCCAACAAGTATCAAAATCCAAGCCTAAGAACTATAACATAAATGAGATTAATTAATTTCATCTAAGTCATAATCAAAATGCTCAAAATAATTAAAGTGATAATTTAAACACATAAATTAACCACTTAAATATCCCTTCCTAACCCAGGGAAAATCTGGTAGCATAACACCACCTTGTTATGAATGGGAAAAAAATAATTTAAAAATAACACCTCTAGTTAAAACCCTTTAAAAAAGAAATTAATTTAAATCTAAAATACTCTTAAACCTAATTTACTCCAACATTCCTTATTAGGCCAAGGTGATAAAATTAACTGATTTATTCACAATCTCTAAAGTCAACAATTAATTAAAAATCACCTATAAGCTAAACACTAGCCAAAATAAATATACAAAGGATATAATTTAAATTAAAATCCTAACATTATCCCCTTTTAAAAAAATAACCCACTAACAATAATTAAAAAGGCTTAGGGTAATTTTAAACCCACTAAACCCAATTAAATCAAAAAGCAATGAAGAAGGCAATAAAATGGCTTTGAGGAAAAGGCAAAATTAGAAGCAAGAGAACTTACGTGCACCATAGAAGCCAAATTTGTATAAATTATTTTTATAAGTTATTTGACAGTTTTCTATTCCTCAACCCTAATCATGTAGTTCCCTATTTCCCTCTTTTTCTCCAAAACCCTAATCCCATTTTGTATTTTATTTTCTAAGTTTTCTTTTCTCTTCTAACCTAACCCTATTTTTCTTCTTTTGCTGTTATTGTTTCCTTGTAGGTTTCTCATGGCTGCCATGGAGGCCACTGCATTTTGGAAGGTAACACAGGGTTTTCTTTTGATTGCCATAGAGTATATATATACCTGTTATTATAGTTTTAACCCATGAATATATGCTGATATCATCTTTCTCTATGCAAGAAATATTCCAGGGAGGAGGGGAGTGTATATATATATCAATATTTTTACAGGGCGAATAGGGTGAAGGAGGCCAAGGTCGGCAACTGATTCAACCAAGGTAGCAGTCGTGTTTTATGTTGGAGACAAAAGGAAGGGGGCGAATTGTGTTATCGTAGTCCGCAGAGTTGGGGGCTATGGTAACACAGTCTGCACTCAATGAAATGACGCCCAAAACAAAAGGGGGGTGAATCCCTTGGTGAAAATCCTTGGTGGCAGCCATGGCCACCAGCCCCCTACACTTTCTATGAAGCAAAAAAAACTAAAATGTAAACCCTAACTCATCATTGATTAATACTCTTCTTTTTTTTATGCTTTTCTATTATTCAAAAATTCCAAAAATATATGTTTAGAAATATATATATAATTAGGTATGTACACTCATATATATACACACACACACACATATATATACTCAACCACCTTGCTGCAACTAATTTTTCTTTAATAAAGGAAACACAATGAATATAAAATAGGAGTTTAAGGCAGACATGTGTGTGTGTGTGTGTGTGTGTGTGTGTGTGTGTGTGTGTGTGTGTGTGTTGGGTAGAAATTGACTAAGACCACAACAAAATGCAAAACCAAGATCCAACCCAAACCCAAGAAATCAAAACCCCAAAAGATCTAAAATAAAAAGCATACAAAACATAACAATTTCACCTAGGGTTTGGAGATTCCTTGTTTGAAATGTAGGTTGCTCACGATCTGCAACATAATGATTGAATTGAGATTTGATAGATGAAAGATGATTGGTGGAAGAAGATAGGTAGATTGATGGATGAGGAGTGATTTCGGTAGAGTGACGACACTTAGAAGATTCATCCATGCCAATGGCATGAAAATGAGTGAATTTATAGGAAAATGAGAAAATAGAGGGATAAACTTTCAATTTTGCAAGTGATGATTGAAATTGGAAAGTTGCTATGCAACTTGGAAAAGGAAATAAAAAGTGGAAGAGTTCACTTGAGAGATGAGTTGAGTGATGAGTTAAGATAGAAATGGAAGGTGGAAAATCATAATTAAATTATTTAATTTATGATGCATGTGAGGATTATAAGTGATAAATAAAATAAAACAAAATATTTATTTAATTTAATTTAAGAGGAAAGTGGGGTAAATAAATAAATAAAATTTATTTATTTAATAATGGTAAAAGGAATGAGATTAAATTAAATAAATGTTTGATTTATTTAATTTAATAGAGGAAAATGCTAGATTAGGTTATAAAGACATGGGTTATGATGGCGACGAATGGGTATCTAGGGCAAAAATGTTACAAGATGCCTAACTGATGTACCGTTGCGATAAGTGGACATTTTTGGATGTCTACAATATATATCACAATAACTTTCCTTCTGTATTTTTCTAAAAACAAATAGTAAGCTACTTTTCAACAGCAAACTAAATTAAGCATATTTTTCTTTTGAAAACTAAGGAATAAAATTTATTTTCTTCTCAAATCTCAAATAATTTTATTCATTTATGTATAAAATCAGTAACTTTATTTCACATAAGAATTTTTTTTGAAACCCATTGCAAGAATTAATACAGTATATGTTTTTTGAGAACTATTACAAGAAATAATGCAATATATTTTTTTGAAACCATTACAAGAATAATACAGTATTCTTTTTTTTTTTTAAACTACTACAGAAGTAATGCTACATTCTTTTCTTTTGAAAACCACTACAATAGATTAAACAACTCCACATTGGAAATAACTTGAATACATAAATATATTTTTCTATTTACAACATATACACAAAGAGAGCTCACTCTCTTACAATGGTTACAACAAGGCCACAAGGGCCATGATTTCCACATAGCCATACATTACCAAAAAAAAATTATAGAATGTGTAACTCCCACCAAAGCTCCAAAACTCGAATGTCATCAAAACTATCACAAAAACAACAAAGACTTTCCTATGCCCATGGGATGCTCACCTCCCTACCATAGACTCGAGAAGAGTCACCCCCGAGGTTGGAGGCCACCCACAAACCTGGTTTCAGACCACAACAAGATTCACATAAAAACATTCACACAAATAATTTTACACCCTCCCAAGGCTTACACACATCTAATCCATTTTCATGGATTTTGGGGGTAGGAGAGTGGACTTCTCTCAACTCTAGAGGTGCACCCAAAATCTCAAATAACTCATATTTCTCATAACACAAGGCTTCTAGCCTTAACATTTCTCAATATCATATTTCCAAGGCACTCATGCCTTCACAAAAATCTCAATGCTTCCCAAAATACTTCATAGCCATCAATACCTCAATAAAATAGTGAGGGTGACCTCGAGGAGGTCCACTCCTCTTCCACCCCAAACAAGATGAGCTCTCCTAAATGGAGAGCTTCATCCAAACACCCAACAAACAAAATCCACACAACAAAACACCAAGATTCAAAGAACACACAAGCAAGATCTTCAACACATTGAAATGTGAAAACAAAAGGGAAGGCATGTAGCCTTGAAGCTTACATTTAAAGCCCAAAATGGTAAGAGTTGGTGTAGAGCTCCCTAAATCTCCCTCCAAACTTTTTGCCTTCAAACTTCTCCAAATTCTAGCTATCTCTCCCCAAAAAATAATCAAAGATAAACAAGCCAAAAAAGGAACCCTCTCCCTCTCTCAAAGGAGTTTAATAGGCTACACACAAGAGCCTTGAGGAATGAGAAGGTGACACATGTCACCTTCTCTTTCCTCCTCACAAAACCATTCACCATCTCCAAGGGATGAGGAGTTGACACATGTCACACTCTTATCCCTCAAAACCTCACACTCTCTCACAAGTGATCTCACACATGTGTGAGAGCATAGTGGAGAGGTGAGTCCCACTTGGAGGCTCCATGAGGATAAGAATGAGACACATGTCCCCATCTTGTCCATCAAGGCAATCCCATTCCCTCCAAGATTTTCTCACACATGTGTGAGAGCGTAGGGATGGGGCCTCTCACACTTGAAGGCCTTGGGAGCTTCCCAAGCCTTCAAGATAATGTAGACCATAACCAAGGGTAGTGGGAATGGCCAAGGTGGATCCTTGACTTGTCTACCCCATAACCAAATTCAAAAATTCGTCACTTAACTTCAGGGTAAAGTTAAAGTGACTAATGAAGGTAAAACTAAGGTTTAGCATGTCCAAATTGGCCCTAGACCCTAGGGGTATGACCTAGGGTCATTATTTGGCCAAAATAAACATGACAAGGTACATAAAATCACAAGAAAAGACCCAAATGAAATAAATGACACCAAACAGTGCAATTTAAACAATACACATTTACAACACATTAATAAAATAAAGAGAAAGGGTGAAACCTAATCAAAATTAAACATAAATGCAGACATCACGAAATTGTCATGCACCAACACATGTGACCTTGGTCCCTCATGGGACTAGATCGACTTAAACACAGATTTCACATTGGGTATGGGATGATCTCCAAATTTTCCATGGGCATGGAAAATTACGTGTACACTTCTACAAATGGATCAGTAGCACATGTTCATCATAGACGAAGTAAAAGGAAAGCATACATGCACAACATCGCATAATCATAGATATCTTTGATAATACACATGCTAACATATATACTTCATGATTCACTTGCATTTTCTAAACATCAAGTAAGGATCAAATTGCATTTTATATCATTCATTACTCATCCACTAACGCTTTAATTTCATCAAAATAAATAACTCATAACATTATAAATTCAAACGAAATCTAACATGTGAACTATAATCATCATCATAACATAATCTATCTAATCCAATCATAGCATATGAAATAATCTTGAAAGTCTGAATAACGGGATCAGCAGTCCCAATGTCATATGTCACAAAAAATGTAAATATGATGTAAGCAAAAGTAGGAGGTGAGATAAGTAATCCTCACATCCTCCTCCTCTAAGACTAAAATTCCTCCTGGAAGTCATCAAAGAGGTGAGGATAAAGTGTCCTTAATCTAGTTGCATCCTCCCATGTAGCTGAGACCTCGTCATAGCGGTCCCACTAAACTATGACCTAGTCCAGCTCTTGACCTCGAAGGCCTAGCATCCGACGAGCCAATATACAAATTGGCTCCAAAGCTAGGTGCCCATCCGACTCTACCTGTGAGGCACTCCAATCCAAGACATGAGCCACATTAGATATATAACATCACAAAATAGATACATGAAACACATCATGGATGCACGACAAGATAGGTGGAAAGGCTAGATGGTAGGCTACAGGTCCTATCCGCTCTAGTATCTCAAAAGGCCCAACAAACCTTAGTGCAAGCTTAGAGCCCTTTCCATAATGGATTGGACACTTATGCAGCTGCACTCTCAAGAAAACCCTGTCATCAATTGAGAAGCTTCAATCCAATCTCTTGGCATCGACATACTTCTTTTGATGATCCTATGCCTCCTGCAATCTCTGTCTGATCAAGGTAACCTGTAGCTCCATATCCTATACCAAATCTAGCCCAATAGCAACCCTATCCTCAATGCGGTCCCAACTTAGCGGAGTCCTGCAAGGTCTTCCATTCAAGGATTGATAGGGAGGCGTACCTAAGAAGTGGTGATGCCCATTATTGTAGGCAAACTCAACTAGATACATGTATTCTTCCCATCTAGACCGGTGATACATCACATACATGCAGAGCATGTCCTCTAAGACCTGATTCGCCTTCTCTATCTTGCCATCTGTCTCAGGATGATAAGATGAATTGAAGTTGAGCTGAGTGCCCAATGCTTGCTGTAATGCCCTCCAAAAGGCTGATGTGAATACTGAATCTCTATCAGATATAATGCGACTAGGAACCTTATGTAATCTCACAATGCCATCCAAAAAGACCCTCGCCACTGCAAGTGCATTGTACATCGTGCGTACCAGTGAAAAGTGTGCCACCTTGGTCAACTTGTCAATTGTCACCATGATGGCATCATTGCTACGAGATGACATAGGTAGACCAACTATGAAGTCCATGGAAATGGTGTCCCATTTCCACTACAGTATATCATGAGGGTACAGAAGCCCTGCTGGATGCTGATGCTCAACCTTAACCCTCTGGTACTCAAGGCATTGACCTACAAAATTTGCAATATCACGTCTCATCCCTGCCCAATGATACAACTGTCTCAAATTGGCATGCATCTTCTTCACCCCAGGATGTGCTACATATGGTGCTCTGTGAGCCTCTGATAAAACTACTATATGAAGATTGCCTGCACAGGGAACATAGATGCATTGTTGATGTCTAAGAAGTCCATCCACCTCAAGAGAATATCCTACATACTTGCCCTTCAGGGCCCTCTGTGATGGAATCTCCTGTTGTACCTCAAGAAACCACTCGTCCTCTAGCAGATGTTGTAATATACTCCCTCTCAAGTCTACACCCAAAGTCAAGGTCAGGATCTCATGGCACCTCCAACTCAATGCATTGACAACCACATTCTCCTTCCCTTTGATGTAATGCACATCAAAGTCATACTCACATTGGAACTCCATCCAATGTCATTGGCGGGCATTTAGATTCGGTTGTGTGAAGATGTATTGTAGACTATGATGGTTAGAGTGTAACTCAAAATGACATCCCAAAAGGAAGTGCCTCCATCAAACAAGAGTGTGAACTACTGTTGTGAGCTCTAAGTCATGTGTAGGGTAGTTCATCTCATGGGTCTTGAGCTTTCACGACTCATACGCGATCGCTTGACCATCTTGCATAAATACTGCACCCAATCCCTCTAAAGATGCATTAGTGTATACCATGAAGTCTGCTGCTAGATCAGGTACTGATAAGATAGGAGCACTAGTGAGATGCTCCTTGAGGACCCCAAAAGCCCTCTCACACTGCTCTATCCATGTGAAGCTCTTCACTTTCCGTTGAAGGGAAGTGATAGGGTGTGCCATCCTGAAAAATCCCTCAACACATCTGTGATAATATCTTGCTAGCCCCATGAAGCTCCTAACCTCTGTAACACTGGTGGGTGCTGGCCAATCCCTGATAGCTCTAATATTTGATGGATCTACTGAGATATCATCGCCAGATAGAATGTGACCCAAGTACTGTACCTCTGATCTAAAGAAGGCACACTTTGCCAAGTTGTCATAAAGTTGCTGGTCTCTCAAACATTGCAACTCTCGACACAAGTGCTCCTTATGCTCCTCCTTAGTTCGTGAGTAAATCAATATGTCATCTAGGAATATGATCATGAACCGATCCAGATATGTGCGAAACACCCCATTCAGGAGACTCATGAACACGGCAAGGGTGTTTGTCAATCTGAAGGGCACCATGGTGAACTTAGTGATAGTAGCAAGTCTGAAAGGTGGTCTTATGGATATCCGCCTCTGTAATGCACAACTGATGGTATCCAGACTTCAGGTCAATCTTAGAGAACACTCTGGCTCCTTGCATCTGATCAAATAGATCATCTATCTGAGGCAAAGGATAATGGTTCTTCATCGTCACCTTATTCAGCTTCCTACAGTCCATACAAAGTTGAAGAGACCTATCCTTCTTCTTCACAAAGATGACTGGTGCACCCCAAGGTGAGATGCTAGGTTGGATGTGCCCCTTCTCGAGCAACTCCTCCAACTAAAACTTGAGATCTGTAAGCTCATGAGTAGTCATCCTGTAAGGTACACGAGACACTAGCTTGGCACCTGGTACAAGGTCAATATGAAAATCAACCTCTCTGCGAGGTGGCATCCCTGGCAACTCAGGTGGAAAGACATCAGCAAACTCTCTAAGAATGGGATGATCATCTAGTGATGCCTCTGGCTCATCCTCTAATCTATCACTGACTATAATGGAAAACATCTGGCAACCCTTCCACATACACCACTTAAGCTATTGAGCAGAGATCATGTATACCGTTGAGGGCTTCTAAATGCCCAAAATCTCTACTACTATGCCATGGTCGTCTAGGCAACCTATTGCCTTCAGGTGACAATCCAGCTTTGTTCTATGAGCCGCAAGCCAATCCATGCCTAACACCACTCCATACGACCCTAAGGGAATGACCCTGAGGTCAACTATAGTAGTGAAGGCTCCAAGTGATAGGTCACAGTCATGCACCACTAAATCTACTACCATCTTGGCCCCTATGGCCAACTCAACCTCCCACCTATCGTCCTGCCTAGAGGCCACTAGCCTGCAACACTCCATTAATGATGGAGAAATAAAAGAATCCATAGCACTAGAGTCAAAAAAATAGAAATGGGAACATCCCTAATCATACATGTAGTTTTGATAATAGAGGCCTGAAAGGTGGCCCGACAGTTATCAACCGCTACAAATATGCGGTGGGATTTACCCACATCTCCAATTGTCTGCTTAGATCCTCTGGCATGAGGTTGTCCCCTTGTTGTATATCCCTGTGGGCACTCTCTGGCTAAGTACCCCGCACCACCACATATATAGCAAGGTCCTCTGGCTTGAACCTATCCTATTTGTGTCCTGCTAGATTATTGTTGTCTAGGTCGACCCGTGGAACTCTGTGACCATCTGAAGGACTATTGTGACCTAGTTGGTCCCACAGCTGGTGCATGCTGCCACTGATATCTACGTGGACCCTACTGGTGCCATCCTCAACTATGTCCTCCCTATGCCCTCTGTTGTGGTCTGGACCTCTGCTAATGCTGCTGCTGCTGTGGGCGTCTAGGAGGTAGAGATACATAACTAAAACCACCCCTATGAGGTGGTTGGGGTATACAGAACCCCTGGTCTTGAAACTAAGGGCATGAACCATGACCTCATCCCTGAATCTCCTCTGCAATGAGTGCCTTCTCGGCGGCCTCACTCATAGTCTATAGGTTGGCCATGCAAACAAGTCCTACTATCCCAAGATTTAGGCCTCTGATAAAATGAATAACTAGGAGCTTCTCATCCTGTAGGTACTCAGCATAACATGATAGCTCCACAAACTTACACTCATACTATGCAACTGTAGAATCCCTCTGTTGCAGATCGTGAAACTTGTCAATCCTACACTGTCTATAGTGCTCTGAGAGGTAACATGCCTTATAGCACTCAAGGAAGGTATCCCAGGAAAGTGTGTCCAAGGATAGGTGGTTCTTGTGCTCCTTAGTGTGCCACCATGTCGCCGCTGCATCACACAGTAAGTGAACTATGAATCATGCTTTCATGTTGATCCCATAGGGACGCAACGTGAAGCACCTATCAAGACTAATGAGCCAAGCCTCAGCCTCAGCTCCCTCTGTGGTCGACACGAAGGTAGTGTTGATAACTGAGAGGGGGGGGGTGAATCAGTTATCCTAATTATTTCCCTTATTGAAGTTTCCTTTTAATTGATGCAGCATAGAATCAAACACAAAAACATTAATCATGAAATAAGAAACACATGACACAGTATTTTTGATGTGGAAACCCTATTAAGGGAGAAAACCACGGGGTGATTAACCCAAAAATTATTCTCTGTTAGAAGAATAGGAAATTACAAAAATGGCACTTGCCAATTAGGGCTCACTGCCCGAGCACACTGCTCACAAGAGGCCCACTGCCTACAAGAAGACACACTGTCTACAAAGTGATAATAATCACAGTCTTGAACTGATTGGAAGCATCTGCATATGCTGGAGTTCAGTTCCGGTTAGGCTCAGTACACTGATCTGCTGCACTTCATCTTTCCTCTGTTCTTTATTCTGCTATCTTTCACATACCGGATCCTTTTTGCTACCTCTGCTCTTATCTGGACTTATTCGCATATATCTACACATCAACACACGCTTCACAACTAAATCCATCCTCTATATATATTCGCACAAGTAATTTCATCATCTTTCTAGTCGGCATCTGGAACAGTCTAGTTTCTTACAAACTTTTGTTCTGTCGGCTGAATCCTTCCTCACCAAGCAATGCGGATCAAGCATATACTTGTAGATATCATTAATCATGTCGGCCAAACATGATTCATGCCTTCACAACCTCTGTCATCAACAGTAACACATCCGGAAAGCAGTTTGATACTCTGCCAGTCAGTTCTTCCTCTGTTTTCACTGTCTCTCAGGAATTCGGTACTCAACCATTCATATCTTTTTCCTTGTCCATCACCGGAGGCTAAATCCTTGGAATATACCACTCAAGGTAGTCCTCTTGACTTCCCCAAATCCGCACTGTACCAAGACACTTCCTCTGAGAGATCCGGACCAATCTGTCGGACCTTGCCACATGCTCTGTTCTTCTTCACCGGACCACAACATTCTTTATTCTGACTTCCGGTAGAGACACATCATGGCTTGCGGATATGTGAGATGACCTTTGTTGCCATCAATGACAACAACCATGAATCCATATAGTGTCTCTTGCCAACAATCTCCCCCTTTGGCATTGATGGCAACACTTAGTGAAAAATGACTAAGTGTTTTCACTATGCTCCCCCTTTGCTGATGCTCTGTCTTTATATACAATTTACGGAACTCCCCCTTAGTTGGATTCCTCATTTTTCACTGCTCCTCACTCCCCCTTTGACATCAATGGCAAAGGGTAGGGTCCGCACACCAAAATTTTCAAAAATTTTCTATATATAGCCGCATATTTACATACTCACATGTACTGAAGAATGTCTGCAAAGGATGTCTGCAATTGGATCATTTCTGTAGCCCAACTTTGCTTCATTCTATCCAAAATTGAAATGTGACCACTTAACAAAAATGCAAAAGCTTCTGCCCGCTTGAGATCTGTCGGATCTTTTGTTTGGGCGGTGGCCTGAGCATCACTGATGGCCTCATGCATAGTTTCCAACTTAGGGATTATAATCCTTCTAAGTTCTCCCATCCGGTTAGTGATGTTCTTTCTTTCCTTCTCAAGATTCTTTATTTCATTCAAGACTGCAATAGTCTGACATTCTTGATTTATTATAGAGGAAGAGAGAGGATCAAAACTTTGAGATAAGCTTTGTAGCTTATCCTGTTCCTCTTTTATTTTCTTGTCAAATGCTGCTGTTGCCTTTGACCAGGATATACAAAATTTATAGATGTCACCGCCATCCTTAAGAGCATTCTCTAAGCTCTTTATTCCAATGCTTACAATCTTCCTATCTTTAGAGATTAATTCTAATATTTCTGAAAATCTCTTATCCAAAAATTCCTTCCGGACCTTTTCTTCAGCTGATTTTTCTAGAGAATCAAAATGTGTATCAACACTGCTGACTAAGGTTTTTAGATTACCGGAAGTGGAGGCTGTCGGATCTATTTGGATTGATGGCATAATCTTTACAAGTACTCCGGAAGCAGCCTCTATCAACTCACAGTCTTCCATATGAGACTTCAGGAGCTTTTCATTTGCCTTGGCATTTGCAAATGAAGCTATCTTCATTGTTTGTACCGGAGAGAGAGAGTCAAAGTCGAATGGGCCTTTTAGAAGCTCCGGTTCATCAATCTCTAAAGTTTCTTTGCTCAAAAATTGTTGAACAGTTTGTGCAGTGTCTCTTGCCGGAGATAGATGTTTCTTTTCTTCTGCAGTCTTAGAACTGTCAACCTCTTTGTCTTTCACCACTGCTTCCTTCTCCTGTAATTGCTCTTCTTCTTTGGATCCGGAGACTGTAGGGGAAACTGGAGGAGAGATATTTGTCTGTTCAGGGCTCACTTCTTCCGGAACAGAAGATTCCAAATCAGCAGCTGTTTCTGCACCTAAGTCCTCTACAACAGGAAGATTGAACCTTTTGAAGGCCTTCCGGAGGATCTCTTCTGTTTCTTGGGCCACTTTGTCAGTCTCACCAAGCATGAGTTGATTCATCCTGGCTTTGCTTCTGAACTCATCTTTGCAGTCCTTGAAGATAATGTTCATTGTCTTGGGATCAATTTGAGGATATAGCTGAATAGCTATCTGCTCCCGGATCTCAAGATCTTTAGCATGAGCATTATTCTTTCTTACTTCCATTTCCTTTTCTAGGCTTTTAGGAATGAGAGATATGATCTCAATGAAAGCCTTATTATATATGTTCAGATATTTAACTGTGGCTTCCTGCAGAGTCTTTTGGTCAGCCTCACTGAAGTCATCATAGGATTCAGTCATTGGTTGAAGGTTTCCATCCACCGTGACCGACTTGATTATGCTCTCTAGAGACAGAGTGGGCTTTTCAACAATTACCTCTGCCATTTCATCCTTGTCTTGGCCTGTGGAGGGCTTACCGGATCCTTTCTTCTTCTGTTTCTTTATTTCTTTTATTCCCTCATCTGACTCTGTTTCCTCTTCATCCTTTTGGCTTCCATAAGCCCTTGTGGCTTTTGTCTTGGATCTCTTACCGGATGCCTGGACTTCCGGTTTAGAACTTTTGGTTGTGGGAGGTGCAGATCTCTTTGATGATCTGGTCCGGGTGGGAGCTTCAATCGGAGCACTTTCTTAACTTTTCTCTTCTTCCTCAGCCTTCCTCCTCTTTTCCCGGCTGGCATCAAGTGCCTCCTTTGAGATGCCTAGGCCTTGAGCAATGTGCTCTACTTCTTTTCTCACCTTTCTTTTAATCTCAGGTTCCCTGAGTTCTACATGTATTTTTACACTCAGCTCCTCAAAGGTTCCAAACCTTTCTGCCTTAGGATCTTTGGGCTGACTTAGCATGTGTTGAACATGCAGCTCCACTATCTGTTCATCCACTTCATACCCCATGGGCATGATCCAGACAGTCCTTGGCTCCACTGCCTCCATTAGGCACTGATCAGTGTCAACCATAAAACACACTGAGTCTTTGTATTTTTCAACAAGAGACTGGGGAATTCTCTCTCTTGCTTGCATCATGCTCTGAAAGTTTTTGAAGTATCCCCATAGAGCTGTATTTCTCGCTTTTGCATCCCCAAGTCCATGCAAGTAGTCTCTTATCTGGACTGTAACAGGTTTGTCATTCTGCCATACCCATCCACTTGTTCCGGGTAGCTCATTCATGAAGTAGAAGAATAGACATACAATAAGAGTACCATACTTGAAGGAATTCTTCTTATCCTTCTTGATTTTCTGTATATTTTCCATTAATTGGCTTAGCAGTAGTTCGCAGAGATCATATTCTGCATTCTTTCTTAGCATTTCATAGGCAGTGTATACTGCAGTTCCGGATACAGAATTCTCCCTGCTGGAGTGATAGATCTTGTATCCTATTATCATTGATGCATATTTGATATCCGGATCTGAAATATCTTCAATGGTCATTGCCCTCTTGTCAAATTTTGATCCGGTGGCCTCAGTTACAATGTTGTTCTTGACAGATTTGAGGATAGGTACCCCTCCGGAAGAGTATAGACCAGTTACTGCTCTAATTGCCTCTTTTGTGATCTTGCAGGGTCTATCTAGCCATAGAAAGTTGTCATGCATCCTGCTCAGTACATACCGGACCCATTCATCTTCTTCAAAGCAGGGGAAATGAATAAATTGCTCAAATTGTTTCTTCTGGATATCCTTATACTCTGGTTTAAGCTCAAAAGCATTGTCTATCAGTTGCTTGTGATAGAGGTCTCTTAATTTGAATTTCCCAAATTCCTCAATGCTTGCATGTATGTAAACCCTAATGTCTTCGGTATGTAAAACTCCGTGAGGAACATAGAGAAGGCTCCTAGTGGATCTACCTCCAATGATTTGTAGGGATGTTTCTTGAATGAGGGGCGAGGTCTATCAGAGATCTTAACTATGTTTGGAGTAGCCATTCTTCAAAGATTTGCAGTGAGGTAATGAGAAACAGAGAATACCTTATGCGCCTTCGGTTTGCACGGAGTGGTTGGATTGATTTCTTTATGCAATAACTTCGGCAGGAGATCCTTGGTGTGCTTGATGAACCTTGTTGCAGAGCTCCACTTTTCGCTTCTTCTCGAGTGCAGAATGAGCAAATGACCTTTGAGAAATCCCTTAAATTACTCCGCGAACCCTAATATCTGTCTGCAATAAATGCTTCACCTACATCATTCCGGTTTGCCTTGTCTGGATAGCTTGGAGTATCCCGGATTAGTCCTGATCTGTGGATATCATCCGGATCTTTCAATCATGAATAAATCGAGGTAACATATTACAAGAACATCCCAAACACTCTGTCCAATCCGCAGAACAAGATAGTGCATTTCCAGATCTTTCCGGACCTTTTTGTAATCCTTTATCATACCGGAGCATCTCCCTGAACAGGTCTTATTTGATCGATCACAGCTTCTTCCTAACTCCATGCGGACCTCTGAAAACTTGACTGAAGTATCTCAAGACTCATATCTACAAACCCTTTGATCCGCATCTTGTGCCACATCCGGCACCACTTGTTTGGCTGGGGGAACAAGATTTTCTTTGAGTCTCCCCCTGAGCCTGAGCTCACTTTTTAATTTCCGGAAGAAATATCAGCACCAGAGTCTGGTGCGGATCCAACCTCTACATTCTCTGAACTTTTCTTCACCCAAATCTTGCTCATCTGATTCCTAACCTCATCCGCATTCATCTTTTGTTTACCCTTGTCTTGATTCTGATTATACACCGGACCTCTTTTGTCCTGATTCTTGTTTCTGCAGACTTTAGCATTATGACCGGACCTATTGCAGATTTGGCAAATAACATTTCTTTGCATATTTGACTGATATCCTCTTGATCTGCCTTGATTAGCCCTATGACCTACTCTATTGCATGTGAAGCATCTACCTTTGAATGATTTGTTTACTTGCATAATTCTGCATTCATGGGATTTGTGTCCATACCTTTTGCAGTTGAAGCACTGTCCGGAGAAGGATGAATTAATCTGATTCATTCTCATTCTGCACTGATCAGCTTTGTGACCAAAGTGGTTGCAGCTGTGGCAGTATCCATTGAAGGATGGATATCTTTGAGCATTTGGCTGTCTTACCGGAGGTCTTCTAGGCCTGCTCCTTGGATTTTCTGATCCAAGATTCTTCTGACCGGATCCGGAGCTTTCTCCTTTCTCATATCCCAAACCATACTTGTCATCTGTCCTCTTTTGACTTCCAAGAAGAACTTCAAGTTGAGCAGAACTTATCTTGAATTTCTCTTTATATTCATTTGCTGTTTGAAGGTCTCTTTTGAGAGAGGCAATTTGATCCTCAAGTTTTCCTTCATTATCTTTGGCATCTTCAAGATCAGATTCAAGATGTCTGATAATCCTGTCCATCTGGTGGCATTCTTCTGATTTTTCTTTAAGAGATTGTCTTAGATTGTCTTCAGCCTTTCTTTTTTCTTCAATCTCTTGAGTAAACTTTATAGTTCCTGATTCCATTTCATGTCTTAACATAATGACTTCTTTTGATAACTTTTCACATAACTTGGTTTGCTCAGTCAATTCTTCATTTGTATTGCTTTCTTCACTTTGTCTTGCCAACTGTTGAAGCAGCTCCTTTCTCTTTTTCATAGAGAGACTTAATTTGTCTTTTAATTCTCTCATGAATTCATCAGCCTGTTTGAGTCTTTCCTTTAATTCACTGACTTCAGAATTTGACTGTTCAAGATCCTCAAGAGCAGTCTTGAGTTGCTCCCTTAAACCATATGCATCCATTTGAAATCCCAGATCTTCCTCAAGCTGTTAGGCTCTATTAGGAGGAACTTAGCTCTGATACCAAATGTTGATAACTGAGAGGGGGGGGTGAATCAGTTATCCTAATTATTTCCCTTATTGAAGTTTCCTTTTAATTGATGCAGCATAGAATCAAACACAAAAACATTAATCATGAAATAAGAAACACATGACACAGTATTTTTGACGTGGAAACCCTGTTAAGGGAGAAAACCACGGGGTGATTAACCCAAAAATTATTCTCTGTTAGAAGAATAGGAAATTACAAAAATGGCACTTGCCAATTAGGGCTCACTACTCGAGCACACTGCTCACAAGAGGCCCACTGCCTACAAGAAGACACACTGTCTACAAAGTGATAATAATCACAGTCTTGAACTGATTGGAAGCATCTGCATATGCTGGAGTTCAGTTCCGGTTAGGCTCAGTACACTGATCTGCTGCACTTCATCTTTCCTCTGTTCTTTATTCTGCTATCTTTCACATACCGGATCCTTTTTGCTACCTCTGCTCTTATCTGGACTTATTCGCATATATCTACACATCAACACACGCTTCACAACTAAATCCATCCTCTATATATATTCGCACAAGTAATTTCATCATCTTTCTAGTCGGCATCTGGAACAGTCTAGTTTCTTACAAACTTTTGTTCTGTCGGCTGAATCCTTCCTCACCAAGCAATGCGGATCAAGCATATACTTGTAGATATCATTAATCATGTCGGCCAAACATGATTCATGCCTTCACAACCTCTGTCATCAACAGTAACACATCCGGAAAGCAGTTTGATACTCTGCCAGTCAGTTCTTCCTCTGTTTTCACTGTCTCTCAGGAATTCGGTACTCAACCATTCATATCTTTTTCCTTGTCCATCACCGGAGGCTAAATCCTTGGAATATACCACTCAAGGTAGTCCTCTTGACTTCCCCAAATCCGCACTGTACCAAGACACTTCCTCTGAGAGATCCGGACCAATCTGTCGGACCTTGCCACATGCTCTGTTCTTCTTCACCGGACCACAACATTCTTTATTCTGACTTCCGGTAGAGACACATCATGGCTTGCGGATATGTGAGATGACCTTTGTTGCCATCAATGACAACAACCATGAATCCATATAGTGTCTCTTGCCAACAGGTAGGTGGATTTAGTCGAAGCAAATCCATGATAGGGTCCCCGTGGTCTTGATGTCCTCTAAATGGTGCATCCACCTCATCTCATTGGCTATAGTCAAATGGGCCGTGATAGATCTGCTCTATTCTCACCCCCTCCTCATGCTCCTCATGACATGGAGGGCTCCTACTGCAAGCTCTATGAACTGACGCGCCATCCTCTGTTGTAGTGACTGGTATCTCCACATGCGGCTCAACACGTGGCTCCACACTTGGATCAAAATGTGGCTCCACACATGGCTCCACACGTGGCTCAACACGTGGCTCCACACATGGTTCAACACATGGCTCAACATGTGGCTCATTCATGCCCAGTGGTCATCTCACTAGAACTTCCTGCAATGCCTAAAGAATCTACGGTCCTATATTAGGAGGTGGGTCTAGATTACCAGCCCCTCCTGACTCACTAGCACGTGAGTGTTCGTGTCTCGATCTCGGTGGCATCCTACAAAAAGAAAGTGCTTAAAATTAATACACTATTGTGGAATAAATAATGTGCCCAAAAAACCCAATGTTTAAACTTGGGGTCTAATACCAAATGTCATGCCCACATTTCCCATGTGGTCACAACACACAACACATGTGTCATGTCCACATTTTTCATGTGGTCATGACATGAAATATCAAAAACTTTTCTACTCATCCCTAAAAACCCCCTCACACGCATGAAGCGTGCTCGATGGCATACGCACAAAGGTGCAAATGTCAATTGAACGTTGGGGTAATGCGAACACCTTTCGCAACCCCTACGAGATGGAAGCCTACTAAGGGGGTTGTGCAATGCGGGGAGCATCGCTAAGAGGGTAGAATTCCCAAACAGGAACTAACCCTAGTTTTAACCTACATGGGATGATGTGATTTCAACAAGTATCAAAATCCAACCCTATGAACTATAACATAAATGAGATTAATTAATTTCATCTAAGTCATAATCAAAATGCTCAAAACAATTAAAGTGATAATTTAAATGCTTAAATTAACCACTTAAATATCCCTTCCTAACCCAGGGAAAATCCGGCAGCATAACGCCTCCTCGTTATGAATGGGAAAAAATAATTTAAAAATAACACCTCTAGTTAAAGCCCTTTAAAAAAGAAATTAATTTAAATCTAAATATACTCTTAAACCTAATTTACTCCAACATTCCTTATTAGGCCAAGGTGATAAAATTAATTAATTTATTCACAATCTCTAAAGTCAACAATTAATTAAAAATCACCTATAAGCTAAACACTAGCCAAAATAAATATACAAAGGATATAATTTAAATTAAAATCCTAACATTAGCCCCTTTTAAAAAAAATAACCCACTAATATTAATTAAAAGTGCCTAGGGTAATTTTAAACCCACTAAACCTAGTTAAATAAAAAAGCAATGAAGAAGGCAATAAAATGGCTTTAAGGGAAAGGCAAAAATAGAAGGACGAGAACTCATGTGCACCATAGGAGCAAATTTGTATAAATTATTTTCATAAGATATCTGGCAATTTTCTATTCCCCAACCTTAATCATTTAGTTCCCTATTTCCCTCTTTTTCTCCAAAACCCTAATCCCATTTTGTATTTTTTTTTCTAAGTTTTTTTTTCTCTTCTAACCTAACCCTATTTTTCTTCTTTTGCTCTTATTGTTTCCTTGTAGGTTTCTCATGGCTACCATGGAGGCCACTGCATTTTGGAAGGTAACACAGGGTTTTCTTTTGATTGCCATAGAGTATATATATCTACTATTATAGTTTTAACCCATGAATATATGCTAATATCATCTTTCTTTGTGTATGAAATATTCCAAGGAGGAGGGTGTTGTTATATGGAGCCTAATCAGACTCGAAGGTTATATTTTCACCACTTTTATTGGTGCGGTTTCCCCCCAAATTCCTACGGGGTCAAGGGGCAGCGCCCCTTGCGGGGGTTTGGGGGCAGCGCCCCCAAGACGGGGTCAAGGGGCAGCGCCCCTGGCGCGTTCCCTGGTGTTATGATCAGTCTCCAAGTGGGAGATGATATGGTGTGGAGTCTGATCAGTCTCCAAGTGGGAGATTGTTGTTATATGGAGCCTAATCAGACTCGGAGGTTCTATTTACCCCACTTTTATTGGCACGGTTTCCCCCCAAATTCCTACGGGGTCAAGGGGCAGTGCCCCTTGCGGGGGTTTGGGGGCAGCGCCCCCAAGACGGGAAGACGGGGTCAAGGGGCAGCGCCCCTTGCGGGGTCCAGGGGCAGCGCCCCTGCTGCATTCCCTGTCGCGATACAGGGCGGGGTCGAGGGGCAGTGCCCCCGTGGGGGCTCGGGGGAAACGCCCCCGAAACCTCACACGGTTTTTTTTATTATTTTATAATGCACCGGGAGTTAATTTTTTCATTGACCGACATAAGAAAACCCTATTTTGTAACCGACAAAAAGCTTGATAAAAAGCAGCTAAGGGTTAGGGTTTTGAGATATTGTATTGTAGCATTTGCAGCGGTATTGAGTTGCAGGGATTGCTGATTGTAATCAGTTTTATTTACTGTATAATAATATTGGACTCTCTGTTTGGTGGATGTAGCCCGAGTTTGGGTGAACCACGTTAAAACTTGTCTCTCGCTATTATTATTTCTGTGTATTTCCATTTCTCTGTTTAATCTTTATTTGCATTTAATTGATATCTTCTGCCGGCTAACCCTAACAGAGGGGAGTATATATATATATATATTTTAGGACGAACAGGGTGAAGGAGGCTGAGGTCAGCAGTCGATTCAACCAAGGCAGCATGGTTCATGTTTTATGTTGGAGACAAAGGAAGGGGGGCGGACTGTGTTACCACAGTCCGTAGAGTGGCAGGCTATGGTAACACAGTCCACACTCAATGAAACGACACCTAAAACAAAAGGGGGGTGGGCGAAGCTCTGCCACCCCCCAATCCCTTGGTGAAAATCCATGGCCACCACCCCCTGCTCTTTCTATGAAGCAACAAAAAAGCTAAAATGTAAACCCTAACTCGTCATTGATTAATACTCTTCTTTTTTTTATGCTTTTCTATTATTCAAAAATACCAAAAATATATGTTTAGAAATATATATATATATATATATATATATATATATATATAATCAGGTATATACACTCATATATATATATGATGTAAAATCTAGAGTATATATATATGTAGGTATATATACTCAACCACTTTGCTACAACTAATTTTTCTATAATAAAGGAAACATAGTGAATATAAAATAGGAGTTTAAGGCAAACATATATATATATAAATATATATATATATATATATATATATATATATATATATATATATATATATATATATATATCACAATAACATTCCTTCCTTATTTTTCTATGTATAAAAACAAACAGTAAGCTACTTTTCAACATCAAACTGAATTAAGCATATTTTTCTTTTGAAAACTAAGGAATAACATATATTTTCTTCTCAAATCTCGAACAATTTTATTCATTTCTGTATGAAATCAATAACTATATATTTCACACGACAATTTTTTTTGAAACCCATTGCAAGAACTAATACATTATTTTTTTTTTGAGAACTATTACAAGAAATAATGCAATATATGTTTTTGAAACCATTACAAGAACAATACAGTATTCTCTTTATTTTTAAAAACTACTACATAAGTAATGCAACATTCTTTTCTTTTGAAAACCACTACAATAGATTAAACAACAACTCCACATTGGAAATAACTTGAATACATAAATATTTTTTTTTGTTTACAACATATACACAAAGAGAGCTCACTCTCTTACAATGGTTACAACAACTCCACAAGGGCCATGGCTTCCACATAGCCATACATTACAAAAAAAATCACAGAATGTGCAACTCCCACCAAAGCTCCAAAACTCCAATGTCATCAAACTTGTCAAAAAAACACCAAAGGCTTTCCCATGCCCATGGGATGCTCACCTCCCTTCCATAGACTCGAGAAGAGTCACCCCCGAGCTTGGAGGTCACGCACAAACCCGATTTCACACCACAACAAGATTCACACAAAAACAGTCACCCAAACAATTTTACACCCTCCTACGGATTGCACACAACTAATCCATTTTCATGGATTTTGGGGGTAGGAGAGTGGACTGCTCTCAACTCTAGAGGTGCACCCAAAATCTCAAATAACTCATATTTCTCATAACACAAGGCCTCTAGCCTTAACATTTCTCAATATCACATTTCCAAGGCACTCATGCCTTCACAAAAATCTCAATGCTTCCTAAAATACTTCATGACCATCAATACCTCAATAAAATAGTGAGGGTGAATTCAAGGAGGTTCACTCCTCTCCCACCCCAAACAAGATGAGTTCTCCTAAATGGAGAGCTTCATCCAAACACCCAACAAACAAAACCCACACAACAAAACACCAAGACTCAAAGAACACACAAGCAAGATCTCCAACACATTGAAATGTAAAAACAAAAGGGAACGCATATAGCCTTGAAGCTTACCCTTAAAGACCAAAATGGTAAGAGTTAGTGGAGAGCTCCCCAAATATCCCTCCAAGCTTCTTGCCTTCAAACTTCTCCAAATTGTAGCTATCTCTCCCTAAGCAATAATCAAATATAAACAAGCCAAAAAAAGAACCCTCTCTCTCTCTCTTAGAGGGAGTTTAATAGGGTACACACAAAAGCTTTGAGGAATGAGAAGGTGACACATGTCACCTTCTCCTTCCTCCTCACAATCCCACTCACTATCTCCAAGAGATGAGGAGGCAATACATTTCACACTCCTATCCCTCAAAACCTCACACTCTCTCACAAGTGCTCTCACTCATGTGTGAGAGCATAGTGGAGAGGTGAGTCCCACTTGGAGGCTCCATGAGGATAAGAATGAGACACATGTCCTCATCTTGTCCATCAAGGCAATCCCATTCCCTCCAAAATTCTCTCACACATGTGTGAGAGCATAGGGATGGGGCCTCTTACACTCAAATGCCTTGGGAGCTTCCCAAGCCTTTAAGATAAGGTAGACCATAACCAAGTGTAGTGGGAATAGCCAAGGTCGATCCTTGACTTGTCTACCCCATAACCAAATTCAAAAATTCGTCACTTAACTTTGGGGTAAAGTTAAAGTGACTCAATGAAGGTAAAACTAAGGTTTAGCATGTCTAAATTAGCCCTAGACCCTAGGGGTATGACCTAGGGTCATTATTTGGCCAAAATAAACATCACAGGGTATATACAATCACAAGAAAAGACCCAAATAAAATAAATGACACCAAATGGTGCAATTTAAACAATACACATTTACAACACATTAATAAAATAAACAAAAAGGGTGAAACCTAATTATAATTAAACATAAATGCAAACATCACGAAATCATCATGCACCAACACATGTGACCTTGGTCCCTCCGAGGACTAGATTGACTTAAACATGAATTTCATATAGGGTATTGATGACCTCTAAATTTTCCATGGGCATGGAAAATTTACCTCCACACTTCTGCAAATGGATCAGTAGCACATGTTCATCATAGCCAAAGTGAAAGGAAATCATACACACACACAACATCGCATAATCACAGATATCCTTGATAATACACATGCTAACATATATATGCTTCATGATTCACTTGCATTTTCTAAACATCAAGTAAGGATCAAACTGCATATTATCTCATTCATTACTCATCCACTAACACTTTAATTTCATCAAATGAAATCTAACATGTGAACTATAATCATCATCATAACATAATCTATCTAATCCAATCATAGCATATGAAATAATCTTAAAAGTTTGAATAACGGGATCGGTTGTCCCAATGTCCATATGCCATCAAAAATGTAAATACAATGTAACCAAAAGTAGGAGGTGAGATAAGTAGGCCTCACAGAGGATGGTAATTCTAGTGAATGCTAGTTTATTGCCCTAAAAGAAGAACCCATTTCTACTAATCTTGCAAGTTGTGTGAAGGAAGGATGTCTAGAAGAAGAGAAAGTGATGTCTACATTTCATGCTAGAAAGGAAAAGGAAGAATGGATCATTGACAATGAATGTTCAAATCACATTACATGAGATAAGAGTAAGTTTGTTAAATTGGAAAAGTATGATGGGGGACTAGTTAGATTTAGTGATGATGCAGTTGGTAAGATTTGTGGAAAAGGGTCAATTACTTTTGATGGAAATCATAGTACAAATGATGTTCTTTATGTCAAAGGCTTAAAGCATAATCTTCTAATTGTTGGATAGATGTGTGACAGAGGATACAATCTGATGTTCAAGGACAATGTATGTGAAATAAGGAAAAGCTCCAAAACAATAATTGTTGTTGGTAAGAAGAAACGTGGTAATGTTTATCAATTGAAAGGCACTGATAATTGTTGTTTGTTGGATCAATCAAATGAAAGCTAGCTATAGCATAGGAGAATGTGTCATATTAACTTGATAATCTATTGAAAATAAGCTTAGTTCAAGCTATAAGAGACTTGCCTAAGATTGTGAAGCCTGCTAATGCTATTTGCAAAGAATGTCAATTTGGGAAGCAAACAAAGACTAGCTTCAAGAGCAAAGAACAATCCTCTACCGATCTATTGGAGTTGGTACATACAAATTTATGTGGTCCTACAAGAACAAGAAGTCTACAAGGTGACCGGTATTTCATGCTTCTTATTGATGATTATTCAAGAATGACTTGGGTTACTTTTCTTAGAGAAAAATTAGAAGCCCTAGACAGGTTCAAGGCATTTAAAGCAATGGTTGAATATAAAATGGATTTGAGAATCAAGTGTTTGAGGTCTGACAGAGGTGTTGAGTTTACTTCAAATGAATTCAATGCTTTTTGTGAAGAACATGGGATAAAGAGACAATTGTCTGCCCCCCGAACTCCTCAACAAAATGGAGTAGTTGAAAGATAGAATAGAATAGTTCAAGAAATTGCTAGAATAATGATCAAAGAAGCATACCTACTAGAAGTATATTAAAAAGTAGAAATTCACACTGTTGTCTACATTTAGAACATAGTGCAAGTCAAAGAAAATGGAACAAAGACACCTTATAAACTATGGTATGGAAGAACTCCTACTGTTAAGTCACTAGTAGAAATATGGCACATAAATGACTAGGTGACAAACTTTTAGTCATGTGACCAAAATTTTTTGCAACTCTAAATAAATGACTAAATAAATGACTAATTTGGTCATCGGTTGAAATGACTAAATAAATGACTAAATAAATGATTATTACTCCTCTATTCTTTTTTCTTTCCAATTTGATCATAATCCATGAATTCAAAGACAATACAAGGCAAGGCAATAAATGTTTTCTTAGACCAAAGGAATAAAGGGAGAGAAAGCTCAGACGTTTCCCATGAGCAGAGCTTAATTATCTTGGCTCTTCAATCTATCTCAACACACTAGCCACAGCACAACAAGCCCATTAATAATCCGCAGGCCTCAGGGAAGTGACTGTCCAGCCCCAACCTACCAAAAACATCATTACTTGCCACCTTGCCAACATCTACCGAGGCCTTCAATCACACTTTTTGACTGTCAGAAAATAGATCTGGTCCGCATAAAATGTCTAAGGGCTATCTCTACCCCATCCATGTGACCTCTCATGTCTTCCTAAAGATCTAGCCGTTTATCGAACGATTATACAATATATATTATATTATATATTATATAATATTATATTATAATAAAATATAATATTATAATATTATATAATAATATTATAATATTATATAATAATATTATAATATTATATAGTAATATTATAATATTATATAATAATATAATATTATAATATATTTAATAATATAGAGGCTTTTCATTTCTAACCTACAAAATGTTAACGATGGGCACCAATTTAAGTAAAATGGTTAAAATTTAATTAAAATTTTGGCACCCATCTCTGCTTGCCTACAACGTGCTCTTCCTCTGTATCATTTTTAGTTTTCTCTATGCCCTAGTTTCTTGCATCCTTGGAACCACACCGACCATACCCTTTGTTGCAAATGCTACCAATGCACAATTATAGCCTGCCCTCATTGCTTCACACTCAGTTTTCACTTTTCAATACTAGGTTAGTTCTATTATATGTTTGTTTTCAATTAGGGTTTTACTATTTTGATCTTCTTGTTTGGTATTTATTAATGTTGATACAAGATACAACTTAGAATTGGAAAGCTTAAATTGATTGAAATGCTTGTGAATTGATTAAATTGCATCGATTTTGTTTGCATTAATGTTTCAAATTACTCATCATGATCCATCATCTGGATGAGACAAACTGATGAATATAACAGGGTACAAAATGTTTACTCCAAAATTAATATCTTTCAGAACAATCATGTAGACAACTGGATACACTAATGTAGATATTACACATTTTTGAAGTGGGTGCATAATTTCTCTTTTCAAAATTGGGCAGAGGATACAAAATGTATAGCTTCTTAGTTTTTCTTTTGATTGTAGGATAAGGATATAGTGTGCTTGGCTATTGAAAGGAAATTAGATAACTGTGTAGTGCTTTTTAATTCCCGCATACATGTAGTTTTTTGTCATTCTCATAGAGTTGAATTGTAGTCTTACTTTTATGGTTGAAATGTTGATTGTGATGCCCTAAACCAACTCACCAAAACAAACTATTGATGTATAAAATTATGCAGGTTCCAACACCAACATGGGAAGTTTCAGGAATGTGGGGCTTGCTACCTGAAACAACCTCCAGATTTTAAAGAAGCTGGCTCTTCTCTATCTTGAATATGTTTTGGGGAAAAGGGTAAGAAGTAAACATGATTACAGATACAATTAAAAGTAAATCTATCTATGGCGATGCGCCTGAGTAAAAATATTTCTCTCAACTAAGCACAGTGAAGCTATCCTCAAGATTCAGTTACATTAAAGAGAAGACACTGCATGATTAACATAAATAGATGAAATGAATAAAATCAAAGGCTCCCAACCAGACAATTTTCCAATGACACACAAAATATCAACCAAGGCATAGAACTCAGTCTTTCTCATTAATTTTTCAGCAACATAAGAGGTACATATACATGCATAGTTACATTCACTTTCTAACTCAAGAATAACAAAATAAAGGAAAATGATATTCACTGGTCATAGCAAAAAGTCTCCAACTTCTCTCTTAAATCTCTGACAGAAAAATATCTCTAGATCTCTACAAACTGTATGAATTTCTCTATCAAAAATAGAACTCCCCCCTCTTCATTACAAATGTTACATATTTATAGCCCAAAATTGACTCTAGATTGTCTGCAACAATCAGATCCCAATGGCCCAACCAAACTCAAGATAACTGGAAGTGTCTGACAATTAAGATCTTTAAAATCTATGATAGTTACTCCTTCCTGCAAGCCCATTGGCTGTGACAAAACATATGTGGCATACCTCCTCTCATAAGGAACAAACACTTGGCAACTTCCACATACTTAAGACTGAAAACTCTGTGACAGATGGCAGCGTGCGCGGCTATACTTTGAAACTCCTTCGTCTCTCAGGAGGAAATAGGAAACTGACACTTGGCGGCTTCCACAGTAACTAGAGACATATATGTGTCTTGCTCCGCAACACTTTACTCAACTGTGTCTTTTATGCTCGAGAGAACTATGCAGTTGACAACTGTCGTGATCCATAGCTTTGAAACTTTAAAACACATTAGAAATGGGACCCACAACTTCCCGCTTACTAGCTTTCAAAAGGAAGAAACAGGGACAAGTGGCGAACTCCGTGTGCACAACAGCTGATACATGGCACTTTCCGCAACACTTGAAACATTATTTGAAACTCTTTGAAACTTAAGCAGAGGTTGACACATGTCAGGTTCCGCATAATTTAAGAAACATTAAATATCACCGGAGAAAGGGACAAAAGCTTTTATCTTTGGCGCCGCATCCACCATGTGGCATTCTCCGCATCACTGATACTTCAATGGGTGGCCCACCTTCATCCTTTACTTAGTATAAAAAGATATAGAAACAAACATGCAGAAGATGACACTTGGCGGGTTCCATAGCTACCATAAAAGACACATGGCTCCATCTGTGCTCATACTGAAACTTCAAGGGAGTCTCTTTACTGATGACATGTGGCACCTTCCGTAGGATTGTAACTTTAAACTAAAACATTACCCGCTACGTGGCACACTCCACTGCAAAGTTGTAACTTAGAAACAAAATGCGGCTTGAATAGAGGCTCGACACTTGGCAACTCCCATAGCCCTGGCAATTAGAAACCCTCGCAGCCACACATAGAAACATTCATAGACACAAAACTGTAACCCGTGGAGCACTGCAGTTGAAACAAAATGTAGAGTCTTTGCACTCTACAGTTCTTGGTGACCCCTACGACTTTTGAGCCTGCTCAAAAAGAACCCAAAACTTGGAAAAATATATGTATTTTAAAATACAACATAGGTCACAAATTCTGTAAAGCTCTCTGGTAAACAGATCATTCCAAATCAGAGAGTCCCTGTTTACTCTGTAAATCTTGAAAGGCAAAATCAAGATTTATTATGTCCTTGTGAGAAAATTTCTGCAAAATTTGAACTGCGACCTTTAATTGAAACTCCAACTGGGCCATTGGTATCAAGACATCTTCCACTTCTTGTACTGATGAAGAATCACTTAAACCTTGAAAAATAGTTTGATCATTTTGGCTTGTTAATAGCAGGGCCTTGATATCATCAATCATCAGTACAATATTATTATCTGGAAATGGTGAGGGAAGACCCAACTGCACCAAATTTTCTGTGTTTCTTCATATGTTTGACTCCTTCCTTGACAGTATCTAGGAGCTCTTGGCAGTTTGTAGCAGCTGAATTGCAACTTAGAACTTCATTTACCTTCTTAGCAGCTATCATTCTATCACTGATCCCTGTTGCTTATAGAATTTCATCTGTTGTGTCATATAGTTTCTTTAGCAACAGTTGAGAGTCAGAAACTCTCAAAGAAACAGTAGACAGAGTGGCCTGAATTGAAGCTTCCACTTTCTCACACAACTGCTGTGCATTTAACAGAAATGTCAATGATGGCCTTAGTTGGACAATCTCCTCAGAGATTCTTTTCCAAATTGAAACATACAGCTCTTTGACCAGATTTAGAACTCCAGCATTCTGTAGCCTGTTAGCTAATTCAAGTGTTAGTTGTTTTGTTGTTTGTTGCTCAGCTAGGAGTTATGCCTGTATTGCAGCAACAACATTCTGTTCACTTAGCAACTTTTGTTGAAATTGTGTGGCTTGTTGCAACATTTCTTGATACTTCTTTTCCAATGTGGCCTTCTCTTGCCTCAGAACATTTACTACAGCCTTCTCCTGAGCTAGCTCCACTTTTAGAGAAGCATTTTGGGCCTATGTTGCCTGATGAATCTGACAAGAAACAGTATTTTGCAACTATTTATTCAGGTTCTCTATTTCATCATTCTTAGATTGCAACTCTCTAGCAAGATTGCTACTATTTACGTTTTCCTTAGCTAAGTCATTTTCAACTTTCTGCAACTTCCTAGACACTTTCAAGTAGTCAGTTGCAACAACAAATGTAGTTTCATTGAGTAACTCGACCCTATCTTGTGGTCTGAAAAGAGACATGTCCATGGCTACAGCATTCATTAGAAAGTCCTAAGGTTGCATCTACTCATTGGGCTTCACCACATTTGGGGACAAATGTGTGACTGTCAATTGCTATTGAATAGGGTCAAAAAGTGACCTCATGTGTGGCACAGCCATGCTTTTATTTTCTTTCTTTCTTTTCTTGTCCATTCTGGCTTCTCTAGCCTTTTTTGTTGTATCTACTTGAGCTTGGAATGTGGGAGGTGAAGCAATGTATCCCCCAACAAAGGGATGACCTTGAGGTAAACCATAAGGAATAGCCAAATGTTGGCTAGGGGAAATTTGGGGAGGGGCTCTTTTTAGAACAGAGGGGGAAAAGAGTGGTAATGAGATGGCCTACGAAGACATGGCCTGAGGACTAGAAATTGGGACAAGTAGTGATGTAGGCACAACAGAAGTGGCAGGGGATACTATTGTTTGGCCAGTTGGGATTGCCACCCCTAAGGTAGAAGAAAGAGATAGAGGGGAAAAAGGAGAAGAAACACTTACCTGAGGAGCAGCGGATGTGGCTGGTATTTGCTGTTTCTGGGGTTCTACTTCTTCTTCTAACTTATCCTGTAGGTACAGTCTCCTATGCTTCCTTGGTCTTTCTCCTGTTTCCTCTTCTGATTCCTTCTCTTCTACATTTACCACTATTGAGGGTGGCAAAGATACAAAACTGGAAGCCCCAGTAGCTGAAACTGATGGAGTCCCTATGGTTGGTGATGACACCACACCCTTTTATTTTTCTAAAGTATTGAGAGATTGGGGCTAGGAAGATATAGGAACATCAAAAGAGGCCTGTCCTACTTCTTGCATTGTATGGGTTGACTCAGCTTCCTCTTCTGACTCTTCACCCTTCTTTTGGATTCTGCTTGTATCAGGGCTAGAGACTGGGGACGGATGCCACTTATCCCAAATAGACTCCCATTTTTCATCAGTATCAATTTTTCCAAAAGAATGTGTCAACTCTAAAATTTCCTGCCTATATTTCCAATAGGCCTCAATTTTCTCTGGCTTCCATTCCTGGGCCTTCAAAGCTTTCTTTAAACTGGTACCCATTCTGATCTTAGGGTCATGGGTCTTTTGTTTAACATAAGAGGTCTCCCATGGCCTGGGCCCTTCAAAAGGCAAGTCTGCTAGTTCCACATATAGGTCTGGGTTGTCCTCTTTAGGGTTTCTCCTATCCTCCCAAAAAGGGTGACCCTCATGTACTATTTTAACTCGGACCTTGTTGTCTTTAACCCAAGAGGCCATAAAACTGTCTGGGTCATACCTCCACTTATCTTCAATGAGAAAGAATCCAAGGACAACAAGCTTTCGTAGCAATAGGTGTTTAGCATCTCTGACTTCTAGGGCCATGTTTCTTTTGACCCAAGGGATGTCATACATCTTCTTCTTCTTTGTACCAAACTCATTATCAACCACAAACACTTGCCGGGTTACTTCTAGAAATGCTAACCTAGGGGTCAAAATTTTAGGTAGCAGCATAGGCTCCTCATTGAAGCCATGGACTATAATGATAGTATTTTGTACCCTGAGGAAATAATCACATGGGATTGGGCAATTGGTCATGAAACCCCTAATGCTCTGCGTCAACCTATGTTCTACAGGTTCAAGGCTCAAATGGAAAAAGGCAGGGGCAACAAAGAGTTCCCAAAATTCATAAGGGTCTGATGCCTCAGATAGCACATGTGTCCATGCAGACATAGGAATAGTTCTATTATGACCAAAATCTGGGTCATACATTTTCAATTGCATATTTTGTGCAAAAAGATTATGGTTCTGATATAACATTAAATGGAACAGATAAGCAAAATACCTGAAAACTCCCTTGGTTTTGAAATTGATGAGCTGATCGGCCATGGAGTAAGCAATTTGTTCTGAGAAATCCAGCTAGTATTCTTGCTGCTTGTCTACAGTCTTTAATCTGAAAAGGATAGGAATTTGCCAGTCATAGACTGTATTGTCTTCCTTCATCCCAAAAATGAAAGACATCATTGACAATGCCTCTTGACTGCTTTGGCTGAATTGTGCCCTTCCTATAGGTATTATGGGCATCTGGGTGTTCTCATCTCCTAACTGCAATTCTGAATTGAGGAACCTAATCTGGTTGTTGACAATTGCCCATGTCTTTTGCATTTTAGCAATAGTGGGAAATGTGGCCGTTTGATTGTGTTGCAGGGCCAACATGTCTCTTATGGCTTTGGGTGTGATCTGCACCATAAAGGGACCCTGTTGTATGGTATTTGAGGGCACATGACAAAGATCTGCGTATAATTCAATTAGGTCAGGACATAGGTGCACGCTTGGAACCAAGAACTGTGCCAACTATGAGGTCCAAATCCTCATTCCAAAAGTTTCAGACTGTCCACTCTTTCCCTTTTGAATGCATCTCTAGTGTGCCCCTTCACGGAGAGTCCTAGTAGATTTTTGAAGGGGGGTTGAGTCAAATATGCCATCTGCAAAATCCTTTACCTTCACTGAGTCGACAGAATACCCTACCTCAGGTACCCTCGTTCTTGGATAGGTTCTCTTGGGTTGCACAAGCATTGAGGTGTATGATTTACTACTCAAAAGCCTGTCAATTGACTCATAGATTCTGAGTCCCTCTTGAGAAGACTGTGCTTCAGCCATATCTGTATCTGCAAGAGAATGCAGGAAGCTTTGATAGAAACTGCGTAACAAGAGTAACACTCAGCTAGGAAGCGCTTGCTGGGGATGGGAATTGCAGGGAATTGCTAGGGATTCAAAGCAGAGAGATGGAGCAAATGAGAGCCACACTTAGGATTTAACTCTTATTAATGGGGCTTTAATGACACATCCTGTCTTATAAATGGCAATAATGCCAAGAAACCGTTAGTGTATCTTTCCAAATCCGCGTGGAAAGGAGTGTCATAAACGTTATGGGAGTGGCTGTGAAAGTGTGTACTTCTGGGGATTTTGGGGATTGGAGACAACCTTAATAAAAGTGAGATTTTCAAAAAGAGAAGGGGCTTGCGCTACTGACACGTGTTCACAGAACACTTATTGAAAAGGAAAGTGGGAAAAGAAAGTGGGAAAATAGGAAAAAAAGAAAAGGAAACTAACTAACTATGATACATTAAGAGCCCCTGCTTAATTGAAATGTTTCAAATAGATCCCATTAACAGGAATCTATTCAGGTTCACCATCCATAGTCTCCATCTAAAAAGAATTTTGTTGCTTACAGGAATAGATTCTGTAAGGACCAGTCCACAGTGATTCAAATTTGCTGTGTCAACCTAGCTTGGCAGCTCTCTCATCCCATTTCAACACTATTGAGCCAACCTCAAAAAAAGGGTTTGAAGTCTTCTTATCAAAATAGTCCTTCACTATTTTCTGATGTTTCATCAGTGACTCATGCACCTTTTCTCTTTTCTCTTGTACTTCTAGTAGTTCAGTAAGTCTAATTTGCATGGGACCATTCTCTTCAGTCTCTATCTGTTTCAATAATTGCAAAGCGGGGATCTCTAGGCTCAGTGGCATTACTGCTGGTTTACCATAAACTAATTCATATGGAGACATCTTTGTCACTTGCTTTGGTGTGATCCTGTCAGCCCACAGTGTTGTGTTAAGTAGTTTGTGCCACTCTCTATGATAATTTGTCCCTATCCTTTTAATGAGTCTGATCAGGTTCTTGTTAGTAGATTCTGCCAGGTCATTACCTTGAGGATAATAATTTGAAGAAGTCTTCAAGTAAATCTCATTCCTTAATGCAAACTTAGATATCTTTGTTCCCAAAAATGCTTTAGCATTAACTGATATAATGGTATGAGGAGGACCAAACCGAATAGTAATACCTTCTAGAAAGTCTAATAATGCCTTTTCTGTTGCTTCCTTGAGTGGTACTGCTTCACTCCATTTGGTAAAGTAATCTGTGGTAGTTAGGATCCATTTGTGTCCCATACTTGACACTGGATTGATCATACCAATAAAATCTAGACCCCATTGGGCAAAGGGTTCATCCACAATTATGGGGCTTAGAGGCATTGCTGCATTTCTTCTTTTCCCTGTATAAAACTGACAAGCTTGGCATTCTTTAACCAGATGATAACAATCTATAAATAGGGTGGGCCAGAAATATCCTACTTGAGTCACCTTGATTGCTGTGGTCCTTGCTGAAAATTGTCTGCCTGAGGTTCCATGATGCAGTTCATGTAGTATTCTTTGAGCTTCATCTTTCTCTATACATCTCAGAAGTATGCCATCAATATTTCTTCTGAATAAAATATGATCAATTAGTACAAAATGGGCCCCTTGCTACCTATAATATCTTCGCTTATCATGGGAGAGCTCATTTGGGAAAATCCCATGCTTCATAAATTGTATTTTGTTTGTGACCCAAGAATCTTGATCAACCTCTTGGATTTTCAATACATTCTCTCTTTCTGTTTCTTCAGTAATCATTCTCTCCATGTCTTGAGCCATATATTGGCATAAGCCTTTGCCTTTGACTAACTTAGTGGGTCTGACCTCCACATCGTATTCAAGGATCTTTGTTATCTAATTGGCTCTTTTCTCAGTGATCTCACCCTCCATAATATATTCTCTTACACTGGATGAGCCACTAATATCAGAATCTTATTTCCTGTTACCATATGTTTGAATTTTTTAAGAGCTTTTACCATGGCATATGCTTGCTTCTCCACAAAATTGTATCTGGCCTCATATTCCCTGAGAGTCCTAGAGAAAAAGGCTATTGGGTGCTCTCCTTCTTGCTGTTCATCTTTCTGAGTTAAAATAGTAGCAACACTAAATTCTCCTCCATACACATACATTATGAAAGACTTAGAGAAGTTTGAGTTTCTAAGTACTGGGGCTGTTGAAATGGCTCTTTTAATCTTTCAAAAGCCTATCTCCCTTTTGCAGTCCATTTGAAAACTAGGTCCTTCTTTAGCAATAGTGTCATTGGTCTAATTAGACCTGCAAAATTAGATATGAACCGGCTAACAAAGTTGATCTTCCCCAAAAAGGATTAAACTACTTTCTTATTAACTGGCAGTGGCTCTCTCAGGATCAATAGAGACTCCTTCCTTTGACACTATATTCCCTAACAGTTTACCCTGAGGTACTGCAAAGATACACTTCTTGGGATTCAGGGATATTCCAAACTCTTGGCATTTCTTAAAAATAGCCTCTAAATGGTCAAAATGATCTACAACATTTTTAGAGAAAATAGTGAGGTCATCTAGATAAATCAGGATGATTTTGTTTATAAGCTCCCCAAATGCTACATCCATTGCTCGCTAAAAAGTTGCTCCAGCATTTGAAAGGCCAAAAGGCATCTTAGCATATGCAAATGTTCCCCATTTTGTAGTAAATGCAGTCTTATGCTGGTCTTCATTGGCCAACCAAATTTGATTGTACCTAGAGAAGCCATCCAGCAAGGAAAATCTCTCTGATCCAGCCATAGTCTGTAAAATTTGTTCCATAGAGGGCAGGGGATAATGATCTTTCAAAGATGCCCTATTCAGGTCTTTGAAATCTACACAGAGTGTTATATCACCATTCTTTTTTCTTACTGGCACTAGGTTTGATACCCAGGTTGAGTGCTTAATTGGAAAAATAATCTTTGATTCTAAGAGCTTTTGCAACTCATCCACCATTAAAGGTTCAATCCTAGGATTCACTGGCCTTTGCTTCTGTCTAACTGGTTTAGATCCTTCAGTAAGCTCTATGGTGTGTTGGATGATATCTCTATTGTAGCCATGGAGGTCTTCATAGGTCCAAGCAATCACCCTATCATATCTTTCACACAAATCAATCAACTTTTCCTTTTCTTGCTGGGTTGCAGAATTGCCAACCTTCAATTTTCTTCCTTCACTAACTTGAATTTTAGAATAATCTTCTTTATTTGCTTGAAATCTCTTCAGAATAATCTTCTAAGGTAATCAGTCCTTTAGGGAGCTTATTTGACTTTAGTTGAATAATTTGGTCACCATATGCTTCTTTGATTTTAGGGTACAACTGATCAACAAATTCTCCTGACTGTTGTAAAAATGAGAGTACTTGGAAATCATTTTCAAAAACTTGCCAATTTTGGTCATTGTCTGGGATAGTTGGTCTCACTATAACTTTGACTAACTCATTGTTGACCAATAGATCAGTTGCTAGATCAAACTGTGAACCAATCTATGCCATTCTATCTACCTCATAATTTTGGACTCTAGGAACTACTTCAATATTGAAAGCCTCAAAACCATCTATTAGGTCCCAAATTCTGTGCCTATAGGATCTCATTCTTACATTTTTGGCTACTGCCTTTTCTCTGATTTGTTTCACCACTAGTTCTGAATCTCCTCTTACTATCAGATTCTTTACTCCTTTTTTCTTTGCCAACATGAGTCCATGCACCAAGGATTCATACTCAGCATCATTATTGGTACAGGCAAACTAAAAGTGAATGGCCCTTAAATTTTTCTCACCATTTAGGGTAGTAAGGCAAACTCTTGCTCTAGCTCCATTTTTACTTCTAGCCCCATCAAAATTTAAAGTCCAGATTTTTGAGTCTTTTTCAAATTCTTGAGTCTGTGATGTTTCTTTCCTTAAAACATTAGGGATTTCTTGGTCTTCTTCAAATATGACATAAGTGCCTAAACCAGTAGAGTCATAATTTCCATAGGGATCACTTTGCATCATAGTCAACAATTGATTATTCTCTTCTTCCTGTTGATCATGTTCAGTCCAGTCACCTAACTCTTCAACAAATATTCTCTCTTCTTTGTTCAGCATAGCATGTGCTGCTTCTACTTTTGGGGTTGGTTCATTTGTGATATGATCTTTTGATAATGGTTCAGACAATATTTTCATCTTTATCCCATATTTGGTTCTTAGGATGAGGTGTGACCAATCTAGTGATATGTAACCTCCTATTTTAGTTGTGAAATCTTTGGATAAGAATAGACCAAATACAAGGGGAATATCTATGACTACCACATCCTAATTTACATTTATATTAGGACAAGTATATAGTTGCAATGGGAGTTGTTTAATTTTCCCTATTGTTTGCACAGATTTCCTATCCAACTACATGACCCCTCTTGTAAGTGGCTAATATTTTATCTTCAAAGCATCTGCTATTTGTTTTGGCATTACCATAGTACTGGCCCCAGAGTCTATCATTGCATTATGCAATAGTTTCTTCCCAACTATCAAAGTCAAATAAAAGGGATCTGGTTTAGATTTACCTACCTCAGGTGCATTATTCAACAAGGCTATTGTCTACAAAGGTACAGTATCTTTGAGTTGCAGCTTTTCTTTATCAGCAGATCCTCCTTTAGCACCAGTATGTTTAGGGACTTCTTGGCCTTGCAGAGCCTCCTGCAACAGTGTCTTCTACTCGGGAATAGCTAACATGTCCCAAATTGATACATGTGCTAGAGTTCTTTTTAGTTGATCTACCATGTTCACAGTTCCTAATGCTTGGGCCTTTTAGTAATAAGGGTACCTCGACTTTTCTAGCACTTGTCCTAAGGCTACTTGATTCTGCATAGGCTGGGGCATTTCTTGTCTAAAGACTATGTTATGATGACTCTGAAATGGAGGAGCTCCCATGATCTCATTATTAGTGACTTCAAGCTGCTCCATCATTCTCCTCTTTGCTTTGGTATGATCTGATTGCACCAACGGCTTCTTGGAAGTAGATGCTTCATTCAAGAACACTGAATCTTCTTCTTCAATCCATGAAAATAAAGCATGCTCAGGGGCTATTTCATCTTCTTGTTGTAAGGACATCCTTTGCATCTGGGCCACCAGGATTGCATTTTGTACACCAGAAGACTGATATGGTGGAGTGTTAGAAGTTGCAAATTGTCCTTCTAATCCTCTCTATTCTGCTATCTTTTGCTGTAAATTTCCTCTAGGGCAGTCTCTGGGCATATGGGCATTGTTGCAAGGAAAACACCAAGCATTTGTGCCATCTGCAAAATTATTTTGCCCTGGAACAATTTCCCTATTGGGATTAGGAGGAACAATTTGTAAGGGTGTAGGGACTATAACCAACTGGTTTGATGGCTGAGGATTAGCTTGCCTTGCAGGGCCTTGATATTGATTTGGTTGAAAGGGAGGCCTATTTCTTTGGTAACCTTGATAAGGGGGCTTTGGATAAGGATTTTGTTGTCTCTTTAGATTAATTATCTCATTTGAAAAGGTCCTTAAAATGTTCTTGACATCATCCATTTCAGATGATTGAATAGGGGTGGTGGCCTTAACAGGTTGTTGAGGAAATGCATACATAGACACAGGTGGGGTTGTAGGATTAGGAACTTCTTGAGGCAAAGGTAAGGTAATTTCTGGAAACATGGGCATAGGAGGCATTGGGGGCAGTTTTCCAGCATCTATTAAGTTATTTTCAGCCTTGACTGCCAACTCATAAGCTTCTGGTAGTGTTTGACCTCCAAGAGACTGAATCATCACTGATATATTTGAGTTTAAAGCTTTAAGGTAAAACATAATAGCCATACTTGGTAATGGTCTTGCTATAGCAGGAATTCTCTCCCAAGTCTTTTGAAATCTTGAATTGAAATCAGTCATGGCTTCTTGTGGTGCCCTTTTGATAGTGATCAATTGTTGCAGCAAATAAGATTTATCACCCTTTTCTTTAAATCTTTCAAAGAACGCATCTCCAAGCTGATCCCATGTTGATATAGTGTTTGGAGTAAGAGATCAATACTAGTCCAGAGCCTTTCCTTTGAAAGAGGTTGCTAACAGTCTTATGGCCACATTCAGTTCAGTGATAACATGCACTGCACATACATCAGATGCATCTTGCAGATGCTCTTCAGGTGTCTTGAAATCTTCCCCACTGAACTTAGGCAGAGCCTTTAGAGCATTGGCTGGAATAGCATCCCAAGTGACTGGTGGTATTCAGAGAATCAGAGGACTGCCTGTGTTCCAATTTGCATAATTTCTTGGGGCTACAGGTGCTCCCATATTTGCTCTTGGTGCTGCTGCAAACTGATTAACTCTTCTCCTTGGATTAGCTATTAATGGTGGCAAAAGAATGCCTGGATTAGTAGCAGATTGAGTTCTTGTTATAGGTCTACAACTCTAACTCCTTGTGGCTTTTTGGCTCATACAATCTTGATAGAAACTTCAAGAATAGTCCCACCAGGCATGCCAAAAACTATTGATGTATAAAATTGCACAGGTTCCAACACCAACATGGGAAGTTTCAGGAATGTGGGACTCGCTACCTGAAACAACCTCCAGATTTTAAAGAAGATAGCTCCTCTCTATCTTGAATATGTTTTGGGGAAAAGGGTAAGAAGTAAACAGGATTACCGATACAATTAAAAGCAAATCTATCTATGGCGATGTGCCTAAGTAAAAATGTTTCTCTCAACTAAGCACAATGAAGCTATCCTCAAGATTTAGTTACATTAAAGAGCAGACACTGCATGATTAACATAAATAGATGAAATGAATAAAATCAAAGGCTCCCAACCAGACAATTTTGCAATGACACAGGAAATATCAACCAAGGCACAGAACTCAGTCTTTCTCATTAATTTTCCAGCAACATAAGAGGCATAGATACATGCACAGTTACATTCACTTTCTAACTCAAGAATAACAAAATAAAGGCAAATGATATTCACTGGTCACGGCAAAAAGTCTCCAACTTCTCTCTTAAATCTCTGACAGAAAAATATCTCTAGATCTCTACAAACTGTATGAATTTCTCTATTGAAAATAGAACTCCCCCCTCTTCATTACAAATGTTACATATTTATAGCCCAAAATCGACTCTAGATTGTCTGCAACAATTAGATCCCAACGGCCCAATCGAACTCAAGATAACTGGAAGTTTCTGACAATTAAGATATTTAAAATCTGCGACAGTTACTCCTTCCTGCAAGCCCATTGGCTATGACAAAACATATGTGGCACACCTCCTCTCATAAGGAATAGACACTTGGCAACTTCCATATACTTAAGACTGAAAACTCTGTGACAGATGGCAGCGTGCGCGGATATACTTTGAAACTCCTTCATCTCTCGGGAGGAAACAGGAAACTGACATTTGGCGGCTTCCACAGCAACTAGAGACATATACATGTCTTGCTCTGTAACACTTTACTCAACCATGTATTTTATGCTTGGGAGAACTCTACAGGTGACAACTATCGCGATGCACATCTTTGAAACTTTAAAACACATTAGAAATGGGACCCACAACTACCCGCTTACTATCTTTCAAAAGGAAGAAATAGGGACAGGTGGCGAACTCCGTGTGCACAACAACTGATATGTGGTGCTTTCCGCAACACTTGAAACATTATTTGAAACTCTTTGAAACTTAAGCAGAGGTTGACACATGTTGGGTTCCGTATCATTTAACAAACATTAAATATCATCAGAGAATGGGACAAAAGCTTTTAGCTTTGGCGCCATATCCACCATGTGGCATTCTCTACATCATTGATACTTCAAGGGGTGGCCCACCTCCATCCTTTACTTAGTATAAAAAGATATAGAAACAAACATGCGAAAGCTGACACTTGGTGGGTTTCGTAGCTACCATAAAAGACACATGGCTCCATTCGCGCTCATACTGAAACTTCAAGGGAGTCTCTCTGTTGATGACACGTGGCACCTTCCGCAGGATTGTAACTTTAAACTAAAACATTTCCCACTACATGGCACACTCTGCTGCAAAGTTGTAACTTAGAAACAAAATGCGGCTTGAACAGAGGCTCGACACTTGGCAACTCCCATAGCCCTGGCAATTAGAAACCCTCGCAGCCACACATAGAAACATTCACAGACACAAAACTATAACCTGCGGAGCACTACAACTGAAACAAAATGTAGAGTCTTTTCACTCTACACAAACATGTGGAAACTAAGATTTCAGAGTAAGTTTTTTTCTTTTAACATACCATGTGCAACATAATAGATTGCATGGTAACCATATATTGTCTTGCATCCATTGCTGGTAATCACAACTCCTTTCCTGGGTTCTTCTCACAGGTAGGTCGCTTGTTACCCTTGAGGTATTGTGTGTTATTATTTTCATGAAAGATGGATTATTGAAGGAATGCCCTCAGTGTTGGATACTCCAATCCCAAAGCCCATACAGTTAATCCCAAAATGATAATAGATAAAATGAACTTTTTTCAAATGCCCATTTTTCCTTGAAATATCAAAGTACTTCGTAGATTTTGGTGAAATAACAAGATAAATTTGTTCAAGTGTGCAAGTTTCCATAAGATTTGATATGCATCTTTAGGCAGTGAAGAATCTAGGATTGTTAAATAGTTGAGTAGGGATATGGTGGGCAAATGATGTATGAGAAGCATAAACTCTATAGGATGCTCAAAAACATGAATTTAGGTGTGGATCTGGGGTTTGACCCGGCCACTCCTATGCCTCAGAATTCTGTGGGATTGTTAGCAATGGATGGCTTCCTTACACCTGAGTTAAGGGGAGAGTTTGGAGTAGGGCTCTTGGATCTGCATGCTATGGATGATTCTGATCTTTTTAATGAGGTTAGTATCATTTCTCTTGTGACAATCTTGGAGATAATTTTTTTTGCAGTGTGGCAATCAACACATACTCGAAGGTTCTTAACATCTCTAATGGTTGTTCCATGGGGCATGTTTAACAAACCAAATGCAATTGCCAACTTTTCACCATGGTGGCAGAGAAATAATTATTTTTCCCATCCTTCCACAACATTAAGTAAATTCTTGAATCTAGAAAATACCTTGTTTCCTTCATCTTCCAAGCCAATTTCTCCAACTTTGCATAGGTCTCCTTTGTCTATGGATGTAATCTGTCTCCTACACAAAAAGCATGTACCATTTTATGCCCTTCAATCCAACTGCATCCGGGGATTTTTTTTAATTCCTCTATCTTTCATCAATCTCCTTACCTCACCACACCTGCCCACTTCTGGATAGATGTTTGAGAGAACATAAGTTGTGCAGTATTTTTAGGATATAAATAAAAAAGCAGTGTTGTTGTAAATACTCCTAAGCCTATATTCATTGTGATCTACAGGCACCAAGAAAACACATTCATACAACCAGCACAACTTTAACAGGTATCTCAATGATAAAGTTTAGGGTGTCTTCAAGATAGCCAGCACGGGCAAGGAGATCAACCATGCACACATAATGATCAACGTGTAATGCAATAAGGGTTACAAATGTGATTGAAGTATATACATCTCTCATCCACTAAACCTGCATGGCTGCATGCACCTAGAATACAAGTAAAGCTTACAATGTTAGGATATTAGAGTGCTTAATTAATTCAAAGATTTTGAGAGTGTCTTTGCAAAATCCATTTTGTGCATTTCCTGCAATCATTGCATTCCATGAGATGACATCTCTTTGAGGAATTCTGTCAAACAGTTCACGTTTTTTTGTCTATGATTCCATATTTTGCATACATGTCTATGAGAGAATTTCAAACTATAATATCTCACCAGAATCACCCTACCATTATGCTTTGAAGGATGTCCATACCTTGTTCCAGAGCTCCCATTTGGGCACAGATAGGGAGGACGCTAGAAAAGGTTACGGAATTTGGATTACAACTGTCAATTGTATTTGCTTGAAAGTTTCTAAAGCCTATTCAACAAATCCATTTTGTGCAATCCTGCAATCATTGCATTCCATGAGATGACATCTCTTTGAGGCATTCTATCAAACAATTTGTGTGCCTTGTGTATGCTTCCACATTTTTCATATATGTCTATAAGAGCATTTCCAACTATAATATCTGCAAAAATCTGCCTTCTATTATGACTTGATGGATGTCCATACCCTATTCCAAAGCTTACTATTTTGATATAGGCAGAGAGGATGCTAGAAAAGGTTGTGGAATCTGGCTTTACACCTGCCAATTTCATTTGGATGAAAGTTTCTAAAGCCTTTTCAACAAATCCATTTTGTGCATATCATGCAATCATTGCAGTCTATTAGATCACATTTCTTTCAGGGATTTTGTCAAACGGTTCACATGCCTTGTCTATGCTTCCACATACATATCTCTCTCTATATATGTATATTCAATTGCATTTTCTTGAAAGTTTTTAATGCCTTATCAACAAATCCATTTTGTGCATATCCTGCAATTGTTGCAGTCCATGAGACCACATTTCTTTGAGGAATTTTGTCAAAAAGTTTGGAACCAACTATAAATTTTAAAGCAAATGCAATTGGCTGGTGTAAAGCCAAATTCCACAACCTTTGCCAGCATCCTCACTACCTATGTCAAAATGGTTACCTGCTCTCTTGCAGACACTTCAAGTCATGCCTACGGTGATGCGGGGCTTCCCCGCATCACCGCACGCATGACTTGAAGTGCCTGTGGGAGAGAAGGTGGTGGAAAATGTGGAAGCATTGACAAGGCATGTGAATTGTTTGGCAGAATGCCTCAAAGAGATGTCATCTCATGGAATGCAATGATTGCGGGATATGCACAAAATGGATCTTTTGAAAAGGATTTAGAAACTTTCAAGAAAACGCAATTAGCAGGTGTAAATCCAAATTTGACAACCCAAAGAAACATCATCATCGACAACAAGAAATATTTATAATCTTGTACCTCAATCTAATTCCTAGCCCAAAGAAACATCATCATCGACAACATGAAATACTTATTGTTCTAGCACTTCCTTGACTAGTATACCTTTGTCTGCAAGGCCTGTCTCATGTATTGCATAGGAACCATCAAATACCTCTATTCAAGAGTCAGCCATTCCTCTAAAATTGCTAAGGATCATACACAAAAATACAAGTGCCATGACAAATCCTTTAAAAACATGAAATGCCAGTGCTTTAGAAGAAAGTGGTGGAGATAAGACTCCTATGAATGGTCCTAGAAGTCTGGGTAAATGTGGTCGAGGAATTGATGGAAAAGAGAATTTGAGATCCAACTAACCTATTCTAGCTTGATCTTATTTTTTCTGTGGTACCATCCTGCACTGTTGTCTGGAAGATTGGGCTATGCATGGCTTGCCAATAGGTCAAGTCAAGGAATGATTTATATTGGTGTTAGAGGACACATGGCTTAGAATGATCTATGCTTGGACATCTATTTACAATTTTGCTTGACTATTTTGAGTTGTTCATTGCTCATTGTATAATCAACAAATAGGCACACGACATAAGTCATTTCTAGAATTTTTCCCAAACTTATTGCTTTCATGGTTGTATCATGTATTCATAATAGAGATCAGTTTTCTTGGTTTCAAATTGAATGATTATGAGCTTACATTGTATCACGAAATTGGCAGAGAAACATAGGACTATTGTATTCCTGATCACTTGCTTTCTATTTCCATATTGTGGAAGTAATTTTTCCACTATGGACCACCTGTGAAAGTATTTAGCATTAAATATTTTTAATGTATATATTCCCTTTTGATTGTTTGATAGAAATAGTAAATTATGAGATATAAATTAGGTACCATTGCATATAGAAAAACGTAGGTACCCAACTACAATCATAAAATGCCATTGCAATTGCCATTGCCATTGCCATTGCCATCCACTACTCATCTCAATCTCACAAAATTATGTAGAGAGGGCTAGTTATGTAGAAAGCAATGACTCATTTTACACCAGGTTATCTATATTGTCTTAGTTAAATTGGTTATTTTATTTCTTGTGCATTGTGTTTGGCATCATGTCTCTAATCATGAAAACATTTTTGGTTCTTGTATGTAGATCCCACTTATGTGGTGGCTCAAGTTCCTCATAGTAATGGAGCACGTGAAGACATGAAAAAGTTAAGAATAACTTGGAATCTTTTTTCAAGTTAACTGAATATCTTGTTTATTAGTTTTTGGGAGTGCATGTAGAATGATTTTAGTATTCTAATGTAACAATTTGCCTATGTTGTTAATGATTCAAGTTTTAGATATTGAGAAATTTGGTGCCACACAGTGATTAAAAGAGAGACAAAGCATCCTTTCTTCTTGAGGTAATCCTATGTAGATTTGTTGAGTTTTCCTTCTAATATATGAAATGAATTATAGAGGCACATGAATAATGTAGTATTGCAGAACACAGTATTGTCCTTGAGTCCACATCTTGGTTTGCATGTCTTGGCCAGGTTATTGAATACATCCAATCTTTACAAGAAAAGGTCCAAAAATATGAGGCAATAGAGCAAAGCTGGAACCAGGAAAGAATGAAAACTATGGTCTGGGATTTATGCAAGGTGTATATTTTTGTTGCTTACTATGATTGGAACAGGGATTTGTGATTTTTAGCTCTTTATTTTGGGTCCTAGTTTACAATTTTCTCTGTATTCATTTTTAGGTTTCCTTTCTTACAGTCCTCATGTTTATTACTAAGTCTTGTATAATTCATGCTATGAAGCTTATTCCACTCTTCAAATGCCAAATTGTCTAGTTGTAGGAACAACTTAACTCATTTTGTGTATTTTGGAATAATATATGTACTGAAGATGCTAATGTCAAAATATATTTGAAATGTGAAGTCTATAAATTTATGCTGATAACATTTTATTTATTTGAGATAGAAAATCCCAGTCCATGGAGAATTACCTGTAGATGGCTGTCAAACTATTACTAGCACTGTTTTAGAGTCAAAACAAAACAGTGAATTTGCTGAACCAAACAAATCTAAAGCTTCAAATGCAACAATACATGATGAAATTAGCACTGCTGCTTCAGCTATGCACCCAAATTCATAGAATCTAATGCAGACTAACAAGTCAACTCCACTTATTCCTGGTTGTCAACCGTACAGAGAAAATGAAAATATTGGGGTTTTCAACAAGTCAATTCCCCTTACTCTTTTCATGAAACAATCTATATAATCTCCATTTGGAAGGAATTTGACACATTTTGTTCATCCTAAAACACAAGCAACATCTGAAATCCACTCTTTACCAATTATTCTAGGTATAACATCTGGCTATATGGTAGTTAATGCATACTGGATAGAATTGTTTTTAAGATTTTTGGTTGTTCGGTTATATTTAACATTTATTGATTGTGGGTTTCAGTGGAGAAGGTGTGCCAGATCTCCTTATGTTACTTATACAGTTAACACAAAAAATGATGGAGGAAAAGCTTATGTACATCAGTGAAGTTCAGGTAAGGTTCATTCTAATTATAACCTCTTGAGACTTTGCTAAGATAAAAGCATTAGTTTATTCATTGTCAACAATACCGTTGGAAGTATAGATGACGTATTGCTAGCATTTGATTATTTATGGCCTTAGATGTTTGTAGTAGTTTCTCTGCATGTCTTTATGTTCTCTGTAGTAGATCCCTATAAGATGAACAAAAATGAAGATGCATAGCAGGATGAAGGCATTGTTAGGTCTAGTAATGACTACTTGAACCATTTGAAGGATTGCTAAATGTTAAAGTCTTGTCATTTGTTTGTCTTTCACAATCATTCTAGGCAAACCTGCAGAAATATCATAAGAGGACAGTGACAAAGATCACTGAGATAGAGGTTTTAGATCATGTAAAAAGGGACAATGGATAGTGTTATAAGGTCTATGTCTTAGTTTTGGATTCCATCCTTGCTTTAAAGACCCTGCAATATGAGAGACAGTAAGGGACACTGTGACAATGCAACAAAGAAGACAATTAAGTCTTAGTTTCTTTTCACTTGTATTTGCATTGGCATCCTTTGCTTTAGTCCAACTCATGCTTTTGACATGAGTTTTATCTATTTTCTATCAATGACGTAACTATAGATAAATATTCATTTGTTTGTCGGTTGTATTTTGTCTATATAACAAATTGTAGTTATGGCAATGGCTATAATGTCCCCAGTCTCAAAATCTAAGATCCTAGCATGGATCAATTAATGCTATGTAGAGATTTAGGTTTCTTTGACTTGGTTTAAATTGGATTTTGGCATCTAAAGATGTTAGGGTTTGTAAGGTAGTACTGCATCTTTGGACTTAAAGATTTCCACTATGTAAAAACTTTGTATTTCATTTGTGTTTGCCAAATGTTTAGGGTAATGTTCTATTTATGTTAAAGCTTTCATTTAGATTCCCTAAATTTAGAGTCACACACTTTGGTCCATGACCAGGTAAGTATGGTATTTTTTGGGTTTGAGTTCAAATCCACAGAGGGGGCCATGTTGCATTTATGTGTATAGGCATGCTCAGTTTAGTTATGTTCCAACTAAACATAGTGTCTATATTGGAGCCGCAGTCTGCCATTGTATTTTGATGTTTCAAAAATTGTCGTTAATGATCAAGCAATACCTTCAGCCAAATGATCTTAGACATTGACATGTGGTGCTTATTGTTTTAGTTTTATTCACTTTATTCTAATTGATCTAACTGCTAATAACCTTGCTCTCAGTTCTTAGCTCTAAACTAGATGATTGCATGTCTAGTATTTCTTTAAATGTTACAGAGGATCTAAATTCCTAAGATTTAGGATTAACGTTTGTTCCATGGATACCCACCTCAACATTTGTAGATGTTACATTTATTCACACAAAAGCTAGAAACATGCATTTATTTTCTTTCATGTTTCCATCTTTACACCAACCAATTGCATTTGCTTTAAAATTTCTAAAGCCTGTTCAACAAATCCATTTTGTGCATATCCTGCAATTATTGCAGTCCATGAGACCACATTTCTTTGAGGCATTGTGTCAAACAGTTCACGTGCCTTGTCTATGCTTCCACATTTTGCATACATGTCTAATAGGGTAGTTGCAACTACAACATCTGACAAAATTCCTCTATCCTTTATGTTTTGATGGATGTCCATACCCTATTCCAAAGCTCCCATTTTGAAATAGGCAGGGAGGATACTGGAAAAGGTTGTGGAATTTGGCTTTTTACCAGCTAATTGCATTTGCTTTAAAATTTCTAAAGCCTTTTCAACAAATCCATTTTGTGCATATCCTCAAAGAAATGTGGTATCATGAAATGCCATGATTGCAGGATATGCACAAAATTGATTTGTTGAAAAGGCTATAGAAACTTTCAAGCAAATGCAATTGGTAGGTGTAAATCCAAATTCCACAACCTTTGCCAGCATCCTCCTTGTCTATGCCAAAATGAGAGCTTTGGAACAGGGTGTTGACATCCATCAAAGAAAAAAAGATAGAGGAATTCTGTCAGATGTTGTAGTTGCAACTACCATGGTAGACATGTATGCAAAATGTGGAAGCATAGACAAGGCACGTGAAGTGTTTGATAGAATGTCTCAAAGAGATGTGGTCTCATGGACTGCAATGATTGTAGGATATACACAGAATGGATTTATTGAAAAGGATTTAGAAACTTTTAAGCAAATGCAATTGGTAGGTGTTAAGACAAATTCCACAACCTTTGCCAACATCCTCCCTGCCTATGCCAAAATGGGAGCTTTGGAACAGGGTATAGACATCCATCAAAGCATAATGGAAGGGGGCATTTTATCAGATATTATAGTTGGAAATGCTTTGATAGACATGTATGCAAAATGTGGAAGAATAGACAAGGCATGTGAACTATTTGATAGAATGCCTAAAAGAGATGTTATCTCATGGAATGCAATGATTGCAGGATATGCACAAAATGGATTTGTTGAAAAGGCTTTAGAAACTTTCAAGCAAATGCAATTGGCAGAAGTAAAGCCAGATTCCACAACCTTTGCTAGCATTCTTCCTACCTATGCCAAAACATGTGCTTTTGAATAGGGTATGTACATCCATCAAAGCATAAAGGATAGAGAAATTCTATTAGATGTTGTAGTTGCAACTATCCTGGTAGACGTGTATGCAAAATGTAGAAGCATAGACAAAGCACGTGAACTGTTTGATAGAATGCCTCAAAGAAATGTGGTCTCATGGAATGCCATGATTGCAAGATATGCACAAAATGGATTCTACAAGGATCCTCTTAAAATCTTTGAATTAATGAAGCACTTTGGAACATATCCTAACATTGTAAGCTTTGCTTGTGTTCTATGTGCATGCAACCATGTAGGTTTAGTGGATAAGGGCTATACATACTTCAATCACATGAGTAACCCTTACTGCATTACACCTACAGTTGATCATTATGTGTGCATGGTTGACCTTCTTTCCCATGCTAGCTATCTTGAGGACACCCTAAACTTTATCATTAAAATGCTAGTTAAACATGTGCTAGTTGTGTGGATGTGTTTTCTTGGTGCCTGTAGATTACATATGAATATAAACTTAGGGGAATTTTGTTCAATGATGTTGCTTTTTGATTTGGATCCTAAAAATGCTGCGACTTATGTTCTACTTTGAAATATGTATGCAGAAGTGGGTAGCTGGGGCGAGGTTCAAATAATGTAGTTGCAAAATATGTAAATCTTTTATCTGAGACTACAATCCATGTGTTTGTTCTTTGTTCATTTAATTTTTCAATGCATTTTCTTTGTGCATCTTATTTGGTTTTAGTCTAGTTTGATATCTGAATTTGTGACTTTTCTTGAGTTCCAGATTGTTGTCAGACTAAATAGTCCAAGAGGATCTCATTTTCATCATGCAAGACCAAGGAAAAAGGTATCTCTTTGATGAAAATAGATTTCAAAGTAAAATTTTCAAGTTTGCCCAACTTGAATATGTGATGCTGATTTTTCTTAATAGGTCTATTTTAAACCAAATGAAGTACATGCCTATATAGTAACATGGGTAGGTCTATGCCTAGGGCTTAACACTGCATATGCATTTCTTCTTGAATATCAGACCTATATAAATGAACTATGGAGTTTGACTATCAGACTTGTCTATGCATTTCTTCTTGAATACTTTCATAATATATGCCTATATTGCTGTAAAATTCCTTATCATCCCACTTTGTTTTTTCATATTTCAAAGTTTCATAAATCTTTTAAAAATATTAACAAATTTTGAGTTTTTTGATTGTGGATAGGTACAGAGCAAGGAGAAAATGCAAAACCAGTGCCTTCTAGATGCATTTACAGCCCACCCCATGTGCAACAATGTCATCACTGAAGACATGCATTCACACCGATGGCTTTTTAGCTTTAGCTTTAGTTTTTTTCAGTTTTAAAAGCATAATAAATCAACAGTTTGCATACTACAGAAAGATTCTGTCTTGAAAACTCTATATATAGAGTTATTTGTAACATATTTTAAATATAGTTTGAATATACAGTGAATTATTTTTCAGCATTGTTGTTTCAATCCTTTAAGCAGATTTGTTGATAAATGAGTTCTTTGTAACATATTTTATATACAATTTGAATATACAGTGAATTATTTTCCAGCATTGTTGTTTCAATCCTTTGAGTAGATTTGTTGAAGTTTATCAACAAAAAAGGGCATAGTTGATGTTTATCATGTACTAGTAATTTATATATGACCAATTGTTAGAAAAATAATGAGTAAAATGACCAAATATACTACCAATGGACAAAAATTAGTTAATACAAATGACTAAATATATTACCAATGGACGGAAATCGGTGACTAAATAAATGACTAAATATACTACCGATTGATGGCAATTAATTATTACAATGACTAAATAAATTTGTTCGCAAGATAAATGACTGGTAATAAACTACCAATGGTCACGTGATTAAATATACTACCAATTTGATGACTAAATATACTACCAAATTTATGACTAAATATACTACCAAATTAATGACTAAATATAATACCAAATTAATGACTAAAATTTGTTTGGTCATAAATTTGGTCGCAAGATAAATGATTGGCAATAAACTACCAATGGTCATGTGACCAAACTACTGATCACATGACCAATTTTTGGTAGTTTTTTTAGTCATTTATTTTTGTTTTTCTACTATTGAGTATTTCAAAGTTTTTGGAAGTAAATGCTATATCAGAAGAGATGAACAATTAGGAAAGTTTGATGCTATATGTGATGAAGGCATATTCCTTGGGTACTCTACCAAGAGTAAAGCTTACTGGTACTACAACAAAAGGTTGAGAAAGATTATTGAGAGTACAATTGTAAAGGTAGATGAAGGTATTCAGAGAATCTTAAAGCCTAATGGATATGAATATGACGAGACTGTTGATACATAAGAAGTTAAAGAAGATAAAGACAAGGAAGTTTAGATTATTGAAGAAGAAGAAGCTCTTGAAAGAGTTCCTAAAACCCCCAAGTATGTGCAAAAGAACCACTCAGAGGATTAGATCATCGATGACAAAATCAAAGGAGTTTTGACAAAAAGAGTTGTAGAAGAACAAGCAAATCTCTGTTTACTTTCAAAGGTTGAACCTAAGATAGTTATTGAAGCATGTAAAGATGAATATTGGGTCAAGGCAATGGAAGCAGAATTGATGCAAATTAAAAAGAACAAGACTTGGGAACTTGTCCCCAGACCTGCAAATAAGAATGTGATTGGAACAAAGTGGGTTTTTAGAAATAAGTCGAATGAGAATGGAGAAGTGGTAAGAAACAAAGCTAGACTTGTGTAGAAACCTAAAAATGTCTTAACCATCCTCTGACATCATCCACAACACTAATTATTCATCCAATCAATTAATTAAATTATTATTTGATTAATTATTTCATCCTACCTCTAAATTGTTCACTCATCCCTCATCAATTCATCCCTAAAATTGAATTAATTTAATTAATTCAATAGTCACACATTACTAACATCATCCAATTGATTAAATAAATATGTAAAATATTTATTTAATTAATTTTCCCTCTTCCCTAATCCTAATTAATTAGGTAAATCATGTTTATTTGATTAATCAAGCCTACTAATTAGCCTACCCCTAACCTAGTTGATTAAATAGCCATTATTTAATTAGCTACCCTAGCCTACATGACCCCTAAACCTGGATTAATTAAATAAATCATTATTTAATTAATCATAAACCCTGATTACCTCATCCACTAATTTCTTCTAGCCACATTAACGAAGTTAACACCTTCTCCCACACCCACAAATTAAAAATTACTAAATATTCATAAGCACTCCAACTCATTTTTAGCATTTTCATGATGAAACATCTTTCTTTTTTAGCTTACAAATGTAAGAGGCCAAAAATGTGCATGTGTCACATGTCTCTGACAACTCCACATAAAATGGAATTTTTAATTCCAACTCATCCCAAGGAAATTAATTTTAAATTTCCTCATCCATCTAAATCACATTTAATGCTAAGTCCTCAAAATGAATAAAAGATTACTTTTATTCTCCACCCTCCAAATTTGTTGATCAAATCTTAGCCCTCCATCTCACAATCAATCTCATCTCTTGATCTCAAGAATCAATCTCCATCGTTGTATGAAAATCCCCTCCAATTTGCCTATAAATACAAGCCTCCACAAGCCATTTTGACATCCAATGCCAAATTTTCTCCACCATCTCTATTGTAGCTAGATTATGATTTACACTAGTGTTTGAGAGCATTTCACATTTGAAAGCACTAGTCATGGGTAAAGCTAGGACTTGTGGGTGCTAAGTCCTCAACTTTATCAAGGAGTAGGAGGATCTTAAGGTGTAATTTGTGTGTTTTTCATACATTTTACTTGTGTTTTTACCTTCTAGATTTCTCTTGTCTTTATTTGGCACACTCGGTGGGACCCCATGGTCCCTATTTACCATTATTGTGTGAGTTTCTTGCAAGGAGCTTGACTGCAAGGGTTTCAACACTAAAAAGTCTCAGTTTGACGCCATCTTTCAGTGGTTTGGCGCCGTCTGCTTGATTTATAGTGCCATATTTCTTTGTTTTGGTGCCATCTTCTAACAACCCCTTGTTAAAAATTTTAGCTTAGAAAAAAAATTAATTGTTTTTTAGAGGTTTTAGAAGGTTTTAACCTCTTGTGCTCTCTATTTTTAACAGAAAGCAACATATATAGGGGGTCGTAATGCAAAAATTTCTCTAGGGTTGTTTGAAATGGTTTTTTTGACTAACTTTGAGTCATTCTTGCTTCATAACACCTGTTACTTGGTTTTCATTTGATGTTGGGTGTTTGTTGATAGGGTAGAAGACATCCTAACCCCTTTTGATCTAATTATTTCCAACTAACAATCTTTTTTGAGCAGATTTAGGGGGACCATTGCATTTTGGCGCTATCTACACACAAAATGATGCCATCTGACTGTGAGCCAAGGTAAGATAGGTAAAAATCAATTTGACACCATTTCTTGATATTTTGGCACTATTTCATGAAATTCTAACACTATGTTTCATTTTGGTGCCATTTGCCTTATCTGTAGTGCCATTTTGATTTTACTCTCTGTTATCAGTCTGAATTTTGATTTAGAAAATCTTAGGGCTATTTGTTTCTTTTTAGCACTATATTCCTGATTTGTAGCACCATCTGAGCTATTTCTAACACCATCTGATTGATTTTTGATGCCTTCTATCTCTGTTTTGGCACTATTTTTCTAATTGGTTTTTGGGATCTGTGCAGGCTGCTAACATGTTTTTAAAGGTGAAAGAAAACTAGTCCAAGACAAAAAAACTCAAACTACTAACACATTTTCCTTGTAAGATCCCTTTTGTGTGTTTGATGATAACATAGGAACATTTCAATTGGTGTTTAACAAGAACTTGAGTGCTTAATGTGTTTGGTGCATTTGCACATTTTTTAATAGATACCAAGGTAGAACAAAAGTATCCTCCCCCTTGCCTCTCAAAGGATCTTGGGTATAAGAGAAATTGTTCTATCTTCCTTTTCTTTTTTAGAAGAGCTTGCCTTGGTGGGAAAAGAGGTACTCACCCCAAGGGATGACTCTAAGCAGTGCTTTCAATTCGGTCCACTATATAATGGTCTAGGTGAAATCTGAAGACTTCTTGGCAAAGTATTCTTATTCTGACAGTTCCCCAGTATCCATATACTTGTGTGTGTGATACATCAACCCCATTCTTTCCTTTTAAAGGATTGATGTAAGTGGTTGGGATAGTCTCTTAAGTGAGTCACTACAGCATGAATAAGCATCAAGTCCCTGAATTCCCACTAGACACCTGAAGTTAGAAGCCTACCTTGTTGACCAAATTATTGATCTCTTTTTCAACTCAAAAGGATACATTCTTTGAAGATACTCACCATATGGCTCCCCTAAGATGAGACATAAATCCTCGGCTTAGCATAAGCTACTTGTTGGCTTTCTGAGGAGAGGGTGATTGGGTCATCCTTCCAGTCCTAGAGGCCCCTACCTGTCCTCTCTTGCAAAGACAAAAGTGTATACACCCACATTAGGTGTCCCTACATTTGCATTGAAGGAGATTCCAAGTTGTGGGCTTGAACAAGTTGCCATTAGCCATTGACCTTAGGTAGACTAAGCATTATTTTTAATTATATTCTATTGTGTCTAGACCCATGAAAATTTGGCCTTAAGGGGGTATTGAACATACACATAAAACTTACACTTCCTATCAAACATTTGGCCATTGTGTTCTCTTGTTTGATTGTTTGTCTACCTGCCAAGAGATCTCATTGACATTATCCAAGAAAAAATCACTTGAACCATTTGAAAAATCAAACCATTGAACATTTGAGCCATCAAAATCAACCATTTAACCTTCAAAATCCAAAAGTTTGAGTCCAAAAATCTAGGATTTACCAAAAATTGCCAAAGACCTAGCCAAAATCTTAGACACTATCTCATTTTGGCATTATAACTTCTCTATTTGGTGCCTTAAAATTCCCCTGTGGAACCATTTTCTTTGACGCCATAATCCACCATTTTGTTGCCATCTAGCTCTGTTCTGGCACCATTTCACTCTGTTTTGATGCCTTATCACCAAAAACTTATGCCATTTGGAGACTAGATCCCACATGTGTCTGGTCATTTGTTTTGGAATCCTTGAATCCTATCTAGTCAGAATCTGTAGTCACCTTGTCAAAATCTGTCAAAATCCAAATTCACCTTTGATCATCATCCACAACCAGTTCGTCCCAAATTCATCCATATACTTTCATTTTGACCTTAGAGAAAGTCATTTTGATTATCGGACCTTTCATCTCGTATCATTAATCAATTACCAAGTCCAACCATAGTCCATAACTTTCATCTCCACATAATCCCACCTTGTGTCCATATCATTTGGCCTTAGATAAATATTATTTTGATATTTGATCTTTGGTCATACCCTATTCACTCATTAACCATTTCGTTCAATCCTACACTTCTATTTTCACCTTTGGACCTTTAACTCATCCATTCCAAAATTCATTTTGAATCCAACATCCACCCAACCTTATCTAAATTCTATCCATCTTATCCAAAAATCAAAATCATCCAAAATCCAAACATCAGTCAACATCCAAAACCATACCTCAAATCAACTTTGTGCAAGAATTAAATCTAGATCTTACCATCCTCTAGTATCCCATTTTGCTTGTTGGTCATTTGTTTACCTTCAAGTAAAATAATCCTCCCCTTTTTGCCTAAGGTCATAAGTCTACCTTAAGTAAAGAGGGATATCCTTTTTATAATCCAAAGATCTAGATTTATTCAAGATCACCTTTGAATTGAAAATCCTTTTCAAATATCATCAAAATTTATCCAACATCTTTAGTCATCCAAATATCCAAGTCATCTAGGGTTTTCCCTAGTTGATTATCATCCAAAATTCATTTATCCAAGTCATCTAGGGTTTTCCTAGTTGATTATCATCCAAAATCCATTAATATCCAAATCATCTAAGGTCTTCCTTGGTTGATTATCATCCAAACCATCTTAATACTACCTTAGACTACATCATCATCCTTTTCAAATTCATCCTAAGGTCATCTTCAAAAATCATTTTTCACGTACATCCCAAAACCATTTTGCTCCATCCTTTATTCTTCATTTTATCCCACCTCTTTGGTCCAAAACTTTTGAAAATCAATTCATCCATTTGTCTTTGAGTGTTAATCTCTAGGGTCCTCATTCACCCTCATATCTATATCATTATTTACCATTAGGTTTAGAATTTTGAGATTTTGTTCTCTTAAGGCTAAGTCCTTATTTTCACCATCACCTATCCTTGGGTCCAATACTTTGAAATCTATTCTCTAAGGTCTCAACCTTAATCCACTCAACCAAATCCATACCCAAATCCATTGTATGCCCTTGACAAGGTCTCAAGCTAAGAAAAACAAGGACATGGATCCTTTTAGAGTCAATGTTGGCATAGGGATGCCTCAAACTGACCAAAACAATATCCTTGCAATCCAACTACCAACATTTGATGCTAATGCTATGATAAATCCAATTCCACCTACCCAAAAAACCAACACCAACAATGTAGATCAAGATGTCCTAGATTTCACACAAAGTGCTGACTTCGTGGACATACTTGATAGAGTCCTAAAATTGGATCCCAATAGATATCTTGAATTCCTCCTTCAAAATGGTGCTACCATACCTAATGTCACCACATCACAACCATCGACAGCCCATAATATTCCTAACATATCCCAAGATTCAAATGTCACCATATCAACTACACCAAATGTCTCCACCATGTCGACATCCACCATCACTACATCTACACTGCGAATCACCCTTAACATTCCCAACAACACCATGCACACAAGTACTTCCATAACCCCAATTTGATGCCAAAACCATAGCTTTCATGACAAAATTATTCTCCCAACCACCTTACAACACATCCAACATTCCTAACAACAACCCATGTAACAATCCTTCATCCAATTTCACATATTTATAAAGTCCACTCCCAAGCACCTATTACATCCTCTGTCCAAACCTCACAACAAAATCCAAATCAAAACCAACAAATTTCGCCACATGTTCTACAACAACTCCTTACCTACTGACAACACCTCACCCATCAAAATCAAAATCAAAGTCAAAACAAAGTCTCAAAAAATCAAAATCCACCCCAAAATCAAATTCCACCTTTCCTCCAACAATTAATCCAAAACCAAAAAAACTACATTCCACAACTACCACCTACCTAAGGATATACCTAGCATTGTGCAATCATTGATCCAAAAGGTTGATGACATGCAACATGGGAAAAAAATAAAGCAATATTCTTTTGAGGATATTTTCCCGTATCCATTTGATAGAACCTTACACATGCCCTGCTTTCCTAAAAATTTAGAAACAACAAAATTTGACAAATACAAAGGAAAGGGAGACCCTAGGGAAAACCTTAGGGAGTTTTACATAGCTTGCCTAGAAGTCTCATATGACGATACCTATTTGATGAGGTTATTTCCTAGAAGCCTCAGTGGTCAAGCTACCAAATGGTTTTCTCATCTTCCCATTGGTATTAAGACATTCCATGAGCTTGTAGAGAAATTTGTGAATGATTTCTCCTATAACTTTGAACACGAAATATCCATGACCGACCTTTACAACACAAAACAAAAGAGTGGGGAATCCTTTGCCACCTTTTTATAATTAGAATAATTATATTACATCATATTATTTTATCCAACTAATAACTATTTCATAGTTAGTTGGATGGTTAGTTGGTCGGGTATGCCCGACTAAGTGGTTTGCATAACCACTTTATATTGTATATATTTGTTTCTCTCACATTAATCAATTTGCTCATTGCTCTTCTTATTTTATCATGGTATCAGAGAAATTACAATCCTGAGAGCCCATGCATTCAATATTGGGAGGTTGGAAGCCATCTGAGAGGTGTAAGTGCAAAACATAGATGTTTGAAGAATGATTGACTCCATGAAAGAATGAGACAACATTTCATAGCAGCCTGCAGAACTTGCAAAAGGTGAAGAAATATGCAAGAGAGAAGCGCCGTACCAGTAGGCCGTACAAACAGGCCATACACCACTCCATGGTTGCTGGTTTGTCTTTGAAAAACATTGAAATCTTGAAGAAATATATTATTTGCATCTGCAAAAACATTAGAATGTTAAGAATTATACTTTGCAGAAATAATTTGATTATTATTTAAGAGTTTATGCTGCTGAAATAAGCCGTACAAACAGCTGTACGACACTCATTTTGGGTGATTAAACAGTCAAAAATCCATACTTTGCTGAGTTTAAATTTTATTTTAATGTGAAAATCACTTGCAAGGAGGCATTTCAAGCAATTTGATTGCTGTTTCAAACATGTTGTTGGAACATTTCTGTTGTATAACAGGCCGTACGATACTGTTTTTGGTTGCTGGAATTACATTGCAAATAGAGGTTGAAGAATTATTTTTTTTGGTAAGAATTGGTGTTAGTAGATCTACAAAGCCTCTGTGAATGCAAATTGGGAGAAGAAGATTCAAATCAACATCTGGAGAAAACCAAAAGGTGCACAGTATTTTCTTGATTTTGAAAAAAGCCCTAAATATTTTGGATAGTTAAACTTTAGGGATAAAAAGTATTTTATTAATTTTTCCAAAATATTCATTTATTTTTAAAATACTTTTTATTTTCTATAGTTTTAACTTTAGAAAAATCAAAATTGGGAAAATAGTTTGTAAAAATAGTTTGTAAAGTTGAATTAAGTTTTGAAAATGCAAAAAAATCATTTTTTTTTTGGAGCAAAATTGTTTGTAAAGTTGAATTAAGTTTTGAAAATTCAAATTGGAGATATAAGGACCCAACTATAGAAATGGATCCTAGTGCACCCAAAATAATGCTACCAGATTCACAACTCCTCAGAGGTGACAATTATGCTGCCTGGAAAACCAAGGTTCAAACCCAGTTAGAATTTGAGGACCTTTGGGATATTGTCTTAGGAACAACAACTAGGCCTTAAAAAGCAGGTGAAGATCATAATAAGTTTGACAAGGCCAATCAAAAGACCAAATTGATCATTTTGTTTGGTGTGACTAATGTGGTTCAACCTCACATTTGTACTGCCACCTCTACAAAAGATGCTTGGGATCGCCTCAAAACAATGTGTGAGGCTAAGAACCAAAACCAAATCCTCCACTTGCAGCATCAACTTCATTATCTCAAAATGGAAAATGGTGAGAAGGTAGAAGCCTTTTTCAGAAGAGTTGCTGAAATAAGAACCACTCTACAAGCGTTAGGGGAGAAAGTTGAAGATGCTTCTCCAGTACCCATTATACTGAGATCATTAACCCCCTCCTTTAGACTGTTTGTCACATGATTAAATGTGGCTCATAAAACCCCTTCATTTGAAGAACTAGTCAACTTGCTTCAACAAGAAGAAGCAATATTTGGTGAGACTGAATCTCAAGACAATCAGGCCCTAGCAACAAAGCAAAAGGGAAAACAACCTGACCGTCAAAGTGGTCCATCAAGACATTCTAAACAAAATCAAGACAACTCTTCACACAAGAAAAAGAAATGCCAAATTTGTGGTAAAGAGGGTCATGAACTCAAAGAGTGTTGGTATAACTCCTATGCCAATGGTGAGTCCAGTCACAAGAAGCCACATAAACCACCTCAAGGGGACAAGAACAAGCCACCTCATTGGTAGAAAAAGCCAAATAAGCAACAAGGAAATGTTGCCTCAATAGGTAATTCAGATGATGAAGAATACCTATATGCTACATAAACAAAGACCTCCACATCAAGTAGTTTAGTCTGGTATGTTGATTTTGGTGCATCCAGACACATGATGGGGGAACAAGAATGGTTTAGTGATCTCACACCATCCACATCATATGGCATGTTTCATTGGGTGATGATACCTCCTATGAAGTTTAGGGAATTGGTAAAATTTGCCTTCCACTTAGAACTCACAAATGTCGGCTTACAAAGGTTCTGTATGTACGTGGGCTCACTAAGAACTTGCTTTCAGTAAGTCAGTTGCTTGAGCACAATTTGAAAGTTGAATTTGATAAAAACAATGGTGAAAAACTTTGTCTTATCAAAGACAAAAATCACAATGGAGCAATTGTAGCTAGTGCATCAGGGGTAGGAAAAATGTTCCAACTAATGGATGTTTCACAAGAAGATCAAGCCCTTGCAGTAAAAGCCAAACAATCCACAACTCTTTGGCATAGAAGATTTGGCCACCTCAGTTTTGGTTATCTTCTAGCATTGAGTAAAAGAAATATGGTGAAAGGACTTCCCCCCATTTAGAAAAAAAAAGTTCTTTGCACACATTGTCTTGCCAGGAAACAACATAGGGCTCCTTTTCCTGCTGCAGAAAATAGAGCCACAGGTCCCTTAGAATTGGTGCATATTGATCTATGTGGACCTATGCCATCCAGCCACCAGAATGCCAGGTATTTTCTTCTCTTTGTGGATGATTACACCAGAAGAATGTGGGTCTATTGTTTGGCTCACAAAAGTGAATCCTTTGAGAAATTTAAGGAGTCTAGAGCCCTTGCAGAACGGTCATTAGGTCAGACTCTAAGAGTCCTTCGCTTAGATCAAGGGGGTGAATTCACAAGTAAGGAATTTGAAGCCTACTTGAAAAAGCATGGAATTCACCAATAGTTGATCACTGCATATACGCCTCAACAAAATCATGTGGCAGAGAGGCAAAATTGTACTATAGTGGAAATGGTGCGATGTATGTTGAAGGATGCAGGTCTTGATTCTACATTTTGGGCTGAAGCAGTTCATACAACAATGTATTTGTTGAATAGAGCACCCACCAAAGTGCTAGATAACATCACACCCAAAGAGGCTTGGACTAGGAAGAAGCCCTCTATTTCTCATTTCAGAGTGTTTGGATGTATTACCTTTATGCATGTCCCCAAGGATCAGAGAGCAAAATTGGATGATAAGTCTATGAAGTGTATTTTTCTTGGGTACAGTTTAGAGTCTAAGGGATATAGGCTCATGGATGTAGTAACAAAGAAGGTGTACATAAGCAGGGATGTTGTCTTTGATGAGGATTCTGGTTGCAGCACCTCATCCTCTCCATCACCTGTTTATTCCCAAACACCTAAAATTCTTGATCCTGAAGATGAGGAAGTTGGTGAAAAGACTCCTGATGAGATTTTGTTTCCATTGGACGAGTTTCCCCCTCTATCATCACCTCAATCTTCATCTCATGTACACAAGAAGCTACCTAAGTGGTACAAAGCAATTGTTGACACATCTTTGGTACAAGATGATGCAATTGTTGACACATCTTTCAAAGGGCCTAAGACTCGTAGCAAGTCTTGTGAAGAAGTGAACATGGCTCTTATGTGTACAGTTATGAAAAGTTCAGAACCTGAAATAGTGCAGCAAGCTCTTGAGTCACCACCTTGGAAATATGCTATGGATGCTAAATATGATGCACTTCTAAGGAATACTACATGGGAATTTGTTGATCTTCCACCAGGGAAGAAGGCTATTGGTTGCAAATGGGTTTTTCAGATCAAATATAAGGCAGACGGTAGCATTGACAAGAATAACCTTGTGAAGGTGGATTTAATCACATTATTCTCTATTTAACCTTACGAAAAAAATCAATTTAAACCCTCTTGGTTTTGATGAAAATGTCTATTGTGAATATCATGATGTGAAAGGGCATAAAACATCTATTATTCAAGACCTTATAGATAGAGGTGATATAACCATCAATGAACCTCGAAGACAATTGCCTAATGCCAACTTAGGAGCATACAAGGATCCCCTTCCTGATCATAACAAAGGAAAAGCCTCATCTTCCAATCAAACATATAATGTGGTGCCACCTCCTTATTCTTTTTATTCTATTGTGGGATGAATAGAAGATTATTCCAACCATGTCAACACCATAACAATTAGAGCTAAAACACCAAATTGCATCGTTACTACTCATCACAACCATGTTTCCATCCACGGAGCCCCTACCAATGATCAACCCTCTACATCTGCACCCACCAATCCACCATCTTCTCACAAGTATAACCTCTTAGATCACCTTGAAAAACACCTTGCACAAATCTTGATCCTCGAATTACTATGCACATCTCCCCTCCATAAGGAAGTCCTTGACAAAGCCTTAATGGAAACCCAAGTCCCTACCAATTTGAATGTTGACCAATTCCAATCAAGGGTAAGCTACATCACCTCACCTCACCACCTCACATTCTAAGAAAAGGATCTACCTACATCCAATGCTGCACACAATGAAGCTTTACATATCAAAGTCCTAATCCAAAAACATACCATCAAATGAGTCTTAATAGATGGTGGCTCTGACCTAAATATTTGCACTCTAAAATTATTAAAACATTTGGGATGCTCTGATGTTGTTGTGGATTCTAATGAGTGTATAAACATCAAAGGATATGACAACTTTGAGAGATTGTCTGAAGGCACCATCAAGATTCCCATTCAAGTAGGACAAAAGATTTTGGAAACCAAATGTCAAGTACTTGATCTTGACCTCCCATATAATATTCTTCTTGGCTGACCATGGATTCATGCCATGCAAGCTGTTCCATCCACCTTCCATCAATGCTTAAAATTCCCTCACAATGGCATGGAAATTACCATCTATCTCGACCCTCGTCCTTTCTAATATTGTAGTTTCTTGGAAGAGCATGACTGTACTTTCTATCCTTATAACAACGCCACCAAAACATCCACATCAAATGCCAATTCTACAACATCCACTTCATACATTGATCCTTCCAATATCATAACCACATCACAAATGTCCACTCCTCCTAAGGTCAAGATCAAGATAAGTGACATGGGATGTGGTGAATATGACCTACATGGTACATTTTGTGTGGGCCTATTACCACTATCCCCCAAGGCATTTGGTACTCCTAAATAAGATGAAGTTTCCACAGTTGTCATCAAATGTAAGCTGTCACCTACCTTCAAGAAGATGCACCTCCTTGAACAATATGTTCTTGAAGACATATCCTCTTAGATATACAAAGAAGAAAATCAAGAAGTTCCTACTCTCCCAACCAAGATCTATGGAATAAGGTCTCAAAATTGTCAAATAGATGGGCTATAAAGAACAAGGCGATATATGCCTTTATGAACAAGGAATTGTTGAGCCCATCCAAGAAACAAGAAATCCATATCTCCATAGGTTAGGGTATGAAAAACAAGAGTCTACCCCCACCGATATTGAGCATATATTAAATGAGGTTGCTAAGGCCTTCCCTATGGTAGACAACATCAACAAAGAGGACCATCAAGAATCTTTCAATGATTTCACCGAGCTCTTTGAATCATCTATATGCACCATCTATACCCTAACCACCATGTCATCCACATCCAATGACCTACCTCTTGTTTACCTCCAACTCATAGATTGGGACCAACAAGGACCTCCCATCCTTGATGTCACACAAAATGATGAAGCAATAGCCAAAATAATGGGGGTTAGAGATCATATTCTCCTCAGAGATTATAGGGCTGGCTACATCATGAACTAAACACATCCACATACTTCAGGGAGACAATTCAAACTCTTAGTCACAAAAATATGAAAATAAAAATTACATCCCCTAGTGAAAACCACCTTGTGGCACTTTCAAATGAAAAAATCAAAATAAAGGACATATTGCCTAGTGCAAACCTCTATGAGGCACTAGGAGATGAGAGGATGGACCTCCCTAAAGTATTAGAGCTATATCAAGAAAGATCCTCAGTCCTAGTTGAAGCATCACATGAGATGAATTTGTTAGATTCAGGATAGACAACTAAGAAGGGGGGGCAAATTAGTTGTCCAAAACTTTCTTCAATTTAAACACTTAAATCCACTCAGCATAATAATAATTCAATCATGGAAACACAATGCATTAAACCAAGAGTAGAAACACATTAACACATAAGACACCAAGATTTTAACGTGGAAAACTTGGTTAAGGGAAAAACCATGGGGTGATTAACCCAAGATTGTATTATATGTTAGAAGAATAGAAAGAACAAAATTGCACATGCCAATTAGGGCTCACTACCTGAGCACATTGCTCACAAGAGGCTCACTGCCTACAAGAGACAAACTATCTACAAAATAATAAGTATCACATACATGAACTAGAGAATAGCATCTTCACCATGCTTGAATCAGTTCCATTTAAGCCCAATACTTCTTCTCTGCCTTTCACTCTCCTCCTCGCTACCACACACTCATCTCCACCACATACACTTTGAAATGACTTCACAATTCCTTATTTATACAAGACATTGACTTAGGAATAATCATCTAAGTCGGCAAACATCTAGAAGTACATCCGCAGGATGTGTAACTCATCCGGTCGGCCAGTCTTAGGAAGAACACCTTCATCTAGAAGTAATTCTTCAAATGCGAGCTTAAAATCCAATCCAGACCACCAACACAAACTGGACACAATCCAAAGACCTCCACAAGCTTGCCTAAATCACCAAGAACATCCACACTTCATCTGCTTATTGAAATCCTTCTCTCCTTCATCCAGAACCTCAAGAACATAGTCTGTCATCACTGTCACAAAGGAATAGATGTTTGTAGACCTCTGAACCACAAACCAATCACGTTGACACATCACAAAGACTTCCTAAACACTCCATCAAATCTGTAGAATAGGATAATGCATTTCTGGACCTCACCAGACCTCTCTTTATCACTCTGTCACCTCTGAACACCTACCGGAACTAGTTTTACTTGAGCGGCCACAACTTCTTTAGATCTTCATGTGGACCTCTAAAATCTTTACGGGATCATCTTAAGACACATATCTACAAACCCTTTAAACCACATCCTATGATCCTCATCTTATATTAGACTTTTACCTTACTATCTTCACTGTTCTTCACTATTCCTGATATGAATAATTTTCTCAATATCCTTAGCAAACAATTCATCCAATCCTAATCATTAATGCAACATGAGTATGTTGACATCAATGACAACACCGGTTAGGCCCATACTTGCAATAATCTCCCCCCTTTGTCATTGATGGCAACATATGATGTGAAAAACTATTTTGACCATCAAGAAAAGAACTTCTCCTTACTGTCACAACTCCTCCTATCAGCAACAACCATTCACATGTCTTCTCTTCCTTTCCTGCTCCCCCTTTGATTAGCAACCACTTGTTTTTCACATGTCTTCTCTCCCCCTTTGACATCAATGGCAAAGGGCACATACTTGCAATTCCACCATTTCAGAACCATACCAGCTACTCCCCCTTAGTAGCATCTCCCCATCATCAATCCGGACCACAAGATATGACTGATGCACATCATTGCACCTTAGTTCATCATCGGAGGGGCAATAACCCCTAACTTCTCCTTGAGATACTCAAAAGAGTCCTTAGGTAGAGGTTTAGTAAAGATGTCTGCAATCTGATCCTTGGAAGGCACAAACTCTAATTTGACTTCATTCTTGATCACTTTCTCTCTCAAAAAGTGAAACTTGATGGATATATGTTTAGTCTTTGAATGCAACACCTGATTCTTAGATATATTTATTGCACTTGAATTATCACAGAAGATTGAGATAGGCTCCTCATACTCCACTCTTATGTCTCTTAGCATTTGCTTCATCCGCAAAACTTGAGTGAAACTACCTACTGCTGCAATATATCCTTCTTCTATAGTGGACAGAGATATTGCCTCTTGTTTCTTGCTTATCCAAGAAACCAATCTCTTCCCCAAAAAGAACGCTCCACCACTGGTACTTTTCCGGTCATCCACATCTCCTACCCAATCAACATCTGTATATGCATGAAGAGAGAAATCATTATCTCTAGGATACCATAGACCATACTCAACTGTCCCTTTTAGATATCTAAAAATCCTCTTGACTGCCATGACATGAGATTCTCTAGGATCAGCTTGGAATCTAGCAACAAGACCAACAACATTCATAATGTCAGGTCTAGTTTGAGTGAGATACAAAAGTCCTCCAATCATTGACCTATACTTTTTCTGATCAGCCTTGGGAGAGTCATCATCTTTGCTCAACTTACATCTGGTTTCCATGGGAGTATTCATTGGCTTTGAGTCTTCCATCCCAAATTTCTTCAATAATTCTTTCACATAGTTGGTCTAAGAAATGAAAATTCATTTCTTTGTTTGAGTGATTTGTAGACCCAAGAAGAAATTCATTTCCCCAAGCATGGGCATCTCAAATTCACTTTTCATTTGATTTGCAAAGGTTTTAAACATACTATCTCTTCCTCCAAAAATGATATCATCAACAAACACTTCAACAATCAAGATATTTTCATGATCAATTTTGAGATACAAATTACTGTCAGCAGTACCTTTGTTGAAACCAATCTTCAAAAGATGCTTATCCAATCTTTCATACCAGGCTCTTGGGGCTTGCTTTAGTCCATACAATGCTTTCTTCAATTTGCAGACCATATCACCATGATCAAATAATTGAAATCCATCCGGTTGCTCAATGTATACTTCTTCTTCCAAGTCACCATTCAGGAAGGCAGACTTTACATCCATCTGATACACTTTGAAATCTTTCAAGGCAGCAAACGTAAGAAATAATCTGACTACTTCAATTCTTGCTACCAGAGAAAAAGTTTCTTTAAAATCAACCCCTTCTATTTGAGAGTAACCTTTGCAGACCGATCTGGCTTTATTTCTGATTACTTCACCAACTTCATTCAGTTTGTTCCGGAAGACCCATTTGGTTCCAATCACATTTTTGTTTCTAGGTCTGGGAACAAGATCCCAAGTGTGATTTTTCTCACCTTGCATCAGCTCTTCCTCCATTGCTTTAGTCTAATTTTCATCATTGTAAGCTTCATTCACTGTCTTAGGTTCAATCTTTGAAATCAGACAATACTCATCTGAATCTTGAGCAATTCTCCTTCTTGTTTGTACACCTTTTCTTTTGTCACCTATGATCTGATCTTTAGAGTGGTTCAATCTTACATAGCTTGGAATTTTGGAAGTTTCTTGTACTTCTGATTCTTGATCAGGCTCATTAAAACTCATCTCTTGTTCCTGATTTACCAGATCTGTTTGAATCTATTTTTCAAAAGAGGCTTGGGCTCCTTGAATCAGAACACCATTCTAATTATCTTCATCATATTCATAAAACCTTGAGGGTTTTTCAATTCCTTCATCAACCTTCACATTTGTACTTTCTATAATCATTCTTAGTCTCTTGTTATAACACTGGTATACTTTGCTTTGAGTAGAGTAACCCAAGAATATTCCTTCATCAATTCTAGCATCAAACTTGCCTAGATCTTCATCTCTTTTAATGTAACACTTGCTACCAAAGACTTTGAAATACCTCATAGTAGGAGTGATGCCAAACCAAGGTTCATAAGGAGTCTTACCAATATTGCTTCTGATTTGTACACGATTGAGCGTATAGATTGCAGTGCTGATAGCTTGTCTCCAATAGATTTGAGGATTATTTGCTTCCATCATCATTGTCCTAGATGCTTCCTAGATGGTCTGGTTCTTCCTGTCAACTACTCCATTCTGCTATGGAGTCCTAGGAGCAGACAACTATCTCTTTATTCCATGTTTCTCACAGAATTCTATGAACTCACCGAATGTGAATTGTCCACCTCTATCAGACCTCAAACATTTCAATTTTAATCCGGTTTCATTCTCTATCATAGCCTTGAATATTTTGAATTTCTCAGGAGCTTCTGATTTCTCTTTCATAAAAGTTACCCACATCATCTGGGAATAGTCATCAATTAGTAAAATGAAGTATCTATCACCTTGCACACTCTTGATTCTTTCCCGATCACAAAGATCAGTATGAACTAAGTCCAATAATCTGGTAGAAGATTGTTCCTTTCTTCTGAATGAGACTCTGCTTTGTTTACCCAACTGACATTCCTTGCACAAACTAATTGTAGGTTTCACCAATTTTGGAAGATCTCTTACAGCGTGAGTATTGCTTATCTTGATGATATTATTAAAATTCACATGACACATCCTCCTATGCCATAACCAACTTTGATCAATTTGCACAAATAGACAACTTTTACCAGTACCAACTAAATGGAAGATATTACCTTTTGTTTGGGTACCATATGCAATCTCTATTCTCTAACTTTCAAAGATCTTGCATTTTCCATTCTTGAATCAGAGATCATAGCCTTTGTCCACCAACTATCCAACACTAAGAAGATTGTGCTTCAATCCTTCAACATACAGTACATTACTAGTTTTGTTCCTTCCATCAAAAGAAATAGTTCCTCTTCCTCTAATTCTACCAGCAGAATTATCACCAAACTTTACCACTCCACCTTCATACCTTTCCAAATCTATGAACTTATTTTTGTCACCAGTCATATGGTGAGAGCAACCACTATCAATGACCCAATCATCATTTTCTTCAACTTGGGTAGCTAGAGCTCTTTCTACAACTTTATGATTGATAGATTCAGAGGGCATTGGTTCTTCTTCCTTGATGGAGATAAACACCCATTCACTTCCAGATTTGTTTCTTGTCTTTGATTCATCATTTGTTACTCCTTCATTATCATCATCTTCATGAACATAGTAACAATTCTTTTGGAACCTTGATTTGTTAGGATTTGGCCTTGAAAATCTTTCTGGACACCTTGAGGCAAAATGACCAATCTTATTGCAGTTAAAACACTTAAAAGGTAATTTCCCTTCATACTTACCAGATCCTCTTGGCAGTCTTTTTGCAATAAGGGCTTCAAGTTGAGCAGTTTCTGCTTCTTCTTCTTCTAGGTCTTTTCTTGCTTTTTCATACCAGGATAGTTTCCTTGAAGAGTTCTCTCCCAGATCAAACCTTTCTTTACCTTTTATAGAGGCATTGGCTTTGAATGATGATTCAGTCTTTGGGGGGGTATCTCCAAACTCGGTCATTTCAAACGCATCCAGTTTACCAGCCAATTGATCTCTTGTGACAGTTGTATGGGCTCTGAATTCTTCAATGGCAGCAACTTTGATTTTATAAGAAGCATGAAGGGATCTGAGAACTTTGCCAACAATCTCATTTTCATCCAAGACTCCACCAGCACATCTAATGCCATAGACAATCTTATTTACTCTTGGCATAAAAGTAGTGGTATTTTCATCTTCTCTCATCTTCAGATTTTCAAATTTCCCTTTCAGACTCTGTAACCTTGCACATTTAACATACTTGTCTCCTTCATGCAAAAGTTCTAGTTTTTCCCAAATCTCAAAAGTAGTTGGTAGGTCAACAACATTTGAAAGATCTGAATCAAATAATGCACTTAGAAGAGCTTCTATAGTCCACAGATTGTTTTCAGCATCTGTGATTTCATTTTGGGATTTCGGGCCACCCTGTGGAGGAGTATACTTTGTTGAAGCCATGTTCCAGTACTGCATTCCCATACATTGCAAGTGACATTTAATGCGACTTTTCCAAAGATTAAAATTGGTTCCATCAAACTTTGCACTATCCTTGTAGGATGACATCCTGGATCTGCTCAAGCAGTTAAGCTCTTTTAGAGGAACTTATCTCTGATACCAATTGTTAGATTCAGGACAGACAACTAAGAGGGGGTGGGGTGAATCAATTGTCCAAAACTTTCTTCAATTTAAACACTTAAATCCACTCAGCATAATAATAATTCAATCATGGAAACATAATGCATTAAACCAAGAGTAGAAACATATTAACACATAAGACACCAAGATTTTGATGTGGAAAACTGGTTAAGGGAAAACCACGGGGTGATTAACCCAAGATTGTATTCTCTGTTAGAAGAATAGAAAGAACAAAATGACACATACCAATTAGGGCTCACTGCCCGAGCACACTGCTCACAAGAGGCTCACTGCCTACAAGAGACACACTGTCTACAAAATAATAAGTATCACATACATGAACTAGAGAATAGCATCTTCACCATGCTTGAATCAGTTCCATTTAAGCCCAATACTTCTCTACCTTTCTCTCTCCTCCTCGCTACCACACACTCATCTCCGTCAGATACACTTTGAAATGACTTCACAATTCCTTATTTATACAAGACATCAACTTAGGAATAATCATCTAAGTCGGCAAACATCTAGAAGTACATCCACAGGATGTGTAACTCATTCAGTCGGCCAGTCTTAGGAAGAACACCTTCATCTGGAAGTAATTCTTCAAATGTGAGATTAAACTCTAATGCGGACCACCAACATAAACTGGACATGATCCAAAGACCTCCACAAGCTTGCCTAAATCACCAAGAACATCCACACTTCATCTGCTTACTAAAATCCTTCTCTCCTTCATCTGGAACCTCAAGAACACAGTCTGTCATCACTGTCACAAAGGAATAGATGCTTGCGGACCTCTAAACCATGAACCAATCAAGTTGACACATCACAAATACTTACTAAACACTCCATCAAATCCGCAGAATAGGATAATGCATTTTCGGATCTCATCGGACCTCTCTTTGTCACTCTGTCACCTCTGAACACCTATCGGAACTGGTTTTACTTGAGCGGCCACAACTTCTTCAGATCTTCATGTGGACCTTTGAAATCTTTATGGGATCATCTTAAGACACATAGCTACAAACCCTTTAAACCACATCCTCTGATCCTCATCTTATCTTGGACTTTTACCTTATTGTCTTCACTGTTCTTCATTGTTCCTGATATGACTAATTTTCTCAATATCCTCAGCAAATAGTTCATCCAATCCTAATCATTAATGCAACAGGAGTATGTTGACATCAATGACAACACCAGTTAGGCCCATACTTGCAATAGAATCTTGGAATAGAAGAGACACCCAAGATCACATTCTGAGTAGATTTCCTCCAACAAAAGAATAAGAGGCTTTCTTAGATTTCTTCAAATAGAGGAGTCATAACTTCACATGGACATATGCTGACATGCTAGGATTAGATCCCACACTAGTTGTCCATCACCTTGTAGTGCATCCTGATGTGAAGCTAGTAAAATAAAAGCTAAGGAAAATGAATCCCCAAGTAGCACTCCTTGTCAAGGCAGAACTCAAGAAGCTCCTAGATGTGGGATCCATTCGCCCTATAGACTATCTTGATTGGGTATCCAATATTGTTGCAGTATCTAATGTCACTGGGGGCATTCATTGCTACACAGATTTTAGGGACCTTAACAAGGCTTTCCCTAAGGATGACTTTGTACTACCCAACATAGACATCATTGTGGATCTCACCGTAAGGCACGAAATGTTATCCTTAATGGATAGGTTTTCTGGATACAACCAAATTAGGATACCCAAAGAGGATCAACATAAGACCTCCTTTATATGTCCATGGGGAACTTATTGCTGGGTTGTGATGCCCTTTGGGTTAAAAAATGCAGGAGCTACCTATAAGAGGGCCATGACAGTTATCTTTCATGACCTTTTCCACAGTCTAATGGAAGATTACGTAGATGATCTACTGGAAAAATCAAGGACCAGAGAAGATCACTTGAATGTGTTGGCTAAAATCTTTGATAGACTAGATTAATATAAAGTGCAGCTAAATCCCAAGAAATGTGTCTTTGGGGTCACCTCCAGAAAACTCCTATGATACATTGTGTCAAGAAGGGGATCGAAGTTGACCCTAATAAGCTTAAGGCTATAGTGGAAATGCCTCCACCTAAAACACTCAAGTAACTTTGAAGCCTACAAGGGAAACTTCAGTCCATTCACCACTTCATAGCACAACTTGCAAACAAGTGTCAACCATTTCAGCATCTTCTTTGAAAAAACACTACTTTTGTATGGGATAATTAGTGTCAGGGTTCCTTTGAACAACTAAAGGAATATCTTGCTTACCCACCCATTATTATTCCACCAAAACAAGGACAACCCCTTCTATATATCTCAACAACAAAAATGGCAATAGGGGCCTTGATAACAAAACACAATGAATAAGAAAAAGAGAGAGCAATATATTATATCAGCCACACCTTGGTGACCTATGAGTTGAATTACACTTATATTGAATAAGCATGTCTTGTTGTTGTCTTCACTTCCCAAACGTTGAGGCATTGCATGCTCAACCACAAGACAAAGCTCATTGCCAAGATTGATCCACTCAAATATCTACTGACTAGAGCAGCTCTCACAAGATGGATGGCTAAGTGGGTTATGATCCTAAGTGAGTTCAACATTGAGTACACAGAAAGAAAAGGTATCAAAGGACAAGTGATTGTTGATCAATTAGCTGATGTACCTATCCCAACAAAACAACCACTACTTGCAAAATTTCCAGATGAGTCCAAATTGACAATAGCACCAACAAAAGATACATGGAAAATGTATTTTGATGGATCCTACACACATCATGGCTCGGGGGAAAGCATCTTGTTTGTTACCCCTCAAGGAGACACTATTCCTAAGTCCTACAAAATCACATTTCCATGCACAAATAATGTAGCAAAGTATGAGGCCCTCATCATAGGACTTCGCATGGCCATTCAGTGGAAGATTGAAAGGCCTACGATCTATGGAGATTACTAGTTAGTCATCAGGCAGGTTAATAATGAATACAAAACAAAAGATGACAAGCTTTTACCTTACAAAAGAATGATCGATGATTTCAAAGATTATTTCCATGATATCCATTTTGAGCAAATTCTAAGGTTAAACAACAAAGTAGTAGATGCTATGGCCACTATAGGATCCTTGGTCGACATGTAAAGGGACAACAAAAAGTGTGAGTTCTTGATCGAAGAGCTTCCAATGTTGGCTTACAATGTACCACAATTAGAACTAGTCTGTGACATTGTTGGTCCCTTATCTCCTTGGTATCAAGAGACCTACATGTACCTTCATGATAACATCATCCCACCAAACCTATCATCCGCACAACACAAAACCTTCATCTGCCGAGCTTCCCATTTTACTTTCATAGGAGATACCCTCTATCAAAGAAGTCTTGATGGTACTCTTTTACAATGTCTCGACTCTAGGGAAGCCAAAATGGCCTTACAAGAGGTACACAAAGGCATTTGTGGGGCACACCCTATTGGACCTACCTTAGTAATGAAAATTTTGAGGACAGGTACTATTGACCAACTATGGAATGAGATACTTACTACTTTGTGAAGAAATGTCTACCATGTTAGCAACACAATGATCTCATCCATGCACCTTTATAGGAGCTACAATCGATAACAACTCCTTTGCCCTTTTCATAGTGGGGACTTGACCTCGTAAGAGAAATTCACCCACCCTCATCCAATGGCCACAAGTTCATCATTACCACTACCGAGTACTTCACCAAGTGGGTCGAAGCCTTTCCACTCACTTTTACCACTGGCATCGAAATCACTAAATGTATCCTCCACTACATAGTATGTCATTATGGCATTCCCTATTCCATCATCATAGATAATGGGAAGCCATTTAAAAACCAGGAAGTCCATACCCTGTGTGAGAAATTCCACATCCAACATCATTTTTCCACACCATATTACCCTCAAGGTAATGGTCAAGCCAAGGCTTCTAATAAAACCATCTTACACATCCTAAAAAAGATAGTTAATGAAGCTTGTCGTGATTGGCACCTTCAGCTTAACCCCACCCTATGGGCCTATTGCACAAGCATTCGCACACCCACAAGAGCCACACCATACTCATTAGTATTTGGTTCTGAAGCCATTTTGCCTATTGAGGTCGAGCTCCCTTCTATCAAGATTTCATTGTAGAATATAATCACTAAGGAGGAGTATTGAGTTGCACTACTGAATCAGCTAGAGTTATTAGATGAGAAACACTTGGATGCTCTCAGTCACCTTCAAGCCTATCAAAACTGCCTACATAGGAGCTACAATAAAAAGATCAAGAACTGCAAGTTTGAGATAGATGACCTTGTCCTTATGGAGAATTAGAGAAACCTACAAGAGCATCACAAGAAAGGAAAGATCAAGCCTGATTGGTTGGGACCATATGTCATCACAACTAGCTATGGGTCAAGAGCATATCAACTTCCAACACCTGAGGGGCAACCTCTAGATGAGCCCATGAAAATCATGCACCTAAAAAGGTTCTATGCATAACCCATCGAGTATCCCAAATCAAAAATACAAAAAAATTACAAAAAATCCCAAAAAGTCAAAAAATCAAGAAAAACCTGTGTGCAATAAAGCTGTCCAATGGTGAAAATTGCTTCGATGACACCTTGGATAAGTATCATACTGAAAACCTATCTTAGGCACCATGTGTAGTGGTCAGTTCTACCATCTAATAAGCCCTCTCATCCATCATAACATTCCACATCACACACATCCCATGGCTTGGAATTCTAAAACATCAAATCACCCACCCTACATTATCCCACCCAAAGCCAATCCATGAAACAAGTATCCTTGTATGCTCTCCCTGTACAACTCAAAACTTAAAAAAACCCATAAACATTAGAAAATACCAAAAATCCACAAAACTCCAAAAAAAATCACAAAATTACAAAAGTCCAAAAATAATCCCAACTCAGCATCACACTCAACACATCATCTTCCACCATCATCACATCTATCCCAAACCATTCCCACATCATCAAGTCAAATCAAAACTACATATTCATCTCACCCGCATCTTAAAATACCTTGATCCTGTGTCTAGAATATGAAGGAAGTATCCAGTACTCAGGTATATAAGATGCACCCATCCAACCTATTTAGATGATCCCTATCTTCTGAGCTTAATAAATTCTCCAAACAATACACATGCTAAGCATAACGCTAAAACATCACATTCTACACAAAATCATCAATCAATAAACCAATTTGAATCATCACATATGGCCTTACTATACTTTTTCTAACCTTTCAAAATTTATCCAACAACATCCAATCAATTCTCACCTTAACAGATATATCATTCCTACAATAGACAGAATCCATCATCTTATCAACACTTATCTTGGCAAGAGATAGGAATGATGTTTTGTATGGTTTGTTGGTCTTTTTGATTATTGATTTTTATTTTTTGTCTTGTTCTAGGGATAATTCCAAATCTACCTTGATCTCACTATATCATGGCACATGGAAAAAAACACCTAGAATGGACATGGTCATTGTTTTGTATGTCGTGCTTGTGGGTTGATTTCATTACTCCAAGAATGGTATTCATATCTTGAAGATGTAGGGTCGATTCTAGAATAGTATTTTCCATTTGCATATAAGGTCAATCATACCTTCTATGCACTAAAGAACTTATGCTATGAGTCCTTTTCCCTCATCTAGGCAAGGTTATACTACCTTGGGCATGCATGAGATCAACCTATTGTTTGTGAGTCTAGTCCATGCAAAGACGGATATATATCACCACCTTGGTCCTTTCATACCTTGGTGAAAATATCTCTTTTTGCTATAATAAACCTAGAAATGCTCTCAATAATGTCAATGCAAGTACTTTACCTAGCTTACCCATCCTCCTTTCTATCACCAACCATTTGACACACTATCTAGACTTGGCATTTAAAAATGATTCAACCCCCACATCCATTCATCCACTGTAACATACCCCCCAATCTAATATATTCCCCCCACAATCACTCACTCCAACCAATTCACTCTACATAATTCACCCATTCCAAGAAAACCCCTCTAATAACGTGGTGTCTAAAGTGACCTAACCATCCCTAAACCTATCCCAACCATCCCTAAACCTATCCAACCATCCCTAAACCTACCCCAAACACCTAACCACATTGCCCACAGTTCAAAGAACATCACATGTATCATGACATATAGCTATAGAATCAACTCATCCCATTTCCCATCTTATTAACATTTGGCCATTCCATTTACCATTATATTTATCAATTACCATTTCGTTTATCATTTTAACATTTGTCCATTTGCATTATCATAGTCACCTATCATTTTACCATTTCATTAGTCATTTCATCATTTATCCATTGCATTCATCATTATATTACCATTCATCATTTATCATTTACCATAACCATTTTACCCTTTGTCCATTATATTACATCATTTATCCATTCATTATCATTAATCCATTTTGCCATTTTTCATCATTACATCCATTATCATTTATCATTAAATAACATATCCATTTTACCATTTATCCATCACATACATAATCATTACATATCCATTTCATTTTTCATCATATATAATATATGTTTATTAATCTGAGCATATATCCCATCCATATCATCACATACAGAAATAGAAAATGCATCCATAATAAAATAACATCTATAAATCATAATCCATCTATCTATGCAATCCATAACATCATCATAACACATCCATAAATGCATCTGTAATATCCATCAAATCATAAATATCCATAAATACCACCATAAACATCACATAAAAGCATAATCCACAGCATCCGTAAACATCTACCATTATCATAAATACATCATCCACATCATATCATAAACATCCATAATGCATAAACCATCATATCATAAATATCCATAAAGTACATCGCCTCCACAAAATGTACATCGCTAAAAAAAATAAAAGTCATGATACAAAAATGCCACAAGGGCCAAAATACATCAATATATAAAATATCAACCCTAGGCTGATGACCCCCTAGTAGAGTCGGTAGGAGACCCAGGACGTGGCTGCTGCTGTTGAGGTGGCTACTAAGGTGACTACTGTGGAGGTCCTTGCAGCTGTTACATGAATTGTTGAGATCTCTTGGATCGACCTACTCCTTTGACTATAACCAGGTACCTACTGACCCTTGGGAACCGCAACATAGTAAGCACCATAATAATAGTCAGCCCTCGAATGCTACTCTAAGAGCTGGTCCTGCAGCTGTTGAATACGCTACTGGGAGTTTGAGTAGATCTGACCAATGCTGGTCTCGGCTACCATCCCCTATAGTCAGGTAATCTCTACTTGTAACTACCCCACCTATCCCTTTGTAGCCTGACATAGGGACCTCTCTATGTCTCTCTTTGAGGTGACCCCAGCCACCTATGCCTACAATTGCCCCACATGTGTCTGCAACTACCCTATCTGTGCCTGCAATGCGCTAATCTAACCATCTCCATCTCCCCCACTCCCTCCATCTAGTAGAGAAGCTTCTCCCTGTAATTGGGCAAGCTCCTGTCTCCGACGAGTCACTAGGTCCTCCAAAATGGCCACCTGGACTTGTAGGGTCTTAGCATCCTCCTCCTCATTGACTCGAGTACACTGATGCCCAGTACGTGTACTTGGAGAAAGACATGGCCCTATCCCCAAACTCATTGCCTCTGCAGCCCCGACGCTTATAAATGGCCCCATCTGAGCTACTGGTACTTTCTGCACCTACATTTGTGGTCTAACTTGCTACTAAGGTGGTGCCTACCTAGGACCCTGCTGCTATGGTGATGTTTGTGGTGGCAGCATCTATCCCCCTGAGCCTACTAGTGAGGTGGAGCCTATAGTGGTACATACCAAGGATCATGTTGCTGCTACAATGCTCATGGTGGCGGCATCTATCCTACCTTTGCAGGTTCCTACTGTTACTGCTGCTGCACCTGCTATGGAACCTAGCTAGGTGCCCGCTGCCATTAAGGACTCTGCTGTCCCCGCCCCATCCTCTTCCCAATACTTGCTCCATTGTTGTTGTAGCCAACATCCCAATAGCATCACCCTCATCAACATCTACCTCCTCCAACACCACCTCCTCCCAAACCTTGTCCCCCTCCTCTCCCTCCTCCACTATCATATCAAGCTCGACAATGAGATTTGTCAAGCGAATCAATCTCCACACTGCCCACCATCAATCATAATTCGGGGTGGTCCCTGCATCAACCACCATACTCCTCCAATCCCATTGCATAGGCTATAGTCATGCAATATCCTGAATAGCCACTTGGGGCTGTATCCTCACCGGCCATCTAACATCCTGTGGCATCCTCCCAAAAATTGCCATCACTTGTGGCAAGTCTTGTCACAACCCAAACTACCTCATCACCCGTGAGGTGAGATACATATCAATGGTATGATCCCCTCATCCTATCAAGTACCTAGCCTTGAATGTATATGGCATATGGATATGATCATCCGCCCAGGCCTCCAGTCTGATATATGGATGCCACATAATACATACTAAGTCATCAAAAATATGTTGCCAATATCGCAGCTACCCAACATAAGAATATTGAAGTGGTGCCCTATACAAAAATACAAATGCCTCAAACTTTCCCTAAAATAGAGCACCCTATGGCCTCATGATACCTATGTGCTCAAAGGCCCACACATGTAGTAGTGTCGCCTCAGTGGATAAAGCCTCATCCAAGTGATACATAATAGTGTGCATATCATGGTACAACTGACCTAACATACATGGTCCCCATGCATACATCATCTCATGCCAAACCATCTACTCAATCTCCTCACCCCAGCCCATCGAAAAGCCCTACACACATCAATCCAGCATCACCAATCCCCCAATCACTACACACAGAACTAATGTAAAGTCATCTACTCTAGCCACCAACATCTGAGCATAGCTCATATGGCGGAGATCTACTATAAGAACTAGGTGACCTAGGGTAAATGCCTTACCTAAGGCAACTCATCCTCTACCAATATCATAAGTAGGCATCACTCCAACAATTGATAACCTCAGAATCCTCCACATGTCCTCTAAGGTGATAGTGATCTCATCTGTAAGTAGTAGGAAGGAGCATGTCTCACTCCTCCACCACTCCACTAGGGCTATCATCATAGCCCTATGTACTTGTATAATGGGCATCTCAGACACTACCCATAGTCCCAATCTCCCTAATGTGGATAACACAACCTGATCAAAGACACCTAAGAGCCTCATAACTGTGAGAACTCATCACTCCTGTGAAGGCATAATATGCCCATCAATCTGCATCCACAAAGAAATTATCAAAAACTAATATTTCTTCTAATTTAGTGTCATGACACTATTCCTAGCCCCTATGGTGCCAAAATAGACTTTGGCACCAGTTTTAACCCATATGGCGCCACTTATCTCTATTTTGGTACTAGTCTAGAGGATAGCGTCACTTCTCCTTGTTATGGCACCAATCCAGAGGACAACGCCACTACTCCCAGTTTTAGCGCCAATCCAAATGATAGTGCTACTTCTCCCAAGTTTGGTGCCAAACTAGAGTTTCATGCTAAAATACCTTCAAAACCTAAAAAACCCCTAGCGCCATTCTAGAGCATGGTGCCAAAAACCCTAGGTTTGGTGCCATTCCAGATGATGGGATCAAAGCACCAGAATATGGCACCAAACCTCTAACCATTCGACCTAGGGTGCCAAACCAGAGTTTGGCATCAAAAATTTCACCGATGGCACCATTTCTCCCCAAAACTTGATTTTGGGATGGTACCAAACTAGACGATGGTGACACAAAATTCTAAAAAGGTGCCAAAACTTCTAAAACCCCCCATTAGCCTATAGCACCAATCCAAAGAATGGCACCAATTCAGCTGCAGATGGAGCCAAACAGCTACGCTATGGTGTTAGCACCTAAACTACCCATTTCCCATGCAATAAATGACCCAAAACCCAAAATTGACAAAGTCAAAGATAGTCAACATACCCTTGGGTCTGCCAAGGGTGATCTCAGGTAGGTGTGGACTTGCTCGGATCGATACTCATAGCATGGGAAAGGTGGTTGCACCACCATCTCGTCTTTTCTCCTATCGTCCAATAAGCTCAATGTGTACAAATGTGGCACTTTGGGCCCACAATTTCTATTTATAGCATGCCAAGTCATCTTCCAACACACTTTTCTCTCCCCAAGGTGCAAAATATAACCTTTTTCATCTGTTTTTCTTCCTGTCAACCTATTTTTCTATCCTCTATCCATTTTTCACCACCATTTCCTCCTTTTGAGTGATTACCTAAAAAAAATTATTTTTTCACCCGACCTCTCGAGGGGGTATCCCTCATCCATTTTATTCCTTCCCGGTAGCTGGGGAAAATTCTTTGACTTGACGCCATATCCCTACTATGTCACAATGCCACATCAAAGAGGGACAAATATAGACACCTAAAAATGTCTTACCCATCCTTTGATATCATCCACAACACTAATTCTTCATACAATCAATTAATTAAATTATTATTTAATTAATTATTTCATCCTACCTCTAAATCATTCACTCATCCCTCATCAATTCATCCTTAAAATTGAATTAATTTAATTACTTCAATAGTCACACATTACTAACATCATCCAATTGATTAAATAAATATGTCAAATATTTATTTAATTAATTTTCTCTCTTCCCTAAACCTAATTAATTAGGTAAATCAAGTTTATTTGATTAATCAATCCTACTAATTAGCTTACCCCTAACCTAGTTGATTAAATAGCCATTATTTAATTAGCTACCCTAGCCTACATGACCCCTAGACTTGGATTAATTAAATAAATCATTATTTAATTAAATCCTAAGACATGATTACATCATCCACTAATTTTTTCCAGCCACATTAACTAAGTTAATCACCTTGATTAGCTTGGTGAAAGCATGATTAACACCTTCTCCCACACCCACAAATTAAAAATTACAAAATATTCATAAGCACTCCAACTCATTTTTAGCATTTTAATGATAAAACACCTTCCTCTTTTTTAGCTTACAAATGTAAGAAGCCAAAAATGTGCATGTGTCACATGTCTCTCACAACTCCACATAAAATGGAAATTTTAATTCCAACTCATCCCAAGGAAATTAATTTTAAATTTCCTCATCCATCTAAATCACATTTAATGCTAAGTCCTCCTCAAAATGAATAAAAGATTCATTTTTATTCTCCACGCTCCAAATTTGTTGATAAAATCCTAGCCCTTCATCTCACAATCAATCTCATCCCTTGATCTCAACAATCAATCTCCACTGTTGGATCAAAATCCCCTCCAATTTGCCTATAAATACAAGCCTCCATAAGCCAATTTGACATCCAATTTTAGTGTAATGTTATTATGCCAAATTTTATCCACCATCTCCATTGTAGCTAGATTATGATTTGCACTAGTGTTTGAGTGCATTTCACATTTGAAAGCACTAGTCATGGGTAAAGCTAGGACTTGTGGGTGCTAAGTCCTCAACCTTATCAAGGAGTAGGAGGATCTTAAGGTACAATTTGTGTGTTTTTCATGCATTTTACTTATGTTTTTACCTTTTAGATTTCTCATCTTCATCTTGTATGCAAAGGCTACTCACAAGTGGAAGGAATAGACTATGAAGAAACTTTTTCTCTGGTGGCAAGAATGGAAGCTATTAGGTTGTTTCTAGCTTATGCAGCACATAAAGATTTCAAGGTATATAAAATGGATGTAAAGTTTGCTTTTCTGAATGGTGAGTTAGAAGAAGTATATATATTTCGTAGACAAATGGATTTTAGTTATCAGAAAAACTAAAGAAAGCTCCTAGAGCTTGGTATGATAGGTTAGACAAGGATTTGTTATAGTAGGGATCCAGTAAAGGGTCTGCAAACAATAATTTATACATCAAGGTAAGCAAAGATCAAATCCTGATTATTGAGGCCTATATAGATGATATAATCATTAGTGGAAATGAAGGTATGTGTAAGAACTTTGCAGATGAGATGCAAAAAGAATTTGAGATGTCAATATGTGGTGAGATGAACTTCTTTCTTGGAATGTAAATTAATCAAGAAGATAAAGGCATTTTCATTTCACAATCAAAATACCTCAAGTAGTTGTTGAATAAGTTTGGAATGGAAGAATCTAAACTAGTTTTTACTCCAATGACAACTAGTTGCAAGATGAGCAAAAATGATGAATCCCCTAAGGCTGATTAGAGAAAATATAGATCAATGATTGGAGGACTGCTATACCTAACTACTACCAAACCAGATATCATGCATGCAGTCTGTCTTATGGCCAGATTTCAAGTAGATCATATAGAGTCACATGTCATGGCAGTAAAGAGGATATTCAAGTATTTGAAGGGCAATCCAGACCATGGTTTATGGTATCCTAAGAATAATGAATTCACCCTAAGTGCCTACACAAATGCAAATTGGGTTAGATGTGTAGATGATAGGACAAGTACAAGTGGTGGTGTGTTCTTTCTTTGAGATAGAGTTGTGCCATGGCAAAGCAAGAAGCAATATTCAGTATCCTTATCTACTATAGAGAGAGTACACTGTAGCAACATCATGTTGCACACAAGTGCTATCAATGAGACAAACTCTAAAGGATATCAAAGTTGAGTATGATGATCCAATTCCTATTTTCTATGATAATACTAGTGCCATTAACATTTCAAAGAATCTAGTGATGCATTCAAGGATAATCTGTCAGTTATCACTTTTTGAAGAGAAGGTTGCAAATAAAGAAGTGAAGCTTGAGTACATGCCTACAAATGATCAGGTTGCTGACATATTCACCAAGGCTCTTCCTAAGGACACATTTAAGTATCTTCAAGAGAAGTTAAGGGTTATTGCCCCTCCTTTGTTGAACTAGATGTAAAAGGAAATGCATCCGTCTAGTATGATTCAGGAGTCATTTTGTTTTAGATTTATGGTGGAGGCTACCTCTCAAGGGGAACAGGTAGTGGCATTGTAGAGTGATGCAGTTAGGGGGAGGTATTCAGAAGAACAATGCAAGTAGGTGCAGTGTCATATTAAGGGGGTGAAGGCTCAAAGAAGGTGTGTCACCTTTTGCCATTGATGTCAAAGGGGGAGAGAGTTCATGTGAAAAACAAAGAGAGAGTAAGATGTATAAAATAAAGGGGGAGAGTGAGACTAGTGCAGAATTATGTCATGATGGTTTTTCACACCATATGTGTTTAATAGGAAAAGAGGGATGATAGGGTAAATGGATGTGTGGGTTAAATCCTTCTTTCACTACAAACATTCAAGGACATTTCATTTGAGTTGAATCACACCTTTTGCAAGAGGATTCACCTAGAGGTTGGGTGTCACTTGTAATGCTATGGAAACTTAGAAATTGTCAATTAATATATTAATTTAATGCTCAAATATGCTTAAAACCCTAACTATGCAAAATTAGAAGCAAATAGATAAATTACAACAAATGCTCGTAGACCAAGGTAGTAGATAAAGATTAGTTACTGACCATTTTTTGAAGTTTATGATACGAAATACTCGAAGAGATTGGCACTCATGCCCTAGTCCAATGTATCCTTTTTTTTAGGGAATTTAGGACTCCTCAGAACACTAATGATCATTGTCAGTCAATTTCTATCACAGAAGATGCAGGGGACATTGGCACTCATGCCCAGGTCTAAGGCAGGATGTCAAGACTTCTTTAGATGCTAATTGTCACTACCACAAAGATTCCTGCATTTGCAACTTTGGAGGATACTAGCACTAGTGCCCGAGTCCAAGCAGTCCCTTTCTTCAAATATCCAAAATCCTTATCTTTTGCAACCTTCCTCTTCAACTCCACTCCTCAGAATCTGATACTTGTAACCTGCAATCACGAGGAGTGTGGTTGGGGGTTGTGGTGTTTAGAGGCTTGCCTTAGTCAAGCCTCGAAAGGACATTCAAGTCTTTTGAACACTGTTGTCAGATAAAGATTGTGTATCCCTGCGGGATAGAGGCAAAAACAAATTGATAAATGATTCAAACACAAATAGATATCACCTCAGAGGTGTATCTTTCACATAGATGAAGATTCTTCAACACATGAGAAGATGAAGCTAAATCTTCAATCACAAACACAATAATAATGCTCTGTTCTGCAACAATGAATATCTTGAATGCTCTAAAATCATAAGTTCACCAAAAGTTCACAATCATATCCTAGTTAGCCTCTAGTTTGCAAATGAAACCCTAAACATGCTTATATATGCAACAACACACATTCCCACTAAGAATTTCATAATTCAAACTTAAGATGTTGCATGGGACCTAATTAATGTCACATAACTAACATTCAAATTTGAGACCTGCCTGAAATATGGCAAGACATGGGCATGAGCGTTGGTGTCCACATGTCTTATTTCAGGGTAGGACTAAGTAGAGCAATGTCCCTTAAGCCCCATGTGACATAGGTTTCAAGCCATTTTCTTTCGGGAGTCAAAATGATCATGCAAGATGAAAAATAAGGAACCCATGAGCTAAACTTAGGAGGTAAAAGTCCTAGTGGGATATTTTATGACATAACATTTATCCCCCACTCTAATGTATGCATGAATGCAAGGCCCATACATGCATTAAAGTATGGTCAAAACATAGCAAACACGTCATGCACTTAAAGCTAATGCATACACAAAGATTGAGGAACTATTTCTAGCCCCCAATCTCAAGTAGATATTAGAGAAAACACATTATAGACACACTAATCATACTGAAGATAGTAACAGGCATGCAAAACGTGGAGAATATAGTAATAGGAATGCAAGACATGGAGAAGACAGTATTGAAGATACGCAAAACATAATGAATACAGTGAATGTAATGCTTATTTCTTTTTTATTTTCATATATATAAATAAATACAGATACGTGGAAAGTAAAAATGCAACACACAACCCCAAAGGGAAAACATGCCAAACAAACCTTGAGTGTAGGTGGAGCCCATCGCTGCACACACACAAGATGGGAAAACATGCCATACAAAGCCCAAGTGGGGTTAACCGCACAAGGGGGAAAACACTCGGAAGACATACAGAAAACACAAACGCCATATAACATGCCAAAGGCATACTATACATCTAAAACATGACAAAAGGGTGATGGAAGGAACTTATCACTAAGCCCCCACCATATGAAGCACACTATAGGCACACTTGATGGTTGGGCTTATGCCACAACAACCACCAAAGACATGTTTAAGGGATGATAGTCTCAGATCCAACCCTGCCTACCTGGAGGACTTTTGAAATAAAAGGATGTGCACTAGCTCAAGAGATACACCATCCCTGCCTTCACAAAGGGCTTTAAATAAAAGGATATGCATGATATCTTACCTCTATAGAGGGCTTATTGATTGCAATGTACATAAAGATGTGCACTCGCGTCGGAGATACAACATCCTACCTCCATAAAGGGCTTACAAACATGCTTTGCTAGTACCAAAATCATCAGACAACTTACCTTATATGCCCTGACCTTAAGGTGGTTGATATCATGTACCGATATCAAGCATGTTAAGGTAGGAAGAAAACACACAAGGGAACAAGAGTTTTCGCAAAGCCCATGCCCCCAGAGGTGACATGTACTTTACGATCGCTGAATGTTCCCACAAACACAAAATTTCTTGCAAGAAGAGAGGTTAGAAATCTTTTTCTAAGATAATAACTGCATCACATGATCAAAGCAATGCATAAACATAATCACATTGAGAGCCAAGGTTACACTAAGGATTTGGAAACCAAGTATAACCATGGGGCTATCCTGCAGAGATCTCATAACCGAGTGTAAGCAAGGTGAGACCCAAGATAAATAAAGTGCACAGAGCAGCTATATTGTTATGGCTTGTTAGCAAATATAAGACATCATCAAAATATCACACGGAGTGATTCTACTAGCCAAGCGTCAGATAATATATATCAACCCCATCATCATATATGGACTAGGTCCATTTTTGCTTACTCGCTTAAGGGACACGTGGTCGTATTAGTATTATTTGTTTTTCATCATCCGCTAGCTAGATAGAACAACTAGAAGAAGGTAAACATTAAATCAAGAGATGGGAACAAGTGCCTTAGGGTCGTTATGTAGGAAGGTGCCCCCAGGTTACCAACTGCAATGCTATGCCCCTAGGACACAACACACAACAATGAAAATAAAGGAGAGGAGAAATATAGAATAATGATGATACAAATAGAAGAATGGTCACAATAGAGGCAGTCTCCCGGTATGCTTCACCTTACAAGAGTACCAAGGGTCATCCTAGGAGGCCTAAACAACATATATATCACAACATGGGGGGATCACAACATAGAGAGAAGGGTTATAAATACTTACATGATGAAATACAATGTTAAGAACATACATATCTAAGAGGAGGCCATGCTTGGGAGCAATTATAATAGTTGCTACAACGAGTGTGGCTTAAAGAGCGGGAAATACTTACCTTTTTAAATGGGATATTTCCTGGCAGACAATTATTGTCTATTTGCCCAAGATATCTTGCATGTCATTTTAGTCTTGTTGATATTGTGTTAACATTAAGTTAAGGATGATGAGAAGCTTTAGTGGGTTTTAAAGAATGGTATCCAATACCAGCTATGTAGTTAATTCTAGCAACTTGTAAAGGTACTCTAATTCCTTGTTGATTTACACCACATCCATTACCTACATAGTCGTATTTGTTATAAAGGATTTTAAACCCTTGACCATAGAGGGATGCCATTTCCTTAGAAGATGGTGAAGCCTCATAGGTATTATAATCTGTAGTATAAATAAGAGTGTTGTCTTTATTTTCTATAAAGGAGACTTTAGGTTTCATAGGTGTTTTCAAAGATTGTTTAGATGAGATCGATACAACTTTTGATGTGTTAGAGTTATTAAGTTTATATTCCCCTATACTACAAGGATTAAAATATAATAAACCCTGATCATCACCAAAAAGTGCATTCAATGTTTTAGAGTCTTATACAACATTATCCATGGCAAGAAGTGTTGATGAATCAACTCGTAATCTGTTTAGACTTGTATGATTGCTAACTTGCTTTTGCATTTCAATATGTAAACAACTATCTGGTTTAGGATCAGCTTCCACGGTGTGGAGCTTGTCTTGATAAATAAACTTTATTGATCTATGAAGGGTAGATGGAACTGCCCCCATGGCATGAATCCACGATCTACCAAGAATCATATTATATTCAAAAGTGAATAGGGCATGACATGAAAAAGAGTAGATAATGTCACAGGTCCAACCTTTACGGATAAAGTTATGGTGCCCATGGATTATCTTCCAACATTATCAAAGCCACGAATGCTAATCCTATCCGGTTTGATTAAAGATGTGTCAATCTTGACTTTGTGTAGTAAGTCTATGCCACAAACATTAAGATTCGATCCATTGTCAATCATAACCTACTTTATCAACTTTTTATTTACGATGACAAATATTATAAGAGGATCATATTGGTTTTAAACTTTAGCTGATGGTAATTCATGTGGTTGAAACATAATATCCATTTTTGTCGCATGCATACAATCGAATAGAGTTGCTACATCATTTGACTTAACAACAGGTGGTACAATCACCTTTTGTAGAGCTTCTTGGAGAATTCCATGGTATGTAGGTGATGTTTGTATTAAATCCCAAAGAGAGATCTTAGCCAGAGTAGTGCAAAGTTGTTCAACAAGATCATATTCTTGACCACTTTTACGAGTAAGATGATGTCGAGGTGGTAGAGGGAGCATAGGTTGAGAACATGGAACATGAGATGCTAGCTTATTTTTCTTGTTATTATGGGTGTTGTATGTGTGAGCAATCATGGGATGCTATGGCACATTTTGAACACCTTGATTTCTTTAAGTGATTTGTCTTACATAGTTTAGGATGTAATCTAGGGGTTGAGATGGTTTTTGATCACCTTGAATCATAATCACTGGTTTGAATAAAGAAGGTGCATTAGGTGCCCCTCACACAACCATCTTAGGAATATTGCTACACCTATCTAACAACCCCTTGGTGGGTAGAATAAATCTATTAGTAAAGATTGAATTAACATTGTTTTCTTCTCAATTATACCCAACATCTATCCCTAAAGGATTTAATGTGAGAGACCTTTTCTCATCCACTAATGCTTCATCCTGGCCAGGGAGAGCATTGGAATGAAAGAAAGGTAAGGTTTAGTTAGGATGGTTAGGTGTTGTATTATTAATAGAGCTATCCATAGTCTTGCCATCTAGAGTTCTTAGACATTCAACTATAGGAGAAGTAGGATAACTTATGGAATCATCATCATCATCATATATTTTAGCTATTAATTCTAAAACATTAAGAGAAATTACACACTCATCATTGTCAATGTGTTTTTTTAGATATTCTACTACCGAAGGGTATGTATTCATGGGAGATGTGAAGTTATCAAAATTAGATACATAGTCAAGGATTTCAAATGAAGAGCATTTAAATATATCCTTATGATACATATCTTGTATATAAGTGAGAACATGAGGATTCATGTTAAGAAATTTATAGAAATTCACAAAGCCTTTGATATATGCATGTAAAGATACCAAGAGCAATGAGATGAAGATGCCATAATGAAATGTCTTGTAACATCAATGTCCAATAAGATCTAGTAATACAAGATATGCAAAGTTTTATGTTACTTGATACACCCTAGATATGTGACTATTTCACTCCTAAACACTTGTTTGAGGGAAAGGGCTAAAAATAAACACAAAGTCCACAACAAACACAATGTATAGGAGGAAAGAGTACAACACGACAAGGCCCAATTGATGATTTTATATATTTAGATTGAATGTAATAAAACAACACAAGTTATGCTTGTTTATGCACCTAAATTTTTCACTTTTTTCACCCTTTTTTCAATGAAAATGACTAAAAGAAGAAGTGTTGTGAAGAAATTAATGAGGGGCAGCAGCTTAAATGCTTATCAGTCCAATAATGCAACAATATCCTTCACAACACACCTATAATACAAATCTATATGAATGACAATGCAAAATCTTGTGAAAATGCAAGGTTCTTAAACCCTAGACATGAATTTTTTCAAAAAGACACTATGATGAAACACTACAATTAGAAATAAGTCCTAAATAAGCATTTAAAAGAGTAGTAAAATTTGAAGCAAGATTTTAACTACAAACCCTAATGCAAAAACTACGTTTTTATTAAAAATGCACAATTTCAAGCAATTTTTAACAATTTAAGCATGAAAATGCAATTCTAATGATTATAATAAGATGAATTTCTATGATTTATATCAGATCTAATGAAAATATTGCAAATTAAATGAAATTAAATTAAATTATGTCAAGATGCAAGCCTAAAATGCCAATTTTTTCAAAATTTTCAATTTTTTTGTAAATTTTCAATTTTTTGTAAATTTTCAAATGCAATAAGATGAAAATTAAATGAATGAATGCAAATCTAAAGTACAACACTTAGCAAGGTGCAAAATTCAATAAAAACATGGGTTCACCAAAATGTTTAATAGGAAAAGAGGGATGATGGGGTAAATAGATGTGTGGGTTAAATCCTCCTTTCACTACAAACATTCAAGGACATTTCAACCGAGTTGAATCACACTTTTTTCAAGAGGATTCACCTACAAGTTGGGTGTCACTTGTAATGCTATGGAAACTTAGAAATTATCAATTAATATATTAATTTAATACTCAAATATGCTGAAAACCCTAATTATGCAAAATTAGAAGCAAACAGATAAATTACGACAAATGCTCACAGACCAAGGTAGTAGACAGAGATTAGCTACTGACCATTTTTTGAAGTTTGTGATATGGAATGCTCAGGGAAACTGGTACTCATGCCCTAGTCCAATGTAACCTTTTTTGGGGGAATTTAGGACTTCTCAGGACATTGATGATCACTATCAATTCGTTTCTGTCACGGAAGATTGGGGAGACACTGGCACTCGTGCCTAGGTCCAAGGTAGGCTATTTTTCAAGATGTTAGGACTTCTTCAAATTCTAATTGTCACTACCACAAAGATTCCTGTGTTTGCAACTTTGGAGGACATTGGCACTAGTGCTCGAGTCCAAGTAGTCCCTTTCTTCAAATATCTAGAATCCTTATCTTCTACAACATTCCTCTGCAACTCCACTATGTGGAATCTGATACCTATAACCTGCAATCACAAGGAGTGTCGTTGAGGGTTGTGGTGTTTAGAGGCTTGCCTTAGTCAAGTCTTGAAAGGACATTCAAGTCTTTCAAACACTATTGTCAGATAAAGAATGTGTATCCCTGCGGGATAGAGGTAAAAACAAATTGATAAATGATTCAAACACAAATAGATATCACCTTGGAGGTGTAGCTCTCACATAGATGAAGATTATTCAACACATGAGAAGATGAATCTAAATCTACAATCACAAACACAATAACAATGTTCTGTTCTGCAATAATGAATATGTTGAATTCTCTCAAATCATAAGTTTGCCAAAAGTTCACAATCATATCCTAGTTAGCCTCTAGTTTACAAATGAAATCCTAAACATGTTAATATGTGCAACAACACACATTCCCATTAAGAATTTCATAATTCAAACTTAAGATGTTGGCATGGGAACTAATTAACTGTCACATAACTGACATTCAAATTTGGGACTTGCTTGAAATAGGGAAGGACAAGGGTGCAAGCACCCATGTCCACAAATCCTATTTCAGGGTAGGACTAAGTACAACAATGTCCCTCAAGCCCCATGTGACATGGGTTTCAGGCCATTCTCTTTTGGAAGTCAAAATGATCATGCAAGATGCAAAACAAGGGACTCAGGAGCTAAACTTAGGAGGTAAAAGTCCTAGGGGACATTTTACGACACAACAATATTTTGCCATCAATGACAAAAGGGGAGATTGTTGCAAGTATGTGCTAATTGGTGTTGTCTGCATTGATGTCAACGTGTTTCTGTTGTCATTGGTGTCAACTACATCTTCTAATGTTGTTGTTAGTTGATTAAGTTATATTTTTAAGGTGATTTGAATGACTTGCAAAAGTGCTAATGATGTCAGTATATTGCTCTTATTGCTAGTTTCCAAGTGCTTTTGAGAAAATTTGATAAATACTGAAGACGATGTTGTGAAGAAGTATTCTAGCTTACAGGATACTGTCTGAGTTTTTGCTCCACATATTTCATTTGTTGAATACCAGAGTGTGAGGTTTGGATATGTTTTATAGAAGTGGTTGAAGATGTTAAATCTAGAATTGGTGGTTTGGAACCATGTGGCTTGCAAGTTATGTTCACCAGTTTGAAGATTGTACATGGCAACATTTACAGTGTGACAGGGAGAAAGCATTTTGCTATGTAATCCTTCATAGTTTGGTTTTTAGCTTTGTGGTTTTCAACAAGTTTTCCTAAGCTCCATATCTATGCTTTGTCCAAAGGAATTGTGATTTGGTGCTCCGAAATGTAGTTTTCATGAGTAGTAGAGCTTGGCAGTGTTGGTTGTGAGTAGTCTATGATCTATATTCAAGTGAGATTTGTTGTAGTTGGATTTCTTGGCTCCCAGGTGATTTCATGTTGCTTGTGGATGTCTCCAAATCATGTTGAAGGCTTGCATTTGGTTCACAAGTTATAGTTGTGTTCTTGGAAGCATATGCCTAAAGATCATTGTGTCAACACCAGTTTTGGTCGACCTAGTTGTTTACACTCTTTACAGGTGTGCTTTGTGGATTGTGGAAGCATGTTGAAGCATGTGAAGATGTATTTAGGTCCAAGCTAAGATATGAAATTTTCTTCTTTCATCTCTGTACCTCACAAGATTGTTTAGGTCCAAACCTAATTTGAATTTTGTATGTTTGCTAACCTTGGATATTGTTCCAAAGGTTGTAGAATGTGTTGCCAACCTTGATGTATGTTTCAAGGTTGATGATTGATATAAATAAGTGTAAAGGATTCATGTGTATGTGTGGAAATGTGAAGACGAGGATGTTTGTGTTGTGAGGTTGTGAAGGTGATATGTATTGTGCTTCATTGAATTGAACTCAGGCATGTGGTAGATGCTATTATATCAGTTCTTGGTAGTGAGACCTTTTGGCAGTGAGCATTTCTTTGGACAGTGAGTCCTTGGGCAATGATCCCGTTGGCAGTGAGCCTCTTTGTAATTTGATATTGATACTACTATATATCATGAGCTAATCCTCACTGTGTTTTTTCCCTTTTAGGGTTTTCCACATAAAAATCTAGTGTTCCCTTGTGCATGGTGTTGATATGATTGAGTTTCTATTATCTATTTTTCATGTTTAATCTTCGTAACAAAATTAGGGTTTAAGTGAATTGATGTGGATGTGATTATGTTTGTGAGGGTTTAAATTTTTTGATACAATTGATTCACCCTCCCCCTCAGTTGTCGTGTGCATTCAACAACTAGAAAGGAACAAAAGAGAAACCAAAAAGAAAATTGAATGACTGACAAAACAAACACAGCCAACACATTCTCTTGCCAAAGAGGTTGCTTAGGATAGATATGTAGATGAAGCCTTATTATAGGAAAGATATTTCTGTTAAAGGATGTTGATCTAATCTAGGATAGATGGATTGCTATAGCAAATGTGGCAAGTGGTATGTTGGAAAGCATGCTACTTCATGGGTAGTTTTTATGCTTTAGGTTTGGTAAGTACTTGAGCTTTTAAAAGTATGTATAGTTTATTTTATGTTTGAGTTAGTCAAGTCAAGGTGATATGATGAAGAGTGATAAATGGAAGATGAGAGAGTTGGAAATGTTTGATGGATTGGGATAAAAAATGATGAATCATATGTGCTTGAGTACTAGATACTTCCTTCGTATTCTAGACTGCCTACATACCCTGTATCCATGAGATCAAGGCGCATTATGATGAAGATGATTATGATAATATGTAGTTCTGGGTAGAGTGATGAGATGGGGTGAAGCGTTTTAAAGATGTTTAAGTGAAATGATGACATCTTATGTACCTAAGTACTAGATACTTCCTTTGTATTCTAGACTGCCTACATACCCGTATCCATGGGATCAAGGTACATTAAGATTGAGATGATGATGATGATATGTAATTCTTACTGATGTTGATATAGGATAGTGATTGATGATGTGGTTAAACTATGAACAAGGATCCATTCCTAGACCTAGGTTAAGGAAAAAGTTGACCCCATTCAGGTAGAGGTGCTATTATGGATGATAATGGATGAACTGACTATGGATGAGAATTGATTCATAGATGATGCTAATGGATAAACTAACTCTAACAATTTCCAAGCCATGATAGATGGGAAAATGGAAATGCTAAGTCAAGATGGATGGATGGATGGGTGTATGAAGGTTTTATTATGGAATTGATGTGGAAGGAGATGGATGTACGACTTAAGACATGGTGGATGCTGACTTTACACATAGAACCTATTTGCCATGTTTACACTATGGTACTTATCCAAGGTACCTGTTTACCAGGTTTTCACTAGAGGACAGATTATTTTTGGATTTTTCTATTTTTTCTATTTTTTTTATTTTTCTATTTTTTTAAATTTTTTTTAGATTTTCTAAGGATACTCTAAGGATCAAGCATAAAACCTCTTGAGATGAACACTGTTGATGGGTTCATCCAAGGGAATGCCTTCAGGTGTTGACAAAGTGTAAGCTCTTGATCTATAGACTGTTGTAATAACATATGGTCCCAACCAATTTGGTTCAAACTTGCCCTTCTTGTCTCTATCTTGTTGGTTGCATTGATTTTCTTTAAGGACAAGATCACCTATCTAGAACCATCTCTCTTTGATCTTCTTATTTTAGTTATGACGAAGGTGATTTTGATAGACATGAAAATGGTTTAGTGTTGTGAGATGCCTCTCATCTAGTAACTCAAGCTCAGCTAATCTAGAAATTTGGTACTCCTCTCCATCAATCAAGTGTTGTATAGATACTCTGAGAGATGGGATCTCAACCTCGATGGGTAAAATGGCTTCAATACCATAGACTAAGAAAAAAAAGGTAGCACCGGTTGGTGTTCTGATACTAGTGTGATAGGCCCATAAGGCGGGATTAAGTTGCAAATGCCAATCACAACCAGCTTCATTAACAATTTTCTTTAGGATTTTGAGTATGGTTTTGTTTGAAGCCTCGACTTGGCCATTTGACTGAGGATAATATAGAGTAGAAAAGTGATGTTGGATATGGTATTGTGTGCATAAGGCATGAACATATTGATTCTTGAATGGTCGACCATTACCAGTTGCTATGGCTTGGGGAATTCCATTTCAAAAAATGAGGTAGTTTAGGATAAACTTGGCTTTTTGCTTGCCAGTGATATAGGTCATTGGAATATCTTCTACCCACTTAGTAAAATACTCAGTGGTGGTAATAATAAACTTATGGCCATTAGAAGAGGATGGATGGATTTTACCTACGAGGTCAAGAACCCATTGTGAAAAAGGCCATGGAGTAGTAACATGTTGTAGCTCATGTGCTAGTGTATGTATCAAGTCTCCATACTACTAGCATTTTAGACACTTCTTTGCAAATTGGAATGCATCTTGTTCTATGGTTGGCCAATAATAACATGTATGGAGTATCTTCTTAGCTAGAGTTAGACCAGTGGAAAGTGATCCATAGACACCTTCATGTATATCTCTTAAGGTAGTGTTAGCTTCATCCGAGTTAAGATACCTAAGAAAGATACCATCGAGACTCTGGTGGTATAGGGTGTCACCCAGAAGAGTGAAACAAGAGGCTCGACAGATGAAGGTTTTGCATTAGGTAGATGTAAGGTTGGAAGGGATGGTGTTGGTATGGAGATAGTTGTAGATATCTTGGTACCAAGGGAAATTGGGACCAAGTTCACAAATGATTTCAGCTGTAGGAACATCAATGGTAGGTTCAACAATTTCTTGATTAAGAATTCACATTACTGATTGTTTGTAGGCATATCTACAAGTGACCCAATAGTAGCCATAGAATCTACAGTTTTATTATGTACCCTTAGAATTTTCTCAAAAGAGAGGCTAGAAAAATGTGGCTTGTATGTATCAACAATCTTTTGTAGGGTATCAACTTTTCATCCTTAGTTTGGTACTCATCAGTGACTTGTCTGATAACTAGTTGAGACTCTCCATATACTTTAAGTGGCTTGATATTCCATTCAACTACTATACAAAGACATGTAAGTAGTGCTTCATACTTGGAAGTATTTTTTGTGCATGGAAATGCTAATCGATATGATTTTGGAATATAATCATTTTGAGGTGTGACAAATAGGATTTCGGCCCCTGAACCATGATGTGTGTAGGAACCATTAAAGTATAACTTCCATTCTATTGAGGTAGCAAGAGTGAATAGACCTTCATTTGGAAAGTCAGAGATCATAGGGTTTACATCTATTATTAGAGCTTCAACTAGTTGGTTTGCAAGAACTTGTCCCTTGATATCTTTCCAATCAATATACTCTGTCAAATTCGCTCAAGATCATGACCCATTTAGCTAGTCTGCTTGTGAGGGCTGCCTAAAAGATACTTCAATGGATCAATCTTAGAGATGAGGTTGGAGTGTTGGTTTAACATGTAATTTCACAACTTTTGGGAAGCAAACACTACCGCTAAACATACTCTTTCCATAGGAGTTTAGTTGAGTTCATAACCAACCAATGTACGACTGATATAATAGATGACATGTTCTTTACCTGACTCATCATGTTGTGTAAGAAGATAACCTAATGTTGTAGATGTAGTAGAGATATATAGGAGAAAAGGTCTATCAAGAACTAGCAATATAGCTAGATAGTCCTTAAGTTGATCAAATGCCTTTTGACACTTGCTATCCCATCGGAATGAGACATCTTTTCAGAGCAAGTGTAGAAATGGTTGGCATTTATCTTCTAGATGTGAAATAAACTATCTAATGGATTGCAAACTCCCTTGAAGGCTCCTTAGTGCTTTTAGATTCTTTGGTGGAGGCATTTCAATGATAGCTTTGACTTTAGCTGGATCCACTTTAATTCCTCTACAAGATACAATGTACCCCAACAATTTCCCTGAAGTGACACCAAAGACACATTTCTTAGAATTTAGCCTCACTTGATACTTTTCTAGTCTATCAAATATTTGTCCTAGAACTTGTATATGATCTGCCCTAGAAGATTTTCCCAATATCATCGACATAGTCTTCCATGATAGTATGAAAGAGATCATGAAATATCAATGTCATTGCTTGTTGATATGTAGCTTTTGCATTCTTAAGACCAATAGGCATGACTTGCCAACAACAGGTAGACCAAGGACATGTAAAAGTTGTTTTGTGTTGGTCTTCTAGTGCTATCATAATCTAATTGTATCTGAAGAAACCATCCATTAGAGAAAGCATCTCATGACCTGTTGTCAAGTCCACTATAATATCAATGTTGGGAAGTGGAAAGCCATCTTTGGGACATGCTTTATTGAGATCTTTGAAGTGTGTGTATATCTGGATGCCCCTATTTGGTTTAGCTACAGGTACAAGATTAGAGACCCACTCTGTATAATCAATAGGACATATGAATTTTGTATCAAACAGTTTCTCAAGCTCTGCTTTGACCAATAGGGCTATTTGTGGGTGCATCTTCCAAATCTTTTGTTTTATAGGTTTGGCATTTGGAGATACAACTAGATGATGAACTGTAAGTGAAGGGTCCAATCTAGGCATGTCCGCATATGTCTAAGCAAAATTGATTATCCTTTGTAAGAGGAATTTGATGAAGTCCTTTTCTTGTTCTGATAAGGAAGCTGCTAGGAATGTGACCTTAGGATTTTGAACTGTGTCGAGGTTCATCTCTTGTGAGTCTTCCACTAAGAGAGATGATTTTTCTTGATACTTAGTTGGTAGGGGAAGGTCAAATCCTCCATCCTCAAGCACCTCAGAGATGTTTTCACTATCAAATATGTCATTTATTTTTACTGTTTTATGATCAGGAGGTGCCACATTGTGATTTTCAACTAGAGATCTCTTTTTTATCTTCTCTATTATGACTGGAGGATTTGGCATTCTCACAAAAGTAAGCAGCTTGACCTAAATCCATGACAAAACTAGCTTTGTGATCACCAAGTCGAATACCATTTTGGAGTCCCATAAATTTTGCTATAGCCTTATCATTCTGAAAGATGTCTAAAATGGGGGCCTCTTGTTGGTCCCAATCAATGAGTTTAGGATAGATGAGCAGTACATTTTGGGTGTTCATGTTTTAAGTGAGGGAGATGGATGATATCATAAATATTGAGGTTTCTTGGAATAAGCCTGTGATATATGGGAAAAGTCATCGATGGTATCCTCTATACAGATTGAATATGTGGGAAAAGCTTTCTCTACCTCATCGACAATAAACTCAATGTCTGAGGCTCATGGTACTTCCTTACCATATCCTAACCCCTTTTTGTTGAGTTTCTTAGTCATAGTAATTGGTTCCATTATTCCTTGACCATGTTTTCCAAGGCCACCTTTTCCTTTATAGCCCATGTTTTGCACAATTTTGAGACCATTACCATACTTTTTGATAGGTAGTGTGACTAGGTCCTTCTCTTTGTATAGCCTAGATGATATATATTCAAGAGATTCTTCTTCTAGTAAGCCCCCATTAGTGAACTCTGTTAGAGAAGCTAATATTTTTTCTTCTTGGTGACCTTTGCTATGGGTGGTTTACTATAAGATTTTGGTGAAAGAGGCATCCTCCCCACACAACAAGATTTTGAGATGTCATACTTGCCAAATCCTATATCTCAGAAACAGACTTTGATTTCTAGAATGGGTTTATCTGCAAAGGCCTTTTACAAAGTATCCAGGTCAATGTATAATGGAGATATTGGGGCTTCGATTTTGTTAGGTATTTGGTTGCTATTGTGATAACGCCCTTGCATGGCATGGCAAAACTCAAATGGATTAGGATCTCCTAAGATAGTGATTTCAGTACCATTGAATGGGAACTTGAGAGATTGTTGATACATAGAGGGTACAACATGCATGGCATGAATCCATATGCATCCTAGGATGATATTATATGGAAGCTCAATGTCTAATAATTGGCATCCGGTTTCTAACATGACAGGGCCTACTTGAATAGGAAAATATATCACACCTTCTAATCGGTTCTCTACATCATCATATGCTTTGATAGTAATCAACTACTTAGTGTTTATATGATCCTTAGAGTATCCTAATTGTTTTAGCAATTTGAGTGAACAAATGTTCAGACTAGCACCACCATCTATAAGTATACATTTGATTTTACATTGGTGGATGAGAACTTTGATGTGGAGTGCATCGTTATGACAAGGATCATGAGATGGGAGGTCTTTTTTAGAAAAGACCACATTGTAAGGTAATGCAATGTGTCCTATCATGACTTGAAAATCCATGACAACTATATTGGTTGGAACCAATGACTCTTTTAGGGCTTTTTCAAGCACTACCTTGTGGGCAGGTGACAACTTTAGAAGGTCTAATATTGATATGTGTGTAGGAGTCTTCCCTAGATGTTCAATGATATTATAGATGGAATTGATGGGGGTATTTGGTGTTGGCCCATGAAGGGTAACATGACCACGATGAGTTGTGATGGCATACTCAGGGTTTTTGCCTTTGATGGTAAGGGTGGATACTCAACTTTCTTCAAAATGGCACACAATGGAGTCATAAGAAGAGGAAGCTTTATTGATATTTTTACCCTTATCTGAGTTATTACCTTACCATGTTGAGGGAATGGATCCTCGTACACATTTAGGTTTTTGTTGGTGGTATGGGTAGGAGGATTGTCGACAATGACATCTCCATTTTCTATGAGGTTTTGGATCAATTTTTTCAACTTCATGCAACTAGGCGTTTTATGGCCTTTCACTTTATGGTACTTGCAATATTCATTCTCTTTATACCAAGTAGGTTTGAAATTGGGTTCATCATATTGACGTGCTTCAGGCAATATGATAAGTCCACTTTGAACAAGTTTCTTAAGGATTGATTCAATAGGTTCTCCCAAAGGAGTGAACCTACATCTTGGAGGATAGTCTTGTTTTGGTTGTGTTGTACCCAACCAAAATTTTTGCTTCATTAAGGCATTTTGAAACAAGTCTAGAAAATTTTTTCGTCAAAAAGTCAAAAAAGAAAAAATTAAAAAAATATAAATTTCTATATTTAGAAATTTCTAAAAATAGACATCAGATTAGGTTTTTTGGGTTTCTTGAGATATGGATGCTGGCAAAACTTTCTAAAAATAGAAAGTTTCTAAAAATAGAATCTCCAACTCAGGTGTCACGCTCGATTCTCTTGGTTGATTTTGCTTCACGATCGACGCGGTTCAGACGGAATCTTCAAACAACCAAGTTTTCTCTACTAGGTCATTTCTACTTTTTTAGAAGGTGAAGCATGAGCTTCAAAGTCATCAACAGAGGAAAGTTCACCTACTAGAGCTCATCAACAAGTTTTCAACATTGTTCCAACATCGTAGAATCGACGAATAGTCGTCGACTCGATGATGCACACAAAATGATGCACACAAAACGATGCAAGAGGGATCCAAGGTGGATTAAAATGTTGGAAAATCATAAATTTGACTAATTTTGGTGAAACCAGGTACCCCAGGTGGCTTGGGGCACCCAACCTTTCCTATGTTAGTTTTTTTTTCACATTTTTTGAGAAACGTCGAAAATGCTTCCGTCAGCTCTTTTCCAGTTGGTCAAACTTGGTCAAACTCAATCAAAAGTGAGTCAAAGCTAGGATTTCATCACAGTTATGTTTAGACTACTTAGATCACCCTTTGTCCCACCTCGACAGTCATCAGAATGACTAAAATCAAAGATTGAACAGGAGCTGTAGGCACAAAAATTGAGAAAAGGTACAAAATTGAAAATTTTTAGAAAATTTTCTAAGTGTTGGCAAACCAGGCACCCCGGGTGGCTTGGGGCACCCAAACTCCCTAGAGTTAGTTTATTTTGGAAGATTTTCTCAAAAAATGTGAATCTCCTTCCGTCAGCTTGGTCCGGTTCAGAGTTAATCAGTTTGGCACGTTTTTCAAGGTGAATAGAAGGTACAATCAGCTCAATTTTCATCAGGCATGCATATTTGCTAGATCATCAGACTTAGTTTCATCCTAGTTGATAGAAATTGACATCCAAACAGGGGTCCTCTGCTATTGGAACGTGCACACAAATCGAGAAATTGAAAAAGTTGCAAAAATTTAAAAAATGGCTGTGTTGGGAAACTAGGTGCCCCAGGTGACTTGGGGCACCCAACTTGAGTAGTGTTAGAATGTTTTTCATGTCCATAGTATTTTTTGACAGTTTTGTGCCCAATCTTTGCCCGTTGGTAGTTTTCGAGAGGTCAAACTTGGTCAAACGATGTCAGATCGTCAATCAGAGGCAGGGGATAGAATCTTAGTTGATAGGTCTTCAAAATGTTAGGATCAGTCAGCTTTTTTAGTCAACAATGACATTTTTCCACCTTGTTGAAGTCAGAAATAGGCCATATTTAAGTCAAAACGAGTGTTGAAGTGTCAAAAACGAAGAAAAATTGGTTAGCACTTCTTCCAACTCGCGTGTTCGATGACATCATCAAAAGAAGATATTTTTCATCATCTTGCACATGAAGCCATAGGCAGCTACAAAATAGGGATTTTTCCTATTCGAAGACATCCACTTGGATTTATGCTTTAAAAGTTGCTTTCTTTATGGATGAGGGTGAAGTTTTATTCTCACACAAATAAAGCTACTTTTTCGCCCTAAAGATCCATAAAGATAAGCTTTTGGCTTCTTTATTTCATTATCTTTTACAGGTTGCATCCAGAGGAAAGATTTTTATTTTTTTTCAATGAAGATTTGAAGACTCAAATGAAGTGCTTTTTTAGTGTTCTTCATAGTTTCGGGTTGAGGAAGCAGGGAGACTCACCTTTTCAGGGTCCTTGTTTAAAGGGGATCACTTTTAAGAGATTGGACCAGAGCTTTTTTAGTTTTCATCGAGATGGGTCCATCTAGAATATCATCCTCTTGAAGATTGGGAGTTTTTCTTTTTTTGGGAATCTACTTTTTTCCTGCTTTTTCAAAATCTGATAAACTGGGTTGCTTCGAAATAGAATTGCCTACGAAACCCATGTGCCAGCTTTTTTCGCTCAGAATCAGTTTTTTAGAAGAAATCAGCAAAAGATATCAATGGATGACATCACCAAAAGCAAGAATGTTGATGATGATGTATTTCAAAAGAAAGTAGTTTTAAATCAGATGCTTTTTGTTTTAAAGCATTTGCTTTCATCCTAAGCTCATCCATTCTATATTTTGGAAAAGAAATCACTTTGTGTTAGTTGGAATCTTCTTTGTTTTAAAGCAAATTTCTTTAAAGCATTTGTTTATTGTAATCTTTGTCTTAGAATAGTAATAAAGCTTGCGAGTTGGCAAGTTAGGGTTAATCAAGGAGATTTTAGGGTTCCCTACTCCTTTGATTTTAGTATAAATCCTTGCCCATTGTATGTAATGGTAATTGTGATAGCAAATTTGCTGTGCCTATTCTAGCCTACAAATCTTGATATTCCAAGTGTCTATTCACTTTGTGTAATCTATTCTCTGGTGTTTGATCGCTTGTTGTATGCCTGCCTTTTGCCATAGCATTCATGTCCTGGAGTTGTGCAAACTTTATGATATTGAATAGAAGTCTCATGCCTATTTTTCTATGATATTCTATCTCGATTCATCAAGTTTTTGTCATCAGATGTGTAGCTTCTGTAGCTTTCATTTTCAGCTTTCATCATTAAAGTACGTTTATTCTTGTGGTACAAATCTAGAGGAAAACTACTTAAGTTTTTGTGTTAACAATCATTCTGTGTTCACTTTCAATTTCCTTTGCTCTAAATTTACTCAGGAGATTGAAAGCATCGTTAGTCTTTGTTTAGTTGTAGTGGAAGTTTTAAAAAAGGAAAAAAACCTCTTCTACAATGTTTAGAGTTTTATAACCTTGTGCTCGCAGCTAAGAATCAAAAAGGAGATAGGCAAAGTTTCATTTAATTATCTTTTCAGTGAACATCAGCAAGAAAGGGAACTCTCCCTTCCAATAGGAGAGCAGTTTATCTGTGCATAGCTATCCATTTCCAAATCACATTTAAGAGGTGTAAATTGAAATGCCAATAGTTTTCGAGTACCCACCGTGCGGCACGAGGCATAAAACTTCAAGCAAGCTTAGGCTTATGTCACGAGAATGACTCTCTGGCATCCTTCTGCTCCAGTTCAACAACCAAATCTTACACCACCTATTATTCAACCAAATCTTGTACTAGTGGAAGGAGAGCAAATGGACATCATTAGCAGCCTAAGAAGTTTCATATTTGCATAAAAGGAAAGTCCTGATTAGTGGAGAAACGCGGCTGCTATCCTTGACGAAGAAGAACACAAAGTGGATCAGCAGGAAGACCAGTACTACCACCTCTCGCGTGGCAATAGATAATCCTAGCTCACAGGGTTTATTTAAGAAAGGGAAAAGGTGGTGCTATAGATCCTTTCTTTCAAGATCTTGATTCTGTAAAAGTTGGAGAAGCATCCAACATAGTTTGAGAAATTTAGATAGTTCCTGAAGTCAAGCAGGAAGAATTACAAGAAGAACCAATAACCCAGACTAGAGCAATGGGTGATGCAAATAACAACAATCACAATGATCCAAATCAAAGGCGACCACCACCATTGCCTTGGGGTAATAACATTGGACCTTTGGCCCTGCAAGCACATCATGAGCTACCAAAGGGATCAAGGAAGCACTTTCCCCGGTTCCATGGCGATGGAACTCAACATCCCGATGAACACATCTCTGCATTCACAACAGCTTGCGTTGTTTTGCATGTCTCACATGAAGATGTTGTTGTCCGTCTCTTCGTTGAGACTCTCATGGGAAATGCTGCTGACTAGTTCAATCATCTAGAACCAGGTATCATTACAAGTTGGGCAACTATGAGCGAGAAGTTCTTGGCAAGGTTCAAGCCAGCCGAAGATGGTCACAGATTGTTCGCCCAACTCTCAAATTCAAAGATGGCAAAGAACAAACCAATGAGGGAGTTTGTGGCAAGGTTTAATCACCTAGTTACACACCTTTCTCATACTCTTAATCCATCTCCGCAAATTCTATTAAGCATTTTTATTACCGCTCTTCCTTCTAAGATAGCCTTCTTTTTGAGATCAGCTAATGAAACAGAATTATCCAATGCACAAGAAAATGCCATCAAGTTAGAGGATGACATGATTACCTCTGGCAAGATGAAGACGGATTCAATTAGGCCTCTTGTTCAGAGTTCTGTGGATCCACTACTACATAAGGTAGCAAATGAAGTGACTATCATGAAAAGACAGTTGCCTACTCAGGGGCAACCTACGCAACAACCATATCAGTCACTGCAACAACAATATCAACCATAGCAACAGTACCAACCATAGCAACCATATTAGCCTAAGAGGAACAATTTTTAGCCTTTCAATAACTACAGGCCCAAGTTGCTAGCACCACCACCAAGACAAGCAGTTGATGCCACTCAAAATGTAGTGTTTTGTTCCTTTCATGAGACAGATGCACATACTGGAGCCACATGTCCTAAAAATTTAAGAATGAATCAAATCATGGGATATGCTGATGCTGCACCTATTTCAAACATTGTTCCTTCCCCAAATGTGAATGTTGTCTTACTATAGACAGACAACTTCGATGGCAACTCTACTACGGGATACTTCCATAATGAACCCGTTATAATAAAAGAAAAACAAGACACTTTTCGTCAATATTCTCTTGTAGTCAATCATGAAAATCTTTCAACTCCTGTGTTTACACGTACTCAGCATTTTAAAGCACAAAAGGAAGGAGAGGATAGACAAAGACCAAAAGAAAAGGAGAAGGAAGTGACTTCCACTTCCAATGCTAAGCCACCACATGAAAATGTTCAGGCTGCTCAAAATTTGTCTTCAACATATTTTGATATAGTGGATTCCATGATGAAGATAAAGGTGTAGATTTCTCAATTGGAGTATCTTCAGGACCATCCAGATCAGCTGGATAGAATTGTTAAGTATGTCAAGAAAGAGACTGTCGTACAGCCTACACTATTTGAATCCTCCGTTCCAGTAGGAGAGAAGCCAAAGCCCTTCTATATCTCTCTGTATATAGGAGGTTATAAATTGAGCAATTGTATCATTGATTTAGGAGCGTCAGACAATGTCATGCCTTTGCAGGGGATGAATGCATTGGGACTCTCGTGCACCAAAACGCATGACAAGTGTTATTCGCTTGAGTCTAAATTAGTGCCATTGGTTGGACAATTAAAGGATGCTCAAGTACGATTGGCGGCTTGCCCCGAGAAGAAAATAATGATGACTATCTTGGTAGTTGACATTCCAGCTAGCTATGGGATGCTACTAAGTAGAAGTTTTTGCAAAGATCTTGGAGGAGAAATACAATTGGATTGGTCATCTGCAACCATTCCTTTAAAGAAAGGTAGTTTCAAATTGGAACCAGAAACCAAGTCACAGTTCGCGGTGGTGAAATCTTAGGACCCTCAAGCACAAATGCTATATCAAGAAACGAGTCCTGGTACATATGTTATGCTATCTGAAATAACCAAAGAAAATCAGGAAGTTGTCTGTGCAATTGACAAATCAAAAGATGATCCAAAGGTATGGACTTTGCAATTTGATGGAAGTTGTTCAACTGTCGGTTCGAGAGCAGGGGTTGTGTTAATTTCTCTTGATGGTCGTTTGTATCCATTTGCATACCGCTTGCAGTTCGAATGCACAAATAATACAGTAGAGTACGAAGTGCTTTTGTTAGGTCTCAAGAATGCAAAGGATATGGGTATTAAATTACTCAAAGTTGAAGGTGATGCAAAATTGATCGTGAAATAGGTCAGGGGACAGTTTCAAGTAAAGAAAGATCACCTACAACATTATAGATATAGGGTGTGGAATGCAATTGATTGGTTTGAGGCATTTGACATCCGATACATTCCATGCTCAGATAATAGCAAAACAGATGCCCTAGTAGTGTCTGCTTCACTTTTCATGCCTCATTCTAATTTTTGTTAGAATGCATTCACTATTGAGCTAATATACAGGCCAGCCATACCTGATAATTGTGACAATTGGAAAATCTTTGATGATGATGACCACATCAAAGAATTTCTTGTCATGGAAGCTAATTTCAAGGGGCTTTTCTTTGAGGGAAGTTTGGTTCCTTTTAGAGAATCAACAACTGAGATCAAATATGTTGCAGAGAGCAATGAAGAATCCAATTTGTTCTTCTCGTCTTTTGAAGGTTGGTTTGAAGAACCCACGTCAGATACATTCAAAGGAGAAGAGACCAAAGGAACGCTGTAATTGGAACAAGAACAAGATCTTCATTTTGAAGATGATTCATCATTAGAGAAGTTTCTCAAAAATGGAGATCATATGGAAGATTCATCATTGGATCTCGACAGTTTTCTACATCACTTGGAGAGTGATTCTTCAATAGAGGATACTATAAATTTTCTTTTATAGTTTAGCCCGTCTTCATCTTTGTCTCAGGAAGCTTTCATACACACTAGTGAAGAAGACGATGTTGAATCCGTCTATGAACCTGTACAAGAAAAAGACTTTACTAATACTATGCAACCAGTGTGGAACACAACATATGAAGAGATTGATGGAGAAGAGGAGTTCATGGAATATTCAGTTTTGGTCAGTAAAGAGGATGATATTGAAAAGTCAGAGATTCTTGACAAATGTCTTGTGAGATACATCATGTGTGAGATTGATCAAGAAGAAGAAGAGGAAACATATGACTCAGACGAATTTCTCTTTGATTCTACTCCCTTTATAGAAGAAGAAAGATACATGAATGCTGAAGATGAAGTGATGCTAGATATCCGCATTGAAGAAGATTACTCTACAGAGGATGACAAGATTCCAAGTAATGAATGGGAAAGTGAGCTTTCAAGTGAAGATGTTCAAGAGTTTAAGCATTCAGATCTTGATAATTCATCAGATTTTGGAGAGTGGATGGACAAAAACACAACTAATGAAGAAGCCCCTAAAGCACTGGAAAAATGGGCAATGATAGTTGTGGATCCTATAAGGCAAGAATCAGTAATGAGAGTTATGTATGAGCAGCTTGCACCTTTTCTAGAAGATGATGCATTGATTGAGTACAGAGTTGTGTGTGTACAAGATATAAATGAAACTCATATTCAATATGTGGTGACGACCATTCCCACAGATGTACTTTGGCCACAAGACTTTCCTGTATATCTTCATAAGGAAGTTCTGTATCTTCACTTGTTGCAGAGGTTGCTCGCTTTAGAAGAAGATGCTCCACCTGATCTCTGGCATATCAATCAGTTCCTCAGGAACTTCTCATGGCCTGAACGTGAATACCCTCCTGAATCGTGGCTCTTTGAGGAGATGTTGCAGAGAAAGAAAAGTTTTGTGCTACCAAGACAATCTTCATAGCTAAGGAGAGATGTTCTTACTTTTCTGAGTTGATTGATGGTTTTATGTGATATTCCTAATTATATCTCATCCTCACTCAGGAAAAAGAGCGTGTGAAACACTTTCTGTTCTCATAATGTGTTTCCCCTTTCTGTAATGTGATCGTTATGTCGTAATGTTTTTCCCCTTTTCGTAATGTGACAGTTGTGTTCTTGTGTTTTGAAGTTCCAACTTCTTAGGTGATTTTAGGAAGTCCGATTTTAGGTGATGTAGGGAAAAGTCTTGTTCTAGGTGATTAGGAATGTGACCTGACTCTATTGCCCAATGGATAAGGCACTGGTCTAAGCTTAAAAAATCTAGAGATTCTAGGTTCTCCTATGCCGTAAGTATCCGCCATGGTCCCTAGATAGAGCCAATTATTGTACCCAACTAAAAATTTTGCTTCATTAAGGCATTTTGAAACAAGTCTGGAAAATTTTTTCGTCAAAAAGTCAAAAAAGCAAAATTTTTAAAAATAGAAATTTCTATTTTTAGAAATTTCTAAAAATAGATGTCAGATTAGGTTTTCTGGGTTTCTTGAGATATGGATGCTGGCAAAACTTTCTTAAAATAGAAAGTTTCTAAAAATAGAATCTCCAACTCAGGTGTCGCGCTCGATTCTCATTGGTCAATTTTGCTTCACGATCGACGTGGTTTAGATGGAATCTTCAAATGACCAAGTTTTCTCTACTGGGTCATTTCTACTTTTTCAGAAGGTGAAGCATGTGCTTGAAAGTCATTAACAGAGGAAAGTTCACTTGCCAGAGCTCATCAACAAGTTTTCAACATTGTTCCTGTTAGATTCAGGACAGACAACTAAGAGGGGGGGTGAATCAGTTGTCCAAAACTTTCTTCCAATTCAAATACTTAAATCCACTTTGTAATTTAGCAGCATAATATTAATTCAATCATAGAGACACAATGCATTCAACCAAGAGCAAAAACACATTAACACAAAAGACACCAAGATTTTGACATGGAAAACCTAGTTAAGGGAAAAACCACTGGGTCATTAACCCAAGATTGTATTCTCTGTTAGAAGAATAGAAAGAACAAGATGGCACATGCCAATTAGGGCTCACTGCCCGAGCACACTGCTCACAAGAGGCTCACTGCCTACAAGAGACACACTGTCTACAAAATAATAAGTATCACATACATGAACTGGAGAATAGCATCTTCACCATGCTTGAATCAGTTCCATTTAAGCCCAATACTTTTTCTCTGTCTTTTGCTCTCCTCTTTGCTACCACACACTCATCTCCACACAACACACTTTGAAATGACTTCACAATTCCTTATTTATACAAGACATCGACTTAGGAATAATCATCTAAGTCAGAAAACATCTACAAGAACATCCGCAAGATGAGTAACTCATCTGATCGGCCATTCTGAGGAACACCTTCATCCGGAAGTAGTTCTTCGAATGCGAGCTTAAACTCTAATGTGGACCACCAACACAAAATGGACACGATCTAAAGACCTCCACAAGCTTGCCTGAATCACCAAGAACATCCATACTTCATCTACTTACTGAAATCCTTCTCTCCTTCATTCAGAACCTCAAGAACACAATCTGTCATCACTGTCACAAGGGAATAGATGCTTGTGGACCTCCAAACCATGAACCAATCAAGTTGACACATCACAAGGACTTCCTAAATACTCCACTAAATCCGCAGAACAGAATAATGCATTTCCAGATCTCATTGGACCTATCTTTATCACTTTGTCACCTTTGAACACCTACCGAAACTGGTTCTACTTGAGCGGCCACAACTTCTTCAGATCTTCATGTGGACCTCTGAAATCTTTACTAGATCATCTTAAGAAACATATCTACAAACCCTTTAAACCACATCTTGTGATCCTCATCTTATCTTGGACTTTTACCTTATTATCTTCACTGTTCTTGATATGACCAATTTTCTCAATATCCTTAGCAAATAGTTCATCTAATCCTAATCATTAATGCAATAGGAGTATGTTGACATCAATGACAACATCGGTTAGGCCCATACTTGTAACAATCTCCCCCTTTGTCATTGATGGCAACATATGATGTGAAAAATGGTTTTGACCATCAAGACAAGAACTTCTCCTTACTGTCACAACTGCCCCTATCATTCACATGTCTTCTCTTCCTTTCATGCTCCCCCTTTGATTAGCAACCACTTGTTTTTCACATGTCTTCTCTCCCACTTTGACATCAATGGCAAAGGGCACATACTTGCAATTCCACTGTTTCAGAACCATACCAGCTGCTCCCCCTTAGTAGCAGCTCCCCATCATCAATCCAGACCACAAGATATGACTGTGATATCCACCAGACTGATGCATATCAGTGCACCTTATTTAATTATCGGAGGGGCAATAAACCCTAACTTCTCCCTGAGATACTCAAAAGAGTCCTTAGGTAGAGGTTTAGTACAGATATCTGCAATCTGATCCTTGGAAGGCACAAACTCCAATCTGACTTCATTCTTGTTCACTTGCTCTCTTAAAAAGTGAAACTTGATGGATATATGTTTTGTCTTTGAATGCAACACTAGATTCTTAGATATATTTATTGCACTTGAATTATCATAGAAGATTGAGATAGGCTCCTCATATTCCACTCTTATGTCTCTTAGAATTTGTTTCATCCACAAAACTTGAGTGCAACTACCTGCTGCTGCAATATATTCTGCTTCTGTAGAAGACAAAGATATTGCCTCTTGTTTCTTGCTTATCCAAGAAACCAATCTCTTCCCCAAAAAGAATGCTTCACCACTGGTACTTTTCTGATCATCCACATCTCCTGCCCAATCAACATCTATATATGCATGAAGAGAGAAATCATGATCTCTAGGATACCACAGACCATACTCAACTGTCCCTTTTAGATATCTAAAAATCCTTTTGACTGCCATGACATGAGATTCTCTAGGATCAACTTAGAATCTAGCAACAAGACCAACAACATTCATAATGTCAGGTCTAGTTTGAGTGAGATACACAAGTCCTCCAATCATTGACCTATACTTTGTCTGATCAGCCTTGGGAGAGTCATCATCTTTGCTCAACTTACATCTAGTTGCCATGGGAGTATTCATTGGCTTTGAGTCTTCCATCCCAAATTTCTTCAACAATTCTTTCACATATTTGGTCTGAGAAATGAAGATTCCTTTCTTTGTTTGAGTGATTTGTAGACCCAAGAAGAAATTCATTTTCCCAAGCATGGACATCTCAAATTCACTTTTCATTTGATTTGTAAAGGTTTTACACATTCTATTTCTTCCTCCAAAAATGATATCATCAACAAACACTTCAACAATCAAGATATTTTCATGATCAATTTTGAAATACAAATTACTATCAACAGTACGTTTGTTGAAACCAATCTTCAAAAGATGCTTATCTAATCTTTCATACCAGGCTCTTGGGGCTTGGTTTAGTCCATAATGTAGACACCCAAAATTGTCCCAAATTTGTCCATGTCTAGCAACACCTAGTTAAAAACATTATCCTAGACATCTTGTAGCATTTTGTCCTAATTTCCCTAATCCATTAAGCTAATTAATTAAATAAATTTTATTTATTTAATTAAAATCCCATTTAATCCCATTCTCATCCTACTTAGCCAATTAATTAAATAAATTTTATTTAATTAATTAATTCCACATCATATCCCAATCATATCCTATCCTCATCCCATTTATTTAAATAAATTTTATTTATTTATTTAATTTCCACATCATATCCTAATCCCATTATCTAATTAATTAAATAAATCTTATTTATTTAATTAATATCCAACTCATATCCCAACTAATTCAAATATTTTATTTGAATTAAGCCCTCACCTTTTAGCACATTCCAACACTTGTCCATTCAATCATGTGTTGTATTACAACTTTCATTCAAATCCTTCACATGCACAAATATTGGGACCTAAATTTAGTATTTATCTACACAAGCACACCTAAGCCTTATCTTCCCTTGCCACATGTCAATTGACTACAATTTCTTGATGTGCAAGGAAACCTAACTTAATCCTATCCATCCATTTCATCTAAAGCCCTAATTGATCCTAGCCATCCATTGAAACCAAGCCAATCCTATAAAGCAAGCCTCTTTTGAGCCATTTGAGACATTTTTAGATTAGAGAAGAGATTAGGGGAATTTCATGATTCTTCTTCATGCAACCTCACTTTGTTGAATCTATTCTTCATCTCAAGCCATTATCCATCCTCTTTCAATCCATCTAGCTTGCATCTATCATCTATCAATCATCTATCATTTATTTTTTTATCAACGTTATGCTGTAGAATCGAGCAATCAACACAATAAAGTGATCAATCAATCGAGCTCATCTTGCATCTTCGAGGTATTGAATGATTTGGGTTTAGGTTATGTATTTCAATTGTTTGATCATTTCCATTTACAAATCCAAATTTTTCGATATACATTCTGGCACGCCTGGTGGGACTCATGTCCTTGATTAACCTCTCTTGTTTGAGTTGTTTTTATGAAGTTTAGATCTCTTGGAGTGCCAATCTTTCATTTTTGCAAGCTTTTGTAGCAAAAATTTGTATTTTTCTAACCCTAGTTTGCAAAGATTTGGATAAAAATGTATGTAGATGATCTCTTAGCCCAAATCTAATCTCACCATTGCATCCAGGAGGCCGTTTCCATAAACTTTGAGTACAAATTTGCCTAAATTTGATGAAAAATGGAGCATTTGGCAAAGAAAACAACAACCGGACTGCAAAAATGCGCCTCTGGTAATTCAGGTCGCCTCTGATCAAACAGCAGTCGCCTGGGCTAAATCAGCTTGCCTTTGATCAAACAGCAGTCACTTATGGTCAAATTTGGCTCACTTTTAAACAAACAGTTATAAGGTTTTAGCAAAATTCAGCTCACTTTTGAACAAAACTCGCTCGCATCTGGTAAACTTGGTCGCATATGGTTAATATCTGCAATCTCTCACCTGAAACTTTCCAGATCGCTTTTGGGCTATTGTTAGTCACTTTTTACATTTTCTTATTCACATATGAGCTATTATCTACTACTTTCATCCATTTTTGCATCGCTTTGGAGCAAAAATATGCCGCTTTTTGTATCTCTGCGTCGCTTTTACATTGGGATCGGCCGCATCTATCGTTTTCTGGATCGCCTTTACACTGACAGTGATCGCCTGAGGTATGATATGCATCACTTTTGTCTCAATAGAGCTCACCTGTGATCTTTAATACTGTTAGCGGTTGCTTTTAAACTGTGTTGCTCGCTTATGACCTAACAGTAATCGCTTATGCAATATTCGAATCGCCTTTGTGATCACAGTGATCGCTTTTAAACTGATCCGCATCACTTTTGAACGGACAGTAGTCGCTTTTGCAATAATAGTGTCACTTTAGGTTTGATAGTGCTCACCTTTAGTAGAATAGGGTTTTTGTTGCAACTGTTGTTTTGCAGGAACGGATCGCTTATAAGCCGAAATAGTTCGCATCCGAGATTTTTCGCATCGCTTACGAGCTGAAACAATCCGCATATGGTATTGTCAGATTCGCATCTATGATATAATGGCTCACCTACAAACATATTGAGATTGCTTGTGATCAATAGTGTGTCACGTATGAATCCCGCCTATGGCAAAATTTAGATTGCTTCTAATCAACAGTAAATCGCATCTGGCAACTGTAACTTGCTTTTGGTTGCTGTCATTGTGCATCTTGGTATTTCTATCATAACTTTCACATACGGAGGCCAAATTGTGCAAACAAGGACTCACTGGAAAGCTGGGAGGACAAACTTCACAACTGTACTACTTTTATTAGGTGACTATACCATTTTTTAGGCTTTTTTTTATCAGTCAAAGTTCCACTTCCTTGTAAACTTCATTTGAACATAACTTGAGCAATTTTCATCGTTTTTCAGCGAATTTTTTTTTCAAATTGCTTAGAATCTCCTGAATTTTCTATTTGTGAAATCCATTCTTTTGTATTAGATCATTTTCATTAGAATTTTTGGATTTCATCTTTTTCATGTAATCATCTTCTTTGCAAGTTTACTTGTTTCTTTTTGGAATTGGTGACTTGTAAGGGCATCTAAGGAGCTGGAGCAGCATTGGTATCAACATCTATAGCAAATTGGAAAGTGATTGTATCAGGTGTACTCTTTCTAATCTTTCATCTCTTAATCTTGTTTGATCAGACATTTGGACTTTGGGATTAAAACGAATATTGTTTGCTATCACATATCGAAAGTGGGCTTAAAATGAATCACTGTCTTCCATCACATTTGGATTTGGGTTTAAAAAGAATAAGTGCTTGAATTGTCTTCCACACATCTCATTTCTAAAGGATCAATTAACCACTGCGAGTGTGAATCAAGTGATAGCTCACTTGGTTTGCTTTTGTAAACCCTATCTAGGAGGCCTGCTTGGAGACACACCACTCCAAGGGATGACCTCAATCGAGGCTGAATCGAAAGACACCCTCCTTTGGGAGTTAGAATTTCGTCACTCTTGGCTAAGCCCCAAAGAACTTTATACCTTTGGGAAGTGAAGGTGAAGGGTGGGTTACCCCTTTCTCCCGGTTGTGTGGCAGGATTTCACTTTCAAATTCCTAGTCAACCTTGTGAAAACATAGCCCAAAACCTAATTGGCAATACCCACTTGACTACACATTAGGCTTGTTGATGTGTCTTCCATTTGTGCTTGCTTAATCATCACATTTCATTTTCAAAGTCAAAAAATTGCTTATGTGTCTTGCGTGAGTGATTCATGTGTGTATATGCATAATCATTTGTTTGAATATTGCCAAATGAAGCTATAAACACCAAACACATAAACAATTCATCCTACATTTCATCGACATCATCCAATTCTGTCATTCCACATCATATCCTAATCATACCCAAATCAATTTTATTCTTAACATATCCTAGTCACATCCATACTCATTCCGAATCATTCCACATCATCATCAACCTATTCCTAGTCAACATTTGTCAAGATGGTCGTAATCATTCAAGGGGGCTATCCCTCTAATCATGAGACAAATCCCAAGCCTAAGGTGACAATTCAAGGGGGCTATCCCTCTAATCATGAGACAAATCCCAAGCCTAAGGTGACAATTCAAGGGGGTTATCCTTATAATCATGAGACAAGACCTAAGCCTATAATCACAATTCAAGGAGGCTACCCCTCTAATTCAAACAATGAAATAAAACCAAAGCCCAAGATCACAATTAAAGGTGGCTATCCTATTAATCCAAATCATGAATATAAACCAAGACCTAAGGTCACAATTAGAGGAGCCCCTCTTCCTAATTCAAATCATGAAGATAAACCAAGACCTAAGGTCACAATTAGAGGAGCCCCTCTTCCTAATCCAAATCATGAAGATAAACCAAGACCCAAGGTCACAATTAAAGGTGGCTATCCTCCTAATCCAAATCATGAAAGCGAACCAAAGACCAAGATCACAATTAAAGGAGCCTCTCCTCCTAAGACCAAGTTTATACTTCGAGGAGGATATATCTTTATTGATGAGGATGAGACAAGTCCAAAACCCAATCCATCCACACATCAAATCAATTCCACATCAACTTATCCCACTTCATACCAATCTAATTCATCCACACATCAAATCAATTCTACATCAACTTATCCCACTTCATATCAATCTAATCCATCCACACATCAAATTAATTCTGCATCAACTTATCCCACTTCATATAAACCAAATTCATCCACATGTCATATCAACCCTTTATCAACCTATCACAACCCTTATCCATATCAATCCATATCACAACAATCATTATCCTATGCAACCTCTCCATCATCATCACATCAACACATTTACCAACATCAACAACAAATCATATCACAACAACAAGTCCAAACACCATCCCAACCTCAACAAATTCCACATCAACCTTACATGTCATCACCATCCACTTCCTATCAACTTAATCCACCTATCCACCAAGTCAATGCCACATCAACCTATGAACATCCACCTCAAGCTTATCTAATCCCTCATGCTACCATTCCAATGCACTACCAAGCCCATCCACAAGGCAATCAAGTGATATCACAAGAACAACATTCAAGTCCAAATGGCCTTTTGTATATAAATCAAGTGAGCACAAGTCAACCTTGCCAACAAGATCAAATGCCTGCATCTTTGGGTCCACCTCAAGATATTTTGTCTACATATCCTACCATTACACCTAGCTTCCAAGACTATCAATGGCCTCCACAACAACTAAAAGTGAGCCTAAATCCACCTTTGCAACAAGAAGCATATGCAAGTCCAAGTGGTCCCTTATACATAAATCAAACAAGCCCAAGTTATCCTATGCAAAATCTAATAACCTTTGACAAGGGAGATACCAATCTAGAGTGGCCTTCATCATCTAATCCTATCCCACCAACACATGAGCCAACTAATCCTATCCCAACACCACCATGTGATCACATTCCTAGTCCATTAATCCCCTTACCTTCCAAACCACCAAGCCCTCCATTACCTTCATCACCATGTCATTCTAATCCTTCACCAAAGGATGTGGTTGAGATAGTTTTATAAAGAATGCTTGAAGCAAAACTCATCAAACTTCCTGAAGTCAAACCATGTGAAGAAAGTCCATATGATGAACATGATTATTATGCATACCATAGGACCAAAGGCCATAATACAAATCAATGCCCAATATTTGTCTCAATTGTTTACAAGGTGTACCTACCTACAATAAGAAATCATGCCACATCATCCCAGTCCCATGTGTCACACCCATCTAGTCCACATCCTAATCCATCAAACTCCATTATCCTTCCATCTAATCAAAATCCTAGTCCTACGCTTACAACATCATCCTCTATTATTGCTCATCCATTATATTTCCCATCCACTCATACCCTTGCAAAGGATGTGATCCATTGGCTACTAGCAAGGAATAAACTATCTCCATGTCAAACACCCATTCATGAGCCTACCAAAGAACTTCCAAAGGTCATGTCCAATCCTATAATCCCATCATGTGGTCCACCTATCCTTGAGCCTATTCAAGAGTCCTCAATTAACATTATTATCCCTTCAAGCCCATCATGTGACCTACAAGCCATCAAGCTTATTCAAGAGTCATCATGTTCTCATGTTGTTGACCAAGAGCCTATCCAAGAGCCTTACACTTCCATTCAAGTAACCCAAGAGGTATCTCAAAGGTTTAATCCTAAGCATGTGGAAACATTAAGCCCTAGTCCAACTCAATATCAAATGCCTTCCATCCAACCCATCCATAACATGTATCTTTTCCATGATCAAGATGATAGCCATAATGATGAATCTATCCATGAGCCACTTAATCCTATCCATCTCCCAACAACCATTCACGAGCAAGCTATCCAAATTCAACCTATCCATAACATTTACCTTCTTTATGATCAAGATGATACCTATAAAGAAGCTATCCATGAGCACCTTGATCCTATCCATAATCATATATCTATCCATGAGCAAGATATCCAAATTGCTCTTAATCATCCACCATCTAGCCCTATCCATAATGAGCAAACATCCACTTGTCATGATGAGACACTTGTCCCCCAAGTAAGCATAAAAGATCAAACAAATAACTTGGATCTTAGTGAACACAATGCTAATCAAGATCCTAATGATCATCCTTCCACATCCACCATCGATTCCACTTCTAATCCAATATCATGTCCTAGTGGTCTTACCACCTTTGTCCATGAATGTTCTTCCTTAGGACAACGACAACCTTTATCCACTTCACCTTCTCCATCCAATAAACAGCTCAAGTCTAGTTCCCAAACTACATCTAGTCCCATAGTCAATCGTATCCTCCAAAACATGAACTACAAAGGCAAAGGTCTAGACCTTTATGAAAAAGGTATTTTGGAATCAAATCATGTCAAGATTCCTCCAAGCTCATATGGCCTTGGATACACACCCCAAGGTAAACAAGGCCAAGATGTTGGTAATCCCTTCATGCATCCTAAACCTACCACTTTCCATCGCACCCCCCATCATCTACCCAAGACATATGTAGCCATTCCATCTCCGTCATCCTACAAATGCCAAAAGCATGTGACCGTACACCTTCCACCATCCACTTTGCCTCCACTTTTACCCACTCCAAATGTCCCTCCATCCACCTTGCCACCATTGCTTCCAACACCTAACATACCTATCATTCATAAGTATCCTTACATCCCTAATCATGGCCAACAAAAGCACACATCGTCTAAGCATAAAGCTTCCAATCATTCCATCCACTCCACCTACCCCATGGGATTCAAAAGAAAAAATTTTGATGCCTCTACTTATAAAGCTAACAATCCTACCAAAAATCCTAAAGGTCTTCATACCTTAGGACATAAAGAATCAAACTCAAAGCAAAGTTCATCTAAGCAGCCATCTAAGCCCATACCTCCAAAAGCAAATCCCAAAAGCAAAATGGTTTGGGTTCCTAAGCAAATAGCTAGCAAGTCAAATGAGGCATCCTCCTCCACATCTCAAGAATCCCAATCACCTATATCCATCCAAGAGCCTATATCCATCCAAACCTTCCATTCCCTTCAAACATCCCACAAGCAAAACAAAAGCACTAAAAATACTAAATCTATGTGGGTTCCCAAATGCTTACATCAACCATCTCCTAAGCAAACATCTCCATTGCTTCCTACACCACCATCTCACCAAAAGCTTCAATGTTTATCAAGGTGTGTGCAACCATTGGTCATGGTTCCCTTCCATTCCAAAACATTCCCACATGCCTCCATCTCCCTATCCTTTATCCATTATCCTACATATCTCCTCAATAACCTTCCTATGGTCCATGCTTTTGCATAAGCCTACATAATCCACATCATAGTCCACTATCCCCATCCATCTATCCCTGCATGAACCTTTCATAATCCATTTCATCATCCACTATCTACCTAATCCGTCTCTCATCTATGCAATCCCTTATCAACATTGATGAGCATAACGACATGGTCCATGCGAAGGCATCATCCATCTCTAATGGGACAATATCACCTTCATAGCACTAGCTACTTGAGTCCCTCCTATTCATTACCATGGTGAAAACTTGGCAAACAGGCGCCATGAGTAATTGTCAACCCATCTAAAAGCAAAAAAAAAAAAAAAAGAAAAAAAAAAAAAGTAAAGAGAAATCCCTTCGTCCAACGGTGAAAACCTAGCAAATAGGCGCCTTGGATAAGTACCATGATGAAAACCTGGCAAACAGGCATTATGTGTAGGTTGATCTTCTATGTCACTTACACTTGGGGGCACATTGTCTCATCCAACCTATCCATTTCCCAACTATCTATCCTATCTTGTCATCCTACCATCCTTAGCCATTACATAAACATGCCTATCCTATTGAACCCATTTATCTATCCTTCCACCTTTTGATCTTGATGAAGACATAGGGGAAAAATGTTGAAACATGTTTGGATATTTCTTGACATACCTTCTTTCCAAACCAAGTCCTATCCATTGACCATTTATCCATCCCATTCAAACCAATCTATCATGTCATCCCTTGGTCATGAGCTTTGTCATGTAAAATCCTAGGCATTACCACCTAGAATGGGGCAAGTTATTCTTCCTATGCAACATAGCCTTTGGAGATCACATCCTAGCTCCCTTATGATCCATCCACTATGGTGTATCCTTATCACGAGCTTTCCATCTTATAGCTTATCCCCATCCATTTATCACGAGCTTTCTACTATAGCCTACCTATCCATTTTTCATGAGGCATGCATACATCCCTTATATGGCCTATCCTTTTAGCTATCCCTCTATCATGAGCCTTCCATCCCTTGTTGCCCATCCTTTTATCCATCCAATCCCATTCATCCATCCTTGCACCTAGACTTGGTTCCTTCCCTTGTCATTGGTATCAAGCACAAAGGCTACTCAAATTGTAAATCCATTGACATTCAAAACTCCAAAAAAAAAAAAACAATCAAAATATGTCAAAAAATCTAAAAATTTAAATATCCAACGAAAAATCCAAGTAATAAAACCAATCATCATCAATCCAGAACAATCCACTCCATCAACATTCAATCAAAATCATCATCATCAATTCTTCTTATTATTAACATTCATTCATCCATTTCAATCAATCACTTCTTCCAATCATATCAATCAAATCAATCTAAGCAATGATCTTAAATCCCAGTCACATTAATCTGTATCAAGCAAGCCAATCAATCAAGGAACATTATCCAATCAAATCAACAGGTTTTGATCCTAATCTTGTCATGAGCTCAATCAACCATCATCAATCATCATCAATGGGATATAGTGTTCCCACATCCTTGTGTTGATCTAGGGATATAGCTTTCCCCACAATGACAACACTATCATTATCAATCAAATAATCAATTATTGGTTTATGACTTGACAAGGGCAATACCTTGTTTGTTTTACATGTTTTGAGCATACTAAGAACACTTGCTTATGCTTAGATTGAGTGGACACTCTAATCATCACACCATCACTATCATCATTCAAATCAATCCAATCATCAAAACAATCAACCCAACAATAGCAAACATCACAACCAAAGAACATCAAGCCAACTATCAAAACAAATCCTATCAATCATCAGCATCAACACCAAAGCACATCAAGCTAGCCATCAAAATAAATCCAATCACTTCAGTAAATCAAAAGCAGCTCAATCCACCACAAATCATCTATCCTTCATCAAATCAATCTGATCAGCATTTCATCATCTTCCAACCATTCCAAGCAATGATCCAAGTGCAAGCCCATCCTTAATCCACACCAATCAAGTCATTCAATCAAGCCAAGTTATCCAAACACAATCCATGGTCTTGATCCTCACCTTGTTGTAAGCCAAATCACTCAGCCAACCAGCCAACCAACTCAGCAAACAACCTTGTGTTGATCTAGGGATATAGCTTTCCCCGCAATGACAACACTCTCAACTATCATCAACAAAACAATCAAACAATTAATCATTGGTTTACAGCTTGACAGGGGCAATACCTTGTTTGTTTTTGAATCATTTGTGCATGCTTGCTTGCTTGCTTGTGTGTGTTGTTATTTTATCTTGCATTTGTATCACATCGATATCATTTCCAGCTAATATTTATATCTTGTGTATGTTGGAATAGCTTTTTGCACTATCCTTTGCATCTAAGGTTATATCATACCTTTTGTGCATTAGGACTTCAATGCTCTAAGTTTACTTCCTCATACATTAGACAAGGTTGTATTATGCTGGGGCATGAGACACAACGTCACCTTGGTCCTTATACCTTGGTACATAACGTCTAGTGCTTTATCAAACATCATGGTTGCTCACTTTCATTGCAGCATAACACATCATTCATTTCTTTTATCCATACCTTATCATTTATCTTTCTTTCTTAGCCAATCCATTTCTTTCGAGAGCCTACCCATGTTTGTCCAACCTGCCTATCCTCTCGAGGGGGCATCATCATCATATCTTTCCATCATCATTATCCCTATCGATTATCCATACCTTAACTTCTTTGAAATGATGTTACTTGACATAAATCTTATCATCTCGAACATCATCTCAAAGAGGGGCAAAATGTAGACACCCAAAATTGTCCCAAATTTATCCATGTCTAGCAACACCTAGTTAAAAACATTATCCTAGACATCTTGTAGCATTTTGTCCTAATTTCCCTAATCCATTAAGCCAATTAATTAAATAAATTTTATTTATTTAATTAAAATCCCATTTAATCCCATTCTCATCCTACTTAGCCAATTAATTAAATAAATTTTATTTATTTAATTAATTCCACATCATATCCCAATCATATCCTATCCTCATCCCAATTAATTAAATAAATTTTATTTATTTATTTAATTTCCACATCATATCCTAATCCCATTATCTAATTAATTAAATAAATCTTATTTATTTAATTAATATCCAACTCATATCCCAACTAATTCAAATATTTTATTTGAATTAAGCCCTCACCTTTTATCACATTCCAACACTTGTCCATTCAATCATGTGTTGTATTACAACTTTCATTTCACATGCACAAATATTGGGACCTAATTTTAGTATTTATCTACACAAGCACACCTAAGCCTTATCTTCCCTTGCCATATGTCAATTGACTACAATTTCTTGATGTGCAAGGAAACCTAACTTAATCCTATCCATCCATTTCATCTAAAGCCCTAATTGATCCTAGCCATCCATTGGAACCAAGCCAATCCTATAAAGCAAGCCTCTTTTGAGCCATTTGAGACATTTTTAGATTAGAGAAGACATTAGAGAAGAGATTAGGGGAATTTCATGTTCTTCTTCATGCAACCTCACTCTGTTGAATCTATTCTTCATCTTAAGCCATTATCCATCCTCTTTCAATCCATCTAGCTTGCATCTATCATCTATCAATCATCTATCATTTATCTTTTTATCAATGTTATGCTGCAGAATCGAGCAATCAACACAATAAAGCGATCAATCAATCGAGCTCATCTTGCATCTTCAAGGTATTGAATGATTTGGGTTTAGGTTATGCATTTCAATTGTTTGATCATTTCCATTTACAAATCCAAATTTTTTGATATACACATAAAATGCTTTCTTCAATTTGCAGACCATATCACCATGATCAGATAATTGAAATCCATCCGATTGCTCAATGTATACTTCTTCTTCCAAGTCACCATTCAGGAAGGCAAACTTGACATCCATCTGATACACTTTGAAATCTTTGAAGGAATCAAATGCAAGAAATAATTTGATTGCTTCAATTCTTGCTACCGGAGCAAAAGTTTCTTCAAAATCAACTCCTATTTGAGAGTAACCTTTGCAGACCAATCTGGCTTTATTTCTGATTACTTCACCAACTTCATTCAGTTTGTTCCAGAAGACCCATTTGGTTCCAATCACATTTTTGTTTCTAGGTATGGGAACAAGATCCCAAGTGTGATTTTTCTCAATTTGCATCAACTCTTCCTCCATTGCTTTAGTCCAGTTTTCATTATTGCAAGCTTCATTCACTGTCTTAGGTTCAATCTTTGAAATTAGACAATACTCATCTAAATCTTGAGCAATTCTCCTTCTTGTTTGCACACCTTTGCTTTTGTCACCTATGATATGATCTTCAGAGTGGTTCAGTCTTACATACCTTGGAATTTTGGGAGTTTCTTGCACTTCTAATTCTTGTTTAGGCTCATTAAGACTCATCTCTTCTTCATGATTTACCAGATCAGTTTGAATCTATTTTTCAGAAGAGGATTGGGCTCCTTGAATCAGAACACCATTATGATCATCTTTATCATATTCACAAAACCTTGAGGTTTTTTCAATTCCTTCATCAACCTTCACATTTGTACTTTCTATAATCTTTCTTAGTCTCTTGTTATAACACCGATATGCTTTGCTTTGAGTGGAGTAACCCAAGAATATTCTTTCATCACTTCTAGCATCAAACTTGCCTAGATCTTCATCTCTTTTAATGTAACACTTGCTACCAAAGACTCTGAAATACCTTACAGTAGGAGTGATGCCAAACCAAAGTTTATAAGGAGTCTTACCAGTATTGCTTCTAATTTTTATACGATTGAGAGTATAGATTGCAGTGCTGACAGCTTCTCTCCAATAGATCTGAGGAACATTTGCTTCCATCATCATTGTCCTAGATGCTTCTTGGATGGTCCAGTTCTTCCTCTCAACTACTCCATTCTGCTGTGGAGTCCTAGGAGCAGACAACTATCTCTTTATTCCATGTTTCTCACAAAATTCTATGAACTCACCGGATGTGAATTCTCCACCTCTATTAGACCTTAGATATTTCAATTTTAATCCGGTTTCATTCTCTACCATAGCCTTGAATATTTTGAATTTCTCAAGAGCTTCTGATTTCTCTTTTAGAAAAGTTACCCACATCATTTAGGAATAGTCATCAATTAGTAAAATGAAGTATCTATCACCTTGCACACTCCTAATTTTTTCTGGACCACAAAGATCAGTATGAATTAAGTCCAATAATCTGGTAGAAGATTGTTCCTTGTTTTTGAATGAGACTCTACTTTGTTTACCCAACTAACATTCCTTGCACAAACTATTTGTAGGTTTCACCAATTTTGGAAGATCTCTTACAGCCTGAGTATTGCTTATCTTGGTGATATTATCAAAATTAACATACACATCCTCCTATGCCATAACCAACTTTGATCAATTTGCACAAATAGACAACTTTTACCAGTACCAACTAAATTGAAGATATTACCTTTTGTTTGGGTACCGGATGCAATTTTTGTTCCAAAACTTTCAAAGATCTTGCATTTTCCATTCTTAAATTGGAGATCACAACCTTTGTCCACCAACTGTCCAACACTAAGAAGATTGTGCTTCAATCCTTCAACATACAGTACATTACCAGTTTTGTTCCTTCCATCAAAAGAAATAGTTCCTCTCCCTCTGATCTACCAGCAGAATTATCACCAAACTTTACCACCACCTTCATACCTTTCCAAATCTATGAACTTATTTTTGTCACCAGTCATATGGTGAGAGCAACCATTGTTAATGACCCAATCATCCTTTTCTTCAACTTGGGCAGCTAGAGCTCTTTCTACAGCTTTATGATTGACAGATTCAGAGGGCATTGGTTCTTCTTCCTTGATGGCAATAAACACCCATTCACTTTCAGATTTCTTTCCTATCTCTGATTCATCATCTGTTACTCCTTCATTATCATCATCTTCATGAACATAGTAACAATTCTTTTGGAACCTTGATTTGTTAGGATTTGGCCTTGAAAATCTTTCCGGACACCTTGAGGCAAAATGACCAATCTTATTGCAGTTAAAACACTTAAAAGGCAATTTCCCTTCATACTTACCGGATCCTCTTGGTAGTCTTTTTGCAATAAGGGCTTCAAGTTGAGCAGTTTTTGCTTCTTCTTCTTCTAGGTCTTTTCTTGCTTTTTCATACCATGATAGTTTCCTTCAAGAGTTCTTCTTCCTTGATGGCTTTGAATGCTGATTCAGTCTTTGGGGGTGCATCTCCAAACTCGGTCATTTCAAATGCAACCAGTTTACCAACCAATTGATCTCTTGTGACAGTTGTATGGGCTCTAAATTCTTCAATGGTAGCAGCTTTGATTTTATAAGAAGTAGGAAGGGGTCTGAGAACTTTGCCAACAATCTCATCTTCATCCAAGACTCCACCAGCACATTTAATGCCACATACAATCTCATTTACTCTTGGAATAAAAGTAGTAATATTTTCATCTTCTCTCATCTTCAGATTTTTAAATTTCCCTTTCAGACTCTATAACCTTACACATTTAACATACATGTCTCCTTCATGCAGAAGTTCCAATTTTTCCCAAATCTCAAAAGCAGTTGGTAGGTCAACAACATTTGAAAGCTCTGAATCAGATAATGCACTTAGAATAGCTTCTATAGTCTGTAGATTGTTTCTAGCATCTGTGATTTCATTTTGGGATTTCGGGCCACCCTGTCGAAGAGTATACTTTGTTGAAGCATTGTTCCAGTACTACATTCCCATACATTGCAAGTGACATTTCATGCGACTTTTCCAAAGATTAAAATTGGTTCCATCAAACTTTGGACTATCCTTCTTGTAGGATGATATCCTGGATCTCCTCAAGTGGTTAAGCTCTTTTAGAGGAACTTAGCTCTGATACCAATTATTAGATTTAGGACAGACAACTGAGAGGGGGGGTGAATCAGTTGTCCAAAACTTTCTTCCAATTCAAATACTTAAATCCACATTGTAATTTATCAGCATAATAATAATTTAATCATGGAGACACAATGCATTAAACCAAGAGAAAAAACACATTAACACATAAGACACCAAGATTTTGATGTGGAAAACCCAGTTAAGGGAAAAACCATGGGGTGATTAACTCGAGATTGTATTATCTATTAGAAGAATAGAAAGTACAAGATGGCACATTCCAATTAGGGCTCACTGCCCGAGCACACTACTCACAAGAGGCTCACTACCTACAAGAGACACACTATCTACAAAATAATAAGTATCACATACATGAACTGGAGAATAGCATCTTTACCATGCTTGAATCATTTCCATTTAAACCCTATACTTGTTCTCTACCTTTGGCTCTCCTCCTCTCTACCACACACTTCTCTCCACACAACACACTTTGAAATGACTTCACAATTCCTTATTTATACAAGACATCGACTTAGGAATAATCATCTAAGTTGGCAAATATCTACAAGAACATCCACAGGATGAGTAACTCATCTGGTCGGCCATTCTAAGGAGGAACACCTTCATCCGGAAGTAGTTCTTCGAATGCGAGCTTGAACTCCAATGCGGACCACCAACATAAACTAGACATGATCCAAAGACCTCCACAAGCTTGCCTGAATCACCAAGAACATCCATACTTCATCTACTTATTGAAATCCTTCTCTCCTTCATCTAAAACCTTAAGAACATAGTCTATCATCACTGTCACAAAGGAATAGATGCTTGCGGACCGCCAAACTATGAACCAATCGAGTTGAAACATCACAAGGACTTCCTTAGTACTCCACTAAATCTATAGAATAGGATAATGCATTTCCAAATCTCACCGGACCTATCTTTATCACTCTGTCACCTCTGAACACCTGCCAGAACTGGTTTTACTTAAGCAACCACAACTATTTCAGATCTTCATGCGGACCTCTGAAATCTTTACTAGATCATCTTAAGAAACATATCTACAAACCCTTTAAACCACATCTTTTGATCCTCATCTTATCTTAGACTTTTACCTTACTATCTTCACTGTTCTTCATTGTTCCTGATATGACCAATTTTCTCAATATCCTCAGCAAACAGTTCATCTAATCCTAATCATTAACGCAACAGGAGTATGTTGACATCAATGACAACACCGGTTAGGCCCATACTTGCAATAGTTCCAATGTCACAGAATCAATGAACAATCGTCGACTCGATGATGCATGCAAAACGATGCAAGAGGGATCCATGGTGGATTGAATTGTTGGAAAATCATAAATTTGACTAAGTCTGGTGAAACCAGGTGCTCTAGGTGGCTTGGGGCGCCCAACCTTTCCTGTGTTAGTTTTTTTTCATGTTTTTCGAGAAACGTCGAAAATGCTTCTGTCAGCTCTTTTCCAGTTTGTCAAACTTGGTCAAACTTTGTCAAAAGTTAGTCAAAGCTAGGATTTCATCATCGCTATGTTTAGACTGCTTAGATCACCCTTCGTCCCACCTCGACAGTCATTAGAATGATTAAAATCAAAGATCAAACAGGAGCTGTGGGCACATAAATTGAGAAAAGGTAAAAAATTGAAAATTTTCTAAGTGTTGGCAAACCAGGTGCCCCAGGTGGCTTGGGGCACCCAAACTCTCCAGATTTAGTTTATTTTTGAATATTTTCTTGACAAACGTCAATCTCCTTCCGTTAGCTCGGTCTGGTTCAAAGTTAATCAGTTTGGCATGTTTTTCAAGGTAAATAGAAGGTACAATCAACTTAATTATCATCAGGCCTACCTATTTGCTAGATCATTAGACTCAGTTTCATCCCAGTTGATAGAAATCAACAACCAAACAGGGGTCCTCCGCCATCGGAATGCGCACGCAAATCAAAAAATTGAAGAAGTTACAAAAATTGAAAAAATGGCTAATTGTTGGGAAACCAGGCACCCCAGGTGACTTGGGGCACCCAATTTGAGCAGTGTTAGAATATTTTTCATGTCCACAGTGTTTTCCGATAGATTTGTGCCCAATCTTTGCCCATTGGCAGTTTTCGGGAGGTCAAACTTGGTTAAACGATGTCAGATCGTCAATCGGAGGCAAGGGATGGAATCTTAGTTGGTAGGTCTTCAAAATGTCAGGATTAGTCAACTTTTTCAGTCAACAGTGACATTTTTCCACCTTGTTGAAGTCAGAAACAGGCCATATTTAAGTCAAAATGAGTGTTGAAGTGTCGAAAACGAAGAAAAATTGGTTAGCACTTCTTCCAACTCGTGTGTTCGATAACATCATCAAAAGAAGATATTTTTCATCATCTTGCACATGAAGCCATAGGCAGCTACAAAATAGGGATTCTTCCTATTCGAAGACATCCACTTGGATTTATACTTTAAAAGTTGCTTTCTTTATGGATGATGGTGAAGTTTTATTCACACAAATAAAGCTGCTTTTTCACCCTAAAGATCCATAAAGACAAGATTTTGGCTTCTTTATTTCATTATCTTTTGCAGGTTGCATCCAGAGGAAAGATTTTTATTTTTCTTTCAAGGAAGATTCGAAGACCCAAATGAAGTGCTTTTTCAGCGTTCTTCATAGTTTCGGGTTGAGCAAGCAGGGAGGCTCGCTTTTTCAAGGTCCTTGTTTCAAGGGGATCACTTTTCAGAGATTGGACCGGAGCTTTTTCAGTTTTCATCGAGATTGGTCCATCCAGAATATCATCCTCTTGAAGATTGGGAGTTTTTCTTTTTTTGGGAATCTACTTTTTTCCTACTTTTTCAAAAAAATCTCCGCTTTTTCAAAATCTGACAAACTAGGTTGCTTCGAAACAAAATTGCCTACAAAACCCATGTGCCAGCTTTTTTCACTCATAATCAACTTTTTAGAAGAAATCAGCAAAAGATATCAATGGATGACATCACCAAAAGCAACAATGTTGATGAAGATGTATTTCAAAAGAAAGCAGTTTTAAATCAGATGCTTTTTGTTTTAAAGCATTTGCTTTCATCCTAAGCTCATCCATTCTATATTTTGGAAAAGAAATCACTTTGTGTTAGTTGGAATTTTCTTTGTTTTAAAGCATTTGTTTATTGTAATCTTTGTCTTAGAATAGTAATAAAGCTTGTGAGTTGGTAAGTTAAGGTTAATCAAAGAGATTTTAGGGTTCCCTACTCCTTTGATTTTAGTATAAATAAGGCATCCTTGCCCATTGTATGTAATGGTAATTGTGATAGCAAATTTGATGTGCCTATTCTAGCCTACAAATATTGATATTCCAAGTGTCTGTTCACTTTGTGTAATCTGTTCTCCGGTGTTTGATCGCTTGTTGTATGCCTGCCTTTTGCTGCAGCATTGCTGTCCTAGAGTTGTGCAAACTTTATGATATTGAATAGAAGTCTCATGCCTATTTTGCTCTGATATTCTATCTCGATTCATCAATTTTTTTTCATCAGATGTGTAGCTTCTGTAGCTTTCATTTTCAGCTTTCATCATTAAAGTACTTTTAGTCTTGTGGTGCAAATCTGGAGGAAAATTGCTTAAGTTTTTGTGTTAACAATCATTCTTTGTTCACTTTCAATTTCCTTTGCTCTGAATTTACTCAGGAGATTGAAAGTGTCATTAGTCTTTGCTTAGTTGTAGTGGAAGTTTTAAAAAAGGAAAAAACCTCTTCTGCAGCGCTTAGAGTTTTATAACCTTGTGCTTGCAGCTGAGAATCAAAAAGAAGATAGGTGAAGTTTCATTTAATTATCTTTTCAGTGAACATCAGCAAGAAAGGAAACTCCCCCTTCTAATAGGAGAGCAGTTTATCTGTGCATAGCTGTCCATTTCCAAATCACATTCCAGAGGTGCAAATTGAAACGCCAACATGTTGCTCACATGGATCTGATTGAGTAGGTTTGGATTGGAGATTGACTGATGTTTGAATGTTTTGAATATGTTTAGAGTCCACTATACCATTATTAATGACATTCTTGTTTTTTGACCAAAATTGAGGTTTGTCATTAGATTGTTGGGGAGAATTATATTTGGTCTCTTTAAATATTTTGACTAAACCCTTTGCAATAAGTGCTTTTTCAAGGTTTATATCCTTAGAGATGCTTTCCTCAAATGAGGTAGCACTTTGGATTTGTAGGTGAAAACCAATTTCTTGGTTAAGATTTTGTACAAAGATACTAACAAGTTGTTTTTCGGGTATAGGCCATGGGAATTTGCCAGCCATGCATCTCCATCTTTGTAGGAAGGAGATAAAGGTTTCCCCATTTCTCTATTTATTGTTGCACAAGTCTATCATAGAAATCTCATGCTCAGTGTTGTAGGAGATATGGGTTGCAAATTTTTTGGCTAGTTCATTGAATGTTTTAATACCTGTGGGTAGGTGAGAAAACCATTCAATTGCTTGTCCTCCAAGATTATGAGGGAAGAGGTGCATAAGATAAGTGTCATTATGAGAAACCTCTAAGAAAGCAATGTAGAACTCTCTAAGTTGTTCCTTTGGATCACCTTTTCCCTTATATTTGTTGAATTTAGGCATGTCAAAGTTAGGGGGAAAAGGGATCATAGGTAGAGATCGATCAAATGGATATGGGCAAACCTCCTCCAAAGAGAAGGTCTTCTTTGTATGTCCAAATGAAAGATCAGATATTTGTTCTTGGAGATTTGAAAATTTGAGCTCAATATCTGATGTAGGTGTTTGGGGAGAAATATTTTGTTGGATGAATGGTGGTTGTTGAGGTGCCCCATAGGAGAGATTGGTGTTGGATGTATATGAATTAAGATTGTATGGGTCATATGAGTTGTGAGGGTTGTTTAGGGTATGATCTATGAAGAAATTTGGGGGTTGTTGATTTTGTAGAGGAGTTTGATTTTGAAAGTGTTGAAGGGGCTTGATGAAAGAATTTTGATTTTGGAATTGTTGAGGTGGGATGATGTAGGTATTTTGATTTTGTGGAGGTTGAGGTGGATTAGTATAAGAATGTTGACTTTGAGAATGTTGAGGTGAAGTGATGTAGGTGGTTTGATTTTGTGGAGGTTGAGGTGGATTAGTATAAGAATGTTGACTTTGGGAATGTTGGGGTGGAGTGATGTAGGTGTTTTGAGTTTGGGAATGTTGAGGGGAGTGATGTAGGTGTTTTGAGGAATGGATGTTTGGACTTGTGACACTTGTGGAGGAGTGCCATAAGCAAGATGAGATGTGGAGGTCGATACTTGTAACATCCATGGTGGAGTGGCATAAGTAAGAGGAGATATGTAGGTTTGAGCTCATGCCCATTGTAGAAGAGTGGCACTAACAATATTATGGATGGCAATTTGGATTTGTGATGTTGGTGTAGGATTTGATGGTGGTGTAGGTGTAGATGTGGTGAAGAAGGGATTGACTTGATTTGCTTGTTTTGCTAGATTTTCTTGTTGCATTTGATATATCTCCATGGAGACAATAATGGTATCGAGTGATGTTTCTACCATGGGATTTTGATAAAGGGGTTTGATGTACTTGGAGGTGAAAGGATTCAAAGGCACCTCATGTGAGGGTGAATCAAGGATAAGTGATGAGATGGTTGACATACTTTGGATGGAGGTGATTTGGGGTCTACCCATGGCATTGATGACATCATTGATAGAATCTTAAGAGTGAATGTAGAAAAATCTTGGGGTAACTTGGCTCATTTCTTAGCAAGTAAATGAAAGTAGTGGTTTGGATTAGAAGCCAAGATTTTTTTGATAACATCTAAGATTTTAGGGTCTTGCATGTTCTCATCAATGTCTTGATACACTTATTGAGATGCTTGGACTTGTTGGGGAATCCTAGGTTGTTGTGATGATGATTGTCCTATGGTATACTCTTTAGGTAAGAAATCATAAGGATTTAGCCCTGTGGTATATTGGGTAGTATTATCCTCTTAAGGATTGTTTTGGATAGTACCATGAGGATTGTTTTGAGTATTTTGTGGGGGATTGTTTTGTATGTTTCCATGAGGACTGTTTAGGAGTGTGTGTTGGTGGTTGTTTTGAATATTTTGCTAATGGGAGTTTTGATTTTGACAAGCCTCCATGGATTGACAATGTTGTTATCTAGTTGTAGTCATAAGATCACTCAAATGTGCTATGACAAATATTAGGGGATGGATGGATTGATATTGGATTTTGGGGATTGAGTTGAGACTACTAGAGTGATGTTTGATTGATGGAAGACATTTAGAACCTAGATCAATTACTGATTTTGGATAGTTGATGACCTTTAAAGTAGACTAATGACCTCAATAAAGGCAGATTGGATTAATGAGTTGACCAACTTAGGAGAAGTTTATTCTCTATGATTATAAACAACACTAATGGATACTAATTTACCTTCAAAGATTTTAGGAGAAGCATTTTTTCTCAAATAAAAGATAAATTACCTAGGGAGATGTGATCTAGACACTATGATGGAAGCCAAATTAAAGCTATGATAGCTTGGATAAATTTTGGGATTGTTGGTGATGATGTTTGATTGGTAGTCTCAAGAGGATAATAGTTCAAAAAATCTAAAGTTTTGCTATGATAATGGATGAGGATGGTCTGATGGCTGATGGAATAGGTCTGAATGTACTGTATGATACTAGCTCAGAGGTTAAAATTGGTCAAAAGTGAAGTTTACTTGATTTGGGCTAAATGGATAATAGGCAACAGACAGAGACCAAAGGTGCACTTCTGTGGACAAAAGGTGGGTTGATGTGGCTCAAAGGTGAGTCACAATAGTTTAGAGGTGCTTTTCTATGGAAATAGAGGTGAGACAGGATAATCTAAAGGCATATAATTACAGCTCAAAGGCATAGTAGGATAATCTAGAGGTGAATGTTTTGACAGAATGGTGAAATTTTGATAGAGCCAGAGGCGCACTTCTGTGGACCAAAGGCGAGTTATTGCGCTCCAAAGGCTCCTTTCTGTAGGCCAAAGGTGCACTTTTGCAGACAAAAGGCATATGAATGTAGTTCAAAGGTGAGTCAAAACAATGCAAAGGTGAGTTTGTACTGTGCAGAGGTGACTTTTTGGAATAGTATGTTTTTCAAGGGCCAAATTTTGATAGATTTTGGTGGATTTTATTGTGGTAAGAGAAAACACAGTAAACAAGATGGCTGAGGACTGACTTGATGCTATTGGTTGCACAAGGCTATTAATCTCTGTGGATAACAAATGGTATTATGGGTTGATAACAACAAAGAGAAGACACACAAAACACTTCTTTTAATGCAACAACCTATAATTATTCAAGTAGGATTAAGTCATATTGTGAGCCCACATGATGGAATACATGTCCATGTTCTTACCTAACTAAGAACACTTCCCCATGAATAGCTAGCTAGAGATAAGAGGCGTACACCCAATACCTCTTTCCTTGGAGATCTTAACACCTTGCCCAAAGAAACCTTCTATCTAGTCCTCAAGGTAGTACGGATGGTGAGTAACTTCAAGGTAAGTTCTGCATCCCTTGCATCACAATACAAAATGGCTGATGGTCTTATATAGGTTTAAAAAGATTCTAGGGAATCCTTAATATATGCTAGGTATAAGAGGCACAAATCTATGAATGGGGGTGTCCCAGTTAATTGACGTACAACTATACAAGCCTTGGCAGACCAAGTATCTCAAAAGTTTTTTGTTTGGAGTTAAAAGGGTCCTTCCTTCTCCCAATATTTATAGACCATACTAGAACACATGGCTGGGGTCATCTCTTGAGGTGATGAAATCCCCAAGTAGGCCCCCTAGAGAAGATATCAAGCACTTTTGATTTTCAAGATCACCTTTCGACACGAGAAAATAGCATACATGTTGTTCTTGAGTCCCCAGGATTTTAAACAAAGAAAGAAAGTATAGTGAATAACCTAAGTACTTTTAATTTCTATGATCACTTTGTAGTGTGAGGAAAGAGTATACCTACTAAGGTATTCCAAACATAGTAGACAGTCGTTAATTCCTTTATGAAATTGAGGTGTTTTTAAGACTTAGTATGAAAAAGATGATATCTTCGACAAACGTCCTACAAAAATATGTTAGAAATCCTTTCTTGATCTTTGCTTGTTGATAAGATGTTGTGTCAATTGATGTTAGTTCCAAAGAAATCAAGTAGTTAGCGAAAATAATTGACTGAACCAAAGGCGTAGAACTATGGTGCAAAGGTGCATCAAGAATTTACCAGAGGCGTATCAAAACTATGTAGATGAATGCTTTTGTTGTGCAAAGGCGTAGAAATATGGTGCAGAGGCACAAAACTATGGTGCAAGGTGCATCAAAGTAGTGTAGAAGCGCTTTTCTGGGTCAGGCCTACAAAAAGTAAGAAAACTAAGTTAAACACTTGATTGATTCATTAATGATTGATTCCATGATGATCCAAGATGCTGTAGGATGATGTGGATTTGTACTTTTACAACAAGAATGAAGAATAAATAGTTAGGTGATTGATTAGCAAAAATATGGTAATACCCTTAAATAAATCAATTAAGGAGCATGCTAAAATGAGTGTTAGACAAATAAATCATCTTATCAACACAATAAAAGATCAAAATGATATAAAAAAACCCTGTCAAAAACCACAAACAAGTTAGAAACCCTAAGAAACCAGAGGCAAGTTGTAACAAACCAAAGGCAAGTCAGAACAGTGTAAAAGCACGTTTCTGCGCACTAGAGGCGCAGAACTGTCACCTAAAGGTGCATTTCTGTAGCTCAAATGTGAGTTGCTATGGTTTAGATGCGAGTTTCTAGGTTATGGTTGTGCTTTTCCATACCTGTGCTTCAAAAAATCAATTTCTTCAAAAAATCAAGGTTAGATCAAGTTAGTGGGTCCCATCGGGCATGCCAGAATTTGTATAGGTAAAAATTGAGTGAATAATGATCAAGCAAGGAACAATAAACTCAACCTATAACCTTCAAGAATATGATCTAAATGATAACTAATAATTAATGAATAACACAAAAACAATGAAATTTTTCACGTAGATTGTATTGTTTCCTTGGTCTTTTGTGGATTGCTCAATACATTGCGTACCCATGGTTGCAACAAGCATATGTGTTGATGATAATATTCTCAAAGGTGTGTTATATGTGCTCAACAATGCTAGAATGCTCAAAGCATTGTATGAATGCCTAAATCTTAAATGATCAAATATAATTTTTGATGAAGTGAAGGGGGTTTATATAGGTTTCAGGAAAGATCGATCAACGATGGAGATAAATCAATGATTAAGATGAATTGAGAAGACATGATGAATGTGCACACGACATGTGTCATGTTTTAAAGCTGCTTTGTGGAGTTAACTGCTTGCTTGGATAAAGATAGGATTTGATTTCATAAATTAAGAACATTTTTTTCTAATTTATGAGTTGATGATAAAACAATAAAGATTAAAGCCAATTAACTCAACTTTAGATTTGGTTTTTGACATGCTAAAAATAAGATTGATTGTGCACATAGAAGAAAAGATATTTTTAGAGGAATGTGAAGATAATTGTGAATTAAATAAATAAATTTATCTAATTAATTGTCCATGATGGAAGAAATGATAAGATATAAATATAGAGAATAAATTAAACAAATAAATTCATTTAATTTATTTTGCATGATAGAGGAATATAGATAAAATATTTTTTTAATTTATTTTTAGAAGATAAAGTCAACTTAAATAAATTTGAATAATTTATTTAAATTTAGAAGAATATTAGCTAATTAAATAATTAAAATGTATTTAATTGTTGATAAGAGGAACTTGAAAGATGAATTAATTAAATAATTATATTTTTTTAATTAATATGGATTTGAAGATTGGAAGAGGATAATGGTTTAATTAAATAATTAAAATTATTTAATTTAGAAGAATAAAGTGGATTTTAGTGAAATTAATTAAATAATTAGATTATTTAATTAACATTAGATGCAAGTGATTTAGGAGGAATTTGATGTATGCAAGTGATGCAATGTAAAGGTCATTTTTAGGTGTCTACACCCTTAGGTACCCTGTGCCCTACAGAGAGGGGGGCGGGGTATTTCCCCCACACCCTAAAAACTTTATAATTTTTTTCAGCAATATAATTTTTTTACAAAGCGCTTGTGTTATTTTTTTATAAAAAAAAAAAAGTCAAACCTGCAATTTCGTACGCCTGTGCGGGGGTCATACAACTCCTCTAGGCAAAAAATGTTTTTCCTTAGATTTTCCCAACCTAGGTTTTGACAAATTTATAGTCGTTCTTAGGGTTTTTGGGCCCTCTGAACACACTGGTAATGTCTGTTTGGCCTAAAAATGCCCTAAAAAGTTGTTCGCTAGTTCTAAGCTTGAAACCCTTGTTCACAACATCACTTCTAGATCTCTGATTTGGGAAAAACAAAAGTCAGATCTAACTTTCTTGATTGTTCTTAACACAATGGAATATCTGAAAACACTGTCAGATTAGCCAAAAAGCTACAACCAACCAGTTTGAGAAGATACAAGTAATGAACCACAAGGTTAAAATAAAATTTCTGTCAAACTTTTTTGATTCTCAAGATCATCCAAAGATGCAAGAGAAGAGCATACTGGGTTATTAGGAAAACTGCAATCAAAGCTTAGTAGCCCCCAAAATCTCTCAAGGTATGAATCTAATCTTCCAAAATATGCTCTGATACCATGTTAGAATCTTGAAAAAGAATAATAACCTAGAATCAAATTGAAAGAGTTAGAATAAATAAACTGTAATGCAAAAATAAATGAACAATATAACAGTACTATGAGAGAATAATGTAAATGCTCAAATGGCATAATAGAATTAAGAGAGAACTATAGCTCCAACATTACAAAATGAAGAGACATGCCTTGCTTATAAAGGTAATGTTGAGAGATAAGAAGTTGTAGTCATGTGACAAGTGTCATATTCCTATTACATGTGACAACTAGAGGTCAAGATGCCAACTAGTTGATGTGTAGGATATGACAACTATAAGACAATTATCAACAACTAGAAAAATCTAGAAATCTCACTAAGTCAAATTAACATGTGAATATGTGTGAATATTATTTAACTAATAAATAGTTAAATAATATGAATTATCCACACAAGGGAAAACTAGCTAGGTAATATCCCTATTCACACTAACACATGTTTTTGCATTTTCATAATTCATGGACAAATCTCAATTTGGAGATGAGGATATGTTGGTGAGACTCTTTGTGAGATCTTTAAGTGGAATGACAAGGAGATAGATTGAAGGTTTTCTTGAACATCACTTTGCTTCTTGGAATGACCTAGTGGTTGCTTTTGAGGAATTTGCAAATAGTCTAGACCCTCCTGCTCTTGTCCAGGAATTGGAAAATATCAAAAGGAAAGAGGGAGAGTCAACTAAGGAGTTTAGTCACTAGTTTTTTGTTACAATTTTAAAAATCCCAAGTGCTTTCAAACCTTCTATCCTAGCCTACATTTCAATGTTTTTGAATCATATGAGGTTGGATTGAGTTTAGTATAGGAGAAATTGAAGCTTGCAAGTTTGCAGCAAGCATACCAATGCCTTGACTCCCTCGAAATAATAAGAAATGGTTATATTGCAAAAAAATTATCCCCAAAGGAAAGTGCTAAAAGAGATGAACTATTTATTGTGGGCAGTAATATAGTGTATCAGATTGAGTGTGTAGTCAAAAGGGTTAAACTGTGCGATGTAACATCATAGGGCAGTTGTGTGAAAAGTGAAGATAGTGTGACTACTTATCTTTAGTTGGAAGGATCATCTCTTGGGGATGATACTGCTTTGCTAATTGACTCCCAACCTGATGTCAAGGATACAAGTGGTGTTCCTACACTAACTGATAACTAATCTGAGATAAATGTTGGTGTAAACATTGGTGTTCACTCTGAAGGCCTTTCCATGGATGGTGTTTCTATTGTGGATGCAAGTAAGGAAGTTAAATTGCAACAACAATTTTATTCAATAGATGTGCTTCCCTTCCTTGTTGAATTTGAGGATGATGCCCACACCTTATTTTTTGTAGATGAGAATGAAGAATTTGAAGGTGTGCATGATTGAATATTTTTGTTCTAGGTAAGGATTTTTAAACCTTGATGAAATTTTAGAACTTGGTTTAAAGAAACTATCATATGCTAATAAAAATTGCATTGATACAACATTTTTGAGCTCATTTGGTTGAGCATTCTATTGTAGGGTTTGTATTTTCTCAAGAGAATTAGGATGCTTGTTTGCATGAGGGTGAAGAGGAAGATCATACATAGATCAATTTCTTAGCAATAGTATTTTTACAGTAGGTTGTAATGAAGGATGTGAAATAGAGAGGCAATTTGAAGATGACGAGTCTTCACTTCAAGTGCCTCAAATTTTTGATTTATATGCTAAGGATATGGAAATGGATTTGAATCAATTCATTGATTCAATCATGGAAGAATACATAAGTATTTATGGTGTGGTTGGGTTGCAAGAGCTTGAACAATCAGATGATATTACCCTACTTGAAATTACACCTAAAATTGACACTTTTTCAGCTTGGTGTTCAAGAGGATATTTTTCTTCATGCTAATTTGTGTGCAAGTCTAGATATGCATCATGCTACCAAGGATCTTGAAAGTGAATATTTCTATGAGGGTCAAGATTATGATGGATCCTATTATCTATGGATGTCATGACTTGATGACAACCACTTCCACATCTAGTGTTATTATATGAATAGTTGCAATTTGCTTATACATGCTTGGAAGAAACCTCATTTGTTGTAGTTGAGTGAAGGATGCAATTTCAAATTGAGATTGATAAGGTCCTTCTTCAAGCTTATCTTTGATAGAGGAAAGAAGTGTGCAATAGTTTATCCATGGACTTACTCCATGTATCTTCTTTTCAAGGTTTGACCTGCACATGCTTATAAGTTTTGACGACAACCATCTTTAAGTTATTTGTGTTTCATGCCTTTGGCTATAGGTTTTTTCCCTGTATATATATTGGTTTTTTTTATTCTATTTTTTCCTTTTTGGTCTACCTCTCAGAGATAACTAGATTCTCGTTGTGCTTGCAAGAGACACACACCCACAACTAGAGCCAATTTTGGGACTTGGTTTGAAATTTTTTCAAATCCATCCAAGTCCTTGCCTATTTTGCCTACACTCTCCCTTTTTTTCCCATTGAGCTTATTGTGTGTTTGAAAACCTTCTAAAACCTCCAAAAAAGCTTCAAGTCCTTCTGTAGACACCTAAAAATCACCCACCACCCTAGCCACACCTACCACATTTTAATCCTATTAATTAAATAAATTAAAATAATTTATTTAATTAATCCCTTTCTACTTCACATGATTTAATAATATTAATTTATTAAATCTTTTTTCCCACTCAACTACCTAAAAGTAAATAAAAGAATTAGAAATTTCTTTTATTATCCACCACTTATTTTATAATCATCTCCCACAAATTCAAAATCCAACTACATCCTAGTTGCATCCAAATACCTTGTTATCCCTTGTCACTTCCACCATGGACCCTTGGTTTGAGAACTTCATTATGCAAGATCAAAACCCTATTCCTACTACCATTAGTGAAGCCAATGCAAAACCTAAAGTCACAATCAAAGCTAGATCTCAACATATGCATTCATCAGATCAAATCTTCCATCCAAATCAAGTCAAAAATTCCTTTGTCAATGATGATGACGATAGTCTTGTAGATCAAGATGAATATCCCAATGACAATAGATTTGATGATGAACTTATCACATATAAACTTGCTATAAACTTTCATCCCTCGCCCATGAATATGTAAGAGCCTTACAATCAAGAGCTTGCTAACACTAGTTATCATGTTACCCCTAAATTTTAGCCTATTGAATATCCTAAGACTAGTTATCATGCTAATGCTAAACATTTATCCATTGGTTATCCTAATGATTATGTTGATAAGGGAAGCAACATATTAGATCAAGGTCCTTATACTCAATCCATGTTTCCAATTCTAATCTCATGTGAGCACTCTAGATATTTTACACATACTATACAGATGTCTCATCTTCATCCTTACAATCTAGCTCATCTCATCAACCCAACCATCCATCAATCCAAAACTCTAACCCACAATCCAAACCCACTACATCCAAATCATCCTTTTTAGATTTCCTTTGAGGACTATTAGCAAAGGAAGAATATTAAACTAGAAAGCCCAAAGCCAATGAGTGTACCTGTTCCAAGCCTATCCAAGAGTCCCAACAAATAGCACCATGCAATCAAAATTCAAATAACATACCTGTCCATAATCAAGTGCCATCATGCAAAGATCTTGTCAATCCTAAGCCTATTAAGAATTAACAAGATCCTAGATTAGCATCATGCCTATCCATCCAATACCATCATGCAACCCAATAGTTATTCAATTCATCAAAGATCCTACTAATCCCATCCTTGTCTAAAGTCAAATGCTACCATGCAAATCAATCCCACTAATCCTAAACAAGAGTCTCTTATCCCAAGATTAAATTCAAATCTATTATGCAACCATATTATTAATAACACCAAGTCTCTCAAGCCTATCCAAGAAATATTTATGTTCATCCAACTATGTCAAAAACCAAATCCAAAGTAGGTTAAAAATGCACTCAACCAATTCAAGATTAGATTATCCAATCTATTTAAAATCAAGTTATTCAATAGCACATTGTTCAAACCACTCCCATTTATGATCACAATCCTAGCTCTGATCAAGCAAACCAATTTGATTCCCTCATAGAACTTTATGATGTCCATGATCAAGAAAGCCAAAATAATCCTATTACATATCCAACTAGTCCTATCCATTATCTAACTACAACAATCACTTCCTATGATGAGACACTTGATCCCTAAGAAAACATAGATAATCAAACAAATGACATTGATCATACCACACAAAATCTCAATGAACATAGTGGTCACAAAGATTTTAATCGCATCAAGCATGAGAATAAGTAGGTCACAATGGATACTATTGAACATTCAGATGATCAAGGAACACTAAACACAAATAATGATCACAAAACAACAAGTGTACACAATTATCAAGATACGACAAGTATACATAATGAGAAAGCACATGAATCCAATCAAATAGGATACACCATCTTTATCAAGTTAAATTTACTCAAAGAGGAGACAACATAAAATTGTAATTAATATCAACATATTGATGAGTTAGCATCATGCTTCAAAGATGACAAATATCCTATCACAAACTAGATATATAAAAGCATGGATTATCACAGAAAGGGATTGGTCCTTCATGAGCAAGGCATCTTAGAGCCTATCTCAATCCACATTAGTCATGTTCAAGGAGTTAAAAATTACTTATCTAAGAAATATAATGGTGTTAGTGATGCTTCAATGATCACTAAGGTAACCTCATCCAATAAGAGCATGGAGATAGGAACCATTTGTAGCCCTTGAAATATGCTTGCTACCAACAATCCTTCCACTTCTACCATCTCTACTAGAAAACTTTATCCTCCACATCTTCCACCCCTCAATCAAGACCAACACAATCATAGACCATACAAAGTAAAAGCTTCAAATCAAACATCAAAATCATATGAAGTCAAAAATCAAGGAAATCATATAAAAGCAATATGGGTACAAAAAAATGGACCAAGTAAATCAAATGAAGCAAATTATCCAAACACAACAAGCTATCAAAATCAAACGAAGCACCTTGCATATAATAGGTGCCAACCACCTCACAATTAATTGTACAAGAATGTTGGTCCTAATCACCATCCTAGTCCCACAACCAAACTTCATAATTCCATAATCCATCATCTTAAGTTTGGTGAGTCAAATATCTACTAAACCAATCTACATCACCAACTTATCCACCCAAACCAAATACATCACAATCACCTAATTTCACATCCAATACCCCCCATCCAAATCCAAAATCACATCTAAAATCCAAAAAATACAACTCCCAAGTTTTTCATGTTGTGGGAGAAACACTTCACCATAAGGGCTATGATGGTGCTCTATTTAAATGACAACATTAGGATAAGGCCAATTTAGTTATCAATGAAGGTCATGATAACATCAAAGTATTGAACAAGAGTTCTTGAATATTGACAAACCATTTACTTCAAGCAAGACATTATTGGCATGTTATGACAAGTGCATCTGCATCAACTATCTTAGTAGATAGGGACATGTGAAGACCCTTTGAGTATAAATTTATCAATGTTATGCAATCAACAAATCAAAAAGTCAATAAAACAAAAAAATCAAAAAAATCAAAATAGTAAAGAGAAATCATTAGTCCAATTGTGTAAATCATTTGTATGGTTCCTTGGATAAGTATCATGATGATAACATGTTCTTGAACATCATGTATAAATTGATTGTTGATGAAATTTGCACTTGGGGGTAGTTTGTCTCATCCATCCCATCTTATCCCTCTCCTGTCATCCTAATCCATCATATCCATACATCCTTGTTATCATTCCCCTTCATCAAATCTACTTGACTTTGAGTTTGATATCGATCGAGGTATTATTTTGATACATGGTTTGATAAAATATTGATACAGGAAAATCATTCTGTAACAAATCCTCTTACCATCTTGTTATAGCCTATGCAATTTGCTATATCCCTTTAGTCCATCATCCTAAATGATATTTCTAGAGTAGGGGCATGTTATTCTTATGCTACATAGTCCTTGGAGGTCACATCTTGCACCATTCCATCCATCTACGGTTCATCCTCCTTTCCATCAACAATCCCTTAATCCATCAATCCAATTCATTAATCTTATCATCCTAAATCAACTTATCTACCATCCTTGTTTCTAGACTAGGTATTCTCTTGTCATGATGTTATCATATGGAGACAACAATCCCATCCAAAATTATTCCAATGCAGTCATCCAAAGCCATACAATGATAAAATTCCAATCCTAATCCCAAAGTAGACAATCTATTGAAAATCTTAAAGTAGTTAATTGACCACAAGTAATCCTAATCCATTCTTGCTAAGAACTCTATCCAATCATCTTAAATCTTCCATCGATCTTGTTCCCAACCTTGTTGTAAATCTTCATTAGCTTAATCCAATCAATCATCATCATTAGGATATATCATTCCCAATATTTGTGTTATTCTTAGGAGATATCATTCCCATATCAACAACACTATCCTCATGTTGTTCTCAATATATATCATTCCCACATCAACAAGGCTATATCATCATCATCAATCAAATCATTGGTTTTCAGCTTGACCAAGGGCAACACCATGTTTGGATTTGTATCATTTTGCCATGCTTGCTTGCTTTGATTGTGTGTGTTATCATTTTGTCTTGCATCTATATAAGTCCTTGCAACACAACTGCCACAATGACATCCTAGTCTTTCATACCATGGTGCCATAGGCATATGCTTTCTTGCGACTTCAATCCTTTATGCATTTAACACATCATCACCATGTCCTTTATATCATGGTGCATAACATCAAGTGCTATATAAAACATCAGGTAGCTCACATCAACTAGCCTGACTATCCTTTCCTCTATCCTTTGTTGTAAGAGTCATTGATGGACTCACAAATCTTTAGGATCACCTACAATAAAATAAACCTTCTGTAGACACCTAAAAATGGTCACAACCATATTCTATTATCTCCAACACAATAAATCAATCCAAATTGAATAAATTCCACCGTTTTCATACAACACATATGTTAATTAAATAATTCGTAATTATTTAATTTATATTTCCTCATCTCCTATCATCACAAAAAAATTATTTTCCTCTACTATAGTCCAAAAATTAAAAAATCATTTAAAAGAATATAGTCCATGTTCACCTCTCAAATTTTAAATAAATATACCTATTTATTTAGTTACCTATTTGTCCAATTTTGATTACTTTTGTAATCAATCACTAAATTTTTCCTAAGTGTGTGCACATGGGTCAATTAAATTATTCCTAGCTTACCCCTTTCCCCCATGCTTCTAGATTGACACTTGTCATCTTATGTACAAGCATGTGCATGACAAGTGGTGCCTTGGGAGTATGGGAAAATCTTCCTTTTGTCATACTTGTCCTTCTTTCCACTATTCTTATAATTTTAAATTACATGTGGCACTATTACATGGAATTTAAAATTACACTTGTCCTCTCCTTCAAATTTTAAATTCTTCACAAAATCCAAACCGTACCCTTTCATAAATGAATCCTTACATGTCATACACTTATCCAATCCTAGCCATCCATTCATTCAACCATTCAATTTCATCCCTTGATCTCCCCTTGAATCTTGGAGCATCTCCCTCATCCAATCTCTTTGTTCCATTTGTCCAATCCTCTTTACTTGAGGATCCTCAAGCAATGTGAGCCCTTGATCTTCATAATTGATCCTATCCCTTCATCCTCACCTCCAAAAATCTATAAATTGAGCCCTTCCCCTCCATTTGAGGAAGCAATTTGAATGTAGTGGAACTCTACCTCTTTGAGAACTCAAGATTTAGCAATTAGCAAAAGTTTATCATATCATAGGGCAAATCAAGAGCTTTAGCATAGAGATAGGGTGAAAATTAATTGATTTATGTATTTTTCTTTAGCCTAGTCTTGAGATGACTTAGATTGATGAGCTAGGGTGAATTGGGCTTGTCCATCCACCATAGTTAGGCTCATCTCTTTGGTCTTCACATTTTTGGTATGCCTGATGGGACCCCCACCTCCTAACCCTATGTTTTATATACAATTGTGTTACAATTTCATTATGTAGGTCAGAATAGTGCTTAGATTTTAAGGATCAACACTCACATGTCAATTTTTAGTGCCTACGCCATTCTATTTAGCAACTGAGACCTGCTATCCGTTGGATCACCTTGTCATCTATTAGTGCTTGGTTTTCAGAGTAGCACCTATACTTTGTGGAGCAATGCCTGCACCTCATGCATTAGTGCCTGAGCTCAGGGAAGTATAATTTGATAGTTACACATGAATTCAACACCTAATTAACATGCATTTATCTTGGTAACTCTTGTGGAGCTATTTAACACTTTATTTACAGATGGTAGTCATATGTTTTGTAGGTCGAAACCAATTCACAAGCATCCACTCTGCCTAGGTTAGATCAATGTATAGACAACTGACTTTAGTACCCACACAACAGGGAGTAGCATGTAGACTTCATGGTTTAGTGCCCAATTTGGATCCCTCTTGAGTTTTATTTTACACATTATTATCACATTAATAGTTCAAATTGATTAGTTTTGTACATCTAACCAATCTAACCAGCTATTTGACAGGATTGTAGTTCTCTATGTTATAGAATTTATCAAGTGTGCAAGTCATCACTATTGATAGGTTAGAACAATACCTGGATAGACCAAATCAGTGCCTATAGGGTTAGGTATATAGTTTCTATTTTAGCACTTACTCTTTCTTCTTTAGCACTTGCAGTGTCTAGACCAGTGTCTGCACTGTCTATTTTGGTGCCTACATCTGTCAGCACCAAAATAGAATCTTGTAGTGTCTATTCTTGTTTAGTTTTGATTTACTAAATTTTTATAATTTTGTGAGACTAATCCTTGTCTTCGTAGCCTATTTTGATTATCCAAGCCAAGATTATCATACTACTAATAATTTCTTGCAGCCATGCATGCCAAAGACTCATTCTTTTTATTTCTACTAGAATTAGGCACTAAGTTAAAGTAGAGGATAATTAATTTGATTGTCATGTTTTTAGGGTTCTAGGAAGGTGTATGCTTTCCCTTCACACCCTTGGCTGATCTTTAGGATCAAAAATCTTCCTTGCACTCTTTCTTGTTGTTTTGTTATCCTAGGGTGTTGTTCATGTATGCTCACCCCTCGCGTCTTGTGTGATCTTGGGGATAAAAAGTGATCAACATTCCTTCCTTTTAGGGAGCCTACCTTGGATTTCATCACCAATGGGATGACCTCAACCACATGTTCTAGCATGGTATATAAGTTTTATGAGAATCAAAAGACTCACTTCAAAGGAAGGACCCCATCTGGTCTAAGCGAAAACCCTGAGACCCTTGGTCTGCCAAGACTTGGTTTGGTTGGTGCTCTTGGTTGGATTCTTGGGACACCCTTGTTCAAAGATTTGTCCCCTATACCTAGCATATATTTTGACATCCCGTAGCAAATTGTACATCCTAGATAAGACCTTTCAACCATATAAGATTGTGATGCACCGGATACCAATTAGGCCCGGGAAGTTACTGCACAAGCCACATTGATTCAATCACCAAGTGCAAATGCCCACTAGAAATAGACATGCATGTCATGTATGCTCTCCCCTTGTGCCTTAGAGAAATCCTAGGTGATCAAAAGTGGTTAGTTTCCTCCTCATGGGACTTGCATGTTACACCTAAATAAAGGCAGAGAGGTGGGCTTACACCTTATACACTCCTATTTTACCAAATCTAGGTTGCTAATGTGCTTTGCATTTCTTTTTGTGAAAAACCAATGAAAGTCATATCAATTTTACTCAAGAATGTTATCAAATCAACCATGATGCATGTTTGTTTGATGTCTCTTACCAAATTAGCCCAGTAAACACCTTAAAAATTCAAACAGAATCAATCAACACCTATACCTATCTCTCAATGCCTAAAACTTGCATATCAACACCTATACCACATACAGTATCACTGAGATTTAACATTGATTCATACTATCTTTAGCACTTGACTAGCATCTTTCAACACCCAACTCCATACATTAGCACCCATTTGCCTCCTGTCAGTGTCGAGACCTTCTATTTCAATGAATGTCTTCCACCTGTCAGCGCATAACCATCTATCTCAGTACCTGTCCACCAACTACTAGCACCTATATCTCATGTCTTAGTGCCTATCCATTATTTGTCAGTGCTTAGAACTTTTATCTTAGCATCAGTTTCATAGGTCACCCCAATCTAAACCTATTTAATTTTGTAAACATCATTTCAAATTCACCACTCCTTCAATCACTTTGCGTATACTCACAACCACAAAATCATCCATATTTCGTACCTTTACACTACACATCGTCCATTTGAATCTTATCTTGTGACTCATCTTCAACTTCCTACTTTATCATCAAATCATCCAATTTACCCATCCAAGAATCATCCAAGTCTAACCAAATCCAACAAAATAAAAAACACCACATCCTAAAGTCAAACCAATCTCATTCTAACGTCATAATCTAGATCTTTTATCATTCTCTAGTTTGTGTTAGGCTTAAGAAATTTGTCTATCTTAAGTCTAGTGCAAATAAGACATCATCCCACTTGGATAAGCTAGCTTAGGATCTTAGACTACTCCTAAGTTGGTGTACTTCAAGAATCTCATTTTGCTTGGTGCATCTTGTCCACCCCAAGTAAGACAATCTTGTTATCCTTTTTTCTTAGGCCCCTTGTCCACCCTAAGTAAGCTAAGATAGACTCCCATCGAAGCTCATAAAAGGATCTAGGTTTGAACTTAGGATAATATCATCCCCAAACTATCATCAAACCTAAGAAACATCAACCAAACATCCATTACACATTCACCATTTTATGCCTCATATCAGACGGTCACAAGATAAAAGAAAGATGGATTCTATCTATCAACTCCTCTCTCCACATGGCTCCACCACAAGAAACATGGATGGATATGTCAACCAACCTGAAATAGGTGAAACATCCATACCATAACACATCTATTCTCCCACCTTCATCGATTTCCTTAATGAAAGAGCATTGTATTACAAATATTAACAATTCGTTGACAATCACAAGGATGAATTCTTCAAATGCCTCATTGAACATGGGGCATGTCTCCACCACTCAGTTGACCAAGACAAACTCAAAACAATGATGCATGATAAACCACCATCACTCATTCATGATGAACCATGGGGACATGTCCCTAACCCCAACAACCCCATCTATGATAATCCATGGGCTAACTTCACTATTACTACCAATGCCATTCATACCATTGATCAAGACATAGGGGGTAACACCACTTCACAACCACAAGTATCGCATCCCCCTTATGGTCTATGATTCCATATGCTACCATCCAACTTTTCAACTTCCACCATGCCTACTAATTTAAATAGTCTTGCCACACCACCCCTGTCCAACATTTGCCAAAATACTTCTAATACCATTACCATTCCACAAACACTTCCCCCTTTGGTCATCCCACAAAGGATGACTATCACCCAAACAACATTACCCCCTAACGTACCTTCATAAACACCTCTCCAATCACAATACATATTCATATATCAACCACCCCATCAATCTCAGAATCTCTTAACAAGTTATATGCATCCCACACAAGCATATCACTCAAGTACTCATCAATAACCCCCTACATTACTTCTATGCAACATCAACACATTGCCCAACAACAACCACCTTTCCAATCACATCACACATATCATTCATATACTCACACCCAACCACAACATCAAACATATAGACCCCCTATTTACTCACAAGCTATAGGTCTACCACCACATAACCCCCAACACTACACCATCCCACAATAATAATTGTCATTCCAACAACAAACACAACCTCCCCTTTCTAATCCTTTCGATCAATAATGAAAATAAATGAAAAATGCTCTCAAAAAATTCAACTAGGGACTCAAAAGAAACATTATAAGTTTGAATAATTATTTCCCTATCCATTCGATCTAAACATGACAACTATACCTTTTCCTCAACACTTTGAAGTCCCTAAATTTGATAAATACAAAGGAAAAGGAGACCCCCATGACCACATCAAGGAGTTCTTCATGGCATGCCAAGAAGTCTCTTATGATGACCAATTCCTCCATCTTTTTCCATGAATCTTAGGAGGATAAGCCTTAGAATGGTTTATGCAATTGCCTTATGGCACCATCTCTGCCTTCACCGACTTGTTAGAGAAATTTGTTGCCCATTTCTCATATAACGTGGAACATGAGATCACCGTGCTTGATCTTTGCAATACCAAACAATGAAATGGTGAAAGTTTTGCCACATACCTTCAATTATGGAGATCACTTTCTAGTAGGCTACCTTGGACTACACCTAAAAAACAACTCATCTATATTGTCATCCAAAACTTGAATCAATAAATGGCCTTCCACTTGCAAGTGAATTGTGCCTCAACATTTGACAAAATCATAGAAAAAGGGGTCACTATCAAAAAGGCCTCATAGTAAAAGGCCTAGTCAAAATCTACAACAAAAATGAAAATGACAATTCATCAAACGATAAACCAAAGTTTTGGGCTAAAAACAAAAATGTTGTAGGAGACGGTGCTACTGATTCTAAGTACATTCAAGTAGCTGCACCCAAACCAAAGGAAACACAAGTAGTGCAAAATGTTTCAAACAACATATCTGTACCATTAGGACAACCAAAATGAAATCCTCACAATAATTCAAAATGAAAATGCACCTCTTTAGTTGAACCACTTGAAGTTGTGTTTCAAAAATTTGTACAAGCCAATATGGCTGAATTTTCCACAACCAAACCTTTTGTTGAAAACCAACCTAAGCCTGTATGATATAAAGACAATGAGTATTGTGACTATCATCATATCAAAGGACACTCCAATGGAAAGGTATGAAACTAAAAAACTATATCCAAGACTTTGTCAATCGCGATGATATCCAAGTGGTAGGAACCAACAATACCTCACTTAATGTTGGCTTAGGAGTCTACCAAGACCCTCTTCTCAACTACACTAATGCTTCCACATTCAATCCATCATCCTCCAAAATGAATCCCAATAATCAAGCCAATAACATCAACTACAACAACATTCCACCTCCCTACAACAATTTAGTGCGCTGGATTGATTCTGACTCCACTCATGTTGCCACCATCAAAATCAAAGGCAGTACCCCTGAATGCACTATTACTACATGGTGTGGCTACATAACTATCAAAGGGACCTCTTCATCCTCCACCACAACACCTACCAAATATAACCTCCTCAACCATCTTGGGAAGACCCCCACCCAAATCTCTATCATGGAACTTCTCAAAATATCCCCCTTCCACCATGACATCCTTGACAAAGATCTCCAAGAGTCCCATATCCCCACTAACATTCCACCCACATAGTTCCAAAACTTGGTAGCCTAATTATCTTCTCCCCATCATCTCACTTTTAACCAATTCAACATGCCACCCATCAACCTTGGACATAACAAATCCCTCCATATAGAATTTCAAATTTCCAACCACAAAGTCAAGAGAGTCCTCCTAGATAATGGATCTAGTTTGAACATATGTACATTAAAATTTATAAAATTTTTGGGGTATTCAACAACCGATCTAGAACCCTTGGTCATCTCCATCAAAGCATATGACAACACAGAATAAGAGTTAGAAGGCACCATTTTCCTTCCTATCAAAGTTGGTCCTCTAACACTACCCACCCTATGCCATGTGGTTGATCTTGACCGACCATACAAGCTTCTCCTTGACCAACCATGGTTGCATGCCATGGAAACCATGTCATCCACTTATCATCAGTGTCTCATGTTTCCTCATAATGGTGTCGAAGTTATTATTCCTACTGATCAACAACCCTTTGAATATTGTAAATATTTGAAAGTTGTCTATGATAGAAAATTCCATTTTCTAAGCACTTATGGGGAAAACATCAAAGACACTCCATCCACTCCATCCTCTGAGTCTAATCCATCACATGCATCCACTTCATTATCCACCCCAGTCCCTCAAGTATCCTTAGTCAAGATCATAGACAAAGGGTGTCATGAGTATGAACTTCATAATGCCTTTCATGTGGGATAGTTGCCTTTGTCCTCCTGCTCCTATGGTTGTCAATTATAGAAGAGAAATTAAGAAAAAAAATGAAGGATAAATGATAAGATTCCATTCATTCTAGTATGGGTCTCATGAGATGAAGAAGATCCTAAAGAGTCCTTGAATGATTGGTTATATCATGATGAGATCCCCCAAGAAAAAGTAGATCTTGAATATCTCAAGGAGAAATATCCCGTGACCTATCAGATATGCACTAAAATGCTCTACCATGGAAAAGGACTTGGTATCGATGAGCAAGGAATCATTGAACCAATCCCAGTTGATCTTACATCTCCCAAATAATACACCAAGTACTTTGGCCTAGGATATGCCCTATCCACCATGGAAATCAAGGGTCCTGCTTAAACTTTAGTAGATGTAGTTGAATCTCCTTCTTATATTGAAAACATTGCACCGAATATCATCATAGGTTCATGCAAAGATCTTCACCTCTCATGCATCTTCCCCGATAATACCATCTTCCTCATCAACCTTCCCCTCATCCATCCCAATCTCATTGCTTGGGATTACCAAGGACTACTACCTCTCGATACATTCCAAAATGATGAGGCTCTCTCTGCATTCCTATAACTCCACGACACCTCACAATATAACATATGCTTGAATGTCGATGTCTACTTTGAGTAAGAGGAGGTCCTTAGTCCAAATACAAAATAAAAAATAGAAAAATGTTCCCTAGTAAAAACCTCTCTAAGGAGAAAAAAATAAAGATGTATCTCCTGGTAAAAACCTCTTCGATGTGCTAGGAGATGAGGATTTTCATCTTCTCCCCATACTCTCCTATCGGTAGGAACATTTCATCATCTTAATTGAAGGCACACAAGAAATCAACCTTGGCACCAACAAACAACCTAAGCTTACCCACATTGCAGAAAGTCTTACTATCAAAGAAAAATCCAATCTTTGAGTCATGCTCCATGAGCCACTGAATGTCTTAATTTGGTCCTACGTAGATATGCCAGGGTTGGATCCTTCCTTGGTGGTCCATCATCTTGCGGTACATCCAAAAACATGACCAGTCAAAAAAAGCTCCGCAAGATGCATCCTCAAGTCATCCTACTCATCAAAGAATTGTAAAAACTATTAGAAGTAGGCTTCATTTTCCCTATAGACTACCCTGAATGGGTTTCCAATATTGTTTGAATTGCTAAGAAACTTGGGGTCATCTGAGTTTGTACAGATTTATGAGATATAAACAAAGCATGTCCAAAAGATGACTTCATACTTCTTAATATTTTCATCATTATGGATTTGATGGCTAGACATAAAATGCTCTCCCTCATGGACAGGTTCTCTAGGTCTAATCAGATTAGGATTGCTCCCAAAGATCAACATAAAAAGTCTTTCACATGTCCCTTTGGTACTTACTACTGGAAAGTCATCCCCTTTAACCTTAAAAATGTAGCAACAACCTATCAAAGAGCCATGACCACCATTTTCCATGACATGCTACACAAAATCATGGAATACTATGTAGATGACCTCCTTGGGAAATCAAGGACAAGGGAGGAACACCCTAATATTTTATGAAAAATATTTGAATGTCTTATGGAATACAAACTGTGCCTCAATCCCACAAAATGTGTTTTTGGTGTCACATCAAGAAATGTTTTGAGCTTCATTGTCTCTCATAGAGGAATTGAAGTATATCAAGTAAAATTCACTACCATCACAAAAATTTCATCCCCAACAACCTTGAAACAACTTTGTAGCCTCCATTGCAAGCTTCAAGCTATCTGTAGATTCATAGCTCAAATGCAGACAAATGTCAACCCTTCTCTCATATATTGCGAAAGGATACACACTTCAAATGGGATCAAAACTATCAGCAAACCTTTGATCACATCAAAGAATATTTGACATCACCTCCAATTCTTATGGAACCTATTCCTAAAAAGCCCCTACTATTGTATATATCAGCAATTTCAGTAGCACTAGGGACACTTCTAACACAACATGATGAAAATGGACGTGAAAGAGCTATCTATTATATCAGTAGGACTTTAGTCAGGTATGAGCTTAACTATACACCTATGGAATGAGCATGTCTAGCTATTGTTTTCAGCTCTCAAAAGCTATGACACTACATGTTAAGTCACTCAATCAAACTCATTTCAAAATTTGATCCTCTCAAGTACCTACTCTCTAGAACTTCACTCACAAGATGTATGGAAAAATGGATTATGCTACTCAGTGAGTTCAACATTGAGTTTGTGGATCATAATGCTATCAAGGGTCAAGTTGTGGTAGATCAGTTAGTTCTAAGCACCTTTCATTGACCATCGACTGCTTTCTATTGACTTCCCAGATGAATCCATCCTAACTACAACAAAATCAACAATCTGGAAGTTATACTTTGTTGGATCATTCACCAATCATGGCTCTAGAGCTGGAATACTTTTGGTCACTTCCCAAGGTGACTATGTATCCCTAGAGTACATAGGCTTTCTTTTCCCTACACAAATAATGTGGCTAAATATTAATATTTGATCATTAGTGTTAAGACAACAACTCAATGGAATATCCAACAGTTATAGGTTTACAAAGACTTCCAATTAGTCTTCAAACAAGTTAATGATTAATACGACAATAAGGATGACAAGTTGATTTCCTACAAGAAAATGGTGGATGAATACAAACTTCACTTTACCTACATTCAATTTGAACAAGTACCTCTCCTTCATAACAAAGCAGTTGATGCCATGGTTACCATTGGATCCCTCTTGGATATGCCTCATGATAGCCATTAATGTGAATTTTTTGTGGAATGATTCCTCCTACTAGTGTATAGGGTCGATGAATTAGAATTCATATGTGAGATTGTTGGTCCTAAAACCCCTTAGTATCATAATATCTACATCTATGTCCAAAATTGCACCATCCCACTCAGATTCTCCTACAAACAACAAAGATTCCTCATTCACCAAGCCTCTCACTACACTATCCTCACCAATACCATTTATCTCCGAAGCTATGATGGCACTCTCCTATGATGTTTAAATATAGAAGAAGATTCACTTGTCTTACACGAAGTCCACATAGGTATCTACGATGCCCACATAAGCAGTATTGTCCTAGCCAAAAGGCTCCTATGCATGGGATATTATTAGCCTACTATGGACCATGATGCATGTGAATATGTGAAGAAATGCAAGCCTTGTCAGCAGTACGAAGACCTCAGTCACACTCCCTCTTAGGCATTACAACCAATCACGACACCATGGCCATTCTCTCAATGGTTCCTAGATCTCGTTGGCAAGATTCACCCTTCTTCCTTTGATGGCCACAAATTCATCATCACCACCATTAAATACTTTACAAAGTGAATCAAAGTTATTCCCCACTTTCACCATTGGCACATAGATTGCTAAATTCATCCTCTACCATATCGTTTGTTGGTATCACATCCCATCTACTCTTGTCATAGATAATGTGAAACCATTCAAAACAATGATTTTGGTGCCCTTTGTGAACAATTCCACATTCAACATCATTGGTCCACTCCATATTATGCCCAAAGTAATGGCTAAGCTAAGGCAACTAATAAAATCCTACTCAAAATCCTCAAAAAAGTTGTGAATGAAACTAGTCACGATTGGCATCCCCACATCCATCCCACCCTTTGGGCCTATTGCACTAGCATCTGTACCCTACTAGAACCACTCCATAATCACTCATCTTTGGAGCTGAAGCCATATTTCCAATTGAAATCAAACTCCCCTCCTTGTGAATTTCCCTGCATAATATCATCATTGAAGAAGAATACCATGTTATATGCCTACAAGAGTTAGAGCTATTGGATGAACAATGCCTCAATGCCTTAAATCATCTCCAGGAATACCAGAACTAGCTCTGTAGATCTTATAACAAGAAAATTTGTGCCAGAGAATTTGCAATAGGTAACCTAGTCCTAAAATAAAATTAAAGGAATCTCTCAGAATGGGACAAGAAAGGCAAATTTGAACCTAATTGGTTGGGCCCCTGTGTAGTTTTCTCTAAATATGGTTTAGGGGCATACCGACTAACCACTCTTGAAGGTGAAGAAATTGAAGAACCCATGAACATCATCCATCTCAAGTGGTTCTATGCCTAGGTTGTTGAATACCTTGTCAAAAAATCCAAAAAATAAAAAATATCAAAAAAAAAAAAGAAAAAAAGTAAAGAAAAAATCATTTGTTCTATGGTGAAAACCACTTCTCATGGCACCTTGGGCAAGTACCATGATGAAAACCTATTTACAGACATTAGGTGTAGTCTAGAATCAGATCCTCTATTCATCCATCATCCCCATCCTCATTACATGCACCATTCCCACCCATTTCATCAACTTATCCCCCCATTGGATTTCCCCGTTATCTGAGCTTCCATCCCCTTGACCTCCAACTATGTTACCTCCCAGTTTCCCACCTTTCCTCCATCACTTTTTAAAGAGACTAAGTAACAAAAAAGTAGAAATTACACCCACCATAGACCCTCACACTTGGCTTCTCCCCCTCATCCACCTAGCCTACCACCTCGTCCTACTCTCCCTTGATCCCTCATCCCCCGTCCATTTCATGGATTTTCAACATCACATCTTTGCATCTCCAACAAGTCACCTAGTTGGTTACTCTACCCCCCATCCATCATCCCCCTATCCTCACATCCCCATCCTATTCTTCTCCTAACCGTAATTTTAATACCACAGTATGGTCTAAAAACTAACAATTCCATCCTCTAAATCCATCTACATCAACCCATCCCCATATCTCCTTCATCAATTCACTAGAACTACATACAATCACCACCCGCACCCTTGTGTTCCTTAAACATGTGGATATAGGGTATGTAGGCAGTATGGAATATGAAGGATGTATCCAGTACTCAGGCACATATTATGCCCCATTTCCAACCTTTTCATTTGTCCCTATCATCTGAGCTTGACTTCTCTACTGATGACATTCCATCAACCATCTACACTCGCTCCATAATACACCTATACCATCTCTTCTCATATATACCTCAGACTTAACCCCCATACAACAAGCATCCTATGCATACCTACACAAGCATTCAACTTTTATCAAAATCACCTATGCCAAGGATCTTCTTGACCATAGCCTTTTGCCTACATATCTCCCTGCTTATCATTCAAACTTATCCAAATCATCATTAAACCTTGCCTTATAGATGCATGCTTCCTACAATAGGCATAATCCTAAATCCACACAACTCTTGGCAAGAGATATGATGGCTATATTTTGGTTAGTTTGTCTTTTGTTTGTTGGTTTTATTTTTGTTCCATACCCTCATCACTCTAATACCACCTTGATCTTCCTATATCTTGGTGTATGGTGAAGGGCTCAGAATTGGGCATTGTCATTGCTTTTGTATGTCATGCTTGTTGGATGATTCTTATTAATCCAACTTAATATTCATATCTTGTGTGTGTTGGAATGGCTTCTTGCATGACAATCATCCTTCTGTATCAAAGGTCCCTTTATACCTTTTGTGCACCATGGACTTATGCTCTAAGTTTTCTTCCTCACATGTCTAGACAAGGTTGTATTATTTTGGGAATGTGTAAGGACATCCTTTGTTTGCTGTGTCAAGTCCTATGCATGGGATACCATATCACCTTGGTTCCTCATACCCTAGTGTATAACATCTCATGCTATATCAACATAAGTGCTCATAATCTACACAATATTTATTCCAAGGTTCACGTTTGCACTCATATATCAACCACCCCTTTACCTACATTATCCCATATGCACACATTCTTCTCTACCATTCCTCTATCCACCTACACTATCCCCCATGACCATTTTCAGGACCTATATATCATGATCAACAAAATCAACACCCAAGAAACCCTTATGTCACCTATATGCATTCCCCATCATACCAACCCAATTTAGGTCTCATCATTTACCCCTATCCATATCATTATTATAGTTTTTTATCATTTCTTACAATTATCCTGTTGGTTTTTTCCCTGACTAGATACTTTCTCCCAGATTTCCCTACAAGGTAGCCATCAATGATCAACAGGATCTTTGGGCCAGGGGCCAACAATATAGGAGATAGACTCTATTTTTTATCTCCTCTTCTTCTTCAGGCTCTGCAAAACCTAGGGGGGTTATTCCCTATTCAACACCCATGAGAATATGACTATGCAAAGACTACGATGCTGACACAAAGCAGATAAGTCCTCCTGTAAGTAGACCAAAACTGTAAGATAAGAGCAAAGGGGCTAGCTTGGGGCCTATGTTCAGTTGTAGACAGAGGACTTGGGTCCTAAATTACTTCTAAAGTCCTAATGGTTGTGGTTGAAGTTTGATTTTGATTTTGTATTTGGATGCAAACCTGGACCTGGTATATAACTTCAACACAGAGCTAGATTGGTTCCTATCCAGGGCTTGGAGTCAGTAGACATACACATGTAAATGTTTAGCATAAACATACCAAGACTGGGTATCAAGGGGATTTCATCATATCTGCCTTACAGATATATCCCAGAACAGAGTATTAAGTTATCTCTACTTATGATATCCTTACTGCAATATACTTTCCTCAACACTTAACCTGAAAACACTTTAATCTACCCCTTGAGTAGAAGTTAAGAGATCAAGCATTCAATATAGTAAACCTATATCCTAGAACCCAAAACACCCCTTAAATATCTAGATTCAAAAGAAAAGTATATTCAATACAGGAGACAGACAACAAAACACATGCAGTATAGCATTATTCATCTAAAACAGCATGAAACCAATGAATTTATGCACAATACATAAAACATGAGACTCATAAACTCACAAGATCCTTCTGTACAGAGCAACCAAAACTAGTTGTATCCTTTTACAGAGCCAGATATGTCCAATTTTTCAACAACCACGAAAAAAGTAACACAGTCTGCCTTAAACAACAAGAAAGTGTCCTCCACATTAATTACATGATAGATCTCAAAATTTGCCAGATACAGTACACATGAGAAGAATGGCACTCATCAAAAGTAAATGCAGTAGGCAGGGGAGTAGACAGGGGAGGCCTCGAGCCTTGCACTAAATACTTGCAGCCACAGGAAAAAGTAGTGACAGCGTGCTTAAAAATTTCCCACCAAAAGACATTTCCTTGATATTCAAAATACATAGGAACCATATATCCCACATGCATGGCGTGGAGACCTTCCAAGCACTTTATAAGTGCAGCCATTAGCATACTAAGTGTCGAGTGCTTTTGCCTCGCTCGACCCATGAACCCACCGCTAGCGGTTACCACTCCATCTCCCATCTCCGTCGGTGTGACCTACACCATCGGAGCATCCAAAAATCCTCTCGTTGACAACCCAAGTCATACTGATATAGCCCCATCGGCTAGAGTATCCCCATCGGCCTAGCCCTCCATGATCAGCCTGATACTCTGCATTACGCCGATGGCACCTACTAGTTACACCCTATCGGTGAGACCCCAAGCATTGGCGAAACTAAAAACTCCTTCATTGACCACACTACTCCTGCCGATGGATACCCCCTGCTTGGTCTTCGGTGAGACTACTAACCATCGGCCAACACAGAGATTCTGTAACCGATCAACACTATCTACCCGATAAAGCCTCCACACTCCCTTGTCGGTGTGACCAAGATCATCGGAGCAACAAAAAGCTCCTTCGCAGATATAGAAAATCACACCGATGACATCCAAACCAAACCATCGGGCAGAGAAACTCCATCGGACCAACGTCCTGCGATCTGCCCGATAAGCCAAGTCACTCCGATGACATCCTCCATCGGGGTGACCCTCCATTAGCGGAAGCAAAAATAGCTTCACCGATATACCAAGCTACGCTGATAGCACTTCATCGGCCAGACTGAACACATCAGAGGGACCAAAAAAGTAGCTCGTCGATAGCACTACTCTCCCCGATGCACACCTCCTTCCCCCATCGGTGAGACCTAGACCGTCAGCAGAACCCCCATCGGTCGAGCCAATACGCAATCTCACTCTGATGACATTCTCCATCAGGGTGACCCCCCTGTTGGTGAGTCCTAAAAAGGTAATGCCGATAACATGTGTTTCACTGATGGCATCCCATTGGCCAGATCAAATGCGTCGGCGAACCACAAAACACTTCGGCCGATACACCAAATCTTGCCAATGAACACTTGAATTACCCTCATTGGCCTGACCATCTCCTTTGGTGGAACAATAATTTCCTTCACCGATAGCACAAAGTCCTGGCGATAGAAAGAACACACCATGCTATTGACATGATCGCCAAGACACAAGCGACCTCAAGCCGATGGACAAGAAAACCTAGGGTTTAAATGAAGAATCTGCAAACACCAAAGCTCAACTCCAGACTAAAATGAATACCAACATATCCATTATCTTTCTTATCACTAGCCATTGTTCATTATATTTATTATCACTACACTTCTTCATTACTACATCTTTCTTATCATTTCATTATCATTTCTTATCATTATCTTTCTTATCATTTTAATCCATTACCATCATCCATTATCATTGTATTGCATTATTACATCCCATTATTAATCCATTATCATTAGTATTTTTATCCTTATCATTATCCATTTCATTATCATTTGCATCCATAATATATTTTTATTAATCTTATCATTATCCATTAGAATTCATTATCATTATCCTTATCCATTAGCATTTTTTATCCTTATCATTATTCATTTCATTATCATTTGCATCCATCTTATATGGTTATTTATCCTTATCATTATCCATTTCATTATCCTTTGCATCCATAATAAATGTTTATTAAATCCATTTCATCCCATTACATACATCAAAAAACATCATCTACTCATGATCAACATCGCATCAACATACATAATCTATCATCATCCTAATCATATATAGCCATCATCACATCCTAATCCATACATCTAAATACCTCATTAATCCATCACATCCTAATTCAAACATCTAATCATCATCATAAATACTCCATGCATCTAATCAACATCATCATAACCCACATCATAATCCATAGCCTACATCGTACACATCATACATAAATCATCATACATATCATTGTTAACAAGCAGGATTGCTCCCATTTATGCAAAGATGTGAAGCTCAACAATCCTGTGTAACATGGGATTAAACTCAGGCTATGGGTGACCTATGGTGAGCTTGAACCTCTAGATTATGGGCTGGTTCCCGTGTAATTTTTCAATGGATTTATAACTTGATATGAAAAGGGTTGAAAGGATCTACTAAAAGCACTAAAACTGTAATTTAAAGTGTGGTGATGCACATAATTTGATAGAAAACTGCAACTCTAACTCACAATAGATCTCAAAAAATCTATCCACACAATCCACTTTTGGCAATATGATCACAAAAATGATTCTAAGGGAGGCTGGAAATAACTTTCTTTTTGAAGGAAAATAGGGTTCTCACAACATGAAAGAATATTTATTCCAATTGCACAACCTAAGACCTATGATTTCAATGCTATTCAATACATGCAAGTACAAATGAGACAATAATTTTAAAGGTTCTGATATTAAACACAATAAAATCTCATCAAATCAATCACAAAAGCAGCACTAATGGAAAGGTAGACACTTGATTCAGCTGAAAAATATAGGAACACTTGCATAAAAAGATAAAGAATAGAACCTGTAACCTGATGTTATCTCTATAAATCCACAAAATATGAGTTACAAAAACTTCTTCTCTCAGCAACGTGTAAGAGAGCAAAAAGGAAAGAACTAGAAAAACCTAAGTTTTTCTTACAATATATAATATGCTCTCAAAAAGACCTAAAAATGTCAACTATAGTCAACTGCCTCTAAAAATGATCTCTCAAAAATTGATCCACAAGCAAGCATAAAAATCCCTAAAAATAAGGGCTATAACTGTCCCAATTTGAGCTAAAATAGCTCCAAACTACTCCTCTCTATTAGTTTGACCAAAAGGTGGACCAAACCCTCCAATTTTGACCAAAAAAACCATGCAAAGAAATCCAAAGAACCTTAGCTAACTCCATCCTCCAAGTTTGCATGATTTTGGGATGATCAAGCAATGTGAGTAAGGAATAAAGTAATTAGGATGATTACTTTACTATGAGTTACAAATTTGTTCTATCTTTTAGACTTTACAACTTTGTGACAAAATAATAAAGTAATTTATAATTATATTACTTTATTATTTGTTTACATTGTTTTAAGTTGCAAGGTCAAGCAAAAAATGGATGTATTTGTCTTCAAAAAGATTTAAAACAAATAATAACTCCTTAGATCTCCCTTTGGATTTGTATAATTACATCAATGCATCCAATGATGATGTCAAAATTAAACAAACCTCCATGCATGAAAAAGATTAAAAAATATCCTCTTTTACCCCCTTATGTCTCCCATGCAATATGGTAATCTCCTTATGGAACATACATCATGCATTTGCATAAATTTCATGCATTATAAAAGAGTTTTTGATGTATTATTTGTGTCTTTATTGTGGTTTATATCTCCTCTGTGTCAAGCCACCATTAAAGCTTGATTTAGAGGCATTTCTCAAGGTTTTAGCTGTGGTCTTCTTCTACTTTGAAGCCATACTTTATAGGTGAGTCACTCTGCTGCCTTATTTATCTTTTTGTGAGAAGAAAAATGAAAGAAAATGCAACATATGTTGCTCCTTTAGTCACACTCTCTCTGTTTTTTGCTCCACTGGTGTAATGAAAAGAACCTTCCACTTCTCTATATAATTTCATTATCCTAACTAATTTCTTCCATATACAGTTTGACATGAGTTTAAGAAAAAATAACGAAAGACATTTTTTTGATATTTGGTTAAAAATCATTACAAAACTCTGTTATTTTGAAGTCCGTGGCATAGTTCTGTATCTTGCATCATCTCTCTTCCCTTCTTGCTATTGGCCTCCATGGCATAAAAATACAAGAGTTTGTAACACATTTACTCTTTGGCAGTAGCAACGAACTAGGTTTTTCTCCATCATAGTATCTTACTGTTCTACTTTGGGAATGCAAAACACACAAAATTCTTCATTCTTTACCTGTAGATGTTTTTCCTTCTACATTTTGATGTGGGTTTTGACATTTTGTGAAGAGAAACATGTACCTGGCTGCAAACATATTTCTTGTTCTTATCTAGGTTCTATCCACTTTGTATACGCAAAAATAATGATATCTATTGTTCTTTCATTTGTATTTGTCAACCCCTCTATGAATTTTGTATCTAAGAAGCTCATAATGAAAATATATGATATGGGTCTTGGTGCTTTGGAGAGATATATACTGTAGAAATAAAATCTTTGCATGAGCCTTAGACTATGATTATATTTGCACATTGGGTCTCCTCCTTGTATATTTTTTGCAATGCTCAGTATACTCTTTCTCTTTTCTTTACTTTGGCTCCATGGTATGAGGGCTATGATGGCCTTTTGTGAAAAAAGTTCATATAAATGTAACTGCAACTTCTTATATTTTGTAAGTCAAAAAGACTCCATTTTCTTTCTCTATCTTTATTTTTGTTCTTCTCTGCTATACAGAAGGTTATATTTCTGCTCCTTGATTTATCACTGCATCATTTTATCTGTTATCATGAAGAAACCTATTAGGGTTTGTGACCAATGACTCCTCTTTTTGCTTCTCTCTATTGTAAAAGGCATATGCTGTAGCAAATAAAAGAGATATAATAAGGAACTAGTCTGAAAGAGTCTTTCTATTTTCTTTCTTTGTCATAAAAAGGTATTACTACTCTTTATCATGGGCTAATGGTGATGGCATAGCATGTGAAGGTTCTTTGGCTGTAGCATTGTGACTCTCTTGCATACTCAGTGGCCTTTGATGACAGCTAACCTTTTTAAAAGACAATAGTCTTTCTCTCTTTCTCACTGCTCCATTTAGGCATCATATGCCTATATATATCTTTTGATCTTGTACACTGTACCTTATATCTTTACTTTGTATGATTTTATGCATTTGGTGAAAGAAAAAGGAGTCTTATAGAATACCAACTACACTTATCTTCAATTTTATGAAATCCTCTTGGTACTTGTGACAGAGAACATTATCTATTTCCTTTTTCCCTTTGTTGTTCCTTTTAGGCATTATATGCCTATATGTGCTAATATTGTGGTTTCTCTACTCCACTGTACCTTATATAGTGATGGAATATGGCCTATTTGAACATGAATATTGCAATATATAGAAGGCATGGGCATCCTCATGATGCAATCATATGATGTAGTCACATTGTTTCTTTTACCTGTATATGTTGTTCCATTTATGTGGCATATCCCTGACTGTGTATGATCAAGAAAAGAGGCTTTTCTATAGATACATAAGTCAAATATCTTTGATGTTCCATCATTTTCTTGCATACATTTGACTTATATGATGAACTATTCATATGCCTGAACTTGACATTGATATATTTGAAGAAAAAGAGAAAACTATGAAGTCCTCATGATGACAACTATACTTGCATAGTTGTACCTTATAGTTGTTCCACTTGATTGTAATGAAACATGTACTATATGTCATTTGACATGACTGTACCTTTATCATTTGATTATACTGCTCTCTTAGATCCATTGTTCCATCTTCTTTTGTGCACTTGTGTATTTGATGAAAAAGTAAGGAGAAAAGATAAAAATCTCTGCATGTGGTGAATGTCTTCTGCCTTATAATGGTACTATGAAACTTCATGGTGGTTGTTCCATTTGGTGACTGTAGCACTCTTATTAGCTTCTCAACTATAATAAAGGCTCATGTATGCCTTCATAGTCTTATGCTTTGTATTTATTGCTTGCTATCTCACTATCCTATATACCCTACTTGTCAATGATGGATGTAAATATTTGGAACTTCTTCTTCTGACTGCTGCTACAGGTCTCACCTACTTGATATGTTTGATGTAGCTTTCAAATGGATGAATGATATGCATGATATTCTACACTTGATGTATCCTTTGAAAAGATGACTGTACCTTGTGGTTCTCTTGATGGCACAATGGATTCCTTATGACTATAACACATGGCATTTGACTTGTCTGTCCCCCATGGCATTTTATGATATAGATGTTCTCTTCATTTGTATTTGTTCATTGATATAGCAGCAACATGAATGTGATGTAATACCATAGTGTTTGGTCATCTTTTTCTCTTGGTTGTCAAAATAAAGTTTCACTTTGACATTAGACAGTTACCAAAGCTAGGGAATACCTCATTCTGATAACTGTCTACTCCTTTATGATTGCTCCAAGTTCATTGAACATTTCTTAGTTCTGGTAACTATCTATTGTCAGAATGCATTCTTTTAATGACACCTTGATAGAAAGTGTTTACAAATTGAATATTTATGAATTAATAACAATATTTGAGTATGCTGAGCTCAACCCTTATGGGATCCCATTTTCTTCACATACTATTTCATAAGAATTGAATTAGTAACATGATTTCTCCTATACCTGCATAGTGAACAAACAAGTTAGCATACAAAACATACCTTTGAAAGTTCAACGCTCTTTCTCATGATGATTTGGCTTTCATCTGATGATCTAATTTTTGCATATGTCTGATAATGATCCAACTATAGCATCATGATTGCAAATTTATATATCTTCTTATAAGGCATATGATGAGTTTGTATATCCAGAGCTCTAACCAATTTTTTTTCCAACCTTGCAGGCTCATCATCCTAATTAGAAGCAAGAGACTGAAAACATGAAGATCAAGTTGCAAATAGGAGGATCAACCTTCATTTCAAGGCAATGATGGATATCACTTTCCTCATGTGTTCTTTTCCTTTACTTTATCTTCAGATGTATAGCTTGCATGATTTGTTGCATTGGCTCACTTTAGTCATTCCCACGGCTTGTGTGGGACATATTTAAACATTCTCTTGTATAATTAGCTATTTTACTTATGCAATGATTTATATATGTTTTCCTTTCTGAATCAAATGCATAGCATAAAACAACTGAATCTAATTTAAAACACGTTTAAAACATGATGATGAAATGACAATTTATAAGTACCTTTCCTTTTGCACTGTACTGTGGTACTTGAATAACTAGTAACATCATAACTAAAAGATGAAATTGGTTAGATACCTGTCATTCCTCATATGCCTATTCTCTTTCCCTTACATCAAATTTCACTTATCAGGGTGGTTTAACAGTCCAACTTGAGCTTTCATATTATCTTGATAAATGATTCTTCGTTGCTTTCTTGTCAAGATAACAGGCATTAGACTGAGTGATCATGCACTTAAAATTTTTTCTTTTATCCTCTTTGCAACAACTGCAATCTAAGCCTTTCTAAATTAGGTGTGAACATAATTTAGTAACATTTTTGGTGACCTCTTAGGGGTGTTTGCCTTCTAAACAAAATAGAACTAGTAGCCTTGCAATTCTATTTGGCATATGAGTCTTTTCTTTCTTAATACTTTGGAAAATCTCTTGCAACTCCAACTTATAGAAAACTACAATAACAAAACAAAACTGAAATTCAAACTAAATCAATCTGTTTAGGACATGGCCAACAAAATGTGCATGTGCACTTCTTGGAAAATGAAAACAAAACTAAAATGAAATGTGCAAAAGCACTTACTTGTAGCAAAAGCTTCTCTTCTAGTAACATAACTTGAGGTGAATCCCATTGACAGGGATTGACAACACCTCTCCATCTAACTTTGCAAGCTAAAATGCATTGTGTTGCTTGCATTTTGTAATGATAAATGGGCCATCCTACATGGCATCAAACTTGGTGTGTTTACTAGGTTTGCTTTTGAGCTCATCCCATTTGAATACTAGATCTCCTTCCTTAAAGATTCTTAGAACTGCCTTTCTATCAAAGGTCCTCTTCATTTGAGCTTGGTGCATCTCTAAGGTTTTTAATGCTTCTTTTTTGGTTTCTTCCAGCTCCATTAACTATGCAAGTCTAACCTCCATTGGTTGTTCCTCTAACAATTCAAGTTCCTTGATATAACTTAGAGTTGGTAACTCAACTAAAATTGGCAATTTGGCTTCTTTTCCGTAAGTTAGAACATAAGGTGAATTACCTATAGCTCTCTTTGGAGCTATCCTATCAACCCAAAGGGCTACCTTCAACTTGTCATGTCAAGATCTCTGATTATCATCAACTATTTTCTTAATTATCTTAATTAGATTCCTATTGGCTGATTCTGCTTGTCCATTACCTTGAGGGTAATAATTTGATGAAGTATTCAAAAATATATTATTCTTTATAGACCAATCAGAAACTCTTAAACCAATGAATGCTAAAGCATTATCAGAAATAATTGAATGAGGAGTACCAAACCTAGAAACCAAGTCTTGATAGAAGTTCAAAACATAAGTTTCATTTGCTTCCTTTAATGCAACTGCTTCAGTCCATTTTTTGAAGTAATCTATTGTAGTTAGTATCCATTTATGTCCTTGACTTGATGGTGGATTGATGGGACCAATGAAGTCCAAACCCCACTGGCCAAATGGTTGTTCTACCTGAATTGGATGCAGAGGCATGGCTGCAAGCTTTTGCTTACCTACATACATTGGACATTTGTTGCATTTCTTCACCCAATCATGTGCATATTTAAACAATTCTAGCCAATAATAACCAGCTCTCATGATTTTTAGAGCTGTTGTTCTTGGTGCATAATGACCTCCATCATGTCCATCATGAAATTCTTCCAATTTTTTTTGAATCTATTCTGGTTCTACACATTTTAACAAAACTCCATCTATTACAACATAAGGGATGGCTTGCAGTCTGTAGTACCTTCTTTTTTATCTATTTAGACCTTGAGGACAGTCTTCAGTATGCAGATAATGAACCATTTTCTGCACCCAACTTGTAGGTGGGCTTGGGACAACATCTTGTTCTTTATTTTACAGCACTATCTCAATCTCTTCTACAGGTTCAGTGTTGTACTCTTCATTTTCTGCCAGTTGTTCACACAATCCTTTGCCTTAGACAAGCTTTGTAACCTTGATTTGAATATCATATTCCATTACTTTTGTTATCCATCCTGCTCTTTTATCATTTAGATATTTACTAAGAAAGAATTCCTTGATTTTTGGATGGGCAACCATCAGTTGTATTCTATTGTTTGAAAGCATGTGTTTAAACTTCTTAAGGCTTCTTATGACAACCAATACATCTTTCTCAACAAATGAATACCTTACCTCATAATCATGCAGAATTTGGCTAAAGAATGCCACAAGTTGCTGGGTAAAAGCACAAAGTTATGTCACACTTTTATAAAGGAAATAGCTAACGATGATCCAACTTTTAAACTTGAATCACTAAAAAGTGACATATGTTTTAAATTTTGAAATGATGTAAACTAATAAAATATTTATTTTTTAGTATATTTTATGTTTGTATTTTTTGAAAAAATTTAAAACATTATTTGAATATAGTTTTTAACAAATTGACACTATAATTTAGTTGCTGATAAAATGCTAAAAAATGAAGTTACATGAGACGTCAATCTTTATATAGTAAGTTTTTTTTTTTTCTTCAATTTTTTTGTGTGTATTTATAACTTGAAACTTTAGTGCATGGATATATTTTTTCCAATTTTGATAAATATATTTTTTTAAATAAATAACAAAATGTGTGTATTAAAATGTAGTTGTTTCCATTCGACGTCAACTTTCATAATAAATATTTATCTAAAATAGAAAAAAAATTATACCATCTTGATATAGATTCTTTTATCTAGTGCATCATATTTTTTTCAAAATTTTTTAATAAGTTTTACTATTTTTCCTTCACATGGTAATTGACCTAATGTTTTGTGCTGATAACCTACTTTTAGTAAAAATAGAAAGGAAAATATAAATAATAATTAAACTATATATATATTTGAAAACTAAACTTATAGATCTACAAAAGGGTATTTTTATATTTTAAAAAAAAAATTATTTACATGACTAGAAGTTGTTGAAATATCAAGTTTTTCAAATATATATATTTTTTGGGTAAATTGGCTTCATAGTGGTGCTACATATGCATTTAGCCAACAATTTTAGTTGGAAAAGTTGTGGACATATCTAACTTAGCTAGAATGAATCTTACAAGATCATAGGTTTGACCAAAATTAATTTTTAGTTAGAAATACTTAAATTCACTTGTGCTGATAAGTCGGCTGAAAGTGTGACACAACTTTGTGCTTTTACCCTGCTCCAATCCTTCCTCATTTTGCTGATAGAGCATAGCTGAGATTGTATCAACACTACCAAATGCATACAAGATAAAATATTTATCAAAATTTAGATTATTTAGTGTTGGGGTAGAAAAAAGTGCCTCTTTGATTTCTTCAAAGCTTTGCTTACCTTCCTTTGTCCATCTGAAAGGAATATTCTTCTTTAACATGGCTGTAAGGGGCTGCAATAATGTTTCTATGTTTGGTATGAACCTTCTTACAAAGTTGATTCTTCTAAGAAAACTTTGTAAGCCTTTCTTATGAGATGGAAGAGGTAATGCTAAGATTGCAGAAATCCTTTCAGGATCTATGGATATTCCATCCTTTGATACTATATGTCCTAAAAGCTTTCCTTCATGTACAGAAAAAAATACTCTTTTTTGGGTTGAGTGAAACCCCAAATTCTCTACATCTTTAAAAAATTAGCCTTAGATGATAAAAATGGTCTTCAGTCTTCTTTGAAAACATAGTGACGTCATCTAGATATACAAGTACAAATTTATTTATGAGGCCTTGAAAAGCCATATCCATGGCTCTTTGGAATGTTGCACCTACATTAGATAATCCAAATTTCATCTTCTTGTAAGCCATTGTACCCCATTTGGTAGTGAAAGCAGTCTTGTATTGATCTTCCTCTTTCACTAAAATTTGATTGTAGCCTGAATAACCATCCAACAAAGAAAAGCTTTCTAATCTTGAAACAACTTGTAAGATTTGCTCCATTGATGGCAATGGGTAATGATCTTTTAGAGATGCTCTATTCAAGTCACGAAAATCAACACATAATCTGATTTCTCCATTCTTCTTTCTAACAAGAACTAAGTTAAAAACCCAAGATGTATGCTTAATTGGAAAGATTATGTTACCTTCTATCAACTTGTTTAATCCAATCTTCATGAGCACTTCTAGCTTTGGGTTTAATGGTCTTTGTTTCTATCTAACCAGTTTAGCCTTGGGTTCAAGCTCAATAGTGTGTTGAGCTAACTCAGGGTTAAAACCCTTTAGATCTCCATACTCCCAAGCAAATACATCACTAAATTCTCAGCACAGCTGAATAAAAGCTTTATGTTCTTCTTTTGTGCACACTTTTCAAAGTTTAAGCAGCTTCTCTTTGAATATCTCAATAGGCTCATAATGTTCCTATTTCACAGATAAGATGGCTTTATCTCTCCTAACCTAATCATCAATGTTAAATATTGACTCTAAAGTTACCAAACCCTTAGGCAATTTATTTGACTTTAATTGTAATATCTGATCATCATATTGTTGTAGCCATTTTTATTGATTTCTTGTAGAAAACTGAGCTTCTTCCATTAGAAAATTAACAATTTGTTCATCACTATCAAAGACTTGCCAACTGGTATTATTATTTGGTATGGATGGTCTCACAACAATTTTAACATAAAGAGGAGTATGAACAATTTATGTTGGAATATTATACTCAGCACCAATAGCAGCCAATTTGTTAGCTTGTTTGTTATCAATTCTTAGTATAGATATCAAATTAAAAGCATCAAATTCATCTATCATATCCCAAACTCTATGTTTATACAATTTCAAAAAATTAATTTTATTAGAAGCAATATTCCTCACTTGTTTTACCACTAATTCACTATCCTCAAAAGCTTTAAGTCATTTAATATTTCTTTTTCTAGCCCATTCCAATCCATGGACTAATGCCTCATACTCAACTGAATTATTTGAATAGCTGAAAGAAAAATGAAAAGATGAATAATACTTTTCACTTGTGGGAGAAACTAAAATAGCTCCTCCACCAGCACCAATTTTACTTCTAGAACCATCAAAATACAGCAACCAAACATCATTTTTAGATTGTACAGTTTGTTGATTTTATCCTTTTAACAGGTTTGGAATAGCAGCACCTTTCTCTTGGGTCATATAAACACCAAGACCTATTTCATCCATTTGATCAAAAGGATCTGTCTCATGATTTTTTGCTACCCACTGGTCCAAAACTAAATCAGGTATGCCCTCTAAAGGTGTATTTGGGTCCTAGACAGTAGTTGGTTCTTCTTGATCAAAAATTGAAAGATTAGCATTGATTGGACTAGGTGTATATGGTTCAAGATGGTCATTTTCTAATGGCTCTAATTTTATGGTGACTTTCGTACCATATCTGGTTCTAAAAAATAGATGGGTCCAATCAAAAGATAAATAACCTCCTAGTTTTGTTGTGAAGTCTCTAGATAGACAAATGGCAAAGTGAGGTGGCAGATCAATAACATGAATGTCCTGGTGGATCACAAAATTGGGGCATGCATGTAAGGTAAGACCAAGATTTTTCAGCATCCCAACTGTATTAACTTTAGTACCATCTAATTGAACAACCCCTCTTGCAACAGGTTCATAATTCAAACCAAACTTATCAGCTAATTGTTTGGGCATCACGGAGCTACTAGCTCCTAAGTCAGTCATACAGTTATGAACTAGATGGTTGCCAACTATCAAGGTAACATAAAAAGGGTGTGGTTTGCTCACTTGTTTTGGTTGTTTATTCTTATTTTGTGCTTCATTAGTGAGCATAACCTGGGGTTGACATGTTTGAGCTTCATTGGATAAAGATAACTGAGCTAAAGCATCTTGTAACAAATCTTTCTGACCTGGGATGTGTAATGCATCCAATATAGACATGCTAACAGTGGCTTTCTTCATATGATCAAGTATATTGAAAGAAGGACCACTAACTTTTTGCTAAATTCTAGGAACAGTAGCATCTGATTGTACTTTGTTTGGCTGAGATTGAGATTCTGGCTGTCTTTTATCAGCTGTTTGCTATCCTCTTGATAGAATATGAACATTTTGAGAAGTAGAAGCTTGAGGTTGACTTTACCGACTTGCAAAAACTTGATTTTTGCCTTTATCAGTTTGCTATTGCACTTTGTCAGCTTGTTGTTATAACTTGACAGCCCTCTTTTTTGATCTAGTATTAGCTGCAATATTGGCAAATGACTATTTCTGCCCTGGTAGTTGATTTACCCCACAAAAATCATTAACTTTCTAATTCATTAAAGAAACATCAGGATTATTGTGCTGAGTTTGAGAATCTAGATGGTCATTAACATCACTTGTTGTATTTTCAGCAGCAGCATAATTATTTTGGACCATGAGTGCTTGACTGACCACTCCATTCATGCAAGTAGCCTAGTTATGAGGTTGGTTACATAGATAGCACCATGCATACTCTTGAGCCATATTATTTTGTATAGGCACAAGCTCTTTTGATGAGCTAACAACATTGGGATTATACTATTGATTTGGCCTGTTGTTATAGTTTCTTCTCTATCCTTGGTAATCTACCTAATAAGGAGACCTATTTGCCAGATAAGGAGCTTGGTATGGTCTATTATTCTAATTTTGTTGCATTTTGAGACTCACTAAGTCATTACTAACAATCTACAATAACTTTGCTATATTTTGCTAATTACCCTTAAGCTCTTGTATATCAGAATGAATTGGATCAACATTATTTTTTATAGCTGTTTGATAGACAAAGGCTAGTATAGTAGGTTTTGATGCAATAGGAGGCACTAAAATTGGCATTAAGGGTTGAATGTCAGGAAATATAGGCATAGGAGGCCTTGGTGCAATTTTGCTAGCTTGTATTAAACTATTTTCAGCTCTAATAGCAATATCAAATGCACCTGGTAAAGTAACTCCACCTATTGATTGAATCATGACAACAATATCACTATTCAATGCTCTTAAATAATATAGAAATGCATGCTCAGGTGCAGGCTTTATCATTTCTATAATTCTATTCCATGTCCTTTGAAATCTGACATTTGCTCTTGTGGGGCCCTTTTGATAGTTTTCATTTACTCAACAAGTGATAAATGATTTGACTTATCTTGAAACTATCTATTCAATGTAGCTCCCATTCATCCCATGATGTAATAGAATTAACTCTTAATCCTCTAAACCATTGAAGAGCTTTACCTTTCAAAGATGCTACTAACAACCTTAATGCTATATTTTCTTCTATAATATGATGAATAGCACACAATGATGCTACATCTCTGATGTGTTCTATCGGTGTAGTTCCATCTTCACCGGTGAAACTAGGCAGACTTTTCAGTGCAACTACTGGTATTGCATCATGTTGCCTTAGATTTAATAGGTTTCCCCCATTAAAAGTCACAAATGGCTGATTTCTTAGTGGTGGTGATTGTCCAACTACTACCATCTAAATAATAGGTACTTGTACTGGTATCTCGTGAAAAATAGGCTCTTCTTTCAAGCTCCTCCTCTTCTTGAAAAATAATTTCTTCTTCTTCAACTTGTAATACAGGTTCCTCTTCCTCAAGCTCTTGAAAAATAGGTTCCTCTTGAAAACCAGGTACTTGTTCTCACAGACTTGCTGGTGGAGAACTATGAGGTATTGATGAAGAACTTGCAAATAAAGGATTTTGATGAGAAGTAAATTTTGGCTGTGTATTTGGTAGATTTGGTATTGCTGTACTTGTTGGCCTTATAACTCTATTTGCTTTCACCCTCCTTTTTGGTGGTAATAATGTTAGATTTAGGGTAGACAACTGAGAGGGGGGTGAATCAGTTGTACAAAACTTTCTTCTAATTAAACACTTAAATCCACTTTGTAATTCAATAGCATAATGATAAATCAATCATGGAAACATAATGCATTAAATCAAGAGAAGAAACACATTAACACACAAGACACCAAGATTTTGACGTGGAAAACCTGGTTAAGGGAAAAACCATGGGGTGATTAACCCAAGATTGTATTCTCTGTTAGAAGAATAGAAGGAACAAATGGCACATGCCAATTAGGGCTCACTGCCCGAGCACACTGCTCACAAGAGGCCCACTGCCTACAAGAGACACACTGTCTATAGAATAATAAGTATCACATACTTGAACTAGAGAATAGCATCTTCACCATGCTTGAATAAGTTCCATTTAAGCCCAATACTTCTACTCTATTTTTCACTCCTCTACTCTTTACCACACTCTCATCTCCTCTAGATTCTCTTTGGAATGACTTTACAATTCCTTATTTATACAAGACATTGACTTAGGAATGATCATCTAAGTCGGCAAACATTACAGAGCAAATACATAAATACAACATGACTAATTACAAAAGACTTCATGCGGATCAACACATTGTCAGCCACACAGATCTGAGACTTCAATCTTCTTCTAGGAACATGCCAATCTTCACATAACATCTTCAAGATCATCCACAGGATGTGTAACTCATTCGGTCAGCCAAGTTAGAAAGAACACCATCATCCAAAAGTTATTCTTCAATTGCAAGCTCAAACTCCAATGCGGACCACCAATACCAACTGGATACGATCCAAATACCTCCACAAGCTTGCTTGAATCACCAAGAACATCCGCACTACATCTGCTTACAGAAATCCTTATCTTCTTCATGCGGTACCTCAAGAACACAGTCTGTCATCATTGTCACAAAGGAATAGATGCTTGCAGACCTCTAGACCATGAACCAATTGAGTTTTCAATTCACATTGACTTCCTAAACACTTCCTCAAATCTGTAGAATAGGATATTTCATTTCCAGATCTCACCAGACCTATCTGAATCACTATGTCACCTCTGAACACCTGCCAGAACTGGTTTTACTTGAGCAGCCACAACTTCTTCATATCTTCATGCGGACCTCTAAAATCTTTACTGGATTACCTTAAGACACGTATCTACAAATCCTTTGAACCGCATCCTCCGATAGTCATATTATCTTGGATCTTTAACTTATTGTCTTCACTATTCTTCTCTGTTCCTAATATGACTAATTTTCTCAATATCCTCAGCACATAGCTCATCCAATCCTTATCATCAATGCAACAGGAGTATGTTGATATCAATGACAACATCGGTTAGGCCCATACTTGCAACAATCTCCCCCTTTGTCATTGATGGCAACATATGATGTGAAAAAATATTTTGACCATCAAGACAAGAACTTTTCTTTACTAACACAACTCCCCCCATCACCAACAGCCATTCACATGTATTCTCTTCCTTTACTGCTCCCCCTTTGATCAGCCACCACTTGTTTTTCACATGTCTTCTCTCCCCCTTTGACATCAATGGCAAAGGGCACAGACTTGCAACTCCACCACTTCAAAATCGTACCAGCTTCTCCCCCTAAGTAGCAGCTCCCCATCATCAATCCAGACCACAAGATATGACTATGATATCCACCGGACTGATGCACATCACTGCACCTTAGTTCATTACCGGAGGGGTAATAACCCCTAACTTCTCCCTGAGATACTCAAAAGAGTCCTTAGGTAGAGGTTTAGTAAAGATATCTACAATCTGATCATTGGAAGGTACAAACTCCAATCTAACTTCATTCTTGTTCACTTGCTCTCTCAAAAAGTGAAACTTGATGGATATATGTTTAGTCTTTGAATGCAACACCAGATTCTTAGATATATTTATTGCATTTGAATTATCACAGAAGATTGTGATAGGTTCCTCATACTCCACTCTGATGTCTCATAGCATCTACTTCATCCACAAGACTTGAGTGCAACTACCTACTGCTACAATATATTCTACTTCAGCTGTGGATAGAGATATTGCCTCTTGTTTCTTGCTTAGCCAAGAAACCAATCTCTTCCCCAAAAAGAATGCTCCACCACTGGTACTCTTCCGTTCATCCACATCTCTTGTCCAATCCACATCTGTATATGCATGAAAAGAAAAATCATTATCTCTGGGATACCACAATCCATACTCAACTGTCCCTTTTAGATATCAAAAAATCCTCTTGATTACCATGACATGAGATTCTCTAGGATCAACTTGGAATCTAGCAACAAGACCGACAACATTCATAATGTCAGGTCTAGTTTGAGTGAGATACAACAATCCTCCAATCATTGACCTATACTTTTTCTGATCAGCCTTAGGAGAGTCATCATCTTTGTTCAACTTACATCCAGTTGCCATGGGAGTATTCATTGGCTTTGAGTCTTCCATCCCAAATTTCTTCAACAATTCTTTCACATATTTGGTCTGAGAAATGATGATTCCTTTATTAGTTTGAATGATTTGCAGACCCAAGAAGAAATTCATTTCCCCAAGTATGGACATCTCAAATTCACTTTTCATTTGATTTGCAAAAGTTTTGCACATACTATCTCTTCCTCCAAAAATGATATCATGAACAAATACTTCAACAATCAAGATATTTTCATGATCAATTTTGAAGTATAAATTACTGTCAGCAGTACCTTTATTGAAACCAATCTTCAAAAGATGCTTATCCAATCTTTCATACCAAGCTCTTGGGCCTTGCTTTAGTCCATACAGTGCTTTCTTCAATTTGCAGACCATATCACCATGATCAGACAATTAAAATCCATCCAGTTTCTCAATGTATACTTCTTCTTCCAAGTCACCATTCAGGAAGGCAGATTTGACATCCAGCTAATATACTTTGAAATCCTTGAAGGCATCAAAATCAAGAAATAATTTGACTGCTTCAATTCTTGCCACCGGAGCAAAAGTTTCTTCAAAATCAACTCCTTCTATTTGAGAGTAACCCTTGCAGACCAGTCTGGCTTTATTTCTGATTACTTCACCAACTTCATTCAGTTTGTTCCAGAAGACCCATTTGGTTCCAATCACATTCTTGTTTCTAGGTCTGGGAACAAGATCCCAAGTGTGATTTTTCTCAATTTACATCAGCTCTTCCTCCATTTCTTTAGTCTAGTTTTCATCATTGCAAGCTTCATTCACTGTCTTAGGTTCAATCTTTGAAATCAAACAATACTCTTCTGAATCTTGAGCAATCCTCCTTCTTGTTTATACACCTTTGCTTTTATCACCTATGATCTGATTTTCAGAGTGATTTAGTCTTACATACCTGGGAACTTTGGGAGTTTCTTGCACTTCTAATTCTTGATCAGGCTCATTCAAACTCATCTCTTCTTCCTGATTTACCAGATTGGTTTGAATCTAAATTTCAGAAGGGGCTTGGACTCCTTGAATCAGAACACCATTTTGATCATCTTCATCATATTCATAAAACTTTGAGAGTTTTTCAATTCCTTCATCAACCTTCACATTTGTACTTTCTATAATCTTTCTTAGTCTCTTGTTATAACACCGGTATGCTTTGCTTTGAGTAGAATAACCCAAGACTATTCCTTCATCACTTCTAGCATCAAATTTTCCTAGATCTTCATCTCTTTTAATGTAACATTTGCTACCAAAGACTCTGAAATACCTCACAGTAGGAGTGATGCCAAACCAAAGTTCATAAAGAGTCTTACTGGTATTGCTTCTGATTTGTACTCAATTGAGAGTATAGACTATAGTGCTAACAGCTTCTCTCCAATAGATTTGAGGAACATTTGCTTCCATCATCATGGTCCTAGATGCTTCCTAGATGTTCCGGTTCTTTCTCTCCACTACTCCATTCTGCTGTGGAGTCCTAGGAGCAGACAACTGTCTCTTTATTCCATGTTTCTCACAGAATTCTATGAACTCATTGGATGCGAATTCTCCATCTCTATCAGACCTCATACATTTTAATTTTAATTTGGTTTCATTCTCTACCATAGCCTTGAATATTTTGAATTTCTCAAGAGCTTCTGATTTCTCTTTCAGAAAAGTAACCCACATCATCTAGGAATGGTCATCAATTAATAACATGAAGTATCTATCACCTTGCACACCCTTTTTTCTTGTCAAACCACATAGATCAGTATGAATTAAGTCTAATAATCTGGTAGAAGATTGTTCCTTTCTTTTGAATGAGATTCTGCTTTGTTTCCCCAACTGACATTCTTTGCACAGACTATTTGTAGGTTTCACCAGTTTTGGAAGATCTCTTACAACCTGAGTGTTGCTTATCTTGATGATATTATCAAAATTCACATGACACATCCTCTTATGCCATAACTAGCTCTGATCAATTTGCACAAATAGACAACTTTTACTAGTACCAACTAAATGGAAGATATTACCTTTTGTTTGAGTATCGGATGCAATCTCTGTTCCAGAACTTTGAAAGATCTTGCATTTTCCATTCTTGAATCGGAGATCATAGCCTTTGTCCACCAACTGTCCAACACTGAGAAGATTGTGCTTCAGACCTTCAACATATAGTACATTACTGGTTTTGTTGTAGTGCCCCTCCGTTTTCACTTTGGTTGTGTTAGGTATGTTTGACATTTGGTTATTTGATTTGGATTGTTCATTTGATGCTATTGTTTAATCATGGCATTAAAATAATATTAGTAGTCATTAAAACATTTTTGATAATTAAATAAATAGAAATGCCTTTATGCAAATTTAGTGCTGAAAATTTAAAAGGGTAAACCCAAATTTATAAATTATTATTTTAGGCCCCTATATTATTTATAGCACTATAGTTTATTAGCTATATTAATTTGTTACATTTTCTAGAGGTTATTTTATATTTTTGGTGAGTGAAACCTTATTTTATATAAGGAAACCTAATAAAATATAATGTTATTAAATATTACTTTAGGATACCTAATTATAATTGCTTGAGGACAAGCAATCTTGAGTGGGGAGGGTTGTCATGTCCCTATAATGATTTATGTGTATGAGGAAAAATCGATTAAATCTAAACTAATAAAACCAAAAACCAATCACATAAAGCGAACCAATCTAAGTAAAATCCATTATCATAAAATCAAAAGACAAATGAAAGCTCTTACCAAAATTTGTATTGTTCCCTTTTGGAGATGTGTGGATTGCTCAATCAAGTTGCGAAAACCATAGTTGCAACAAGCAAGTAGTGTGCTCAATGTGCTCAAAGATCAATGTTAAGAGATCGTAAGGTTGCTCAATTGACACGTTTTGTATGCTCAAAACTCTATTAAGTATGCCTGAGAATACGATCGAAGAGAGGGGCTCAATGAAGGAGATGAGGGGGGTTTATATAGGTTTCAAGGAAGATCGATCAACGGTCCAGCTAATTCAGAAGAATCAACGAAGGAGAACAGTTGAGGAACGTGCAACGAATAAGAAGAAGCCAAGTGTCTTGCTTTCTTTTGCATGAGAGGAGTTATCAAGAATAGAAGAATGAGTTAAAGCAATTAATAGAATGTAATAATTAGTTAAGTGATTTAAAACAAGAAGAAGAGATTTGCATGAGAAAAGAAGATATTTTACTTTATTAAATATTAGAAATATTTAATTACATGAACAAGAAAGCTTGAGTTATTTTAGAGATAACTCAAATTTAGAAGAAAAAGCAATTTAAATAAATAATTGATTTATTTAAATTTAGAGAAGATATTATTGGAAGAAATAATTTAATAATTGGAATTATTTAATTTTAGATAAGAGGGAATTTGTTGAATTAATTAAATAATTAGATTTATTTAATTAATGTGGATGTGAATTTCGGACAGAAGATAACGATTAAATAATTAAAATTATTTAATTGTGGAAGAATATTAGAGGAATTTAATTTAATTAATTAAATAAAGAAAATTTATTTAATTAATTTCGAAAGTATGTGATTTAGAAGAATTTGGTGAAATTAATTAAATAATTAGATTATTTAATTAATGTTGAAATGCAGGTGATTAGACAGATAGCGAAACGCAAGTGGCGTGACAACTTGGTCATTTTAGGGTGTCTACATTTTGCCCCTCTTTGATGCGATGCAGTTTATAGCGTTGCGTCAAAGAAATTAATTGTCGAAGACGTGATACAATTTTTTATGCCCTAGTGTAGGTAGTTGCCCCAGCGTAGCTGGCGTAGGGTGCCCCCTCGAGAGGAAAGATAGGGAAGCGACAGAAGAACTGTGTTGACGTTCGACTAGAAGATTTGTTGGAGATAGGTGAGGTTGAATAGAAGAAAGTGGAGATAGAAAAGAACATAAGAGAAAGACTGTTGATTGATCTTTGCTAGAAAACTATATAAGGCCATGGAAAAATGGATGGTGTAAAAGGATGAGCTTGTTGCAATGGTTTCACATTTGTTTATAAAGAGCAATCCTTATTTTTGATATAGCATGTGGATAGTTCGCCATCAAGGTATAAAAGACCAAGGTGTAGTAATATTCGAGTGTGTGAACGTTGACTCTGCAAGCAAGCGGTTTGATCTTAGATCCCTTTAGACATAATATAACCTTGTTGGAACATGTGCCTGAGCCATAGTCTTGAACATAAAATAAACTTCAATACATGTAAATGCAAGAAGAATTATTAATATGTAAGATGCTAGGTTGTAACACACACAAGATAAATAGAATGCTAAGAAAGATGCTAAAGATCATTCCTCAAACACGACACACACAAAAAGCAATGACTATGCCCCCAATCCGTACGGCATCGCAACATACCAAAATTATAGATAAATCAAGGTAGCCTTGAATAGGTAATGGATAAAGGAACAAAAGATAAACCATAACACAAATTGACTGACTTACAAAGTAAACAGACAGCCAACATATTCTCTTGCCAAAGAGGTTTCTCAGGATAGATTGGATAGGAAAGATAACAGCCTTATCGTAGGAAATCTGTGTCCGTTAAAGGGGGCTATCTACCTAAAAGATAATGTCTCGCTGCAGGAAATACCACATGTCGCGGGAGACGCATGTGTTGGTCTCAACAATGGAACACTTTGCAGAAGACAAGCTTGTTGATCTAGTGCTTTGGTTAAGTGGTACTTAGCTGATGTTGGCAATCAGTATGCAGGACAGTAGATGACTCTAGAAGGAAGCTGCTTTGCTTTAGGTTTGTGAAGAACTTTTGCTTTGAAAGGATGCACTAGCTTGCTGCTTGAGTTAGTCAAGTCGAGGCGAATGGATTTTGAAAAATGGAAGACTAGAAGGATGAAGTGCAACTAGATTGAAATAGGCAGAGAATGATGAATCGTATGTGCTTGAGTACTGGATACATCCTTCGTATTCCAGACTGCCTACATACCCTGTATCCATGGGATCAAGGCACACTACGAGGAAAGTTGAAAGTGATAAATATGTAGTTCTGGAGAGAGTGATGAGATGGGTCAAGGTGAAAGGAGGGGATCTTATGTACCTGAGTACTGGATACTTCCTTCGTATTCCAGATTGCCTACATACCCATATCCATGGGATCAAGGTACCTTAAGATTGAGAAGAGATGATATGTAGTTCTAGTTGGAGGTGATGATGTAGGAAAAGTGTTGAGAAGATAACAACCTTATCGTAGGAGTGATGTCTCCGTTAAAGGGTGTTATCTGCGAGAAGGAGAAAGATTGATGTGAGCGCATTGTGAACCATGAACAAGGAACCAATCCTAGACCTAAGTTAAGGAAAGAGTTGCCCCCATTCTGGTAGAGGAATTTGCATAGGTGACTGACCAAGAAGACACAAAGAACCATGACCTAGTTCTGGTAAGTGTGATGATGTGGGAAAAGTGTTGAGAAGATAACATCCTTATCGTAGGAGCGATGTGTCTGTTAAAGGGTGTTATCTGCAGAAAGGAGAAAAGAGTGAAGAGGGCGTTGCGAACCACGAACAAGGTACCCATCCTAGACCCAAGTTAAGGAAAGAGTTGCCCCCATTCCGGTAGAGGAATTTGTATGGATGACTGTCGAAGAAGACACAGAAAGACTTGACCTAGGACAGGACAGTGTTAACTGTAGATAAGGATCAAGACGTGGGGTGACGATGATGGACATTGACAAATTTCCAAGCTATACTAGATAGGGAGATGGAAATGCAAACAAAGTCAATAGTTTTATTATGGATGGATGGAAAGGCGTGCTTTATGCACTGGACATGGAGTGGACAGGACTTGATAGACGATGGATGCTGACTCTACACATAGCGCTTGTTTGCCAGGTTTTCACTATGGTGCTTATCCAAGGCGCCTGTTTGCTAGGTTTTCACCAGAGGACGGATTTTTTTTGGATTTTTTTTTTGGGGAATACTCTGAGGATTAGGCATAGAACTTCTTAAGATGGACACTGTTAAGTGGCTCATCCAGAGGAATGCCGTCAGGTGTAGCTAAAGTATAAGCTCCTAATCCGTATGCTGCTGTCACAATGAAGGGACCTAACCAATTAGGCTCAAACTTGCCCTTCTCTCGATCTGCTTGATTTCTCTAATTTTCTTTTAGTGCAAGATCACCAACTTGAAACCGTCTTTCTTTGATCTTTTTGTTGTAATTATGTCGGAGGCAGTTTTAATAGACATGGAGATGATTAAGTGCGGCAAGGCGCCTCTCATCTAAGAGTTCTAGCTCAGCTAATCTGGAAGTGCGATACTCCTCTTCGCCGATTAGGTCCTGCATGGAAACTCTGAGGGATGGGATCTTGACCTCTATAGGTAGGATGGCTTCAGAGCCAAAGACCAAGGCATATGGTGTGGCACCAGTTGGTGTTCTGATACTAGTGCAGTAGGCCCATAGGGCGGGATTGAGTTGCAAGTGCCAATCACGACCAGCTTCATTGACTGTTTTCTTGAGTATTTTGAGAATGGTTTTATTGGAAGCCTTAGCTTGGCCGTTACTCTGTGGGTAATAGGGAGTTGAAAAGCGATGTTGGATGTTGTATTGTATGCATAAGGCATGGACATCTTGGTTCTTGAATGGTCTCCCATTATCAGTGACAATGGCTTGGGGAATACCATACCGACATATGAGGTAGTTTAGGATAAACTTGGCTATTTGCTTACTGGTGATATAGGTCATAGGAATGGCTTCCACCCACTTCATGAAATACTCAGTGGCGGTAATGATAAACTAGTGGCCATTGGAGGAGGAAGGGTGGATTTGTCCTACGAGGTCGAGACCCCATTGAGAAAAAGGCCATGGGGTTGTCATAGGATGTAATTTATGAGCTGGTGCGTGAATCAAATCTCCATGTTGTTAGCATTGTAGACACTTCTTAGCAAACTGTGCAGCATCTTGCTCTATTGTAGGCTAGTAATAACCTGTTCTGAGTATCTTCTTAGCAAGATTAGGACCGGTAGAATGTGCGCCACAGACACCTTCGTGTATGTCTCGTAAGGTAGCTTCAGCTTCTTCTGCGTTAAGACATCGTAAGAGGATACCATCGAGACTACGGCGATATAGTGTATCACCCAGAATGATGTAACGAGAGGATCGACAGATAAAGGTTTTGCATTAGGTGGATGATAGGTCAGGGGGAAAGGTATTGTGTTTGAGATATTCATAGATATCTTCATACCATGGGGAATTGGGACCAACAAGTTCACAGATGATTTCAATAATGGGAACATCGACGGCTAGTATCAAAAATTGCTTGATCAAGAATTCACACTTCTGTGTATTTGCAGGCATGTCAATCAGTGACCCTACAGAAGCCATAGAATCCACAACTTTATTATGCTCTCTTGGAATTTGCTCAAATGTGATGCTAGAAATTTGTGGTTTGTAGGCATCCACCAGTTGCTTGTAGGGGACCAACTTTTCATCTTTTGTTTGGTACTCATCCGTGACTTGGCGAATGACTAGCTGTGAGTCTCCATATACTTGTAATTCTGTGATGTCCCATTGAACTGCTGTATTGAGACCTATAAGGAGTGCTTCATACTCGGCAATGTTGTTGGTGCAAGGGAATGCAAGCTGATATGACTTTGGAATGTAGTCATTTTGAGGTGTGATGAACAAGATACTGGCCCCTGATCCATGCTGTGTGTAGGAACCATCAAAGTATAGCTTCCAGATTATTGAGTTGGAAAGAGTGAATAGATTCTCATCTAGAAAGTCTGCTACCATAGGGTGTGTATCTTGCATAGGTGCTTCTGCTAGTTGATCTACTAGAGCTTGTCCTTTGATTGCTTTACGATCCATATATTCAATGTTGAACTCACTAAGGATCATGACCCATTTAGCTAGTCTACTTGTAAGAGCTACTTTTGCTAGTAGATACTTCAAGGGATCAATTTTGGCTATCAGATTTGTGTGTTGGTTCAACATGTAATGCCGCAACTTTTGGGAGGCGAACACTACTGCTAAACAAGCTCTTTCCATTGGTGAATAATTGAGCTCATATCCCACCAAGGTTCTACCGATATAATAAATTGCATGCTCTTTTCTTGTTTCATCATTTTGTGCTAGAAGGGCCCCTAGGGCCAAATTTGTAGTGGAGATGTATAATATCAAAGGTTTGTCCGCAACTGGTGGAACCAATACAAGAGGTGTAGCTAGATACTCTTTAAGTTGATCAAATGCTGCCTGACACTTGTTGTCCCATCGAAATGAGACATCCTTTCAGAGCAAGTGTTGAAATTGTTGACATTTATCTGCTAGCTGTGAGATGAAACGCCTGATGGATTGCAACCTTCACTGAAGGCTCCTTAATGCTTTAAGATTCTTTGGTGGAGGCATCTCCACTATAGCTTGTACTTTTGCGGGGTCTACTTCGATGCCTCTACGAGATACAATGTATCCCAACAGCTTTCTTGATGTTACACCGAAGACACACTTCTTTGGATTGAGTCTTACTTGGTATTTCTCGAGCTTGTCAAAGATCTACCCTAGAACCTGTATGTGATCTGCCCTAGAAGATTTAGCTAGTATGTCATCCACATAGTCCTCCATGATATGATGAAAGAGATCATGGAATATCACTATCATTGCTTTGATAGGTTGCTCCTACATTCTTTAGACCAAAAGGCATGACACACCAGCAATAGTTACCCCATGGACAAGTGAAGGTTGTTTTATGTTGATCTTCCTCTGCTATCCTTATCTGATTGTAGCCAGAGAATCCATCCATGAGAGAAAGCATCTCGTGACCTGCTGTCAAGTCTACTATAATGTCAATGTTTGGTAATGGAAAGTCATCTTTGGGACATGCCTTATTAAGGTCTCTGAAATCATTACACATGCGGATGCACCCATTGGGTTTAGATACAGGTACAATGTTTGAGACCCAATTTGAATAGTTGATTGGTCATATGAACTTTGCATCTAACAGCTTCTGTATTTCCACTTTCACTAAAAGAGCTATTTGTGGGTGCATCTTCCTCAGCTTTTGCTTGACTAGTTTAACCTTTGGATCAACAATGAGATAGTGAACAACTAGCTTGGGGTCTAACCCTGGCATATCAACATAGGTCCACACAAAGTTGACGGTTCTCTATAAGAAGAATGTGTTAAGATTCTTGTGCTCTGTTTCTGATAATGATGCTGCTAGGAATGTGGTCTTTGGATTTTGTTCTGTGCCAAGGTTTATCTCTGTAGAATCTTCTACTAGGAGAGCTGACTTCTCTTGATACTTAGATGGTAGGGGAAGGTCAAATCCTCCATCGTCAGGTGCCACAGTTGGGTTTTCACCTTTGGATACGTCCTTTGTTTTTACTATTTTGTGATCAGGAGGTGCCATAGTGTGGTTTTCACCTAGAGATCCTTCTTTATTTTTACTTTTGCGACTGGAGGATTTGGCATTCTCACCAAAATAAGTCATTGGTTCTAGTTCCATTACAAAACCTGCTTTATGATCACCAAGAGGGATACCCTCCCGAAGTCCCATGAACTCAGCTAAAGCTTCGTCATTCTGAAATACATCTATTACAGGGGACCCTTGTTGGTCCCAATCGATAAGTTCAGGGTAGACAAGTGTGACATTCTGGGTGCTGGTGGTGGAGGTTAAGGATATAGAAGATAGCGTAAAGATGGAGGATTCTGCGAAGAGGTTGGTCATATGGAGGGAAGAGTCATCGATGATATCCTCTGTAGATGTCGAATCGGCGGGAAAAGTGTTAGCTACCTCGTCGAGGATAGACTCAATGTCCAAGGCGTGTGGTACCTTCTTACCAAATCCTAATCCCTTCTTGTCTAGCTTCTTTGTTACAACAATGGGTTCCATAGTTCCTTGATTCTGTTTCCCAAGGCCACCTTTGCCTTTATAGCCCATTTTTTTTACTATTCTTAAGCCATTGCCATATTGCTTGACTGGTATTGTGACTGGTTCTTTCTCCTTATAGAGCCAAGAAGAAATATCCTCAATAGTTTCCTCTTCCAATAACCGTCCATGTTGGAATTGGGTTAGGAATCCTGGGGGAGGAATAGCTACTTTTTTGGTTACTTTGGCAATGGGTGGTTGGCCGTAAGATTTTGGAGATAAAGGCATCCGCCCTACACAACAAGATTTTGAGATATCGTAAGTGCCAAAGCCTATATCTCGGATGCAAGCTGTGATTACAGGCAGAGGATTAGGGTTACTTGTAGAGGCCGGAGTCAATGTTGCAGGGTCAACATATAGTGGGGATTCAAGGGCTTTTTCATTGTTAGGCACGTGGTTACAATTCTTATAACTGCCTTGCAAGACACGACAGAATTCAAAAGGATTGGGGTCTCCTGGGATAGTGATCTCCGTACCATTGTATGGGAACTTTAGAGACTAATGGTACGTGGAGGGAACAGCTTTCATTGCATGGATCTATAGGTGGCCTAGGATAATGTTGTAAGGCAGCTCAATATCAAGAACTTAACACCTGGTTTCAAGCATGACAGGGCCCAGTTGTATAGGCAAGTGGATAACACCTTCTGAGCGGCGTTCAACATCATCATACCCCTTGATTGTAATACTATGATCAAAGTTGACATGATCCTCAGAGTATCCCAATTGTTTAAGTAACTTTAAAGAACAGATGTTGAGACTAGCACCACCATCTATGAGTATACGTTTGATTTTGCGTGTATGGATAAGAACCTCAATATGAAGGGCATCATTGTGACAAGGATCATGGGATGGGAGATCTTTTTCAGAGAAGACCACATTGTAGGGTGAAGCAATGTTACCTACTATAGCTTGGAAATCCGCGACTGCTATGTTGTTGGGAACTGAAGACTCTTGGAGGGCTTTTTCTAGCACCACTCTATGTGCAGGTGATGACCGTAGAAGGTCCAAAATAGAGATCTGTGCTGTCATTTTCTCTAGATGTTCGACAAGATTATAATCAGATTGAGCTGGAAGACTAGGAGTAGGACCACGAATGGTGACACGACCACGACGAGTTGTAACAGTGCAATCCGTAGATTGACCTTTGATGGTGAGGGTAGACACTTGACTCTCTCTGAAACGACCGACAATGGAATCAAAGGAAGTGGAAGCATGATTGATACCTTTACCTCTATCCTAAGGAGGAGGTGGACCATGATGAGGGAATGGTTCCTTGTACATATCGAGATCTTTGTTTGTGTTTTGAGCTTCTTGTTCATTCTCAAAAGTGATTAGGTTGACGTCGATGAGATTTTGGATTAGGTGCTTGAGTTTCATGCACGACGCAGTCCTATGTCCTTTACTTCGATGGAATTCATAGTATTCATTTTCTCTATACCGCGCAGTTTTGTAAACCGGTTCACCATATGGGGGTGCATCTGGTAAGGTGATGAGTCCTTTCTGTAAAACCTGTTGTAGGACCGACTCCATAGGCACTCCAAGGGAGTAAATTGACGTCGTGGAGGGTAATCTTGTTGAGGTCACTCCTGTTGTCGTTGTTGTTGATTTTGATATGGTTTTCACTATTGTTGTTGTTGAGATGGAGCTTGACTTGGTTTGGAGAGCTACAGTGGTGTCTGCAATGTTTGGACATGTTTAGAATCAACCACACCGTCATTAACCATGTTTTTGTTTTTGTTCCAGTATTTGGGTTTATCATTCGTCTGTTGATGAGGAGCGTTGTCTTTCGTTTCTTTGAAGATTTTAACCACACCCTTAGCAATGAGGGCCTTCTTAATATTGATTCCTTTGTATGTGATTTCGTCAAAGGTTGTAGCACTGAGAATTTGCAAGTGGAAACCTAACTCTTGGTTGAGGTTTTGCACAAATATGCTGACAAGCTGTTTCTCAGGAATCTTGAAGGGGAATTTGCTAGCCATTTGTCTCCACCGTTGAAGGAAAGAAATGAAAGTTTCACCATTTTTCTATTTATTGTTGCATAGATTAGTCATGGAAATCTCATGCTCTACGTTGTAAGAAAAGTGGGTGGCAAACTTCTCTGCTAGCTTGTTGAAAGACTTGATACCCGTGGGTAAGTGTGAGAACAATTCTATAGCTTGACCTCCAAGACTGCGAGGAAAGAGACGCATAAGATATGTGTCGTTATGTGAGACCTCAAAGCAAGCAAGATAGAATTCCCTAAGATGGTCTTTTGGGTCACCTTTTCCTTTGTATTTATTGAACTTGGGAATAGTGAAATTTTGAGGAAAAGGGATCATTGGTAATGACCGATCAAAAGGGTAAGGACACACTTCCTCTAAAGAGAAGGTCTTCTTGGTGTGGCCAAATGTAAGATCAGATAGTTGTTGTTGAACTTCTGCAATTTTTAGCTCCATAGTCGTGGGAGGGGTTGATAACATCTCCTGTTGTCCCAAAAGTGGTTGGTGTTGCCCATACAGAAGATTATAATGTAAGCCATGCACACTGGTGTTATAAGGGTCGTAAGATTGATTGGGATCATACGGGTTGTACATTTGGTTTAGATTGGGTTGGATTTGGAGGTTTTGATTTGGAAAAGGTGGAGGTGGCGCTAGGTAAGAATGTTGGCTTTGTGATGGTTGAAGAAAAGAATTGGGTGGAGGAAAGCTAAAGTGTGTTTGATTAGGTTGTGATGGCGGCACATAGCTTTGGGAAACTTGATGTTGGGAATGTTGAGAGTGGCTAGGCAATGTGTGAAAGAAATTGAGCGAGGATGAACGTTGTGGAGGAGGGGCATAGGTAGAAGTGATTTGCGATGGTTGGGGTTGATTGAGGATGAGAGTAGAAAAATGTTGTGGTTGGGGTTGGGGTTGCATGACTCTAATTGGTTGAGAGACATGAAGGTTTGATGATATGGGAGGTGGTATGTGTTGAGACCCTTGTTGCATGGCTACATAGTTGTTCCCTAGATTGTAATTTGGTGGGAAACCTATTCGTGAGAGAGTAACCAATATTCCACTTGCGATTGGTGTGGACACTTTAGGAGGTTGTTGCGTATTTGATCAAGCTAAGGTGGCTTGCTTAGCTAACTCTGCTTGACTTTGGAGAGTTTCTTGTTGGTTTTTGTAGATCTCCATAGGAGTCTGAAGCGGTGATATGACCCTCTCTTTTGTTGGGTTTTGAAAAAGGGGATTCCTATACTGCGAGCCTTGTGCAGGTAAGGGCGTAGTCACCATGGACATGGTTTGCACTGCTTGCATGGCACTCAATGTGTTGTTTGTCTCCTTGAGAGAAGATAAATCAAAATCTTGAGGTAACTTGGCTCCTTGCTCTACAAGTAAGCGAAAGAAATGATCCTGGTTCTCACTAAGGATTTTGTCAAAGGCAGCCACGACTCTAGGCTCTTGTATGAATTCATCAAGATCTTTCCCATCTTCTTGAGAGGAATGACCTATTTCAAAGTGTCACTCTTCTTGAGATGGGGCTAGATCTACAGTATAACCTTGTGGGATAAAATCTGGAGGCAAGCCGGTGGTGTATTGAGGTGTACTTATCAAAGGAATCCTATCCTCCTGAGGATTGCTTGGTTGGTCAATGTGCGGCATGCTTGGTGAATTAGTAGATCTTGCTGTGAGTGTTCTAGGAGTGACCTTGGGAGTAATGTTGAGATGACCTGATTGTGGTGTGTGAGGAGGTGACTTGCGCTTTTTAGGGACAACTTGCTTGGACTTCATAGTTTGCTGGAGCCTAGTGGTTACCATGGGATATACTAGGACAAAAGGTAATGCTGGGACTCTGTGAGGTGCTTTGAGAAAAGACAAACTCTTGATGCACAATGTACTGGACCAAAGGTGCTATACTGTTTGACTAGAGGCATAGGACTGTGCTACCAAAAGTGTGCTACTGTGACACCAAATGCGACGGACTAAGCTACCAGAAGTGAGTTACTGCTATGCCAAAGGCGAGCTACAGTGACCAAAAGCGAGCTACTATTATACCAAGGGCACTGAAGTAGAGTTTTTGCTAGAGGTGAGTTACTGCTATGCCAAAGGCGATCTACTGTACTACCAAAGGTGAGCTACTGTAATACCAGGGGTGCTAAAGTAGTGTCTAATGTTTCTAAAAGGCAAAATTTTGATAGATTGTTTCTGTTTCTGATTGGATTTGTTTGGCAAGAGAAAACACAGCAAACAATTTTGGCACAAACAAGGGACTGACACAATAGATAGTGTATGTTTGAGGCTCCAAACAAGCCCAATGTTTCCACAGGTATAAGACAATTGCAATCAATAACAAGCACTTTTTATCCCTAGAGACAAGGTTTCATTGCAGTAGATCAGCTCACAGCTTAATACTCCATCGATAAAAATATCATTCCATAAAGGTGTCAGATATTTAGTATCTTTGTGAGAGATGATAGGTAGGGATATCTCACCCTCCCCTTGGAAAACTCAAGTAGGTCACAAGAGCTTTATGGCCAAGGGAATACTATCTCTTCTCAAGGGAGCCAATGGTGCGTATCTTAAGGGCTTAAATCGATTCCCCTTGCACTGATGATTACCGCAATGTTCGGAGGTAGGTCAGGTAGTCTCTATCTAGAATGGTTCTTAGTGACTTTGAGGGACCAACGCCTTACGAGCAATGCGACAAGCTACTAAAAGATTTAACCAATCCTAATAAGAGTATCAAACACTTCACTCAATGTGAAAATCGTTTCCACAAAGAGCTAGTACACCTCTTTTCAGTTTGGCACAAGGTAAGGCTGACATCGGTTAGGACTTGGCTTTCACCTTATCCTTCTTATATAGCAGTTCAAAGGAAAACTCCACTTAGGGTCGTCCCTTTTGGATGAAGCGCAATCCAAAAGCAGGCCCTTCTAAAGGAAGTACAGAAATGTAAGAGCAAGCACGTCAAACAAAGGTTCAATTGTCCTATTATAAGAAAAATAAGGTGCAACTAAATTAGGCACACACACGTTTGTAGTTGTCAATTGTCCCTTATAAAATTGAAGTGTTTGGCATTCATGTCAATTGTCCCTTAGAAAATTAAGGTGTTTGTGCATACATGTCCATTGTCCCTTAAGAAAAGTAGTATGTTCCTAAGACTTAGATTTGCCAAAATGATTTGTTCAATTATCTTTTAAGAAGGCAGTGTGTTTCTAAGACTTAGTGAGATAAATCAAGATTTCTTCAACGCTCGTCCTGCATGAACATGTTAAGAACACCAATTTGCTCTGTGTGAGTAATAAAAAGCTGCAACAAGTCAGTTAGTTCCACCAAAAATTCACAAGTTAGCAAAAACAAATCAATTTGACTAGGAGCGAGTTACTGCTATACCCAAAGTGCTTTACTGTCTTACCAACCGCGGTGTAATACAGACCTAAAGCGTCGGAGAATATTACCAGAAGTGCTGAACTAGATCTAGAAGCATTGTACTGTGTACCCGAAAGCACGATACTATTATGCCAAAAGTGATGTAATACATACCAGAAGCGTCGTAGGATACTCCCAGAAGCGCTGAACAAGGTCCCGAAGCGCTTTACTATGTATCCGAAAGCGCGATACTCTTATACCAACTATGCTGCACGATCTCAGATCACAAAAAAATTAGCTTTTGTCAAAATAACCAGATCGAAATGGGATTTCATGATTGATCTACTGTTCTGAGAAGTAAATTCTGATAGATCTGAATCGTGAACTCCAAAAAAAATTTAGAAAGTGTAGCAACACAATAGATTAACTCAAATACCGAAGATACCCCTAAATAAGTCAGCTTAGGAAGTATCAAAAGTAGGTTTGAAAGACAAATACAACAGCTTGTCAGAAAAATCCACAAGATATGTAACGAGAAAACCCTACAAAAAACAAGAAACGAAGTCAGAAACCTAATTTAGCCAAAAGTGCTTAACGATACTACCGGACGCGCCATTCTGTTATACCAGAAGTGTTGCTCTGTGCTACCAGAAGTGCCACAGTGCCCCCAAGGGCGCTGTAATGTGCCTTCAATAGCACTTAATTATACTACCAGAAGTGCTTTGCAATGTCATTTGCGCTGCACCATACTGTGACTTAAAAAAAATTAATTTCTCAAAGAAAAAGAGGGATTAGTGGGTCCCACCGGGCGTGCCAGAATATGTATGAGGAAAAATTGATTAAATCTAAACTAATAAAACTAAAAACCAATCACATAAAGTGAACCAATCTAAGTAAAAGCCATTATCATAAAATCAAAAGACAAATGAAAGCTCTTACCAAAATCTGTATTGTTCCCTTTTAGAGATGTGTGGATTGCTCAATCAAGTTGCGAAAACCATAGTTGCAACAAGCAAGTGGTGTGCTCAATGTGCTCAAAGATCAATGTGAAGAGATCGTAAGGTTGCTCAATCGACGCGTTTTGTATGCTCAAAGCTCTGTTAAGTATGCCTGAGAATACGATCGAAGAGAGGGGCTCAATGAAGGAGATGAGGGGGGTTTATATAGGTTTCAAAGAAGATTGATCAACGGTCCAGATAATTCAGAAGAATCAACGGAGGAGAACAGTTGAGGAACATGCAACGAATAAGAAGAAGGCAAGTGTCTTGATTTCTTTTGCATGAGAGGAGTTATCAAGAATAGAAGAATGAGTTAAAGCAATTAACAGAATGTAATAATCAGTTAAGTGATTTAAAACAAGAAGAAGAGATTTGCATGAGAAAAGAAGATATTTTACTTTATTAAATATTAGAAATATTTAATTACATGAGCAAGAAAGTTTGAGTTATTTTAGAGATAACTCAAATTTAGAAGAAAAAACAATTTAAATAAATAATTGATTTATTTAAATTTAGAGAATATATTATTGGAAAAAATAATTAAATAATTGGAATTATTTAATTTAGAAGATTTGAAATCAAATTAAATAAATAAATTTATTTAATTATTGTGCATGATTTTGAAAGAATAAATTTTGATTTAATTAAATAATTAAGAATTATTTAATTTTAGATAAGAGGGAATTTGTTGAATTAATTAAATAATTGGGTTTATTTAATTAATGTGGATGTGAATTTTGGACAGAAGATAATGATTAAATAATTAAAATTATTTAATTGTGGAAGAATATTAGAGGAATTTAATTTAATTAATTAAATAAAGAAAATTTATTTAATTAATGTCGAAAGTATGTGATTTAGAAGAATTTGGTGAAATTAATTAAATAATTAGATTATTTAATTAATGTTGAAATGTAGGTGATTAGACAGATGGTGAAACGCAAGTGGCGTGACAACTTGGTCATTTTAGGGTGTCTACAATTTATAATTGAATTGTTTATTTAAATAATAAGTTAGCTTTATATAAACTAAATATATAATATATTTATTTAAAATATATTATTAATGTTGCAAGTATGAGGTTAGCCAGTGTTGTCATTGATGTCAACATACTCATATTGCATTGGCAAGAAGGATTGGATGAGCTGTGTGCTGAGGATATTGAGAAAATTAGTCTCAATCAAGAATAGTGAAGAATAGTGATGAGAAGAAGGCAAAAGTACTCAATAGGTTGAGATTCAGAGGTTGCGGATTAAAGGGTTTATAGATATGAGTCTTGAGATGATCCAATTAAGATTTTAGAGGTCCACATGAAGATTTGAAGAAGTTGTGATTGATCAATTAGAATTGGTTCCGAGAGATACTTTAGAGTAACAGAGTGTTACAAAAAGGTCCGGTGAGATCCGGAAGTGCATTGTCCTATTTTGTAGATTGAACAGAGTGTTTGGGATGTCCTTGTGATGTGTCATCTCGATTGGTATGTGGTTTGGAGGTCTGGAAGCACCCCTTGCAGTATGACAGTGGCGATAGACTGTGTTCTTGAAGTTTTGGATGAGGAAGAGAAGAGATTCCAGTGAGCAGAGGAAGTGTGGATGTACCTGGTCATTTAGGCAGGCTTGTGAAGGTTCTTGGATCATGTTGAGGTTGTGTTGTTGGTCCGCATTGATGGTAGAGCCCGAAATTGAAGATATTCTTCCGGATGAAGTTCTTGTTCAGACTAGCTGACCGGATGAGTTGTTCATCCTATGAATGTTCTTGTGGTGGCCGACAGGATGTGTTATTCATCTTGTGGATGTTCTTATGATTGATTGCCGACTTAGATGATTGTTCCTAAGTTGATGTCTTGTATAAATAAAGGATTGTGAGTTCATTTCGAAGTGTGGGTGTGGTGCAGATGAGTGTGAGATAGCGGAAGAGTGAAAGGCAGAGTAGAAGTATTTCAGGCTTAAATGGAACTGATCCAGACATGGTGAAGATGTCATTCTCCAGTTCAAGGTTGTGATCCTTATGATCTTGTAGACAGTGTGTCTCTTTGTAGGCAGTGTGCCTCCTTGTAAGCAGTGTGCTAGGGCAGTGAGCCCTAATTGGTAGGTGCCATTCATATTTCTTTATTCTTCTAATAGAGAATAATCTTTGGGTTAATCACCCCATGGTTTTTCCCTTAACTGGGTTTTCCACGTCAAAAATCTTGGTGTCTAATGTGTTGATGTTTATCTGCTCCAGTGTTTATGCTTTCTACTTTCATGAATGACTAATTAATAAGCTGCTAACTGACAAAGAAGAATTAAGTGTTTGAAATAGTAGCAAGGTTTTTACACAACTGATTCACCCCCCCTCTCAGTTGTGTGCCCTAGATCTAACAATTGGTATCAGAGCCAGATTCCTCTGAAATGAGCTTAACCGCTTGAGGAGATCCAGGATGTCTTCATACAAGAAGGATAGTTCGAAGTTTGATGGGTCTAATTTCACTCTTTAGAAAGGTCGCATGAAATGTCACTTGGAGTGTATGGGAAAAGCTTACTTGGCCATGGTTTCAAAACCATATGTTCCTCCACAGGGTGGTCCGTCAACTCTGAATGAAATCACAGATGCTGAAAATAATTTGTGGACCAAAGAAGCTCTTCTCAGTGCATTGAATGACTCAGATCTCTCAAATGTTATTGACCTACCAACTGCATATGAGATCTGGACTAAACTGGAACTTCTGTATGAAGGAGATGAGTTTGTCAAGAGTGCAAGGTTGCAAAGTCTGAAAGGAAAATTTGAAAGATTGAAGATGAGAGATGATGAAAATATCACTACCTTTATGCCATGAGTGAATGAACTAGTGTGTGGAATCAGGAATGCTAGTGGAGTTCTAGATGAAAATGAAATTGTTTGCAAAATTCTCAGATCCCTTCCTGCTGCCTACAAGATCAAGGTTGCTGCCATTGATGAATTCAGAGCCCATACAATTGTTACAAGAGAGCAATTGGCTGGCAAACTAGTTGCATTTGAAATGACTGAGTTTGGAGATGATCATCCCAAGACTGAATCTGCATTCAAGGCCAGTGCCTATGTGAAAGGCTAACAAAGATTTGATCCGGGAGAGAATTCTTTAAGGAAGCTGTCATGGTATGATCAAGCAAGGAAAGACATGGAAGAGGAAGAAGCAGCTCAACTTGAAGCCCTCATTGTAAAGAGACTACCAAGAGGATCCGGTAAGTATGAAGGAAAACTACCCTTTAAGTGCTTTAACTGCAATAAGATTGGTCATTTTGCTTCGAGATGTCTGGAAAGATCTGCAAGGTCAAATGCTAATAGACAAAGGTTTCAAAAGAACTGCTATTATGTTCATGAAGAAGATGATAATGAAGAAGTGACAGATGATGAATCAGAAATGGGAAGCAAATCCAGAAATGAATGGGTGTTTATTGCCATCAAGGAAGAAGATTCAATATCCTCTGAATCTGCCAATCATAAGGTTGTAGAAAGAGCTTTGGCTGCCCAAGTTGAAGAAAAGGATGATTGGGTTATTGACAGTGGTTGTTCTCACCATATGACAGGTGACAAGAACAAGTTCCTAGATTTGGAAAGGTATGAAGGAGGAATGGTAAGGTTTGGAGACAATTCTACTGGCAGAATCAGAGGTAGGGGAACTATTTCTTTTGATGGAAAGAGCAAAATCGGTAATGTACTATATGTTGAAGGTTTAAAGCACAATCTTCTTAGTGTTGGTCAGTTGGTGGACAAAGGTTATGATCTCTGGTTCAAGAATGGAAGATGCAGGATCTTTGAAAGCTTCAAAACTGAGATTGCATCTGGTACTCAAACAAAAGGTAATATCTTCCATCTAGTTGGCTCTAATAAAAGTTATCTGTTTGTTCAAGTTCATCAGAGTTGGTTATGGCATAGAAGGATGTGTCATGTGAATTTTGATAACATCATCAAGATAAGCAATACTTAGGCTATAAGAGATCTTCCTAAATTGGTGAAACCTACAAATAGTTTGTGCAAAGATTGTCAGCTAGGTAAACAGAGCAGAGTCTCTTTCAAAAGCAAGGATCAATCCACTACCAGATTATTGGAATTAGTCCATACTGATCTATGTGGTCTGACAAGAATCAAGAGTATGCAAGGTGATAGATATTTCATGTTACTGATTGATGATCATTCCCGAATGATGTGGGTTACCTTCCTAAAAGAGAAATCAGAAGCCCTTGAGAAGTTCAAAATCTTCAAAGCTATGTTAGAGAATCAAACCGGATTGAAACTAAAATGTCTGAGGTCTGATAGAGGTGGTGAATTCACATCCGGTGAATTCATAGACTTTTGTGAGAAGCATGGCATAAAGAGACAATTGTCTGCCCCTAAGACTCCACAGCAGAATGGAGTTGTTGAGAGAAAGAACCGGACCATCCAGGAAGCATCCAGGACAATGATGATGGAAGCAAATGTTCCTCAGATGTTTTGGAGAGAAGCTGTCAGCACTGCAGTCTACACTCTTAATCGAGTTCAAATCAGAAGCAATACTGGTAAGACTCCTTATGAACTTTAGTTTGGTGTAACTCCTACTGTGAGATATTTCAGAGTATTTGGTAGCAAGTGTTATATCAAAAGAGATGAAGATCTAGGAAAGTTTGATGCTAGAAGTGATGAAGGAATTTTCTTGGGTTACTCCACTCAAAGCAAAGCATATCAGTGTTACAATAAGAGATTGAGAAAGATGATAGAAAGTACAAATGTGAAGGTTGATGAAGGAATTGAGAAGCTCTCAAGATTCTATGAATGTGATGAAGATGATCAGAATGATTCTTTGATGGAAAGAACTCAATCCTCCTTTGAAATTTAGATTTAGACTGATCCGGTAAATCAGGAAGAAGAGGTGTGTCTAAATGAGCCTGATCAAGAAACAATATTGCAAGAAACTCCCAAAATTCCAAGGTATGTAACTCTAAATCATTCTAAAGATTAGATCATAGGTGACAAAAGCAAAGGGGTACAAACAAGGAGAAGAATTGATCAAGAGTCAAATGAATGTTGTCTGATTTCAAAGATTGAACCTAAGACAATCAATGAAGCTTGCAATGATGAAAACTGGACCAAAGCAATGGAGGAAGAGTTGATGCAAATTGAGAAAAATCATACTTGGGATCTTGTTCCTAGACCCAGAAACAAGAATGTGATTGGAACCAAATGGGTCTTCCGGAACAAACTAAATGAAGTGGGTGAAGTGATTAGAAACAAAGCTAGATTGGTCTACAAAGGCTACTCTCAAATAGAAGGAATTGATTTTGAAGAAACCTTTGCTCCGGTGGCAAGAATTGAAGCAGTCAGATTATTTCTTGCATTTGCTGCCTTCAAAGATTTCAAGGTATATCAGATGGATGTCAAGTCTGCCTTCCTAAATGGTGATTTGGAAGAAGTTTACATTGAACAACCGGATGGATTTCAATTGTCTGATAATGATGGTATGGTCTGCAAGTTGAAGAAAGCATTGTATGGATTGAAGCAAGCCCCAAGAGCATGGTATGAAAGGTTGGATAAGCATCTTGTGCAAATTGGATTCAATAAAGGTACTGCTGACAGTAACTTATATTTCAAAATTGATCATGAAAACATTTTGATTGTTGAAGTATTTGTGGATGATATCATTTTTGGAGGAAGAGATAGTATGTGCAAAACTTTTGCAAATCAGATGAAAAGTGAGTTTGAAATGTCTATGCTTGGTGAAATGAATTTCTTCTTGGGTCTGCAAATTACTCAAACAAAGAAAGGGATCTTCATTTCTCAGATCAAATATGTGAAAGAATTATTGAGGAAATTCGGTATGGAAGATTCAAAGCCAATGAACACTCCTATGGCAACTGGATGTAAGTTGAGCAAAGATGATGACTCTCCTAAGGTAGACCAGACAAAGTATAGATCAATGATTGGTGGATTGTTGTATCTCACTCAGACTAGACCAGATATAATGCAGGCTGTTGGTCTTGTGGCAAGATTTTAGGCTGATCCTAGAGAATCTCATGTCATGGCAATCAAGAGAATCTTTAGATATCTAAAGGGGATAGTTGAGTATGGTTTGTGGTATCCTAGAGATCATGATTTCTCTCTTCATGCATATACAAATGTAGATTGGGCAGGAGATGTGGATGACTGGAAGAGTACCAGTGGTGGAGCATTCTTTTTGGGAAAGAGATTGGTTTCTTGGTTAAGCAAGAAACAAGATGCAATATCTCTGTCTACAACTGAAGTAGAATACATTGCAACAACAGGTAGTTGCACTCAAATCTAATGGATGAAGCAGATGCTAAAAGACATTAAAGTAGAATATGAGGAGCCTATCACAATTTTCTGTGATAATTCAAGTGCCAAAAATATTTCTAAGAATCTGGTGTTGCATTCTAAGACCAAGCACATATCTATCAAATTTCACTTTTTGAGAGAACAAGTGAACAAGGATGAAGTCAGATTGGAATATGTATCCTCCAAGGATCAGATTGCAGATATCTTTACTAAACCTCTTCCCAAGGACTCTTTTGAGTATCTCAGGGAGAAGTTAGGGGTCAAGGCCCCTCCGGAGATGAACTAGGATGCACTAATGTGCATCAGTCTGGTGGATATCACAGTCATATCTTGTGATCCAGATTGATGATGGGGAGCTGCTACTAAGGGGGAGCAGCTAATATGATGCTGATGTGTTAGTATTGCAAGTATGAGCCCTTTGCCATTGATGTCAAAGGGGGAGAGAAGACATGTGAAAAACAAGTGGTTGATGATCAAAGGGGGAGTAGTAAAGGAAGAGAAGACATGTGAAGAGTTGCTGTTGATAGGGGGAGCTGTGACAGAAAGGAGAACTTCTTGTCTTGATGGTTTTTCACATCATATGTTGCCATCAATGACAAAGGGGGAGATTGTTGCAAGTATGAGGTTAGCCAGTGTTGTCATTGATGTCAACATACTCATATTGCATTGGCAAGAAGGATTGGATGAGCTGTGTGCTGAGGATATTGAGAAAATTAGTCTCAATCAGGAACAGTGAAGAACAGTGATGAGAAGAAGGCAAAAGTACTCAATAGGTTAAGATTCAGAGGTTGCGGATTAAAGGGTTTGTAGATATGAGTCTTGAGATGATCCAGTTAAGATTTTAGAGGTCTGCATGAAGATTTGAAGAAGTTGTGATTGATCAATTAGAACCGGTTTTGGGAGATACTTCAGAGTAACAGAGTGTTACAAAAAGGTCCGGTGAGATCTGGAAGTACATTGTCTGATTCTGCGGATTGAACAGAGTGTTTGGGATGTCCTTGTGATGTGTCATCTCGATTGGTATGTGGTTTGGAGGTCCGGAAGCACCCCTTACAGTATGACAGTGGCGATAGATTGTGTTCTTAAAGTTTCAGATGAGGAAGAGAAGAGATTCTAGTGAGCAGAGGAAGTGCGGATGTACCTGGTCATTTAGGCAGGCTTGTGAAGGTTCTTGGATCATGTTGAGGTTGTGTTGTTGGTCCGCATTGATGGTAGAGCTCGGAATTGAAGATATTCTTCCGGATGAAGTTCTTGTTCAGACTAGCCGCCAGGATGAGTTGTTCATCCTGCGAATGTTCTTGTGGTGGCCGACCGGATGTGTTATTCATCTTGCAGATGTTCTTATGGTTGATTGCTAACTTAGATGATTGTTCCTAAGTTGATGTCTTGTATAAATAAAGGATTGTGAGTTCATTTTGAAGTGTGGGTGTGGTGCAGATGATTGTGGGATAGCGGAAGAGTGAAAAGCAGAGCAGAAGTATTTCGAGCTTAAATGGAACTGATCCAGACATGGTGAAGATGTCATTCTCCAGATCAAGGTTGTGATCCTTATGATCTTGTAGACAGTGTGTCTCTTTGTAGGTAGTGTGCCTCCTTGTGAGCAGTGTGCTCGGGTAGTGAGCCCTAATTGGCAGGTGTCATTCATTTTTCTTTATTCTTCTAACAGAGAATAATCCTTGGGTTAATCACCCCATGGTTTTTCCCTTAACCGGGTTTTCCATGTCAAAAATCTCGGTGTCTAATGTGTTGATGTTTATCTGCTCTGGTGTTTATGCTTTCTGCTTTCATGAATGACTAATTAATAAGTTGCTAACTGACAAAGAAAAATTAAGTGTTTGATATAGTAGCAAGGTTTTTACATAACTGATTCACCCCCCCTCTCAGTTGTGTGCCCTAGATCTAACAATTAATATGTATTATTTAATAAATAATATTATTAATTTAATATAATTTAAATATTATAAAATATATGAAATATATATATTTATATTTTTATTAACTAGATATATTATAAATATAAATATTTTAATATAAAATTTATGCCAGTAATTAATAAGATATATTATTATATATAAAAATAAATATTATGAAGAGTCTTACCTATTAAAGTTAGAAAGTAAAGTAATTTAGAAAGTAAAGTAATTTGGAATAAGACAAAGTAATACGGTTAAACAAAAGGTTAAATTCAAAATAAAATCATATAAAAATAAAAGTCTAATAAGACAAACATTATCCCACCATATTATATGCTTGGAAATAAAATAAAATAAAAGAGCTCCCATACTTAATAACAAAAGTATTTATTTATACTATATATATTATATAAATAATGTACTTTAAAAAGATTAAGGGGAGGTCGAAGGAAGATATTTATAAGTGCAGCACATTAATAAATAATATATTATAAATATATTTAATAATATAAATACAAATATTATTATTATTATCTTATATTGTAATATAAATATAAATAATATATCATTTATTATAATGATATAATATAAATACAAATAAGGTAAATAAATACTAATAAACATCTTTTAACCTATCCTCTTATGATAAGGGAGTTACGTATGGTTAGAACTAGTTTTACCACAAAAGGGAATTAAAATAAAGTAATAAAAATAATAAGAGACATACCTCTTCAAACATATCCCTTGAAAGGGAAATAAATAAAGGTTGTGAGATAGAAGGAAAGGATCATCGAAAGAAGGGAGTAATAAAAATAAATAAATAAACAGTTGTGAATTCAATAAAGGCAATAAAGAAGAAACATCATTTGAATTCATCAAAGACACAGCAAGAAAATATCACAAGAAAGACACGAGGGCAGCTAAGGAAAAGGATCATGGGGAGAAAATATAAAAAGAGTATGGGATAAATACATATATTTAGATTTGCATTTTATAACAACAATACAATAAAGACTATATTACTGCAGCATAGGTAAGGAATCCCAGGTAAAGTAGGTAAGTAAGTATTTATATTTACTTATTCAATTTATGATTTGTAAGAATTTATAATTACTTGTTCAATTTATAACTTGAAAGATATAAATAATAAGGTTATTAAGTAGAAACTGATATATGTGATATATACATTTATGTCTGAAATTTATATTTTAAATATGTATCTTGTATGATTTGAATTCATAAGTTGTTAATAAATGACGTATGAGAGATAACAAGTATGTATATGTATAGATGAAGATTAATTAAGGCCTTAGGGTAAAACCTAGGGAGAAGGCTCTAGGATAAAACCTAAAGATTAATGAAGGCTTTAGGGTAAAACCCTAAGATTAATAAAGGCATGAATTCCTAAGGGTAGATACGAGACTTCCTAATTAACCACCTAACACTAAGAAGGTGGGGTAGATATTTATGGTAGGTATTGATCATTCCATGGGAATGGGCCTTGATTGACGAATCAAGGATATTATGGGCCTTGATTGACAAATCAAGGATATTACTATGGACCTTCGATTTAAGTATCAAAGGAATGGGCTTTAGTTGACGAACTAAGGAATTATAGGCCTTAGTTGACGAACTAAAGAATTATAGGCCTTAGTTGACGAACTAAGGAATTATGGGCATTGGTTGACAAACTAAGGAATAATATTAATGGACCTATAGGATTGAGATGACATCACCTACCTAATGAATCTTCTCTCACAAGGTGGAAGGTGAGGTTAATAAGAGGCCTAAGGATTATCTCACCCAAGGAGAATCATGATGTATGGAAAAATGGATTTATGAAATGGCAAATAGTATATGGTTAGGTTTATGATTATCATCAAGATTAAAAGGAAATGAAAAATGGAATACTAATGTTCTTTTTTGGTAAGTTGAAATTGTTTGCAAGGGTGCGAAAATTTTGGCTTGCTAGAAGGGGACATTACATTTGTTCTTTCCATCAAAAGAAATGGTTCCTCTTCCTCTGATTCTGCTAGTAGAATTATCACCAAACTTTACTACTCCTCCTTCATACATTTCCAAATCTATGATCTTATTTTTGTCACCTGTTATATGGTGAGAGCATCCACTGTTAATGACCCAATCATCCTTTTCTTCAACTTGGGCAGCTAGAGCTCTTTCCACAATTTTATGGTTGACAGATACATAAGACATTGGATCTTCTTCCTTGATGGCAATGAACACCCAGTCACTTCCGGATTTGTTTCTTGTCTTTGATCTGTTACTCCTTCATTATCATCATCTTCATGAACATAGTAACAATTCTTTTGGAACCTTGATCTATTAGGATTTGGCCTTGAAAATCTTTCTGGACACCTTGAGGCAAAATGGCCAATCTTATTGCAGTTAAAGAATTTAAAAGGCAATTTCCCTTCATACTTACCGGATCCTCTTTGCAGTCTTTTTGCAATAAGGGCTTCAAGTTGAGCAGTTTCTGCTTCCTCTTTTTCTAGGTCTTTTCTTGCTTTTTCATACCATGATGGTTTCCTTAAAGAGTTCTCTCCTAGATCAAACCTTTGTTTACCTTTTATAGAGGCACTAGCTTTGAATGCAGATTCAGTCTTGGGGGGCACATCTCCAAACTTGGTCAATTCAAATGTAGCTAATTTACCAACCAATTGATCTCTTGTGACACTTGAATGGGCTCTGAATTCTTCAATGGCAGCAACCTTGATTTTATAAGAAGCAAGAAGGGATCTGAGAACTTTGCCAACAATCTCATCTTCATCCAAGACTCCACCAGCACATCTAATGCCACAAACAAGCTCATTTACTCTTGGCATAAAAGTAGTGATATTTTCATCTTCTCTCATCTTCAGATTTTCAAATTTCCCTTTCAAACTCTGTAGCCTTGCACATTTAACATACTTGTCGCCTTCATGCAGAAGTTCCAGTTTTTCCCAAATCTCAAAAGCAGTTTGTAGGTCAACAACATTTGTAAGCTTTGAATCAGACAAGGCACTTAGAAGGGCTTCTTTAGTTTGCAGATTATTTTCAGCATCTATGATTTCACTTGTGGATTTCAGGCCATTTTGTGGAGGTGTATACTTCATTGTAGCCATGGTCCAGTACTGCATTCCCATACATTTTAAGTGACATTGCATGCAACTTTTCCAAAGATTAAAATTGGTTCCATCAAACTTTGGACTATCCTTCTTGTAGGATGACATCCTTGATCTCCTCAAGTGGTTAATCTCTTTTAGAGGAACTTAACTCTGATACCATTTGTTAGATTTAGGGCAGACAACTAAGAGGGCAGGTGAATTAGTTGTGCAAAACTTTCTTCTAATTAAACACTTAAATCCACTTTGTAATTTAGTAGCATAATGATAAATCAATCATGGAAACATAATGCATTAAATCAAGAGCAGAAACACATTAACACACAAGACACCAAGATTTTGACATGGAAAACCTAGCTAAGGGAAAAACGACAGGGTGATTAACCCAAGATTGTATTCTCTGTTAGAAGAATAGAAGGAACAAATGGCACATGCCAATTAGGGCTCACTACCCAAGCACACTGCTCACAAGAGGCTCACTGCCTACAAGAGACACACTGTCTACAAAATAATAAGTATCACATACTTGAACTGAAGAATAACATCTTCACCATGCTTGAATTAGTTCCATTTAAGCCCAATACTTCTGCTCTGCTTTTTGCTCCTCTACTCTTTACCACACTCTCATGTCCTCTATATTCTCTTTGGAATGACTTTACAATTCCTTATTTATACAAGACATCGACTTAGGAATGATCATCTAAGTCGGCAAACATTACAGAGCAAATACATAAATACAACATGACTAATTACAAAAGACTTCACGTGGATCAACACACTGTTGGCCACATAGATCTGAGACTTCAATCTTCTTCTAGGAACACGCCAATCTTCACATAACATCTTTGAGATCATCTACAAGATGTGTAACTCTTCCAGTCGGCCAAAGTTAGGAAGAACACCATCATCTGGAAGTTATTCTTCAATTATGAGCTCAAACTCCAATGTAGACCACCAACATGAACTAGATACAATCCAAATACCTCCACAAGCTTGCCTGAATCACCAAGAACATCTGCACTACATCTGCTTACTGAAATCCTTATCTTCTTCATCTGGTACCTCAAGAACATAGTCTGTCATCACTGTCACAAAGGAATAGATGCTTGCGGACCTCCAGACCACAAACCAATTGAGTTGTCAATTCACATTGACTTCCTAAACACTTCCTCAAATTTGCAAAATAGGATATTTCATTTCTGGATCTCACTGGACCTATCTGAGTCACTTTATCACCTCTAAACACCTGCCGGAACCAGTTTTATTTGAGTGGCCACAACTTCTTTAGATCTTCATGTGGACCTCCAAAATCTTTACTGGATCACCTTAAGACACATATCTACAAATCCTTTGAATTGCATCCTCTAATAGTCATATTATCTTGGATCTTTAACTTATTGTCTTCACTGTTCTTCTCTATTCCTGATATGACTAATTTTCTCAATATCCTCAGCACACAACTCATCCAATCCTTATCATCAATTCAGCAGGAGTATGTTGACATCAATGACAATACCAGTTAGGCCCATATTTGCAATAGATAGATGAATATGCTTCTTTTCAGGATCTTTATTTGATCTTGTTTGATACTTTTTCATAGGCTGCAAGATCTGATCTATTAAACCAGCAAATAAGAGTCACCAGGTACTTGAAATAAAACCTCTAAAAGGCTATAAAATCTGTTGATCATACCAAAACAAAAAAATAATTTATTTTTGAATTGAAAATTAGTTCAAAGTCCCACTGGGCATGCCAAAAACTATTAACGAGTAGGATTGCACCCGTTTATGCAAAGCTGTGAAGCTTAGCAATCCTGTGTAACATGGGATCAAACATAGGCTATGGGTGACCTATGGTGAGCTTGAACCTCTAGATTATGGGTTGGTTCCCTTGTAATTTTTCAATGGATTTATAACTTGATATGAAAAGGGTTGAAAGGATCTACTAAAAGCACTAAAACTATAATTTAAAGTGTGGTGATGTACCTAATTTGATGGAAAACTACAACTCTAACTCACAATAGATCTCAAAAAATCTATCCACACAATCCACTTTTGGCAATATGATCACAAAAATGATTCTAAGGGAGGTTGGAAATAACTTTTTTTTGAAGGAAAATAGGGTTCTCACAATATGAAAGAAAATTTATTCCAATTGCACAACCTAAGACCTATGATTTCAATGCTATTCAATACATGCAAGTACAAATGAGACAATGATTTTAAAGGTTCTGATATTAAATACAATAAAATATCATCAAATCATTCACAAAAGCAACACTAATAGAAAGGTAGACACTTGATTTAGCTAAAAAATAAAGGAACACTTACATAAAAAGACAAGGAATAGAACCTGTAACCTACTGTTATCTCTATAAATCTGCAAAATATGAGTTACAAAACCTTCCTCTATCAGCAATTTGTAAGAGAGCAAAAAAGCATTACAATATATAATATGCTCTCAAAAGACCTAAAAAGGTCAACTGCAGTCAATTGCCTCTAAAAATAATCTCTCAAAAACTGATCCACGAGCAAGCATAAAAATCCCTAAAAATAAGGGCTATAATTGTCCCAATTTGAGCTAAAATAGCTCCAAACTACTCCTCTCTATTAGTTTGACCAAAAGGTGGACCAAACCCTCCAATTTTGACCAAAAAACCATGCAAAGAACTCCAAAGAACCTCAGCTAACTCCATCCTCCAAGTTTGCATGATTTTGGGATGATAAAGCAATGTAAGGAATAAAGTAATTAGGATGATTACTTTACTATGAGTTACAAATTTGTTCTTTTAGACTTTACAACTTTGTGACAAAATAATAAAGTAATTTATAATTATATTACTTTATTATTTGTTTACATTATTTTAAGTTGCATGGTCATGCAAAAAATGGATGTATTTGTCTTCAAAAAGATTTAAAACAAATAATAACTCCTTATATCTCCCTTTGGATTTGCATAATTACATCAATGCATCCAATGATGATGCCAAAATTAAACAAACCTCCATGCATGAAAAAGATAAAAAAATATCCTCTTTTGCCCCCTTATGTCTCCCATGCAATATGGTAATCTCCTTATGCAACATACATCATGCATTTGCATAAATTTCATGCATTATCTCAACCTTATGACTCCCTAAGGCATTATGTATCAAAACTTAATACATCTCAAAATCAAGGTTATTATCCCTTATGTCTCCCATGCATATATACATGCATTACATATCAAAACACCTTATAACTCCTAGGACCATATCTTGCAAAAGAACCCTTATGACCCCATAAAAACTACATATCCCACCATGCATCATGCATTGCATCATCATACTTCTTCATACCTTATAACTCCAATCATCATACCTCATGTATTATTTGTTACATAATGCACCTTATCACTCCATGCAGATATATCACATCACTAAACATTATGCATTGCATATTTTAATTCCTCACCTTCGAATCATTTCTCCCTTGTTGACTTCTATCTCCATGCTTTGCAAAAAATAATATAAGGCATAAAGCCTTAACCTTGCATCATTGTTTATGTTGACCTTTGAAGGAAAAATCAAAAGACAAAAAGAAACTAGCCCTCACGGGCCCCTATGGCATCATTAGGTTTGCAGACTTTTGAAAGTCTTGACCATGATAGGAAAAGGATAACAATGATTATTTTAAAACAATGGTCAAAAAGTAAGAGCTCGAATTAGGTCATTCGACCAAAAGGAGAACCAACCCTAAAATATCTTCATTTTATCATTTGCATTATTTTGGTCGCTCCATCAACTTGCCACCATACCTACTAGGATTTGAAGAAATCTTTATCATTCTCTACAATTTCTTAGGGTTTTTTGATATTCTTTTGTGTCTTCAATAGGTAAAAGCAAGGTAAGATTGTTTTGCAGTAGTTCGACCCATTTTCCTTTATCTTTTAATGCAAAAATTGGCCTATAGGCCGCAACCATGATAAAGTTTTTGATGTATCATTTGTATCTTTATTGTGGTTTATACCTCCTTTGTGTCAAGCTACCATGAAATCTTGATTCAAAGGCATTTCTCAAGGTTTTAGTTGTGGTCTTCTTCTACTTCAAAGCCATACTTTACAGGTGAGTCACTTTGCTGCCTTATTTATCTTTTTGTGAGAAGAAAAATGAAAGAAAATGCAACATCTACTACTCCTTTAGTCGCTCTCTCTAGTTTTTTCTCCACTGGTATAATGAAAAGAACCTTCCACTTCTCTGCATCATTTCATTATCCTATCTGGTTTCTTCCATATACAGTTTGACATGAGTTTAAGAGAAAATAATGAAAGACACTTTTTGGTATTTGGTAAAAAATCATTATAAAACTTTGTTATTTTGAAGGTCGTGGCATAGTTATGTATCTCGCATCATCTCTCTTCTCTTCTTGCTATTGGCCTCCATGGCATAAAAATACAAGAGTTTGTAACACATTTACTCTCTGGCAGTAGCAACGAACTGAGTTTTTCTCCATCATAGTATCTTACTATTCTTCTACTTTGGTGTTGGGATAAGGTGCCACTAACCTTGTAAATCCCAATATTCTATTTATTCCATTTATTATATGTAATTTGTAATTATCCATGAGGAGATGTACTAATTTCACTGGTAGGGGTAATTACAGAGTAATTGGAGGTAATTATGGAGTGAATTTTACTATTGGCAAATGTAAAAACTCAAAGCAAATGAGGGTAGGCATGCTCCCTTCAAGAATCTAATATATTTGGCATGTATGATAAGTGTTATAATGTTTGGTAAGTGAATCTATGACAAGTACAAGTTGTCATAAGATTCTGTGATTCTATGACACATATGACGGATATGTTAGTTGTATATTTCCTATATTTAGCCCAAGGTTTCTATCTTGGAAAGATACTCTTTTGTGGAGTCTATGATGGTTATGACGCATCATAAGATGTTGTAAGAGGCCATATTTAGTCTTGGGCCCCCAACCTTTGCATGGTTGTTTTTGGACAAGTGTAAGATGCTTGTAAGATGGTAATTAATGTTTACAAGTTGGAGAATCTTAGGAGAGAGAAGGTGAACACCTAGAATGGAGTGGAAAACATTTCTAAAAGTATTTTCCATGTATTTGTTGCTACAATACAGATTTTAGGTACTCAAGTGCTATAGGAATACTGTCAGATTGAAGACTTATGGAGAGAGTTGTGTAGTTGATGTATTGTACAATCTTGTTGAGATTAATAAAAACTTGTACCTCTTACATGGTGGAGTTTTTTACCCACAAGGGTTTTCTCCATGTAAACACTGTGTCTTGTTTTGTGTTCTTCATGTTTGGCATTTTACCTATAGTGGGTTTTATGTTTTGTTACAATATCCATTGTTAATGCACACTTAAAGATTGCTGAAATTTATCTTGAATCAGATTTCCATTGAAGTAGTGTTGCTTTCATTTCTAACATTTGGTATCAGAGCCTGGCTAACTTTGACTCTTGGGTAGTAGTGTAGAAGCTATAGCTACAGTGGGAGATTTGGTTGTGTTTGTTTTGCAGATCTTGTGTTGTTATTATGGTTGCATCCACTGTTGCATCAACCTCTCGAATGGACATTGAGAAGTTCAACAGAATAGGGTATGAGTTGTGGAAGCTAAAAATGGAAGATTTGTTGGAAGAAAGAAACCAATGGTTGGCTGTCCAAAAAGAGAAGAAACCTAACAATGTCTCTCAAGATGAGTGGGATAGACTGGATAAGAAGGCATAGGGAATCATCTAGTTGTGCCTTTCAGACTTTGTCCTACTGAATGTCGCAAAGGAGGAGACCACACACAAGTTGTGGAATTGGTTGGGTAAGATCTATCAAGCCAAGAGTATGGCAAATAAGCTTTATTTAAAAAGAAAATTGTTTTCCATGAAAATGTGAGAAGGTGAATCAGTTGCAGAGCATTTAAATTCTTTTAATTTGTTGTTGAGTCAGCTTGCTTCAGTAGATGTTGAAGTTAGTGAGGAAGATAAATGTATCTTACTTCTTTGTTCTTTACTTGAGTCTTGGGAGAATGTTATTCTTGCTATCATTTCTAACCTCGCAAAGCCGAAGTTGGATGCTCTTGTTTCAGTGCTACTATCACATGAATTGAGGATGAAGAGTTTAGATAGTTCAAGGGATGCTCTTAGTGTCAGGGGAAGGTCTAAGGAAAGTGAACCAAAGGGAGATCAGAAAGGGGCTAAGGACAAGTCCAAGGGCCAGTCTAAGACTCCTGGTAAAAAGAATAGAGTTAAGTGTTGGAACTATGGTAAAAGGGGACATGTGAAGAAGGAGTGCAGAAACCCCAATAAATAATGGGAGAGTGCTTTAGATAAGTCCTCGAATGTAGGTGAAGAAGTTTTACTTTCTGCATGTAATCTTGTTTCTAATGATCACTAGTTGGTTGACTCAAGATGCTCGTTTCATATGACCTTGCATAAGGAATGGTTCTCCACATATGAAGAATATGATGGAGGTAGTATCTACCTTGGTGACAATTCTACATATTTGATTGTTGGGAAAGGAAAGGTATTGTTGTGTTGTCGTGATGGGAGGATTAAAACCTTCCTTGGTGTTTTGCATGTTCTTGGATTAGCTAGGAATCTCATTTTAATTTCAAAGTTGAATGTTTTGGGAATGCATGTGACATTTGACAAGCATGGCTACAGATTGGTGAGAGGGAACTTGGTGGTAGCGAAAGGGAAGAGATTCGAGAAATTGTTTAAGCTTGAAGCCACTACAGTTTGTAACGCCTATGTATCTGAGGCCACTACTAAAAATACATTTATGTTGTGGCACCATAGATTGGGCCACACAAGTAATAATGTATTAAAAACTATTAAGAATAAAGAATTATTGGACGGTTTCTCTTATTGTAATGAGCACTTTGATTTCTGTGAGCATTGTGTGTTTGGTAAACAAAACAAAAAATCATTTCCTTCAGGAAGAAATAGAGCAAAAGAGAAGTTAGAAATTATTCATATGGATGTGTTTGGACCTATGGATAATGAATCTATTAGAAAATTTGATTATTTTGTAACCTTCATTGATGATTATCTAGATTTACATGGATTTATTTTATGAAGCATAAATCTAAAGTTTTCATTAAGTTTAAAGAATTCAAAGTCTTAGTAGAAAACTAGACAGGTTTAAAGATAAAAATATTAAGATATGACAATGGAGGGGAATATTTCTCTAAGGAATTTGATGAGTTTTACAAGCATGCAGGTATAATCAGACAAAAGACAACTCCATATACACCACAAAAGAATGGTGTTGTAGAAAGGATGAACTGAACAATTATGGAAAGAGCTAGAAGTATGCTTAGTGATGCATAGTTGGATAAATGCTTTTGGACAAAGGTTATGTGTACTGCTTGCTACTTGATAAATAGATCTCCTTGTAAGGCTCTTGAATCAACATCCTATGAAGTGTGGACAAGTAAGAAACCTTCTGTTTCGCATTTAAGGGTTTTTGGCTATGAGGCTTTTGTTCATGTGCCTAAGGAAAAGAGATCTAAGTTGGATCCAAAGACTGAAAAGTGTACATTCATTGGATATGGTGATAATGTCAAAGGTTATAAGCTTTGGAATCCACTAACCTGCAAGATTATGTTTTCTAGAGATGTTATTTTCAGGGAACTTAGAGCTATTTCTGAACCTGAGCAGCCAAAAGAGAAAGAAGAAAAGGTAAAGAAGGTGCACTTTGATTTAGAGAAGCAAGATAAACCTTAGGAAGAATAGAATGATGGATTGGGGAGTGAAGAAGAAGAAGATTCAAGTAGTTTTGATGAAGATGAGTCTGTTGTTACAGAAGAAGTTGTTGCAGATGATCATGCAGAAGAACGAGTAGAGTCTCTTACTCCACCCTTGAGGAGATCCACAAGACAACAGAACCCAGTTGACAGATATAGCCCACCAGATTTCTATTGTGTATATGCTTTATTGAGTACTAACGATGAACCTAGATCCTATAGGGAAGCTCTTTTTGTAGATGATAGTGAGTCTTGGTAATTAGCCATGCAGGAGGAGATGATGGCTTTAGACTCTTGTAACATATGGGATCTTGTTCATTTGCCCAAAGGAAGAAAGGCCATAGGTTGTAAGTGGGTCTTCAAGAAGAAGTTTGGAGCAGATGGGTCGTTGGAGAAATACAAGGCTAGACTGGTAGTCAAGGGCTACTCCCAGAGAGAGGGAGTTGATTTTGGTGAGATATTCTCTCTTGTTGCTAAATTGACTTCTATTAGATTTCTCTTATCCATTGTTGTAGATTATGATTGGGAGATTGAGCAAATGGATGTTAAGACTGTGTTCTTGCATAGAGATCTTGAAGAAGAAATTTATATGCAACAACTTACAAGTTTTGAGGTAAAAAGAAAATAACATTGATTTGTAGGTTAAAAAGGTCTCTTTATGGTCTGAAACAGTCCCCCAAAATGTGGTATCAAAAGTTTAACTCATTTGTTTTGAAATTGGGTTTTGTTAGAAGCGAGGAGGATCACTGTGTTTACATTTATTGTGTTGATGATTCTATATTGGTTATTGCTTTGTATGTTGATGACATGTTTTTCAACAATACTAAGGGTATGATCAGTGAGCTTGAAGCCCAACTTTCAGGTGCATTTGAGATGAAGGATCTTGGTGCTGCAAGGTATATTTTGGGAATGGAGATTAGAAGGGACAAAGTTAACAGAAAGCTTTGGTTATCACAAAGTAAGTATGTGTGACAAGGGTCATTGTACCTTATCATTTAATCATATTTCTTTTATCAAATCTAGGGTTGTGTCCTTGGCTATCTGCAATTAGGAATCCTATAGTTTCCAATTTTATCTAACTAACTCTAATGACCTCTACAGGAAGTGATCTATCTATTATGAAATGAATTCCAAGAATATTGAAAATAGAATTGAACAGTGAATTACTTAAATCAAATTTATAAATTGAAGCATGCATCTATATATGAAAACATTAAATATCTTCTAAAGAAAAAATTTGAAAGAATAAAACAACAGTACTAGCCTTCTGCCTTGGTGGTGAGAGTAGGCCCTTGCTCCACACCCTTAGGACTAAAGACTAAAATAAAGAATCAACACAAAAGAATGATATCACAACTTAATTCAGTCCAATTCCATCAGCTTTGCATTTAGCAAAATATTGATATCAAAATGAGATTATAGAAATCTAAAGAATAATCGCTGTCCTTTTTTGCTACTTCTGTAAGTTTATATCTAAATATGTGATGAGAGATCATGCATCCTATTCTACTAGTTCATCTAAGAGATAACATCAATCTCTTTATTCTACTAATAGTCTAACTACAGAATAAATATCGATGCAAATAAAAATAGATTGAGTGGAACAGAAGTTCACACTAAATTTGAGTCTTAGTCTTAAATACAAATGGGCAGTGAGGCCCTGAAATATAGGGATTAAACCTGTTCATCAGTAACTCATGCAAAAAACCAAAAAGAGATAAAACCTCCAACATTTAACTATAGACTACCCTTAATCACTTAGGTGATGATTTGAGTAACATCAGGAGCATCCTGATCACCATTGGAAGTGTCTGACTGGTAGTTGTGCTAGAAATCTACACTATTCTAAAAAGGCACCGGAGATGTATGTTCCTGTTTGTAGCTCTAGAGATATGTTTGTGACCTTCTCATTTAGCTTCAGAGATGCTTAAGACTTCAATCCAACTCTAGAGATGCTTCACCTTTTTATCCCAAAAACTTCTCCAATTAAATCTGAAACTTTGGAGACCAGATGTGGCAAGTTGATGTCGGCTCCGGAGATCATTAGGACTACCTCTGAAGATGCACAAAATTGTCTACTCGAACACTTGCACCTGCTGATTCAAAAAGAGAAGATTTTTGCATATTTCCATCAATTCAATGCACATTAGTCCTTCAATCAGAAACCATGATCTTAAGTAATTCATCTCTCATTAATCATCATTTAGAACAATCTTGTTAGCCTATTTGGGAGCAATCATTAGGACAATGGGATAAAAAAGGGTGAAAAAGAGGTAGAAATATGTATTTCATGGGTACTACCTGGCACTCATCATTTCCCCCCATACTTAAGGATTAGCAGGTCCTCCTGCTTCTCACAATCTAGATTTATTCTGGTGGAAGATCCTATCAGTCAAGTTGTAGTCTTATGCATAGGTAGTCCAAGTGGTGTGGTTGGTATTACTATTTCCCCTATACTGATCAACTTGTTTCAACCACTCCTACAACTTATCATCTTCCATCTGCTCAGCCCAGACAGGTAGTGGCTCAATGATGAGAGGGGGTCTGAAACAACCACCTATCCACTCATAAATAACCTTAAGTTATCAGGGGTTACCACTTCTCTCATTTTCTACTCTGAAGTCAAAATGTTCCACCTTTTCTTTGCTACTGCAAGCACTGGATTAGCTAAACTATTCATAAAAAGACCAAAATCAATGGAACACTCTTGCAGATTTTTTAGACACAATGGCAAAATTTTGGTCTGACTTTTAGGGTGATAGACATATGCTCTGAATTGGACCTCAAAAGCATAAGGGTTTGGACACTCCTTTCTAATGAAAAGATTTGTTTATGTATCCTTCTTGAGATGAGCCTCCATGTGCTCATTCCAAATCTGATGATTCCTCATCAGTAACATGAATGCTTTGAGATGGCATTCCCCTACAAAATAATTAAGAATGAAGGTCATATCATCAACACAGAAACCATGTAGATATAATTCACACATAAAATTTTTGTCTTCATCAGAACTCCTTGTATATGCTTCCATGAACCCCTCTGATGTCTCTGTATTTTCAGTCAGATCAGATAGGACTAGAGATAACTTCCTCTGTAGGACTCTTTCCTATAAGAACATAGCATAACTAGCACTTGGAGGCATGCAAGATAGAATTTCAGAAGAAATGGAGGCCATCTAAATGAATTTTTCCTCTAGGTTTCTACTCTTTTTGTCATGGTAGTAACTACCCTCTGTAATTGCAACATAGGCTTAGAAGCCTCATATTCTCTACATCTCCTTTCCCAGTCGAATAGGGCCTTAGGAATATCAATGGGGATTGGACCCAGATATGGATTTGTTTGTACCTCCTATTCACTGGTTGCCTTTGGGCTAGATAACTCATGAATATATTCCTCCTGATCATCTATTTTATATTTGGCCCAAGTCAATTGTTTATCTTGGCTCTGTACTTTTTCAATTAATGTTGCAATTATTATGAGACCATTGTCCCTAGCCTGGGTAAGATAAAAAATGTTCTGTACTGCCTCTGCCTCCTTCTCCTTAAGGATTTTAGTTGCCTCAATCTCCTGGGCTTTGAATTTTGCTTCCTTCTCTTGACTTATCTGTTGTTTGCTCTGGAGCTCTTCTTGCAGTTTCTCATTTACCTCTTTTTGCTCCATCTCTTTCTCCTTCATGACCTTCTTGAGGTCAGTGATGATCAGATTCTTCCCCCATATTAGTCTTTTCAGATTATCAATCTCCTCTGACATCTACTATTCTTTTGAAATTTCAATATCCTCTTGGTCATAGGGGTGAGAATATGCTCCTGTTTCTTCTTCTATTTCTTGTACTTCAGGGGCTCCCACAACCATTGGCTCTTCACTACCTGCTACATCCATTTGCTCTACTTCAACTTCCCCTGTAGTCTCCCTATCTTGAATTTCTTCTTGGGTCTTCTCTGCAACTTGTAGACAACCTAAAATGACCGTGTCGTCTAATCACCTGCATTTTCAGCGTTAATTAAATAATCTAATTATTTAATTAATTTCATCAAATTCTTCTAAATCTCCTAAATTCAACATTAATTAAATAAATCCTCTTTATTTAATTAATTAAATTAAATTCCTCTATTATTCTTCCACAATTAAATAATGTTTATAATTTAATTAAATCATTATCCTCTTTCGAATTTCAAGTCTACATTAATTAAATAAACCCAATTATTTAATTAATTCATCACAAATTCTCTCTTATCTACAATTCAATAAACCTAATTATTTAATTAATTCATCACAAATTCTCTCTTATCTACAATTAAATAAACCCAATTATTTAATTAATTCATCACAAATTCCCTCTTATCTACAATTAAATAATTTACATTATTTAATTAAATCAATTGTTCTTCTAAATTTAAATAAATCATGCAAATTTATTTAAATTATCTCAATCCTCTAAAAATAAATAAAATCAAGTATTTTATTTATAATCTTCATATTCCTCTAATCTTGCACAAACAATTAAATAAATTTATTTATTTAATTTTAGTTATCTTCCAATTCCTCTTAAAATATCTTGTTAACTTATGTGCACAATCAGTCTTATTTTTAGAACTCTAAAAAAGGCAAAATTATAAGTTGAGTTATCTATTCAATCAATCTTGTTTTCATCATATCTTAATAAAAATATCCTTATGGATTGACACATGTCGTGTGCACATTCATCATGGTTATTTGATTTATCTCCTCCATTGATTCTTTTACCTTTGGATACACCTTTAACCCCCCACTAAAGAACCTCAAAGCATTAAGGAGCCTTCAGGGAAGGTTGCAATCCATTAGGCGTTTCATCTCACAGCTAGCAGATAAATGTCAACCATTTCAACACTTGCTCCGAAAGGATGTCTCATTTCGATGGGATGACAAGTGTCAAGTAGCATTTGATCAGCTCAAAGAATATCTAGCTACACTACTTGTATTGGTTCCACCAGTTGCTGATAAACCTTTGATATTATACATCTCAACTACAACTTCAGCCCTTGGGGCCCTTCTAGCACAAAATGATGAGTCAGGAAAAGAGCATGCAATCTATTATATCAGTCGAACCTTGGTGGGATACAAACTCAATTATTCACCAATGGAAAGAATTACGAACTAAATTATTCACCAATGGACCATTTAATTATAGATAAGATAGAATTGGATGAGTTAATTAAATAATTTATTTATTTAATTAAAGGAGACTTAAAATTTGAAAGAGGATAATGATTTAATTAAATAATAAACATTGCTAAATATTGCACTATATTCACAAGGTTCTTTGGTGGAGGCATATCCACTATAGCCTCAAAATGATTTCCCTAAGATGGTCTTTTGGGTTACCATCGCCTTTGGTATTATAGTAGCATGCTTTTGGTTGCATAGTCCTACGCCTCTGGTCAAACAGTGTAGCACTTTTGGTCCAGTAAATTGTGCATCAGAGTTTGTCTTTTTTCCAACACAAGCAGAATCCTAGCATTCCATTTTTTTTGTCCTAGTGTATTCCATGGTAACCACTATGCTCCAGCAAACTATGAAGTCCAAACAAGTTGTCCCTAGGAAGTGCAAATCGCCTCCTCACACACTGCAATCAAGCCATCTCGACATTACTCCCAAGGTTACTTTGTTGCAATTACGAACTCAATTATTCACCAATACCATTTAATTATAGATAAGATAGAATTGGATGAGTTAATTAAATAATTAATTTATTTAATTAAAGGAGACTTAAAATTTGAAAGAGGATAATGATTTAATTAAATAATAAACATTATTTATAAGAGTTAAGGGGTGCAAGGCAGTTATAAGAATTGCAACCAAGTGCCTCAAAATGACAAAGCCCTTGCATCCCCACTGTATGTCGATCCTAAAAATCTAACACAAGCCTCTGCAAGTGAACCTAATCCCCTTCCTGAAATCAAAGCTCACATTTGTGATATAGGCTTTGGAACCTATGATATCTCAAAATCTTGTTGTGTAGGGCGGATGCCTTTGTCCCCTAAATCTTATGGCCAACCGCCCATTGCTAAAGCAACTAAAAAAGTAGCTATTCCTCCCCCAGCATTTCTAACCCAATTCCAACAGGGACAATTATTGGAAGAGGAAACTATTGAGGACATTTCTTCTTAGCTCTATAAGGAGAAAGAACCAGTCACAATACCAGTCAAGCAATATGGTAATGGCTTAAGGATAGTCAAAAACATGGGCTATAAAGGCAAAGGTGGCCTTGGGAAACAAAATCAAGGAACAATGGAACCCATTATTGTGACGAAGAAATTAGACAAGAAGGGGTTAGGATTTGGTAGGAAGGTACCACGCGCCTTGGACATCGAGGGTATCCTCGACAAGGTAGCTGACACTTCTCTCGTAGATTCAACATCTAATGAAGATACCATCGATGACTCTTCCCTTCAGAATATTAGCTAATTAAATATTTAAAATATTTAATTACATGTGCAACATGGTGAGGTGGAAGAGGTGAGGTGGAAAGGTGAGGTGGATTGATGAGGTGGATTTATGAAATTAGGACTTAGGATAGAGGAATTTGGATTAATTAAATAATGTAGGATTATTTAATTATGTGAAACATTAGAAGAATCAATGGAGGAGATAAATCAAATAACCATGATGAATGTGCACACGACATGTGTCAATCCATAAGGATATTTTTATTAAGATATGATGAAAACAAGATTGATTGAATAGATAACTCAACTTATAATTTTGCCTTTTTTAGAGTTCTAAAAATAAGACTGATTGTGCACATAAGTTAACAACATATTTTAAGAGGAATTGGAAGATAACTGAAATTAAATAAATAAATTTATTTAATTGTTTGTGCATGATTGAGGAACAGAAGATTATAAATAAAATAAATAAATTTATTTATTTAATTTGCTCAATCCTCTAAAAATAAATAAATCAAATATTTTATTTATAATCTTCTATTCCTCAATCATGCACAAACAATTAAATAAATTTATTTATTTAATTTTAGTTATCTTCCAATTCCTCTTAAAATATCTTTTTAACTCATGTGCACAATTAGTCTTATTTTTAGAACTCTAAAAAAGGCAAAATTATAAGTTGAGTTATCTATTCAATCAATTTTGTTTTCATCATATTTTACTAAAAATATCTTTATGGATTGACACATGTCGTGTGCACATTCATCATGGTTATTTGATTTATCTCCTCCATTGATTCTTCTGAATTATCTGGACCGTTAATCGATCTTTGTTGAAACCTATATAAACCCCCCTCATCTCCTTCACAAATCCTCTTCGATCACTTATTCTCAGGCATCCTTTAACATCGCTTTGAGCATACATCGCATCGATTGAGCAACTTCACGATCTCTTAACATTGATCTTTGAGCACTTTGAACACACTACTTGCTTGTTGCAACTATGGTTTCGCAGCAATATTGAGCAATCCACATTCATCCAAAGGGAACAATACAAATCTCAGTAAAAGCTTTCATATTTCATTGATTTTTTTATTATGGCTTTCATTTAGATTGGTTCTCTTTATGTTATGGGCTTTTGATTTATTTAGTTTTGATTTAGTTGATTTTCCTCATACACATTCTGGCATGCCCAGTGGGACCCACTAATCCCTCTTTTTCTTTGAGAAATTGATTTTTTTAAAGTTACAGTATGGAACAGCACAAAAGACACAGAAAATCGCTTTTGGTAGTATCCTAAAGCACTTCCAGAGGCACAGTATAGTGCCCTCGGGCGATACTGCAGCGCTTCTGGTAACACAGAGTAGTGCTTTTGGTAACACAGACCAGCACTATTGGTAGTATCATAAAGCATTTTTGGAAAAATAGGTTTTTCTGACATTGTTGGTGTTTTTGTAGGGATTTACTCACATGCATATCTTTAATTTGACTGACAAGCTGGTTTATTTGTCTGTCAATTGTCTGTAATACTGCCTAAGCTAACTTATTAAGGGGTATTTTTGATATTTGAGTTAACCTATCCATCTGCAACATCCTTTGAGTTTTTCTTGATTTCAAGATACAGATCTATTAGATATTACATCTCAGAACTTCAAATCTACCATGAAATCATATATGGACTCAATTATTTTGATACAATATAACTTTTTCTGGGCCTAAATCTCATGCAACACTTTTGATCATACAGTGCTGCACTTTTGGGAGCACAGTACGTCGCTTCTACATCTATTGCAGCGCTTCTATTAGTACAGTGGGTCGCTTTTGGTCTGCATAACCACATGGTTGGAAACACACTGCAGCACATTTGGTTCACAGTAAGTCGCTTTCGATAAGACAGTATAGCGCTTTTGGTTAAATTGGTTTATTTTCGCTAACTTGTGAGTTTTTGTGGAACTAATTAACTTGTTGCAACTTCTTAAACACTCACACAGAGCAAATGGGTTTTTCTAATATATTCATGTAGGACGAGCATTGAAGAAATCTTGATTTATTGCACTAAGTCTTAGAAACATATTGCTTTCTTAAGGGATAATTCAACAAATCATTTCGGCAATCTAAGTCTTAGGAACATACTACTTTTCTTAAGGGACAATAGACATGTATGCGAAAACACTTCAATTTTCTAAGGGACATTGGACATGAATGTCAAACACTTCAATTTCATAAGGTACAATTGACAACTACAAACATGTGTGCCTAATTTAGTTGCACCTTATTTTTTTTATAACGGGACAATTAAACCTTTGTTTGACGTACTTGCTCTTACATTTCAGTACTTCCTTTAGAAGGGTCTACTTTTGGATTGCGCTTCATCCAAAAGGGATGACCCTAAGCGGAGTTTTCCTTTGAATTGCTATATAAGAGGGATAAGGTGAAAGCCAAGTCCTAACCGATGTCAGCCTTACCTTGTGGTGCTAAATTGAAAAGAGGTGTACTAGCTCTTTGTGGAAATGATTTTCACATTGAGTGAAGTGTTTGATACTCTTAGTACGATTGGTTAAAGCTTTTAGTAGCTTGTCTCATTGCTCGTAAGGCATTGGTCCCTCAAAGTTACTAAGAACCATTCTAGATAGTGACTACTCGATCTACCTCCGAATATTGCGGTAATCATCAGTGCAAGGGGAATCTATTTAAGCCCTTAAGATACTCACCATTGGCTCCCTTGAGAAGAGATAGTATTCCCTTGGCCATAAAGCTCTTGTGACCTACTTGATCTTTCCAAGGGGAGGGTGAGATATCCCTACCTATCATCTCTCGCAAAGATACAAAATATCTGACACCTTTATGGAATGATATTTCTATCGACAGAGTATTAAGCTGTGAGTTGATCGACTGCAATGAAATCTTGTCTCTAGGGATAAAAAGTGCTTGTTATTGATTGCAATTGTCTTATACCTATGGAAACATTGGGCTTTTTGTGAGCCTCGAACATACACTATCTGTTGTGTCAGTCCCTTTTTGCCACATTGTTTGTTGTGTTTTCTCTTGCCAAAGCAAAATCTAATCAGAGTCATATCTAAATCTGTCAAAATTTGCCTTTTACAAATATCAGACACTACTTCAGCGCCTCTAGTATTACAGCAGCTCGCCTTTGGTAATACAGTAGATCGCCTTTGGTATAGCAGTATCTCACCTCTGGCAACCCTACTTTAGCACCCTTGGTATAACAGTAGCTTGCTTTTGGTCACAACAGCTCACCTTTGGTATAGAAGTAACTCACCTTTGGTAGCTTAGTCCATCACCTTTGGTATTACAATAGCACGCTTTTGGTTGCATAGTCCTGTGCCTCTAGTCAAACAGTATAGCGCCTTTGGTCTAGTTACTTGTGCATCAGGGTTTGTCTTTCTCAAAGTACAAGTAGATTCATAGCATTACCTTTTTGTCCTAGTGTATTCCATGGTAACCACTAGGCTCTAGCAAACTATGAAGTCCAAGCAAGTTGTCCTTAGGAAGTGCAAATCACCTCCTCACACACCGCAATCAGGTCGACTCAACATTACTCCCAAGGTTACTCCTAGGACACCTGTGGTGAAATCATCTAGCTCTCCCAACATGCCGCACCTTGATCAACCAAACAACCTGCAAGAGGGTAGGGTCCCTTTTGTAAGCACACCTCACTATACCACTAGTATGCCTCTGGATTTTGTTCCACAAGGTTACACTATTGATCAAATTCCATCTCAAGAAGGTAGGGTCCCCTTGGTAAGTACACCTCACTATACCACTGGCATGCCTCCGGATTTTGTACCACAAGGTTATACCACAGATCAAGCCCCACCTCAAGAAGAGCAACACTTTGAAATAGGTCAATCCTCTCAAGAAGATGGACAAAATCTTGATGAATTCATACAAGATCCTAGAGCCATAGCCACCTTTGATAAAATCATTAGTGACAACTAGGATCACTTCTTTTGCTTGCTTGTGGGGCAAGGAGCCAAATTACCTCAAGATTTTGATTTATCCAATCTCAAAGGCACAAACAACACCCAAGACACCATAATGGCGGTCCAAACCATGTCAACAGTGACCACACCCTTACAAGAATAGGGCTCACAAGGGAGAACGATTGCACACTATAAGAATCCCCTTTATCAAAACCCAACAAGAGAGAGACCCATATCACCACTACTGACTCCTATGGAGATCTACAAAAAACAACAAGAGACCCTCCAACATCAAGTAGAATTAGCCAAACAGGCCGCTCTAGCCCAATCAAACATACAACAACCTCCTAAAGTGTCCACACCAATCGCAAGTGGAATATTGGTTACCCCATCACGAATAGGTTTCCCACCAAACTACAACCCAAGGAACAACTATGTAGCCATGCAACAAGGGTCTCAACAAATACCACCCCTATATCATCACACCTTCATGTCTCTCAACCAACTAGATTCATGCAATCCCAACCACAACATTCTTCTATGATCATCATCAACCCACCTCAACCATCGCACAACACTTCTACCTATGTTCCCCTGCCGCCACGATAATCAGTGCTAAACTTCTTCAACACCTTGCCTATCCACCCTCAACATTCCCAACTTCAAGTTTCCTAAAGCTATGTTCTGCAATCGCAACCTAACCCAATGAACTTTAGCTTTCCTCCACCAGACTCTTTTCTTCAACCATCGCAAAGCTAACATTCTTACCTAGTGCCACCCCCACCTCCTCCAAATCAAAACATTCAAATCCAACCCAATCTCAACCCAACGTACAATGCATATGACCCCAACCAAAGTATGACCCTTATAATACCAATACCCATGGATTACACTACAATCTTCCATATGGGCAACAACAACCACTTCTAGGACAATAGGAGATGTTTCCAAACCCTCCCACAATGATGGAGCTAAAAATTACAGAGGTTCAACAACAACTATCTGATCTTACGTTTGACCACACCAAGAAGACCTTCTCTTTAGAGGAAGTGTGTCCCTATCCTTTTGATTAGTCATTACCCATGATCCCTTTTCCTCAAAATTTCACTATTCCCAAATTTGATAAATACAAAGGAAAAGGTGACCCAAAAGACCATCTTAGGGAATTCTATCTTGCTTGCTTCGAAGTTTCGCACAATGACACATATCTTATGCATCTCTTTCCTCATAGTCTCGGAGGTCAAGCTATAGAATGGTTCTCACACTTACCCACAGGTATCAAGTCTTTTAACGAGCTAGCAGAGAAATTTGCCACCCATTTTTCCTACAACACAAAGTATGAGATTTCTATGACTGATCTATGCAACAATAAACAGAAAAATGGAGAAACTTTCATTTTGTTCCTCCAGCGATGGAGGCAAATGGCTAGCAAATTCCCATTCAAGATACCTAAAAAATAGCTTGTTAGCATATTTGTGTAGAACCTCAACCAGGAATTGGGTTTTCACTTGCAAATTCTTAGTGCTACAACCTTTGATGAAATTACGTACAAGGGAATCAACATTGAAAAGGCCCTCATTGCTAAGGGTGTGGTCAAAATCTTCAAAGAAACGAAAGACAATGCTCCTCATCAACAGACAAATGATAAACCAAAGTTTTGGAACATGAATAAAAACATGGTCAACGATGGGGTGGTCGATTCTAAACATGTCCAAACATTGCAAACGCCGCTGCAGCTTTCCAAACCAAATCAAGCTCCACCTCAACAACAGTAACAACAAAAAAAACTGTACCAAAACCAACAACAACGACCACAAGAGCGACCTCAACAAGATTACCCTCTGTGGCGTCAATTCACTCCCTTGGGAGTGCCCATAGAGTCGGTCCTACAACAACTTTTGCACAAAGAGCTCATCACCTTACTGGATGCTCCCCCATATGGAGAACCTATTTACAAAACTGCATGTTACAGAGACAATGAATATTGTGAATTCCATAGGAGCAAAGGGCACAGAACTACATCATGCATGAAACTCAAGCACATAATTCAAAATCTCATCGACGGCAACCAAATCACTTTTGAAGATGAACCACCAGCTCAACACATGAACAAGGACCTGAACATGTACAAGGAACCATTCCCTCACCATGGTCCACCTCCTCTGCAAGATAAAGGTAAAGGTGTCAATCATGCTTCCACTTCTTTTGACTCCATTGTAGGTCATTTTGAAGAGAGTTGAGTGTCTACCCTCACAATCAAAGGCAACTCTACGGATTGCGATGTTACAACTCGTCGTGGTCGTGTCACCATTCGTGGTCCAACACCTAGTCTCCCAACTCAATCCAATTATAATCTTGTCAAACATCTAGGGAAAATGCTAGCATAGATCTCTATCTTGGACCTACGGTCATCACCTGCACATAAAGTCGTGCTAGAAAAAGCCCTCCAAGAATCTTCAGTTCCTAACAACATAGCAGTCGTGGATTTTCGAGCTATAGTAGGTAACATTGCTTCAACCTACAATGTGGTCTTCTCTGAAAAGGACCTCCCATCCCATGATCTATGTCACAATGATGCCCTTCATATTGAAGTTCTCATCCATAAACACAAAATCAAACGTATACTCATAGATGGTGGTGCTAATCTCAACATTTATTCTTTAAAATTACTTAAGCAATTGGGATACTCTAAGGATCATGTCAAAATTGATCAAAGTATTACAATCAAGGGATATGATGATGCTGAATGCCACTCAGAAGGTGTTATCCACTTACCTATACAACTGGGCCCCGTTATGCTTGAAACCAGGTGCCAAGTCCTTGACATCGAGCTACCTTACAATATTATCCTAGGCCGCCCATGGATCCATGCAATGAAAGTTGTTCCCTCCATGTACCATCAGTCTCTCAAGTTCCCATTCAATGGTACAGAGATCACTATCCCAGGTGACCCCAATCCTTTTGAGTTTTGCCGTGTATTGCAAGGTAGTTATAAGAATTGCAACCAAGTGACTAAAAATGACAAAGCCCTTAAATCCCCACTATATGTTGATCCTAAAAATCTGACACAAGCCTCTGCAAGTACACCTAATCCTCTTCCTGAAATCAAAGCTCACATATGTGATATAGGCTTTGGAACATATGATATCTCAAAATCTTGTTGTGTAGGGCGGATGCCTTTATCCCCTAAATCTTACGGCCAACCACCCATTGCCAAAGTAACTAAAAAAGGAGCTATTCCTCCCCAGCATTTCTAACCCAATTCCAACAGGGACAATTATTGGAAGAGGAAACTATTGAGGACATTTCTTCTTGGCTCTATAAGGAGAAAGAACCAGTCACAATACCAGTGAAGCAATATGGCAATGGCTTAAGGATGGTAAAAAACATGGGCTATAAAGGCAAAGGTGGCCTTGGGAAATAGAATCAAGGAATAATGGAACCCATTATTGTGACAAAGAAACTAGACAAAAAGGGATTAGGATTTGGTAGAAAGGTACCGCGCACCTTAGACATCGAGGGTATTCTCGACAAGGTGGCCGAAACGTTTCCCGCTGATTTGACGTCTACTGAGGATATCAACGATGACTCTTCCCTCCATATGACCAACCTATTTACAGAATCCTCCATTTTTATGCTATCCTCCGTATCCTTAACTTCCACCACAAACACCCAAAAAGTAACACTTATCTTCCCTGAACTTATCGATTAGGACCAACAAGGGTCCCCTGTTATAGATGTATTTCAGAATGACAAAGCTTTAACTGAGTTCATGGGACTTCAGGAAGGTATCCCTCTTGGTGATCATAAAGCAGGTTTTGTAATGGAACTAGAGCCAACAACTTATTTTGGTGAGAATGCCAAATCCTCCAGTCATAAAAGTAAAAATAAAGAAAGATCTCTAGGTGAAAACCACACTGTGGCACCTCCTGATCACAAAATAGTAAAAACAAAGGATGCATCCAAAGGTGAAAACCCAACTGTGGCACCTGAGGATGGAGGATTTGACCTTCCCCTACCATCTAAGTATCAAGAGAAGTCAGCTCTCCTAGTGGAAGATTCTACAGAGATAAACCTTGGTACAAAGAAAAATCCAAAGACCACATTCCTAGCAGCATCATTATTAGAAACAAAGCATAGGAATCTTAACACATTCTTCTTACAAAGAACCATCAACTTTACATGGACCTATGCTGATATGCTAGGGTTAGACCCTAAGCTAGTTGTTCACTATCTCACAGTTGATCCAAAAGTTAAACCAGTCAAGCAAAAGATGAGAAAGATGCACCCACAAATAGCCCTCTTGGTAAAAGTTGAAATACAGAAGCTATTAGACGCAAAGTTCATCCGACCTATTGATTATTCAGACTGGGTTTCAAACATTGTATTTGTGTCTAAACCCAATAGGCACATCCACATGTGTAATGATTTTAGAGATCTTAACAAAGCATGTCCCAAAGATGACTTTCCATTACCGAACATTGACCTCATAGTAGACTGGACAACAAGTCATAAAATGCTTTCTCTCATGGATGGATTCTCAGGCTATAATTAGATAAGGATAGCAGAAGAAGATCAACATAAAACAACTTTTACTTGTCCATGGAGTAATTATTGTTGGTGTGTCATGCCGTTTGGTCTAAAGAATGCAGGGGCAACCTATCAGAGAGCAATGATAGTGATATTCCACAATCTCTTTCATCATATCATGGAGGACTATGTGGATGACATACTAGCTAAATCTTCTAGGGCAGATCACATACAGGTTCTAGGACAGATCTTTGACAGGCTCGAGAATTACCAAGTAAGACTCAATCCAAAGAAGTGTGTCTTCGGTGTAACATTAGGGAAGCTATTAGGATACATTGTATCTCATAGAGGCATCGAAGTAGACCCCACAAAAGTAAAGGCTATAGTGGAGATGCCTCCAACAAAGAACCTCAAAGCATTAAGGAGCCTTCAGGGAAGGTTGCAATCCATTAGGTGTTTCATCTCACAGCTAGTAGATAAATGTCAACCATTTCAACACTTGCTCCGAAAGGATGTCTCATTTCGATGGGATGACAAGTGTCAAGTAGCATTTGATCAGCTCAAAGAATATCTAGCTACACCACCTGTATTGGTTCCACCAGTTGCTGATAAACCTTTGATATTATACATCTCAACTACAACTTCAGCCCTTGGGGCCCTTCTAGCACAAAATGATGAGTCAGGAAAAGAGCATGCAATCTATTATATCAGTCGGACCTTGGTGGGATACGAACTCAATTATTCACCAATGGAAAGAGCTTGTTTAGCAGTAGTGTTTGCTTCCTAGAAGTTGTGGCATTACATGCTAAACCAACACACAAATCTTATAGCCAAAATTGATCCATTGAAGTATCTACTAGCAAAAGCAGCTCTTACAGGCAGACTAGCTAAATGGGTCATGATCCTTAGTGAGTTCAACATTGAGTATGTGGATCATAAAGCAATCAAAGGACAAGCCCTAGCAGATCAACTAGCAGAAGCACCCATGACAGATACACACCCTATGGTAGCAGACTTTAAAGACGAGAATCTCTTCACTCTTTCCAACTCAATAATGTGGAAGTTGTACTTTGATGGTTCCTACACACAACATGGATCAGGGGCCGGCATCTTATTTGTTACACCTCAAAATGACTACATTCCAAAGTCATATTGGCTAGGATTCCCTTGCACCAATAACATTGCCGAATATGAAGCACTCCTCATAGGTCTCAATACAACAGTTCAATGGGACATCACAGAATTACAAGTATATGGAGACTCACAACTAGTCATTCACCAAGTCACAGATGAGTACCAAACAAAAGATGAAAAGTTGGTCCCCTACAAGCAACTAGTGGATGCCTACAAACCACACTTTTCTAGCATCACATTTGAGAAAATTCCAAGAGAGCATAATAAAGCTGCAGATTCTATGGCTTATGTAGGATCACTTATAGACATGCCTGCTAATACATAGAAATGTGAATTCTTGATCGAACAATTGTTGGTACCAGCCATTGATGTTCCAATTATTGAAATCATCTGCGAACTTGTTGGTCTCAATTCCCCATGGTATGAAGATATCTATGAATACCTTAAAAACAATACCTTTCCTTCTGACCTATCATCCACCCAACGCAAAACCTTCATCTGTCGATCCTCCCATTACATCATTCAAGGTGATACACTATATCGCCGGAGTCTCGATGGTATCCTCTTACGATGTCTTAATGCAGAAGAAGCCGAAGCCACCTTACAAGACATACACGAAGGTGTCTGTGGCACACATTCTACAGGTCCTAATCTCGCTAAGAAGATACTCAGAATAGGTTATTACTGGCCTACAATAGAACATGATGCTGCACAGTTCACTAAGAAGTGTCTATGATGCTAGTAGCATGGAGATTTGATTCACGCACCAGCTCATGAACTGTAACCTGTGACAACTCCATGGCCTTTTTCTCAATGGGGTCTCGACCTTGTAGGACAAATCCACCCTTCTTCATCCAATGGCCACAAATTTATCATTACTGCCACTGAGTATTTCATGAAGTGGGTGGAAGCCATTCCCATGACCTATATCACTGATAAGAAAATAGCCAAGTTTATCCTTAACTACCTCATTTGCCAGTATGGTATTCCCCAAGCCATTGTCACTGATAATGGGAGACCTGTTGGTCATGATGTTAGTCATAAACAAGCATAGAATAAAAGTACACATTAACCTTTATTCATCTTGAAAGATACTATGAATTCAAAGAATTCAGGATCCCAAGTCTCCGGTGATTAGATCTTAATCGTCTGAAGCTACTCAGAGGTTAATGTGCGTTGCTGTTTCCATTTTGGGGCCTTACGTGAAATTGTGCCATCATCATGACATTCCTGCAGAAATTCTTTACAGAGAAGTCATATTATGTGGTTATTAGATGAAAAGATGTAGAAATACCTCAATCTTTGCATGATATTTTTTAATTGTGCATGCTTTGCATTCAAATATGCTAAATATTTGCGATTACCTACGAGATGTCTGCATATTTGTGTTATTTGCTTAGGATTATTAGTTATTTGCAATTGTGATAATGAAATGCTCTGGAATTGAAAGGAAATTAAAGGAATACTACAATTTAAAGTTGAACCTTCAGCTATTGATCCACATACATACTAGATACTATCATAATGAGAAGAAATCAAACCATATATTCACCAGGATATTCCACAGCTAGATACAGTTGATGCAAACTTCAGAGGATGATGAATGAAAACAATACATGCAACATGATAAGCACTCCAAGGGACGCAGCAAATCAAAGCACATATCCAGAATTCAGACACAGATTACTCAAGATTTACTAAGATTTGTAATCAAAATACTCTTCTCTCTCATTAAGTATGCAAAAGACATGTACATATGCAATAACTTTGAAATAAGCCCTGAATACTTCAGCAAACAGATTTCAATTAAGTTTTGAATGTTTCAACAAGGCATTCCACCACCTTTTATAGAATAAGGTGAGGAATCCGTTACAAAAGATCTACGATCTTGATTCATCAATACAAATCTATGGTCATGATTCACTTGACTTTGTCAATCTTTACAAAATGGCACAAGTTGCCAGCTGGCAACTATCTATACTACTTATGCTATTATCCCCCTCATGATGTATCTTCATCATGCTCCTCAACTGATTCATGCGGGTCATCATCATGTACATCACTTTCCGAACTTTCACTATCTTGATGATGACGAGGCTGCATATGGGGCTGCATACTACTGCGGACCTGTTCGTATGAATGCACAACCTGATCTATCCCTCCGCCGTCTTGAGTCTTTGCTTTGACAATGGCGTGTTTATGTGCTTCATATTTGTCCCTGCTGTTGTCAAGCTTATTTTTCCTGTCCTGTAGTGTCTCTTTGTATTTCTCCATCTGGACCTTGATCCTCATTATTTTATCTATCAATTCCTCTGTCAAAGGAACAAGTGGACCATCTGTCTCTAATTGGAAATTGCTGTGTACAGCTTTAATGGCGGACTCTTCATCTTGATTTTCTATTTTTCCTTCCACCTTGCCTTCCAATGCTTCCAGCATCACGGCTTCTTCAGCCATTAAATCTCGTAGCCTCATGTTGATATCCCTCAGCTTATTATTACACCTTTTGAGGACTCCACACTCAAACTGAGTGTCCTTATACCAGATATCCATTAATAGTCTGGTATTACTATTCAGCACCTGCTTACTGATAAGCAGTTGTGGATTTATATTCCTTATTTCCCCTAGCAGGCTTAGGACCCTCTCCAGCTTGTAAGACCTCTTCCCGGTCTGCATCTGCAATTTATCCACCTTGGCCTTAGAGTCACTTAGGGTGCTCCACCTCTTCAAAGATGCCTTCATTATTTCTACAACATCATCCAATGTGGATGAAATCCATCTCCTTATTATGGACGCCTCATGCTTCATGAGGTCCAATTTATTTACCTCCTCCTGAGAAATGGCAGTTAATGGGACTGCATGTTCAGTTGTGGTATCATCAGGATTGGTCAGCCCTTTGATATAGGCATGCAACTGAGCAATGTGCTCTTTATGTTGCTTATTTTTCTCCTTCTCTCTTTTCACCTTCTGAATTAGAGAGTCAATGATATCTTTGCCCTCCTGACCTTCCTGGTCCTCATTGGCAAAGCCCAAATCTACTTTACTGATTTGAAATTCATCAACAGTGATTTTACCTTTTTCCTTCTCCACCGCAGGTATGGCAATTTGCACGGTCCTTCTCCCTGTTGCCAGATCTCTCTTGATGGCCGAAGTCATTCTGGCCTTCCTCTTTGGCTTCATTAGATCCGCAGAGAACAGGGTGGAGACGTCAAATTCCTGAATTTCAAGCTCTTCTTCAGCATTTACTTCTTTTGCCAACCACGGAGGCACCTGATCATGTTTTTCAGCATCATCCTGATGTTCACCCATATCTCCCATTTCAGTCAACAAGTGTTGTGGAGATGGTAACTTTCCCATTTCTTCTCCTTGATGCTCCCTTTGTTGTTGATCCTGCGGCACCTCCTCCTGTTGAGGGATTTTCTCCTCCGGAGGAGCATCTTCATGCTGTGGGGAACCTTGAGGCGCATCTATATGCTGATCATGATGATCATGACCTTCTTCTATCATCATTTCATCTATTCCCACTTCTTCTTCTTCTTGTGGCTTATCCACTGCACTAGATATTGGGGACTCTGCCTGATGTGCTGGCGATTGCTCTGTAGCTACTACTTCTTCTGAGCCTGCACCATCCACTTCTTGTACTTTGGCAGTTGGATCTTCTAGTGTTTCCTTCTCATCAACCTTTGCTTCCTGAACCTCTACTATAGTAGGTTCCTCTGTTGTGTCATGTGGGCTTTGTTGGCCAGTTTCAAGAGCATGGCCTTCTGATTCTGCAATCTCTATCTCTTCTGTTAGGTGACCCTTATCAGGTGATCCTGCTGGCTGTTCAGGACTTGCATCCTATTTCTCTGTCAGGTCCACCACTACAAGACTGGTCACCTCTGTGATCAATGTATCTAGCCCTATCTCTTGAGCCACCTACTCTGGGCTCTTTTCTTGCTCTTCTTCTGCTTGCTTCATCTCCTCAAGAACAGTTTGAACTGGGGGAGGCTTGTGAGGAGTCATACTTACATCAGCAGCAAGTGTTTCCATCTTTTGTGCAGCCACATCCTACACCACCTCATCATCAGACAAATTTATTGTCTCGTCGAGCGACCCTTCTGCTTGTGTCTGGGGAGGTTCTTTCAGCTGCTCCTCAGCAAGTTTAGTTGTGAACTTGATGATGGTAGGAAGTGGAACATTATGTTGAAGTTCCTTGTGCACTTCACTACCTTCCCCTTGTAATGAAGTAGGGGGTTGGCCTATTCCACCTCTCATGGAGGTTCTTTGTTTCTTAGGTGGGGTAGACACCAGCACCTGTGGAGCTCTCCTCTTCCTTTTTATTACCAATGGAGCCTCCTCTTCCTCAGGCTCTTCTTCTATGAGGGTATCCTCTCCTCCTGGTTGTTTAGAAGACTGACCCACTTCTTGGGTCTCAGTGATTCCAGCCTCTGCTGTCTTACTTTTCTTGGGCCTTTCTTTCTCTGGAGGGGATGCTGATTCTGATCCTGACCCTGCCGCCTCCTCAGCTGTAAATACTGCCCTTTCAATTATAATCCCTTTTGGTCCCTGTTCCACCTTCTTGCCCCTTGGGGGTCTTTTGCTCTGCTGTTGTGGTGGAGGGACCCTATCTCCCTTGGTCTTCCTCTTCTCCAACAGGAAGTCATCATATTCATCCGTAGGGATATCCTGCCCTTTCTTCTTGTTGTCCACCGTAATGGCAACACCCTTCTTCTTCAATGCCTCTATCTGTGCATCAACCCAAGCTTGGGTTAGGCGTAGGGTCCTAGCAATGAATGGATCCAAGGATATATCCTCTTGCATAGTGAGGTCAGGTGTAGAGATGGTGTCATTATATATCTTTTTCTGTTCATACTCGTCTGCCATTGTCCTGCCATCATCCTTCTTCAATTGTTGGGGAACGGAGATACAATCAAAAGTTCTAACTTGGTTCAGAGTTAACCTCTGATACCTCCTTCTTCTGGCTTCTGCCTCATCTTCACAGTCAGCCCAAAAATCCTCTAGGTGCCTTTGGTGAATAGGCTTTCCTAGTATCTTTTGTATCCTGCCCTAAGGATCATATGGTCTTGTTATTGGAAAAGGCTGCAGGTTCATCTTATTCAGGGTGACCATCACCTTCTTGATATTATCAGAGTCAGGGCACATATAGTTGCCAATGCTGACTGGGAACAAAATTGGTGGCAGCTTCTTGGCATCCTTGTACATTTGTATCATGGTGGAGCCCTACCTGATGAATTCCATTAGTACTATGGCATCGGTAGGATACCTCGGCAGCATCAGGGGATGTCCCTCGAAACCTTCAACCCTTATATAAGAAAAGGTTGCAAATTGTATGTACCAGGCCCCATGCCTGTAGACTACCTCTTGAGCCTCCATGCTCAATCTCTATGTTCTATCTTCTTCCATGGTCCTTACCAGATGCATAGAGAATGCATCATTAACCAGTTTGTAATCTTTTAGGTAGTTGGTTCTCTGCAGCTGGGGATGATGATCCCAGATATATGCAGCATTTGTGCCTGTGAGCTTTCCATCTATAACCAAGGCATCAAAAGTACCTCTATAGGCACAAGAATAAACAATACATGATGACATGTAAAATACACAATTTGAACATCCCAGGTTCATCAGTTGCTCATGCAGAGCATCACTTATAATTTGGCCCCACAGTGGCTTGGTGTCTGAATATAGACACATCATTATTATTGTTGGATTTAAGGCATACAACTGAGAGGGGGGGGGTGAATCAGTTGTATAAAACTTCTTGTTCTTTCAAACACTTGATTCTTCGTTGTTAGTTAACAGCATATCAATTAATCATCCATGAAAGCATAATACATAAACACAAGAGCAGATAAACATCAACACATGGAACACCAAGATTTTGACGTGGAAAACTCGGTTAAGGGAAAAACCATGGGGTGATTAACCCAAGGATTATTCTCTGTTAGAAGAATAAGAAAAAGAATGGCACTTGCCAATTAGGGCTCACTGCCCGAGCACACTGCTCACAAAGAGGCCCACTGCCTACAAGGAGACACACTGTCTACAAAGTGATAAGAATCACAGTCTTGAACTGGAGAATGACATCTCTACCATGTCCGGATCAGTTCCATTTAAGCCCAAAAACCTCTGCTCTGCCTTTCGCACTTCTCTTCGCTATGCCACACTCATCCACACAATCCACACTTCGAAATGAACTCACAAACCGTTATTTATACAAGACATCGACTTAGGAACAAACATCTAAGTCGGCAAACAACCATAAGAGTATCCGCAAGATGAATAACACATCCGGTCGGCCACCACAAGAACATTCGCAGGATGAACAACTCATCTGGTCGGCTAAACAGAGCAAGAACTTCATCCGGAAGAATAACTTCAATTCCAGGCTCTACTATCAATGCGGACCAACAACACAACCTCAACATGATCCAAGAACCTTCACAAGCCTGCCTGAATGACTAGGTACATCCGCACTTTCTTTACTTACTGGAATCTCTTCTCTTCCTTATCCGGAACTTCAAGAACACTGTCTGTCGCCACTGTCATAAAGCAAGAGGTACTTCCAGACCTCCAAATCATACACAACTTGAGATGGCACATCACAAGGACATCCCAAAGACTCCTTCCAATCCGCAGATTAGGATAATACAATTCCAGACCTCACCGGACCTTTTTGTGATCCTCTGTCACCTCTGAATACTTGCCGGAACTGGTTCTACACCGACAGCCACAACTCCTTCAGATCTTCATGCGGACCTCTGAAATCTTAACTGAAGCATCTCAAGACTCATATCTACAAACCCTTTAATCAGCATCCTCTGGTTCTCAACCTATACAATACATTTGCCTTCTTCTCATCACTGTTCTTCACTGTTCCTGACTGAGGCTAATTTTCTCAATATCCTAAGCACACAGCTCATCAAATCCTTCTTGTCAATGCAATATGAGTATGTTGACATCAATGACAACACTGGTTTACCTCATACTTGCAACAATCTCCCCCTTTGTCATTGATGGCAACATATGATGTGAAAAACCATCAAGACAAGAACTTCTCCTTTCTCTCACAGCTCCCCCTATCAGCGACATGTCTTCTCCCCATTTACTACTCCCCCTTTGATCATCAGCTACTTGTTTTTCACATGTCTTCTCTCCCCCTTTGACATCAATGGCAAAGGGCTCATACTTGCAATTCCCATACATCAGAATCATACCAGCTGCTCCCCCTTAGTTGCAGCTCCCCATCATCAATCCGGATCACAAGATATGACTGTGATATCCACCGGACTGATGCACATCAGTGCATCCTAGTTCATCACCGGAGGGGCCATGACCCCTAACTTCTCCCAGAGATATTCAAAAGAGTCCTTGGGAAGAGGTTTAGTAAAGATATCTACAATCTGATCCTTTGAGGGAACATACTCCAATCTGACTTCTTCCTTGTTCACTTGTTCTCTCAAAAAGTGAAACTTGATAGATATGTGCTTAGTCTTAGAATGCAATACCGGATTCTTAGAAATATTAATTGCACTTGAATTATCACAGAAAATTGTGATAGGCTCCTCATATTCAACTTTAATGTCTCTTAGCATCTGCTTCATCCATAAGATTTGAGTGCAACTACCTGCTGCTGCAATGTATTCTGCTTCAGTTGTAGACAGAGATATTGCATCTTGTTTCTTGCTTAGCCAAGAAACCAATCTCTTCCCCAAAAAGAATGCTCCACCACTAGTGCTCTTCCGGTCATCCACATCTCCTGCCCAATCTGCATCTGTGTAAGCATGAAGAGAGAAATCCAGATCTCTAGGGTACCATAGACCATACTCAACTGTTCCTTTCAAGTACCTAAAAATTCTTTTGATTGCCATAACATGAGATTCTCTAGGATCAGCCTAGAATCTTGCCACAAGACCAACAGCCTGCATTATATCTGGTCTAGTTTGAGTGAGATACAACAATCCACCAATCATTGATCTATACTTTGTCTGATCTGCCTTTAGAGAATCATCATCTTTGCTTAACTTACATCCGGTTGCCATAGGAGTGTTCATTGGCTTTGAGTCTTCCATACCAAATTTCCTCAACAATTCTTTCACATATTTGGTCTGAGAAATGAAGATCCCTTCTTTTGTTTGAGTAATTTGCAGACCCAAGAAGAAATTCATTTCACCAAGCATAGACATTTCAAACTCACTTTTCATCTGATTTGCAAAAGTTTTGCACATACTATCTCTTCCTCCAAAAATGATATCTTCCACAAACACTTCAACAATCAAAATGTTTTCATGATCAATTTTGAAATATAAGTTACTGTCAGCAGTACCTTTGTTGAATCCAATGTGCACAAGATGCTTATCCAACCTTTCATACCATGCTCTTGGGGCTTGCTTCAATCCATACAAAGCTTTCTTCAACTTGCAGACCATATCATCATTATCAGACAATTGAAATCCATCTGGTTGTTCAATGTAGACTTCTTCTTCCAGATCACCATTTAGGAAGGCAGACTTGACATCCATCTGATATACCTTGAAGTCTTTGAAGGTAGCAAATGCAAGAAGTAATCTGACTGCTTCAATTCTTGCCACCGGAGCAAAAGTCTCTTCAAAGTCAATTCCTTCTATTTGAGAGTAGCCTTTGCAGACCAATCTAGCTTTGTTTCTGATTACTTCACCAGCTTCATTTAGTTTGTTCCGGAAGACCCACTTGGTTCCAATTACATTCCTGTCTCTAGGTCTGGGAACAAGATCCCAAGTATGATTTTTCTCAATTTGCATCAATTCATCTTCCATTGCTTTGGTCTAGTTTTCATCATTGCAGGCTTCATTTATTGTTTTAGGTTCAATCTTTGAAATCAGACAACATTCATCCTGATTTTGAGTAACATTCCTTCTAGTTTGTACACCTTTGCTTATGTCACCTATGATCTGATCTTCAGAGTGGTTCAGTCTTACATACCTTGGAATTTTGGGAGTATCCTACACTGCTGCTTCTTGATCAGGCTCATTCAAACCTATCTCTTCTTCCTGATTTACCGGATCAGGCTGACTCTGTCTTACCAGAGAGGATTGAGTTCCTTGAACATTGTCTTGGTCATCTTCATCAAACTCATAAAATCTTGAAGGCTTCTCAATTCCTTCATCAACTTTCACATTGGTGCTTTCTATCATCTTCCTCAATCTCTTATTGTAACACCGGTATGCTTTGCTTTGAGTGGAGTAACCCAAGAAAATTCCTTCATCACTTCTAGCATCAAACTTTCCTAGATCTTCATCTCTTTTAATATAACACTTGCTACCAAATACTCTGAAATATTTCACAGTAGGAGTGATGCCAAACCAGAGTTCATAGGGGGTCTTACCGGTGTTGTTTCTGATTTGAACTCGATTGAGAGTGTAGACTGCAGTGCTGATAGCTTCTTTCCAAAACATTTGAGGAACATTTGCTTCCAACATCATTGTCCTGGCAGCTTCCTGGATGGTCCGGTTCTTTCTCTCAACTACTCCATTCTGCTGTGGAGTCCTAGGAGCAGACAACTGTCTCCTTATACCCTGCTTTTCACAAAAGTCAATGAACTCACCAGATGTAAATTCACCACCTCTATCAGACCTTAGACACTTTAGTTTTAATCCGGTTTGATTCTCTACCATAGCTTTGAAGATTTTGAACTTTTCAAGGGCTTCTGATTTCTCTTTTAGGAAGGTAACCCACATCATCTGAGAGTGGTCATCAATTAACAACATGAAATATCTATCACCTTGCAGACTCTTGATTCTTGTCGGACCATAGAGATCAGTATGTACTAATTCCAACAATCCGGTAGAAGACTGATCTTGGCTTTTGAAAGAGACTCTGCTTTGTTTACCTAGCTGACATTCTTTGCACAAACTATTTGTAGGTTTCATCAATTTTGGAAGATCTCTCACAGCCTGAGTATTGCTTATCTTGATGATGTTATCAAAATTTACATGACACATTCTTCTATGCCATAACCAACTCTGATCAATTTGAACAAACAAACAACTTTTATTTGAACCAACCAGATGAAAGATATTACCTTTTGTCTGAGTACCGGATGCAATTTCAGTTCCGGAGCTTGTAAAGATTCTGCATTTTCCATTCTTGAACCGGAGATCATAGCCTTTGTCCACTAACTGACCAACACTGAGAAGATTGTGCTTCAATCCTTCAACATATAGTACGTTACCTGTTTTGCTCTTTCCATCAAAGGAAATAGTTCCCCTGCCTCTGATTCTGCCAGCAGAATTGTCACCAAACTTTACCATTCCTCCTTCATACCTTTCCAAATTCAAGAACTTATTCTTGTCACCAGTCATATGGTGAGAACATCCACTGTCAATAACCCAATCATCCTTTTCTTCCACTTGAGCAGCCAAAGCTTTTTCAACAACTTTGTGATTGACAGATTCAGAGAGTATTGAATCTTCTTCCTTGATGGCAATAAACACCCACTCATTTCCGGATTTGCTTCCTAGTTCTGATTCATCATCTGTTACTCCTTCATTGTCATCTTCTTCATGAACATAATAGCAATTCTTTTGAAACCTTTGTCTGTTAGTATTAGACCTTGCAGATCTTTCCGGACATCTTGAAGCAAAATGACCAATCTTATTGCAGTTGAAACACTTAAAGGGTAGTTTTCCTTCATACTTACCGGATCCTCTTGGCAGTCTCTTTGCAATGAGGGCTTCAAGTTGAGCTGTTTCTGCTTCTTCTTCTTCCATGTCTCTTCTTGCTTGATCATACCATGACATTTTCCTTGATGAGTTTTCTCCCGGATCAAATCTCTGTTTGCCTTTCACATAGGCACTGGCTTTGAAAGCAGATTCAGTCTTGGGAGGATCATCTCCAAACTCGGTCATTTCAAATGCAGCTAGTTTGCCAGCTAGTTGTTCTCTTGTGATAGTTGTGTGGGCTCTGAATTCATCAATGGCAGCAACCTTGATTTTGTAGGCAGCAGGAAGGGATCTTAGGATTTTGCAGACAATCTCATTTTCATCTAGAGTTCCACCAGCATTTCTAATTCCACATACCAGCTCATTCACTCTTGGCATAAAGGTAGTGATGTTTTCATCATCTCTCATCTTCAATCTTTCAAATTTCCCTTTCAGACTTTGCAACCTTGCACTTTTGACAAACTCATCTCCTTCATACAGAAGTTCCAGTTTAGTCAGGATCTCATATGCAGTTGGTAGATCAATAACATTTGAGAGATCTGAATCATTCAATGCGCTTAGTAGGGCTTCCTTGGTCCGCAGATTATTTTCAGCATCTATAATCTCATTCAGAGTTGTCGGACCACCTTGTGGAGGTACATATGGTTTTGAGACCATAGCCAAGTATGCTTTTCCCATACATTCCAAGTGACACTTCATGCGACCTTTCTAGAGAGTGAAGTTGGTTCCATCGAACTTCGGACTATCCTTCTTGTATGACGACATCCTGGATCTCCTCAAGCGGTTAATCTCCTTTCAGAGGAACGTGGCTCTGATACCAATTGTTGGATTTAAGGCATACAACTGAGAGGGGGGGGTGAATCAGTTGTATAAAACTTCTTGTTCTTTCAAACACTTGATTCTTTGTTGTTAGTTAACAACATATCAATTAATCATCCATGAAAGCATAATACATAAACACAAGAGCAGATAAACATCAACACATTGAACACCAAGATTTTGACGTGGAAAACCCGGTTAAGGGAAAAACCACGGGGTGATTAACCCAAGGATTATTCTCTGTTAGAAGAATAAGAGAAAGAATGGCACTTGCCAATTAGGGCTCACTGCCCGAGCACACTGCTCACAAAGAGGCCCACTGCCTACAAGGAGACACACTGTCTACAAAGTGATAAGAATCACAGTCTTGAACTGGAGAATGACATCTCTACCATGTTCGGATCAGTTCCATTTAAGCCCAAAAACCTCTGCTCTGCCTTTCGCACTTCTCTTCGCTATGCCACACTCATCCACACAATCCACACTTCGAAATGAACTCACAAACCGTTATTTATACAAGACATCGACTTAGGAACAAACATCTAAGTCGGCAAACAACCATAAGAGTATCCGCAAGATGAATAACACATCCGGTCGGCCACCACAAGAACATTCGCAGGATGAACAACTCATCCAGTCGGCTAAACAGAGCAAGAACTTCATCCGGAAGAATAACTTCAATTCTGGGCTCTACTATCAATGCGGACCAACAACACAACCTCAACATGATCCAAGAACCTTCACAAGCCTGCCTGAATGACCAGGTACATCCACACTTTCTTTACTTACTGGAATCTCTTCTCTTCCTTATCTGGAACTTCAAGAACACTGTCTGTCGCCACTGTCATAAAGCAAGAGGTACTTCTGGACCTCCAAATCATACACAACTTGAGTTGGCACATCACAAGGACATCCCAAAGACTCCTTCCAATCCGCAGATTAGGATAATACAATTCCGGACCTCACCGGACCTTTTTGTGATCCTCTGTCACCTCTGAATACTTGCCGGAACCAGTTCTACACCGACAGCCACAACTCCTTCAGATCTTCATGCGGACCTCTAAAATCTTAACTGAAGCATCTCAAGACTCATATCTACAAACCCTTTAATCCGCATCCTCCAGTTCTCAACCTATACAATACATTTGCCTTCTTCTCATCACTGTTCTTCACTGTTCCTGACTGAGGCTAATTTTCTCAATATCCTCAGCACATAGCTCATCAAATCCTTCTTGTCAATGCAATATGAGTATGTTGACATCAATGACAACACTGGTTTACCTCATACTTGCAACAATTATTCCGTACATCCAATCCCTGAAACTGCCAGTATCAGGTTGGCCAGTTACTCTATTCAGGAGTGCAATCATGTACTGATATTCCTCACTGAAATCATATTTAAACAGGTGCACAGGAAGCTTGGTGGCTGCATTATATGTGCTGTTCTCAGCCCGCCACGGATACATGTTCTTCCTGGCCGATTTCTTATTGGCTTCATACTCCCATTCAGACTTCTTCAAGTCTACACTTTTGACCTTACTACCCAGTGGCAATCCAAATGTTTGGGAGAGACCTTTGATGGAGAGGTCTGCATATATCCTCCCATGCTTCACTACTTGCCTTGTTTTAGGGTTATAATTTTGGGCACACTCAATGATTAGTTCCAGAGATTCCATGGAGTATGGAAAATCGGCGGCATTCCACAATTCAGACACGAACACTGCGTCCAGCACAGGACTCTTGTCATGTCCATTATTCAGCTTGGCTGACCAGGCCTCCAAATTAGTGCTTCCCTGATGAGTGTCTGTAATTGCTCCTTATTTAAATAGGACCCACCTCTGAGCCGAGAACATGGGTTTGCTAAATTCTTCCTGACACTTGACCAATCGCTTCTCAGCCATGAGTACCTGCAATTAACGACAATCCTATCTCACAACAGGTACATACATGCATGCATATTGCAATTGACTTTATAAATCATTATGCCTACTGTATCAACTCCAACACTACTTAATCGTACGGATGCATAAACCAAAACTTACATCATCGTACCAGAACAGAAACAATATGATGATGGTTTTATTCACTTACCTGGTTATGTAGATTCCCTTTTATACTAGTAGATTGCTGAGACGTTCCTAATTCAGCTGATGATCACCTCTTTCTTTCTGCCTGTGAGCTCAAATCGTGCAAAGGTAGCTGGTATGCAGATATGGAAGCTGGTGCTCTGTAAAACAAGTTTATCACAAGGTAAATGTGAAAATGGCGGTTGAATTACCTTTTAACCTCACATTTAGGGTGCATTTAGGGCAACTTTGACAGATTGGATCATGTTCCTTGATTATTCGTGCGAAAATGCAGGATCTCGCCAGGTGTTTCATTGGGTTCTAGGGTTGGCGGGAACCACCTACCATGTCTGCGCGCATTAAATGATAATGGCAGCGACAAGAGTGGGGAATATCCATATGACAGAATATCATGAGGGCAGGATGATATTCGCAAATATCGGGTTGAGTTTCAATATCATCCTCCTCCCTCGTATTGACATTGTTATCACGACCAGATTCGGGTGACAAAAGCACTTTTGTTTTTGCTTAATACATCAGGAGGATATTTAGGTGAATCAGGTGATGTTTTTTTTTTTTTTAAATATGATGATGATGAGACAAACTTATATGTCTCTCTTTTTGGAATATCAGGATGACGTCATCCTGATATTCGCTCTTCTTATCGGGAATGCATCATGACGTCATCATCATATTAGGCAAACATGATCATGTTTTAGAAAATATCCTGTGGTAATGTGAATGTGATGATGATATCATCATTATGTATGTTCCTTCGTTTATCGTATTCGGATGATGTCATCAGGATATTTGCTAAGGGTGATATTTGCGTCAGGAGGATGTTAAGAAATATCGGGTTACATGCGAAGTATGACGCTCGCGATAGATAAAATTGTTTGACTGGAAGGTTTTTCTACCATTTAAAGTTGACGTCTGGATATTTGAACCGCATGATATATCAGGGGGGAATGTTTCAAATATGATGATGAACTTCAACAATACGACCGAGGATATAAAAAGATGACCTTCCTCTTGTGAATATCAGGTTTGACCGTAACTTTGACTGTTCATAACTCTTGCATCCTGATGAATATCAAGATGATGTAAAAGGCAAACCTGCCTGAATTTTAATGCTCTTTCAATATATGAGGTCACAGAGATGAAATATGAATTTTAACAAACTGACCTCATGTTGACTTCCCTCATCCTGGTTTTGCATGATGATGCACTCGACTTGCTTTTACCAAATAGCCCAAAAGCAGACGCACAAGCCAAACCAAAAAGTTGGGTCCCTGTTTTGCCAAGTCAAAATGGGGCGTGTTGTGTAACCACACAACAAGACCATTGAAGAATCAAGATGTCTGTGCCTTGTGCACACAGTATAATATCCAACATCGCTTTTCAACTCCCTACTATCCATAGAGTAACGACCAAGCTGAGGCTTCCAATAAAACTATTCTTAAAATCCTCAAGAAAATAGTCAATGAAGCTGGTCGTGATTGGCACCTGCAACTCAATCCCACCCTATGGGCCCACCGCACTAGTATCAGAACACCAACTAGTGCCACATCATATTCCTTGGTCTATGGCTCTAAAGCCATCCTACCTATAGAGGTCAAGATCCCATCCCTCAAAGTATCTATGCAGGACCTGATTAATGGAGAGGAGTATCGCACTTCTAGATTAGCTGAGCTAGAACTACTAGATGAAAGATGCCTTGCCGCGCTCAATCATCTCCATGTCTATCAAAACTGCCTCCAGCGTAATTACAACAAAAAGATCAAAGAAAGACGGTTTCAAGTTGGTGATCTTGTACTTAAAGAGAATCAGAGAAATCAAGCAGATCGAGAGAAGAAGGGCAAGTTTGAGCCTAACTGGTTAGGTCACTTCATTGTGACAGTAGCATATGGATCAGGTGATTATACTTTAGATACACCTAACGACATTCCTCTGGATGAGGCACTTAACAGTGTCCATCTTAAGAATTTATATGCCTAATCCTCAGAATATTCCAAAAAAAAACAAAAAATAAACAAACAAACAAAAAAACAAATAATCCGTCCTCTGGTGAAAACCTGGCAAACAGGCACCTTGGATAAGTACCATAGTGAAAACCTGGCAAACAGGCGCTATGTGTAGAGTCAGCATCCATCTTCTATCGAGTCCTATTCATTCCATTTCCATTTCACAACACACTGCATCTAGCCATCCATAATAAAACCATTGACCCTATTTGCATTTCCATCTCCCTATCTAGTATAGCTTGAAAATTTGTCAATGTCCATCATCGTCATCCCATGTCTTGATCTATGTCTACAGTTAACACTGTTTTGTCCTAGGTCAAAGCCTTCTGTGTCGTCTTCGGTAGTCATCTGTGTAAATTCCTCTACTGGAATGGGGGCAACTCTTTCCTTAACCTAGGTCTAGGAATGGGTCCTTGTTCGCGGTTCGCAATCGCTTCAATCTTTTCTCCTTTCTACAAATAGCACCCTTTAACGGGCACATCGCTCCTACGATAAGGATGTTTCCTTCTTGACTTTTTTTTCTACATCATCACGCCAACTAGAACTACATATCATCATTTTCTCAATCTTAAGGTACCTTGATCCCATGGATATGGGTATGTAGGCAGTCTGGAATACGAATGAAGTATCCAGTACTCAGGTACATAAGATCTCCCCCTCACCACCTTAACCCATTTCATCACTCTATCCAGAACTACATATTATCATTTTTATTTTCATCGTTGTGTGCCTTGATCCCATGGATATAGGGTATGTAGGCAGTTTGGAATACGAAGGATGCATCTAGTACTCAGGCACACACGATCCATCATTCTTCACCCACCCCAATCCATTAGCACTGTCACCTTTCTAGTCTTCTGTTTACCAAAGTCCATTCACCTTGACTTGACTAATTCAAGCAGCAAGCTAGCGCATCCTTTCCAAGCAAAAGTCCTTAACAAACTTGAAGCAAGGCAACTTTCTTCCAGAGTCATCTATTGTCCTCCCATTCTGATTGCCAACATCAACTAAGTCCAGCTTAACCAAAGCACCAGATCCACAAGCTTGTCTTCTATAGAGTGTTCCATTGTCGAGGCCAACACATGCGTCTCATGCGACATGTGGCATTTCCCGTAGCAAGGCATTGTCTTTTTTAGGTAGATAGCACCCTTTAACGGACACATAGATCCTACGATAAGTTTGTTATCTTTCCTATACAATCTATCCTGAGCAACCTCTTTGGCAAGAGAATATGTTGGCTGTAGGTTTACTTTGTATGTCAGTCAATTTGTTTTATGGTTTATCTCTTGCTCCTTTATCCATTACCTATTCAAGGATACCTTGATTTATCTATAATCTTGGTATGTTGCAATGCAGTATGGATTGGGGGCATAGTCATTGTTTTTGTGTGCCGTGTTTGAGGAATGATCTTTAGCATCTTTCTTAGCAATATATTGATCTTGTGTGTGTTACGACCTAGCATCTTACATATTAATATTCTTCTTGCATTTACATGTATTGAAGTTTATTTTATGTTCAAGACTATGGCTTATTCACATGTATGACAAGGTCATATTATGTCTAAGGGGATCTAAGTTCAAACTGCTTGCTTGCAGAGTCAACGTCCATGCACTCGGATATTACAACACCTTGGTCTTTTATACCTTGGTAGCAAACTATCCACGTGCTATATCAAAAATAAGGATTGCTCTTTATATATAATTGTGAAACCAATGCAACAAGCTCATCATTCATCCATTCACACAACCCTTATATCATTTTCATTACGATGATCGATCAATAGTTTCTATCTTCCATCTCCTCTTTTCTTCTCTCTGGTGCATATCTGCAAAACCCACATGTTGGATATCACAAGTCATAGCATCTACATCATGTCATCACAGGCCATAGCGTCTATATCATCACACATCTATAAGCATTATGACATCTAGAAGCATCATACAAGCAATATGGGTCATCATATAAATCCATAATCATACATACATGTCATCACATCCATGTCATCAAGAGGTGCATACACACAAGCATGAGCATCAATGAGTAGAATAGGTCATCATATACATCACGTGAAAGGTCACCAAAATACAAAATGAATGTGTCTACATCAATAGTCTGTATCTATACATCCAAATATACATCAATATAGTACATCAAGGCTATCAAGAGCCCGCAAAATATACATTAGGATGCATGCAGGCATCACTCCAAAATGATACAAAATGATACAATATACAAATGTACATGCTCTAGTGGGTAGAGCTGCCCTCCTGCTGTGGCCCTTGTGTAGGAATACACTCAACACTGAGAGGGGGGGTGAATCAGTGTTGTTAAAAATTTTAACACCTTTTACTCCTTTTCTTAATTTAAATTCACAAATGTAGAATTCTTCAGATAGAACAAAGAAAAATATGCAGAGTATCAAAACAAAACTTGACACAAGAAATTTCCCAAGTGGAAAATCCTCCTGGGGTATAAAAACCACTCAACTGCCTCACTGGCTTAACTCAAATTTTTGATTACAATTGTCTCACTGACATTACAATTCTGCCTCACTGGCATATTGTACTTCTCTGCATGTCTCACTGACATTACAACATCACATTCAATGAAAAATTATAACTCAGGGGATTTCCCTATTTCAATAAAAACAAAACCTTATTTCTCCCTTTTAAGACAAACAAAATAAATTCTTTGCAATCAACCTTTAACTGTCTTCAACACCTATAGTCATTCAATTTTCATCTTCAAAATATTTCATACCTCTGCAAAACAATCTCAAACTAATTCACCATTTCTTGAGCTTTCTCTCTGTGCAAAATTGAACAATTTATCCTCTCTGAGAAATTATAGTCTTTAATCACCTTCACTTTCTCTGAACAAACATTAATCCATCATGATCTTTGAAGAATTCCATTCATTTTTGAATCAATATTCTTTCAAACTCTCAACATAAATCCCTAAAAAATGATTCTCCATTCCTGCAAAAATACATTTCAAAACAACAATTCCATTCTCCAAAAACTTCTTCCAAAATTCTCAAATGTCATCTCTCATCTGCAACTCTTTTATATCTGCCATACAAAAATCTCTATATGCAAAAAGAATTTCAATCAAAAACAAAATCTTCAAAAACCGGTTCAACCTCAACATTATATTTTTTCTCAAACTTATCATCTTCTCTCTAATCAAAATCAAAAAACACAAAACAAGAAAAATGAAACTCCTTCGAAGAATTCTGCCTTTTCATCTTCTTATCAATTAGAAACCTTCTAAATCTTACTCTTTCCTTCACACAAAAAAACAACTTCAGTGGCCCTTGAAATTTGGTGAGATAGGTCAAGAAAAAATAGTTTTATTGCCTTTTTAACAATTGAGGACGTCAACTTTAAGGGCACAAACTAACCGTTTAACTAAACTTTCCATTTAAAATCTAACCCTCCGATCTGCGGTGCCCGCCACATGAGGATTTAAAGATAGTCGTTGATTTTGTGTTTCCCGCGGAGCACACAACATATTGACTGGTTACCGGGCACCCTAGGCAATGGGGCCGGTAAGACTAATGAGTCTCATACCCTTATGTTGTCACTTAAAGCCCAATGACCTCCTCGACCGGTCACTTTGAAATTAAAACATAAAGTGCATAGTGTGATGACGGGCAATAGGGTTAAACAATATCAATGTTGAGAACAATGTATAAGACTTAGTCAATTATTAAACAACCACACTTACCATATCAAATACTATATACCTTGACAAATTTCACATACTCCAAATACTATAGCACTGAAATGAAACATCATGCTTCATCAGATCTGCCACTGTTATGAACCCAATGTAGATGGAGTTAATATAATGCATATTAACTTTTGTCAAATGATGCAAGCCCTTGCCCTAATTCAAAAATTGATAATATGCAATGAATGCCACTTATAAAAAACCAAGAGATCTGAAAAACCATGCACTGATGTCATTATAGATCAAAACTGAGATGATACCAAATCACTGTGATCATAATTGCATGAAGACCACTCATAAAGCCAACCTTAGCATGACTTAAACTGTCTTATGAAAAATCCTTCTGAAATATCATGTGATTGAAACTTCACAATGCTGATTGCAACTTCACAACACTGTTTGCAACTTCACAACACTGATTGCATACTTCACAACACTGATTGCATAACCAAACATGATATATACCTGTCAACTGCATCTTGTGAAAATTGTGAAATGCAACATCCTGATATCCTGATATTTTGACATCAATGAAAAGACAACATCCTGACATCCTGATATACTCAACTGTGAAATGTGCTACACCTTGTCCCCCACCTATGCTCAGAGTAGGTCCCCATGATGGTACTCCCCCACCTGCTGGTCCTCCTCCCCTGGTGGCACAACAGGTCCGCTCACGGAGGATAGTAACTACCCTGTCCTGCGAGACCCGGATGCTCTAGATCTGCTCCTCTCTCTGTAGCTAGGTGCCTGCTGAGCTGCAGGCACCGCACCAACATAAAGCCCCCTATAGTACTCAGCCTCTGTACCAGCTGACACTAGCTCTCCCTGCACCCGGACGAGCTCACTATATAGTGCCCTCTGATCAGTACCCAGGGCATGGCGTGCCTCATCTCTCTCCCTCCTAACTCTCTGTAGGGTGGCCTCTACTGTCAGCCATAGCTGTACCTTTGTGTCTCTCTCCCTAGTCACCTGGGCTAGCTGCCCATCATTCCCTGCTGGTGCGGGTGCTGCCTGTGCCTGCATTTGTGCCTATACTTGTGCCTGCATTTGTGACTATGCCTACGCCAGGGCTGTCTATGCCGCTACCTCTATCTGTGTCTGCACCTATGCTAGTGCCTCTGCCTATCTCATCTCTACCTTGGCTGCATCCCTATCTCTCCTTAGCCTCACCATCTGAAGCTCTAATCGAGTCCTTCGAGCTATCTCCTCCTGTAAGAGTCGCTCGGTCCACTGTAAAGCAGTCTCTACGACCGGATCCTCTACCTCCACCATCTCCACATTAGCCTGCTGGCCTCCAGCCTCTGCACCTGCCTGTTGCCTAGCCGCTCTGGCTTGTCACCTCATCCTCGCCTCAACCCCTGGAACTAGAACCTCCCCCACTGCCCCTGCCACACTTGGTGTCGTCAATCTCACCAGCCTGTGTGTCTACCAGTACCTATCATACTCTGGCAGTGTCCCCAGATCTGCCAGTCCTGTATCCCAATCCCATCTCACTGGGACAAGTCCCCGCAACTCTGCCAAAGCTGTCACCACCAGAATCTCTGCATCCCAGTCCCCTACGTCTCGCATGTGTCACCTCTCCCACTGGCAACACCTGTGGCACTCCAAACTGTCTAAGTACCTTCTCTAGTAGGTATCTCTCTATGGTGTCTGCCTGCCTCCCAAATAAATACCGAGCCTGTCTGCAGTACATTAGCTGCTCGTGCTCATCCTCCCACTCCTCACATAGTAACCATGGCCTCCAAATGAATTGGTCCATCTCGTCTATCTGTCGCGTCCAATGGTTGATAGAGCCAAGCCTCTGGTGTGTGATCACTCCCTCATAAAGGAATGCATACATCTCTCCCCTCTCCCGACAACACTGTGTAAGACGTCTAATCACTGGGATGTGCTCCCACACCCACACCTGTAATAGAGTAACCCCTACTGAGAGACTTCAGCCTCTCCTGTAAACGTAGTCATGCATGTCTCGATACAACTTTCCAAGCATGCAAGGCCCCCACATATACTGTGTCCAATGTGTAAACATCCCCGATAGTACCGTGCCCCATCCAACTGACAGTCCCCTGGATCACCTGTCTGGGCATAGGAAATTGCCTATCAGTGAAGACACTATCCATCTGATCTGGTCACAGAGTCTCGGGACATCTACCCACCATATCTCACCATCATCTATCCTCAGGTCATCCATGCAGAATACCTCCACCAAGCCTGCCTTGCCTCGTGCTGGGTCAAAGTCAACCCGCTCCCCGTCAATCCAAATCCTAAGGATGTGATACACATCCTCCAAAGTCACTGTAGCCTCCCCGGTCGAAAAGTGAAACGAGCATGTCTGACTATGATATCTCTCTACCACCACTGTCACTAGGGCGAGATTCGCCCTAATGTGTGTCAGGTGCGCCACATGCCATAGTCCCATGTACTCTAGAAACGCATCCTCCTCCCATGACAACTGTACTACCTCATGTGCTATGGGGTGGTGTTGCTCCCTCGACATCAATGGTGGCATCATCCTCTGCATCCAAGCAAACCAATTGTCAGTCCTTCTATACCATATCCCCCAAGTCCTACCTACATCTATCCTATGCCGCCAACCCTAGGACCAACTCTTCCCTTTTCTAAACTAGGGTAGTCAACCCTTCGGTCAACCCTACCTATCGCATTCTTCTATCCTAATCAAAGGTGCCTTGATTTCCACAAGGGTGCTAAACTATGTTACCACGCGCACCTTACTAATCCTACAAAGGCACTTTGTTTTCTACACCAAAGACAACCTGTTTTATAGGCGCGCTACTCTATACTGCCACCTGTGCCTCACTATACTACCAAAGGTGACCTGATCTTCTCCCATCGCGCCTCACTCTCCAGCCATCCACGCTACACTACTCTACCAAGAGCGCTATGCGACCCTACCAATAGTGCTACGACATAGCCTAAAGTGTTGTACCTACCTACCAGACGCGTTACGGTGCGCCAAAAGAACCTAAAATGACTACCAGATGCACTAGGACATCCTGCAGCGCTTTTGGCTGACCTATACTACCCCCCTAAACCCAGCCCTAAACCATCCTAAAATGTCAAAATAACATGAAGTTTTCAAACACTTACCACTACCGGAGCTCCTGCTGGCCTCCCATACGTCCGCACTCGCTCCGCCTGATGACTGTGCGCAGGAATCAACATCTCTCCTCGCTGTCCGCTCCTTCCACTCAACTCTCACACACTAGGCTAGGAGACCCTACACTATTTTTAGAAACTCTTAGTGTGCAAATGAGGATTGTGGTCCCCATTGGCCCTATTTATAGCATCCGTCCCGCATTTCTTCTCTTCTCACCCAAATCCTTTTTGTTCTGCTAACTCATTAAGCACTTGTCTGGTCGAGCGTCAACCCAGTTCTCTTGTCTTCCCTGTCTTCCCACTCGAGAGGGCATACGCTGGGGCATCAAAATTTTATCGTATCTTCAACAATCATTTTCTTTAACGCAATGCTGTAAACTGCATTGCATCAAAGAGGGGCAAAATGTAGACACCCTAAAATGACCGTGTCATCTAATCACCTGCAGTTTTAGCGTTAATTAAATAATTTAATTATTTAATTAATTTCATCAAATTCTTCTAAATCTCCTAAATTCAACATTAATTAAATAAATCTTCTTTATTTAATTAATTAAATTAAATTCCTCTATTATTCTTCCACAATTAAATAATGTTTATTTAATTAAATCATTATCCTCTTTTGAATTTCAAATTTATATTAATTAAATAAACCCAATTATTTAATTAATTCATCACAAATTCTCTCTTATCTACAATTAAATAAACCCAATTATTTAATTAATTCATCACAAATTCCCTCTTATCTACAATTAAATAATTTACATTATTTAATTAAATCAATTGTTCTTCTAAATTTAAATAAATCATGCAAATTTATTTAAATTATCTCAATCCTCTAAAAATAAATAAAATCAAGTATTTTATTTATAATCTTCATATTCCTCTAATCTTGCACAAACAATTAAATAAATTTATTTATTTAATTTGCTCAATCCTCTAAAAATAAATAAATCAAATATTTTATTTATAATCTTATGTTCCTCAATCATGCACAAACAATTAAATAAATTTATTTATTTAATTTCAGTTATCTTCCAATTCCTCTTAAAATATCTTGTTAACTCATGTGCACAATCAGTCTTATTTTTAGAGCTCTAAAAAAGGCAAAATTATAAGTTGAGTTATCTATTCAATCAATCTTGTTTTCATCATATTTTACTAAAAATATCATTATGGATTGACACATGTTGTGTGCACATTCATCATGGTTATTTGATTTATCTCCTCTGTTGATTCTTCTGAATTATCTAGACCGTTGATCGATCTCTGTTGAAACCTATATAAACCCCCCTCATCTCCTTCACAGATCCTCTTCGATCACCTATTCTTAGGCATCCTTTAACAACGCTTTGAGCATACATCACATTGATTGAGCAACTTCACGAACTCTTAACATTGATCTTTGAGCACTTTGAGCACACTACTTACTTGTTGCAACCATGGTTTCACAGCAATATTGAGCAATCCACATTCATTCAAAGGGAACAATACAAATCTTGGTAAAAGCTTTCATATTTCATTGATTTATTGATTATGGCTTTCATTTAGATTGGTTCTCTTTATGTTATGGGCTTTTGATTTATTTAGCTTTGATTAGTCAATTTTCCTCATACACACAAGTACTGGCACTGATGAAGGCCCAACTTTCTCCTCAGAAGCTTGGAAACCTAAAAGGACTTCAGCTAGGAGAGCAGTATCTTTTTTAGTCTGGGAGAGCAGCCTTTTTTCTTTTGCTTCTCAGTAGTAGGTGTATCATCCTCAGAATCAAAGGAAATGGTATAAGTTTCTTTTTGTACTGACTCCAGAGCAGGAGAATGCTGTGAAGTTGGACTTAGATGCACAGATGGCTCAGGAGAAACCTCTCTCTGTTTCTTCTTTCTTATTAGGGGAATGTCATCTGAGTCATGGGATTGCTCTTCAACCCAATAATGTATGTTAGAGTCTGCTTTCTTTGAAATTCTCTTTATTTTCTGACCTTGGCTTTCCTTTGTTGGTCTTATTGGGGTAGATTCCTCAACCAAGGTCATTTTTCTCTTTGCTGAGTGAGTCATATATGCTATATGCTCAATAACAGGTTCTCTAATTTCTTTTCCTTTCCTCTTCTAGTTAGAAATAGGGGTAGCAGATGAAGTTGCCTCTAGTGAGGGCTTTTTACCTTTTTCAATAGTTGTAGAGGATGTTGTAGGCTCTGTCTCTTGTTCTTACTAGGTAGAGGAAACCTCACCCACTTCTTGAGCTCTCTCTGGCTCTTTGTCCTGGGGTTGGTGATCCAGAAATGTCTGCCCTAATTCTTCCCCATCAGCTTAGGATAGAAAATGATGTTTGACTACTAGAAAAATGAGGCCATGGTGTTTCATAGGACCCTTGTTTTGTTGATACTTTTCTACAGTTGCCTTAATGGTAGAGTACAGGAAATTGGGTATATTTATACCGAATTCAGGGTGTACGTTCCCATGTCTTAGAAAAATCAACATTTTCATTATTGGTCCTAGTACTAAGAAAAATTGACCATCACATGTGAAATATTTCATCAACCACTACAACAAAATAGGCAATTAGCACCTAAAATAGTGCCAAATTTTAGTGCATTTGAGTTCATGAATTGGACATTTCTGCCAGAGAAAAACTCAGCGCTAAATTGCATTTCACTTTGGTACTGGATTTAGCACCAGATTTTGTTGCTTCTAGTTTGGCTTCTACTTTTGCTTCTTGTGTTGCTTCCAGTTTTACTTCTAGTTTTTCTCCCAGGTTTGCTTTTGGTTTTGCTTCCAATTTTGCCTCTGATTTTGCTTCCAATTTTGCTTCCAATTTTACTTCCTATTTTCCTTCCAATATAACGTCACTTGTTGCATCTAGCTTTGCTTCCATTTTTGCATCTTTTGTTGCTTCTAATATGGCTTCCATTATTGCATCTTTTGTTGCTTCTAAAATTTCTTCCATTATTACTTCTTTGTTTGCTACCTGAATTGCTTCTATTTTTGCTTCCTAGATAATCCAAGTTTTGCTTCCAAAATTGCTTCTAGTTTGCTTCTAGTTTGTCTTCCATTGTTGCATCTTTTTTTGCTTCTAAAAATGCTTCTTGTTTTGCTTACATTTATTAATTTAATATGTTTTATTTCAATTTAATTAGTTAAATATACCATGCCTCTTAAATAACTCATATGATTAAATAACAAGAGAATTATTATAACATGATCATCATCTATAATTAAAACAAGTGAGTCAAATATCTATAATTTAATTGAATTTGACAACATCCATCCTAAGCAGTAAATTAAAATCATCATATGTAATAAATATCCATCCAAAAATCATCGACCACTTTCAATATATATAAATTGAGAAGTCAATATTGATAAGATCATCATCATATATAACTAAAACAAGTGAAAGTCAAATATGCCAGTATATCAATAAGATGTCAAAATGATACATGTCTAACAGTTGACATAAGTCAAAATGATTCATGTACAAATGATATAAGTAAACATGATAAAGAATGTAACTCAAAATGATACAAGTTAAGATGATACATGTCCAAATGATATAAGTCAAAATGATACATGTTAAAATGATACAACTCAATAATATGGTACTCGTGAAAATGATACATATGATAGTAACCATAAAAAGAGGCATCATAATGATATGTCAGCAATGATCCATTATGCAGTCTATATGATCATGAATGTCACTAGCTACTACTAGCAACTGCCTCATCATCATCACCATCATGATCATCATCATCATGATCATCATCGTTGTCATCATAATCATCATTAGCCTTGGTGTCTTCTATATCTGCATCATCATCATCCTCTATCATGTGATATGTACCAGAACCAACATAATCTGGATCTATATCATGAGGATCATCTTGATCTTCTGGAAGACTTGTGTTCTACAAAAAAAAATATTTAAAATGAAAAGTTATTATTTATTTCATGCAATAATGTATTTCTCTATTATATATCTAATATTACAACATATGAAATGAAATCATAATCATATTACATCATATGAAAGTGCACATACCATAATAAAATTTCAAAAAAGTTACAGCTGATATGTCATTCCGATGATGTAAAATATGCAACAATTCTAATAAACGTTAGTAAAGATCATAAAAAAATGTGTTATACAATTTAACTATCAACTATAAATTCTATTACATAACCTTAACTGCCACAAATTGCTTGGTCAATGTATGTTCTTTTTCACTATTAATGTAATAACCTGCATTAGACAGAAACATTAAAGAGTTTTTAAGTAGCAGTTGATTAAATTCTCTTACATGTCATTAAGTAATGCACAATTTTTTTTCAATAATTATTTATCTTAAGGTTCATGAGTAACCTTAAGATAAATTTCTATTTTGTTTGAAAAAAAAATGAAGTTAGCAATATGGCTTTATCCGGTTGATTTTAGAAAGAAAAAATGTTAGCCCTATTCCCGCTCACAGGTCTTCAATGTGAGTGAGAATAGGGCAAATTTGGGGATTTAGAAAGAAAGATAAAGTTTAGGGTGTCTTCAAGATGGCCAGCACAGGCAAGGAGGTCAACCATGCACACATAGTGATCAACTGTAGGTGTAATGCAATAAGGGTTACAAATGTGATTAAAGTATGTACAGATCTCATCGACTAAACCTACATGGCTGCATGCACCTAGAATACAAGAAAAGCTTACAATGTTAGGATATGTTCTAGAGTGCTTAATTAATTCAAATATTTTGAGAGCATCCTTACAAAATCCATTTTGTACATATCCTGCATTCATTGCATTCTATGAGATGACATCTCTTTGAGGAATTCTATCAAACAATTTACATTTTTTGTCTATGATTCCATATTTTGCATACATGTCTATGACAACATTTCAAACTATAATATCTCACAAGAATCCCCCTACCATTGTGCTTTGAAGGATGTCCATACACTGTTCCAAAGCTCCCATTTAGGCACAGGTAGGGAGGATGTTGGCAAAGGTTGCAGAATTTGGATTTACAACTAACAATTGCATTTGCTTGAAAGTTTCTAAAGCCCGTTCAACAAATCCATTGTGTGCAATCCTACAATCATTGCATTCCATGAGATGACATCTCTTTGAGGCATTCTATCAAACAATTTGTGTTCCTTGTCTGTGCTTCCACATTTTTCATATATGTCTATCAGAGCATTTCCAACTATAATATCTGACAAAAATTTGCCTTCAATTATGCCTTGATGGATGTCCATACCTTGTTCCAAAGCTTACCATTTGATACATGTAGAGAGGATGTTGGCAAAGGTTGCGGAATCTGGGTTTACACCTGCCAATTTCATTTGCATGAAATTTTCTAATCCTTTTCAACAAATCCATTTTGTGCATATCATCTCTCTCTATGTATATGTATATTCAATTGCATTTGCTTGAAATTTTTTAATGCTTTATCAACAAATCCATTTTGTGCATATCATGCAATCATTGCAGTTCATGAGACCACATTTATTTGAGGGATGTAATCTATTTTATGCGCACAACTCAGCATAAATTAACCTAGATTGGTGGTATTTAAGAACCCCTTGAGAGGATTGCCGTTATGTTGCTAGGAGTCATGTTATCATAGGTTAACCCATGGAAAACTTGTGTAAATGATTTAAAACAATAGGCTTCAACTGTACAAATGCATCTAAGATGAATGTGTAGATCTAGATTCCTTTTAATTAATGGCATAGGAAACTACAAGGAACATCAATTCATATCCACACATTATAAGCTACAAAGAAATTGATTACAATTTGAAATCATTCATGAGAGAATTTGTGTATAAATTCTATTCTTCTTTATTGAATTTTGTACATAAGTCTTTGTGAAGGCTTTCATGATCGAAAGTGGCACTTGCAACTAAATATCTGACAAAAATCCACTTCCAATTATGCTTTGATGGATGTCCATATCCTCATCTAAAGCTTCAATTTGTGCACAGGCAAGGATGATGCTAGCAAAGGTTAAGGAGTTGGGCTTTACACCCGCTAGTAGGAAATCTGACACAATGCACATTATTATAGTGTAAACCTATTTTTCAGATTGATTCATTTAGCATCATCAATAATCTCCACAAGAACATTGTCCTTGTTTAAAAATGATGGAAAGGGTTCACATCTCACAACAATTTCTCTTGTGACAATCTTGGAGATAAATTTTGTTGCAGTGTGGCAATCAGCACATACTAGAAGGTTCTTAACAACTCTAATAGTTGTTCCATGGGGCATGTTTAACAATCCAAATGCAATTGCCAACTTTTCACCATGGTGGCAAAGAAATAATTCTTTTTCCCATCCTTCCACGACATTAAGTAAATTCTTGAATCTAGAAAATACCTTGCCACTTTCATCTTCCAAGCCAATTTCTCCAACTTTGCATAGATCTCCTTTGTCTATGGATGTGATCTATCTCCTACACAAAAAGCATGTACCATTTTATGCCCTTCAATCCAACTGCATATGGAGATTTTTTTAATTCCTCTATCTTTCATCAATCTTCTTACCTCACCACACCTGCCCACTTGTGGATAGATATTTGAGAGAAGAACATAAGTTGTGCAATATTTTTAGGATCCAAATCAAAAAGTAGTGTTGCTGTAAATACTCCTAAGCCTATATTCATATGTGATCTACATGCACCAAGAAAACACATCCATACAACCAGCATAGATTTAATAGGTATCTCAATGATAAAGTTTAGGGTGTCTTCAAGATAGCCAGCACAGGCAAGGAGGTCAACCATGCACACATAATGATCAACTATAGGTGTAATACAATAAGGGTTACAAATGTGATTGAAGTATGTACAGCTCTCATCCACTAAACCTGCATGGCTGCATGCACCTAGAATACAAGCAAAGCTTACAATGTTAGGATATGTTCCAAAGTACTTAATTAATTCAAATATTTTGAGAGCGTCCTTGCAAAATCCATTTTGTGCATATCCTACATCATTGCATTCCATGAGATGACATCTCTTTGAGGAATTCTGTCAAAAAGTTCACGTTTTTTGTCTATGATTCCATATTTTGCATACATGTCTATGAGAGCATTTCAAACTATAATATCTCAAAAGAATCCCCCTACCATGATGCCACTAGTTAAAATAGGAAATACTTTGCATTTATTTTCTTTCATGTTTCCAGCTTTACACCAACCAATTGCATTTGCTTTAAAATTTCTAAAGCCTTTTCAACAAATCCATTTTGTGCATATCCTACAATTATTGCAGTCCATGAGACCAAATTTCTTTGAGGCATTCTGTCAAATAGTTCACATGCCTTGTCTATGCTTACACATTTTGCATCATTGTCTAACAAGGCAGTTGCAACTACAACATCTGACAAAATTCCTCTATCCTTTATGTTTTGATGGATGTCCATACCCTATTCCAAAGCTCCCATTTGACACAGGTAGGGAGGATGCTGGCAAAGGTTGTGGAATTTGTCTTTACACCAGCTAATTGCATTTGCTTTAAAAATTCTAAAGCCTTTTCAACAAATCCATTTTGTGCATGTTCTGTAGTCATTGCAGTCCATGAGACCACATTTCTTTGAGGCATTCTATCAAATAGTTCACGTGCCTTGTCTATGCTTCCATATTTTGCATACATGTCTAACAGGGTAGTTGCAACTACAACATCTGACAAAATTCCTCTATCCTTTATGTATTGATGGATGTCCATACCCTATTCCAAAGCTCCCATTTTGACACAGGCAGGGAAGATGCTAGCAAAGGTTGTGGAATTTGGCTTTACACCAGCTAATTGCATTTGCTTTATAATTTCTAAAGCCTTTTCAACAAATCCATTTTGTGCATATCCTGTAGTCATTGCAGTCCATGAGACAACATTTCTTTGAGGCATTCTATCAAACAGTTCACATGCCTTGTCTATGCTTCCACATTTTGCATACATGTCTAATAAGGCAATTACAACTACACCATTTGACAAAATTCCTCTATTCTTTATGTTTTGATGGATGTCCATACCCTATTCCAAAGCTCCCATTTTGACACAGGCAGGGAGGATGCTAGCAAATGTTGTGGAATTTGGCTTTACACTAGCCAATTGTTGCATTTGCTTTAAAATTTCTAAAGCCTTTTCAACAAATTTAACATGTATCTCAATGATAAAGTTTAGGGTGTCTTCAAGATAGCCAGCATGAGCAAGGAGGTCAACCATGTACACATAATGATCAACTATAGGTGTAATGCAATAAGGGTTACAAATGTGATTGAAGTATGTATAGCACTCATCCACTAAACCTGCATGGTTGCATGCACCTAGAATACACGCAAAGCTTACAATGTTAGGATATGTTCTAGAGTGCTTAATTAATTCAAAGATTTTGAGAGTGTCCTTGCCACCAATCAAAGTTTAGACTCATTTTTTTATTCTACCCCACTCAAGTAAATAGTTTGGACACTTAATAAATGATATCAAAGCTTGAAAAATGGTGCTTTGGACCTTAGAGATATCTTTGTACTGTGATCCTAAATTCCTATGATAAATGGGATTATAGATAAACAATCACTGATATAAGTGCCAGGAAATCTACAAACATTTGAAATAGCTTCTGGTAGCCATTTCACATCTGTGCTACATTTATGATAGATCTTAAGTTTTAAAAGAAACTCCCAATCTAAGAATACAGATACATACCATGTGGTGGAATGGAATCATAAAACTTTAGAAGAAAAAAACTTCAGCACCACAAAAATATCAAGAAGATAATTGCTAATAGAGAGGAGAAGCTTTGGCCCTTGGTCATCCATGCATTATGATATTGTGTCCTGATGCTTTCTTTGACAGGAAGAAAAAGTGCTTACTATGAAAACTCCAGTTAAAATGAAAGCTTATAACAGTCAGAATTAAGCTTACAAGTATAGGCCATGATTGCCACAAGAGCCACGGTTCCATTCATGGTTTTTAAGGGTGCCAAGGGTTACCAGGGTGGAGGAACTGTAGCCCACAAGACCAATTCCTTCATTGTTTTGCATGTTGATGAAGGCTAAAAATAGGCTGATTCCTGCCAATGAAGAGATTGGACTGGTTTCGGAACCAGTTTTGCTAATTTTGTTTGAAGACCCAAAGCGGCTATGAGTAGGAACAGGATGCCTTCTATGAAAATGGCTGCAAGGGCGCTCTTGTAGGGGATGTTGCCCAATCCATGGTAGCCTACGACTATGTAGGTGAAGTAGGCATTTCTACCCATGCCCGGTACTAAGGCTAATGGGAGATTTGTAAACATGCCCATGATGAAACAACCGATGAGAGATGAGGCTACTATGGCCCTGACGCCTATTGTCTTCACCCTACGCTTGGCAGGAATTTTTTTTTTTTTTTTGATTCATTAGTCAGCGCTTTAGTCGGCGTAGTTAACGATGAATTTAGCGCTGACTTTAAACCTATAATGTAATCTCTTTAGGGTGCCAAAGGCGGTGCAAAGTGCACCTAATTTAGTGCCTAGTTGTGCCTAATTTAACGTCTATCGTTTCAACATTGTTAAGGTCTTCTAATTGTACTTACAACACCTTGAGTTTTGTGTAGATATAATTATAATTGGGAATATATGTTAGATAAATGTCACATGTTGGAGTATGGTGTCGGGACGAGTGATGATTGTTGTGGCAATGTTATGGTCAAATGTGTTATGAAAATGAGGTGGCATGGGTAGTGGAAGGCTAAGCATGGACTATAAGAAGATTGAACTAGTTGGATCTGTTAGGCTCACCAAATGAAAGAACCTTAATTAGGTAAGGTTATTTTTGAGTGTGGTTTTTCATGTAAGAATGTGTAAATTAATGTTACCTAAGGATAAATCTAACTATATTAACATTTTAACAACCATGAGAGATATTAGACTAAAAAGTTGACAAACAATACAACTTGGACACATGTAGGACTTGGAAAATGGAAAAGAATTAGTATTAAATGTGGAAAAAAATGAAAAAGTGGTATTATTTGCACCTATGTAGAGAAGTGGTCTTTATGAAAGATGCTTAGAATTATGCTCTATGTCTATTTGTGAAGTTTGGAGGTGATTGGACCTAAAGGATATGACCAACATATGCAAAATAGCCTACCTAACGGTATGTGCATATATATATATATATATATGGAGAGAGAGAGAGGGAGATATAAAGAGAGATAGAGATTGGGAGGGGGATATTGAGAGATATAGATAGAAAGAGAGAGATAGAGAGAGAGATTGGAAGATAGAGATAGATAGATAGATAGATAGATAGATAGAAATAGAGAGAAAGAGAGGGAGAGACATAGAGATAGAGATAGAGATAGAGATAGAGATAGAGATAGAGATAGAGATAGAGATAGAGAGAGGATATAGAGATGGAGAGATATACATATAGAGGGGTAGAGATAGAAAGAGAGGATTGAGAGAGAGAGTCCTAGTTTTCTTGTTTTCATTTCGTTCATTGATAAGGGAGAGGGAGAGATAGAGGGGAGAGATAGGGAGATGTAGGAATGACAGGGGAGAGAGGCAAGAGAGAGAGAGAGATAGGGAGAGATAGAGGAGATAGAGGGGAGAGACAGGGAGATAGAGAGTGAGTGAGATGTCTAGAGAGATAGGGAGATAGAGGAATGATAGGGGAGAGAGAGACAATAGATAGGGAGAGATAGATAGGTAGAGAGAGAGGAGATAGATTGGGAGAGATAGAGGAAATAGAGGGAGAGATAGGGAGATAGAGAGTGAGTGAGATGTCCAAAGAGATAGGGAGAGAGATTGAGAGGTAGAGGGATGATAGAGGAGGGAGATAAGGGAGAGATACCTAGAGATAGAAGTTTAGGGTTGCTTAGGTTTAGGGTTTAGGGGTTATGGGTTAGGGATTAGGAGCATTATTTAGGGTTGAGGGACTTAGAGAGAGAGAGACTTCTTTTAACATGCAACCGTAAACCCCAAATAATGCCCCTAAACCCTAAACCCTAACCCCTAACTCCTAACCCCTAAACCATAAACCATAAATAATGCCCCTAACCCCTAACCCATAAACCCTAAACCTGAGAAACCCTAAGCCCCTAAATCCTAAACCATAAACCCCTAAACCCTAAACACTAAACCCAAGCAACCCTAAACCTCTGTCTCCCTATCTCTATCATTCCTCTACCTCTCACTATCTCTCCATATGTCTTTGTCCATGTCCCTCACTCTCTATATATCCATATTGGTCCTCTCTCTCTAAACACTAAACCCTAAACCTCTAAACCTTAACCCCTAAACCCTAAACCTGAGCAACCCTAAATCCCTATCTCCCTATCTCTCTCTTATCTCCCGATCTCTATCGTCCCTCTACCTCTCAATCCTTCTCCCTATTTTTCTGGACATTTCACTCACTCTCTATCTGCCTATCTCTCCCCTCTATCCCCTCTATATCTCTAGATCTATCTCCTCTCTCTCTCTATCTATCTCTGAACCTAAGCAACCCTAAACCCCTAAACCCCAAACCCCTAAACTCTAAATCCAATCAACTCTAAACCTCTATCTCCAAATTTCTCCCCTATCTCCCTATCTCTATCATCCCTCTACCTCTCAATCTCTCTCCCTATGTCCCTGGCCATGTGTCTCACTCTCTATCTCCCTATCTCTCTCCTCAGTCTCCTCTATATCTCCTTATCATTCATCTCTCTCTATAAACCCTAAACCTCTAAACTTGAACCCCTAACCACTAAACAATAAACCCTAAACCCTAAATAATGCCCCTAAACCCTAACCCCTAAACTCGAGAAACCCTAAGCCCCTAAACCATAAACCCTAAACCCAAGTAACCCTAAACCTCTATCTCCCTATCTCTCCCCCATCTTCCTATCACCTTTGTCCCTCTACCTCTCAATATTTCTTCCTATGTCTCTGGCCATGTCCCTCACTCTCTATCTCCCTATCTCTCCCCTCAGTCTCCTCTATATCTCCCTATTGGTCCTCTATCTCTCTCTAAACCCTAAACCCTAAACCTTAACCCCTAACCCCAAAATCATAAACCCTAAACCCTAAATAATTCCCCTAAACCTAAGCAACCCCAAACCTCTATCTCCCTATCTCTCCCTATCTCCCTATCTCTATCATCCCTCTACCTCTCAATCTCTCTATGTGTCTCTAGACATGTCTCTCACTCTCTATCTCCCTATGTCTCCCCTATATCTCCTCTATCTCTCCCAATCTCTATCATTCCCCTCTATGTATCTCTCTTTAAACCCTAAACCCTAAACCTGAGAAACCCTAAACCCTAACCCCTAAACTCTAAACCCTAAACTTGAGCAATGCTAAACTCATAAATGCTAAATAATGCCCCTAAACCCCAAGCATCTCTCTCTCTCTTTGTCTCTGTCTCTCTGTCTCTCTCTCTGACTTATCTACCTCCTAGTTAAATCATTTTCCTAGATTTCCTAGTTTTCCTTTTCCTTTCCAATTTCTCTTTAGATCCCACCAAAATTTTGTGATTTAACTATTTTCCACCTCTCCTTTCATCATTCTTCCCATCCAATGAACTTTAGTTTTATCTTGTTTCCATTTCATCCTGCCAATTTATATCCTCATCCCTCTTTTCACATCCTAGTTTTCTTGTTTCCATTTGCTTTGTTGAAAAGCTAGGAGAGAGAGAGAGAGAGAGAGTCCTAGTTTTCTTGTTCATTTCCTTCATCGATAAGGAAGAGGGAGAAATAGAAGGGAGAGATAGGAAGATATAGGAATGATAGGGGGAGAGAGGCAAGAGATAGTGAGATAGGGAGAGATATTGAGAGGTAGAGGGATGATAGAGAGAGGGAGATAAGGGAGATAGAGGTTTAGGGTTGCTCAGGTTCAGGGTTTAGGGGTTAGGGTTATGGGCATTATTTAGGGTTGAGGGATTTAGAGAGAGAGACTTCTTTTGACATGCAACCATAAACCCTAAATAATGGCCCTAAACCCTATACTTGAGCAACCCTAAACCTCTAAACCTTAAATAATGCCCCTAAACCCTAACCCCTAAAACATAATCCCTAAATAATGCCCCTAAGCCCTGAGCCTTAACCCCTAAACCCTAAACCTGAGAAACCATAAACCCCTAAATCCTAAACCCTAAACACTAAACCCAAGCAACCCTAAACCTTTGTCTCCCTATCTCTCTATCTCTATCATTCCTCTACCTCTCAATCTCTCTCCCTATGTCTTTGGCCATGTCCCTCACTCTCCATATAATCCCTATATCTTCCTATGTCTCTAGCAATGTACCTTACTCTCTATATCTCCATATTGGTCCTCTCTCTAAACACTAAACCCTAAACCTCTAAACCCTAAACTATAAACCCTAAATAATGCTCCTAATCCTTAACCCCTAACCCCTAAACCCTAAACCTAAGAAACCCTAAACCCCTATCTCCCTATCTCTATCATCCCTCTACCTCTCAATCCTTCTCCCTATCTCTCCCCTTTATTTCCTCTATCTCTCCCTATCTATCTCCTCTCTCTCTCTCTCTCCATCTAGCTATCTCCAAACCTGAGCAACCCTAAACCCCAAACTTGTAAACCCTAAATCCAAGAAACCCTAAACCTCTATCTCCCTACTCTCCCCTATCTCCCTATCTCTATCATCCCTATACCTCTCAATCTCCTCCCTATGTCCCTGGCCATGTGCCTCACTCTCTATCTCCCTATCTCTCTCCACAGTCTCCTCTATATCTCCCTATCATTCCTATCTCTCTATAAACCCTAAACCTCTAAACCTGAACCCCTAACCCTTAAACAATAAACCCTAAACCCTAAATAATGCCCCTAAACCCTAACCCCTAATCCCTAAACATGAGAAACCCTAAACCCCAAACCCCTAAACCCTAAACCCTAAACCCTAAACCCAAGTAACCCTAAACCTCTATCTCCCTATCTCTCTCCTCTCTCCCTATCACCTTTGTCCCTCTACCTCTCAATCCCTCTCCCTATGTCTCTAGCCACGTCCCTCACTCTTTATCTCCCTATTGGTTCTCTATCTCTCTCTAAACCCTAAACCCCTAACCCCAAAACCATAAACCCTAAACCCAAGTAACCTTAAATTAGGCTCTAAAGTTGACGCTAATTTAGGCACTAAAGTTAGCACTAATTTGTGCCTAATTTAGCACCTACTTGTTCTAATCGGTGCAAGAAATGCCAAAAGTAGTGCCATCTTGATAAATAGCACCGACTTTTTTAAAAAATTAGAGAAAAATACATTAAAACAGTGGGTGGAAATAAAAAATGGAGCAACAAATTGAGCTAATCATAGGGATTTGTTGTAGTGAACCATGTAGCTAGAGATTGCCAAGGGTTTGGAAGTGAGGACCTAAGAATTCCTTTAACCTCGTTCTTACTTAATTGCAACTGTATTGCAGGTTCACCTTCAATAGAGAAATTCCTAATCAAATTAGCATATAAGGTTTCCAGATGATAGAACCTCTCACCTTGTTCAGGCAATCCAGAAATATGGCTGATAGTGGTTGTAGAGAGACTGATTTGAACTCCTCTTACAACTATTTGATTGTCCCTCAGGTTTCTTAGGAAGTCATCAATAATATCCTCTTGAAACCCTTCAAACTTTTCCAAAAACTCTAGCCATCCTACATTCCTTAGAATGTCTATTGCAGCATCATCTTGCAAAACACCTATAACACTTTCTGGCTTTGATTTCTTTTTAAGCCCCATTTACAATTTTTCTTTCTATCCTCTATGTTAAAATTCTTCCTTACTCCATAGGCTCTGGAGGACTGTATCAGCTGACTCTGTTCTTTAGGGTATTTTGTAGTTTTGAATGAGGATTATGATGCCAATTTGTTTAATGGTTTGGATGATGGAAAGAGAACTTAAAATCTGTTAGAGTGCTTATGCGGTCATAATTGAAGCAGAGTGATGGGACACTTCGTAGGCAGGGTGACAGTGCAGCAAAGATGGCGGCATGCATGCATTTAGGAAGGAAAATAATGGCAGAAGGATGTGTCATAATGATGACACCTAAAAATAGAAACAACAAGATAGTTTCTAATTAATGTTTAATTAAGAGAGAATTACCTAAACCAATCATAATGATGAGGAACTGATGTACTTGGCTGAAATACTATGGCATTGATGAGACTTGATGCGACGTGGTACCTAAGCAGCCTCTTTGTGGCTTGACATGACGTCAGCATCTTTACTATCACGCAACCTACAATCATTCCCATTGAGTGGTTTGAAAATCCATGTATCCAAGTGATGTTAGCACAGTCCTTGTAAGTACCGGTGCAAACGAGAGTAATGATTTCTCCTGAGATGCATGTTGACTTCATCTTTGTTCCTGCCATAAAGTGAAGGATAGTCATGATGACCTCATCAAATGACATCTCTACTTTATTACCTGGAGAGGTGGGTCCCCTCCCAATTATATTATGAATAGCTCGTTATTGGTGGAGCGCCAGAGGTGCTCCTAGTGTGCAAGCACTGGAGGTGCTTCTTATTCGTGAAGCGCCAGAGGTGCTCCTTATTTGCAAGTGCCAGAGGTGTGTGTGAGGACCACCCTTTTTACTTCTGTTCTTATGACTATTTACATTACTGTTATTGATACTTTTTATATTTGTGGGATAGCAGTTCCCAGATTTGTCAAACTATTAAACTTTATTATGATTACAGAAAAACTAATTGGGTGATGTTTGGATAAGTTTACATTTCAGAAAAGTTAATTAGGGGATGATGGAAAATTGTAATATGATTTCATTTATGCTAATTAGAACTATGTCATGATAATGCATGTTTTTAAGTTGCTTCAGCTATGATGATTATATGTGAAACTGATCTTATAATTTAGTGTGCAGGATTTACTAATCAAACCATAGATTCCGGAGATCATTCTGCACCTTGTTATTGTTATTCCTTGTTAAGCCGATCTAGTTCCACGAGGAACCAAGATCACTCTGTGTTTGATGTGGTGTTGTAATGTGGTCTTTCATAAGGTTGAATGGGTTGGTCTACCCTCTTGTAACACTGACTTATGATTGTGTTGTAAAAAGATTGTATTTGAAATTCTTTTCTTTTATTTTAATTCTTGAGGCCTTTTCTTGTATTTAACATGACCCTAGGTGTCCTGAGTAGGTTAAAGTTGACTCTGGGTTATGCCCCATGGGTCCAAGGCCCCATTTGGCATGGGTAACCCTTGAGTAACCTCCATAAGGTCATCTTAACTTCACCCTGAAGTTAAGTGGCGAAAATTGGAGGTATGGGGGGGACATGATGGGTTGTACCAACACCCAACCCATCCCTCTTCAATCCCCAAGGTAAGAGATGACTACAAACCCATCCATTATAGAGGGATTGACTTGAAGTCACCCTCACCATTAGTGGGATTCCCCATGAGTTGTGGGGTCATCCATAATGAAGGAAGGAAGAAGAGGCATGGGTCCCCTGTCTTTTCCTCCTTTAACTCCTTTTATTTCTCCCATGCATAAGAGAAATGACATGAGGAGAGGGATAAGGAGTACTCTAGGGATGGGTGAGTGACATAAGCCAACACTCATCCCTTGGGACATAATAGTGGTTTTGGGAAGAGTGAGGAGGTGACAAGTGTCACCTCCCCATTCCTCTAAACTGAAAGGATTTGGGTTATTTGAATTCCATTTTGGGATGGAAAGGGAGTTAGTTGAATTTTGGGAGAGTTTTATTTTTATTGCCAAAAATAGGAAAGTTAGCTTTTGGGAGAGGGAAAGGAAGAGGGAGTTGGTGGCTTAGGTTGGAGAAGATCTCAGTGGAGCCCTGCAACAGCTTCATCCTTGAAGGGCTTTGTAAGGTTGGTTTGTTTTACCTTTCTTTCGTATATCTGATTGTTGTATGAAAAGTGTGTGAAAGTTGTTTATTTGCTGTGGTTTTTGGTTTTGTTTTCTTTGTGGGAACTGTTGTCGGGTTGTTGACAGAGCTTCTCCCACTTGGGAGAAATGCTCATCAAGTTTGGGGTAGGGGAGGAGTGATCCTCCTCAGGTGTATACCTGGGTTCTTCTTTTGGGATGTTGAAAGCCTTGAGGGCATGTATTTGTGACTGGTTCTTGGCTTAAGAGTCAAATACAGATTCCTTGAAAATTTTGCGATCAAACTTGGTTTGAGGCCAAGAGAAATTGTTTTGGTTAAATTACCTATAAGAGTGACACTCTGAAGTCGAGTGTGTCCACTCTCCTGCCCCTTGTAAAGCTCACTGTTGTTGAGTTTTGGTGTTGTGTAATTTACCCATGGGTGTTTGCGTGTTTTGGGTTTGTTGTTGTTCCCTATTGTGAAGTGGATTGCTTGAATTCCTATGTGTGAGTATGGTCTCCCTAGCTCGGGGGTGACCCTCTTGCGGGTCTACGGTAGGGAGGAGAGCTAGATGAGTGGTGTTTTCTTCTTTGTTTGTCTTTGATATGCAGGTTCCCTCTTGAAGCTTATGGTTGGAATTGGAGGAGTGCTGTATTTAGGGAGAAAGAACTTCATCCTTGCTATAAGAAGAGTTTGGTTCATTGAGATACATCCTGTCTAAGTTCATTATGGAGGGATTCTCTTCCTCTGAAGTTGTATAATTTATTGTTTGGGGAAAGAGAGAAATTCTTCCCTTCAGTGGTGTTTGTTAGTTATGAGTTTTGACAGTTATCTATACTTGGAGTATCTGTTGTTGAGTAGTGAAATTGTATGTTGATCTTGACAAAGGTGTTTAAGTTTAACTATGGTTTTGTTTAGAGGTGTTTGGAGGAAATTATGAATTTTGCTAACTTTTAGATATTGTAGTTGTAATTTAGTTGTGAGCCAATGCAATTGTAATGATTCTTTCCATTCTCTATTTGAAGCTAATATGCACTAAATTGAAATTTGGCAAATGTGAATTAAGGAAAGAATATATATATATATATATATATATATATATATATATATATATATATATATATATATATATATATATATATATATATATATATAATTATCGATTCCACTAAACTCCTCGTTTAACATTAATTGTATGAAGTCTAATTTCTGTATTATATTTCTTAATTAGATTGTAAATGGCAGTTTAAGAAATTTACGTTTAATCCCCTGTATTTACAATGCTAAGTATTAGTTGAAATTAAATGAATTGGGATTGAAAATGACAGATAAATAGAGTTTAAGTCATACTTTGCATTTAAAATTTCCAATTCTTAAAGAAACGATAATTGTAAATCGCATTTGAAAGAATTATTGTTTGTTCTCTGCATTTGAAATGTTTAATTATTATATGAAAATGTGATTGTAAGATAAAGTAGATTTATTTGTTTTTATTTCCCTGTATAAATAAAGTATTCTATGAAAGAAATATATTACAAAAAAATGGGTGGCAGTAAAATATAGTTATCTTTCATTCTCTGTAATTATAGAAATACTGATTAAATCAGTGAACTGTAAAAGAACAATGTCTGAGAGTCAACATGGAATATATATATTGATATATATATATATATAATTATAAATAAAAAATGTTATTAAAATCATGGTTTACATTAAGGAAAATTGCATTAGAATATGGATACAAGGGTCGCGGAATACTCGCTGTGTGCACAGCACAGCATATAAGGTAGAGTGGTGGTGGGAAGGGTTTGAACCTTCCCACCACCACCGTCAATCCTTAAGGGTGTGGGGAGGGGCAGAGCCCCCACCCACACCCCACGTAGTGGGATGTGGGTGGGGGCTCTGCCCCTCCCCACACCCCCGCCATCCATATAACCGCGGGGCTATCACCACCCCCCCTGCGACACCCTCTCCGCGAACCACACGCCGCCACCACCGGAGATCCCTGCCACCGCTCTCTGCGCGGTTTGCATACCTCCCTTCGCACCCTCTACGCGGTCGCACCACCTCCGTCCTTCACCCTTCACACCATCACCACCGTTGTCCGCACCTCCACCTCTGCGTTCAGCCTCCCCTTTGCTCACTGCGCCCTCCGCCCATGGATGCCGCCGCTCCCCCTGCCTTCTGCCCTACACAAAACCAAAAAAAATAGAAGAGGTTCTCAGTTAGGGTTTTTAAGTGTTAAACAAAACAATCAAATAAACTATGTTGGATTTTCCATGGTTTAGGTTTTTTTATAAAGAGGAGAGTCTCTTATATAATATACAATGGATTATAAATGTAAATATATAACTATATATATATATTTTATTAAAAATAAAAGAATAACAATTGAAATAATAACAACAGTAATAATATTAGAATAAATTAACAAAATAAACTAACAACAGTAAGAATAATATTAGTATTAATAACAACAAAATAAATATATTTGTATATATATTTATTTATGTATATATATAATCCATATATATATGTAAATAGATACATACATATATTAATTAGGTGAGATAAGTTATCAGAGAGGCCGTTTCCTCCTTACAACAACAAGAGAAAATAAAATTATAACTTAATGAGAGAGCATAAAGAAATATATATTATAATATTCCTGGAAGAGTTTCTCGGAAGTTTCAACTAACAACGCAATTTAATAACCAGGAAAATGAAGAGGAAAATTATGCGTCACCTTGTTTAAAAGAACACTGGAAATAAACTTAAGAAGCCATCACAGGCATTCAACGTGTGGCCATTTGAATCTCAACTGTAGTTAGTAATCGTCCAATGGAGGAAACATGCAAGAGAGTAAGAAGAAGAAAAACTAACATTGGAAAACACAGAGGAGAAAATGCGCGGCATTTTCCACCTGGGATAAGAGAACTAAGTAGATGTACCCTCCCGCTAAATTTGCTTAGGAACAAGATTAATTAATACAAACGTAGAGGAGAATCCTAGATCGGAGAAAACTAGGAGACTGAGTCCAGCGAAGTAGTAAACTAGCCTAGGTGATCTGGACCATCCAGAAGTTAGGAATAATGTTAATAATAGATACAGTGATAACCCTGATTGATGTAGAATATGAAGAAAGGTCAGGATAAGCATAAAGAAAACGTAGAAACCAAAAGAGAGAGACCAAAATATAAACATACTAAATTTCAGAGAAATAGTTAAGGCGAGCGTGATAGAAATACAATCAAAATTAAGATCCAGAGAAACGGAAGAGAGGGCAAACGAACTGCCTTGTTGAGAATGCTAAGTTCGAAGGAGGAGTATATTTCAGGAAACAAGAGAGGAGACAGACAATCGTGCTTTGTTGAAAAAAGACCCAATAAGAAAGATCAATTGTAAGTTCGTTATGATAAAAGACATCGTGGGAAGTTGTTAAACTCTCAGAGAAACTCCGTAGGAAGTATAGTGTCGATTAATTCCCACTTAAGCCGTGAGGTGTTATGCTACCGAAATCTACTGAGATTTAGGATTGAAAACCCTGAAATTTCAAACCTTGTAGCAAGGTTAACTGCATCAAGGAGACCCCCTTGTTGGTCTGCGTGCGTCTGGTTGCACGCAATTGTACTTGTACCCCGCCGACAACAGTAGTGTTTTCTCCTTGAGCGTACACCACCGAGCATGCTTACACATGCGAGGGGGTTTCTAGGGAAGCGTGAGAATTTTTTTTGATATTTCATGTCATAACCACATGACAGATGTGGCTATGACACGTGTGATGCGTGTTGTGACCACATGGAAAATGTGGGCATGACAGTGTGTGAGTAGCTCTAGGCACCTGATCACCTTTGTAGCTTGATTAGTCTTATCTAGCATGAAGAAGGGAACCACCATTTGTTGGTTTTCAATCCCCTTGGTCGCGAAAGACAGCCATTTGCTGGTTTTCTATCTTCCTCATTTTTTTAAGAAGGCCGCCATTTGCTTGTTTTCAACCCTCTCTTGTTTTTTTTTTTTTTTCAGTCCAAAATTGTGACAGAGGATGTGTCCTCTGTAACCAAACATAAATCTCTGATGAACTCCTCCTTAGTGGATGGCCTTTTATAGAGTCTAATTTGGTGGTCATTCACTAAAAATGTGTTTGTGCTTCCATCAATAGCTTCCAACAACACTGTTCCATTCTCAAAAACTTCCTTTATCTGATAAGGACCCATCCAATGAGTTTGTAGCTTCCCTTTAAACTCCTTGAATTTAGAATCATAGAGAAGAACCCAATCACCTTGTTGAAATGTCCTCCTCTTGACATGTTGGTCATGCCATTGCTTCCTTGATACTGGACCAGTTCTGTTTACTGAATGGCTTATGTCTGGATTTCATCTAATTCATTGAGCTGAAGAATTTTGTTTTGTTGGGCTATGGACAAGGGTAGACCAATATCTAATGTTGTTTTAAGTGTCTGGAGTTCAAATTCTATAGACAAGATGGGCTTTTTTCCATAAATTAATTCATAAGGTGAGAATTTTGTTGTGGACTTCCAAGTGGTATTGTCAGCCCAAACTACTTCAGGTAATCTATTAGCCCAATCTTTTCTATTCATTGCCACTGTCCTTGTCAGGATGTTCTCAAGTTCCCTATTAGTCACCTTTGCCTGCCCATTGGCTTGAGGATGGTAAGGTGAAGATTTCTTGTGCTTGACTTGATATAGATCTATGAATGCTCTGATTACCTGTGAAGTAAACTGAGGCCCTCTATTTAAACTATGGATCTTGGGGCTCCAACCTCAAGAAAATCTTATTGTAAAGGAAATCAACAACTTTCTCTTCTCTTGCAAATTGCAAAGCTTGAACCTTAGCCCATTTAGTCACATAGTCTGTGCATACCAAAATGTATTCTTTGCCTGATGAAGGTGGAGAAATTGGTCCCACAAAGTCTAGACCCCACTATTCAAATGGCTTCATCATTACTTGAGGATGCAGAAACATTTCCTGGGTGAAGGTTGGCTATCCCATCCTTTGGTACTGATCACACTGCTCCACATATTTCTTGGTATCCTTATGAATAGAGGGCAAGTAGTAGCCAGCTCCTAGGATCTTGTGGATAGTTCTATGGGAAGAATAATGCCCACCAGATGGTTCATCATGACATGCTCTCAACACATAAAAAATTTCATCAGCTTTTAAACACCTGCGTAAAATGAAATCAGGACCACATTCAAATAGCAAACCATTCAACCATTTGTAAGATAATCTTTCCTTAACTAAGTGTTTCTTCTATTTTGAGGTAAAATGGGATGGATACAAGCTTGTAGCCATGAGATTAGCTATGTTAGCAAACCAAGGTGTAGTAGAGGAGATTGCAAAAAGATGTTCATTTGGAAACTTGTCCTCCACTGGTTGGTTTTCTCCTCCTGTATGCAATTTTGACAAAAAGTTGGCAACCAAATTAAACTTGCCTAGATTATCAACTATGGTAATGTCAAATTCTTGCAATAGCAATAACCACCTACTGAATCTTGCACCCACTACTGGCTTATTCATGAAGTATTTGATGGTTGCATGATCAGTGTGAACAAATATTTTATATCCAGTGATATAATGCCTAAATTTGTTTATAGCATAGATGACTACCAAGAATTCTTTTTTAGTTGTGGTGTAATTTCTTTCTGCAGAGGTAAGGTTTTTGCTAATGTAATAGATGGCATGCATACTTCCCCTTCCTCCTTTTGTCCTAAGACTACCCCAATGGACTCATTTGAAGCATTAGTTTGTATATGGAATGGTAAAGTCCAATTAGGTCCTGTCAAAACAGGTATGATAGTAAGCTTCTCTTTTAGGGTTTCAAATGTTGATTGACAGTCTTTTGTCCATAGAAACTCTGTGTCTTTGTTAAGTAGGGTAAATAGGGGGCAATTGTTCAGCTAGAATTTTCTATGAATCTCCTATAGTAGCCTGCATGACCTAAAAAACTTCTAACATCTATCTGATTTTTGGGTGAAGGCAACTATTTGATTACTTCTATTTTTTTTTTATCCACTTTGATCCCATTTGCTGAAATGTGGCATCCCAATACAATTCCTTCCTCCAGCATCATGAAGCACTTTTCATGGCTCAAGGATAATTGATTTTTCTCACAGCATTTTAGTACATTCTCAAGGTTTATGAGAGCTTCCTCAAAGTTGTCTCCATACATAGTAAAGTCATCCATATAGACCTCCATGCACTCATTTGCTAATTTAGCAAAAAATGCTAAAACAAGCCTTTGAAATGTAGCTGGGGCATTACATAGTCCAAATAAAAGAACTTTGTAAACAAAAGTTCCCCAAGAATAGGTGAAAGTGGTTTTATCCTAATCTTTAGGTGCTACTTGGATTTGGTTATACCCACTGAACCCATCTAGGAAAGTAAAATACTTTCTCCCTGCAAGGTTGTCCAGAACTTGGTCAATGAATGGTAAGGGAAAGTAGTCCTTTTTTGTAGCTTTGTTTAGCTCCCTATATTCAATACACACCCTCCATTTCCCATTCTTTTTAGGCACTATGACAAGGGGTGAGACCCATTGACTGTCTGAGATTGGATATATAAACCCTGCTTGCAGCAATTTTTCTATTTCAGTCTTAACAATGTCTTTTAAAGCAGGATTCAATCTTCTCTGGGGTTGTTTGACAAGTTTGATATCGTCAATGTATATATGATGGGTACAGATCTCAGGAGGAATCCCCTTCATATCTTGGTATTCCCAAGCAAAAGCTGCTAAATGGGAAATCAAAGGTTGGATAAGTTTTTCTTCTTGATTTGTTGTTAACTGAGTATTGATATTAAGTGTTTTCTCTAGTAAGATCATGACCTGATTTGTGATTTGATCCATGGATGTAGCCAATCCATACACTTGAGTCATGGTATTGAGGGGACAAGAATGTGGAAGAAACATGTGGAATGTCGCTAAGTCTTTGTGAAAGGTCTCCCCACAAGGAATGATATTTGCTAGGGTACAATGAGTAGAAGTGAGAAGTTCTCTCCTAGAATCTTGGGCAAGCTCCATCATATCCTCATTGATTAGGATGTGGGTAATGTCTTCTATTGTATCATAGTAGATTTCTTCTTCCAACTCACCCAAATGTTCCTTGATGGTGACCATAGCTACTGAGGCAATGTTTTCCATGTTATCGAGCTCATCTACGCATACTCTTCTTGTATAATGTATTGATGGTTTAGCTGGGGGACACAAAGATATTTTCTTCAAATCTATCCCATTGGAATTGACCATATCCCCAGTTCGACAATCAATAGATGCTGCTGCTGTAGCTAGCCATGGTCTTCCTAATATCAGTGGATAAGAATTTCTCTAGTTTCTTGGTTCCAATATCAGGAAGTCTATTGGGAATTCCCATGATTCTATCACAACTAGGACATCAGTAATTACCCCTTTCAGAATAGCTACTAACTGATCAACAAGTTGAAGGATTGTAGATGTGGATTGGATACCTGTGAGGGCTAATTTGTCCATGGTATGAATTGTCATCACATTTATTGTTGCTCCCAAATCAACCAAAACATTTGAAATTTCTACTCCTGAGATGTAAACAGTTATGACAAGATTTCCAGGGTCTCCATACTTTGGGAGGAGCATTTCTCCCATCAGTAGATCTACTACTTTCCATTCCACCTGGATTGTAGAAGGAAAGTTTTTCTTCCTACCCCATGTTTTAACATAATGCTGCTTAATGAATTGGTTCAGTTCTAGCACATCTTTGATTGCTTGGAGGAGTGGAATTTCAATGTTTAGTTGTCTAATTTCTTGTAACAGTTCTGATTGCAGGGTAGATTGGACTTGTTTTTGTAAGATCTTTTTCTAGGGAACATGTTGTTTGAGTCATTCTGGGTATGGTGCTAGTTTTTCCATCTCCAGAGCTCTTACTAGAAATGTTTCTAGGAATGTTCTAGAGAGTCATCCTTTTAGGAGGAACTCTAGAGTTATCCAAGGATGATTCTTTTTGCATTGTTTCAGTAGCAATCTCCTTTAGAAGTTGAGTGGATGAATCTTCTAGTTCCACATCATTGGTTACTTCAACTATAGTTGGAGGAGATGGTCTTGGGAATGCTTTCCCAGAATGCATCTGGAGATTATTGGGATATATAGCGTTAATACCAGCCATGTTTTCTTGTTCTGTCATGTAAATAGCTGCTCCCTATTTATTTCATGGGTTTGGTATAGGTTGAGTTGGTAAGGGTGGTTGGCTAATTGGTTTGTTTTGTGACTGGCCTTGTGTATTGGGGGGTCCAGTTAGTAATGCTTGTTGTTGAGGTTGGAAATGTCTAGGTTGTCCCTAGTATTTTTGATTATATCCCTATTGAGGACCCCATTGAGGCTGCATGTTTTGTGAGCCAAACTGTGGTGGCCACTATTGATTTCCCCAAGGCTAATTTTGCCAATGTTGGTTTTTCCATTGTTGATTTGGCCACTCCTGTTGTCCCCAAGGAGGATTATTTTGAGGCTCATGCCAAGTTTGATTCCATTGATTATTTCCCCAATTAGAAGGACCCCTATAAGAAGGTTGGCTTGGATACTAATTATAAGGGAAATTCCCAGCTTGTTTTTGTCCTACATAGTTTAACTCTTCCTCTATGATGGTATTCTTCTTACTCAACCTTTTTAGGGCTGGAAGTTGACTACATTGACTGGTAGGATGTTCCCTATCACAAATCTGATAGATCTCTGATTTGTCTAAAGGGAATTCTCTCAACAGATGCTTGTTTCTACACCTAGGACAATAGATGAAGAGTGGTTGAGTTGTTCTACCTTGATCAGCTGTTCTAGTTTTTGCCTGAATCCTAGCCAATGTGGTATTTAGCTAGACTAGAATATCTATTTTTAGATTTGCAATCTCTTCCATTATTTGTCCTATTTCATTCTTCCCTTTGAAAGATTTGGGCATTCTTACTCCATCTTGGGTTCTGGAATAGTTCCTACAGAGTTCTTCTATAGCAGGCATATCCATTTTATTGATATTCCCTTTTCCCATCAAATCTAGTGCCTATTTTGATTCTTTGTCTAATCCTTTTACAAACAGGGTTCTGGCCAAAGAATGATTTACAAGATTGCCATATCTTCTCAAAGAAAAGTTGAACCTATCCACATAATCATCTAAGGTCTCTTCCTCTCTCTTTTTAATTTTGAATAACTCCTCATTCTTATTACTGACTCTACAATAGTCTTGGTATTTTCCCAAGAATTCTGTCTCCATCTGATCCCAGGAATGGATGGAATTTTGGGGAAGGCCCATAAACCATCTCATTACAGAATCCTTTAGGGTTGAGGGAAATAGTTTGATTTTTTGATTATCTAATCCATAATCGTAAGTCTGGCATACCACTTTGAATTCAAACAAAAACTGATCTGGATCCTTAGAAGCAAGACCCCTAAAATTTGGCAAATGTGCAGGTGAAATATTTTTCATAGGGGCATTATCTCTAGTAGCCAGAATAATGGGGTATGAAAAGGTTCTTGGAGTCTAATTTTCCTCATCTTCATGATTATCATCCATGTCTAGTACTGGTTCTTCTCCTTGAGGTTCTAGGAAATGAGGTTCTATCAAAGGATCTGCCTAGAATTTTTGTTGTAATTCTTGGATATAGTCAGCAAGTGGAAGATTTGGAGGATTGAAAGGATTATTAATTTTAGATGTAGCTTCCAAGACAGGTTCTAGATGTCTCTCTTCAACAAGATATTGTGCCACCCCACTACTTTCTCCTATAGTTTGTTAATGGGGTGTCTGTTTTATGTATCTTCCTTTTGAATCTCTAGCTCTAACCATATAGATCTATCCTAAAACTGTTTAGCTAAGTTTTCCTAATTAACATAATATCTCCTAGGCAACAACACCAAAAATGACAAGGGTCATTGTACCTTATCATTTAATCATATTTCTTTTATCAAATCCAAGGTTGTGTCCTTGGCTATCTGCAATTAGGAATCCTATAGTTTCCAGTTTTATCTGACTAACTCTAATGACCTCTACTAATTTAAAGGAACTAATCTATCTATTATGAAATGAATTCCAAGAATATTGAAAATAGAACTGAACAATAAATTACTTAAAGCAAATCTATAAATTGAAACATGCATCTATCTATGAAAATAGTAAATATCTTCTAAAGCAAAAATCTAAAACAATAAAACAATAGTACTAGCCTTCTACCTTGGTGGTGAGAGTGGGCCCTTGCTCCACACCCTTAGGGCTGAAGAATAAAATAAAGAATCAACACAAAAGAATGATATCACAACTTAATTCAGTTTAATTCCATCAGCTTTGTATTCGACAAAATATTGATATCAAAATGAGATTACAGAAATCAGAAGAATAATCACTATCCTTTTCTGCTACTTCTATAAGTTTATATCTAAATCTGTGATGAGAGATCACGCATCCTATTCTACTAGTTCATCTAAGAGATAACATCAATCTCTTTATTCTACTAATAGTCTAACTACAGAATAAATATCCATGCAAATAAAAATAGATTGAGTGGAACAGAATTTCACACTGAATTTGAGTCTTAGTCTTAAATACAAATGGGCAACGAGGCCCTGATATATAGGGATTAAACCCATTCATCAGTAACTCATGCAAAAAACCAAAAAGAGATAAAACCTCCAATAGTTAACTATAGACTGCCCTTAATTACTCAGGTGATGATTTGAGTAACATCAGGAGCATCCCGATCACCACTGGAAGCGTCTGACTGGCAGCTGTGTTGGAAATTTGCACTGTTCTAAAAAGGCGCTAGAGATGTATGTTCTTGTCTGTAGCTCCAGAGATGCTTAAGACTTCAATCCAGCTCTAGAGATGCTTCACCTTCTTATCCTAAAAACTTCTCCAATTAAATCTGAAACTTTGGAGACCAGACGTGGAAATTTGATGTCAGCTCCAGAGATCATTAGGACTACCTCTGGACTATCTACTCGAACACCTACACCTGTTGATTCAAAACGAGAAGATTTCTGCATATTTCCATCAATTCAATGCACATTAGGCCTTCAATCAGAAACCATGATCTTAAGTAATTCATCTCTCATTAATAATCATTTAGAACAATCTTGTGAGCCTATTTAGGCACAATCATCAAGACAGTGGGATAAAAAGGGAGAAAAAGAGAGGTAGAAATATGTATTTCATGGGTGCTACCTAGCACTCATCAATGTGAATACTATTTTGCAGAGGTTTAGTTTGCAGGACTGTAATCCAGTTAGAGTTCCTTCACCCATTAGTACTAAGATTTCATTAGATATGTGTCCAAATATTGAGGATGATTTTGAGGATATGTCTAATGTGCCATATGCTAGTGTTGTAGGGAGTTTGATGTATGCAATGGTTTGCACTAGACCAGATATTGCCCAAGCAGTGGGAGTTTTGAGCAGATTTATGTCTAACCCTAGTAGACAACATTGAACTATGCGAAGATGGTGTTTAAATATCTTGCAGGTACTCCTAGTCATTGTTTAGTTTATTCTGGTATTGATAGTGTTGATAAATCTTTGAACATATAGGGTTTTGTTGATGCAGATTGGGTAGGTGACTTGGATAGTCGAAGGTCCACTAGTGGCTATGTGTTTACTCTATTTGGAAGTGTAGTGAGTTGGATGAGTAAGAGGCAGCCCATAGTTGCTTTGTCCATCATAGAAGTAGAGTATATGGCTGCTACTCATGTCTCCAAGGAGGTAGTTTGGTTGAGGAGACTGTGTACAGGTATTGGTTTTGATTGCAAGATCATTCAGATTGGTTGTGATAGCCGGAGTGCTATTTGTTTGACCAAGAATCCATTGTATCATACTCAGACTAAGAATGTTGATGTTTAATATCACTTTGTTCATGAGTTGGTTGCAAATGGAGAGATTGAGCTGAAGAAGATAGACACTCAGGAGAATGTTGTAGATTCATTGACCAAGCTTGTGAGCACAGAGAAATTTGTATGGTGCAGAGAGGCCATGGGCCTTCTTTCTAGTATTTGATTATTTTTATTTGATTTCCTATGGGTTGATTTACAAGGTATAATGTCAAGTGGGAGAATGTTGGGATAAGGTGCCATTAACTTTGTAAATCCCAATATTGTATTTATTTCATTTATTATATGTAATTTGTAATTATCCATGAGGAGATGTACTAGTTTCACTGGCAGGGGTAATTATGGAGTAACTGGAGGTAATTATGGAGTGACTTTTACTATTGGCAAATGTAAAAACTCAAAGTAAATGAGGGTAGGTGTGTTCCCTTGAGGAATCTACTATATTTGGCATGTATGACAACTGTCATAATGTTTGGTAAGTGAATCTAAGATAGTTGCAAGTTGTCATAAGATTATGTGATTCTATGACACATATGACGGATATGTTGTATATTTGCTATATTTAGTCCAAGATTCCTATCTTGAAAGATACTCTTTTGTGGAATCTATGATGGTTATGAGGTGTCATAAGATCCTGTAAGAGGCCAGATTTAGTCTTGGGCCCCCAACCTTTGCATGACTATTTTTGGACAAGTGTAGGATACTTGTAAGATGGTAATTAATGTTTACAGGTTGGAGAATCTTAGGAGAGAGAAGGTGAACACCTAGAATGGAGTGGAAAACATTTGTAAAACTATTTGCCATGTATTTTTTTCTGCAATACAGATTTTAGATACTCAGGTGCTGCAGGAATGTTGTCGGATTGAAGACTTGTGGAGAGAGTTGTGTTGTTGATGTATTGTACAATCTTGTTGAGATTAATACAAACTTGTGCCTCTTTTTTGGTGGAGTTTTTTACCCACAAGGGTTTTCTCCATGTAAACACCATGTCTTCTGTTGTGTTCTTCATGTTTGGCATTTTCTCTGTAGTGGGTTTTATGTTTTGTTACAATATCCATTGTTAATGCATACTTAAAGATTGCTAAAATTTATCTTGAATTAGATTTCCATTGAAGTAGTGTTGCTTTCATTTCTAACATTTGGGAATGCAAAACACACAAAATTCTTCATTCTTTACCTGTAGATGTTTTTCCTTCTACATTTTGATGTGGGTTTTGACATTTTGTGAAGAGAAACGTGTTCTTGGTTGTAGCCATATATCATGTTCTTATCCAAGTTCTCTCCACTTTGTATATGCAAAAATAATGATATCTACTATTCTTTCATTTGTATTTGTCAACCCCTCTATGAACTTTGTATCTAAAAACATCATAATGCAAAAATATGATATGGGTCTTGGTGCTTTGGAGAGATATATACTATAGAAATAAAATCTTTGCAGGAGCCTTAGACTGTGATTATATTTGCACATTGGGTCTCCTCCTTATATATTTTTTGCAATGCTCAGTATACTCTTTCTCTTTTCTTTACTTCAGCTCCATGGTATGAGGGCTATGATGGCCTTTTGTGAAAAAAGTTTATAAATGTAACTACAACTTCTTAGGGTTTATAAGTAAAAAAGACTCCATTTTGTTTCTTTGTCTTTATTTATGTTCTTCTCTGCTATACAGAAGGTTATATTTCCGCTCCTTGATTTATCACTGCATCATTTTATCTGTTATCATGAAGAACCCTATTAGGGTTTGTGACCAATGACTCCTCTTTTTGCTTCTCTCTATTGTAAAAGGCATATGCTGTAGAAAATAAAAGAGATATAATAAGGAACTAGTCTGAAACAGTTTTCTATTTTCTTTCTTTGTCATAAAAAGGTATTACTACTGTTTATCATGGGCTAAGGGTGATGACATAGAATGTGAAGGTTCTTTGACTGTAGCATTGTGACTCTCTTGCATACTCAGTGGCCTTTGATGATAGCTAACCTTTTTAAAAGATAGTAGTCTTTATCTCTTTCTCACTGCTCCATTTAGGCATCATATGCATGTATATATCTTTTGATCTTGTACACTGCACCTTATATCTTTACTTTGTATAATTTTATGTATTTGGTGAAAGCAAAAGGAGTCTTATAGAATACCAACTACACTTATCTTCAATTTTATGAAATCCTCTAGGTACTTGTGATAGAGAACATTATTTGTTTCCTTTTCCCCGTTGTTGTTCCTTTTAGGCATCATATGCCTGTATGTGCTAATATTGTGGTTTCTCTACTCCACTATGCCTTATATAGTGATGGAATATGGCCTGTTTGAACATGAATATTGCAATATATAGAAGGCATGGGCATCCTCATGATGCAATCATATGATGTAGTCACATTGTTCCTTGTACCTGTATATGATGTTCCATTTATGTGGTATATCCATGACTATGTATGATCAAGAAAAGAGGCTTTTGTGTAGATGCATAAGTCAAATATCTTTGTTGTTCCATCATTTGCTTGCATACATTTAAATTATATGATGAACTATTCATATGCCTGAACTTGACATTGATATACTTGAAGAAAAGGAGAAAACTATGAAGTCCTCATGATGACTACTATACTTGTACAATTGTATCTTATAGTTGTTCCACTTGACTGTAATGAAACATGTACTATATGTCATTTGACTTGATTGTACCTTTATCATTTGATTATACTACTCTCTTAGCTCCACTATTCCATCTTCTGGGCACTTGTGTATTTGATGAAAAAGTAAGGAGAAAAGATAAAAATCTCTGCATGTGGTGAATGTCTTTTGCCTTATAATGGTACTATGAAACTTCAGTGTGGAAGTTCCATTCAGTGATTGAAGCACTCTTATTAGCTTCTCAACTGTAATAAAGGCTAATGTATGCCTTCATAGTCTTATGCCTTGTATTTATTGCTTGCTATCTCACTATCTTGTATACCCTACTTGTTAATGATGGATGTAAAGATTTGGAACTTCTTCTCACTGCTGCTACAGGCTTCACCTACTTGATATGTTTGATGTAGCTTTCATATGGATGAATGACATGCATGATATTCTACACTTGATGCATCCTTTGAAAAGATGACTGTACCTTGTGGTTCTCTTGATAGGACAATGGATTCTTTATGACTGTAACACATGGCATTTGACTTGGCTATCCCACATGGCATTTTATGATATAACTGTTCTCTTCATTTGTATTTGTTCATTGATATAGCAGCAAAATGAATGTGATGTAATACCATAGTATTTGGTCATCTTTTTCTCTTGGTTGTCAAAATAAAGTTTCACTTTGGCATTAGACAGTTACCAAAGCTAGGGAATAACTCATTCTGATAACTATCTACTGCCAAATGTCTACTCCTTCATGATTGCTCCAAGTTCACTAAACATTTCTTAGTTCTGGTAACTGTCTATTGTTAGAATACATTCTTTTAATGACACCTTGATAGAAAGTGTTTACAAATTGAATATTTCTGCATTAATAACAATATTTGAGCATGTTGGGTTCAACCCTTATGGGAGCCCATTTTCTCCACATGTTATTTCATAAGAATTGAATCAGCAACATGATTTCTCCTATACCTACATAGTGAACAAACAAGTTAGCATATAAAACATACCTTTGAAAGTTCAATGCTCTTTCTCACGATGATTTGGCTTTCATTTGATGATCTAATTTTTGCATATCTCTGATCATGATCCAACTATAGCATAATGATTGCAAGTTTATATATTTGTTGATAAGGCATATGATGAGTTTGTATATCCAAAGCTCTAACCAAATTTTTTTCCAACCTTGCAGGCTCATCATCCTAATCAGGAGAAAGAGGCTGAAAACATGAAGATCAAGCTACAGATAGGAGGATCAACCTTCATTTCAAGGCAATGATGGATATCACTTTCCTCATGTGTTTTTTTCCTTTACTTTATCTTTAGATGTATAGCTTGCATGCTTTTTTGCAATGGCCCAGTTTAGTCATTCCCACGGCTTATATGGGACATGTTTAAACATTCTCTTGAATATAATCAGTTATTTTACTTTATGCAATGATTTATATATGTTTTTCTTTCTGAATCAAATACATAGCATAAAACAACTAAATTTGATTTAAAACACATGTTTAAAACATGATGATGAAATGATAGTTTATAAGTACCTTTCCTTTTGCATTGTATTGTGTTACTTGAATAACTAGTAACATCATAACTGAAAGATGACATCAATTAGATACATGTCATTCCTTAGATGCCTGTTCTCTTGCCCTTAGATCAAATTTCACTTATCAAGATGGTTTGATAGCCCAGCTTGAGATGTCACATTATCATGATAAATGATTCTTCATTTCTCTCTTGTCAAGATAACATGTATTAGACTGAGTGATCATGCACTTAAAAAATTTCTTTTATCCTCTTTGCAATAGCTGCAATCTAAGCCTTACTAAATTAGGTGTGATCATAAATTAGTAACAATCATCATACATCGACATCAACACACATAAATCAAATTCCAATAGATCACCATGAACATGCCATCTCACACACACACACACATAAATATATATATATATATATATATATATATATATATAATGATCATGATACAGTCTATACATGGGCTCTAAAGAACCATCAAAAATACAAAATTCAGCACATAGGCTTGTATATTAAAATGTCTATCATCAGCCCCTAGGCAGAACTATCTCTTTGCAATGTCCATGACTGGGATGACCCTACTACTCATGGAGGTGGTGGCCCCATAGGCTGCTACATTGTTGGTTGAATGGGAACCTGTGGCTACTGCTATAGTGGTTGTTGCAATAACCTCTTAAATTGCCTAGTCCTCCATGACGCAGAATCCCCTGACTAGCTCCTAAAGATCTCTCACTAGCTAGCTGGTACTAGATGCTCATAGAGCATCCTATAATGTTGTTCCTCTCAGGTAGCACCATCTAGTTGTACCTGTAACCCAATGAGCACATCCTTCATCCCTGGCCCCAGTGCCTTCCATGCCTCATCACACTCACACTAATATCTCACCACCTACCACTATAGTTACACTACTTATGCTTGTAGCTAGGTATCCCTCTGAGCCTTCACTAGCTATGCATGTAATTGTGGTTCCATCATTGCAACTATGTTATCTATGCTTGCAAGGGCTCAACTAGTTACTGCAGTCTCGTGACCTTTGAACTGTCATCTTTGACCTCCACCTCTACCATCTTGTCATCCTCCTCCTCCACTATCTCTGCCTTCTCCTCCTCGGCCTCCTCCTCCTCAACCTCCTCCTCCTTGGCCTCCTCTGCACCCCAATCTCCTCCCGGAGTATCTTCCTATCCTATTGGTAGTTTGAGCCAAATAGGATGCTCACAAGCCCACCATGCATCATACTGTAGTGTCGTACCCACATTTTTCACTCCCACCTACATGTCCTGGACCCTTAGCTACAAACCATAAAACTCTATAATCATCGATTGTGTATCAATTGGTACTCCCCACTATGGTGCCTCTAACTATACCTTGGGGAATATAGCCTCCTCTTGTGGGACATCATGTACCATCTTGAACTACCATAGCACTCAATCAGGAATATACATGTTGATAATCTGGTTCATCCACCCCATCAAGTATCATGGCTTTTATACATACAACAACTACTCTATATCATCTGACCACCTCTCACATGCTAGCCATGACCTCCAGATCACTACCTGAATATCATCTATAACCCTCTACCAATACCAAAGACCTCCCAACCTATGATGCCAATCAGTCTCATGATATCAATATGCTCCCATGCCCAGATATGCAAGAGATTCATGCCACACTTTAGACTAGCACTGTGCTGATACACCATTGCATCCATATCATGATATAAGTGGTCTAACACATAGGGCCCCCACATGAATACAACTCCATCCCTGAATATCTAGAGCAAGATTGCTCCCCATCCCACTGGGAATCCATGGGATCTCCTGTCTAGCACAAGATTCCCTACTATCACCCCCATGAAAAATAATGGTAATTGATACAATCAACATCAAATGGTACCACCGCTAGTGTAAACACTACCTAAATGAACCCCACCCTCACTGGTAGTCATGCACTACCCTCTCCATGGATGGGGATATGTAGTATACTCCACATGTCCTCCAAGGTAATTGTTATCTCTCTTGTTGGCAATAGGAAGGCATACCTCTCACTCTGCCACCTCTCCACTAGGGTTGTCATTGGGGCTCAATACACATGTATCTCTAGCATCTCTACTATCCAACATAGCCCCACCATCCACAAGAAAAAACTATCAGTATGATCCAACTGCCCCAGAGCATGTGCGAGTAGGTGGTCAATGCTCTTTGGACTGTAGCACATCCTCATCATCTTGCAACCATCACAATTCATCTCATTAGGATCTTTCTTCTACCATTTATCTACCTAGGCACTAATGCCACCTGCCTAGGTTTTAACCCCTATGCAGGTGCTATTTCCCACCCTCTAGGCACTAATCAGTGCCTTGAGACTAATCCCTCTGACCCTAGTGCTGAACGACATGTTGATGCTAATCCTCATCCTATTCAAGTTGAACAGTGCATAGGCACTCATCCTTTAGTTTTCCATGCTAATATAAATTTTCCCACCTAATCCATGGTGCTACTTTACCCTATCTCAGTGCTAATCATTGGACTAGGTGCTAATTCTAGTTTGGCACTAATTCTCTCATTTTTTACACTAATCTTTGATGCCTTGGTGCTAATCACTCTTTCTACCTCAATGCTAAACCACCCCCCTAGACACTAATCACCAGAGTAAGTGCTACTCCCAATGTAGGTGCCACTCCCTACCCCTTGGGGACTAATCATGACTGCTATGTGCTAAACCCTCCCATTAGCACCTATAAACTACCCACTTTGACCCTCATTTATTACACCTAACTGACCCCTTTCCCAAAATTACAAAGTGTTGATAGAGCACTTATCAGCTTGCTAGTTGCTACAGGTCACAAGTACTCTTGTGTCTACTCTCCTTGATGCAACTCCCATGGAATTCACACCATCTCGTTCTATTCATCTTTTTATCATCTAATCACAATTATCCACATGGCAATACACAAATGAGGAATATGGCCCCCCCACAACCCTATTTGTAGCCATATTTTCCCTAATTTTTCTTCTATGACCTAAATTTTTCCCTCCCCTCTCCTCATTTTTCCTCTTCCACCTCTGTTCATGCCACTTTTCTGCCAATTTCTTTGTACTTTCTCACCTCATCCCTCCTCCTTCTTTCAAGACATCGCTGACAAAAAATGTATTTTATTTTTTCTATCAATTTCTTGAGAGGGCACCACCTCACCATATTATCTTCTCCCATCAGCTGACTAGGGAAATCCTAAAATCAACTTTTTTCTTTGACATGCCACCAACACATAATAGTTATGATGCCATGTCAAAGAAGGGCAAAATGTAGACACCTGAAAATGGTCACAACCATATTCCGTTATCACCAACACAATAAATTGATCTAAATCAAATAAATTCCACCATTTCATACAACACATATGTTAATTAAATAATTCGTAATTATTTAATTAATATTTTCTCATCATCTCTCATTACGAAAAAAACATTTTCTTTTACTATAGTCCAAAAATAAAAAAATCCATTTAAGAAACTATAGTCCATGTTCACCTCTAAAAAACTAAATAAATATACCTATTTATTTAGTAACTTATTTTGTCCATTTAAAAAAAAATCATTTTCTTCTACTATAGTCTAAAAATCAAAAATCCATTTAAAAGACTATAATCCATGTTCACCTCTCAAAAATTAAATAAGTATGCCTATTTATTTAGTTACCTATTTTGTCCATTTTTTATTACTTTTGTAATCAATCATTAAATTCTTCTTAAGTGTGTGCACATGGGTTAATTAAATTAATCCTAGATTACCCCTTTCCTCCATGCTTCTAGATGGACACTTGTCATCTCATGTACATGACAAGTGGTGCCTTGGGAGTATGGGAAAATACTCCTTTTGTCATACTTGTCCTTCTTCCCACTATTCTTCTAATTTTAAATTACATGCGGCACTATTGCATTGAATTTAAAATTATACTTGTCCTCTTCTTTAAATTTTAAATTCCTCACAAAATCTAAACCATGTCTTTTCATAAATGAATCCTTACATGTCATACAACTACCCAATCCTAGCCATACATTCATTCAACCATTCAATTTCATCCCTTGATCTCCCCTTTAATCTTGGAGCATCTCCCTCATCCAATCTCTTTGTGACATTTGTCTAATTCTCCTTGCTTTAAGATCTTCAAGAGATTTGGGCCCTTGATCTTCACAATTGATCCTAGCCCTTCATCTTCACCTTCAAAAATCTATAAATTGAGCCCTTCCCCTCCATTTTGAGGAAGCAATCTGAGTGTAGTAGAACTTTGCTTATTTGAGCATTTAACATTTAACAATTAGCAATAGTTTATCATAGCATAGGCCAAATCAAGAGCTTTAGCATAGTGATAGGGTGTAAATTAATTCACTTGTGCATATTTCTTTAGATGTATTGAAGTTACTTAGATTGATGAGCTAGGGTAAATTATGCTTGTCCATTCACCCTAGTTGAGCTCATCTCTTTGGTGTTCACACCTTCCACAAGAGAGAAAGGAAGAGGATAAATTGCTTGATTTGGTGCAAAATGAAATCAACTTGATATCACACCATTGCATGAAATATACAATGAGATGTCTTCCTTATATAGGAAATAAAAAGTGAAAATGCACAAGGCTAACATAGTGGAAAAATAAACTAGATGACACAAATAATAAATGCACCTAGACACCACTAATAAATAAATTCATGTAAGACAAACTTGGAAGATGATAAGTGTCTTAATGCTATGATATGAGACAACTATTGTAAAACTAATAAATGCACAAGGATGTACATTATTAAATGTTCCAAATGATGCCTAAGTAAACTTAAGAAGACTAGTGTGAAGAGGACCTAGAAATGACTAACTAGGTAATGTCTCTTTTTACACAACACCCCCCTTAAGTGCAACTTAGGGAGAAACAAACTAAGAATGAATACATGAATGAGTCCTAGCTACTAGGCCATGTTAGGTACTCATGAACAATAGATCTCAAGTTGAGAAAAGGATAAAACCACATGGGAAAAAAACTCCTCTCTAAAAGTGAGAATGCAAGAAACAAAGTGATGATAGAAGTGATGGAAGGAGGACTCAAGACCCCCTAGGACTACATCCAATACAAATATACAATGAATTGTCCCCTCACAAGAGTGAATGAATGAGACAAGATGTCCCCCGCTAATGGAGTAGCTCATGTACCAATGGTGCATGCACAAAGACAAAACATGATCCAATGCCTACAAACAATATTTATCCCCTTAGGAAGAAATGAATCCACTGGTAGATGTAGAAGAAACTCCAACTCCAAAAAAAGAGATGAGGGAAGAAGTCTCATGAAGTATGATGTCTCTAAAAATTTCTCAAGTGTCCACATGTCAAAATCAAAAGATGCCACAAAATTAGGTGCTCTATGCCTAAACAAAGAATGTGACAATCCAAGACAATAGGAAAACTCAAGATCATCAATCTCCAAAGACAAAGATGATGTGACAACAATTGTGCCATAACTGTCATCAAAGAGGAGAGATAACCCCTCAAATGTTTCCTCCAAATTAGAAATTTGAGTCTCCACAAACAATAATGATATATCTGCAAGACAAGACTCCCAATTAGGAAGACTGAAATTATACTGCTACAAAGAATCACTGGAAGCTCTCAAAGAAGCATCTCTAAACTCTAAAGTAGTAACAAGTGATGGTGGAGCAATTATCTCAATAGGAGGAGAAGAAGGAGCAAGAGAGGTCTCTAAATCTAAAGAATCAAGATATTCCATATATTCAAGCTCCTCTAAAGTATGATGAGCATAGGGTACGTTATCTACATCATCAAGGGGAATGAGATAATCTACTGCAAGATCATCTAGAAATGGTGAGACATAAGGGTTTCCATACAACAACCCCCAAATGATGGTCCACAGTGTGTGTGGGCTATCATGAATTGAAAACTCACACCTTGTGTCATAATCAACACTACAACCAATTAATCCTATAATATAATCCATATTGAGATCCCAATTAAATTTCTTATGAGGTGTTTTTGGTGTAGGTATTTTTTATGGTGGTTTTAGCACATAGAAATGTAGGTAAGATACGGGATATCTCACCTCTCTTGAAAGGAATATTATCCTAGGAAACCTAGAAAAGGACTGCCCCAAGGTTTATAATGTTAGGTCTTGACTTGCAGGATAGTTCAGTGGGTATGTATTTGGTTGTTCCAACCAAGAGGACTTACATGTAATGTAGGGTTTGTAAAATTATGATAGTGCAATAAGCATGCAGAAACCCTAGGTGATGTAGATTATTAAGTCTAAAATTTATCAGTAGATAAACTATATGATGCTGCTTAAAACCCTAAATCTAACAAATATTTGTAAAGAAAATACAAAAGGTTAAAGGGCAAAGAGATATATATAAAACCTAAGGACAAGTCACAATTGGAATGAATTTTGTAGATAGACAAAACACATTTAATGAAAATAATTTCTGCTTAACTAGGCTGGAACCACAATGCGTACAAAACTAATGCAATCTTCAAAGGTAATTTAAGATTTTCAATTCACACACATTAATTAAACATCCAATTAATGGCGCAACTCAATCAATGTCATGCAATTGAACTAAATTCACTTAATAAGGTTTAGACTAACTATGCAAAGTTACTTACAATCAACGAGAACAAATGGTATGAACTAGGGCATTCAACAAATATCAAAGCATTCATTCACCATTGCAACTGTACTTCATCTAATTTTAGATTGAAATGAACCATGAAATCTAAATAAAGATAACACAAGAACACAATTTCTAGCAACACCTATAAAACTTGTTTTGTATTGATCAAGATTTTGGCAGAGTCTCAACAATTCATCATCAAATCTTACTTACGAAGAGTGAAAATGACTACCCTTTTATAGATAGGCAAGCATACTAAGTTTTTGAAGGAACAGTGGAGATTTACTCAACACCAATGGCTCAGATTACATGGCATTTAATTTTGGACAGCAATTTGTTACATTCCCAGCTTCAATTTTGTCTTGTAAGAAAAAGACAAAATACAGCCTTACAATGCATTGGAACAAGACAAAATAGATACCCATTGGGTTGTTTATAAAGACAAACCCAATTTACAATGCATAGAGTAACAAAAAAGGTCATGTGGCACTTTGGAAGAGGCATTGGTCCAGTTGGACGTAGATACACGTGTTTGTTGAGTTGTTTAGCTATTTGTCACCTCCATCTAAATTGACTTTGTTTTTCTTGGTTTCCCTATTCCTATATGCTAAAAGTGCTTCCAGTACTGGATTGATGTCCACCAGCTAAGGATCTTTAACAAATTCAAGTCTAAACTTGATAGTGTCCACTTCACGGGAAAACTTATGATACACAGCTAACCTGGATATCTTATTCTTACTAAAGTCTTTGAATTGTTTTCTCAAGTTGCTAATTATGTCTAAATCCTCTGCTTGACATGGTGGTGAATCCCCTTGCATAAATAATTTTAATTTCTCTTTGTATTCTTGGGCATCAATTGGAGTGGTGTCATCCATATACATTTTGGTGGATGCTTAGAGCATGTCATTCAAGCTATAAATCACTTCAAAAAGTTGATCCTTGGTCGGTTCTACTCCATTTCTGGTCCTATCAAAAAGTTCCCTCCTCAATTTAATCATTTTGATCCAATGATTGGGCATATGTAGTCTCTCGTTGACCAAAATTTGCTCTTCTATCAAAACTTCTTTAGAAAGCTTACTCATGGGCAAAAATCGAGGATGGGCATTATAATAGTATTCATCATAATTACGAAAGTCATCTATGATTTCATCCCACTCTACCTTAAATGCACAAAAATCCTTATGTAGCTCAGTAATGTCATCAATAATTTCACAACCTTCAGCATATACACCTTGAACCCATTTTCCTGTTGTTGAAGCAATGGCTCTGACATTGTCAAAATCTTCCAATTCTTCCTTGGAGAGGAGAGAAGGTGCTAAAGTTATTCCATCTTCTAAATGCATGGGCTTTATTAGATATAACCTAGGGAAGGAGGAATGGAAGGAGGCAAAAGCATGGAAGAAATGACAAGGAGAGTGGTTAGGTTAAGAGGTGGTAAGGAGAAGGAAGAAGGTGAAAGGATGGTGGAAATGGGAGGTAAGGAAGAGGTGATAAGAGGTGGGATAGAAGGAAAAATATTGAGTGAAGATGAAAGGGAGATGGATGGTACAGGTGAAGAGGAAATAGAAAGGCTGATGTATGAAAGGGAAGAAGAGGATGATGAGGTGGAAGAGATGGATGGTGTAGATCAGGGAAAATATGGGAGTATGTATGAATTTTGTATAGCAACCACAAAACTACCTAAATTCAAGCTACAAAGCCCTAATCCAACAATCAAGAACAAAATGAACATATAAATCAAATAATAAAAGTAATATCTAAATTCCTATGCCAAGATTGGCTCTCCTCCATTGTTCTTCTCGATTTTGCTCTAAATTGCTCTCAGATTTGCAACATGCAAGAGATATGATAAGCTCAATGTGAATGACAACAAAATCTTCAAGATTATGATTGTGGATAGCTTTAAAATGAAGGTGAAGGCTTTTTTTTATAGAGGGCTTGGATTTGAATGAAGGGTGAGGATTGAAAAGTGAATTGTGTGATGTTGATGGCTAAGATTAAAGATAAGCCCCTTTCATTTAATGAAAGGTAGTGGTATGACAAGTGTGTAGATAAGAATAGAGGTGACCTAATTTAAATAGTAAAATTATTTAAATTAGTTGGTAGTGTGACAAAGCATTTAATGAAAGTTGTAGTATGGTTGTAGTATGACACATAATTTTAAATAAAAAATTACTTAAATTACGAGAGAGGGACATGTGTTGGAATGAGGATAAAGGTGAGGGCTAATTTAAATAAATATTTTATTTATTTAAATTGGATGATGGAGGAATTAGATAATGACTAATTAAACAACTAAAAATAATTATTTAATTATAGAAGAAAATAGAGGAAATAAATATGAATTATAATTAAATAAATGAGAATTTATTTAATTATAGATTAGAAAATAGAAAAGGTGAATTAATTAAATAATTAAAAATTATTTAATTAATAGAAGAATGCGACATTAGGGAATAATTAGTGTAAAAATGTTGTTCACAAGCTTAGGACATTTTTGAGTGTCTATATTTTGCCCCTCTTTACTAAAATGTTAATCTGGATGTTGTGTCAAAGAATAATTAGAAAAAATCAGCTTTGAACATGCCCGAGTGTGCTCTAGATAAAACAAGATAGCATGATACTCCCTCGAGAAATTTGACAAATTTTCATAAAATTACTCCAAAAAATTTAGTAAATTTACCGATAAGTCAATTTGATAGGTGCAAATCAGAAAGTAATGCATTTATTTTTGTGTATCATAGCATGCCATCAAGATGACTATAGGGATGAATAGAAGAAATGCTAATGCACAAGAGATGGGGTTAGTAAGAAATGAAGAATGATTGGGTGAGTGAAATGGAATGAGATCTTGCTTGATAGGTTTTGAGCTTTTAGTTTCATTGCATGATTATCATCATAGAGCTTTATTATGGCAATGGATGACAAACATCATGGCATGATATAGACCAAGGCACAAAATGTGATCCCTTGCAAGACAAACACATGACAGACAAGGAATGCCATGACGTAGACTAGTAACCATAGAACTGTTGAAGGCACATGACAACTAAGAGGGGGTGAATCAGTTGTACCAAAAAGTTTAACTTATCTCAAACAAAATCATATTCACATTCACTTACTTTAATTCCTTAATTTGTTATGAAGATTAAACATGAAATGCAGAATTAAAACTCAAACACATCAACACCATTCACACATGAACACTAGATTTTTACATGGAAAACCCTAAAAGGGAAAAACCATGGTGAGTGTTAGCTCACAATATAATGTAGTAACAATACTGAATAAAAAAAGAGGCTCACTACCAAAGGGCTCACTGCTTAAAAGAATGCTCACTGCAAAAAGACTCACTGCCAAGGGGTGGCTCACTGCTAAGAGGTGGCTCACTGCCATGAAATGATATGATAGCATCTACTTAACTTTTTGCCTTACAACACAAACACTCTCATCTTTGCATCTTCACACTTCACACTTTACACATGGATTTATTACATTTATTTATACCAGTCATCAACCTTGGAACATACATCAAGGTCAGCAATACAATCTACAACCTTTGGAACAATCTCCAAGGTCAGCAAATATACATAATTCAAATTAGGTCTGGACCTAAACAAACTTGCAAAGAAAATGAATGAAGGAAGAACACTTCACAGATTATCTTAGACCCAAATACATCTTCATATGCTTCAACATGCTTCTACAATGCAAGAAACATATCCGCAAAGAGTGTTAGCACCCAATCAGCCAAACTAGTGCAAACACCAAAAATACTTAGGAACACGCTTCCAAGAACTCAATCCTAGCTTTTGGATCAAGAACAAGCCTTCAACACAATCTGGAGACATACAAATAACATAAAATCACCTGGGAGCCAACAAATCCAGCCACAATAGATCTCACTTGAAGACAACAAATATCACTTGAAGACAGATCACAGACTACTCACAACACACACTATCAAACTTTACTAATCAATAACTTGCTTTTTAGAGAACCAAATCACAAATCCTTTAGAATGAAGATAGCTAAGGACCTTATAAACATATTTCCAAAACCACGAGACCAAGGACCAAACTACTGAGAAATGTGGAGCAAAATACTTTCTCCCTTTCACACTGCAAATGCTACCAGGGATAGTCTTCAAACTGGTGAATAGAATTTTTATTGTACATTGATTTGGACCACCAAATTCTAGATTTAGAACCTTCGAACACTTCTCTAAAACATATCCAAATCTCAAGTTCCGATCTTCAACATAGAAGAAATGTCGAGAAAAAACTTAGACAGTATCCTACATGCCAGAATACTCTGCAACACACTGTTTCCTCTTGGAGATCAAATTTTCTCAAAAGCACTTGGAAACTCAATATTAGGAACATATTCTTATCATCTTCAGCACTTATACAACACAATACAAAGAAATTAACTCATCATAATCAAGTAACAACGCAAGAGCACAGTTGACACTAATGACAACATAAATATGTTGACATCAATGACAACAACGATTAGCACATACTTGCAACAATCTCCCCCGTTGTCATTCATGGCAACATACGATGTGAAAAATTGAACAACATGTTCCACCATCAAGACACAACTTTGCATTAGAACCCCTCCTTTCTCTTTACACGTTTGAACTCTCTCTAATCACTAAATGCTTTCTCTTTTCTCTGAGTTTTTCACATGAATTCTCTCCCCCTTTGACATCAATGACAAAGGGCAACACATGTCTTTCCACTAAAGGGCAACACATGTCTTTCCACTACACATACTTATACTTGTTCTTATCTGCTCTAAAAACCTTCCTCTGCCTGCAACAATCTTCTATGCTACTACCTACTCCCCTTGAGGGGCAGCCTTCACAATCAGTTCCTAGAGGAGACATCTATACTAGAGGCTAGCATAGGCTTAACCTTGACTTTCTTGACATCCTTATTTATCCATGTCGTGTTCATCTCCTTCTTGGTTTCTTCCAGATCATTCTTTAGCATTGGTTTCTTCTTTTATACCACATTATCCTTCTTCATGTTCCTTCTTCTACAGAAATTTGCAATATGTCCAAGCTTATTGCAATTGTGATAGGTAAAAAATTAGGTTAATAAGATCAAGCATAGCCATGAAAACCTAACCCTACCACCATCAAAGAATCTAATCCAAATGAAACCAAAAGCATGCAATTCAAGAACAATATCACCTAGATTGTGTGATTCCTTGTTTATGATGTGGATTGCTTCTTCAACAATGAACAATTATGAAGATAAAAGCTGCCATGATGGATGGATGATAATGATGACAATCTCAATGGATGCTATGGATACTCAAGTGCTCAATATGCTCAGGATGATAATGTAGATGCTATATGAATGTTGGATAGATGTAGTATGGAATGAGAGGGTGTTTATATAGAACTCAACCAAAATAATCAATGGTGTAGATTTGGTGGCTATCTGAAGGGTTAAGATTGAAGGATAGACATAGGTGAATGTGAAGATGACAAGTGGAGGGAAGATAAGGCTTATGTATGCTTGTGTACATAAAAAGTACTACATGTAAGGATATTAAATAAAGTATGTAGTACCAGTTATCTTTTTTTTTTAAATGAAAAAGGCACACATGTCAGCTCATGAGATAAATGATAAGAGAAATTAATTAAATAAATAAAATTTATTGAATTAATTGGAAAGTGGGTTTATGAAAGGAATTTTTAATTAAATAAATAAAATTTATTTAATTAAAAATAGATAGAAAGAAGATAATTAAATAATTAAAGATTGTTTAATTATAACTTAGAAGAAATAGAAGAAATAGCTAATGAATTAATTAAATAAATATAAATTTATTTAATTAATAGAAGAAATAGATATGTTAGGGATATTGTTCAAGTGCGTTAGACAAATGTAGATGATGTGCAATGCAATGTTTGAATGCTAATGATAATGAGTCAATTTTGGGTGTCTATATTTTGTCCCTCTTTGATACAATGTTCGATAGAGCGTCGTGTCAAAGAAGATATGATATGCCTTCGATAAACAAAGTTATGCCCTAGTGTAACTGGCAAGTAATGCCCCCTCGAGAGGTAAGCCAGGCTAACCAGGAAGGGCTGGGTTGGCTTGTGATAGAAGAAAAGCTAGGATGCAAGGTTGACACAAAGAAAAAAAAAGGGTTGGGTGGGGTAAAATGGGATGAGGCAAAAGAAAAGAGGCTTGGGCATAGAAGAAATCGGGTTTGGCTAGGGCTATAAGTAGGTTCTTCAAGGGCAAATAGGCTCATTTTTGCTCAATTGTGTTCAAAAATCTATAGAGATCTAGAGCTCCTTAGAGTTGGTGTGTGATGAGAGTTGGAGAGCTATCAGGATGGTGATTCCATGCAGAGATTAGTGTGCCGAGCGAGTGAGGACACATGGACGACTAGAGGGAGCGGGCATACCGGTATGTATCAAAATTTTTGGTAAAGCATGATTTTGATAGGCTAGAAGCGTCATAAATGCACACACACACCATAAGCGACTAGGTCTTAGGATAGTCAGTGCAGGTCACTTAGCAGGAGAAACAAGTCGCTTAAGGTAGTGAAGGTCGCTTTTAAGCGTGGCTTGGTTGCATATGGAAATAACAGGTCACTTTTAGTCGGCTAGGTAAACAGAGACAAAATGCACATATAAATAAAATCAAGTTGCTTATGGGCCAGAAATAGGTGCATGCATAGATTCAGCTCGTGTGTAAAGAAAAAATGCTTGCTTATAGGATATAGATCACTTATGGGCTAAAAATAGGCGCATATAGAAATACAGCTTGCACTTAGTCAAGAAGTGATTGCATAGGTAAAATAGGTCGCATATGGGTGAGAAATAAGCACATGTAGTAAAATAGGCCACTTATGATCAGCAGATAGGCACATATGGAAAAATGAGTCACTTATAGTAGATAAAAGCTAGTATAGCAGTAAACGATCCAATTTTATAGCATTTGTATGTAGCACAAGGGGACTGACATGATGAATGAAATGATGCAGGATATACTACCACCTTTGTTATCACGAGAGCCACATCCTAGGGATTTGTGGTTGGTGAGATTTCTAGATGCAGAGGAGCAACTAGTGTTAGAGATCCTCAGGCTAAAGCATGTGTCTAGATTGGAGCCGGTGCAGGCACATCGAGGACTGATGACGGCAATGGTGGAGAGATGGATGAGCAAGCATAGTTCTTTCTTATTTCCAACAGGAGAGGCTATAATCACACTAGAGGATGTGTTTCAGATTATACGGATTCCTATAGATGGGGACTGAGTAGATTATGATCCTGATATGGGTCTAGCTGCATTCAGGAGACTGTTCGAGACACCAGACATTGGAGTAGAGGGCTCAGAGATTCCTATGGTGAGGATGGAGGAGTTATGTGATAGACTGCAGCGAGTGGTAGTAGTTATTATCAAATGGCTAGTGGGAGATAGATGAGCGAGAGGTTTTCTAGTAGGATGGGGGATAGTGATGGAGGGGATGTTCTCCTATGGTATGAGATATGCATGGGCGGAGTGTGTGCTTGGACAACTCTATCATTGCTTGCATGATTGTACATATATGTTCGGGGCAAGTATGTCTGCAAGAGTTACAGTCTTACATGTGTGGGCTTACGAGCATATTCTAGTGACGAGACTAGAGGGATGGGTGGCTAGAGTAGCAGGAGATCCTTATGCTAGGATGTATAGAGGAGCTTTGACATATCGGTAGCACAGAGGAGTAGTGTACTGGTAGAGGAGGTTGGATGAGGTAGATAGATTCATATGGAGGCCATGGCTGGGATGTGAGAGATGGGATGAGGAAGATACTGAACTTGTCTATGCTAGGCAAGTGAGATATATTTTTAGACGTGGGATATACATTATAGAGCACTATTTTCTAGAGAGGGTTTTAAGACAGTTTGGGTTACCACAAGCAGTACCAGTTGGTGATGCCATTTTTGGAAGGACTAGACAAGAGGTGTTTGATTGGGGGCCGGAGGTAGTGGTTGACACAGCTTTAGCGGAGAGAGAGGGGCTACAGCCAGTTGTATGGCAGTGGGGATAGGGTCTTGCAGATCTAGGCATGCTACCAGATTATGATACATATTGGATGACAGTGAGACTGACGTGGGTTTGAGAGATAGCAGAGATAGGGATGGAGAGACCAGTCAAGAGGAGGTGACGACGGGCTCCACCAGTGCAAGCTATTGTACCAGCGGCGCCAGGGATACAGATACAGGGATAGGTGTAGGGATAGCCTCAGGGGCATATATTAGGAGTTGATGATGTTAGGATTCAGTAGCTGTGGAGGAAGATTAGAGAGGAGAGGAGATGGAGGTAATGGGCTCAGATGAGATTGAGGAGAGTGGAGTTAGATAGACACCAGGCGGTGATTGGCTTGCGGCATGCTAGGGCTTAGGCTCAGACATACCAGGCTCAGTGACAGGTTAGAGTACAAGATGATGGTGCACTTGCTAGAGTGATAGGAGAGAGAGATGCAGCTAGATAGAGTGAGTAGATGATGAGATTAGAGTGAGATACTATTGTATAGCAGATGCAGGCGATGAGAGTAGAGAGATGGTTTGCGGGCAGAGAGGGATACGGTTGTGCAGCAGCTAGAGGGGATGACTAGTGAGCGGGATAGAGTAGTGACTGCATTGGGTACAGATGGGGCTACGATATATTTGGCCACATAGTTGACACAGGTACAGGCAGAGCTGCAAAGAGTATAGGGTGAGGTGGAGTATTATAGAGGCTTATACTATGGGGTTGTGCCAGCAGAGCAGAGGAAGCCTAGCTTCAGGAGTAGATCAGGAGCTTCAGGTTCATAGAGGATAGGTGGATCTCAATCTGTAGCCTCAGTGATGGGGCCACTGAGAGATAGGGGGACAGGTGTAGGACCCAGTGGTGGTGGTCAAGGCGAGGGAGCTGCTAGTAGTCACTAGGGCTACCTTGCTTATGTTGTATCATGATGAGGCCTAGAGCTGGTTGTACATACATTCTTTATGGCTCAGCTTGTATATGTAGACACTTGTATATTGACACATGTATATATATATGATGATGATGATGTATTGCTGATCTACATGATGATGTGATGGATACACTATTGGTATTATGATGGTTATGCACGTTGTATTTGTATTTTCATGGATTATATATGGATGTTTGTGCAAATGATATGAATGGAAATGTATGATAAGGAAAATATGTAAATGGTAATGGTAATGGTAATGATATGATATGGACATATGCATATAGATAGATGGTAATGAGATGATATGTGATGGACTTATGTATGTCTAACACACTTGTTTTGCAGGATAAGAGATGTGGATGATGGATGATGGAAATGATTGATCTTGGCTAAGGACTATATAGACAAATAATAGGATGAATAGATGGTGTAATGGGCAGTTTTTAAAGTAATTGCTCAAAATGAAAAGAAATACAATCCTTATATTTGATATAGCATGTGGATGTTATGCACCAGGGTATAGGAGACCAAGGTGTCGAGATATCTAATATGCAACTAGTATGCTACAATCTTGTCTGAACACATGAGGTCAAGATGTTGAGCCAACATGCACAAGATATGAATAACAACTAGTGTTTTGAGATGGACTTTGACGCTACAAGCAATGGTTTGAGCTTATCTCCACTATGCATAGTGATAGCTTGCTGGTTATATGTATGGAGCTAGTCTTGACATAGAATAGTCTCAAATGCATAAGAGACTGTTTAGCTTCTCAGATGCTAGAGATATTGATATGTAAGATGCTAATCCCAACACGTACAAGATACCAATATGCTTAGGAAGAGAATAAGATCATCCCACAAACACAGCATATGAAAGCAATATGACCATGCCCCATTCCTTACTTCATCGCAACATACCAAGATATAAATGGATCAAGGATGTATTGATTAGGCATAGAAAAGGGACAAAAGATAAATTAAAAGATAAATCAAAAGATAAAATAAAAGATACTGTCATCACGTTCTCTTGCCAAATTTAGGTGCTCTTAGATGGATTTAAGTTGGCGCCTTGTTAAAAGGAAAGTTGCATCCTGTTGAAGGCAAAAGATGTTGATAAACTACTATAGCAAATGTTGGCTTAAGGCATGGGGACAAATAGCTTCTGGCTTACTCTTGATTGGTTAAAGTGCTTGATCTTTCAATACACACATAGTCTGCTTCCTGCTTGAGCTGATCAAAGAGAAGAAGATGGAAGATGAGAGGAGATGGTGAAGATGGGGTTGATCATCTATGCTTGAGTACTGGAAACTTCCTTCGTATTCTAGACTGCCTACATACCTTGTATCCACGGGATCAAAGCACATTTACGATGAAGATGAGACATGATGAATATGTAGTTTTGGGTTTTATTGATGATGTGTGTGATGAAAGATAGAAGAATGTGAGATGAAAGATTTAAGGATGATTAGAAGAAAAATAAAAGATGGATGATGAAGAGAAGGGGCTATCACCTTAGCTTGAATTAGAGTACTTCCTTCACATCTCAGATTGCCTACATACCCTGTATCCACAGGATCAAGGCTTTAACAATGGAGCTGGGATGTAGTTCTTACTTATTACGTGGACGAGTGATGTTGAAAGAATCAACTGATTGCTTGAATGTTTGCGTTGGCAATGTTTTTCTATTTTTGGATGTCAGATGAGTGCGAATTGATGGCAAAGATATGAATCCTAGTTGCAAATTGTTTTTCCACATTTGTTGTTGGATTAACGCTATGGTTGAAGTTGAAAGTTTGTTGTGTTGTGAGCTAAGTGTTTAATGTGTTATAAGCTAGAGATAGCGGTATCCACTTCCAAATAAGACTCAACAAATGCCCCTAGTGCGAGATGAGGTTTATTATGAAGGAGTGACGATGAAGAAGGCATGCAGTCAAGATGCTAAGGTGCCAAAAGAGATAGTTATCGCAACAATGTCTCAAGTATGATAGCTAGCATTGACAGAGCCGAAGATGGAAAAGCTGTTTATTGTGATGACATGTGGATTATGATATGGATTATGTGGGATAGGATGGAAAAATATGCTAGGAAGAGTGGTGATCAAACAAATCAAGTAGATAATGGAGGTTGGTCACTACACATAGCGCTTGTTCACCAAGTTTTCACTATGGTACGTATCCAAGGTGCCTGTTTACCAGGTTTTCACCAGAGGATGCATTATTTATCTTATACTATTTTTTTTATTATCCAAAGTGCCACAAAGTGGATTTCACTATTGGATGGATTTTTTTTTAGGATAGCTGAGATTCAAGGATAAAACTTCTTGAGATGAATGTTGTTGACTGGTTCATCCAATGGAATGCCTTCAGGTGTTGAAAGAGTATATGCACCTGATCCATAAATTGCTGTGATGATGAAAGGACCAAGCCAATTTGGTTCAAACTTGCCCTGTTTCTCATGATGTTGCTGATTCCTTTGATTCTCTTTAAGGACAAGACCTCCAACTTAAAATTTGTGTTCTCTAATTTTTTTGTTGTAGCTGCGGCATAGATAGTTTTGATAGACTTGGAGATGGTTGAGTGCTGTAAGACGTCATTCATCTAGAAGCTCAAGATCATGGAGTCTGGATACTCGATATTCTTCCTTTGAGATGGTATGTTGTAGGGATATTCACATTGAGGGGATCTCAACCTCAATAGGTAAAATAGCTTCAGTGCCGTACACAAAAGCATAAGGTTTAGCTCTAGTGGGAGTTATGATACTTGTTCTATATGCCCATAATGTAGGATGGAGTTGTGGATTCCAATCCCGACTAGCTTCATTGACCATCTTTTTGAGAATTTTGATGATTGTTTTATTAGAAGCCTCAGCTTGACCATTGCTCTGAGGATAGTAAGGGGTAGAAAATCGATGTTGGCTATGGAACTTGTTACAAAGATCTTTGACCTCTTGATTCTTAAAGGGACGACCATTATCTATGACAATAGCTTGAGGAACTCCATAATGGAAAATGATATAGTGTAGAATAAACTTAGATATTTGCTTGCCCATGATATAAGTCATTGGTATGGCTTCCACCCACTTTGTGAAATATTTAGTGGCGGTGATAATGAACTTATGACCATTTGATGAAGTAGGATGGATTTTACCTATGAGATCAAGTCCCCACTACAAAAAAGGCCATGGAGTAATGATAGGTTGAAGCTCATGTGCAGGTGCATGTATTAAATCTCCATGTTTCTGATATTGTAGACATCTCTTTGCAAATTGTTGTGCATCTTTTTCCATGGTTGGCCAATAGTATCCTTCTCATATAAGTTTCTTAACAAGGCCCGAGCTAGCGGGATGCAAACCACAGACACCTTCATGTACATCACATAAGGCCACTTTTGCTTCCTCAGAATCAAGACACCTAAGAAGGATACCATCAAGACTCTGGCAATAAAGGGTGTCTCCCAAAATAGTGTAATGAGAGACTCGACGGATAAAGGTTTTGCATTGGGTGTTAGATAATTGAAGTGGAAAGGTTTGATTACGAAGATACTCATATAAATCCTCGTACCATGGTGAATTGGGACCAACAATGTCACATATAAGCTTAGACTGTGGAACTTCAAATGCTGGAATCAAAATTTGTTTGACCAAAAACTCACATTTATGTGTATTAGATGGCATGTCTAGAAGAGATCCAATCATAACCATGGCATCTGCTGCTCTGTTCTGTAGTCTTGGGATTTGTTCAAAAGTGATATTGTCAAAATACTTTTTAAAATCATCAATCATTAGCTTGTATTGAAGAAGCTTCTCATCTTTTGTTTGATATTCATATAAGACCTATTTGATAACCAGTTGAGAATCACCAAAGACTTGTAACTGTTTGATAGCCCATTGTACTGCCATGCGCAATCCTATGATTAAAGCTTCATACTCTACTATATTATTGGTACATGGAAATGCAATTTTGTATGATTTGGGTATACAATCTCCTTGTGGGGTAACAAACAATATGCCTACTCCTGATCCATGTCGTGTATACGATCCATCAAAATATAGCTGCCACCATGCTATGGAAGTTAAATTGAACAATCCTTCATTAGGGAATTCTGGATACACTGGGTGAATATCTGTGACGGTTGTTGTAGCTAATTGATTAGCGATGACTTGTCCTTTGATGGCTTTTCGATCCACATATTGTATGTCAAATTCACTTAAGATCATGACCCATTTTGCTAATCTTCCCATGAGGATTGCTTTAGAAAGAAGATATTTAAGTGGATCCACATTAGATATGAGCTTTGTCGTTTGGTTCAACATATAGTGTCACAACTTTTGGGAAGCAAACACTAATGCTAAACACACTTTTTTCATAGATGAATAATTAAGTTCATATCCCACAAGAGTTTTGCTGATGTAGTAGATGGTTTGTTCTTTTCCTGAATCATCATGTTGAGCTAGAAGGGCACCCAATGCTGCTGTTGTTGATGACATATAGAGCAATAATGGGCGGTTAAGCACAGGAGGTACTAACACAGGAGGTGTTGCCAGATATTCCTTTATTTTATCAAAGGCTTGTTAACACTTTTCATCCCACTTAAAAGGTTCACCCTTATGAAGAAGATGTTGAAAAGGATGACATTTATCTGCTAGTTGTGAGATAAATCTGCAGATGGACTGTAACCTTCCTTGTAGACTGCAGAGCTGCTTGAGATTTTTTGGTGGAGGCATTTCCATGATATCTTTTACCTTAGCTAGATCAACTTCTATCCCTCATTGAGACACAATGTATCCCAACAATTTTCCAGATGTTACACCAAATACATATTTCTTTGGATTCAGTCTGACTTGATACTTTTCTAATCGATCAAAGATTTGTGCTAATACCTGTAGATGTCCTTCTCTTGTCTTAGATTTTCCTAGGATGTCATCAACATAGTCTTCCATGATAGCATGAAAAAAGTCATGAAAAATAACTGTCATGGCTCGTTGATAAGTAGCTCCAATGTTCTTGAGACCAAAAGGCATTACAACCCAGTAGTATGTGCCCCATGGACAAATAAAAGATGTTTTATCTTGATCTTCCTCTGCTATTCTGATTTGATTATACCTTAAAAATCCATCCATCAAAGATAGCATTTCATGTCCAGCTATAAAATCTACAATGTTGTCTATGCTTGGTAGTGGAAAGTCATCCTTAGGACATGCTTTATTAAGATCTATAAAGTCTGTACAACAGTGAACTCATCCATCAGGTTTTGCTAAAGGTACCAAGTTTGAAACCCATTCTGGATAATCAATAGGCTTTATGAACTTTGCTTCTAACAGTTTTTGAATCTCTTCCTTGACCAATAAAGCTACCTGCGGATGCATTTGGCGCAATTTTTGTTTAACAGGTTTTGCATTAGGAGATATTGCTAGATGATGTACCACAAGTGATGGATCTAGACCTGGCATGTCAGCATAAGTACATGCAAAATTTATAGCTCTTTCATAAAAAAATGTTGTGAAGTCTCTTCTTTCTTGCTCTGATAGTGATGCTGCCAAAAAAGTGATCTTTGGATTCTGCTTTGTACCCAAGTTCATGTCTTGTGATTGTTCAACTAGCATGGTTGATTTGTCATGATAATCAGTGGCAACAGGAAGATCAAATCCCCCATCCTCAGGCACCTCAAAGAGGTTTTCACCTTCAGATATGTCCTTTATTTTTACTTTTTCACGGTCAAGAGGCACCTTTCAATTTTCACCTAGTGACCTATGTTGTTTGATTTTGCTTATTTCACTTGTGCGACTAAAGGATTTGATACTTCTGCCAAAATATACTAGTTTAGGTAGATCCATCATGAAACCTGCTTTGTGATTACCCAATGGAATGCCTTGTCATAAGCCCATGAATTTTGCAATAGCTTCATCATTTTCAAATGTATCTAATATCAGTGCCCCCTATTGGTCCCAATTGACGAGGTCAGGATATACAAGTGAAAGGGTAATGGAGGAATGGTTGTGGCTAGAGGAAGCTATGGAAATCATGAAGATGGAGTTTTCTTGGAAAAGGTCAATAATATGAAGGGAGGAGTCATCGATAGTATCCAAACTAGAAGTCTCTCCTGCCAAGGAAGGTCCAGCATCAATATTAGAAATACACTTAATGTCTAGGTGATATTATGCTTGAATTGCATGCTTTTGGTTTCATTTGGATTAGATTCTTTGGTGATGGTAGGATGATAATGATGATAAGCTCAATGGATGCTATGGATACTCAAGTGCTCAATATGCTCAGGATGATAATGTAGACGCTATACGAATGTTGGATAGATGTAGTATGGAATGAGAGGGTGTTTATATAGAACTCAACCAAAATCAATCAACGATGGAGATTCGGTGGCTATGTGATGAGCTAAGATTAAAGGATAGACATAGGTGAATGTCAAGATGACAAGTGGAGGGAAGATAAGGCTTATGTATGCTTGTGTACATAACAAGTACTACATGTAAAGATATTAAATAAAGGATGTAGTACCACTTATCTTTTTTTTTAAAATGAAAGAGGCACACATGTCAGCTCATGAGATAAATGATAAGATAAATTAATTAAATAAATAAAATTTATTTAATTAATTGGAAAGTGGGTTTATGAAAAGAATTTTTAATTAAATAAATAAAATTTATTTAATTAAAAATAGATAGAAAGAAGATAATTAAATAATTAAAGATTGTTTTATTATAGCTTAGAAGAAATAGAAGAAATAGCTAATGAATTAATTAAATAAATATTAATTTATTTAATTAATAGAAGAAATAGATATATTAGGGATATTGTTCAAGTGTGTTAGACAAATGCAGATGATGTGCAATGCAATGTTTGAATGCTAATGATAATGAGTCAATTTTGGGTGTCTACAACAATTATAACACACGACCTTTCTTTAAACATTGTTCCTTTCATTCATTCTTTGAGCATTTGGTTGCCTGACCGGTGATCTTCTTGGTCCATTCCTTTGATTCTGGATCTACTTTCTTTTTTTCTTCTTGTTCTTAGCATTCACCTTTCTCAAATCCCAAGCCTTCTTTATCATCAGGACTCTTCTGACTACCATTCGTCTCATCAAGTTTTGCAGAACTTATCTTGAACTTTTCTTCATAATTCTTTGCCTTCTCCAAGTTTGACGTTAGGTACACAACTTCTTGTTCAAGATTTGTATAGTCTTAAGTTTTATTACTCAAACATTCCTCAATTTTTACTTTTTCTTTAATTTTCACTTTTAGATCAATCATGGATTCATTTGCTAACTTCAATTTTCCACTATCCTCTTTATGTCTTTGTTTAAGCATCTTGACTTTCTCTCTTAAGTTTCTGATGTATTCATTTGCTTCTTTGATAGTCTCCTTTAAGTCCATGTTTTCTTCTTCAAATCTTTCTAGGTATTCACACATGAGGGATTTTTGATAATGCTTCCCTCTTTTGTTTCATCTATTTGTTATTGATAATCCTTTTGTAGGCTTCAGGGCCTTGGTCATACATTCTCTTGTTATCATCTTTTTTCAATACTGTTAGGGTTAGAGCAGGGTGAATATCAAAAGCCTCAGCTAGAGCCAATGCAGTGAAATTTTCTATTACTCTACCATCCTGGATCACCATTGACCTTGTTTCTAGGTGGTATCTCTCTCCATAGGCTATGATTAGTTCCAGGTACTATACTAAAGTAGGAAAAGTTGTAGCTTGTGCAATCCCATTGTCTAGGATCCTCTTTGCCCACTTGGTTGGATTGGGTCCAAAGATCCTTAGTCTGAACTCGTCCAGGTTAATATGGCCTAGATCAATGTCTCCTATGTTGTTCCATGTCAAGGTGATCTTTCTGACAGGAGGGATTCCCTTGAATTTGTACTTCATGTTTATGGCTTTGGTACATAGACATTTATCCTACAGGACAAATCCCTAATGAATAACTTTTCAACATACTAACTTATCAGTCTAGACCTAAGTCTTATGATGCTAAAAAGTCTAAGGGGTATTGACAATCAAGCATCTAACTATTGGCAATTATTGTAACTCTGAATGCAGGGTCTTAGACCAGAAAGTGGGGTTTTGCCGCTTCATAGGATATATTGATGCAATGGCTAAAATGTCTTAGTTAATCATCAATTTATTGCTCATAACCTAGATTCCTATCATTAAGGAAATATAAAATGTCAAATTACCATTTCTTATGCATTTCACTTACTTAAGCCATAAATTATAGTGTTTACAATAAAAAGTAGGCTTTTGTTCAATCATGAAAAATCACCATATAATGCATTAATTCATGCAAATAAATGTTCTAAATTTGTACTAGCATGACATAAATACCCCAAAATGTGTAATATATGCAATGCAGATCATGTTCTTCAATTAAACCTGGTTTCATGCCTCAAGAACAAGTTTTCCAGGCCCTATAGGAAAAAGAAGGATTTTGTGAAGTGACCGGATCAGCGAGATTTTAGGCTCTTACTAGATTTGCGGGGAAATATAGACTCTCAGGAGATATCCTGTTAGACAAAGTTTTAGTGCAAAGTGCTTTATAAATGTCATAAGTCTTCTAGCTAGGAAACTCATCTTCACCGAATTGTAGGGAATCTGGGGCTTATCGGATATATCTCGTCAAGGCATGTTTTAGCATGAGAGGGTGTAAGTTGATGGAGCAGGAGAAAAGACCCTCATGGGATTAGTGGGAAAATAGGAAGTCACTGGACATGTCTGGTGACATAAAATTAGCGCAAAACTATTTCCAAAGCTTCAAAGGTTACATTTGCTTTAGTGCAGAAAACATAGGTGACTAGATCTAATCTCGAGGAGGGGAATTTTTGTGCAAAAGGGCCAAAATGTCTAAGTGTTAAATGTGTAAAATGAATTCCTCTAGTCAATCAGGGGGTTTTTAGGTCGTACAAAATGCCCATGCCAAGGGTTTTGAAGTTGTAAATTTTCAATTTTTTAAACCTAGGGCATAGTTTCTATGGGAAACTTTTGTGAATTCATATTACTCAATAATTTTCTAATTTCAAATTTTCACTCTCCTGACAATAACATATTAAACTGACCTTCATACCGAGTGTAACTTAAACCCTGGACCCAAGCAATTGTATTTGAATGAAAATGATTAAATGGTAAACACAATTCAAACTTCAATTCACAACCAACAGCAAAGAAAACACAAGCATTTGTAAAAGAAGAACATGCAATTTCATCATGAAACTCAAAATGAGGGAGATGAAGACCAACCTATGAATATGAATGAACCACTAAGAACTCATTGGTTGACAACAAAATATGCTTGAATTCACCTAAGACGCTGAGGAATCAATCACAGGGGAGGTTGTGGGTTTGTTACAAGGTCACATAGCTCAATTAACTGAGTATTGTGAATGAAAATGACACTTAAACAATGAATTTACCCCCTTTACCCTCCATTGATGATGCCATAAATGCTCTACTAGTTGACAATGTGTTGTGCACCAAAAGTAGAAAAAGAAGAGAAAAGACTTGTGGCAGGACAAGCGAGGAATTGGGTCCTCATAGGACATGTCTTGTGAAGGCAGTTTTAGCACAATGTATGGTGTAGATGAAAATGCCTACTCTCCCTTTTAAGTTTACTTGTTATAGCTTCAGCAAGTTTTTAAAGGTTGTCAGATATATCTGATGACATCACTTTTTAGTACTAAGTCTGGTGAAGTATCCTTTTGGCACAGAGTTGAGTGAAAAGGTTTTAGTGCTAATATCTGGTGATATTGGATATCAACGCAAACTATAGTAAGGGTAATTTTCAATGCAAAAATACTAAGGGGATCAATTACTGGACCCAAATGCACTCAAACCACTTCAAATTCAAAGACCAAAAGATAATCAATCATGCAAAATAGTCCATAGAATAAACCATAAAATCATCTGGACTTCAGCTTCTCTCAAGCAAGAATATCAAAAATTGAGACCAAGCCAAAAGAAAAAAAAAAAAGGGGGAGGTCTCCATTTGGTAAAATGGGGTGTGTGTGCAAGGCACAACAACTATGAGCTCATAAAACAAAGGCAGAAGATGAATCCACTTGAGATGTGTCAGGATGCCTTTTCACCAAGACTCATAATTATCCCTAGTTAGATTAACCACAGAAGGATGAGTGGAAAAACCCATGATACCTCCTCAAATGATTAGAGATCAAAACACCAAAATAGATATATGCTGATAAAGGAAGCCAATATAAGCAAACAAAACTTCTCCAGGAGCCAAAACATCCAAGTAATCAATCAAAAGCCATAAAACTAAAAAACTAAATAAAATATACTTGGGGTTGAATCTAAAAAAGTACATAAGTGGTTGTGTATAGCTCATTGATACCTTTCCAATGCCTATTCTTTTGCAAAAAATAGAGATTCTAGGAACAAGAAATGAGCTCAAATGCCAAAAATAATGCCTCAAATTCAAATAGAAAAAAAAGGTGTCAAACAATGAGATCAGGAAAAAACTCTGATGCCACTATGAAGAGCATAGAAGCATCTTTCCAAAAATATTTTGTGTTATGGAGTAAAAAGTATCCCTATGCCTATTTACCTCCTAGTTTAGCTCCTAAGTCCCCATGTTCACACTTTGCAAACTTAATACTAATCCTGGAGCAATTTCCCTTGAAACCCATGTCAAATGGGACCTAGGGGCTTGTCTTAAATCTTAATCAAGACCAAATTAGGGCCTTGAGACTTGGAACCCGTGACCAAGTCTAGCATAATTTTTCAGGATGAAATATAAAGTGTGTCATCTTGGGCCTTTTCAAAAGGTTTTCCTTTGTCAGCCTCTTCAATTCAAATTATGAATGTTAGCAGGAAAGCATATATAAGTGAGTTTATGACTTCATTTTACACCTATATGGATAATGCGAACTTGTGATATTGAGAAAAGAGATTTCAAGGCCTTCATTGTGATTTAGAGTAGAATTGTTTTGTTATTGTGTTTGTTTGTTGTAGATTTGTCTTCATCAATCCATCTCCTCATGGTTTGAAATTTCTTCTTCTTCGTGAGGGCTTCACCTCTAAGGTAACATCAATTTATGTTTTAATCATTTTATTTCATCATTGGATTTCACCTCTGCCCTCCTTAGGCATACACTCTATCTAACAACAGTCTTAGAAGACTTGAATGTCCTAGGGCTTGACTGAGGCCAGCTCCTAAACACCACAACTCCCAACCCCCTTTCTTTGTGATTGTAGGTTACAAGTGTGGGAGTTGGAAAAGTGCAGGTGCAGAGAAGTAGCTTGAATGATAAGGATTTGGGATCTGGAAGAAACTTATTGATATTCCTCCCTTGTGGACTAGGGCACCCGTCCCATAGTCCTTCTGATAGCCTTGACCTTGAACTTAGGAACTAAATATAATTTGGCATATCTCTCTACTCTGGATCTACAAAAAAATTACCCTATTGGACTTGGACGCTCGTCCCATAGTCTGCAAAGTTTTCATTTCCAAAAATACAACTTTTGGTATGCTTTTGATTGTCCCTAAGTCTCTTTCTGTATGGTTTCCTATAGCATTTTGTCTATCTATACTTGATTGCATTATAATTAGGGTTTGGGGCTTATTTGATCTAGGGTTTGACAAATCTGTGGGAGTTGGAAAAGTGTAGGTGCAGGGAAGTAGCTTCAAGGATAAGGATTCAAGATTTGGAAGAAACTTACTAATATTCCTCCCTCTTGGACTAGGGCACCCACCCCATAGTCCTTCCGATAGGCTTGACCCCAAACTCAGGAACTAAATATAGTCTAACATATCTCTCTCCTCTAGATCTATAGAAAAACTACCCTATTGGACTTGGGCACTCGCCCCGTAGTCTACAAAGTTTTCGTTTCTAAAAATACAATTTCTGGTATGCTTTTGATCATCCCTCAGTCTCTTCATGTAGGTTTCCTATAGCATTTTGTCTATCTGTACTTGATTCCATTATAATTAGGGTTTGACACTTATTTGATCTAGGGTTTGACAAATCTACAAGAGTTGAAAAAGTGTAGGTGTAGAGAAGCAGCTTGAAGAGGTTTGACAAAGGCTTATAATCAAGTACAAGATAGTTAGTGTTCCTAATTTTCTATTCGATTTACTAAAGAGGATGTCCCTAAAATCATTGTTTGATATGGAATGAGAATTGGTCACATAGAGGATGTGACTCGCAATAGGAACCATTGAGTGAATTTGTATTATCAATATATATTTCCATGTATGTGTTGTAACTCAGAACTGAAGACATCACCAATTTAGAAGACAAGATGTCACGTGGGTAGAGAGAAGGAAGGTTATCCCATATTTGTGTCTCTTCAAATCCTCATTCCAATGCATTATATAAATGAATGGATAGTATTTCACAAGGGGTTCTACTGACATGAAAAAGTGGAAAATAGGGCAAGCCACCAATAGAGTAAGAATTGGTTCACTGAAGATGTAGGAATGAACAATAGTTTTGTTGTATCTATATGAGAAAGACCATGGAAAGTTAGTTGTAATTAATACTATTGTAGATTTTTTTTGTATCTAAATCGAATAAAGTTGAAGGGATTTCTTGTTATAAATATGTAAGTGAAATTATTGTGCTTGGAAATGAAATTGGGTTGTGATTTGGCAACTGTATGAGTATTGTGATTTTGTGAGCAGATGAGGAATTTTCTTCTGAACCATATGGTATCAGAGCCTAGGTAATCTGAGCATGGAGGGTATCCACCAAGACCTACATGAAGAGTGAAGCGGTTGTGAAGAGCTCAAAATATTGTTGCAAGTAGGAGAGAGTCCTGAGCAAGTGAGATTTGGGAAGTCGTGAAAGAACTTGTCTTTGTAGATTGCAGAGCATGAGAAGTGGTGGTGAGAGATTGCAGCAAGTGAGATGAGTCTATTATTGAGGAAGAAGCCCATGATATGGGAAGGATGGGGGTAGTATGAAAAGAGGAATATTTTGGCAATGATTACTAACATAAATGCAAGGATGCATAGGATAGAAGCATGGTGAATTGGTCAAGCATGATGCAGATAAGAAATAGGATACAAGTGTAGTAGTGGTTGAAGATGAAGAGGTGGACAACAAGAATGAAGAGGTTGAAGATGTAGTTGTGGAGGATGTGATTGTAGTGATGGAATGTGAAGAGGTTGCATTGTGTCTTGAGAAGCTTGTCAGTGAGGATGAGAAGATGGATGTTGCAATAGTGAAAAAGAATGAGGTAATTTATGAAAATTTTGATTTCATTTGTGATTTATCTTCCATAGTGAGAGTAGAAGAGGATGTTGTTGTAGGGGATAAAGTTGCAGTGGCAAAGTTGTGTGTGGATGCTACATGTTTGTGTATAGAGATTGTGGAGGATGATGCAGGTGAAACTTGGTGGAGGTGGTTAGTTTGTGGTGGGTTGGATCCCACGAAGGAGGAGAGGAGAGTAGAGAGCCTTTTATAGAGGAGGATAGTCCATGGTGGATTTGAATCTAGGATTGGAGAGAAGAGTGGTTAAATGGAGTGGTGGGAGGAAGATGACAGTTGTTTTGGCATGGTCTTAGAAAAAAAGGAAGAATAATTGATTTTGTGCACATGACTCAATGATGGAGTTCACTACAGGTTTGTTGCAACCTAAAAGGGTAGTTTGACTACTCAATTCCACTTTTGTGAGCCTATGCTCACAAAATTTCTTGCTTGGTGTATCTGATGTAGGAGTACCTAGGCGCACGAGCAATCCTACATCACACAAAATAGTTTTAGTTTTTTCCATCAGTTTTGGTAGTCTTAGTTTGTAGATCTGATGTATTGGTATTTGTATTGCACATTGTCACAAGAGATGTCTTTCTTCAATTTTCTGTCAATTTTTCTCACTAATGTTTTTGTTGCAGTCATTGGATTTTGGTGTGTGAGTTGAGTTGTTGTAATGCATATGCAAATTTTGGTATAGAATTAGTCATTGGCATGGGAAATAAATATGTTGGCAACCTACCACCCTTGATCACGCCACACAATGGGTACAAGAAATTATTAGGTAGTCTATACTATACATCCAAACATACTACAAGGTCAACAACAAAGACCACGAATTGTGGAATAAGAGTATGTTGTATATAAAAGATCAAACACTTTAATACTAAGGTTCCTAGTCATCGTAAATGTGCCTTAGTTAAGGATGTGCAGTTTCTTGGCATGGGGAAAAGGTGGTTGTTCTGATGCATCACAAAGATCTAGATGAGGGAGAAGTTACACAGCTTAGAACTGAGATACTAGAAGTATCTATGTTGTTGCCTTCCACATGGTCTATGGCCATTATCAATGGCTAACAACCAGGGTCTCAATTCTTCATTATTGTGCATTCCAAATTTTGTTTATCAGTGAAGGCTTTTACCTCCATCTTCAACTACTTACACCACAACTTCAATCCCATAATTGATAAATCAAAGAAAGTTTCTTATGTTGCCTCCCACCTATAGTCTCCCCTCACTAAGCATAGCGTCTTCAAGCAGAAATTTTCTCTAATCAAGATATGGTTGTAGGAATTGGTGGTTATGGTGGCATGAATACTCTAACCTAAATTCTTGAGGTTGATTCATAAATGATAATGGTAACATGAATGATAATGGTAGGAGCTTTATGGGTGGAAGAAGCGGTTGAATCATTGAGTCACTAACGAGCAATTGGTAATCTAATGTATGGCTTAAGAATGATACATGCCCAAGTAAGTCTTGGTCGATGCTTTATTGTTGAAACTATAGTAAGGTCCACAGACCAAGATCTTCTATTCATATGTGATAACAACATAGGAAGTTAAATTATCCTAAACAATATGACATGAGATGAATCATCACCATATACTTATGTTGCACAAAGATGGAAGGAGCTTGGAATTACTGCCTTGCATATCAACCTTCACGTAATAGGATGGAATAAGACAAAGAATCCTCAAATATTCATACTATTGTTTGATATGGAATGAGAATTGATTGCATAGAGGATGTGACTCCCATTAGAAACCATTGAGTGAATCTGTATTATCAATCTATATCTCCATGTATGTATTGTAGCTCAAAATTGAAGACAACGCCAATTTGGAAGACAATAGGTCACGTGGGTAGAGAGAAGGAATTGTCATCCCATATTTTGTGTCTCTTCAGATCCTCATATATAAATGAATGGATAGTATTTCACAAGGGGTTTTGCTGATGGGGAAAAGGGGAAAACAGAGCAGGCCACCAATAGAGTAAGAATTGGTTCACTGAAGAAGTAGGGATGAACAACAATTTTGTTGTATCCATATGAGAGAGACCACATGGAAAGTTAGTTGTAATTAATCCTATTGTAGATTTATTTTGTATCTAAATTGAATAAAGTTGAAGGTATTTCTTGTTATAAATTTGTAAGTGAAATTGTTGTGCTTGGAAATGAAATCGAGTTGTGATTTGGCAATTGTGTGATTATTGTGAGTTTGTGAGCAGATGAGAATTTTTCTTCTTAACCATATGGTATCAGAGCCTAGGTAATCTTGAGTGATGTAGGAACATCCCTGGTTCAAGAGAAATCTTGTATCAACCAAAAACATTTGCATTTCAGTTTGTTTGCAGTTTAATTTGTTTCCTTTTTTTTTCATTTCAGTTCAAGTAGTTTAGTCAGTAGTAGTTTCTGTATTTTGGTCTGCATTCTACCATAGTTGCATTTTAGACCTTGCAAATCTAGACTTAGCATCTAGACATGTTCATCTACATCATCTCCAATTCTCATATCATTTGGATTAAATACCGGAAAGATATCGCTATCAGAAGATCAATTGTTTTCTCAGAGTAGAGCATCCTGATAGTCTCAGACAATCAGCTAAAAGAGAAGACCTGCAGAGCATTTCTTGACTTGTGGAGCCTAATGACACATCATGCCATGATCTTTAGTTTGTGGCTGACCTTCCATTGAGATATGCACTTCATTCCATTCATTTGTGGAGGAATTCTTCATGTTTAGGTCTGACCTATTCGTGTACACATGTTACAACTCTTCATTGGAGTTTTTGATCTTCCTCGACCGTCGCGGAGGAATCTTATGTTCCAGATATGAGATATATAGATGTAATAGAGCCTTGGGAAAAATATATCTCGATAGTTAGTGATTGATTCATAATTCTAAGTTTGGATTCTTGATGAAGGAGCTTCAAAGCTATATCTTGTGTATATTTTGATATTCTGTAATCAGGCTTGTGAGCCCAAATTGTAAGCCCGCATGTTGCCGTCTGATCTAAATTTGAATTCTTTGATATACTAAATGATTGAATCTACATTTGTTTCATATCTTTGAGTTGTTTCTGTTGTGTTCACTCTTGCTGCACGGTCTGGATAGTTCATTTTGTGAACCCTCCTACCGTGACTGCACCAAGTGGTATTAGAGCAAAAAATTGAATCCTTGGGAGTGAATTAAGAGAAGTTGGCAAAGGAATTCTATAAGATCATGTTGTGGATAGATCGCCGAATTGAGGTAGGTTACTTGTGTTGTAACCAATTACTGATTATGAGGTAGTTGTCACCTTGTAGCTTGATCGTTGAACTTGAGGCAGTTTGCACTTGATCCTAGGAAAATGCCGCCGAGGAGAGTTGTTGTTGTTGGAACAATGGATGGTAGGATGGATGAGATGATGGAAATGATGAAATCAATGAGAATTTGATTGGATGTTGTCGAGGAAGACATGTGAAGAGGATTGACACCTAGACCTAATATTGAAAGTGATGATGATGAGGAATTTCAATCTATTGAACAAATTGGCTAAACCCTAGGAGGTGATGAAGAAGAAGAATTAGATCAAGTCAAGATGTTGCAAGCTATTTCAAAGATTGGAAAGAGACCTAGATTTGATGTACCAAATTATATTGGCAATTTGAATCTAAAAGAGTTGATTGACTGGATAAATGACATGGAAGAATACATTGAATATGAAGAAGTTGAAGATCCGGAGAAGGTAAAATTTTTAAAGACAAAGTTGAAAGGTCATGCTGCTATATGGTGGAAGGAAGTTTAGTTGGATAGAAACAAAAGATGAAAAGAAAAGATTATAAAGTGGGACCAGATGGTGACAAAATTGAAGAATCAATTTATACCTGCTGACGATGAGTTGGAGCTACTGAAGATATTGCAAAACTTGAGACAAAAGTAGAAATCTGTGAAGGAGTATACTAAAGAATTTCATAAGATGATCATAAGGATAGGACATAGAAGCAAGCAAGGAGAAAGTGGCTAGATACATCAATGGACTGAGATTGAACATTCAAGAAGAACTAAGCTTGGTAAGGATGACATCTTTGGAGGAAGCATATCAGTTTGCCTAAAAGTTGAAGAAAAGTTGAACAAGAGGCATGATCAGAGACAGAGAGGTAGAGGAGGTAAATTTCAAGGAGGTAAAACATTTTTTAGAGGAGAAAAATCACATCCAGAGCAAAACAAGCCTGACAACCCAATTAAAAAGGATAGAGATAGAAACACCTACTAGAGCAATGATAGAAATTTTCATCATAGAGTTAGTTATAATTCATATCAGAACAAAGGATACGGAAGAGAAGGAAGAGGATTTGATAAGAGAACATTCAAAGGAACTTGTTTCAAGTGTGGAAGTGAAGGACATAGAGCATTTGAATGTAATCAAGGGAATACAAGCAAGAGAATAGAGAATAGCGAAAGAGAAGCCTATGTTGAAGAAGAACCTATTGGATCACCGAGTTCTATTGGTAAACCTGAGAAAGGAGAATCACTTGTGATGAGGAGAGCACTTTTTCAAGAAGAGACAAATGAGGAACCACCGCAGAGGAAGAGTTTGTTTAGAACCAGATGCAAATCCAAAGGTAAATGTTGTAAAGTTGTTATTGATAGTGGTAGTTTTGATAATCTAGTTTCAAAGGAGATGGTGACCAAACTGAAGCTAGAAATATTGCAACACCCTAATCCCTATTAGATAGTGTGGATTCAGGATGACTATAAGGTACTGGTGAGTGAACAATGTTTGGTAAAATTTCATATTGGATCTTATCATGATGAAGTGTTGTGTGATATTATGCATATGGATGTTTGTCATATCTTGTTGGGTAGACCTTGGTAGTATGATAGAAAAGATATACATGATGGGAGAAAGAATACATACACTATAACATCAAATGAAAAGAGAATTACTTTGATTCCTTTGGAAGATGATCCTAAGAGTGAAGTATGTGGGAATGCTAGAATCTATTTGGTAGATGGAAGAAAATTTTTGGATGGTTTGAGACATGAGAGTATGTGTTATGCCTTGATTCCTAAGAAGCCTAAAACATTGAAGAAGGAGACTGAAGAATCACAACTAGAGGAGATAAAGGAGTTGTTGATAGAGTATGAAGACATTATATTAGATAATGTACCTAAAGTATTGCCACCAATCAAGAGTATTAGTCATCACATGGATATTATACCAGGAGTAAGTTTGCCTAACAAAGCAACACACAGGATGACACTAGCGGAGAATGAAGAACTGAATAGATATATACAAGAGCTATTGAGGAAAGGTTTGATCAAAGAAAGTTTGAGTCCTTGTGTAGTGCTTATACTGTTAGCACCAAAGAAAGATGGAGAATGGAGAATGTGCACTAATTCCAGAGCAATCAACAAGATCACAGTTAAGTATAGATTTATTTTACTTAGGATGGATGATATCATGGATTGTTTGAATGGAGCAAGATATTTCACAAAGATAGATTTGAAGAGTGGATACCATCATATTAGAATCAGAGAAGGTGATGAATGGAAGACTACCTTTAAGACAAATGAAGGATTGTATGAGTGGTTAGTGATGCCTTTTGGATTGACAAATGCACCTAGTACTTCCATGAGGTTGATGAATCAAGTCTTGAAGAAATTCTTGGATCAGTTTGTTATTGTATATTTGGATGACATTCTAATTTCTAGTAAGACAAAGGAAGAACATTTGCAGTACATTAGACAAGTTTTGCAAAGACTAAGAGAGGAGAAATTGCTGATAAACATCAAGAAATGTAGTTTCATGAAGGAAGAATTGGTATATTTGGAATTTGTGATTTTTGCAAAAGGATTCAAGATGAATCCTGAGAAAGTAAGAGCAATTGTTGAATGAAGTCAGATCATTTCATGGATTAGCTAGTTTCTACCAGAAGTTCATCAAAAATTTTAGTTCAACTTGTAACACTATGACAAAGACAATGAGAGGTAACAAAAAAGATTTCAAGTGGACATCAGGAGTAGATAAGAGTTTTGAATTGTCAAAGTAGAAAGTGATAGAACAACTTATTTTGGCATTATCAGATTTCAATAAGGTATTTCAAGTAGATTGTGATGCAAGTGGGAATGTAATAGGAGCAGTTTTAAGTTAAGAAGGTAGACCAGTAGCATATTTTAGTGAGAATTTGAATGATGCAAAGAGAAGATATTCAGTCTATGATCAAGAGTTCTATGCCATAATTTAGGCCTTGAAGAAGTGGAGACATTACTTGTTGCCTAAGGATTTTGTGTTGTATACAGATCATCAACCTTTGCAATATTTGAACAGTCAAGGTAAGTTGAATCAGAGACATATGAGATGGGTAGAGTTTATGTTGTGTATGAGGAAAAATCGATTGAATTTAAACTAAATAAAATCAAAGAACCCAATAACATAAAGAAAATGAATTTAAATAAAAGCCATGACAAATAATCAATGAAATAAAGACTTTTACCGAAATCTGTATTGTTTCCTTTGGGTTGAATGTGGATTGCTCAATGAAGTTGCGAAGCCATAGCTGCAACAAACAAGTAGTGTGCTCAATGTGCTCAAAGATCAATGTCAAGAGATCATGAGAGTGCTCAATCGACGCATTTTGTATGCTCAAAGCGCTGTTAAGTATGCCTGAGAATACGATCGAAGAGAGAGGCTAAATGAAGGAGATGAGGGGGGTTTATATAGATTTAAGGAAAATCGATCAACGGTCCAGATAATTCAGAAGAATCAATGGAGGAGAACAATTGAGGAACGTGCAACGAATGAGAAGAAGACATGTGTCTTGCTTTCTTTTGCATGAGAGGAGTTATCAAGAATAGAAGAATGAGTTAAAGCAATTAACAGAATGTAATGATCAATTAAGTGATTTAAAACAAGAAAAAGGGATTTGCATGAGAATAAGAAGATATTTTGCTTTATTAAATATAGAAAGCTTGAGTTATATTAGAGATAACTCAAATTAGAAGAAAAAGCAATTTAAATAAATAATTGATTTATTTAAATTTAGAGAAGATATTTTGGAAGAAATAATTAAATAATTAGAATTATTTAATTTAGAAGATTTAAAAGAAAATTAAATAAATAAATTTATTTAATTGTTGTGCATGATTTTGGAAGAACGGATTTGATTTAATTAAACAATTTAAGAATTATTTAATTGTAGATAAGAGGGAATTGTGATGAATTAATTAAATAATGGGATTTATTTAATTAATATGGATGTGAATTTTGGAAGGAGGATAATGATCAAATTAAATAATTAAAATTATTTAATTGTGGAAGAATATAGAGGAATTTAATTTAATTAAATAAATAAAGAGGATTTATTTAATTAATGTTGAATTTAGGAGATTTAGAAGAATTTGATGATAATTAATTAAATAATTAGATTATTTAATTAACGTTTGCAATGCAAGTGATTAGACAGATAACGAAATGCAAGCGATTTGACGACACGGTCATTTTAGGGTGTCTACATTTTGCCCCTCTTTGATGCAATGCAGCATATAGCGTTGCGTCAAAGAAAACAATTGTTGAAGATGTAATACAATTTTTTGATGCCCCAGTGTAGGTAGTTGCCCCAGCATAGCTGGCATAGGGTGCCCCCTCAAGAGGAAAGATAGGGAAGCGAAAGAAGAACTGTGTTGACACTCAACTAGAAGATTTGTTGGAGATAGGCGAGGTTGGGTTGATGATAGATAGAAGAAAGGAGATAGGAGAGAACATAAGAGAAAGACTGTTGATTGATCTTTGCTGGAAAACTATATAAGGCCATGGAAAAATGGATGGTGTAAATGGATGAGCTTGTTGCAATGGTTTCACATTTGTTTATAAAGAGCAATCCTTATTTTTGATATAGCACGTGGATAGTTTGCCACCAAGGTATAAAAGATCAAGGTGTTGTAATATCCGAGTGCGTGTACGTTGACTCTGCAAGCAAGTGGTTTGAACTTAGATCCCCTTAGACATACTATGACCTTGTTGGTACATGTGAATAAGCCATAGTCTTGAACATAAAATAAACTTCCATACATGTGAATGCAAGAAGAATTATTAATATGTAAGATGCTAGGTCGTAACACACACAAGATAAATAGAATGCTAAGAAAGATACTAAAGATCATTCCTCAAACAGGCACACAGAAAGCAATGACTATGCCCCCAATCCGTACTGCATCGCAACATACCAAGATTATAGATAAATCAAGGTAGTCTTGAATAGGTATTGGATAAAGGACAAAAGATAAACCATAACACAAAATTGACTAACTTACAAAGTAAACATACAGCCAACATATTCTCTTGCCAAAGAGGTTGCTCAGGATAGATTGGATAGGAAAGATAACAGCCTTATCGTAGGAACTCTGTGTCCGTTAAAGGGTGCTATCTACCTAAAAAGACAATGTCTTGCTGCAGGAAATGCCACATGTCGCAGGAGACGTGTGCGTTGGTCTCGACAATGGAACACTTCGTAGAAGAAAAGCCTGTTGATCTAGGGCTTGGGTAAGCGGTATGTAGCTAATGTTGGCAATCGGTATGCAGGACAGTAGATGAATTTGGAAGAAAGCTGCTTCGCTTCAGGTTTGTTAAGGACTTTTGCTTTGAAAGGATGTGCTAGCTTGCTGCTTGAGTTAGTCAAGTTGAGGCGAATGGATTTTGACAACGGAAGACTAGAAGGATGGAATGCTAATGGATTGGGATGGGAGGAGAATGATGGATCGTGTGTGCCTGAGTACTGGATACATCCTCCGTATTCCAGACTGCCTACATACCCTGTATCCACGGGATCAAGACACACTTGCGATGGAAGATGAACGTGATAAATATGTAGTTCTGGACAGAGTGATGAGATGGGTCAAGCTGAAGAGGAGGGGATCTTATGTACCTGAGTACTGGATACTTCCTTCGTATTCCAGACTGCCTACATACCCATATCCATGGGATCAAGGTACTTTAAGATTGTGAAGAGATAATATGTAGTTCTGGGTGGTGTGATGATGTGGAAAAAGTGGTGAGAAGATAACAGCCTTATCGTAGGAACTCTGTGTCCGTTAAAGGGTGTTACCCGTGGAAATGAGACAAGATTGAAGTATGCGCTGCGAACCACGAACAAGGAACCAATCCTAGACCGAAGCTAAGGAAAGAGTTGCCCCCATTCAGGTAGAGGAAACTGTAGGGGTGACCGCCGAAGAAGACACTGAAAGACATGACCTAGGACAAGACAGTGCTAACTGTAGACACAGATCAAGACATGGGAAGACGACGAGGGACATTGACAAATTTCCAAGCTATACTAGATAGGGAGATGGAAATGCAAACAAAGTCAATGGTTTTACTATGGGTGGATGGATGAGGCGCGTTGCGAACTGGACAAGGAGTGGACAGGACTCGATAGACGATGGATGCTAACTCTACGCATAGCACCTATTTGCCAGGTTTTCACTATGGTACTTATCCAAGGCGCCTGTTTGCCAGGTTTTCACCAGAGGACAGATTTTTTTTTTTTTGGAATACTCTGAGGATCAGGCATAGAACTTCTTGAGATGGACACTGTTAAGTGGCTCATCTAGAGGAATGCCGTCAGGTGTAGCTAAAGTATAAGCTCCTGATCCATATGCCGCTGTCACAATGAAGGGACCTAACAGTTGGGCTCAAACTTACCCTTCTTCTCTCGATCTGCTTGATTTCTCTGATTCTCCTTAAGTACAAGACACTAACTTGAAACCGTCTTTCTTTGATCTTTTTGTTGTAATTTCACCGGAGGCGGTTTTGATAGACATGGAGATGATTCAGTATAGCAAGGCGCCTCTCATCTAGTAGTTCAAGCTTAGCTAATCTAGAAGTGCGATACTCATCTCCGCTAATCAGGTCCTGCATGGATACTCTGAGGGATGGGATCTCAACCTCTATAGGTAGGATGGCTTCAGAGCCAAAGACCAAGGCATATGGTGTGGCACCAGTTGGTGTTCTGATACTAGTACGGTAGGCCCATAGGGCGGGATTGAGTTGTAAGTGCCAATCACAACCAGCTTCATTGACTGTTTTCTTGAGGATCTTGAGAATGGTTTTATTGGAGGCCTCAGCTTGGCCGTTACTCTGCGGATAGTAGGGAGTTGAAAAGCGATGTTGGATATTGTATTGTATGCATAAGGCACGGACATCTTGGTTCTTGAATGGTCTCCCATTATCAGTGACAATGGCTTGGGGAATACCATACCGGCATATGAGGTAGTTTAGGATAAACTTGGCTATTTGCTTACCGGTGATATAGGTCATAGGAATGGCTTCCACCCACTTCGTGAAATACTCAGTGGCAGTAATGATAAACTTGTGGCCATTGGAGGAGGAAGGGTGGATTTGTCCTACGAGGTCGAGACCCCATTGAGAAAAATGCCATGGAGTTGTCACAGGTTGTAACTCATGAGCTGGTGCGTGAATCAGATCTCCATGCTGCTGACATTGTAGACACTTCTTAGCAAACTGTGTAGCATCTTGCTCTATTGTAGGCCAATAATAACCTGTTCTAAGTATCTTCTTAGCAAGATTAGGACCGGTAGAATGTGCGCCACAGACACCTTCGTGTATGTCTCGTAAGGTAGCTTCGGCTTCTTCCGCGTTAAGACATCGTAAGAGGATACCATCGAGACTCCGGCGATATAGTGTATCACCCAGAATGATGTAACGAGAGGATCGACGAATAAAAGTTTTGCGTTGGGTGGATGATAGGGTGGGGGAAAGGTATTGTTTTTGAGGTATTCATAGACATCTTCGTACCATGGGGAATTGGGACCAACAAGTTCGCAGATGATTTCAGTAACAGGTACATCAACGGCTGGTATCAACAATTGCTTGATCAAGAATTCACACTTCTGTGTATTTGCAGGCATGTCAATCAGTGACCCTACAGAAGCCATAGAATCCGCAGCTTTATTATGCTCTCTTGGAATTTGCTCAAATGTGATGGTAGAAAAATGTGGTTTGTAGGCATCCACTAGTTGCTTGTAGGGGACCAACTTTTCATCCTTTGTTTGGTATTCATCTGTGACTTGGCGAATGACTAGCTGTGAGTCTCCATATACTCGTAATTCTGTGATGTCCCATTGAACTGCTGTATTGAGACCTATAAGGAGTGCTTCATGCTCGGCTATGTTGTTGGTGCAAGGGAATGCAAGCCGATATGACTTTGGAATGTAGTCATTCTGAGGTGTAACAAATAAGATGCCAGCTCCTGATCCATGCTGTGTGTAAGAACCATCAAAGTACAACTTCCACATTATGGAGGTAGCAAGAGTGAAGAGATTCTCATCAGGAAAGTCTGCTACCATAGGATGTGTATCTTTCATAGGTGCTTCCGCTAATTGATCCACGAGGGCTTGTCCTTTGATTGCCTTATGATCCATGTACTCAATATCAAACTCACTAAGGATCATAACCCATTTAGCTAGTCTACCTGTGAGAGCTGCTTTTGTTAGTAGATACTTCAAGGGATCAATCTTGGCTATCAGATTTGTGTGTTGGTTCAGCATGTAATGCCACAATTTTTGGGAGGCGAACACTACTGCTAAACAAGCCCTTTCCATCGGTGAATAATTGAGCTCGTATCCCACCAAGGTTCTACTGATGTAATAAATTGCATGCTCCTTTCCTATGTCATCATTCTGTGCTAGCAGGGCCCCTAAGGCCGAGTTTGTAGTGGAGATGTATAAGATCAAAGGTTTGTCCGCAATTGGTGGAACCAATATAGGAGGTGTAGCTAGATACTCTTTAAGTTGATCAAACGCTGCCTGACACTTGTTGTCCCATCGAAATGAGACATCCTTTCGGAGCAAGTGTTGAAAGGGTTGACATTTATCTGCTAGCTATGAGATGAAACGCCTGATGGACTGCAACCTTCCTTGGAGGCTCCTTAGTGCTTTAAGGTTCTTGGGTGGAGGCATCTCCACTATAGCCTTTACTTTTGCTGGGTCTACTTTGATGCCTCTACGAGATACAATGTATCCCAACAGCTTTCCTGATGTTACACCGAATACACACTTCTTTGGATTGAGTCTTACTTGGTATTTTTCAAGCCTGTCAAAGATCTGTCCTAGGACCTGTATGTGATCCACCCGAGAAGATTTAGCCAGTATATCATCAACATAGTCTTCCATGATGTGATGAAAGAGGTCATGAAATATCACTGTCATTGCTCGCTGATAGGTTGCTCCTGCATTCTTCAGACCAAACGACATGACACACCAACAATAATTGCCCCAAGGACAAGTAAAGGTTGTCTTATGTTGGTCTTCTTCAGCTATCCTTATCTGATTGTAACCCGAGAATCCGTCCATGAGAGAAAGCATCTCGTGACCTGCTGTCAAGTCCACTATAATGTCAATGTTTGGTAGTGGAAAGTCATCTTTAGGACATGCCTTGTTGAGATCTCTGAAATCATTACACATGTGGATGCGCCCATTAGGTTTAGACATAGGTACAATGTTTGAGACCCAATCTGAATAGTCAATGGGTCGTATGAACTTTGCGTCTAACAGCTTTTGTATTTCCACCTTCACCAAGAGAGCTATCTGTGGGTGCATCTTTCTCAACTTCTGTTTGACTGGTTTCACTTTGGGATCAACTGTGAGATAATGAACTACCAGCTTAGGGTCTAGCCCTGGCATATCTGCATAGGTCCATGCAAAGTTGATGGTTCGTTGCAAGAAGAAGCTGTTAAGATTTCTGTGCTCTGTGTCAGATAAGGATGCTGCTAGGAATGTTGCCTTCGGATTTTGTTCTGTGCCAAGATTTATTTCTGTAGAATCTTCCACTAAGAGAGATGATTTCTCTTGATACTTAGATGGTAAGGGAAGGTCAAATCCTCCATCCTCCGGTGCCATAGTTGGGTTTTCACCTTTGGATACGTCCTTTGTTTTTACTATTTTGTGATTAAGAGGTGCCACAGTGTGGTTTTCACCTAGAGATCTTTCTTTATTTGCACTTTTGCGACTGGAGGATTTGGCATTCTCACCAAAATAAGCCGTGGGCTTTAGTTCCATTACAAAACCTGCTTTGTGATCACCAAGAGGGATACCTTCCCAAAGTCCCATGAACTCAGCTAAAGCTTCATCATTTTGAAATACATCTATAACGGGGGTCCCTTGTTGGTCCCAATTGATAAGTTCAGGGTAGACAAGTGTGACATTCTGGGTGCTGGTGGTGGAGGTTAAGGATACGGAGGATAGTGTAAAAATGGAGGATTCTGCGAATAGATTGGTCATGTGGAGGGAAGAGTCATCAGTGATATCCTCTGTAGACGTCGAATCAGCGAGAAAAGTGTCAGCTACCTCGTCGAGGATATACTCGATGTCCAAGGCGCGTGGTACCTTCTTACCAAATCCTAATCCTTTCTTGTCTAGCTTCTTTGTTACCACAATGGGCTCCATAGTGCCTTGATTCTGTTTCCCAAGGCCACCCTTGCCTTTATAGCCCATGTTTTTCACTATCCTTAAGCCATTGCCATATTGCTTGACTGGTATCGTGACTGGTTCTTTCTCCTTATAGAGCCAAGAAGAAATGTCCTCAATAGTTTCCTCTTCTAGTAACCGTCCATGTTGGAATTGGGTTAGGAACGTTGGGGGAGGAATAGCTGCTTTTTTGGTTACTTTGGCAATGGGTGGTTTGCCGTAAGATTTTGGAGATAAAGGCATCTGCCCTACACAACAAGATTCTGAGATATCATAAGTGCCAAAGCCTATATCTCGGACGCGAGCTGTGATTTTGGGGAGGGGTGTAGGTTCACTTGTAGAGGCTTGCATGAGAGTTTCAGGGTCAACATAGAGAGGGGATTCAAGGGCTTTGTCATTTTTAGGCACTTGGTTGCAATTCTTATAGCTTCCTTGTAAGACACGACAAAATTCAAAAGGATTAGGGTCTCCTGGGATGGTGATCTCCATACCATTGTATGGGAACTTGAGGGACTGATGGTACGTGGAGGGAACAGCTTTCATTGCATGGATCCATGGGCGGCCTAGGATAATGTTGTAAGGCAGCTCAATATCAAGAACTTGGCACCTAGTTTCAAGCATGACAGGGCCCAGTTGTATAGGCAAGTGAATAACACCTTCTGAACGGCGTTCTGCATCATCATACCCCTTGATTGTAATACTATGATCAGTGTTGACATGATCCTCAGAGTATCCCAATTGCTTTAGTAACTTTAAAGAACAGATGTTGAGACCAGCACCACCATCTATGAGGATGCGTTTGATTTTGCGCTTATGGATGAGAACTTCAATATGCAGGGCATCATTGTGACATGGATCATGGGAGGGGAGGTCTTTCTCAGAGAAGACCACATTGTAAAGCGAAGCAATATTACCCACTATAGCTTGGAAATCTGCGACTACTATGTTGTTAGGAATAGAAGACTCTTGGAGGGCTTTTTCTAGCACCACTCTATGTGCAGGTGATGATCGTAGAAGGTCCAAAATAGAGATCTGTGCTGGTGTTCTCCCTAGATGTTCGACAAGATTATAATCAGACTGAACTGGAAGCCTAGGTGTAGGTGCACAGATGGTGACATGACCTCGATGAGTAGTAACAGCACAATCTGTAGATTTGCCTTTGATCGTGAGGGTAGACACTCAACTCTCTTCAAAACAACTGACAATGGAATCAAAGGACGTGGAAGCATGATTGATACCTTTACCTCTATTTTGAGGGGGAGGTGGACCGTGATGAGGGAATGGTTCCTTGTACATATCTAGATCCTTGTTCGTGTGTTGCACTGGTGATTCATCCTCAAAAGTGATTTGATTACCGTCGATGAGGTTTTGGATGAGGTGCTTAAGCTTCATGCAAGACGCGGTTCTATGACCTTTGCTCCTATGGAACTCACAATATTCATTGTCTCTGTAACGTGTAGTTTTGTAGATAGGTTCTCCATATGGGGGAGCATCAGGTAAGGTGATGAGCGCTTTCTACAAAGCTTGCTGTAAGACTGATTCAATGGGTACTCCCAAAGGAGTGAATTGCTGTCGCGGAGGGTAATCTTGTTGGGGCCGCTCTTGTTGTCATTGCTGTTGGTTTGGATAAGGCTGCCTTTGTTGCTGTTGTTGTTGAGGTGGAGCTTGACTTGGTTTGGAGAGTTACAGCAGTGTTTGCAACATTTGGACATGCTTAGTATCAACCACCCCATCGTTGACCACATTCTTGTTTTTGTTCCAATACTTGGGTTTATCATTTGATTGTTGATGAGAAGTACTATCTTTCATCTCCTTAAAGATTTTGACCACACCCTTAGCAATGAGGGCCTTCTCAATGTTGATACCCTTGTATGTGATTTCATCAAAGGTTGTAGCACTAAGAATTTGCAAATGAAAACCTAACTCTTGGTTGAGGTTCTACACAAATATGCTAACAAGCTGTTTCTCTGGAATCTTGAAAGGGAATTTACTAGCCATTTGTCTCCATCGTTGAAGGAAAGAAATGAAAGTTTCACCTTTTTTCTATTTATTGTTGCATAGGTCTGTCATGGAAATCTCATGCTCTGCGTTGTAAGAAAAATGGGTGGCAAACTTCTCTGCTAGCTCGTTGAAAGACTTGATACCCGTAGGTAAGTGTGAGAACCATTCTATTGCTTGACCTCCAAGGCTGCGAGGAAAGAGATGCATAAGATATGTGTCGTTATGAGAGACCTCGAAGCAAGCAAGATAGAATTCCCTAAGATGGTCTTTTGGGTCACCTTTTCCTTTGTACTTATCGAACTTGGGAATAGTGAAATTTTGAGGAAAAGGGATCATTGGTAATGACCGATCAAAAGGATAAGGACACACTTCCTCCAAAGAGAAGGTCTTTTTGGTGTGGCCAAACGTAAGATCAGAGAGCTGCTATTGAACTTCTGCAATCTTTAGCTCCATAGTCGTGGGAGGGGTTGGTAACATCTCCTATTGTCTAAAGAGTGGTTGGTGTTTCCCATATGGAAGATTATAGTGTAAGCCATGCGCAATGGTATTATAAGGGTCGTAAGATTGACTGGGATCATATGGGTTGTACGATTGGTTCAGATTGGATTGGAATTGGAGGTTTTGATTTGGCAGAGGTGGAGGTGGTGCTAGGTAAGAGTGTTGGCTTTGTGATGGTTGAAGAAAAGAATTGGGTGGAGGAAAGCTAAAGTGCGTTTGATTAGGTTGTGGTGGCGGCACATAGCTTTGGGAAACCTGATGTTGAACATGTTGAGAGTGGCTAGGCAATGTGTGAAAGAAGTTGAGCGAGGATGAACGTTGTGGAGGAGGAACATAGGTAGAAGTGATTTGCGATGGTTGGGGTTGATTGAGGATGAGAGTAGAAGAATGTTGTGGTTGGGGCTGCTTAAGGACAAGAGTAGAAGAATGTTGTGGTTGGGGTTGCATGACTCTAATTGGTTGAGAGACATGAAGGTGTGATGATATAGGAGGTGGCATTTGTTGAGACCCTTGTTGCATGGCTACATAAGTGTTCCCCGGATTGTAATTGGGTGGGAAACCTATGCGTGATGGGGTAACCAAGATTCCACTTGCGATTGGGGTGGACACTTTAGGAGGTGGTTGCACATTTGATCGAGCTAAGGTGGCTTGCTTAGCTAACTCTGCTTGACGTTGGAGAGTTTCTTGTTGGTTTTGATAGATCTCCATAGGAGTCAAAAGCGGTGATATGGGCCTCTCCCCTGTTGGGTTTTGAAAAAGGGGATTCCTATACTGCGAGCCTTGAGTAGGTAAGGGCGTAGTTACCGTGGACATGGTTTGCACTGCTTGTATGGCTTCTTGGGCGTTGTTGCTCTCCTTGAGAGTGGACACATCAAAATCTTGAGGTAACTTGGCGCCTTGCTTTGCAAGCAAGCAAAAGAAATGATCCTGGTTCTCACTAAGGATTTTATCAAAGGCAGCTATAGCTCTAGGATCTTGTATAAATTCATCAAGATCTTGCCCATCTTCTTGAGAGGATTGACCTATTTCAAAGTGTCGCTCTTCTTGAGATGGGGTTTGATCTACGATATAACCTTGTGGGACAAAATCCGGAGGCAAGCCTGTGGTATACAAAGGCGCATTTATCAAAGGGGTTCTATCCTCATGAGGATTGCTTGGTTCATCTATGTGCGGCATGTTCGGAGAGCTGATTGGTTTTTTCGCGGGTGTACTAGGAGTCACCTTGGGAGTAATGTTGAGACAACCTGATTGTGGTGTACGAGGAGGTGACTTGCGCTTCTTAGGGACAACTTGCTTGGATTTCATAGTTTGCTGTAGCCTAGTGGTGACCATGGGATACACTAGGACAAAATGTAATGCTGGGAATCCGTGAGATGCTTTAAGAAATGGACAAAACTTCTGATGCACAAAGTACTGGACCAAAGGCGCTATACTGTTTGACCAGAGGCGCAGGACTGTGCTACCAAAAGTGTGCTACTGTGGACTGGAGGCGATGGACTGAGCTACCAATAGCGAGTTACTGCTATGCCAAAGGTGAGCTACAGTGACCAAAAGTGAGCTACTATTATACCAAGGGCGCTGAAGTAGAGTTTTGCCAGAGGCGGGTTACTGCTGTACAAGAGGTGATCTACTGTACTACTAAAGGCGAGCTGCTGTAATACCAGGGGCACTAAAGTAGTGTCTGATGTTTTTCAAAGGAAAATTTTTTCTGTTTCTGATTGGATTGGTTTGGCAAGAGAAAACATAGCAAACAAGTGGTCAAAAAAAAGGCACAAGGACTGACACAACAGATAGTGTATGTTCAAGGCTCCAAACAAGCCCAAAGTTTCCACAGGTCTAAGACAATTGCAATCAATAACAAGCACTTTTTATCCCTAGAGACAAGGTTTCATTGCAGTAGATTAGCTCACAGCTTAATACTCCGTCGATAAAAATATCATTCCATAAAGGTGTCAGATATTTAGTATCTTTGCGAGAGATGATAGGTAGGGATATCTCACCCTCCCCTTGGAAAGCTCAAGTAGGTCACAAAAGCCTTATGTCCAAGGGAATACTATCTCTTCTCAAGGGAGCCAATGGTGAGTATCTTAAGGGTTTAAATTGATTTCCCTTGCACTGATGATTACCGCAATGTTCGGAGGTAGGTCGGGTAGTCTCTATCTAAAATGGTTCTTAGTGACTTTGAGGGACCAACGCCTTATGAGCAATGTGACAAGCTACTAAAAGTTTTAACCAATCCTACTAAGAGTTTCAAACACTTCGCTCAATGTGAAAATCATTTCCACAAGGAGCTAGTACACCTCTTTTCAGTTTGGCACCACAAGGTAAGGCTGACGTCGGTTAGGACTTGGCTTTCGCCTTATCCCTCTTATATAGCAGTTCAAAGGAAAACTCCGCTTAGGGTCATCCCTTTTGGATGAAGCGCAATCCAAAAGCAGGCCCTTCTAAAGGAAGTACAGAAAAGTAAGAGCAAGCACGTCAAACAAAGGTTCAATTGTCCTGTTATAAGAAAAATAAAGTGCAACTAAGCTAGGCACACACACGTTTGTAGTTGTAAATTGTCCCTTATGAAATGAAGTGTTTGGCATTCATGTCCATTATCCTTTAGAAAATTGAGGTGTTTGTTCATACATGTCCATTGTCCCTTAAGAAAAGTAGTATGTTCCTAAGACTTAGATTGCAAGAAAAGATTTGTTCAATTATCTTTTTAAGCATGCAATGTGTTTCTAAGACTTAGTGAGATAAATCAAAGAGGTCTTCAATGCTCGTCCTGCATGAACATGTTAAGAAAACACCTATTGGCTCTGTGTGAGTAATAAGAAGCTGCAACAAGTGAGTTAGTTCCACCAAAAATTCACAAGTTAGCAAAAATTAACTTTGACCAAAAGCGCTGCAGAATATTACCAGAAGCGACTTACTGTATTTCAAAAGTGCTGTAACAGAGACCGAAGCGATGCAGAATATTACCAAAATCACAGTAGAATAACCAGAAGCACTGCACTATGTATCCAGGAGCGCGACACTATTCTGCCAAAAGTGATGTCGTGTATAGAGGAAGCGCTGTAAGATACCACCAGAAGTGCTGAAAAAAAACCAGACGCGTTGTACTGTTATGCCGGAAGCGCTGCACGGTCTCAGATCATGAAAAGATTAACTTTTGTCAAAAGGACTAGATCAAAATAGGATTTCATGTTTAATCTACTACTCTGAACAATAATATCTGACAGATCTGAATAGTAAAATCTAGAAAGCTCAAAAAGTGTAGCAATACAATAGATTAACACAACTACCGAAGATACCCCTAAATAAATCAGCTTAGGATGTATCCAATGCAGGCTTGGAAAGACAAATACAACAGCTTGTCAAAACCAATCCACTGATATGAAATGAGAAAAACCCTGCAAAAAAAATACTGAATGCGATCAAAAACTAATTAAGCTAGAAGCGCTTCATAAGGCTACCGTTCGCACTCTTTTGTGTTACCGAGAGCACTGCTCTGTGTTACCAGAAGCGCTGCAGTGCCCCCAAGGGCACTGAACTATGCCTCCAGTAGCACTGAAAGATGCTGCCAAAAGCGCTGTGCAATATCGTTTATGCTGTGCCGTACTGTGACTTCAAAAAACACAATTTCTCAAAGAAACAAAGGGATTAGTGGGTCCCACTGGGCGTGCTAGAATGTGTATGAGGAAAAATTGATTGAATTTAAACTAAATAAAATCAAAGAACCCAATAACATAAAGAAAACGAATTTAAATAAAAGCCATGACAAATAATCAATGAAATAAAGACTTTTACCGAAATCTGTATTGTTTCATTTGGGTTGAATGTGGATTGCTCAATGAAGTTGCGAAGCCATAGCTGCAACAAACAAGTAGTGTGCTCAATGTGCTCAAAGATCAATGTCAAGAGATCGTGAGAGTGCTCAATCGACGCATTTTGTATGCTCAAAGCGCTGTTAAGTATGCCTGAGAATACGATCGAAGAGAGAGGCTAAATGAAGGAGATGAGGGGGGTTTATATAGATTTCAAGGAAAATCGATCAACGGTCCAGATAATTCAGAAGAATCAATGGAAGAGAACAGTTGAGGAACGTACAACGAATGAGAAGAAGACATGTGTCTTGCTTTCTTTTGCATGAGAGGAGTTATCAAGAATAGAAGAATGAGTTAAAGCAATTAACATAATGTAATGATCAGTTAAGTGATTTAAAACAAGAAGAAGGGATTTGCATGAGAATAAGAAGATATTTTGCTTTATTAAATATAGAAAGCTTGAGTTATATTAGAGATAACTCAAATTAGAAGAAAAAGCAATTTAAATAAATAATTGATTTATTTAAATTTAGAGAAGATATTTTGGAAGAAATAATTAAATAATTAGAATTATTTAATTTAGAAGATTTAAAAGCAAATTAAATAAATAAATTTATTTAATTGTTGTGCATGATTTTGGAAGAACAGATTTGATTTAATTAAATAATTTAAGAATTATTTAATTGTAGATAAGAGGGAATTGTGATGAATTAATTAAATAATGGGATTTATTTAATTAATGTGGATGTGAATTTTGGAAGGAGGATAATGATCAAATTAAATAATTAAAATTATTTAATTGTGGAAGAATATAGAGAAATTTAATTTAATTAATTAAATAAAGAGGATTTATTTAATTAATGTTGAATTTAGGAGATTTAGAAGAATTTGATGATAATTAATTAAATAATTAGATTATTTAATTAATGTTTGCAATGCAAGTGATTAGACAGATAACAGAATGCAAGTGATTTGATGACACGGTCATTTTAGGGTGTCTACATATGCAGAGTTATACTTTTGTGTTGAAGCATAGGAGTGGTAAATCAAACAAAGTTGTTGATGCCTTGAGCAGGAGAAGGAACTTGTTGACAGAGATAAGAGTAGAGGTGCTAAGATTTGATGAATTGAAGAATATGTATGAGGAAGACATTGATTTTGCAAAACCTTGGAAAGAATGTAAGGAACCTGTTGTGACAGATAGGAGCAAGTGATTGGACTATTTCATTCAAGAAGATATGTTGTTCAGAGGAAATCAATTATGCATACTTAGAAGTTCAATGAGAGATAATCTGATCAATGAAGAACATAGTGGTGGATTGGTAGGACATTTTGGCATTGATAAGACAATGGCCTTAGTGATTGAAAATTACTTTTGGCCTTAGATACATAAGGATGTTAGGAAATTTGTGCAGAGTCGTAGAGTTTGCCAAGTTGCAAAAGGAAGTAGTCAGAACACTAGATTGTACCAACCTTTGACAGTACCAGAGAGACCTTGGGAAGACATAAGTATGGATTTTGTGATACGATTGCCTAAGACACAGAGAGGAAATGACTCAATATTTGTAGTGGTGGACAGATTTTCAAAGATGGCTCATTTCTTACCTTATAAGAAGACAACTGATGCAGTGCATGTAGCTGACCTTTTTTTCAAAGAGATTGTGAGATTGCATGGATTACCTAAGAGCATAATTTCAGATAGAGACACCAAATTTCTTGGATACTTTTGGAAGACACTTTGGAAGAAGATGAAGACAGATTTGAAGTTTAGTTCAGTATTTCATCCACAAAATGGTGGACATATAGAAGTAGTGAATCGGAGTTTGAAAAACTTGTTGAGATGTTTGGTTGGAGAGAAGACAGGAAGTTGGGATTTGGTTCTTTCACAAGCACAGTTTGCATACAATAACTAAGTAAATAGAAGTACCAGAAGAACACCTTTTGAGATTATTACCAGAGCAAACCCTAGAGGAGTAGTAGAATTGAGAGATATCAATTTGGAAGAAAAGAGAAGTACAAAAGTATAAGAATTTGTAGATCACATGAAGGCAGTGCATGATCAGGTAAAGAAACATTTGGAGGAGATGAATAGTAAGTATAAGGAAAAGGTAGATGAGAAGAGATGACATAAGGAATTTGTAGTTGGAGATGAAGTGATGGTATATTTGAGAAAAGAAAGATTTCCAGTTGCGACATATAACAAGTTCAAGATGAAGAAATTTGGACCTTGTAAGATACTCAGGAAATTTGATTTAGGAAATGCATATGAAGTGGAATTACAAGAGACATTGGGCATATCACCTATTTTCAACATTGTAGACCTATATCAGTATCATGAAGCAAAGTTCAATGACAGTATTAAAGAAGACTTGAAGAAGCGGTTACCACAACAAGCACCAAAGTAGATTGAAGGCATTTTGGATAGCAGAGTTGGATGTAGCACCAGAGGAAGACAATACAAAGAATACCTGGTGAAGTGGAAAGGCAGATCGGAAGAAGATTCATCATGGATTTCTTAGGCTGAGGTGGACCATTTTGGATTTCCTCTAGCCCCAGCAAAGTGAGGGACTCACTTTTTCAATAACCCTAGATGTCTGATGCAGGAGCATCCCTAGTTCAAAAGCAATCTTGTATCAACCAAAAATATTTACATTTCAGTTTGTTTCTTTTCTTTTTTTCATTTTAGTTCATGCAATCCAGTCAGTAGTAGCTTTTTATATTTTGGTCTACATTCTACCGTAACTACATTTCAGACCTTGCAGAGCTGGACTTAGCATCTAGACATGTTCATCTACATCATATCTAATTCTTAGAGCATTTGGATCAAGTACCAGAAAGATATTTCTATCAAAAGATCAATTGTTTTCTCAATGTAGAGCATCCTAACAGTCTCAGACAATCAGCTAAAGGAGAAGACCTACGAAGCATTTATTGACTTGTGGAGCCTAACGACACATCATTCAATGATCTTTGGTTCATGGCCAACCTTCTATTGAGATCTGCACTTCATTCCATTCACTTGCAGAGGAATTCTTCATGTTTAGGTCCGACCTATCCATGTACACATGTTACAGCTCTTCATTGGAGTTTGTGATCTTCCTTGGCCGACGTGGAGGATGTGAGGCCTACTATTTCACTCCCTTATTTTGATCATTTTATATTATTGTTGGAGACACATTTTAGACTTTTGGGACTATTGATCCCAATATGCAGATTTATTAGACTATATGTTTTTAGTTTGGGTAGTTGTATTTAGTATGTTGTGATGAGACTAGATCTTGATTTTGATTCAGTGATGATGACTTAACATGCGATATACATTATGATGTTATTTGTGATATTAGTTGTGAGATTATGTTATGGATTTATTATGCAATTTTATCTTGAGATGGATTATAGAAATGCAAAATTATGAATTTAATTATGATGTGATTTTAAGATGTTTTATATGATGTGATGGTGTGAGTGTATGTTTCCCTTGCTTCGGCTATGATATACATGTTGGATTAATATTTTGTTTAAGTGCGCATGTGTTTTAACCAAGCTAGGGATAATCAGAGATCATCCCACACATTTTGTGAAATCCCATGTTAAGCCGATCTAATTCCAAGAGGAATCAAGATCAACTATGTAAATCAATGATGAATTTTCATAATGTTTATGTATGGTGTCTTTCGAGCTAGGTCTACCCTTTTTCATTGATTACATATTGGTGTTGTAAAGGTGTAATGTTTAATTAATTTCATTTTTTAAGTTTTTATTTTTGTGACCCCTTTTCATGTGATTTTACTCACCCTATGATGCTCAAAATGGGTTAAAAGTGACTTTGGGTTGTACCCCTAGGGTCTAGGGACCATTTGAGCTTGTCTAACCTTAGGAAAACTCCCATTTGGTCACTTAAACTTCACCCTGAAGTAAAGTGACGAAAATAGAAGTTTGGGAAGGAGTGGAAGGTTGGGTCAAACACTCAACCTTATCCACACCTCATTCCAAGCTTGGGGTACCTTGCATTGAAGGCTTGGGGAGTCTTTAAGACCCCTAATTGTGGAGGACCCAACTCCAAGGCTCTCTCACATTGGTGAGAGTACTTTGGGGTTTTGTAGGCTTCCATGGGAGCATAAGATTGGGGCACTTGTTGTACCCATATCCTTTTTGGGCTCCACCTTCCTCTCCCACATGTGTGAGAGAGAACAAGTGGAGGGGGCAAGACTTGGAGGAATGGGAGGGTGACATGTGTCACCACCACATTCCATGAAGCTTCCAAGTGGATGTGAGGAGGAATGAGAAGATGACATGTGTCACCTTCTCATTCCTCAAGGTTCATGATGAGAGCCTATTTTAATCCCTCTTGAAGAGAGGGAGAGGGTTGTTGATTTCATTTTATTTTTCCAATTTTATTTGAATTTGGGGAGAGAGTTGAAGGGATTTTTGGAGACACAATTGGAGAAGGACTTCAAGGTGGAGTTGGAAGGGCTCATCTTCAACTATCTTCCTTGTTGGGCTATTTAAGGTAGGATTCAAGGCTTGATGCATTTCCTTATGTATATTATTTTACTTGTGTGTTGCATTGTGTTTGTTTTGTGTTTTGTTGTTGTGGGGTTTTATGGGTGTATGTAAGAGCCTCTCCATTTGGAGAAGATGCTCAACATGTGTGGGGTGGGGGAGGAGTGAACCTCCTTGAGGTCACCTCCTAGTTTTGGTATTTTAGCCTTGAGGGCAAGTTTATAAGTAAGAGCATTTTGAAAGGCTTGAGAGCCATGGAGAAATATGTGAGATTTTGGTGTATATACTTAGGCTTGAGGCCTTGATAATGTTGAGTTTTTGAGACATTGGAGTGGCACTCTTGAGTTGAGTGATGTCCACTCCCCTACCCCTTCAAACTCATTTCTATGAGTTTTGTTTTGTGTAAACCATTAGTGTTCTTCATGTTTCTTTATCTTTGTATTTTGTTGTGTTGTGGAGTGAAATATCCTTGTTTGTGGATGACTTCCAAGCTTGTGGGTGACTCATTAGTGAGTCTATGGTAAGGAGGAGAGTGATACTGCGTGGCTTGTTTCCCCTACTTATTATTTGTAAGTTTATTGTAGCATTGGAGCTTGGAGGAAAAATGCTATAAATCTTTGAGTTTTGTCATTTTGGCTCCTTGAGAGCCTTGGCCAAGTTTGGCCTTTGTGTAGTTTGTTTCAAAAAAAGAGAGAAGATTTTCCCTCTCTTATTATATGATTATGTAAGGCTAAATGATTATATTTGGAGTTGTATTTAGCTTATTTTGAAGTTGAAAATAAATTATAGTTATTGGTTTTATTTTTATGAGATTGAGAAAATATTCAAGGAAAGGAAAATGTATACATGTGTTGTTTTTATCCTTTAAAAAGTTATACTAAAAAATAAATATATTTATATCTTGTTGTTCAATTAAATGATTCAAAAAAATAGAGTATAGTTAGTTGCTAATTTTATTTCAAAAAAAAATATTTAGTTTGGTTAGAAAGAGATAAAAGAAATTATATATGTTTAGATCTGAAATATATTCCATATTTTTTTTGTGGAAGAGAAATGTATCCATGGTTAATGTATATATATATACACACACACACACACACACACACACACACACACACACACATACATTTATACATACATGTATGTATAGATATATAAATATATACACCTATATATATGTGTGTGTGTGTGTTTATTCCACTAAATGTTAATTTGTATATATATTTAGAGATAAAATGTATTCCTTAGTGTAGAGGGGTTTATATATATATATATATTTATTTAACACAGTTTAAATATAAATTTTATATATATATATATATATATATATATATATATATATATATATATATATATATATATATATATATATATATATATATATATATATATATATATATATATATATATATATATATATATATATGTTCTAACTATGTATTTGTTGGTCAAATGGACCGAAATGTTTTATTTCTAATAGCTGAGAGTTTAAATAAAAAAAAATAGAGTTTGTAGATATCATATGGGCATCGGTTGTAGCAACGAGTATGTTTTTTTAAAAGAAAGAAAGAGATGGGGTGGGGGGGATTTTAACCCCCCCACCGTATTTTGTTTCCACCGTTCGATGTTTATCATTATTTGGGGGTAGTGGGGTGGGGTGGCGTGGGGTGGGGTGGGGTGGGGAGCAAACCCCACCCACTACCCACCAACCCCCCACACTCCCCCCATCTATTAACACTTTGAAATCTATATAGACCCTTATTGTTGTTTCTAAAACAAAACAAAAAAAAAATGTTACCCTTATAACTCCCACGGCGGTGCCTGAACATATAGTTTGTCGCCCCTCCAATGCCATTCGGCCTTTGTTGCCCTATTTCAGATGCCTTATATATATATTCAATGTGTATACTTTCAGTTGCAGCCAATATAAATATTCATTCTATTTCTTATCGGCAAACATATATATATTCAACGTGTATACTTTTAGTTGCAGCTAATATAAATATTCATTATGTTGCTTATCAGCAAATATTTATATGCTCAAAAAAATAAGAGGGTTTTTAGATGAAATACATGTATATACAACATATATACCTCAGCTTGGGAGTGGCGGCCATGGCTGCCCTTCCAATCAGCCCTACAATGCAAAGAAGAAAGAAATGAGAAGAATGAGAGAGAAAAATGGAGAGAATAGAATGAGAGGAAAAACATAGGGTTAGGGTTTTTACTATTCTTTCCATAAGGAAACTATTTTTTTATTGGGAAAACTTTTAGGGCAAGTGAGATTTTAAAATTAGATTTTATTTTTTTCCCTCTCACTTTGACTTATGGACTTTTTATTAATTTATTTAATTTGGGTTGCCTTAGTTCTCATGGGTAAAGGTTAAGTGTTACTTTTAAAGTGGGTTTCAATTTTATTATAGTTAAATAGTTGTGTTTTCAATTACTTAGATGGTTAGGAGATCTATTATATTATTAATTGGTTTGGTTTATTTAGAAACTATTTTATTTGAGTATGTGGGGAATTCTTGTCTTAGTTATTTATGCTTGGAGTTTTAAATTTTAATATTGTGACCTTTGTAATTTTTTTATGCAACTTTAATATTTAATAAGGTCGACTTATTTAAATTAATTGTGTGAGTGGATTTTAATGAAGTAGGTTATTATTTAATTAATTTAACCTAGTTGATCATCTTGCAAACCTTAGATTGATCATTTAATTTCTCTAACGTAAAAAATTTAATTTTTGATGATAGTAAACTTAGTCAACTCTTGAGCTTAAATTCCTTATTAGAATAATTCCTATACACGCTCTAGAGGCTTTATGCTGCCAGATTTTTCTAGAAATTAGGGTTGATTTTCTTAGATGATTTAAATCTTGTGATAAATAATATTTAATGTTTTCGCAGACTTGATGTTTTATTTAAGTGGTTAATTGATTCTTTTAATTCTATAGAATTAGGGTTTGATTTTGACTCATGTCAAAATCCCTTCATTCACTTAGGCAAACTTAGTGTTTCAATCAATCAATCATAACCCTAATGGTGATGCTCCTCACGTCGCATTGACCCCCTTAGTCAGCTATCATCATACAGGGGATTGCGTTTGTGATCGCATTACCCCAAAGTTGATTGACATGTTTATGCCTTATGCATATTGCTACTGAGCACGTTGACGCATGCGAGGGGGTTTCTAGGGTTGCGTGGAAAATTTTTGATATTTCATGTCATGACAACATGACAAATGTGGACATGACATGTGTGTTGTGTGTCGTGACTGCATGGGAAATGTGGACATGACAAAGGAATCTTATGTTCTAGATATGAATATATAAATGTAATAGAGCATTAGGAAAAATAGATCATGATAGTTAGCGATTGATTCATAATTCTAAGTTTGGATTCTTGATGAAGGAGCTTCAAAGCTATATCTTTATGTATATTATGATATTCTATAATCAGGCTTGTGAGCCCAAATTGTAAGCCCGCATGTTGTTAGCTGATCTGAATTTGAATTCGTTGATATACTGAATGACTAAATCTATATTTATTTCATATCTTTGAGTTGTTTCCATTGTGTTCACTCTTGTTGCATGGTTTGGATAGTTTATTCTGTGAACCCTTCTACTGTCACTGCACCATTGAATGTGAAGAGGATCCACCATGGCTTGCGGGAAGAGTGAAGCAGTTGTGAAGAGCTCAAAAGATTGTTGTAGGTGGGAGAGAGTCTTGAGAAAGTGAAAGCTAGGAAGCTGCAAAAGAATTTGTATTGTAGAGCATGAGAAGTGATGATGAAAGATTGCAACAAATGATATGGGGATATTATTGAGGGAGAAACCTGTGATATGGGATGGACAGAGGCAGTATGAAAAGAGGAAGATTTTGGCAATGATGATTGACATAAATGCAACGATGGATAGGATGGAAGCATCACAACATGGTGAATTGATCAAGCATGATGTAGATAAGCAAGAGGATACAATTGTAGTAGTAGTTGAAGATGAAGAGGTGGGAAACAAGAATGAAGAGGTTGAAGATACAGTTTTGGAGGATGTGATTGCAGTGATGGAATGTGAAGAGGTTGCAGTGAAGGATGAGGATAAAGATAATTATTGTTGTAGCTTTTGGCATTAGAGGAGTGGCTTGAGAAGCTTACCGATGAGGATGAGAAGATGGATGTTGTAGCAGCAAAAGAGAATGTAGTAATTTATGAACATTTTGATTTCATTTGTGATTTATCTTCCATAGTGAGAGTAGAAGAGGATGTTGTTGTAGAGGATAAAGGTACAGTTGCAAAGTTGTGTGTGGATGCTGCATGTTTGTGTATAGAGGTTGTGGAGGATGATGTAGGTGAAACTTGGTGGAGGTGGTCAGTTTGTGGTGGGTTGGATCCCGTGAAAGAGGAGAGGAGAGTAGAGAGACTTTAGCAGATGAGGATGGTACATGGTGGATGTGAATTTAGGAGTGGAGAGAAGAGTGGTGAATGGAGTTGTGGGAGGAAGAGGATAGTTATTCTAGTATGGTGTTGGAAAAAGAGGAAGAAGAATTAATTTTGTGCACATGACTCAGTGATGGAGTTCATTGTAGGTTGGTTGCAACCTGAAAGGTTAGTTTGACTACTCAAACTCCACTTTTGTGCACCTATGCTAAAAAAATTCTTACCTGGTGTATTTGATGTAGGTGCACCCAAGCGCACGAGCAATCCTGCATCACACAAAAACAATTTCAGCTTTCACCATCAGTTTTGGTGGTCTTAGTTTGTGGATCCAATGTATTGGCAATTGTATTGCACATTTTCACAATAGATATCTTTCTTCAATTTTTTATCAATTTGCTTTCTAATGGTTTTATTGCAGTCATTGGAGTTTGGTGTACGAGTTGAGTTGTTGAAATGCATATGCAAATTCTAGTATAGATTTAGTCATTGGCATGGGAAATAAATATGTTGGCAATCTACCACCCTTGATCACGCCACACAATGGGTACATATAACTATCAGGCAATCTATACTATACATCCAAATAAATTTGAAGGTCAACAACAAAGATCACAAACTATGGACTACTTGGGTATGTTGTATATGCAAATAAAACACTTCAATATCGAGGTTCCCAATCACTGTAAATGTGCCCTAGTTAATGATGTTTGGTTTCTTGGTGTGGGGAAAATGTGGTTGTTTTGATGCATTACAAAGGTCCAGATGAGGGAGAAGTTACACTACTTATACCTGAGATAATAGAAGTATATGTGTTGTGGCCTTCCACATGGTCTGCAGCCATTGTCAATGGTTAACAACCAGGGTCTCAATTCTTGGTTATCATGCATTCCAAATTTTGTTTATCAATGAAGGCTTTTACCTCCATCCTCAACTACCTATACCACAACCTCAATCACATTATTGATAAATTAGAGAAAGTTTCTTGTGTTGCCTCCCACCTATAGTCTTCCCTCACTAAGCATAACATCTTCACGTAGAAATTTTCTCTCAGATCAAGATACAGTTGCAAGAGTTGGTGGTAACAATGGCATGAAAACTCTAACTTGAATTCCTTAGATTGATTCATAAAATGGTAACATGAATGATAATGGTGTGAGTTGTATGGGTGGAAGAAGTGGTAAATTCATTGAGTCACTGATGAGCAGTTGGTAAGCCAATGTATGTCTTACGAATGATACATGCCAAGTAAGTCTTGGTCGATGCTTTATTGTTGATGCTACAGTAAGGTCCATGGACCAAGCTTTGCTAGTCATATGTGACAAACAACATAGGAAGTTAAATTATCCTAAACAGTATGACATGATATATATCATCACCGTATATTGATGTTGCACAAAGATGCAAGGAGCTTGGCATAACTGCCTTGCATATCAAGCTTCACGCAATAGGATGGAATAAGACAAAGAATCCTTAGCTCTTCATACTCTTGTTTGATATGGAATGAGAATTGGTCACATAGAGGATGTGACTCCCAGTAGGAACTGTTGAGTGAATTTTTATTATCAATCTATATTTTCATGTGTGCATTGTAGCTCAAAACTAAAGACGATGCCAATTTGGAAGACAAGAGGTCATGTGGGTAGAGAGAAGGAAGGGTCATCCTATCTTTTGTGTCTCTTTAGATCCACATTCCAATACATTATATAATTGAATGGATAGTATTTTACAAGGGGTTTTGTCGATGAGGAAAAGGGGAAACATGGCAAGCCACCAATAAAGTAAGAATTGGTTCATTGAGGAAGTAGGAATGAACACTAGTTTTGTTGTATCTGTATGAGAGAGACCATGGAAAGTTAGTTGTAATTAATCCCTTTTTAGAGTTGTTTTTTATCTAAATTGAATAAAGTTGAAGTGATTTCTTGTTATAAATCTATAAGTGAAATTGTTGTGCTTGGAAATGAAACCAGGTTATGATTTGGCAATTGTGTGAGTATTGTGAGTTTGTGAGCAGATGAGGAATTTTATTCTGCACCACTGATGTAGGACTAGTAGATGCTAAGATTGCTTTTCCTATCCCATGTACTACTCCAGTTGTTCCTATCTATGTAGATGATGATGGTGTTAAATAAGAGGATTAATTAGATGACATTCATGAAGATAATTAGATATTATGCTCATGAAGAAGATGTGCAAATTCATAAATCTTTTTTTCATAACACCTTTGCTCATCATGTCCTTGTTTTTTTACAATATGCACATTTTGGTCTCTCCTTCTTATATGATTCCCTTTTGGAAGAAGAAGTGAACTCAAGGGTATTATCAGGGGTAGCATGTGCTGGTGACTCCTTGGCTTTCTCATTGTTTTTGAAATCCTTATTTTTTATTTCTTGCCTTGCTATTTGAAACCTTTTTATCTTTTGTGCTTTGATTATCAATAAGAGCTTGTGGGTTTGAAGACTTTAGTGTACCCATTTATACTAACTTTTCCTACTCCCTAGTGAGTGATGTAGTAGAAGTATCAAGTAAAAATGTATCTTGAATGTAGTACCATGAGCATCCATAGTAGCATAGAATGTAGAAACAAAAATTGAATAATTAGGACCAAGTTTGGCAATGATGTAAATAATCAATTGGGTTTCTTGTTTCTCAATACCACACTATTTCAAGTGCAATCTAAGTGATTTGAGTTTGGTGAAGTCTTAGATGTTGTTCATTATCCAACAACACTGCTTAGGCTTAAAAAAAAGCATAAGCCCTTGGGATTGACCCCTGGTCATCAATAGGACTGATGGTTGAGTGTAGGGGGTTGGGTAGCCTTGGTGAAGCATGTTGCAAATATGTGCCTAAGTAGTGTTGTCATTGATGTAGCCATATCCTTGTTGCCATTAGTGTCAACTGTATCCTATTTTGTTTCATGTTTAGAAGACTGGAATGTTGAGGATATTAAGAAAATTAATGAGGATCAAAAGTATGCAGACCATATGGCTGAGTAGAGGATTGTCTGAAGAAGCTCCAGTTAAGATTTCAAGGGTTCACATGAATATTTGAAGAAGCTATGGCCATATAAGTAGAACTAGTTTCATAGTGTTCAGAAGAGATAGAGTGACAGGAAAGAGGTCCAGATTGTTCCAAAAATGTAGAATGATGATCTACAGATCTAGAGGCATGTTTGGGAAGTTAGTGTGTATCATCAACTCAAGTGGTTCATGGTTTGGATGTCTGTAAGCAATCTTTCTGGTGTGACAGTTATGGTAGACAGTGTTCTTGAGGTTCCAGATGAAGATTTCTGATGATTTCAAGGAGTGTGGATGTTTTTGATGAATTCAATGTGCTTGTAAAGATCTTTGGATCATGTGACTGCTATATTGAAGGTATGCATTGAAGTTTGAGCCCGTTATTGAAGATTTCCCTCTTGATGTTGTTGTTCTTCCTAGTCTTGGCTGACCAAATGATTCAAGTGCGTTGAGAATGATCTAAGAGCAATTCTCTAGAGTGTGGCATGTTGTTCGAAGAAGATTCAAGTCTCAGATATGTTTGTCCAATAGTATAATGATCTGCGTTAAGTCAAGCTGACCTTGATGTTTATTCCAAGGTTGATGAAGCATATAAAGGTGTGTAGTTGATGTGTCAAAAATTATCCTTGTGTGAAACAATAAATCCGAAGAAAGGATTAGAGGCAGAGCAGAGGAATAAGAACAATAAGGGATGAAGTGATAGTGAAGAAATATTTGTGAGAAGAGCAAAGGTTTTGTGAGCATTCAAAGAAACTGAACAAGGAATGAAGAAGATGCTAACTCTCAGTTGATTCCTTTTTGTATTAAACATAAATTCTATAGGCAGTGAGCCTCTTTCGAGAAGTGCACGCGAAGGCAAGTGCCTTCCCATTTCCAAGTACTTTTAATAGGGCATGAATCTTTTGGGTTAACCCCCACCGTGGTTTTTCCCTTAACTGGGTTTCCACGTCAAAAATCTTGGTGTCAATTGTGTTGATTGTGTTTCTGCTCATGTGTCATTTTTTCATGCTTTAATGTTTACATCATTAATCTATTTGTAAGTTGTGAAAGAAGTTTAAAAGAAGAAAAAGTTAATTTTATGGGACAACTGATTAACCCCCCCTCTTAGTTATCTGGCCTAATTCCAACAATTGGTATCAGAGCCAGATCCTCTGAAAGAAGCTTGACTGCTTGAGGAGATCCAAGATAACGACCTATAAGAAGGAAAGTCCAAGATTTGATGGAATAAATTACTCCCTTTGGAAGGTATGCATGCAGTGTCATTTGGAATGTATGGGTGATGCCATTTGGTTGATAACAAAGAATGAGTATAAGATTCCAAAGAATGGACCTACTACTCTAGACAAACTCAAGGAAGCCGAATGCAATATTCGAGCCAAAGAAACATTATTGACTTCCCTAACAAATATAGAATTGGCAAATGTCCTGGATTTGAAAACTACCCATGAAATCTAGAAAAAGTTGGAAAATCTGTATGAAGGTGACAAATATGTCAAATGTGCTAAGCTAGAGAGCTTGAAGGGTAAATATGAAAGGTTGGTAATGAGTGAAGATGAAAAAATTACTTCCTACAAGCAGAAAGTGAATGAACTTGTGACCAGTATCAGAAATGTTGGTGGAGTATTGGAAGAATCAGAGATTGTTGCCAAAGTACTCAAATCCTTACCTGCAACATACAAGCATAAAGTTGCTACCATTGAAGAAATCAGGACAGTGACAACTATTACAAGGGATCAATTAGTTGGGAAGCTCTCAGCATTTGAAATGAGTAAGTTTGGTGATTCTCTTCCTAAGTCTGAATCTACATTTAAAGCCAGTGTATATGGAAAACAAAGATATGATCTGAGTGAAAGATCTTCAGGAAGATCAAACAGATTTGCTAAGGCAAGGAAGGATCTTGAAGATGATGAAATTGAGTCTACAGAACTTGAAGCTCTTATTGCCAAAAGAATGCCAAGAGGATCCAGTAAGTATGAAGGAAAGTTGCCATTCAAATGTTTTGCTTGTAATAAGATTGGTCATTTTGCCTCAAGATGTCTGGAAAAATTTTCGAAGCCAAACCATAACAGATATAAAGGTTAGAAGAAATGTTACTATGTCCAAGAAACTAGAGAAGAAGGAGTCACAGATGATGAATTTGATCATGGAGGTTCCACTGAAGGTGATTGGTTGTTCATTGCTATCAAAGAAGAAGATCCGGTGTCTACTGAAACTGCTAGCTATGCAAATGTGGAAAGTGCCTTGGCTGCTCAGGTTGTTGAAAAGGATGAATGAGTGATTGATAGTGGATGTTCTCATCATATGACTGGTAATAAAAGTAATTTTATAAGATTTGAAAAGTATGAAGGTGGACTTGTGAAATTTGGAGACAACTCAGTTGGTAGAATTTTTGGCAGAAGATCCATCTCTTTTGATGGTAAGAATAACACCAATGACGTTCTATATGTGGAAGGACTGAAGCATAATCTTCTCAATGTTGGATAGTTGGTTGACAAGGGTTATGATCTCCAATTCAAGGATGGAAAATGAAAAATCTTTGAAAGTTTCAGAATTGAAATTGCATTTGGTACTCAAACTAGAGGTAACATCTTTCATTTAAGTAGTTCTAGCAAAAGTTGTTTGATTGCTCAAATAGATCAAAGTTGGTTATGGAATAGGAGAATGTGTCATGTGAATTTTAAATAAATTTGTCAAAATAAGTTCTACTCAAGCTATAAGAGATCTGCCAAAACTGGTGAAACCTGATAGCATGTGTAGAGAATGTCAATTAGGTAAACTGAATAGAATTTCTTTCAAAAGTAAAGAACAATTTTCTAGTGGATGGTTGGAGCTTGTGCATACTGATCTTTGTGGTCCTGCTAGAATTAGGAGTGTGCAAGGAGACGGATATTTTATGTTGTTGATGTTAGATTTAGGGCAGACAACTGAGAGGGGGGTGAATCAGTTGTACAAAACTTTCTTCCTATTTAAACACTTAACTCCACATTGTTATTCAGTAGCATAATAGTAAATCAATCATGGAAACACAATGCAACAAATCAAGAGCAGAAACACATTAACACATGAGACACCAAGATTTTGATGTGGAAAGCCCGGTTAAGGGAAAAACCATGGGGTGATTAACCCAAGATTGTATTCTCTGTTAGAAGAATAGAAAGAACAAAATGGCACATGCCAATTAGGGCTCACTACTTGAGCACACTGCTCACAAGAGGCTCACTGCCTACAAGAGACACATTGTCTACAAAGAAATAAGTATCACATACATGAACTGGAGAATAGCATCTTCACCATGCTTGAATCAGTTCCATTTAAGCCCAATACTTCTGCTCTGCCTTTTTCTCTCCTCCTCACTACCACACACTCATCTCCACAAGGACACATTTGAAATGAATTTACAATCCCTTATTTATACAAGACATCAACTTAGGAACAATCATCTAAGTCAACAAACATCAACAAGAACATCCGCAGGATGTGTAACTCATCCAGTCGGCCAATCTCAGGAAGAACACCATCATCCAGAAGTTATTCCTCAATTGTGAGTTCCAACTTCAATGCGGACCACCAACACAAACTGGACACAATCCAAAGACTTCCACAAGCTTGCCTGAATCACCAAGAACATCCACACTTCATCTGCTTACTAGAATCCTTCTCTCCTTCATCCAGAACTTCAAGAACACAGTCTGTCATTACTGTCACAAAGGAATAGATGATTGTGGACCTTCAAATCACAAACCAATCAAGTTGATACTTTACAAGGACTTCCTTAACACTCCCTCAAATCTGTAGAATAGAATAATGCAATTCTAGATCTCACCGGACCTGTCTGTATCACTCTGTCACCTCTGAACACCTACCAGAACCAGTTTTACTTGAGCGGCCACAACTTCTTCATATCTTGATGCGGACCTTTGAAATCTCTACTAGATCACCTTAAGACACATATCTACAAACCCTTTGAACCGCATCCTCTAATCCTCATCCTATCTTGGACTTTTACCTTACTGTCATCATTGTTCTTCACTGTTCCTGATTGAGACTAATTTTCTCAATATCCTCAGCACACAACTCATCCAATCCTTATCATTAATGCAACAGGAGTATGTTGACATCAATGACAACACCGGTTAGGCCCATACTTGCAACAATCTCCCCCTTTGTCATTGATGGCAACATATGATGTGAAAAACTGTTTTAACCATCAAGACAAGAACTTCTCCTCACTGTCACAACTCCCCCTATCAGCAACAACCATTCACATGTCTTCTCTCCCTTTACTACTCCCCCTTTGATCAATAACCACTTGTTTTTCACATGTCTTCTCTCCCCCTTTGACATCAATGGAAAAGGGCACATACTTGCAATTTCACCACTTCAGAATCATACCTGTTGCTCCCCCTGAGTAGCAACTCACCATTCATCAATTTGGACCATAAGATATGGCTGTGATATCCACTGGATTGATGCACATTAGTGCACCTTAGTTCATCACCAGAGGGGCAATTACCCCTAACTCTTCCCTGAGATACTCAAAAGAGTCCTTAGGTAGAGGTTTAGTAAAGATGTCTGCAATCTGATCCTTGGAAGGCACAAACTCCAATCTGACTTCATTCTTGTTCACTTGCTCTCTCAAAAAGTGAAACTTGATGGATATATGTTTAGTCTTTGAATGCAACACTGGATTCTTAGAAATATTTATTGCACTTGAATTATCACAGAAGATTGTGATAGGTTCCTCATACTCCACTTTGATGTCTCTTAGCATCTACTTCATCCACAAAACTTGAGTGCAACTACCTGCTGCTGCAATATATTCTGCTTTAGTTGTAGACAGAGATATTGCCTCTTGTTTCTTGCTTAGCCAAGAAACCAATCTCTTCCCCAAAAAGAATGCTCCACCACTGGTACTCTTCCGGTCATCTACATCTCCTGCCCAATCTGCATCTGTATATGCATGAAGAGAGAAATCATGATCTTTAGGATACCATAGACCATACTTAACTGTCCCTTTTAGATATCTAAAAACCCTCTTGATTGCCATGACATGAGATTCTCTAGGATCAACCTGGAATCTAGCAACAAGACCAACAGCCTGCATAATGTCTCATCTGGTTTGAGTGAGATACAACAATCCTCCAATCATTGACCTATACTTTGTCTGGTCAGCCTTAGCAGAGTTATCATCTTTTCTCAATTTACATCTGGTTGCCATGGGAGTATTCATTAGTTTTGAGTCTTCCATCCCAAATTTATTCAACAATTCTTTCACATATTTGGTCTGAGAAATGAAGATTCCTTTATTTGTTTGAGTGATTTGCAGACCCAAAAAGAAGTTCATTTCACCAAGCATGGACATCTCAAACTCACTTTTCATTTGATTTGTAAAATTTTTACACATACTATCTCTTCCTCCAAAAATGATATCATCTACAAACACTTCAACAATCAAGATGTTTTCATGATCAATTTTGAAATATAAATTACTGTCAGCAGTATCTTTGTTGAAACCAATCTTCAAAAGATGCTTATCCAATCTTTCATACCAGGCTCTTGGGGGCTTGCTTCAGTCCATAAAGTGCTTTCTTCAACTTGTAAACCATATCACCATGATCAGACAATTGAAATCCATCCGGTTGCTCAATGTACACTTCTTCTTCCAAATCACCATTCAGGAAGGCAGACTTGACATCCATCTGATATACTTTGAAATCTTTGAAGGCAGCAAAAGCAAGAAATAGTCTAACTGCTTCAATTCTGGCCATCAGAGCAAAAGTTTCTTCACATTCTTGTTTCTAGGTCTGGGAACAAGATCCCAAGTGTGATTTTTCTCAATTTGCATCAGCTCTTCCTCCATTGCTTTAGTCAAGTTTTCATCATTGCAAGCTTCATTCACTATCTTAGGTTCAATCTTTGAAATCAGACAATACTCTTCTAAATCTCAAGGAATTCTCCTTCTTGTTTGTACTCCTTTGCTTTTATCACCTATGATCTGATCTTCAGAGTGGTTCAGTCTTACATACCTGGGAACTTTGGGAATTTCTTGCACTTCTGATTCTTGATCAGGCTTATTGAAACTCATCTCTTCTTCTTGATTTACTGGATTAGTTTTAATCTGACTTATAGAGGAGGCTTGGGCTTTGTGAATCAGAACACCATTCTAATCATCTTCATCATATTCACAAAACCTTGAGGGTTTCTCAATTCCTTCATCAACCTTCACATTTGTACTTTCTATCATCTTTCTCAGTCTCTCGTTGTAACACCAGTATTGTGAGGCCTACATTTTTCATTTCCGTTCATGTGACTATTTACCTTACGGTTGCTGATACTTTTATATTTGTGGGACTGTTGATCCCATATTTTTGAACTATTAAACCTTATTATTTTATAGGAAAACTAATTGGATGATGTTAGATAGATGTTTGCATTAAGAGAAAACAAATTGGGTGATGTTAGATAGATGTTTATTTTCTAGGAAAACTAATTGGTGATGTCTAATTAATGTTTACATTACAGGAAAACTAATTGGGTGATGTTAGAGAGAAATTGTAATGTGATTTCATTTATACTTATGAGAACTATGGTATGTTATGGTAATGCATATTTTAAGTTGCTTCGGCTATGATATTTATATGTGAAATTAACTTTGTAATTGAGTGCGTAGGTTTTTTTTTGCTAACAAACCACAGATACTGGAGATCATTCCGCACCTTATGTTGTAATCCCTTGTGAAGCCGATTTGGTTCCATGAGTAACTAAGATCAATTTTGTGTATGATGTATTGTCATAATGTTAATTTGCATGAGGTTGAATGGGTTAGGTCTACCCTCTTCTAAATTGAATTATGATTTGTACTATAAGAATTGTTTTTGAATTTTTTATTTTTTTTTAAATTTTAAATTTTTGAGACCTATTTCTTGTGTTTTAACTTGACCTTGGGTGTCCTAACTAGGTTAAAATTGACCCTGGGTTATACCCCATGGGTCTAGGGTCCCTTTTGACTTGGGTAACCCTTGGTTAACCTCCGTGTGGTCATCCTAAATTCACAGTGAAGTTAAGTGATGAATTTGGAGGTATGGGAGGGATAGGATGAGTGGTACCAACACTCAAGCCCATCCCTTTTCCATTCCCAAGGTTAGGGATGACTCCAAAATCCACCAATTGTGGAGGACTTGACTTCAAGTCTCCCTCACAATTGGTGAGAGTCCCCATGGAGTTGTGTGATCCTTCATAAGAAGGAAGGAGGGAAAGACATGTGTCACCCTTTCCCTCTTCAACTCCCCTTTTTCTCTCCCATGTGTTGGAGAGAGGACATGTGGTATGAGTAAGGAAGACTTTGGGGATGGGTGAGTGACATGTGTCAACACCCATCCCTTGGGACACAATAGTAGTTTGGAGGAAGAGTGAGGAGGTGACAAGTGTCACCTCCCCATTCCTCTAAACTCATGGATTGGGTTATTTTAATCCCACTGGGGATAAGGAGAAAGGTGGTTGAATTTTTGAAGATTTTTGTTTATGAAATTTTTTTTTGAGAAAAAGGATAGAGGGAGTTTGGTGGCTTAGGTTGGAGGAGACTTTAGAGGAGCTCTACATCAACTACATCCTTTAATAGGGCTTAAAAGGTTGGTTTTTCAAGGCTATGGCCTTCCCCCTTGTAATTTAAATTTTTGCTTGCATGATGAATGTGTGAGATGCATTTTGCTTGTATTACATTTTGTTATTGTGGGGAAATTTTTATTGGGGTGTTGACAGAGCTTCTTCCACTTGGGAGAAATGCTCATCAAGTGTGGGGTAGGTGAGGAGTGATCCTCCTCGAGTTCATTCCTTGTTTTGAGATGTTGAAAGCCTTGAGGGCATTTGTGTGACTTTGAGAAATTTTGTTATATGGCTTGAGAGCCAAAATATGAACTCCTTAGAAATTTTAGTTAACAAGTTTGGCTTGAGGCCATGAGAAAATTTGTGTTGAGATTTTTGGAAGGGTGGAACTCTAGAGTTGAGTGTGTCCACTCTCCTACCCCTCTTTTGACTCACCTTGGTTGAGTTTGTGTTGTGTAAATATCCATGGGTGTAATTGGTGTGTTGGAGTGTTGTTTTTTCATTATTGTGAAGTGGATTTTTGGAATACCCTAGGTGTGTGGATGATCTCCCTAGCTCGGGGGTGACCCTCTTATGGCTCTACGGTAGGGAGGAGAGCAAAATGTGTGGTGTTTTCTCCCCTTGTGTGATATGCAGGTTTTTATGGAGTTTAATGTGAAGATTGGAGAAGTTTAATTGTATTAGAAAATATTTTATTTTCCTTTACTCTTAAGGCTCTATAGAAGAGCTTGGACTTAGTATTGACTACATCCTTGTTGATTGCCAAGAGGAGAAAATTCTCTCTATTGTTGTAAAAAAATTGGTATTTTGGAGTTGTGAGAAAATCCTCCCTTATTGTGTTGATAGTTGTAATTTTATTGTTTATTAAGTTTTACCATTTTGAAATGAGAAAGGGAAAAGAAAATTTGTTTTTAAAAGGATATTAGAATTGTTTATTTCCTTATAATCCTATTAGTAAAGTTGAAAGTTAGTTGTTGTGGAAAATACCAAGTTTGTTTAAAATTTATTTCATTGAAAGGCTTAGTGAAAATATTAATTTTAATGAGTCATATTAAGTTGTAATCTTGTTACTATATAAGAAATGAATTTTGGATATATTCATGCATATGAATTTTGTTGTGAATAAATGCATATACAATTAATTCTTTCCTCTTTAAATCTCATGCTTACAATTTTAGATTGAATTTGTTGACTTAAAAAAAAAAGATAATATAAAGAAATTTACAACTTTTATTTTTATTTTTTTTAAAATGCATTGAAATTATATTTGTATGAAAATTCACTGTGTATTAATTCATCATTATGTCTTACATTGGTTGATAATTATTGACAGTGATTATTAAATATATATGTATATAGATATATTTATTTATTTATATATTCTGTATATTACAGTCATTTGTTTTTTTTTTTTTTTAAAGACTGTGGGTTAGATTGAATTGAGAAAATTAAGGTATATATATATTTAAACTGTTAAGAAATGAAATTTAAAATGGGGAAATAAATATATTATTCGCAGTTTTGTGTGTTTAAAACACAGTAAAAAAAATACAATAAATGGTGGGGGGAATCGAATCCCCCCCACCGTGGTTATTCAAAGGGTGTGGGGAGGGGGCGGAGCCCCACCCACACCCCACTAAGTGGGATGTGGGTGGGGGTTCCGCCCCCTCCCCACACCCCCACCATCACAAAACCCCCTCCCGTGGACTGTAAACTGTGGCCCCCCTACCAACTCCACCACCTTCTCCCGCCAGTCCTCCCTCCACCTGATCTACCTCCTTTCTGCCACTCCCTGTGGTACTCCACCACGGTGCCTCTCCAATCCCCCACGGCCCGCCTTCCACCGCCGCTCCACCCTCACCTCCGTGACCTCCCTCTGTTGTGGCCCTACACACAGGTTCACCCCTCCTACCAGCACCGTCGTCGCCATTATTTCGACCCTGCACAGCTAATGAAAAAGAAAAAAAATATATAATATGAGTTAGGGTTTCTTCAATGGGAAAGAGTGGGATATGAAATATAACAATATTCATTGTTATATAGAGTTTAAAATATAAACTATAATAATAAAATAAATGATATATATATTTATTAAATGTCTTGCTAATAATTTAAGTAACTTCATTAAAATTATATATATATATATATATATATATATAATTATGCAAAAGGAAGCCATTTTGTAAAAAAAAAAAAATAGGGTTTCTATTCTTATAATAATATACATATAATTAGTTAAATTAATAAGAATATATATATTTGTGAATTCTACCTGTAAGGGAAATTGTGTTTTTCAGAGTTTAATAAATTTTCAATTAAAAATACCAAGAAAATGAAAAGAAAAATATACCTATATTTATAAATGCAAATAAGCATATATATATATTATATGCTTATTTGCATTTATATAGATATGCATATGTTTATAAATGTGATAAAGCCATCATATGCATTTCATAGGTGGTCGTTGAAAACTCAATCTGGGGACTGAATAAATGTCCAATTGAGAAAAGAAAAAGAGAGACAAAGAGAAAGAAAAGATAACAGTGAAAACAAAGAGGAGAAAATGCGAGGCATTTCTGAAATAGGCTAAGAGAACTAAGTAAGATTTTACTCTCTGTTAATCCTGATTAGGGACAATTAATTATCAAAATTAATTCAAACGTTGAAATTAAACCAGAGCAAAAATCTAGCGGTTTCATCAAGCGAAGTTAGTAAGTCCTGTTTAACTGATCTGGTTTACCAAGAAATTAGGAATAATGTAAAGGATGCAGTGATAACTCTGATTGATAGAGAACTGATCTGGTTACCAAGAAATTAGGAATAATGTAAAGGATGCAGTGATAACTCTGATTGATAGAAAACGTGAAGAAAAGTAGGATAAACATAAAGAAATACAATCAAAATTAAATTTTAAAGAAACGGAAAGGAGAACAAAAGAACAGGCTTTGTTGAAAATGCTAAAATCAGAAGGAGGATAAACTAATATTAAATTTCAAAAAACGTGAAAGAGAATAGATGATCGGGCTTTGTTGAAAAATGCTCCATTTAAGAGATCAACTATAAATTCGTTATAATTAGGGAGTTGTAAGAAATTTGTTAACCCTATCAGGAAACTCTGTTTCAAGATTAGTGTTAGTGTAATAAATCCCACTCACGTCCGTGAGGTGTTATGCTGCCAGATTTTCCCAGAATCTAGGGTTTAGTAGTTTGGTAAGTTTAACCCTTGTAGCAACGTTAACCACGTCACAATGACCCCCTTGTTGGCCTTCTTATGTTTGGGGAGTGCGTACGTGTGCGTAATACCCTGCTGACAACTGTATTGTTTACGCCTTAAGCGTACACCATTGAGCACGCTTACGCGTGTGAGGGGGTTTCTAGGGAAGCGTGAGAAAATTTTTTATATTTCATGTCATGACCACATGACACATGTGGACATGACACGTGTGATGCTTGTTGTGATCGCATGGGAAATGTGGGCATGACATTTGGTATCAGAGCCCAAGTTTAAACAATGGGCATAGTTGAGCACATTATTTATTCTGCAACTTGATTTACTTAGTGTCTACCTTGTTTTGTAGGATGCCTCCCCAACGTGTTCAACGAGCGCGATCATGCAACACGGCATCCGTTGAGGTGCATAGTGATTCCTTGGCTGAGGGACAGAGACCCACAATCATAGTAGACCCACCAATACCACAGGCACCACCAGTGCCACAGGCACCACCAGTATTTGACATAGGTCCACAGATTCTACAGACACTGCAGGCCATGTTAGAGAGGTTACCACTAGCGATTCCAGAGCCATGTAATGAGCCTTGCGTTAATCCATGAGAGGAGCCACATAAGGAGCTGCATGCTGAGTCATGTTCTGAGCCATATGTGGAGCCCCACGTTGATCCGCGAGAGGTGCCACGCATGGAGCCTTTCGTAGAGATCCAGGATACTACAGTAGAGGAGGTAGGATTAGCCTACCATGCATGAAGTAGGAGTCCTCTGAGACTTTCGAGACCAGATGAGACCATGAGAGTAGAGCAGATATATCATGGACCATATGAGTATGGGTTGGATGAGCCAGTGGTAGGACTTAGAGACAGAGGAAACCCCATCAGAGACCTGCTTAGGCTCAACCCACCTACCTTCACAGGAGCTACAAAGGGAGCTATTACCGAGGCTTGGATTATTAGTCTAGATAGGTGTTTCACGTTGCAACCTTACAGGAGCAACATGAAAGCATGAGTGGCAGTACATCGTCTGAGAGATGCAGCAGCTACCTAGTGGTGCATTGAGGAGTGCAAGCGCTATTTTTCCTTAGATACACTCATGTGGGACACATTCATAGAACACTTTAATGCATGATATTTGTCAGATCATTACAGACAGTGTCAGATAGATGAGTTCCATGATTTACAGCAGAGAGGACTCACGGTTGCTCAGTATGAGAGCCGGTTCATTGACCTTTCTCGTTACGCGGAGTACCTCCATGACGAGAAACTCCTGGTACACAAATTCATCAGAGGACTGAATCACGGGATAGCAGGACCAGTGCGTATGGCAGATCCCTAGACTATGAGTGAGGTTGTTGAAAAGGCTATTATTTCAGAGGAAATTCAGGGACAAGGACAAAATTCACGCCCACAATATCAGGACCGTAATCCCCAACAACAACAGAACTTTCATAGGCCACAATCCACACCACATAGAGGAGGATTTAATTCCTCATCATTACCTCCTAGGCCTCCACAACAGCAGCAGCATCAACAAAGATCTAGACCCCAGCAGAGGGTTCAGGGAGGACAGAACTGTGGTTGGCAGCAGCAGGACCCGCGTAGAGATCAGAGACAACAGGGATCATTTGCGTGACCCGCGAGGTCTCAACAGTCTTACAAAGGTTCACAAGGGTCCACTAGATGGACTAGATAGTAGTAGAAGGGTAGGACACAGTTAGGATAGTTACAGGCTAGGGCCCTATGTTATGTATGTGGTGGGGCAGGGCATTTGGCTAGAGAGTGTCCACAGGGATTTACAATAGGGGGACAGCCCCGTTCAAGAGGATCTGAGCAGGCTGTAGGTGATGTGGGTAGGTCCCACCACATGTTTGCAGCGGTTGACAACCGCCAGGCTGATTTCTAGGCTTCAGTCATTGAGACAGCAAGTATGATTGGGGATTTCCCCATCTCTATTCTTTTTAACTCTGGAGCTACCGACTCTTTTTTGTCTACATCGTTAGTGGAACGTTGTAGGCTGGTGGCTTCTAGGCAGGATATTAGGTGGGAGGTTGAGTTGGCCTCTGGGGCCAAGATGTCAGTAGATACCTTGGTTAGAGATTGCGAGATCACCTTGGGTTCCTTCACTACATCATGTGACCTTAGGGTTATGCCATTAGGATCTTACGGTGTAGTTCTAGGTATGGATTGGCTTGTGGCTCATAGAGCCAAGCTAGATTGTTGCCAAAGGACAATAGCTGCTTAGACGATCATGGCTCACCAGTCGAGATAGTGGGCATTCAGAAGCCCACGGCTATTTGTATGATATCCGCTCAACAGCTTAAGTGCTGCATGCGGAAAGGTTGTCAGATGTTTGCTATTATGGTCAGTAACAGATCAGAGGATGAGCCTGAGGCTACCTTAGATGATCACCCTATCTTGAGAGACTTTGCCGATGTATTTCTGCCAGAATTACCAGGTATGCCTCCACAGAGAGAGGTTGATTTCCACATCGACTTGGTGCCAGGTGCAGAGCCCGTGTCTCGTGCACCCTACAAGATGACTACACCTGAGCTTACTGAACTTAAACTACAGTTAGAGGAGTTACTTGAGAAGGGGCACATCTGACCTAGCGTTTCACCATGGGGCACACCAGTTATCTTCGTGAAGAAGAAGGATGGGTCCATTCGATTATGCATGGATTATAGGTAGTTAAACAAGGTGATAGTGAAAAACCGTTATCCTCTGCCTAGAATTAATGACCTCTTTGATCAGATGCAGGGAGCCAGAGTGTTCTCAAAAATTGATCTAAAATCTAGGTATCACCAATTGCACATCACAGAGGCAGAAATTCATAAGACTACTTTTCAAACTAGATATGGTCATTATGAGTTTACCGTGGTACCCTTCGGTTTGACAAACGCCCCTGCAGTGTTCATGAGTCTCATGAACGGGGTGTTCCGCACTTACTTAGATCAGTTCATGATCATATTTCTTGATGATATTTTGATCTATTCGTGAACCAAGGAGGAACATGTGGACCATCTGCGTTAGGTGTTGCAGTGCTTACGAGAGCAGCAGCTTTATGGCAACCTAGCGAAGTGTGCCTTCTTCAGGATAGAGGTGCAGTACTTGGGGCACATCTTATCAGGCGATGGCATCTCCATAGATCCATCGAAGATCAGAGTGATTCAAGACTGGCCAGCACCCACCAGTGTGATAGAGGTTAGGAGCTTTATGGGATTAGGTAGTTATTACCATAGGTTTATCGAGGGCTTTTCCAGGATAGCACATCCCATCACTTCCGTTCAGCAGAAAGGGAAAGGTTTCACTTGGACCAAGCAGTGTGAGAGGGCCTTTGGGATCCTCAAGGAGTGTCTTACCAGCGCTCCCATTTTAGCTGTTCCAGATTGGCAGAAGATTTTGTTGTTTGCACAGATGCATCACTACAGGGTTTGGGAGCCGTGCTTATGTAGGGTGGTAGAGCGATTGCATAAGAATTGCGTAAGCTTAAGACACATGAGCTAAACTACCCTATTCATGATTTAGAGCTCATAGTAGTTATTCATGCTCTTGTTCATTGGAGACATTTCCTTTTAGGTCGATGCTTTGAGCTCCATTCGGATCACCATAGCTTACAATACATTTTCACATAGCCAAATTTGAATACCCACTAGTGGCGTTGGACGGAGTTCTTATGTGAGTATGACTTTGATGTCCACTACATCAAAGGGAAGGAGAACATGGTCGATGAACCCATGAGTCGAAGGCACCACAAGATCCTGACCCTGACATTGAGGGTGGACTTGAGAGAGCGTATCCTACAGCATCTGCCTGAGGACAAGTGGTTTCTTGAGGTGCAGTAGGAAATTCAGAATCAGAGTGCCCTTAAGGGCAAATTTGTAGGATATTCCCTTGAGTTTGATGGTTTGCTTAGGCATCGGCAGCGCATCTATGTACCCCATGCGGGTGATCTACGTATAGTGATTCTTTCAGAGGCTCATAGAGCACCCTATGCAGCACATCCAGGAGTGAAAAAGATGCATGCTGATTTACGACAGTTATATCATTGGGCTGGGATGAGACGTGACATTGCAGAATATGTTGCTCATTGCCTGGAATGTCAGAGGATCAAGGCCGAGCATTAGTATCTAGCAGGACTGTTGTACCCTCACAAGATACCTGAGTGGAAATAGGACACCATTTCCATGGACTTTATCATTGGTCTACCTATGTCATCACGTCACCATGATGCCATCATGGTGACAGTTGACAAGTTGACCAAGGTGGCCCATTTCTCACCTATACGCACGATGTACAATGCACCATCTGTGGTGTGAGTGTTTTTAGATCAGATTGTCAGACTTCATGGAGTACCTCGCTGCATCATTTCTGACAGAGACTCCGTATTCACTTCATCATTTTGGAGAGCCTTACATCAGGTGTTGGGCACATAGCTCAACTTCAGTTCAGCATACCATCCGGAGACCGACGGATAGACAGAGACAGTTAATCAGGTGTTAGAAGACATGCTTCATATGTATGTTATGGACCATCAGTCTAGATGGGAGGAGTATATGTATCTGGTTGAGTTTGCCTACAATAATGGGCATCACAGCTCGTTGGCTATGCCTCCTTTCCAGGCTTTATATGGTAGACCATGCAGGACACCATTGAGTTGGGATTAGATAGAGGACAGGGTCGCTATTGGTCCAGAGATAGTTCAGGATATGGAGTAGCAAGTTACATTGATTAGACAAAGAGTTCAAGAGGCATAGGATAGACAAAAGAAGTATGCCGATGCTAAGAGAACTGATCGGAGCTTCTCACTTGGCGACAGGGTATTTTTGAGAGTGTGACCGCACAAGAGTCCAATTCATTACGGAAAGGGCTCTAAGCTCGCACCTCAGTTTGTAGGACCTTTTGAGATTTTGGAGTGGATAGGACCTATAGCCTATCATTTAGCATTGCAACTAGCCTGTCGCCTATCCACGATGTCTTTCATGTTTCAGTTTTATGTCGTTACATCTCTGACTTATCTCACGTATTGGATTGGAGTGCTCTTCAATTAGAGGCAGATGGACAGCTGGCTTTGGAGCCAATTCACATATTGGCTCATCAGATGCTAGGTCTTCAAGGTTGAGAGCTGGACAGGGTTAGGGTCCAGTGGGACATGTATGACAAGGTCACTATGACATGGGAAGATGCAGCGAGACTGAGGACTCTTTATCCTCACCTCTTTGACGACTTCCAGGAGGAAGTACAGTCCTAGGGGGGAGGATGTGAGGCCTACATTTTTCATTTCTGTTCATGTGACTATTTACCTTACTGTTGCTGATACTTTTATATTTGTGGGATTGTTGATCCCAGATTTTTGAACTATTAAACCTTATTATTTTATAGGAAAACTAATTGGGTGATGTTAGATAAATGTTTGCATTAAGAGAAAATAAATTGGGTGATGTTAGATAGATGTTTATTTTATAGGAAAACTAATTGGGTGATGGTTGATTAATATTTACATTATAGGAAAACTAATTGGGTGATGTTAGAGAGAAAATTGTAATGTGATTTCATTTATGCTTATGAGAACTGTGGTATGTCATGGTAATGCATGTTTTAAGTTGCTTCGGCTATGATATTTATATGTGAAATTAAATTTGTAATTGAGTGCGCAGGTTTTTTTTGCTAACAAACCACAGATACTGGAGATCATTTCACACCTTATGTTGTAATCCCTTGTCAAGCCAATCTGGTTCCATGAGGAACCAAGATCAATTTTGTGTATGATGTATTCTCGTAATGTTAATTTGCATGAGGTTGAATGGGTTAGGTCTACCCTCTTCTAAATTGAATTATGATTTGTGTTGTAAGAATTGTTTTTGATTTTTTTTTTTTAATTTTAAATTTTTGAGATCCATTTCTTGTGTTTTAACTTGACCCTGGGTGTCCTAACTAGGTTAAAATTGACCCTGGGTTATACCCCATGGGTCTAGGGTCCCTTTTGACTTGGGTAACCCTTGGTTAACCTCCGTATGGTCATCTTAACTTCACAGTGAAGTTAAGTGATGAATTTGGAGGTATGGGATGGATAGGATGAGTGGTACCAACACTCAAGCCCATCCCTTTTCCATTCCCAAGGTTAGGGATGACTCCAAAATCCACCAATTGTGGAGGACTTGACTTCAAGTCTCCCTCACAATTGGTGAGAATCCCCATGGAGTTGTGTGGTCCTTCATAAGAAGGGAGGGAAAGACATGTGTCACCCTTTCCCTCTTCAACTCCCCTTTTTCTCTCCCATGTGTTGGAGAGAGGACGTGGTATGAGTAAGGAAGACTTTGGGGATGGGTGAGTGACATGTGTCAACACCCATCCCTTGGGACACAATAGTAGTTTGGAGGAAGAGTGAGGAGATGACAAGTGTCACCTCCCCATACCTCTAAACTCATGGATTGGGTTATTTTAATCCCACTGGGGATAGGGAGAAAGGTGGTTGAATTTTTGAGGATTTTTGTTTATGGAAACTTTTTTTTGAGAAAAAGGATAGGAGTTTGGTGGCTTAGGTTGGAGGAGACTTTAGAGGAGCTCTACATCAACTACATCCATTAATAGCGCTTAAAAGGTTGGTTTTTCAATGCTATGGCCTTCCCCCTTGTAATTTAAATTTTTGCTTGCATAATGAATGTGTGAGATGCATTTTGCTTGTATTACATTTTGTTATTGTGGAGAAATTTTTATTGGGATGTTGACAGAGCTTCTTCCACTTGGGAGAAATGCTCATCAAGTGTGGGGTAGGTGAGGAGTGATCCTCCTTGAGTTCATTCCTTGTTTTGGGATGTTGAAAGCCTTGAGGGCATTTGTGTGACTTTGAGAAATTTTGTTATATAGCTTGAGAGCCAAAATATGAACTCCTTGGAAATTTTTGTTAACAAGTTTGGCTTGAGGCCATGAGAAAATTTTTGTTGAGATTTTTGGAAGGGTGGCACTCTAGAGTTGAGTGTGTCCACTCTCCTACCCCTCTTTTGACTCACCTTGGTTGAGTTTGTGTTGTGTAAATATCCATGGGTGTAATTGGTGTGTTGGAGTGTTGTTTTTGCATTGTTGTGAAGTAGATTTTTGGAATACCCTAGGTGTGTGGATGATCTCCCTAGCTCGGGGGTGACCCTCTTGTGGGTTTACGGTAGGTAGGAGAGCAGAATGTGTGGCGTTTTTTCCCCTTGTGTGATATGCAGGTTTTTATGGAGTTTAATGTGAAGATTGGAGAAGTTTAATTGTATTGGAAAATATTTTATTTTGCTTTACTCTTAAGGCTCTATAGAAGAGCTTGGACTTAGTATTGACTATATCCTTGTTGATTGCCAAGAGGAGAAAATTCTCTCTCTATTGTTGTAAAAAAATTGGTATTTTGGAGTTGTGAGAATATCCTCCCTTATTGTGTTGATAGTTGTAATTTTATTGTTTATTAAGTTTTATCATTTTGAAATGAGAAAGGGAAAAGAAAATTTGTTTTTAAAAGGCTATTAGAATTGTCTATTTCCTTATAATCCTATTAGTAAAGTTGAAAGTTAGTTGTTGTGGAAAATACCAAGTTTGTTTAAAATTTATTTCACTGAAAGGCTTAGTGAAAATATTAATTTTAATGAGTCATATTAAGTTATCTTGTTACTATATAAGAAATAAATTTTGGATATATTCATGCATATGAATTTTGTTTTGAATAAATGCATATACAATTAATTCTTTCCTCTTTAAATCTCATGCTTACCATTTTAGATTAAATTTGTTGACTTAAAAAAAAAGAAGATAATATAAAGAAATTTACAACTTTTATTTTTTTTTTAAAAATGCATTGAAATTATATTTGTATGAAAATTCATTATGTATTAATTCATCATTCTGTCTTACATTGGTTGATAGTAATAATTATTGATAGTGATTATTAAATATATATATATATATATATATATATATATATATATATTTATATATTCTGTATATTACAGTCATTTGTTTTTTTTTTTTTAAATAAGACTGCGGGTTAGATTGAACTGAGAAAATTGAGGTATATATATATATTTTAAACTGTTAAGAAATGAAATTTAAAATGGGGAAATACATATATTCGCAGTTTTCTATGTTTAAAACATAGTAAAAAAAATACAATAAATGGTGGGGGGAATCGAACCCCCCCCACCGTGGTTATTCAAAGGGTGTGGGGTGGGGGCTCTACCCCCTCCCGCGGACTATAAACCGCAGCCCCCCTGCGAACTCCACCTCCTTCTCCCACCAGTCCTCCCTCCGCGTAATCTACCTCCTTTCTGCCGCTCCCTGCGGTACTCCACCACGGCGCCCCTCCAATCCCCCATGGCCCGCCTTCTGCCGCTGCTCCACCCTCACCTCCATGACCTCCCTTTGTCGCGACCCTACACACAGGTCCACCCCTCCTACCAGCGCCGCCGTCGCCATTATTTCGACCCTGCACAGCCAATGAAAAAGAAAAAAAATATAATATGAGTTAGGGTTTCTCCAATGGGAAAGAGTGGGATATGAAATATAACAATATTTATTGTTATATAGAGTTTAAACTATAAACTATAATAATAAAATAAATGATATATATATATATATTTATTAAATGTATTGCTAATAATTTAAGTAACTTCATTAAAATTATATATATATATATATATATTATATAATGATAATTATGCAAAAGGAAGCCATTTTGTAAAAAAAAAATATTGGGTTTCTATTCTTACAATAATATACATATAATTACTTAAATTAATAAGAATATATATATTTGTGAATTCTACCTGTAAGGGAAATTGTGTTTTCGGAGTTTAATAAATTTTCAATTAAAAATACCAAGAAAAAGAAAAAGAAAATATACTTATATTTATAAATGCAAATAAGCATATATATATTATATATGCTTATTTACATTTATATAGATATGTGTATCTTTATAAATGCAATTAAGCCATCATATGCATTTCATAGGTGGCCATTGAAAACTCAATCTGGGGACTGAATAAATGTCCAATTGAGAAAAAAAAGACAGACAAAGAGAAAGAAAAGATAATAGTGAAAACAAAGAGGAGAAAATGCGAGGCATTTCTGAAATAGGCTAAGAGAACTAAGTAAGATTTTACTCTCCATTAATCTTGATTATAGACAATAATTATTAAAATTAATTCAAACGTTAAAATTAAACCAGAGCGGAAATCTAGGGGTTTCATCAAGCGAAGTTAGTAAGTCTTGTTTAACTGATCTGGTTTACCAAGAAATTAGGAATAATGTAAAGGATGCAGTGATAACTCTGATTGATAGAAAATGTGAAGAAAAGTAGGATAAACATAAATAAATACAATCAAAATTAAATTTTAGAGAAATGGAAAGGAGAACAAAAGAACAGGCTTTGTTGAAAATGCTAAAATCAGAAGGAGGAGAAACTAATATTAAATTTTAGAAAACATGAAAGAGAATAGATGATCGGGCTTTGTTGAAAAATGCTCCATTTAAGATATCAACTATAAATTCATTATAATTAGGGAGTTGTAAGAAATTTGTTAACCCTATCAGGAAACTCCGTTTCAAGGTTAGTGTTAGTATAATAAATCCCACTCACGTCCGTGAGGCATTATGCTGCTAGATTTTCTCAGAATCTAGGGTTTAGCAGTTTGGTAAGTTTAACCCTTGTAGCGACATTAACCGCATCACGATGACCCCTTTGTTGGCCTTCTTATGTTTGGGGAGTGCACATGTGTGCGTAATACCCCGCTGACAACTGTATTGTTTATGCCTTAAGCGTACGCCACCGAGCACGCTTACGCGTGCAAGGGGGTTTCTAGGGAAGCGTGAGAAATTTTTTTATATTTCGTGTCATGAACACATGACACATGTGGACATGACACGTGTGATGCGTGTTGTGACCTCATGGGAAATGTGGGCATGGCAGGTATGCTTTGCTTTGAGTAGAGTAGCCCAAGAATATTCCTTCATCACTTCTAGCATCAAACTTTCCTAGATCTTCATCTCTTTTGATGTAACATTTGCTACCAAAAACTCTAAATTACTTCACAGTAGGAGTGATGCCAAACCAAAGTTCATAAGGAGTCTTACCAGTATTGCTTCTAATTTGAACTCGATTGAGAGTATAGACTGCAGTGCTGACAACTTCTCTCCAATAGATCTGAGGAACATTTGCTTCCATCATCATGGTCCTAAACGCTTCCTGGATGGTCTGGTTCTTTCTTTCCACTACTCCATTCTGCTGTGGAGTCCTAGGAGTAGACAACTATCTTTTTATTCCATGTTTCTCACAGAATTCTATGAACTCACCAGATGTGAATTCTCCACCTTTATCAGACCTCAGACATTTTAATTTTAATCCAGTTTCATTCTCTACCATAGCCTTGAATATTTTGAATTTCTCAAGAGCTTCTGATTTCTCTTTTAGAAAAGTTACCCACATGATCCGGGAATAGTCATCAATTAGTAACATAAAGTATCTATCACCTTGCATATTCCTGATTCTTGCCAGACCACAAAGATCAGTATGAACTAAGTCCAATAATCTGATGGAAGATAGTTCCTTACTTTTGAATGAGACTCTACTCAGCTTACCCAATTGACATTCTTTGCACAAGCTATGAGTAGGTTTCACCAATTTAGGAAGATCTCTTACAGCCTAAGTATTGCTTAACTTGATGATATTATCAAAATTCACATGACACATCCTCCTATGCCATAACCAACTTTGATCAACTTGAACAAATAAGCAACTTTTCCCAATACCAACCAAGTGGAAGATATTACCTTTAGTTTGAGTACCGGATGCAATCTCTATTCCGAAACTTTCAAAGATCTTGCATTTTCCATTCTTGAATCAGAGATCATAGCCTTTGTCCACCAACTGACCAACACTGAGAAGATTGTGCTTCAGTCCTTCAACATATAGTACATTACTTGTTTTGTTCCTTCCATTAATAGAAATAGTTCCTCTTCCTCTGATTCTACCAGCAGAATTATCACCAAACTTTACCACTCCTCCTTCATACCTTTCCAAATCTATGAATTTATTTTTGTCACCTATCATATGGTGAGAGCATCCACTGTCAGTGACCCAGTCATCCTTTTCTTCAACTTGAACAGCCAGAGCTCTTTCTACAACTTTATGATTGACAGATATAGAGGATATTGGTTCTTCTTCCTTGATGGCAATGAACACCCATTCATTTCTAGATTTGTTTCCTGTCTCTAATTCATCATCTATTATTCCTTCATTATCATCATCTTCATGTACATAGTAGCAATTCTTTTGGAACCTTGATCTATTAGGATTTGGTCTTGAAAATCTTTCCGAACATCTTGAGGCAAAATGACCAATCTTGTTGCAGCTAAAATACTTAAAAGGCAATTTTCCTTCATACTTACCGGATCCTCTTGGCAGTCTCTTTGCAAAAAGGGCTTCAAGTTGAGCAGTTTCTACTTCTTCTTCCAGGTCTTTTCTTGATTTTTCATACCATGACAGTTTTCTTGATGAGTTCTCTCCTGGATCAAACCTTTGTTTACCTTTTACAGAGGCATTGGCTTTGAATGCAGATTAAGTCTTGGGGGGGTCATCTCCAAACTTGGTCATTTCAATTGCAGCCAATTTACCAGCTAATTGATCTCTTGTGACAGTTATATGGGCTCTGAATTCTTCAATGGCAACAACCTTGATTTTATAAGAAGCAGGAAGAGATCTGAGAATTTTGCCAACAATCTCATTTTCATCCAAGACTCCACCAACATTTCTAATTCCACAAACAAGCTCATTTACTCTTGGCATAAAAGTAGTGATATTTTCATCTTCTCTCATCTTCAAATTTTCAAATTTTCCTTTCAAACTTTGTAACCTTGCACATTTAACATACTTATCTCCTTCATGTAGAAGTTCCAATTTTTCCCAAATCTCAAAAGTAGTAGGTAGGTCAATAACATTTGAAAGCTCTAAATCAGATAATGCACTTAGAAGAGCTTCTATAGTCCGCAGATTGTTTTCAGCATCTGTGATTTCATTTGGGATCTTTGGACCACCCTGTGGAGGTGTATACTTTGTTGTAACCATGGTCCAGTATGCCATTCCCATACATTGCAAGTGACATTTCATGCGACCTTTCCAAAGATTAAAATCGGTCCCATCAAACTTCAAACTATCCTTCTTGTAAGATGTCATTCTGGATCTCCTCAAGTGGTTAAGCTCCTTTTAGAGGAACTTGTCTCTGATACCAATTGTTAGATTTAGGGCAGACAACTGAGAGGGGGGTGAATCAATTGTACAAAAATTTCTTCCAATTTAAACACTTAACTCCACATTGTTATTCAGTAGCATAATAGTAAATCAATCATGGAAACACAATGCAACAAATCAAGAGCAGAAACACATTAACACATGAGACACCAAGATTTTGACGTGGAAAACCTGGTTAAGGGAGAAACCATGGGGTGATTAACCCAAGATAGTATTCTCTGTTAGAAGAATAGAAAGAACAAAATGGCACATGCCAATTAGGGCTCACTGCCTAAGCACACTACTCACAAGAGGCTCACTACCTACAAGAGACATATTGTCTACAAAGAAATAAGTATCACATACATGAACTGGAGAATAGCATCTTCACCATGCTTGAATTAGTTCCATTTAAGCCCAATACTTCTACTCTGCCTTTTGCTCTCCTCCTCACTACCACACACTCATCTCCATAAGGACACATTTGAAATGACTTTACAATTCCTTATTTATACAAGACATCAACTTAGGAACAATCATCTAAGTCAACAAACATCAACAAGAACATCCGTAGGATGTGTAACTCATCCGGTCAGCCAATCTCAGGAAGAACACCATCATCTAGAAGTTATTCCTCAATTGTGAGTTCCAACTTCAATGCGGACCACCAACACAAACTGGACACGATCCAAAGACTTCCACAAGCTTGCCTGAATCACCAAGAACATCCACACTTCATCTGCTTACTAGAATCCTTCTCTCCTTCATTCAAAACCTCAAGAACATAGTCTGTCATTACTGTCACAAAGGAATAGATGCTTACGGGCCTTCAAATCATGAACCAATTGAGTCGATACTTCATAAGGACTTCCTTAACACTCTCTCAAATCTGCAGAACAGAATAATGCAATTCTGGATCTCACTGGACCTGTCGGTATCACTCTGTCACCTCTGAACACCTACCGGAACCAGTTTTACTTGAGCAACCACAATTTCTTCATATCTTCATGCGGACCTTTGAAATCTCTACTGGACCACCTTAAGACACATATCTACAAACCCTTTGAATCACATCCTCTGATCCTCATCCTATCTTGGACTTTTACCTTACTGTCATCATTGTTCTTCACTATTCCTGATTGAGACTAATTTTCTCAATATCCTTAGCACACAGCTCATCCAATCCTTATCATTAATGCAATAGGATTATGTTGACATCAATGACAACACCGTTTAGGCCCATACTTGCAACAGTTGATTGATGATTAATTCAGGATGATGTGGGTAATCTTCTTAAAAGAAAAATTAGAAGGTCTTGACAAATTCAAAATGTTCAAGGTTATGGTGGAAAATGAGATTGGTGTGAAGATAAAGTATCTGAGATCTGACAGAGGTAGAGAATTTAATTCCAGTGAGTTTGATTCATTCTGTGAAAAGCATGGAATAAAAAGACAGTCATTTGCTCCTAGGACTCCATAGGAAAATGGAGTTGTGGAAAGAAAAAACTAGACCATTCAAGAAGCTGTCAGGACCATGATGATGGAAAGAAATGTTCCTCAAGTCTATTGGAGAGAAGCTGTGAGTATTGTTGTCTACACTCTTAACTAGGTGCAAATCAAAGGAAATTCTAGTAAGACTCCTTATGAACTATGGTTTGGTCATCCTCCTACTATGAGGTATTTTAGAATTTTTGGTAGTAAATGCTATATCAAAAGAGATGAGGATTTAGGAAAGTTTGAAGTAAGAAGTGATGAAAGAATATTTCTGGGATACTCTACTCAAAGTAAGGCATACCGGTATTTGTTGATGATATCATTTTTGGTGGAAATGAGAGTATGTGTAAAATATTTCTTGATCAGATGCAGAGTGAATTTGAAATGTCCATGTTTGGTGAAATGAATTTCTTCCTAGGTCTGCAAATCACTCAGTTGGATAAGGGTATCTTCATATCTCAATCTAAGTATGTAAGAGAATTGTTAAAAAAGTTTGGAATGGAGTCAAAACCAGTAAGTACTCCTATGGTAACTAGATGCAAGTTAAGTAAAGATGGTAATTCACCTAAGGTAGATTAGAAAAGGTATAGATCAATGATATAAGGACTGCTTTACCTGACTCAGACCAGACCTGATATCATGAATGCAGTTGGACTTGTTGCTAGATTTCAAGCTGATCCTAGAAAATCCCATGTTGTAGCAGTCAAGAGAATTTTTAGATATCTCAAAGGGACAATTGATTATGGATTATGGTATCCAAAGGATAATGACTTCACTCTTTATACATATATAGATGATGATTTGGCAGAAGATGTGGATGATAGAAAAAGCACTAGTGGTGGTGCATTCTTCTTGGGAAGTAGATTAGTTTCTTGGTTGAGCAAAAAGCAGGAGGCAATAGCCATATCTACAATAGAGGCAGAGTATATAGCAGTAGCAAACAATTGTACTCAAGTTCTGTGGATGAAGCAAATGTTGAAGGACATTAGAATTGTGTTTGAAGAGCCTGTCACAATCTTCTGTGATAATTCAAGTGCAATAAGCATCACAAATAATCTAGTGTTGCATTCAGAGACAAAGCAAATATCCATCAAGTTTCATGTCTTGAGAGAGAAGGTAAATGAGAATGAAGTCAAGTTGGATTTTGTCTTAAAAGGATCAGATTGTGGATATTTTCACTAAGCCTCTTCCCAAGAATACTTTTGAGTATCTCAGAGAGAAGTTAGAGGTTATTACCCCTCCTGATCAAAATTAAGATGCACTAGAGTGTATCAGTCAAGCCAATGAGGATGATCTAAGCGCAATTCTCCAGAGTGTGGTGTGTTGTTGGAAGAAGATTCAAGTCTCAAATATGCTTGGTTGACAGTATAATCATCCGTGTTAAGTCAAGCCAACCTTGATGTTTATTCCAAGGTTGATGAAGCATATAAAGGTGTGTAGTTGAGGTGTGGAAAATTATAATTGTGCGAAACAATAAATCTAAAGAAAGGATCAGAGGTAGAGCGGAGTACAGAAGGAGTAGAGGAACAAGAACAATAAGGGATGAAGTGATAGTGAAGAAATATTTGTGAGAAGAGAAGAAGTTTTGTGAGCATTCAAAGAGACTAAACCAGGCATGAAGAAGATGCTAACTCTCAGTTGATTCCTTTTTTTATTAAACATAAATTCTATAGGCAATGAGTCTCTTTTGAGCAGTGAGCTCTGGGCAGTGCACCTGAAGGCAAGTGCCTTCCCATTTTCAAGTACTTTTAACAGGGTATGAATCTTGTGGGTTAACCCCCACCATGGTTTTTCCCTTAACTGGGATTCCACATCAAAAATCTTGGTGTCAATTGTGTTAATTATGTTTCTGCTCATGTGTCATTATTTCATGCTTTAATGTTTACATCATTAATCTATTTGTAACATGTGAAAGAAGTTTAAAAGGAGAAAAGGTTAATTTTATTGGACAATTGATTCACCCCCCTCTCAGTTGTCTGGCCTAATTCCAACAATTGGTATTAGAGCTAGATCCTCTAAAAGAAGCTTAACCACTTGAGGAGATCCAAGATGACAACCTATAAGAAGGAAAGTCCAAGATTTGATGGAACAAATAACTCCCTTTGGAAGGTATGCATGCAGTGTCATTTAGAATGTATGGGTGATGCCATTTGGTTGATAACAAAGAATGAGTATAAGATTCTGAAGAATGGCCCTACTATTCTAGATGAACTCAAAGAAGCCGAATGCAATATTTGAGACAAAGAAGCATCATTGAGTACCCTGATGGATACAAAATTGGCAAATGTCCTAGATTTGAAAACTACCCATGAAATCTAGAAAAAGTTGGAAAATATGTCAAATGTGCCAAGCTAGAGAGCCTGAAGGGTAAATATGAAAGGTTGGTAATAAGTGAAGATGAAAACATTACTTCCTACATGCAGAAAGTGAATGAACTTGTGATTGGTATTAGAAATGCGGGTGGAGTATTGGAAGAATCAGATATTGTTGCTAAAGTGCTCAGATCCTTACCTACAACATACAAGCATAAAGTTACTGCCATTGAAGAAATTGGGACAATGACAACTATTACAAGGGATCGGTTAGTTAGTAAGACCTCAACATTTGAAATGAGTGAGTTTAGTGATTCTCTTCCTAAGTCTGAATCTGTATTTAAAGCTAGTGTATATGGAAAACAAAGATATGATCTGGGTGAAAGCTCTTCAGGAAGATCAAACAAATTTGCTAAGGCAATGAAGTATCTTGAGGATGATGAAATTGAGTCTATAGAACTTGAAGCTCTTATTGCCAAAAGAATGCCAAGAGGATCCAGTAAGTATGAAGGAAAGTTGCCATTCAAATGTTTTGCTTGTAATAAGATTTGTCATTTTGCCTCAAGATGCCTGGACAAATTTTCAAAGCCAAACCCTAACAAATATAAAGGTCAGAATAAATGTTACTATGTCCAAGAAACTAGAGAATAAGGAGTCACAGATGATGAATCTGATCATGGATGTTCCACTGAAGGTGATTGGGTGTTCATTGCTACCAAAAAAGAAGATCCGGTGTCTATTGAAATTGCTAGCTGTGGAAATGTGAAAAGTGCCTTGGCTACTCAGGTTGTTGAAAAGGATGAATGGGTGATTGATAGTGGATGTTCTCATCATATGACTAGTGATAAAAGTAAGTTTATAAGCTTTGAAAAGTATGAAGGTGGATTTGTGAAATTTGGAGACAACTCAGCTAGTAGAATTCATGGTAGAGGATCCATCTCTTTTGATGGTAAGAATAACACAAATGACATTGTGTATGTGGAAGGACTGAAACATAATCTTCTCAGTGTTGGATAGTTGGTTGACAAGGGTTATGATCTCCAATTCAAGGATGGAAAATGCAAAATCTTTGAAATCTTTGGAACTAAAATTACATCTGGTACTCAAACTAGAGGTAACATCTTTCATTTAAGTAGTTTTGGAAAAAGTTGTTTGATTGCTCAGACAGATCAAAGTTGGTTATGGCATAGGAGAATGTGTCATGTGAATTTTGATAACATTGTCAAGATAAGTTCTACTCGGGCTGTAAGAGATTTGCCAAAACTTGTGAAACCTGAGAGCATGTGGAGAGAATGTCAATTGGGTAAACATAATAAAATTTCATTCAAAAGTAAAGAACAATTTTCTAGTGGACGGTTGGAACTTGTGCATATGAATCTATGTGGTCTTGCTAGAATTATGAGTATACAGGGAGATAGATATTTTATGTTGTTGATTGATGATTACTCATGGATGATATGGGTAACCTTCTTAAAAGAAAAATTAGAAGCTCTTGAGAAATTCAAAGTGTTCAAGGTTATGGTGGAAAATGAGATTGGTGTGAAGATAAAGTATTTGAGATCCGATAGAGGTGGAGAATTTACCTTCGGTGAGTTTGATTCATTCTGTGAAAAGCATGGAATAAAAAGAGAGTTATCTGCTCCTAGGACTCCACAACAAAATGGAGTTGTGGAAAGAAAAAAATAGACCATTCAAGAAGCTGCCAGGACCATGATGATGGAAACAAATGTTCCTCAAGTCTATTGGAGAGAAGCTGTGAGTATTGTTGTCTACACTCTTAATCATGTGCAGATCAAAGGCAATTCTGGTAAGACCCCTTATGAACTATGGTTTGGTCATCCTCCTATCCTGAGATATTTTAGAGTTTTTGGTAGTAAATGCTATATCAAAAGAGATGAGGATTTAGGCAAGTTTGAAGCAAGAAGTGATGAAGGAATATTTCTGGGATACTCTACTCAAAGTAAGGCATACCAATGCTTCAACAAAAGATTGAAAAAGATTGTTGAAAGTGCAAGTGTTAGAGTTGATGAGAAAAGAAGGACATTCTGGATCTTGCAGATATGATTCAGATGATCAAGATGAAAATCCAAGTCAAGAAAGGCAAGTGCAAACTCATATTCAAATCCAGATTGATCTGGAAAATCTAGTAACTCAAGAGGATAATGCAAAAGTTGAGGAACAAGTTCAAGAAATAGAAGTTCAAGCAAATCCCAAAACTCCCAAGTATATAAGGATGATTCATCCTAAAAATTAGATCATAGGAGATAGAAATAAAGGTGTTTGAACTAGGAGAAGAGTTGCTAAAGATCAAGAAGAGATTTGTCTGATTTCAAAGATTGAACCAAAAGCAATAAGTGAAGCCTGCAAAGATGAAAACTGGGTAAAAGTAATGGAAGAAGAATTAATGCAAATTAAAAAGAATCACACTTGAGATATTGTTTCTAGACCTAAGGACAAAAATGTGATTGGAACTAAATGGGTCTTCTGGAATAAGCTAAAAGAACATGGTGAAGTTGTAAGAAACAAAGCAAGATTGGTATGCAAAGGTTATTCTCAAGTGGAAGGAATTTATTTTGAAGAAACATTTACTCCGGTGGGAAGAATAGAGGTAGCCATACTATTTCTTGCATTTGTTGCTTATAAAGATTTCAAGGTCTATTAGATGGATGCCAAATCAACATTTCTAAATGGAGAGTTAGAAGAAGTCTATATTGAGCAACTGGAAGGATTTCAGTTGTCTGATCAGAGAGATATGGTCTATAGGTTGATGAAAGCATTGTATGGACTCAAACAAGCCCCAAGAGCCTGGTATGCAAGATTAGACAAGTATCTGCTAAAGCTAGGTTATAACAAAGGCACTGTTGATAGTAATCTTTACTTCAAGATTGATCATGAGAATATTCTGATTGTTGAGGTATTTGTTGATGATATCATTTTTGGTGGAAATGAGAGTATGTGCAAAACATTTGCTGATCAGATGCATAGTGAATTTGAGATGTCCATGTTTGGTGAAATGAATTTCTTCCTAGGTCTGCAAATCACCCAGTCAGATAAGGATATCTTCATATCTCAACCTAATTATGTAAGAGAATTGTTGAAAAAGTTTGGAATGGAGGAGTCAAAACTAGTAAGTACTCCTATGGTAACCGGATGCAATTTAAGTAAAGATGATAATTCACCTAAGGCAAATCAGAAAAGGTATAGATCAATGATTAGAGGACTACTTTATCTGACTCTGACCAGACCTGATATCATGAATGTAGTTGGACTTGTTGCTAGATTTCAAGTTGATCCTAGAGAATCCCATGTTGTAGCAGTCAAGAGAATTTTTAGATATCTCAAAGGGACAATTGATTGTGGATTATGGTATCCAAAGGATAATGACTTCACTCTTCATGCATATATAGATGGTGATTGGGCTGGAGATGTGGATGACAGAAAAAGCACTAGTGGTGGTGCATTCTTCTTGGGAAGTACATTAGTTTCTTGGCTGAGCAAAAAGCAGGAGGTAATATCCCTATCTACAGCAGAGGTAGTGTATATAGCAGCAGCAAACAATTGTACTCAAGTTCTATGGATGAAGCAAATGTTGAAGGACATCAGAATTGTGTTTGAAGAGCCTATCACAATATTCTATGATAATTCAAGTACAATAAGCATCTCAAAGAATCTGGTGTTGCATTCAAAGACAAAATACATATCCATCAAGTTTCATTTCTTGAGAGAGAAGGTGAATGAGAATGAAGTCAAGTTGGAGTTTGTGTCTTCAAAAGATCAAATTGCAGATATTTTCACTAAGCCTCTTCCCAAGGATACTTTTGATTATCTCAGAGAGAAGTTAGGGGTTATTACCCCTCCTGATCAAAATTAAGATGCACTAGAGTGCATCAGTCCTATGGAAATAATAGTCACATCTTGTGATCCGGATTGATGTTAAGGAGGCACTACTCAAGGGGAGTAGTCTGCATGCAATTTTTGAGTTTGGTCTGAAACAAAAACATGGAGAAAAGACTACAAATATGTGCCCTTTGCCATTGATGTCAAAGGGGGAGAGAAGTCATGTGAAAAACTAGTTGCTAATGAAAGGGGGAGCAGTGAAGATAGTGGTTACAGAAGTGATAAGAGAAAGGGGGAGAAGTGCTTGTCTTGATGATTGAATCAATTTTTCACATCATATGTTGCCATCAATGAGAAAGGGGGAGATTTTTGCAAATATGTGCCTAAGCAGTGCTGTCATTGATGTCAACATATCCTTGTTGCCATTAGTGTCAATTGTATCCTATTTTGTTGCCTATTTAGAAGACTGGAATGTTGAGGATATTGAGAAAATTAATGAGGATCAAAAGTATGCGAACCATATGGCTAAGTAGAGGATTGTCTGAAGAAGCTCCAGTTAAGATTTGAAGGGTTCACATGAAGATTTGTAGAGGTTATGGCCGTCTAAGTAGAAATGATTTCGCAGTGTTCAGAAGAGATAGAGTGACAGGAAAGAAGTTTGGATCATTTTGGAAATGTAGGATGATGATCTGTGGATCTAGAGGCATGTTTGGGAAGTCAGTGTGTATCATCAACTCAAGTGGTTCATGGTTTGGAGGTCCACAAGCAATATTTCTAGTGTGACAGTCATGGCAGACAATGTTCTTGAGGTTCCAGATGAAGATGCAAGTGATTCTTACTATTTGGAGGAGTGCAGATGTTTTTGATGAATTTAATGTACTTGTGAAGATCTATGGATCTTGTGACTGTTGTATTGAAGGTCTGCATTGAAATTTGAGCCTGTTATTGAAGATTTCCCTCTTCATGTTGCTATTCTTCCTAGTCTTGGCTGACCGAATGATTCAAGTGTGTTGAGGATGATCTAAGAGCAATTATCTAGAGTGTGGCATGTTGTTGGAAGAAGATTCAAGTCTCAGATATGTTTGGGTGATAGTATAATGATCCATGTTAAGACAAGCCAACCTTGATGTTTATTCCAAGGTTGATGAAGTATATAAAGGTGTGTAGTTGAGGCATGGAAAATTATCCTTGTGTGAAACAATAAATTCAAAGAAAGGATCAGAGGCAGAGCAGAGTAGAGAAGGAGCAGAGGAACAAGAACAATAAGGGATGAAGTGATAGTGAAGAAATATTTGTCAGAAGAGAAGAAGTTTTGTGAGCATTCCAAGAGACTGAACCAGGCATGAAGAAGATGCTAACTCTCAGTTGATTCTTTTTTGTATTAAACATAACTTCTATAGGCAGTGAGCCTCTTTTGAGCAGTGATCTCTAGACAGTGCACCTGAAGGCAAGTGCCTTCCCATTTTCAAGTACTTTTAATAGGGTACGAATCTTATGGGTTAACCCCCACCATGGTTTTTCCCTTAACCAGGTTTCCACGACAAAAATCTTAGTGTCAAGTGTGTTAATTGTGTTTTTGCTCATGTGTCATTGTTTCATGCTTTAATGTTTACATAAGTAATCTGTTTGTAAGTTGTGAAAGAAATTTAAAAGAAGAAAAGGTTAATTTTGTGGGACAAGTAATTCATCCCCTCCTCTCAATTGTCTGGCCTAATTCGAACAATTGGTATCAGAGCCAGATCCTCTAAAAGAAGCTTGACCGCTTGAGGAGATCTAAGATGATGACCTATAAGAAGGAAAGTCCAAGATTTGATGGAACAAATTACTCCCTTTCGAAGGTATACATGCAGTGTCATTTGGAATGTATGGGTGATGCCATTTGGTCAATAACAAAGAATGAGTATAAGATTCTGAAGAATGGCCCTACTACTCTAGATGAACTCAGGGAAGCCGAATACAATATTCAAGCCAAAGAAGCATTATTAAGTGCCTTGACAGATACAGAATTGGCAAATATTCTAGATTTGAAAATTGCCCATGAAATCTGGAAAATTTTGGAAAATCTATATGAAGGTGACAAATATGTCAAATGTGCCAAGCTATAGAGCCTTAAGGGTAAATATGAAAGTTTGGTAATGAGTGAAGATGAAAACATTACTCCCTACATGTAGAAAGTGAATGAACTTGTGACCAATATCAAAAATACTGGTGGAGTATTGGAAAAATTAGAGATTGTTGCCAAAGTGCTTAGATCCTTACTTGCAGCATACAAGCATAAAGCTACTGCCATTGAAGATAGTGACAACTGTTACAACAGATTAGTTAGTTGGTAAGCTCTCAACATTTGAAATGAGTGAGTTTGGGGATTCTCTTCCTAAGTCTAAATTTGTATTTAAAGCTAGTGTATATGAAAAACAAAGATATGATCCGAGTGAAAGCTCTTTAGGAAGATCAACCAGATTTGCTAAGGCAAGGAAGGATCTTGAAGATGATGAAATTGAGTCTGCAGAACTTGAAGCTCTTATTGCCAAAAGAATGCCAAGATGATCCGGTAAGTATGAAGGAAAGTTGTCATTCAAATGTTTTGCTTGTAATAAGATTGGTCATTTTTCCTCAAGATGTCCGGAGAAATTTTCAAAGCCAAACCCTAACAGATATAAGTTCATAATAAATGTTACTATGTCCAATAAACTAGAGAAGAAGGAGTCACAGATGATGAATCTGATCATGGAGGTTCCACTGAAGGTGATTGGGTGTTCATTGCTATCAAAGAAGAAGATCCAGTGTCTACTAAAAGTGCTAGTTGTGCAAATGTGGAAAGTGCCTTGGCTGCTCAAGTTGTTGAAAAGGATGAATGGGTGATTGATAGTGGATGTTCTCATCATATGACTGGTGATAAAAGTAAGTTTATAAGCTTTGAAAAGTATGAAGGTGGATTTGTGAAATTTGGAGACAACTTAGCTGGTAGAATCCATGGTAGAGGATCCATCTCTTTTGATGGTAAGAATAACAACAATGATAATCTGTATGAGGAAGGACTGAAGCATAATCTTCTCAGTGTTGGAAAGTTGGTTCATAAGGGTTATGATCTCTTATTCAAGGATGGAAAATGCAAAATCTTTGAAATCTCTGGAACTAAAATTGCATCTGGTACTCAAACTAGAGGTAACATCTTTCATTCAAGTAGTTCTGGCAAAAGTTGTTTGATTGCTCAGACAGAGCAAAGTTGGTTATGGGATAGGAGAATGTGTCATGTGAATTTCGATAACATTGTCAAGATAAGTTCTACTTAGGCTGTAAGAGATCTGCCAAAACTTGTGAAACATGATAGCATGTGTAGAGAATGTCAATTGGGTAAACATAACAGAATTTCATTCAAAAGTAAAGAATAATTTTCCAGTGGATGGTTGGAACTTGTGCATACTAATCTATGTTGTCCTACTAGAATTAGGAGTGTGCAAGGAGATAGATATTTTATGTTGTTGATTGATGATTACTCTCAGATCATGTGGGTAACCTTCTTAAAAGAAAAATTAGAAGCTCTTGACAAATTCAAAGTGTTCAAGGTTATGGTGGAAAATGAGATTGGTGTGAAGATAAAGTGTCTGAGATTCGACAGAGGTGGAAAATTTACCTTCGGTGAGTTTGATTCATTCTTTGAAAAGCATGGAATAAAAAGATAGTTATTTGCTCCAAGGACTCCATAACAAAATGGAGTTGTGGAAAGAAAAAACCAAACCATTCAAGAAGCTGCCAAGACCATGATGATGGAAACAAATGTTCCTCAAGTCTATTGGAGAGAAGTTGTGAGTACTATTGTCTACACTCTTAACCAGGTGCAGATCAAAGGCAATTCTGGTAAGACCCCTTATGAACTATGGTTTGGTCATCCTCCTACCGTGAGATATTTTAGAGTTTTTGGTAGTGAATGTTGATAACTGAGAGGGGGGTGAATCAATTATCTTAATTAATTTAACTTTCTGAGCATCAAATCAGATAATTAATCACAACCATGAAATAGAAATAACATCAATACACATGACACAATATTTTTGATGTGGAAACCCTGTTAAGGGAGAAAACCACAGGGTGATTAACCCAAGAATGTATTCTCTGTTAAAAGAATAGGATGATACAAAATGGCACTTGCCAATTAGGGCTCACTGCCTGAGCACACTGCTCGCAAGAGGCTCACTGCCTACAATAGTTTATACAAAGAAACTAGATACTTGAACTGATAAGACGCATCGACATATGCTGAGGTTTAGTTTCGGTTAGGCTCAATATACTGATCTACTACACTTCATTCTTCCTCTTCTTTGGTGATGCTGTCATGTCACATACTGGACTTGTATTTTTGCTATTACTCTGCTCCTCTGCTTTTCTTCGCACTTCCACACACACCACATATCTATTCACATCTAAAACCATCTGGTATTTATATCCGCACAAGTGATTTCAACACTTTTCTAGTCAGCATCCGAAATAGTTAGTATTTTCCCAAACTCTAATCTGTCAGCTGAATCCTTGCATACCAAGCGATGCAGATCAAGGAGATGCTTATAGGAGTCATCAATCATGTTGTCCAATCATGAATGATACCTCAAGAAAATTAATCACCATCAATATCTCATCCAGATTTAGGTCTGATGCTCTACCAGTCAGTTCTTCCTCTATCTACTCTGTCAAATAAGAACCCAACATTCAAGTGCTCAAATCATTTCACTCTTCTATCACTAGAGGCTAAATCCTTAGAATCTATTAGTCAAGGTACTCCTCTTGACTTACTCAAATTCATACTTTACTGAGATACCTCCTCTGAGAGATCCAGACCTGACTGTCTGACCTTGCTGCCTGCTCTGTTCTTGCTTACCGGACCACAACATCTCTTCAATCTGACTTCCAGTAAAGACACATCATGTCCTGCGAATGTGTGGAATGGTTTTTGTTGCCATCAATGACAACAATCATGAAGCCACATAGTGTCTCTTGTCAAAAATCTCCCCCTTTGGCATTGATGGCAACACTTAGTGAAAAATGACTAAGTGTTATACTACACTCCCCCTTGGTTGATGCTCTGTTGTATTGTACACTTTACTGGAGCTCCCCCTTAGCTGGAGTCCACATTTTTCACTACTTCTCACTCCCGCTTTGACATCAATGGCAAAGGGTAGGGTCCGCACACCAAAATTTTTAAAAAATTCAACTATACTTAGCCGCATAAGTATATACATATAGCATACTTACATATACTGAAGTATGTCTGCAAACGTTGCCTTCAATTGGACAAATTTTGTTGCCCAACTTTGTTTCATCCTGTCCAAAATTGAGATGTGACCACTTAACAGGAATGTAAACGCGTCTGCCCTTTTTAGGTCTATCAAATCACTGGTCTGGGCTGTGGTCTGAGCTTCTTTTATGGCCTCATGCATGGCCTCTAACTTAGGGATAATTATCCCTCTAAGTTCACCCAACCTGCTTATTCTATTTTTCTTTTCCTTCTCAAGCTTCTTGATTTCATTCAAAACTGCAATAGTCTGGCATTATTGATTTATTATGGAAGAGGAGAGAGGATCAAAATTCTTAGAGAGTTTAGTCAGTTTGTCCTCCTGTTCTTTCACTTTCTTCTCAATATCTAATGTTACTTTGGACCATGATAAACAAAATTTGTACATTTCCCTGCCTTTTTTAAGAGCATTTTCTAAGCTCTTTATCCCAATATTCATATTCCTCCTATCATTTGTTATCAGACCCTGTACTTTAGAGAATCTCTTATCCAAAAACTCCTTCCAAACCTTTTCTTTAGCTGACTTTTCTAGGGAATCAAAATTTGTATGAGCATAATTTACAAGGGACTTTAGATTACCAGATGTGGAGGCCAAAGGATCCTTTTGGAAGGATGGCATGATTTTCTCCAATACACCGGATGCAGCTTCTATAAGCCCACAGTCTTCCATGTGAGATTTTAACATTTTTTCTTTTGCCTTTACATTAGCAAATGAAGCTATCTTCATTGTTTGTACCGGGGAAAGAGAATCAAAATCAAATGGTCCTTGTAGCAGTTCTAGTTCGTCAATCTCCATTGTCTCTTTGTTTAAGAATTCTTTGACAATTTCTGTAGTGTCTCTTGCCAGAGACAGATTCTTCTTCTCTTCTACAGTCTTAGAGCTATCTCTTGGAGCTTTCTCTTCTGCATTCTTACCACTAACAACTATGGAAACCTTAGTACTGTCATCTTCTTTTTCTTTCACTTCTTTTTCTTTCTCCTCTATTCTTTCTTCTCCTTTAGATCCGGAGTCAGCAGGGGAAACTGGAGGGGTGATGTTTGTTTGTTCATGCACCACCTCTTCCGGAGCAGAGGATTCCAAATCCTTATCTTTATTTTCACCGGTGTCCATTACTTCTTCTGTGATTGCCTCAGTAGATTCTTCTTCAACACTTGTAGCTGAGGGATCAACACCCAAGTCCTCTATAATAGGAATGTTGAATCTTTTGTATGCATTTCGGAGGATCTCTTCTATCTCTTTTGCTACTTGGTTAGTTTCTCCAAGCATAAGTTGATTCATTCTTGCTTTGTTCTGGAACTTATCCTTGCAATCTTTGAAGATCATATTCATTTGCTTTGAGTCAATTGAAGGATATAGTTGAATGGCTATCTATTCTCGGATCTCTAGATCTTTTGCCATAGCATTATTTTTTCTTATTTCTAACTCTTTCTCTAGGCTTTTGGGAATAAGAGATATAATTTCAATAAAAGTCTTATTGTAGATATTCAGATACTTGACTGCTGCTTTCTGCAAGATCTTTTGGTCAACCTCATTATAATCATCATAGAATTCTACCATTGGTTGAAGGTTTCCATCCACAGTAACTAATTTGACGACATCATCTAATGATAGAGTGGGATTTTCAACAAACTCTTCTGCCTCTACCTCCTTGGTTTCACTGGATACTTTCCTTTTCTTTTTCATCTTCTTGATTTCTTCATCAAATTCTGTCTCTTCTTCATCTTTCTGGCTTGTATATGACCTTGTTGCCTTTTTCTTTGTTCTCTTTTCACTTTTACCAGATGATTTTTCTTCTGGTTTTGATGCCTTGGTGCTTTTAGCAGTGATAGGTGTAGATCCCTTAGAAGATCTGGTCTAGGAGGGGACTTCCACCGGAGCATCTTCTTTCTCTACTTTTTCTTTCTCTTTCTCTACCCTTTCTATCTTTTCTCTGTTTGCATCAAGTGCCTCCTTTGAGATGCCATATCTTTTGGAAACATTCTCAACTTCTTTTCTCACTTTTCTCTTCATCTCTGGTTGCCTTAATTCCACATGAATTTTCACACTTAGCTCCTCAAAGGTTCCAAACCTTTCTGCTTTGGGATCCTTTGGCTGACTTAGCATGTGCTGAACATGCAGCTCTACAATTTTTTCATCCACTTCATACCCCATAGGCATGATCCATACTATTCTTGGTTCTACTGCCTCCATCAGACATTGATTAGTGTCTACCATGAAGCACACTGTATCTTTATACTTTTTGACTAAAGATTGGGGAATTCTTTCTCTTACTTGCATCATGCTCTAGAAATTCTTGAAATAGCCCCAGAGTGCTATACTCTATGCCTTGGCATCACCAAGCCCATGTATATAATCTCTAATTTGGATGGCCACTAGTCTATCATTCAGCCACACCCAACCACTGGATCCAGGAAGTTCATTCATGAAGTAGAAGAACAAACACAGTATTAGCCCACCATACTTCAAGGAGTTCTTTTTGTCCTTCTTGATCTTTTGTAGGTTTTCCATCAGTTGGCTTAGAAGGAGTTCACAAAGATCATAATCTGTATTTTTCCTCAACATTTCATAGGCAGTGTATACAGCAGTTGTAGATACTGAATTCTCCCTGTTGGAGTGATATATCTTATAGCCAATTATCATTGATGCAAACTTGATATCTGGATATGTTATGTCCTCAATTGTCATGGTTCTTTATCAAATTTCAATCCGGTAGCCTCACTCACGATTTAGTTTTTGATAGATTTGAGAGTAGGCATTCCTCTGGTTGAGTGTAATCGGGTTACTGCCCTAATGGCATCATTGGTGATCTTAAATGGCCTATTCAACCACATGAAGTTGTCATGCATTCTGCTCAAGACATACCAGACCCATTCGTCTTTAGCAAAATAGGGGAAATGGATGCATTGTGCAAAATGCTTGTCCCGGATGGCCTGGTACTGTGGTTTGAGTTCAAAGGAATCATCTAACAACTATTTGTGGTAAATATCCATCATCTTTGATTCCCCAAATTCTTCAATGCTCGCATGAATATATGCCCTAACATCTTCTACATGTAAAACCCCATGCGGAATACTGGAGAATGCTCCTAAGGGATCAACTTCTAAGAATTTGTAGGGATGCTTTTTAAATTTAGGACGTGGCCTATCAGAAATCTTTACAACATTTGGAGTGCCCATTTTACAGAGGATTCAGAAATAGATTTCAAGAATGGAAAATACCTCTTATGCCTTTAGGGTTTACGGAGTGAGCTGAAAAGATCACCGATGGACTTGAATTCTACGGTTGATCCTTGAGAGAGATGGAGCAAACTTGTTTGTAGAGCTCTTTTCTTCTTCATGAGTGTAAATGTGCAAATGGCATGTGAATGAACCCTTTTATTTCTGAGAAAAACCCTAATTCCCCATTGCAATAAATGTGCAACTTAAGTTATTTCGGTTGTCATGTTCTCCTTGTTCTGAGAGAAGTCTTTTTTGGATCACTGAGATGTACTTAGAGTTAAACTTAGTGGTTAATGACAATCTATCTTCCTTTCCCCAAACATTTGATCTATCCATAGATCAAGGTATCTCAAATTTTAAATTGTACCGAATCTAACTGTGAAAATCCTGTTCATACCGGATGACTATTAAACCGGATCAATCTCGATAGATTAGACTCTTCAAATCTTCTTGCGGATCTCCCAAATCTTAACCAAGCCTTCTCTTGATGTTTCTCTGAGAACCCTTTAATCCACAACCTTTCAAGTGCCAATTTCAGGCACCAATTGACTGGCTGGGGGAAAATATTTTTCCTTGTGTCTCCCCCTGAGCCAGAGCTCACTTTTTAATTTCTAGAAGGAATATCAGCACCAGATTCTGGTGTGGATCCATCCCCTACATTATCTGTACTTCTCTTCACCCAAATCTTGTTCATCTCTCGTTGAATCTCATCTGCACTCACTTTTGCTTTTCCTTTGTCTTGATTCTGATTATGATGTACCAGACCCCTTTTGTCTTGATTCCTACTTCTACAGAATTTGGCAATATGACTGGATCTATTGCAATTGTGGTAGACAACATTTCTTTGCATATTTGACTAGTATCCTCTTGATCTACACTGATTAGCCATATGACCCATTCTATTGCATGCAAAGCATCTACCATTGAATGAATTGTTCATTTGCATATTTCTACATTCATGAGATTTGTGACCATACCTTTTGCAGTTGAAGCACTATCCGGAGAAGGATGAATTAGTCTGATTCATTCTCTTTCTGCACTGATTTGCTCTATGACCAAATTTATTGCAATTATGGCAGTATCCATTGAAGGAAGGATATCTTTGAGCATTTGGTTGCCTTACCGGAGGTCTTCTAGGTCTGTTTCTTAGATTTTCTGATATGAAATTCTTCTGACTAGATCCAAAGCTTTCACCTTTTTCATATCCCAAGCCTTGCTTGTCATCTACCCTCTTTTGGCTGTGAAGGAGAACTTCAAGTTGAGCAGAAATTATCTTGAATTTTTCTTTGTATTCATTTGCTATTTGAAGATCCCTTTTGAGAGTGTCAATTTGATCCTCAAGTTTTTCTTCATTATCTCTAGCATCGTCAAGATCAGATTCAAGATATCTGATTATTCTATCCATCTTGTGGCAATCTTCTGACTTTTCCTTGAGAGATTGTCTTAGATCATCTTCATTTTTTCTTTTCTCTTCAATTTCTTGGGTGAATTTCATAACTCCTGATTCCATTTCATGTCTTACCGTAATGACCTCTTTTGATAACTTTTCACATAACTTGGTTTTCTCCTTCAGATCTCCATTTGTATCATTTGTTTCACCTTGACTTGCCAATTGCTGAAGTAGTTCCTTTCTTTTTTTCATAGAGATATTCAATTTCACTTTTAGCTCATTTATGAAATCATCAGCTTGTTTGAGTCTTTCCTTCAAGTCATTGACTTCAGAATGAGAATGCTCAAGATCATCTAGGGAAGACTTAAGTTTTCCCTCATACCATACATATCCATTGGAATTCCCAAATCTTCCTCAAGCTATTAGGCTTTGTTTGGAGGAACTTAGCTCTGATACCAATTGTTGATAACTAAGAGGGGGGTGAATCAGTTATCTTAATTAATTTAACTTTCTGAGCATCAAATCAGATAATTAATCACAACCATGAAATAGAAATAACATCAATACACATGACACAATATTTTTGATGTGGAAACCCTATTAAGGGAGAAAACCACGGGGTGATTAACCCAAGAATGTATTCTCTGTTAAAAGAATAGGATGATACAAAATGGCACTTGCCAATTAGGGCTCACTGCCCGAGCACACTGTTCACAAGAGGCTCACTGCCTACAATAGTTTATACAAAGAAACTAGATACTTGAACTGATAAGAAGCATCCACATATGTTGAGGTTCAATTCCAGTTAGGCTCAATATACTGATCTACTACACTTCATTCTTCCTCTTCTTTGGTGATGCTATCTTGTCACATACCGGACTTGTATTTTTGCTATTACTCTGCTCCTCTGCTTTCCTTTGCACTTCCACACACACCACATATCTATTCACATTTAAAACCATCTGGTATTTATATCCGCACAAGTGATTTCAACACTTTTCTAGTCAGCATCTGGAATAGTTAGTATTTTCCCAAACTCTGATCTGTCGGCTGAATCCTTGCATACCAAGCGATGTGGATCAAGGAGATGCTTATAGGAGTCATCAATCATGTCATCCAATCATGAATGATACCTCAAGAAACTTAATCACCATCAATATCTCATCTAGATTTAGGTTTGATGCTCTGTCGGTCAGTTCTTCCTCTGTCTACTCTGTCAAACAGGAACCCAACACTCAAGTGCTCAAATCATTTCACTCTTCTATCACTAGATGCTAAATCCTTGGAATCTATTAGTCAAGGTACTCCTCTTGACTTACCCAAATCTGCACTTTACTGAGATACCTCCTCTGAGAGATCCAGACCTGAAAATCTGACCTTGCTGCCTGCTCTGTTCTTGCTTACCGGACCACAACATCTCTTCAATCTGACTTCTGGTAAAGACACATCATGTCCTGTGGATGTGTGGAATGGTCTTTGTTTCCATCATTGACAACAATCATGAAGCCACACAGTGTCTCTTGCCAACAATAAATGCTATATCAAAAGAGATGAGGATTTAGGCAAGTTTGAAGCAAGAAGTGATGAAGGAATATTTTTGGGATACTCTACTCAAAGTAAGGCATACTGGTGCTTCAACACAAGATTGTTGAAAGTACAAGTGTTAGAGTTGATGAGAGCAAAGAAGGACATTCTAGGTCTTGCGGATATGATTCAGATGATCAAGATGAAAATCCAAGTCAAGAAAGGCAAGTGCAAACTCATATTCAAATCTAGATTGATCCAGAAAATCCAGTAACTCAAGAGGATAATGTAGAAGCTGAGGAACAAGTTCAAGAAATAGAAATTCAAGCAAATCCCAAAACTCCCAGGTATGTAAGGATGAATCATCCCGAAAATCAGATCTTAGGAGATAGAAATAAAGGTGTTCGAACTAGGAGAAGAATTGTTGAAGATCAAGAAGAGATTTGTCTAATTTCAAAGATTGAACCAAAATTAGTAAGTGAAGCCTACAAAGATGAAAATTGGGTAAAAGCAATAGAAGAAGAATTAATGCAAATTGAAAAGAATCACACTTGGGATCTTGTTTCTAGACCTGAGGATAAAAATGTGATTGGAACTAAATGGGTCTTCTGGAATATACTAAATGAAGATGGTGAAGTTGTAAGAAACAAAGCAAGACTGGTATGCAAAGGGTATTATCAAGTGGAAGGAATTGATTTTGAAGAAACTTTTGCTCTGGTGGCAAGAATAGAGACAGTCAGACCATTTCTTGCATTTGTTGCTTATAAAGATTTCAAGGTCTATCAGATAGATGCCAAATCAACGTTCCTAAATGGAGAGTTAGAAGAAGTCTATATTGAGCAACTGGAAGGATTTTAGTTGTCTGATCAAAGAGATATGGTCTACATGTTGAAGAAAGCATTGTATGGACTTAAGCAAGCCCCAAGAGCCTGGTATGCAAGATTAGATAGGTATCTGCTAAAGCTAGGTTATAACAAAGGCACTACTGATAGTAATCTTTACTTCAAGATTGATCATGAGAATATTTTGATTGTTGAGGTATTTGTTGATGATATCATTTTTGGTGGAAATGAGAGTATGTGCAAAACATTTGCTGATCAGATGCAAAGTGAATTTGAGATGTCCATGTTTGGTGAAATGAATTTCTTCCTAGGTCTACAAATCACTCAGTCAGATAAGGGTATCTTCATATCTCAATCTAAGTATGTAAGAGAATTGTTGAAAAAATTTGGAATGGAGGAGTCAAAGCTAGTAAGTACTCCTATGGTAACTGGATGCAAGTTAAGTAAAGATGATAATTCACCTAAGGTAGACTAGAAAAGGTATAGATCAATGATTGGAGGACTACTTATCTGACTCAGACTAGACCTGATATCATGAATGCAGTTGGACTTGTTGCTAGATTACAAGCTGATCCTAGAGAATCCCATGTTGTAGCAATCAAGAGAATTTTTAGATATCTCAAAGGGACAATTGATTATGGATTATGGTATCCAAAGGATGATGACTTCACTCTTCATGCATATACAGATGATGATTGGGCCTGAGATGTGGATGACAGAAAAAGCACTAGTGGTGGTGCATTCTTCTTGAGAAGTAGATTGGTTTCTTGGATGAGAAAAAAGTAGGAGGCAATATCCCTATCTATAGCAGAGGCAGAGTATATAGTAGTAGTAAATAATTGTACTCAAGTTCTGTGGATGAAGCAAATGTTGAAGGACATTAGAATTATGTTTGAAGAGCTTGTCACAATCTTCTATGATAATTCAAGTGCAATAAGCATCTCAAAGAATCTAGTGTTGCATTCAAAGACAAAGCACATATCCATCAAGTTTCATTTCTTGAGAGAGAAGGTAAATGAGAATGAAGTCAAGTTGAAGTTTGTGTCTTCAAAGGATCAGATTGTGGATATTTTCACTAAGCCTCTTCCCAAGAATACTTTTGAGTATCTCAAAGAGAAGTTAGGGATTATTACCCCTCCTAATCAAAATTAAGATGCACTAGAGTGTATTAGTCTGGTGGAATTCACGGTCACATCTTGTGATGCGGATTGATGTTAAGGAGGCACTACTCAGGGGGAGTAGTCTACATGCAATTTTTGAGTTTGGTCTGAAATAAAAATAAGGAGAAAAGGCTGCAAATATGTGCCCTTTGCCATTGATGTCAAAGGGGGAGAGAAGTCATGTGAAAAACTAGTTGCTAATGAAAGGGGGAGCAGTGAAGATAGTGGTACCATAAGTGATAAGAGAAAGGGGGAGAAGTGCTTGTCTTGATGATTGAATCAGTTTTTCACATGATATGTTTTTATCAATGACAAAGGGGCAGATTGTTGTAAATATGTGCCTAAGCGGTGTTGTCATTGATGTCAACATATCCTTGTTTCCATTAGTGTCAACTCTATCCTATTTTATTGCTTGTTTAGAAGACTCGAATGTTGAGGATATTGAGAAAATTAATGAGGATCAAAAGCATGCGGACCATATGGCTAAGTAGAGGATTGTCTGAAGAAGCTCTAGTTAAGATTTGAAGGGTTCACATGAAGATTTGAAGAAGCTATGGCCATTTAAGTAGAACTAGGTTTGCAATGTTCAGAAGAGACGGAGTGACAAGAAAGAGGTCCAAATTGTTCTGGAAATGTAGAATGATGATCTACAGATCTAGAGGTATGTTTGGGAAGTCAGTGTGTATCATCGACTCAAGTGGTTTACAGTTTGGAGGTCCACAAGCAATCTTTCTGGTGTGATAGTCATGGCAGACAGTGTTCTTGAGGTTTCGGATGAAGATGCAAGTGATTCTGATGATTTAGAGGAGTGCAGATGTTTTTGATGAATTCAATGTGCTTGTGAAGATCTTTGGATCATGTGACTACCGTGTTGAATGTCCACATTGAACTTTGAGCCCGTTATTGAAGATTTCCCTCTTAATTTTGTTGTTCTTCCTAGTCTTGGTCGATCGGATGATTCAAGTATGTTGAGGATAATCTAAGAGCAATTCTTTGGAGCGTGGCATGTTGTTAGAAGAAGATTCAAGTCTCATATATGTTAGGCTGACAATATAATGATCCACATTAAGTTAAGCCGATCTTGATGTTTATTCCAAGGTTGATGAAGCATATAAAGGTGTGTAGTTGAGGTGTGAAAAATTATCCTTGTGCGAAACAATAAATTCAAAGAAAGGATTAGAGGTAGATCAGAGTAGAGAAGGATCAAAGGAACAAGAACAATAAGGGATGAAGTGATAGTGAAGAAATATTTGTGAGAAAAGCAGAAGTTTTGTGAGCATTTAAAGAGACTGAACCAGGCATGAAGAAGATGCTAACTCTCAGTTGATTCCTTTTTGTATTAAACATAAATTCTATAGGCAATGAGCCTCTTTTGAGTAGTAAGCTCTAGGTAGTGCGCCTAAAGGCAAGTGCCTTCCCATTTTCAAGTACTTTTAATAGGGTATGAATCTTTTGGGTTAACCCCCATCGTGGTTTTTCCCTTAACCGGGTTTCCACATCAAAAATCTTGGTGTCAAGTGTGTTAATTGTGTTTCTGCGTATGTGTCATTATTTCATGCTTTAATGTTTACATCATTAATCTGTATGTAAGTTATGAAAGAAGTTTAAAAGGAGAAAAGGTTAATTTTGTGGGACAACTGATTCACCCTCCCTCTTAGTTTTCTAGCCTAATTTCAACAAAGCATTTGGGCATTGATGTGACCAATGACTTAGGTGTAGGGGGTTCGAGCTATTGGTGGTAGTGCGATGACAAACTGGGGCGGTGACTATCAGTTGTTAGTGGCATTATTGAGTTTGGAGGTAGCTAAAAACTTATCTACGATGGCCTGGAATGAGGGGTGGTGAGTATTTTAGCTAGGTTGATCAAATTTACACCTCTAAGGAATTGTAAGTGTGTGGAAGATTAATCTAGGTTTTTCAATTGTTGCATGACCAATTTATTAGTAGAACAACATTTTTACAAATCACAACTAAATTTCTCCATGGTAGTTTGTAATATTTTTAGGGGAACACTCAAACCTAGTTGTGGGTTTCCTTTTACCACATTTCCTAGCATGAATATTATAGGGGTTCAATAAATCTGACAACATTCTAAATCATCGTAGAGATTTTGAATGGTCATTCCTTTATTTCATGTAGATTTTTATAGTATTGTTATGGACTATTATGTATGTTTAGTTGTATGACATTATAACCTTGATGTGTGTGTGGACACAAATCTAGATTCATTGTGATTTGTACGTGTGTCTTGTTTTGCCTTACAATCTGTGACTCTGTTACCCAATTTAAAATAGGCATCAATCTTGAAGGCTGATGATCTATCATATTCATAAGCATAAAATTAAAAATCACCAATATTTTAGGAGTAGGTTAGTGTTCTGCACGCTTTCATGATTCATTGATGTAACCTAGGGAAATATTTCAAGTGAACTATGATAGTCATTAACTTGGTCTCGAATATATCTTGTATATATTCATCTTGCATATATGTAATGATGTTAGTATAAGCTTAAGAAGAGGTTTTAATATGTAGCTCATTAGTCTTTAGCCTAATGGGAAATCTTGGAGATAAGCATGCATTAGGTACAACTATAAAGGTTTAGTTTAATTCATCTTTCTTTCTTATAAATCTTGTTGAGGATACCTCTAGGAACACCCTTATAGGTCTAGCAAAGCCCAAAGTGAAGGAGAGAATACACACTCTTAGAAATTATCTTTTAATCATCCACATTTTATTGATGAGTTCTTGATCTATCTTCATGAAGGCAAATCCCTTGCCTTGAAGATGGTTTGATACTTTAGGATCGGGGAACCTTGATTTTGGGACCCAACACCCTACACACTCATTTATGTAGTGGACAATTATCCATGGTGAGGGTCTTGATATAATTTTCAATTAGAAGAATCTTGACCTAAAGTAGAAATTGTTTTATTAATTTGCATCAAATAGGAGTTAAAAAGTAATTGACTGCTTCCTCTAATGAAATTTAGGTTGACATAGTGAACTAAAGAATGTAGCTATAAACAACACCCCTTATAAATTAATCTATTGCATAAGTCTAGACCTCATCCACTTTTTGTAGATATATAATATTCTCTATTATCCACATTATTTCTTAATGATATTTAGATTTGTGTTATTTTACCCAAACCAATAGATAATCAAATAGATGCTTCAACAACTCAACTTAAAATTCCTTGTGTGAAGAATCAAATAGAACTATCTCATGCCACTGCTTATTCTTCAACCTTGAAGGTGTCTCTTTGTGCATAAATTCTTCCACCTTTCTTGTAAACCACTTTGTGGATTTCAACATGCTTGAATTGCCAAGGCACAACTCAAACAATAACACACAAAGTGCATGAGGGACCTAACAATAGAAATATAATGTTATCCATAATCTTTATGTGTACACCTGACCTAATATCCAAGCACTTGTGTAACCCTCATATGTTGATATATTAACTCTTTATATCTCATCCAAAGCATGCTTGAGTCCTAAAACCTTCCAAGTGACTTGCGCACTTTTAGTTATAATATGTAAATCAATATGAAAGCAATAACATGGACACAATAAATTACCAATTCAATAAAGCTTCTCTATTCATTCAATGGTTATAAAAATCAATACATTAATGTAGTTTATATAAGTGATTATCTCTAGTGGTGACTTATTCTAAATTAATATTATTTTAAGGTAATGTTAGTTTTAACCTATGAATAGTGCAATCTTTTTTTAAAAGATAGTTTACAATCTTATCTTTGAATCCTATTAATACTCTTACATGTAAAATATATCTTCTAAATTCTCTATCTATTCTTGCATGCTTGCTTCTATTTTTTTGTAGATCATATTTGACACTTACACTTGAATATTCAAATATTTACAATGTGTATGACATCTCTATTCTGAAACTTCAAGAATTTATAGTATAAATTTTTCATCTTGATATATAATTTAACCAAATAAACTAAATTTCAAACATGTTATGATGATAAAAATTAAGTCTACATAATAATTATTTAACTTTAAAACCTAGAAAATAAATAAACCTATTTTATTAAAATAAACTAATGACAAACTCAACCTTAATGTATAATTAAGAAATTTTTTTATTTAACAGGATGCATGTTAAGTTTGGCATGAGTCATAAAGGTTGTCTTGTCATTGATGTCAAAATGATATGGTCACAAGGTATGGTTGATAGGTTCTTGTTTTCATGTCTCAAGCATTAGGATGTTGTCATGTGGTGTGGTGTCTTCAAGGGTTGAAAGGATGCTCTCATCATCAAGATGTATCAGCTTCTTGTCTTTTTGATCATTCCTTCACACAAGGATCAAGAGTTGCTTCATATTGGCAAAAAAGACTGAGTGTGCTTGATGTTGATAGTTTGTTTCATCATAATCATCAAGAGTTGTAGATGACAAAGGAGTTGTATTTCAGGTCTTCATGTTTCATGTAATGGTGTTCAATGTGATGATGGGATATTGGTCTTGATGTAGTTGTCATTCATGGCAGAGAACTTCATTATGGGATTGCATCAATGTCATACAAGAGATCAAGGTCATGTTATGTAATGCAGGTTGATGTCATGGAGTTGAATTCATGAAGTTGTGGTATGTGATGCAAATTGAAGTCAACTTGTTTGTACATGATTACATGTTACTGTGCAGAGAAAGAAAATTCATACTTGTGATCAGTTAGTTATCTGATACTTCAAGCATCTATTGTTTTAGAGAGAAACATCTAAGATAGGGTTCAGGGTTTCATAAAAGACCTATATTCAAAACCCTAGGTTCTCTTCACAAAGTCTCTTTTTCATAATCAAGGATCCTACCTACTTTCATCTTCTACCATATAATCAGGGTTTGTATATTTCTAGTCAAAGGGCCTTGTTAGAAATTAGGGTTTGTTATGTAATGCCTAAAATCCTCAAATCCTAATATATTTCTAAGACTGTATCCTTTCAAATAAAATAAAACCCTAAATTGAAGTTTCTACAGATCATCCTAAAAGCCCTAAATTACCCGTCAATGGCTTTATTTCTATTTTTGCAGTGACCAACTGATTCAGTCATATAATAACTTAAGTGATCACTAAGGGTCTTCAACCTATTGGGTGACCGACCCCGACATCCTAGGGGCACTAGGATTAATAAGTTAACCTAAAAGCTTAGGTGGCAAAGCACATCAAATAGTTGAGATTAAAAAGTAAACTGGCGTGAAAAGGTGATCCAATGAATGTCATTCAAATTATTTTTGAAGTCCAACAGACACCTAATCACTCTAAATTTGACGTGCTCTATGTATAAAGGGCATAATTATTATTTTTCTATCTCTTTTTCTACATGTAACGTGCTAGGGAATTATATATAGAAATTTGTATGATGATATTGAAGACTGTAATAATTGTTTTGAGGTTGAGATAGTTGTTTCAATGCCTTTGTGAAAAAATTGATGATTTTTGTGCAAGTTGATAATTGTATAAAGAAATTATGCAGAGTTTAGTCTTTTAATGTCTTCTATTAAACTACAGTGTGCCATCAAATTTTATGCAGGGGTCAGTATGATATTTTGAAGACTGTGGTTGTTCCAAGTTAGTGATATGGTTATCTATCTACCTTCATGAAGAATTGATCAATTTTATGCAGAGTAGTGCATGTAGAATGGAAATTGCATAATAGTATTTATAAAAAGGTTGATTGATATTTGAAGTAAGAAGTTTGTAGTATTACATTTGAAGTATATGGAGTTTATTGCATGATATTTGCAATATATGGTGCTTCAAGGATTGTAGCTTGGTAGATGTGAAATTGAAGAAAATTTTGTAAAGTGAAAATCAAAAGGAGATATAAGGTTTTTGTTATGAAGTGAATCAGGGTAACCCCCTGAGTTATCTTGTTTTGTTTCAAGGTGATTGTACAAGTCAGTGAGACTTTGTTTTTGTTGGTGAGGCATTTATCAACCAGTGAGGCTATGTAATTGTTGATTTTCATGATTAAGCCAGTGAGGCAGTTTTGAGTGGTTTTTCATCCCTATGAGGGTTTTCCACTCATGAAATTTATTGTGTCTTGGTTTCAACTTTGTGTGATTTAATTGGCCTTCATACTTGTACATTTAGTATTTGACTCCTTCATTTGATGAAGCATATGTTCAAGTTTGATTCTTTCATTTTCTTCTTTTAAGGTTGATAAGAAGTAAATAACTTGGTTTTTGATACAACACTGATTCACCCCCCCTCTCAATGTTGATTGTACTCCAAAAATTGGTATCAGAGCCATGTTTCCTTTAAAATCCTAACAAGCTTGGGTAGTTCCTATAAGTGGAGTACTAGTCATGGAAAGTCAAGAAGGATTTTCTACATTCAAAGCACCTTTATTTGATGGGTCTAATTACGCTTTCTAAAAATTTAGAATGGATTCATATTTGTCTTCCTTGGGGTATGATGTTTGGGATGCTATAGAAACTAAGTATAAAGCAACAAGTCCTCCCTCAACTACTGATGAGAAAAAGGCTTATGACAATAATGCTAAGGCCAAAAATGTAATCTACTGTGGTTTATCCAATGAGATACTTGTCAAAATTATGGATTGTAAGTCAACTAAGGCTATTTGGGATAAGTTGTTCAATATCTATCAGGGATATGAAAAAATTAAAGAAGCAAAGTTACAATCTTACAGAGCTAAATTTGAAAGTCTCAAAATGAATGATGATGAAAAGGTGGCTGATTATCTTCTTAGAGTTCAAGAGGTTGTTAATGTTATTAGAGGTTTGGGTGATACCTTAGAAGAAAAGGTAGTTGTAACCAAGGTTTTAAGGACTCTAACCCCTAAATATGAGTCCAAGGTTTCTGCAGTAGAAGAGAGATATTTAAGCAAAGTGACCTTCGATGAACTTCATGGTACCTTTACTGCTTTTGAGATGAGGGTTTGTAATGATACTACTTCAAGTAAAGAAGTTGCATTTAAATCAGTCAAAAAGGAAAAGGAAATAAAGTTTGATCCAGAAGAGTTAGATAATGATCAAGAATCTTCTTTTGTTAGCAAATTTAAGAAGGGGTCAGTAGGAAAGTATAAAGGTAAACTTCCATTCAAATGTTTTAAATGTGGAAGAATATGACACTATGCTACTAATGTCCTTATAAAGATTTAGATAGTGATGAAGAAGAAAATAAGAAACAATTCAAAAAGAAACAATTCAATCCCAACAAGAAAAGCAATTTCAAAAAGAAGAGTTTGTTCATAAAGGATGCTGATATAACAGATAGTGGTTCAGAGGAGTCACTTGAGGAAGGAGCAGAGACCTTATTCATGGAAATCATAAATGAAAATTAGAATAATAAATGTGAAGATCAATCTGAAAATGATCAAGCAGAGGTTGATCTTGAAGGTGAGTTCAAGTGTGCTCTTGGTGAAGTTAAGAATCCCAAAAAGGAGGCAATAGCTCAAAGAAATCAATTTCAAAAGGACAATGAAATTATGATCAGCAAAGTCACTTATTATGAGAAATAAATTGTAGACCTAAAAATGTGTCTTGAAGAGATTAAAAGAGTTGTTGATGTTACAACAAGGAGTTAGATGCCAAAGTCAAAGAGTGTCATACTCTAGAAGATGAAATTGTAGTCTTAAGAAGAAGACTTGATATGTGTATCAGTAGTGACAAACTTGAAGATCTCTTGGAAAAATAAAAAGGCTTCAAAGACAAAACTGGTCTAGGGTTTGAAGAAGGACAATGCTCATACTCCAAGAGTCTTCAACATGCTGATATCAATAACAAAAGAATCATGAAAGAAGCAAACTTCAAAAGGAGTGATTCTTTCAGGAATAAGATCTGCATTTTCTTGGTTATTGTTTTTATTGTAACAAGTATGGACACAAAGCAAATGAGTGCATATTTGATTTTAGAAGAAGAGCAAATTTTTTGAGAAGGAATCCTTTCATTTTCTTAAGAGGATTGATGTGTTTCAATTGCAATAATTTTGGGCACATAGACAAATTTTGTAGACCTAACCTATAAGTGCAGCAAACTAGGATGAATGCTCTTTCCAAAATGTCCTCTTCATGTGCTGATAAGAAAATACTTATTTGGAAACCTAAGATAATGAGAAAGAATATTGAAGCTATGATTGTTCAAACTACCTTTCATGCCAAGAAGAAAGAACAATGGGTTATAGATAGTGGCTATTCTAACCATATGATAGGAGATAAAAGCAAATTCATCAAGCTTGAAGACCACACTGAAGGATCAATCATGTTTGGTAACAATGCTTTCATTTTGATCAAAGGAAAAGGTACTATTCTTCTAGATGATGAGACTCCATTGCATGATGTATATTATGTTGAAGGCTTAAAATATAATCTATTGAGTGTAAGTCAAATTTGTGACAATGGATTCAATGTTGTTTTTAATGCTCATGGTTGTGAAATCAAAAAGAAATCAGGAAAGGTTGTTACAACAGGGTTAGGAACAAGTGGAAACATCTATAATCTTCATGAGACTAAAAATAGAAGTGCAGATGGACATATTTGCTTCATGGGTTAAGTTGAAGAAAGTTTTCTATAGCATAGGAGACTTTGTCATGTAAATTTTGACAATATTGAGAGGATCAACAAAAATTAGGATGTAAGGAATATGCCTCACATCTCCAAGCCAAACAACACTACTTGCAAAGAATGCCAATTTGGTAAGCAAACTAAGATCAATTTTAAATCCAAAGAATATTCTTCTTCTAAGCCTTTACAACTTGTTCATTTAGATTTGTGTGGTCCTACATGGACTAAAGCATTGGGTGGTGAAAGATATTTTATGTTCTTTATTGATGACTTTTTCTAGAATGACCTGGGTGACCTTTTTGAAGTACAAATCAGAAGCCTTTGATAGATTCAGGTTTTCTAAGAAAATGGTTGAAAAGGAATCAGATTTCAAGCTCAAATGTCTAATGCAAAATGAGGGTGGAGAATATACATCCAAGGAGTTTGAAGAATGTTGTGAAAAACATGGGATCAAAAGACAATTTTCAGCTCCTAGAACTCCACAACATAATGGAGTAGCTGAAAGGAAGAATAGGACTATGAAGGAGATGGAAAGGACATTACTACATGATACAAATCTGCCCAATACTTATTGGAAGGAAGCTGTCCATACAGTAGTATACACTCTAAATAGAGTTCAATTGAGGGTAAAATCTAGCCATACTCCTTATGAATTATGGTATGGTAGGTCAGCAAATGTTGGCTACTTCAAAATTTTTGGTAGTAAATGCTTCATTAAGAAAGATGATGATAATTTGGGAAGTTTTGAGTCTAGGAGTGATGAGGCCATATTTCTAGGCTATTCTACATATAGTAAATCCTACAAATGTTTCAATAAGAGACTCAAAAAGGTGATAGAAAGTACTAATGTAAAGGTGGATGATAGTTTTTAGCCATATGTGCAGCTGATTCAAAACAAAGAAGAAGAAGGACATCATTCAGAAAAAGAAGAGGAAGCTCAAGTGGAAGAAGAAACTCCTGAAAAGCCTATTGAAACTAAAGGTAAAACTCCTTCAAAGACATTGCAAAGAGATCATCCACAAGAGTTTATTATTGGAGATAAAGATATTGATGTATTAACAAGGAGGAGACTTGTTGCTACAAGTAATCAAGCACATGTATGCTTGATATCAGAAATGGAGCCAAAAACCTATGTGGAGGCCAGCAAGGATGAAGCTTGGATTAAAGCTATGGAAGAGGAGTTGAATCAAATAGAGAAGAACAAGACATGGGAGGTTGTTCCTAGACCTGAAGGTAAAAATGTTATTGGTACAAAATGGGTTTTTAGAAATAAACTTGATGATAAGGGAAAAGTTGTTAGAAATAAAGCTAGATTGGTTTGTAAAGGTTACTCTCAAATTGAGGGGATTGATTTTGATGAAACTTTTGCACCTATGGCTAGACTAGAGGCAATAAGAATGTTCTTATCTTTTTTAGTTTATAAGAATTTCAAGGTGTTTCAAATAGATGTCAAATCATCCTTTCTAAATGGTGATCTTGAAGAAGAGGTTTACAATATGGAGCAGCCTGAAGATTTTGAATGCAAAGACTGTTAGATTTAGGGGCAGACAACTGAGAGGGGGGGTGAATCAGTTGTCCAAAAATTTTCTTGTTTCAACACTTGCATTCACTTTGCATTAACAATAAAATAATCATGAAAACTTAATGTAATTAATCAAGAGTAGAAAACACATCTACGCATGAGACACCAAGATTTTGACGTGGAAAACCCGGTTAAGGAAAAAACCACGGGGTGACTAACCCAACATATTATTCTCTGTTAGAACAATAGAAAGAATAAGATGGCACATGCCAATTAGGGCTCACTGCCTGAGCACATTGCTCACAAGAGGCTCACTGCCTACAAGAGACACACTGTCTACAATAAATGAGTATTACATACTTGAACTGGTAAATAGCATCGTCACCATGCTTGAATCAGTTCCATTAAAGCCCAAATCCTTCTACTCTTCCTTTCACTCTTCTCCTCACTACCACACACTCATCTCCACAAGTACACCTTTGACATGACTTCGTAATCCCTTATTTATACATGACATCAACTTAGGAACAACCATCTAAGTCAGCAAACATCCACAAGAACATCTGTAAGATGAATAATTCATTCAGTCAGCTAGCCTGAGGAAGAGCACCTTCATCTGGAAGTATATCTCCAATTCTAGACTCCAACACTAATGCAGACCAATAACACAACCTCAACATGATCCAAGAACCTTCACAAGCTTTCCTGAGTGACCAGGTACATCCGCACTTCCTCTACTTACTCAAATCTCTTCTCTCCTACATCTAGTGCCTCAAGAACATAGTCTGTCATGACTGTCACAAAGGAGTAGATTCTTTTGGACCTTCAAACCATGAACAAATTGAGATGACACATCACAAGGACTCCCCCAACACTCCTTACAATCCACAGAATAGGACAATGCACTTTCGGATCTCATCGGACCTTTCTGTAACACTCTGTCACTTCTGAGCATCTCCCAGAACTGGTTCTACTTGATCAATCACAACTTCTTCATATCTTCATGTGGACCTCTGAAATCTTAACTAGAACCTCCTAAGACTCATGTCCACATACCCTTTAATCCACATCTTCTGATCCTCAACCTGTCTTGAGCTATTTCCTTACTGTCATCATTGTTCTTCACTGTTCCTGACTGAGACTGACTTTCTCAGTATCCTCAACAAATAACTCATCCAATCCTTATCACTGATGTAATAGAAGTATGTTGACATCAATGACAACATCGGTTAGGCCCATACTTGCAACAATCTCCCCTTTGTCATTGATGGCAACATATTATGTGAAAAACCATCAAGATAAGAACTTCTCCTTACTGTCATAGCTCCCCCTATCAACAACAACTATTTACATGTCTTCTCTTCCTGTACTGCTCCCCCTTTGATCATCAACCACTTATTTTTCACATGTCTTCTCTCCCCCTTTGACATCAATGGCAAAGGGCCCATACTTGCAACTTGATAATCACACCTGCTGCTCCCCCTGAGTAGCAGCTCCCCAACACCAATCCGGACCACAAGATATGACTGTGATATCCACCAGACTGATGCACATTAGTGCATCCTAGTTCATCACTGGAGGGGCAATAACCCCTAACTTCTCCCTGAGATACTCAAAAGAGTCCTTGGGAAGAGGTTTAGTAAAGATATCTGCAATCTGATCCTTGGAGGGCCCATACTCCAACCTGACTTCATCCTTGTTCACTTGCTCTCTCAGAAAGTGAAACTTGATAGATATGTGCTTGGTCTTGGAATGCAACACTGGATTCTTAGAAATATTTATTGCACTTGATTATCATAGAAAATTGTGATAGGCTCCTCATATTCTATTTTAGTGTCTCTTAGCATCTACTTCGTCCATAAGATTTGAGTGCAACTACCTACTGCTGCAATGTATTCTGCTTTAGTTGTAGACAGAGATATGGCCTCTTATTTCTTGCTTATCCAAGAAACCAATCTTTTTCCCAAAAAGAATGCTCCACCACTGGTACTCTTCCGGTCATCCACATCTCCTGCCCAATCTGCATCTGTATATGCATGAAGAGAGAGATCATGATCTCTAGGATACCATAGACCATACTCAACTGTCCCCTTTAGATATCTAAAAATCCTCTTGATTGCCATAACATGAGATTCTCTAGGATTAGCTTGGAATCTAGCAACAAGACCAATGGCCTGCATAATATCTAGTCTAGTTTGAGTGAGATACAATAGTCCTCCAATCATTGACCTATATTTTGTCTGATCAACCTTGGGAGAGTCATCATCTTTGCTCAACTTGCATCTGGTTGCCATTGGAGTGTTCATTGGCTTTGAGTCTTCCATCCCAAATTTCCTCAACAATTCTTTCACATATTTTGACTGAGAGATGAAGATTCCTTTCTTTGTTTGAGTAATTTGTAGACCCAAAAAGAAATTCATTTCTCCAAGCATTGACATCTCAAACTCACTTTTTATTTGATTTGCAAAAGTTTTACACATACTATCTCTTCCTCCAAAAATGATATCATCAACAAATACTTCAACAATTAAGATATTTTCATGATCAATTTTGAAATACAAATTACTGTCAGCAGTACCTTTATTGAAACCAATCTTCAAGAGATGCTTATCCAATCTTTCATACCAGGCTCTTGGGGCTTGCTTCAGTCCATACAATACCTTTTTTAATTTACAGACCATGTCACTATGATTAGACAATTGAAATCCATCTGGTTGCTCAATATACACTTCTTCTTCCAAATTACCATTTAGGAAGGCAGATTTGACATCCATTGATACACCTTGAAATCCTTGAAGGCAGCAAATGCAAGAAATAATCTGACTGCTTTAATTCTTGCCACCAGAGAAAAAGTTTCTTCAAAATCAACTCCTTCTATTTGAGAGTAACCTTTGCAAACTAATCTGGCCTTGTTTTTGATTACTTCACCGGCTTCATTCAATTTGTTCCAGAAGACCCATTTGGTTCCAATCACATTTTTGTTTCTTGGTCTAAGAACAAGATCCCAAGTGTGATTCTTCTCAATTTGCATCAGTTCTTCCTCCATTGCCTTAGTCCATTTTTCATCATTGCAGGCTTCATTTACTATCTTAGGTTCAATCTTTGAAATTAGACAAAACTCATCTAAATTTTGAGCAATTCTCCTCCTTGTTTGCACCCCTTTGTTTTTGTCACCTATGATCTGATCTTCAGAGTGGTTTAGAGTTACATACCTTAGAATTTTGGGAGTCTCTTGTACTTCTAACTCTTGATTAGTCTCATTGAGACTTATCTCTTCTTCCTGTCTTACCAGATCAACTTGACTTTGTTTCTCAGAAGAGACTGGGATACCTTGAGTCTGAACACCATTCTAATCATCTTCATCATGTTCAAGAATTCTTAAGGGTCTTTCAATTTCTTCATCAACCTTCATATTTATACTCTCTACAATCTTTCTTAATCTCTTGTTGTAACACCGGTATGCTTTGCTTTGAGTAGAATAACCCAAGAATATTCCTTCATCACTTCTAGCATCAAACTTTCCTAGATCTTCATCCCTTTTAATGTAACATCTGCTACCAAAAACTCTGAAGTATCTCGCAGTGGGAGTAATGCCAAACCAGAGTTCATAAGGAGTCTTACTGATATAGTCTCTAATTTGAACTCGGTTGAGAGTGTAGACTGTAGTGCTGACAGCTTCTCTCCAATAGATCTGAGGAACATTTGCTTCCAACATCATGGTCCTGGATGCTTCCTGGATGGTCCGGTTCTTTCTCTCAACAACTCCATTCTGCTGTGGAGTTCTAAGGGCAGACAACTGTCTCTTTATTCCATGTTTCTCACAAAAGTTTATGAACTCACCGGATGTGAATTCTCCACCTCTATCAGACCTCAGACACTTTAATTTTAATCCGGTCTCATTTTCCACCATAGCCTTGAATATTTTGAATTTCTCAAGAGCTTCAGATTTCTCTTTCAGAAAGGTTACCCACATCATCTAGGAATAGTCATCAATTAGCAACATGAAGTATCTATCCCCTTGCACACTCCTGATTCTTGCCAAACCACATAAGTCAGTGTGAACCAAGTCTAATAATTTGGTAGAAGATTGTTCCTTGCTTTTGAATGAGATTCTGCTTTGTTTACCCAACTGACATTCTTTGCACAAACTATTTGTAGGTTTTACCAATCTTGGAAGATCTCTTATAGCCTGAGTATTACTTATCTTGATGATATTATCAAAGTTCACATGACACATTCTTCTATGCTATAACCAACTCTGATCAATTTGAACAAATAAGCAACTTTTACTAGTACCAGCTCAGTGAAAGATGTTACCTTTTGTTTGGATACCTGATGTAATCTCTGTTCCAGAACTTTCAAAGATTTTGCACTTTCCATTCTTGAATCTAAGATCATAGCCTTTGTCCACCAATTGTCCCACACTGAGAAGATTGTGTTTCAATCCTTCAACATATAATACATTACCAGTTTTGTTCTTTCCATCAAAAGAAATAGTTCCTCTACCTCTGATTCTACCTACAGAGTTATCACCAAACTTTACCACTCCTCCTTCATACCTTTCCAAATCTATAAACTTGTTTTTGTCACCTGTCATGTGGTGAGAGCAGCCACTGTCAATGACCCAATCATCCTTTTCTTCAACTTGGGCAACCAGGGCTTTATGATTTACGGATTCAGAGGGTGTTGGATCTTCTTCCTTGATGGCAATGAACACCCAGTCACTTCCGGATTTGTCTTCTTTCTCTGATTCATCATCTGTTACTCCTTCATCATCTCCTTCATGAGCATAGTAACAATTCTTCTGGAATCTTGGTCTATTACTGTTTGGTCTAGAAAATATTTCCAGACACCTTGATGCAAAATGACCAATCTTATTGCAGTTAAAACACTTAAAAGGCAATTTTCCCTCATACTTACTGGATCCTCTTGGTAGTCTTTTTGTAATAAGAGCTTCAAGATGAGCAATTTCAGCTTCTTCTTCTTCCAAGTCTTTTCTTGCATTTTCATACCATGATGATTTCCTTGAAGAGTTTTCTCTCAGATCAAACCTTTGTTTTCCTTTTACCAAGGCACTTGCTTTGAATGCAGATTCAATCTTTGGAGGATCATCTCCAAAATCAGCCATTTCAAAAGCAGCTAGCTTACCAACCAATTGATCCCTTGTGACTGTTGTGTGAGCTCTGAATTCTTCGATTGCAAAAGCTTCGATTTTATAAGACTCAGGAAGGGATCTGAGAACTTTGCCAACTATCTCATCTTCACTCAAGGTTCCACCTGCATTTCTGATTCCACAAACCAGCTCATTCACTCTTGGCATAAAAGAGGTAATATTTTCATCATTTCTCATTTTCAGTCTTTCAAATTTCCCTTTTAGACTCTGTAATCTTGCACATTTAACAAACTAGTCTCCTTCATGCAAAAGTTCTGATTTCTTCCAAATCTCAAAGGCAGTTGGTAGATGAATAACATTAGAGAGTTCTGAGTCAGATAATGCGCTTAAAAGAGCCTCTCTAGTCTATAGATTATTTTCAACATCTGTGATTTCATTTAGGGTTGTCGGACCACCCTGTGAAGGTACATAAGCCTTTGTCACCATGGACCAGTATGCAAATCCCATGCATTGCAAGTGACATTCCATGCGACCTTTCCAAAGAGCAAGGTTAGTTCCATCGAACTTTAGACTATCCTTCTTGTAGGATGACATCCTGGATCTCCTCAAGCAGTTAAGCTCCTTTCAGAGGAACTTGGCTCTGATACCAATTGTTAGATTTAGGGGTAGACAACTGAGAGGGGGGTGAATCAGTTGTCCAAAACTTTTCTTGTTTCAACACTTGCATTCACTTTACATAAACAATAAATCAATCATGAAAACTTAATGTAATTAATCAAGAGTAGAAAACACATCTACACATGAGACACCAAGATTTTGACATGGAAAACCTGGTTAAGGGAAAAATCACGGGGTGACTAACCCAAGATATTATTCTCTGTTAGAAGAATAGAAAGAATAAGATGGTACATGCCAATTAGGGCTCACTACCCAAGCACACTACTCACAAGAGGCTCACTGCCTACAAGAGACACACTGTCTACAATAAATGAGTATTACATACTTGAACTGGTAAATAGCATCGTCACCATGCTTGAATCAGTTCCATTAAAGCCCAAATCCTTTTGCTCTTCCTTTCACTCTTCTCCTCGCTACCACACACTCATCTCCACAAGTACACCTTTGACATGACTTCGCAATCCCTTTTTTATACATGACATCAACTTAGGAACAACCATCTAAGTCGGAAAACATCCACAAGAACATCTGCAAGATGAATAATTCATTCAGTCAGCTAGCCTGAGGAAGAGCACCTTCATCCAGAAGTATATCTCCAATTCTAGACTCCAACACTAATGTAGACCGACAACACAACCTCAACATGATCCAAGAACCTTCAAAAGCTTTCCTGAGTGATCAGGTACATCCGCACTTCCTCTACTTACTCAAATCTCTTCTCTCCTACATCTGGTGCCTTAAGAACATAGTCTGTCATGACTGTCACAAAGGAGTAGATTCTTCCAGACCTTTAAACCATGAAGAAATCAAGATGACACATCACAAGGACTCCCCCAACACTCCTTCCAATCCACAGAACAGGACAATGCACTTCCGGATCTCACCAGACCTTTCTATAACACTCTATCACTTCTGAGCATCTCCCAGAACCGGTTCTACTTGATCGATCACAACTTCTTCATATCTTCATGCAAACCTTTGAAATCTTAACTAGAACCTCCTAAGACTCATGTCCACAAACCCTTTAATTTGCATCATCTAATCCTCAACCTGTCTTGAGCTATTTCCTTACTATCATCACTGTTCTTCACTATTTCTGACTGAGACTGACTTTCTCAGTATCATCAACAAATAACTCATCCAATCCTTATCACTGATGTAACAGAAGTATGTTGACATCAATGACAACACTGGTTAGGCCCATACTTGCAACAATCAAATCAGATTATGTATATAGGTTGAAAAAGGCCTTGTATGGATTGAAACAAGCCCTAAGAGCATGGTACTACAGGTTGGATAATTACTTGTAAGAGCAAGGATTTACTAAAGGAGGCATGGACAACAATTTGTACTATATTTCCAAAGGTGAGGATATTTTGGTTGTAGTGGTTTATGTTGATGACATTATTTTTGGAAGTAATAATGATGACATGAGCCATTCATTTCTTAATATTATGATATCATAGTTTGAAATGTCTATGTTGGGAGAATTGTCTTTCTTCCTTGGTTTACAAGTTTCTCAACTTGAAAAGGGGATTTTTATTTCACAAATCAAATATGCCAAAGAAATGCTTAAAAAGTTTCAAATGGATGAATGTAAACCAGTTGGTACTCCTATGGAAATAGTGTACAAACTAAGAAAAAATGATGATTCACCTAAGGTAGAATAGTCTTTATATAGCTCCATGATTGGCAGTCTCCTATATCTAACTACTTCTAGGCCTGATATCGTGCATGCAGTTCGCTTGGTGGCAAGATTTCAAGCATGTCCTAAACAATCTCACATAAATGTTGTTAAGAGGATTTTTAGATACCTTAAAGGCACTCTTGATTTTGGATTGTGGTATCCTAGACACAATGATTTCACTCTTCTTGTATATATAGATGTTGATTGGGCAGGTTGTCTTGATGACAAAAAGAGCACAAGTGGAGCAGCCTTCTTTCTTGGTGGTAGACTAGTAGCTTGGCATAGTAAGAAGCAAGATTGTGTCTCTTTATCTACTGCTGAAGCTTAATATGTTGCAGCATCTTCTTGTTGCACTCAGATTCTTTAGATGGTTCAGTCACTTCAAGACATCAAAGTGGAGGTATCTAAACCTGTACCTATTCTTTGTGACAATACAAGTTCCATTAATATGTCCAAGAATCCAGTCATGCATTCTAGGGCCAAGCATATTGTCATTAGATATCATTTTCTAAGAGAAAAGGTACTTGCAAATGATGTGGTGTTGGATTATGTTCATACCTCTGATCAACTTGCTGATATCTTTACAAAACCATTACCTAAAGAAGTGTTTGAATCCCTAAGATAGAGGCTTGGGGTTTTATCACTTTCTTCTCTTCAATGACTTCATCATGATGTTGGATTTAGGAGGAGTAATTGTATGTTTCTTTCTACAGTCCTGAAATCCAATCAAATTATTGTTTTTGTTTTTTGTATATACAATTGTGAGCAAATTCAGTATAGTGTAGTGTTGCTAAGAATATAAAGAGCAGGGCAGTTTTGATATAAGTTGCAGGGTAGTTTTTGATAAGTATGCATTGGGCATAGTTTGGACTGTGTTTTTCAAGCTTTCTTCATGCTTTGACTATGAAGATCATCATGCCAAGGGTCTTGAAAGATGGTATGATTAGTATGGTATGCATAGATTGCATGTTGATGGCATGAATAGACTACATGCATAGACAAGAATGTGAGGACTGTGTTTCAGTTGAGGACTATGTTTCAGTTGAAGCCTGTGATGACTATGTAGAAGTGTTCAATTTATCAGACAGTCAATTAATCTTCTAAGACAGATAGTGTTGTTTCACTTTATCAGATTGTTGAGTATAGTTTGAATAGTAAACAGGCAGAGGTAGTGATTTTTTTCTCATTTCTACTTGTATAATTTGAAAACATGTTCTAAATTTCATGAGACAAAGGACAATATTGAATGTAGTCAGAGGACAAAGGATAGTATATTCTTTCTTTGATGCTGATCTACTTTATGACTGTATTGAAGGGTAGTCTTTGCCATTGATTACCAAAAAGGGGGAGATAGATTGAAAATATGATATGATTGCTTGTTGATGGGTTGCTAATGGTCTTTAATGCTAAGTGTTTTGACATCAATGCCAAAGCCAAAGGGGGAGTTTGTTAAGTTCGGCATAAGTCATAATGGTTGTCTTTCCATTGAAGTGAAAATGATATGGTCACAAGATATGGTTGATCTCTCATGTTCTTGTTTTCATGTCTCAAGCAATCAGGATGTTACATCATGTGGTGTGGTGTCTTCAAGGTTTGAAAGGATGCTCTCATCATTAGGATGTATCAACTTCTTGTCTTTTTTATCATTCCTTCACACAAGGATTAGGAGTTGCTTCATATTTTCAAAAATGACTAAGTGTGCTTGATGTTCATAGTTTGTTTCATCATGATCATCAAGAGTTGTAGTTGACAAAGGAGTTGTATTTCAGGTCTTCATGTTTCATGTAATGGTGTTCAATGTGGTGATGGGATATTGGTCTTGATGTAGTTGTCATTCATGGCAGAGAACTTCATTATGGGATTGCATCAATGTCATACAAGACATCAAGGTCATGTTATATAATACAGGTTGATGTCATGGAGTTGAAGTCATGAAGTTGTGGTATGTGATGCAAATTGAAGTCAACTTGTTTGTATGTGATTACATGTTATTGTGCAAAGAAAGAAAATTCATACATGTGATCAGTCAGTTATCTGATACTTCAAGCATCTATTGTTTCACAGAGAAACATCTGAGTTAGGGTTTAGGGTTTCATAAAAGACCTATATTCAAAACCCTAGGTTCTCTTGACAAAGTCTGTTTTTCATAATCAAGGATCCTGCCTGCTTTCATCGTATGCCATATAATCAGGGTTTGTATATTTCCAATCAAAGGGCCTTGTTGGAAATTAGGGTTTGTTATCTAATACCTAAAATCCTCAAATCCTAATATATTTCTAAGACTCTATCCTTTCAAATAAAACAAAACCCTAAGTTGAAGTTTCTAAAGATCATCCTAAAAGCCCTAAATTACCCATCAATGGCTTAACCAGCTGATCCAATCATATAATAACTTAAGTGATCACTAAGGGTCTTCAACCCGTCAAGTGACCAACCCCAACATCCTAGGGGCACCGAGATTAAGAAGTTAACCTAAAAGCTTAGGCTGCAAATCACATCAAACAATTAGGATTAAAAAGTAAACTAGCATGAAAAGGTGATCTAATGAACGTCATTCAAATTGCTTTTTAAATCCCAATGGACACCTAATCACTCTAAATTTGACAGGCTTTGTGTATAAAAGGCATAAAATAGTTTTGATATCTCTTTTTCTACATGCAGCGTGCCAGGGAATTATATATAGATATTTGTATTATGATATTGAAGACTGTAATAGTTGTTTTGAGGTTGTGATATAGTTGTTTCAATGCATTTGTGAAGAAATTGATGTGTTTTGTGCAGGTTGATAATTGTATGAAGAAATTATGCAAAGTTTAGTCTTTTAATATCTTCTATTGAACTACAGTGAACCAGAAAATTTTATGCAAAGGTCAGTATGATATTTTTGAAGACTATGGTTGTTGTTCTAAGTTAGTGATATGGTTATCTATCTGCCTTATGACATTTGAAGTATATGGAGTTCATTGAATGATATTTGCAGTATATGGTGCTTCAAGGATTGTAGCTTGACAGATGTGAAATTGAAGAAAAATTTGTAAAGTGAAAACTAAAAGGAGATATAAGGTTTTTGTTATGAAGTGAATCAGGGTAACCCCCTGAGTTATCTTGTTTTGTTTCAAGGTGATTGTACAAGTTAGTGAGACTTTGGCTTTTCTAGTGAGGCTATGTAATTATTGATTTTCATGATTAAGCTGGTGAGGCAGTTTTGAGTGGTTTTTCATCCTTATGAGGGTTTTCCACTCATGAAATTTATTGTGTCTTGGTTTCAAATTTGTGTGATTTAATTGTCCTTCATGCTTGTACATTCAGTATTTGACTCCATTTGATGAAGCATATGTTCAAGTTTGATTCTTTCATTTTCTTCTTTTAAGGTTGATAAAAAGTAAATAACTTGGTTTTTTATACAACACTGTTTCACCCCCCTCTTAGTGTTGATTTGATGCAGGAGCATCCAATGGTGTAAGGGCAATCTTGCATCACCCAAAAAAAAGATGTGTTTCAAAATTGTTGATGTTCTTTCCATTTCTTTTCAAAATTTGTGGTTCTGGTTCCATAATCGCTTGAATAATTATGTAGAACTTTCAGTTTTTCCAAACTACTAAAAATAGTAACCTGCTATTTTTAGAAAGTTTGCATTTGGGCACGGATTGAAGTAAAAATTTATAGGAAGTTACATAACAAAAATATAAGACCTTTGGCAAAGGAATCACACAAAGATCATTTGCGGGCTAAAAGATATTAAAGTTTCTATTTCTTGAAAAATGCCTGAAAATTATTCAAACTCAGGTTTGAGGCACTAAATGGTCTCGTACGGGCCCAAAAATGGCCAGAACCAATAGAGTGGGTTCTTAACGCATAGAGCACTCCGTGATCTTTCTAACACATAAAACAGTTTGTCAATCGGACACCCGAATCAAAAGTTATGGCTCCCAGAAGTTGACCTATTTTTGGAGGGAGATGCAAATTTTGAAATTAGGTTGTTGGCCGCCAAAAAAGCTATTAATAACCATTTTTTGGAACCCTGGGCAGTAGTAGAGTTAAGGGGGCAAGCATGGAGTTAAGAATAGGCAAGAAAATAGAAACGCTAGCTGATTTGGGGTTACATAAGGTAGGTGATTCTAGAGTCTTGTGACAGGAAGCTGTAATGTGTTGCACCCTGTGGAGGGTTGATTCCTCTGATTGTATTTGAGCTTCTATAATATAACAAGTTGTCCAAATCAATAAAGAAAGTTCTATTTTCTGTGTACAATTTTTATTGTTGTGTGTTTTATGATTTACCCCCTTCATCAAGTGGTATTAGAGCGAGGGTTCTTGAGTGTGTAGACAGATCGCTGATCGTGAGGTAGTTTGCACCAGGACCTGAGGTTGTGGGTTTATTGCAGAGATCAATATGCCTCCACGAAGAAATTGTATTGGGAGGAATGCTTTGACGGAAGAAGGTTTTAGATCCCTACAAAGGCAAATCAATGCATTGCAGGAGGAGCTGCAAAGAGGGTTTGAGCCAAGAACAAGAGAAGAAAGTGAAGATGAAGCTGAAGAAGAGCTATCTGAGGAAGGACAAGAAGCTGCAGGAGATCCTACAGAAGTTAGGTTGTTGAGGGCCATTTCAAAGATTGGAAAGAGGCCCAAGATCAAAGTTTCTACATATTCTAGATATTTAAATCCAAAACAACTTATTGATTGGATCAATGACATGGAGGAGTATTTTGAGTATGAAGATGTGGAAGACCCAGATAAGGTCAAGTTTGCAAAAACAAAATTGAAGGGCCATGCTAGTATTTGGTGGATGGAGGTCTAGTTAGAGAGGAATAGAAGAGGAAAATGAAAGATCACAGGATGGGATCGAATGGTGGAGAAACTGAAGAAGCAATTCATTCCTGTGGACTATGAGATGGAGTTGCTGAAGAAGCTGCAAGGACTGAAGCAAGGTAACAAGTCTGTTAAAGAGTATATAGAAGAGTTTTATAAAATTACTATCAGGACAGGCCATGCAGAGCCCAACAAGGAGAAGGCATCCCATTACATTAATGGGTTGAGGCTGAGTATTCAAGAGGAGCTGAGCCTAGTCAGAATGACTACCATAGAAGATGCATACCAATTTTCCCTGAAGGTGGAGGAGAAGCTGAATAAAAGATTTGACAGCAAGCAAAGGGGAAGAGGTCAAGGCGGAAGGACTGGTGGAAGACCCTATGGGGGGCGAAATGAAGATTCAAAGAAAAGTGAAGAAGTCGGCACCAATCGAAATCAGAGAGGAGATAATACCTACTGCCCTCATGACCAGAACAATGGTGAGCAAAGAGGAAGAGGAAGAGACCGACCTGGGCAAGGACCTGGAAGAGGAGGTTTTAGAGGAACTTGTTTACAATGTGGAGAAGAAGGACATCGAGCATACCAGTGTCCACAACATCAAGGAAGGACAAATAGAAGACCTGAAGGTAATGCATGAGTTACACATGTCGATGACGATGCACAATCTGAGTGCTTTGAAGATGTTGAAAGGGGAGGAACCCTAGTTGTCAGAAGAACTTTGTTGAATGAGGAGAAAGAACCAAATCAGAGGAAAAGTTTATTCCGCACAAGGTGCAAATGTGAAGGTAAGTGTTGTGATATTATTATTGACAGTGGAAGTACTGACAATCTTGTTTCAGAGGAGATGGTTGACAAGTTGAAGTTGACAAGAAGAAAGCATCCACATCCATATCGGATTGCATGGTTGTAGAAGGACCACAGAGCTTTGGTCAATGAGTAGTGTTTAGTGAAGTGCAAGATTGGGGACTACCATGATGAGGTGCTGTGTGATATCATACCGATGGATGCATGTCATATGTTGTTGGGGAGGCCATGGCAGTATGATAGGAGTGTTGTCCATGATGGTCGTGCAAACACATATTCCCTAACAAAGGATGGAGTTCATCACAAGTTGAAGCCCTTGAAGCATGTGGAAGAAAAGGTATGTAGTACTACCAAAATTTGCTTGGTAGATGGTAGAAAATTTTTGGAGGGTATGAAGCATGAGCGTCATTTCTATGCATTGATTCCTAAGATTAGTCAAGAGAAATGTGAAGATGTACCAGTAGAAGTCTCATAGATGTTGGAAGAATTTTAAGATATTGTCTCTGACAATGTACAAGAAGGTTTACCACCAGTAAGGAAAATAAGTCATCAAATGGATTTGATAGCAGGAGCCAGTTTGCTAAATAAGGCAGCCCACATAATGACCCCTACAGAGAATGAAGAGCTAAACAGACAAGTTCAGGAGTTGTTGAGGAAGGGAGTGATAAGGGAGAGCCTAAGTCCATGTACGGTACCTACAATACTAGCACAAAAGAAGGATAGATAATGGAGGATGTGTACAGACTCTTGAGCCATCAATAAGATAATGATCAAGTATAGATTTCCATTGCCAAGAATGGATGACATCATGGATTGTTTGAGTGGAGACAAGTACTTCACGAAGATTGACCTGAAGAGTATCACCAGATCCGTATCAGAGAAGGAGATGAATGGAAGATAGCCTTAAAGACAAAGGAAGGTTTGTATGAGTGGTTAGTCATGCTATTTGGGCTAACCAATGCACCGAGCACATTCATGCGGCTCATGAATGAGGTACTGAAAGAATTTTTGGAAAGTTTTGTTATTGTTTATTTGGATGATATTTTGATTTTCAGTAAGACTTGGGATGAGCATCTGATGCATATTAGAATAGTTCTAGAGAATCTAAGGGAGGAGAAGTTGCTAATTAATCTAAAGAAATGTAGTTTTGAAAAGAAGGAGTTGGTATACCTAGGATTTGTTGTCTCAGAGGAAGGTCTTAAGATGGACCCAAAAAAAGTAAGGGCTATCATTGAATGGCCTACGCCAAGGAGTGCAACGAAGGTAAGATCTTTTCATGGTTTGGCAAGTTTTTACATAAAGTTTATTAGGAGTTTTAGTAGCATTTGTACACCCCTAACTGAGACAATGAGAGGGGATAGAAAAGAGTTTAGATGGATTAAAGGAGTAGACAAGAGCTTCGATACATTGAAGCAGAAAGTTGTAGAACAACCTATTTTGGCACTTCCAAATTTCAATAAGGTATTTAAGGTAGATTGTGATGCTAGTGGTAGTGGTATAGGAGTTATTTTGAGCCAAGAAGGTAACCCCATTGCCTATTTTAGTGAGAAGCTTAATGATACCAAGAAAAAGTATTTTGTTTATGATCAGGAGTTTTATGCAATAGTTCAGGCTTTGAAGAAATGGAGACATTATTTGTTTCCAAAAGAGTTTGTTTTATATACTGATCATCAGGCTTTGTAGTATCTTAATAGTCAAGGGAAGTTGAACCAAAGACATTTAAAATGGGTTGAGTTTTTGTAGAGCTATACTTTTGTTTTGAAGCATAGGAGTGGGAAGTCTAACAAAGTTGTAGATGCATTGAGCAGAAGGCAAAACTTGTTGACAAAAATGAAGATAGAGGTTGTTGAGTTTGGTGAGCTCAAAAGTTTGTATCCTGAAGATCCAAATTTTGCAAAGGCTTGGAAAGCTTCTTTGGAACCTATTACTTTGGACAGGACAAAATGGTTGGATTTCATAATCCAAGATGGCATGTTGTTTAGAGAAAGCCAGTTGTGCATTCCAAGGAGTTCCATGAGAGAGAACTTGATTAAGAAGAACCATAGTAGAGGATTGGTTGGACACTTTGGTCAAGATAAGACCATTGCTATTGTTGGTGAAAATTATTATTGGCCACAGTTGCAACAGGATGTGAGGAAATTTGTACAGAGTTACAAAGTGTGTCAGATGGCAAAAGGAACAAGTCAAAATACAGGGCTATATCAGCCATTACCTGTACTAGAGAAGCCATGGGATGATATCAGTATAGATTTTGTTCTTAGTTTCCCAAGGACACATAGAGGACATGATTCCATTTTTGTGGTGGTGGATAGATTCTCAAAGATGGCACATTTCATTCCTTGCAAGAAGACTAATGATGTTATTCATATTGCTAAATTATTTTTCAGAGAGGTGGTGAGATTACATGATCTACCAAAGAGCATAGTTTTAGATCGAGATACCAAGTTTGTTGGTTATTTCTGAAGGACATTGTGGAAGAAGTTGAAGACAAATTTCAAGTTCAATTTTGCACACCATCCACAGACTGATGGATAGACCGAAGTGGTGAATAGGAGTTTGGGTAACCTGCTACGATGCTTAGTAGGAGATAAGCCCAAGGGATGGGATTTGATTTTACCATAGGTAGAATTTGTTTACAACAATTCTATCAATAGGAGTATTGGTAAATCACCATTCTAGATTGTATATGGTAATAGCCCAAGAAATGCTTCTGAGTTAAGAAAGTTGGACAAAGGAGAAAAGACAAGTGCCGAAGCTGAAGACTTTGTAGAACATCTGAAGAATTTGCATGAAGAGGTGAGAAAGCACATTAATAAGATGAATATTCAGTACGAGGCTAAGGCAGATCAGAAGAGGAAGTATAAGGAGTTCCAGGTAGAAGATGAAGTCATGGTTCACTTGAGAAAAGAAAGGTTCCCAATTGGAACATACAATAAGTTGAAAATGAAGAAATTTGGACCATGTAGAATCCTGAAGAAGCATGATTCAGGAAATGCATATGAGGTAGAGCTACCAAGTGGGATTAATATTTCCCCTGTGTTCAACATTGTTGATTTAACAGAATATCATGAGGGTGGCATAGAGGATGGAACAACTAAAGAACAGTGGAGTATTCCAGCATCTACTTCAATGGAGGAGATAGAAGAGATCTTAGATAGCCATGTGGGAAGTACTTAGAATAGGCAATATGAAGAATATCTGGTGAAATGGAAAGGAAGACCTGTTGAAGATTCTTCTTGGTTGTCTAAGGTAGAGGTTGACCGTTTGGGTTTTCCTCACACAAACACCTGAGACGTGATAGGGTCACTTCTCAAATTACCCTAGGTGTCTAATGTAGGAGCATCCAGTGGTGTAAGGGCAATCTTGCATCACCCAAAAAAAGATGTGTTTCAAAATTGTTGATATTCTTTCCATTTCTTTTCAAAATTTGTGGTTCTGGTTCCATAATCGCTTGAATAATGATGTAGTACTTTTAGTTTTTCCAAACTACTAAAAATAGTAACCTGTTATTTTTAAAAAGTTTACATTTGGGCATGGATTGAAGTGAAAATTTGCAGGAAGTTACATAACGGAAATATAAGACCTTTGGCGAAGGAATCACACAAAGATCATTTGCGAGCTGAAAGATATTTAAGTTTCTGTTTCCTGAAAAATGCCTGAAAATTATTCAAACTCAAGTTTGAGGCACTAAACGGCCTCGTATGGGCCCAAAAATGGCCAGAACTGACAGAGCAGATTCTTAGCACGTAGAGCACTCTGTGAGATTTTCAAAGCATAAAATAGTTCGTCAATCAAACACCCAGATTAAAAGTTATGGCTCCCGGAAGTTGACCTATTTTTGGAGGGAGATGCAAATTTCAAAATTAGGTTGTTGGTCGCCAAAAAGGCTATTAATAACCATTTTTTGGAACCTTGGGAAGTAGTAGAGTTAAGGGGGCAAGCGTGGAGTCAAGAATAGGCAGAAAAATGGAAACCCTAGCTGATTTGGGGTTATAGAAGGTAGGTGATTCTAGAGTCTTGTGACAGGAAGCTGTAATGTGTTGCAGCATGTGGAGAGTTGATTCCTCTGATTGTATTTGAGCTTCTATAATGTAACAAGTTGTCCAAATCAATAAAAAAAGTTTTATTTTCTATGTGTAATTTCTATTGTTGTGTGTTTTATGATTTACCCCCTTCATCATGATTGTACTCGAACATATGGGCACTATGGACCTATCTAATTGTTTAAAAATTAATAGAATATAGTAAGTTTGTTCTTTTGAATAAAGTTAATTTGATGTCATTGTAGTTGTGACAAGTTATTAAATGTCAAGGATGTTCGTAACACTAGAAAAAATACTCTCAAAGCAAAGTTATTTTTTCTTTTTTGTTGTTGGAGGGTTTTTATCAAACCCATAAAATCATTTTAGCTACTCAGTATGAGAGAATGAACCTTATGTTGAAACCTCTTCAATTGAGAGCTAAGGATTGAGAAGTATCCGTTTCACCAAAGTTTCTTGGGGCATGGTCTTGGCCTCATCCCTTATGGTGTTGGTGCCTTGCACTCAACAAGACTTGATCCGTGGTGGGCTCATTCAGAACCATTTATCTTCACCAATAAACCAAGGGTTCATTAACTCAAAGCAAAGTTTATCAAATGTACAAAGGAATAAATAGAGCAAACTCCTTAACTTGGAAGTGGTCCCTTTAAATTATCTAAACTATATTATTGTTATTTAAATGTGTTTTTTCTATTATTACGCTGATAGATGTTTAACTCGCAAAGCAAGTTCTCCCCTGTATGTCTGCAGTGCAGATCCAATGGCCTTCATTCTCTTGAAGGTACAAGGATGGCCATTGAATGAATCTAAAATGTTCACATCTTAATCGATGAACTTCCATGCAATTATTCAATGACTTGAAAAATTTCTTCCTGATATTCCATGCAGGTCCGATCAATGCAATGAATTTTTCTTCCTGATCTTCCATGCAGTTCCGATCAATGCAATGAATTTTTCTTCCTAATCTTCCATGCAGGTTGGTGGAGATCAGGCGACAAAAATGAATTGATCAACAATGGGATAAATTTGAGCCAGTCTTTTCTTGATAGTGAACATTCCTTTCTTCAATGGTTTTCTTGGAGCATTAATGCTTTGTTCGAGTCTTCATGCCATGATTTTGTATTTAACATTCCTGCTTCCTTTCCCTACTCTACTAAAGAATTCTGGACTAGTTTTGTGTATTTATGCATTTCCTAGTCAACTTTGAGTGTTGTAAGTTATCTTATATGATAAATTCTAGATTATTTGTCATATTTGATGTTCAGTTTGATTTGGGATATTATGTTCCATTAATTTAATTTGAAGCTTTCTCTCAGTCCATTATAGTAGAAAATATTGAATGTTAGATATGCACAATATGCAATTTGTTATAAAATATGGGTTGTAAGCAAACTAATTATGGTTTCTCTATTTTTGACAAGAGTTTAGGCCAAATCTATGTCAGGTGTTGCATGACTAGAAGTATGTGTTTGAATATTCCTTCTAGAAAATTTGGTTACTAGAAGTATGATTTAGCTTTTTGCATTATTCTTTCATGGAGTTGTTTCACGCCATTCCTTCTATCTAACTTTCTTCATCCCCTTTTCTTGTTTCAGTGCTAGGACTTGCTATGGAACAACTTAGTGTAACCAATGTTCCATGTAGTAGTGGCTCATCAAATCAGACTCGAAGGAATGGGTTGTGATGTCTACACTATGAAGCACAGAAGGATGATCTTAATAGTGCACAATGAAAAAAGAGGAAGCTATAGAAGGCATGAGTTTTTCATAGTCCATGACAGTAAATGAGAGTGCTTCTGGATTCAACTGTGTATGTTTTTGTACCAACATTTCAGATCACGATCAACTATCCTCTTCCAAATGATGGATCATTGAGCATGATCCAAAATGTTGATACAAAAACATACACAATTGAATCCAAAAGCACTCTCATTTATTAAAAGAGGAAGCTATCAATGCACCATGAAATCCCCAGTGGCATCCATGGAGTTTGATTTATTTCCAATATACATCCTCTACATACTTCATTACATATTGGGTCAAGTGATGTAATACGAAAAAGGGGACAAATTCCTTTAAATAAAACTAGTTTAACTTACTATCTAATTTAAGTATTAGAGTTGGGAGTATGCCACATTTTTATTGTTGGTGGCCTTTGCACTTTTTTCTATATTAATTTTAAAGGGTTGCACAATTGTTGTGTAGCTTTAGTCTAGTACATTTTGTTTTTGATAAGTTGCTACTTGCCCACCAATTACCTTGTAAACTCTTACTAATCTTTCTCCTAGAAGTTTTACATCATATGGAATTGGCCTACATAATAAGGAGGTTTTCTTCTTATTTTAGTAAGAAAAATTGAATTTTTAACATATAAACATGAAATATTACACTATTGAATTGTGACCTTATTTATTGTGGGAAATGGATTTTTTGGATCAAAAAATTCTTCTTATGAGGAGTCCTTCAGTTTAGAAGCCAAGACTTTGGATTGCATTTGGCCTTGTCTACTGGGATATACCACACCCATAATTGGAGGTCTGTGGTAGTTTACCTAGTTTTAACGTAGCATTTGTACATATTAATGTATATAACATGTCTCTTGGAGATTTGAACATGGGTTTCCACCAAGTATTGATTATTCACCACTTGAGCTAATGCATCCCTTTAGGAAGATGAATCTTGATCACTAATTTTGTGATGTTTTATCACATAAGCTATGAGTATAAATATTGTGGTTCATGTTAGCTAGTGCTTTTCTAGTTAGCATTGGGTTTATGGAGAAAAATCAATGTTATAAATTGCTTTGTGCTATAAATGGTGTCATCTGTCTTTTTTCTCCTTTGACAAAATATTATATCATATGGATTTGGTTTTATATTGTACTTTCTTAGCAATGATCACTTCAATCATTCAATTTGAAAGATGACATAGAAGAAAGCAATAAACTTAATAACATTGACATTATATATAACACACAGAAAAACTTAGTCTGCTTTCAAGGGGCATTTTTCATTACCTTGAATAATATATCAAGATTGGGGTACGTGCTTTACTTGCTCTCTAAGAAAAACCATTTTTCTATATACATTAATGTTTCTTGGGCTTATTCGTATGTTTTTGCATCATTTTCCTTTAGTTGGATGAAATTTATGGATCTCCTGGTTCAACTTGGCAATTTAAGCATATATTTCTTTTACTTTTTCTCAATCAAATCAAGCCATTGTTTTAAATTTTTAAACTTTCACTTCCATATATACAATCTCTTACTTCGACCTCACTCACTGGCTCATTTACAATATCAATATTAGAAATGACTTTTTTTTGTAGTAATTTGCTTTTGAGCATTCACATTTACCTCTACAACTTCCAACACTCTCATCCTAATGAATAGGGTTGCTTACTTGTAGCATTCTTGCAGCCATATCAATGTAAATGAGTCCTGCATGCATTAGCTCTTCCAATGGTGTACTGTCATCTAGTAACTACTTGTACTTGACAAAAGGACTAATGGTACCAACTCCTTTTTAACATATTTCCACTCACATTTCGTAATTCTTCTCCCATCTCTATGGAAATATTTGACATCCTCATTTCTTCCTTGCATTGTCTTCACATACCATGAGAGGAAGCTCTATTGCAACATGCAAATCAGCCTTGTCTTCTAATTTTACCTTCAAGGTGCAAACATATATATGCTTATCTTTCACCTTGTCATTCACCTCCTGTGATGCCCCGTCTTGCAACCCTAGAGTGTTAGACTAACAAGTGCAAAATTTACAAAAAAAAAAAAAAATTGAAGCAAGTAAATGCATTAATCAATAAAATTACACTATTTACAACATTTAAACAACTTGCACAACTAACACCTCTAGGGAACATAACTGCATTAGATAAACATGAAATCAAAACAATACAAGTGATATACATTAGGAAGCCACAGAAGAGAATTACATCATTCTTTTACAGATAAGAATAGTTACATCAAATCAATTACAAGATTACAAGGTTATAAGCTTCATGACCGATTACATCGGTTTACAATATACATCAAGATTATAGAATTTTGAAAGTAAGAAACAACTCAGAGGATACAATTACAAATCTGAATCTAGAACCACGTCTACAGTGATCACGAATCAAGATGACCAAGAATAACCAATGGATTAAGCTCTTCCATCCAGCCATGTGGAACCCTGAGGTCCACCCCCCGAGCTAGGAGATAACAATGAGGTTCCACTAAGTCAAAGGATACAAGCAAGCAGATACAGACTTGACATAGACAACTCAGATCATCAAGACTACACAAATCATCAAGACTACTCAAATCATCAATAAAAGATAGAACTCCAGAGGTAACAACAAAGATAAAAAGGAAGTAACTAGACTGCTGTAGGGAGAGTGTCATCGCATGGTCCTAGCATGGGTTATCCAGGCTATCTCTCTCTAGAAACTGGCCCCCATCTATGGTTACCCTGGCAGCCTCTCTCTAGGCACCGGCCCCATAGGGTGACACATGCGGAGCTGGCACATCCTCTCATGGAGACAAGGAAGTCGACCTTTCCAACTAGGCCTTCTCATCCCATCCTTAGCCTGTGAGAGCACTCAAGGCATGGGTGAGGCATCATACTTATCTTGTTATGTAAAATACTACCCAACCCACCTAAATAAATTATTAAGTTATCACTTGATTACAACTTCCATGGGGTTACCTAGGCAGCCACTTTGGGCACTGGCCCCACCATGAAAGCCACTCTCCTACATGCAACTAGCAACCCCTAACCAACTTCCAGAAGCCAATAACATGCATGGACAAGGGACTGAAAGGCATCGGTCTTTTTGCAAACCAATACATTACATAGACAAATTTAAATCTAAAATCCTCAACCACAAAATTTTCCCCTATCCACTTCAAAATCTCAAATCAAATAAAACATTAATACGACATGTCATAGTGTTGAACTGGAACCCAAATAGCCTAACCTCTGGAGTCAGATAAATACAACACAATGCCACTATTAATACAAACATTTCCTGATATGGAAAACAAAGGTTTAAATGACTTGACACTTAATTGGCACAATATGACTCAAAACCAAAATATAATAAACCAATTACATCATTGCTACTTGACGCTATTAACTAACAATGAAATTTCAAGCAAGACCATATTTAAAATTTAACTCAACATAACACCATTGAACAATTTAAACCGGAAAGCACTATAAGGTTTCCACTCTCTTTTAAATAAAATACAAATACTATTCCATTCTAGACTTATAATTTCATCTAATATTTGTTTACCATTACCATAATAACTCAAATCACAATAAATCTCTAATATTATTATTTATTTATTAAAACCAATGTACCACAGGATAGTATATTACTAAATATAACTAAACAAATTTATATTTAAATAAGACAAAATGAGTATAACTAATATTTAACTCAATACATTTAATTCTAGAATTGTAATACCATTCATCATTTGTTTATTTACTAGCATTACCATTATAACCTATTAATATTCTAATTTAATTTATTTGACAAACATACAACTACTAATTAAATTCTATTCTTAATAGAATATTTCAAATCCATTCTAACACAAATATGGGTTCACCAAATTTTATTCCTAAAAAATCTAGTTAATAATTTACTAACTCAAAGTGATATTCACTTAAGCAATGCTTACTAAACATCATTTAACAATTTGCATCTACTAAATTAACTTATTCTAATAAAAATTAATTTAAAATATTACAAATCTATCCTAATATTTTATGAGTTATACTAATATTAACTTTATCACTATTGTCATTTAATGAGTTTGATTAAAAGAAAATCAATGTAACAATTTAACTAAAACAAAAAGATAATCTCAAAGCAAGATTTACTAGTTGTTCATGGAGTTTCAAATAGAAGTTTTCTAAATCTTAGATTACATTTGCATACTTTCTAAATTGATTTCATTTCTAATAAACTATTGCTAAACAAGAGGAATTCAATATATTGATAATGAATGTTTCTCAAAAATCATTACTTGAAAATAATTTCAAAGGAATAATGGCTTGCAAGGGAGAAATTATGGAAAAGAGAATCCAGAGGGAAGAAAATGGAAGAAGACTTCTAAGGTTTTTTAGCAAAAATGAAGAATGAACTACCAGGAAAAGCCATGAGAGCAAGTTGGCAATACAGGATCAGAGATACAGGATGGATCCAAAAATAAATTTTCAAGGATTCAAGAATTTAACAGAGAAATCAGAGGTTTTCAAATTGTCTGGCAGAGGAGAAGAAAATTGTAGAAGATTTGAGAAGAGAAATGACCCCAAGAAGTACTGATTTCAGGCAAGAAACAAGTATGATTATCTTTTATTATTTTATTTTATTTTTAGTTTTAATAGAGAAATACAAATCACCAACACTATAATGACTCAACATTTGAAGTTTTAAATGACACAACCTTTACCAATAAAATCTTGACACTACAAACATCTCTCTAACTAATTTAAAATAACTTGACTGATAGTTTCTATGAAGATTTAATTACACAAGCAACATAAATTAACTCTTTATTCCTATATTATTTTCTTATGTAGAAATTTGTTTACACAAAGATTTGAGAGAAAGAACTACTATCATCTATTTCAAGCAAATCAGAATACATTAAAAAAAAATAGAGAAGCTTGAGATAAATGCAAGAAGAGGTCATACAACAGTATGCTAAGGTAGAGGTGAAAGTTTTAGCTAATATCTCAAGCACTATCAATTCCACAGAGCTGTCATTAGTATTAAATTTTCATTTTCTAGCAAAGAATACAGAGATACAAATGTGGAGTAAGCAGTTTAACAGTATTGAGAGCAGCAAGATAGGTAAGGATGTTGAAAATGATTTGAATAGAGCAATTTCTCACGAATTTCAAGTGAACAACCACTATCATGCTCAAGGTTACAAAGAACTTTAGTTTTAGACAGCGACAGGAAGACAAGAGTTCCAATGGATTAAAGAGACAAGTTCAAGAAATTCAACAGAGAACATAAACTATTTTTTATCAAATTTGCACAAAAATACAATTCGACATACCCAAACTTCAATCCAAGCTTCAAAATACTTCAGCTCCCCACTTCTTCAGCTTCTGTGAAAGATTTTTCCCAAATTTATGTCTCTCCTCAAAAACAACTCCCCATCCAAATAAAAACCCTTAGAAGCAAAAAAAAAATAGCCAAGAGTCATAAATTTCCACTATCATAAATCCATTACAGAAAATCCCACTACCCTAGAAGCAATTAATTTTTACTTTATAGAGAGATTCCCCAAATCTGGAATTTTATTCTATAATCCACAAGAATTAATTTGTTGACTAATATTATTTTACTAATTACCATATACTATTTTAACCATATTAAATATTTATGACTCATATTCTATTAAAAACATAAAAATAATTAATTTAATCTTTATTAAAAATTACTTAAATAATATTCCAAATTTCCTTAATAATTTATGACTAAGGAAAATACTATTATATCTAACTTATTAATACATTATTATAATAATAATAAACTCATTAATGCATTTCCAAGACACACATTGGCTTATGAGCAAAACTCGACAATCACTTTACATAGCACGTGACGACCAAATCCGAGGCAAGAATCTTGGAGCGACAACAAGACCCATGACACAAACTGAAAATAGAAACTAACCTAGGAAAATCCCATGTTATCTCCCTTCAATAGTATCCATTGGGCAAGGGCACGCTCAGACCTACTAAGTTAGGTGGAGTCGATGCCCGATACTTGCAACCTGCATCAAAATGATAAGTTGTATGCGAACATATGCATATACATCAAGCACACAGAGTCAAGGAATCGCAGTGTAGTAGGGTGCTTGAAATGAGTAATACTACACTGTCCTTGCTCACAAGCATAACAATAAACACAAACATCTCTAATCAGATAACATTAAATCCATATAGCATAGTAACATTATTATGCATAATATAACTAACCATCAACTGAACATGTCAAAATACATCATAAACTACATTAACAATAATGTCATCATCCTACTCATAACACATGTCAATAACCACATCAGTCAAACATAGTCCATCATGATCATAATAAGCATAAACCATAAGTCTAACAACTCAAATGTCTCAAAACTGTCTAAATGCAATAGAAAAACTATCAATTGTCACAAGCCAAAAATGAGGGTCATTACACCTCCAAAGGAACATTATTCTCAACCCTTTTTAATGCCTTTCTTTGGTTTTACCCTCTTCAAGAGGAACTTATCCATCCTCAAAATAACACTACTTTCCTACTCTTGGCATGGTTCTTCTTTGATAGCTTCATCTTGGGCACAATCACATTTCTAATTTCTTTCTTTAATTTTATCCTCTTACAAGAGCTTATCCACCCTTAGGATAACACATGGTTTTCCCTCTTGCTTTGGTTTCATTTTGTTCACAATCCCATTTCTATTTTCTTTCTTAAGTTTTACCATCTTTGGCAAGAACTCTTTGCCCTCGAGATAACACATTAGTTTCTTTCTCTAGCATTGGTTTTTCTTTGATAGCTTCAACTTGGGCACAAGCTCTACTTGCTTGCATGATGAGTAATAACTTGACCAATTTCTTGATAGATTTTATCTTCACTTGTTCTAGAAATTCAGTTCCTTATCTTTTTGGTACAGAGAAGGATATCTATGCATATTGTGCACTTAGTTCAACTTTCTGGAAATCTTTTAAGTAGTAAAAATTAAGGGTTTTGAACCCAAGACCTATTGCTTACAAGAGAGACTATATATCAATCAACCTATTACCTCATCTACATGCAAAAGTGGTAAATAGTCACCATATTTTAAACTAAAAAAATTGCCAAGTTTGATTATTAAATTGAGTGTAGGTTAAGAAAGTTTGTCAAAGATAATAAGTCAAATTAATGGCAACATTGTCCTTATAATTAAAATCCAAATTTAATAACACATATATGTAATACACTATGAAAACACAAAATTTAATATTTTATTAAGATAAAAAAAAAACATAAAGGAACCATGAGCAACAATACCCCAAATTTTATTGCCAAATTCTTTTATTTTTATCATAGAATTATATTACAATGTGTTGTTGTCTTTATAGATGTAATGGTGCAACATTGGGCATTCCTAAATGCATTATATTTTAATAAGTTTTTCTTTTTTATTTTCAATAAATTTAACATCATCCCTAGATGCATCAAAATGCAGCATGAGATGGTGAGCAACTTGTTTATAATGATATTCAAAATTTTACAAGGGAGGGTTGCACAAGTGCATTACAAAGATGTTCACCAATGCTACATATTGCCCAAGTAATGCTCAAGTGCATACAACAACATTGCGGCCACCCAATACATATTTTGTTCAAAGAGAATATATTTTAGTAGGAGAAACAACCCATCAAACTTATCATACATCATAGCTAGAAGAGCCAACATAATATGAAGGGCTCACAACTTGTCCACCTACAACAAACATGTATAAACATCCATTCCCTTGGCCCTTTAAGAGGGATCATATTAGCATCGAGACAACTCCATTAAAATCCTTTGAAGTTCTACTGCCACATTTGCAATGTGAAAAACATTCATAGTAGGGGAAACAAATAGTGTGCTTGTTTGCATGCCATTTATTCCAATACTCAAGATTTCAATAAACTCAATGCATCAATAAACTCTTCAACTATGGCCACATTCAATGCACCCTAGGGTTAATGCATTAAGATGGGGGACCAAAAATTCACCACCATGTTCCAAAACAAAGCAAAATGCAAGCGTGTTATAATGCACTCGCATTTTTTCTATCATAAAAAGTGCAAACCAACTTCATTTCTACCATTCACCATGAGAAAAGTCTTTTGTGTGCCAAAAACCTAAGAAGAAAGCATGAGCGCGTCCAAGGAAAGACTCTCCAAGCACGTGCAAGAGAGAAAACATCATTTTCACGATGCCACCTCACCGACAAAGACATCGTGTAGCAAATTTGGAAGGTCTAGCAACTGAAGAAGGTAGGGTTTGATCAATTTTTATTAGTTTTAGAAGAATTTTTGGATTTTGTATTGTTTGATTAGTTTTTATATTGCATTTATAGTTTTTGAGGTAAGAGAAAACCCAAATCTAGCTGATGAGGGTGAAAACAACCCCCAACACCCTCCAAACCCTCAAAACCCACCTTCATGTCCTCACAATGTAAGGGATAGTCAAGAAAACTACCTACAAATAATAGAAGAAAACAAGAAACATCTTCAAACTGTTATTCAAATGCTAAACAATCTAAGTGGAACCACTGACCATAGGAGGGCACTTGCAAAGTCACTAAAGGAGATTGTTTCCCATACCGATTCAGTGACAAAACAAATCACTGAATTCCAAGACTATAGGGAGAGATGCTGACAATATTATGCCGACAAGTTGTCACATGAACAAGTCCAAAATGAAAAAATTACAAAATCTCAATTATGTCCACACTTTAGTAATCCCAAAACTATCCAAAGACTAGAAGAAACTTGCAAACGATTTCCTATTCATTAGTGTAGGAATGAAGAAATATCGCAAAACTTTTGGGATAGATGGTACATGGACTTTGATGAGTGCCCATGCAACAATGATGAGGTACCATAATATTTCTTGAGGAAACCCTATTTCAATTTTGTCCTCAACAAGACTCCCAATTATTTTGACATTCATGAGTTCCAGGGTAGAGGTGGTGGCTCTACCCAAGATAGACCCAGGGCTCAGTGAGATGAAAACTGTGTGCCTGTACCCTTGTTGAGGCTAGAATGTAGGTCACTCCCTTCGACTTTGAAGGAGAGTGTTGAGGTGGAGACATTACATTCATTGACTACTCTCACCCAAACTCTATCATAACATCCCGATGATCTTACCCAGGCTGATGAGGGTGAGAACAGTAGGTGTCATGTGTCCCCACATTTGTACAGTTCATGTAGGAACCTGTGTGATTATGGGATGCAGGATGCACAGCAGGGATCTCAGTAGGATGTTGAGATGTAGGATACATGATAGGACTCTCAGCAAGATGTTACGATGTAGGAGCAACATCCAATGATGGAGACATCCATATTGGATCAGATTGTTATCACTGATGATCTCTTACAAACTACATTTGGTATTGACTCTCAGGTAATTTGTTACAAGTTTCATCTTGATTTAATATATTGTTATTTGAAATTTTTAATTAATTTTATATGATTATCTATATTATAAGTCAAAAATAACATGTATGTAATTGTCTGCATAATGAAATTCCAGGGTCAGAGTCTTCATCCTACCTCTGTTCACCATCCATTGGCAGGTTATGACAGGAGGTCAAGTCAATAGGTATGTAGTTTATCACATGATCATAATTATTGTAGATATGTCAATGGTAATATTATTTTGTGAAAATTTGATGATTTCAACAGTCACTGACACCTCCATGGTTTCCTTGGTCCCCCAGACACAAATCCACCACTTTTACAGAGGTAAATTTAACCATTTCTAATCATTATGAATTTTTTAAATAATGTTATATATTTATTTTGGTCGAATAATATTGAACTTGATTTTCATATGTTGAATGTGGAGACTCCTCCTTATCTTCGTGAGTCAGCGCAAATAGGCATTGTTGCAACCATGATGTCTTCAAATACTTTGACTGAGGTATGAGACAATAACATGAAAACATCATAATTTTGTATTTCTTGTTTTATCTCATGTCATTTGATGTACATAAATGATATTTATGTTTAGTCAATTTTGCTTCTTGATGCTTCTCACATGAGGTCACAACTCCATCCCATCCAACTACAGATAAAGAAGCTAGAGAAAAGATGATGGAGAGTGATCATCAGATGGCGGTAAGTGATCGATTACATATGTGATGTTATATATTTCATGTACATTTTCTTATAGTAATGTGCATATTGTTTGATTGTATTAATAGGTGGGGCTGCATGAGCTTGAATTGTCAAAGAGGTCTACTCGATAGCAGAGAGAGGATGAGTCATGAATTGGCTCTCCATCTTCACAGTCAAGTAAGGGCCGCTGATTAGTGTATAAAAGTCCATAGGAAACTAGTTTTTGGGACAATTTTTGTATGCCTAGATGGCTTTGTATGTACATACTTTTGTATGTTATCGATGTTTATTTTTGTATATATGGCTTTGTTTGGACATGCCTATATGGCTTTGTATGTAAACTATATGTTATGTTCATGAAATTATGTATATGATAGTTTATATTAAATATTTAATATCATGATCAATTATCATTGCAGAATTTGGTTTTACACGTGCCAATTGCATTTACTTGAAAGTAACTTATAAATCATTTTCAAATAATCCATTTTATGCATATCTTGCAATCATTGTATTCTATGGGATTGTGCATTTCTTTGAGGTATCATTTCAAATAGTTCACGCGCCTTGTCTATGCTTCCACACTTTCCATACATGTCTACAAGGGTAGTTGCAAATACAATACATGTGACAAAATTCCTATATCATTTATTCTTTGATGGTTGTCAACACCATGTTCCCCAGATCCCATTCTAGCATAGGCAAGGAGGAAGTTGGATAAGGTTGTGTAATTTGGGTTTAGATGTGCCAAAATTTGTGTTTGGTTGAAATTTACTTTTGTGCATTTGCTTGAGAGTTTTTAAAGCCTTATGAAAAATCCATTTCCTACATATCTTGCAATCCTTGCATTACATGAGACAACATTTCTTTGAGGCATCATGTCAAATAGTTCATGTTTGTTGTATATGCTTCCACACTTTGTATACATGTCTTGCAGGGTACTTACAACTACAACATTTGACAAAATTCCTATATCCTTTATGCTTTGATGGATGTCTATACCATGTTCCAAAGATACCACTTCTAAGGTTTTTGAAATTTGGCTTTACGTGCTCACCAATTGCATTTTCTTGAAATTTTCTAAAGGCTTATCACCAAATCCATTAAATGTTCATATCTTGCAATCATTGCATTCCATGAGGTGACATTTCTTTTCAAGGCATCATGCCAAATAGTTCATGTGTCTTGTCTATGCTTCCACACTTTGCATACATGTCTCTGAGGGAACTTGCAACTACAACATCTAACAAAATTCCCATATGTTTTATCCTTTGATGGATGTCCATTTTGGCATAGGCAAGGAGGATATTGGCTAAGGTTGTGGAATTTTGCTTTACACCTGCTAATCACATTTGCTCGAAAGTTTCTAAAGCCTTATCAAAAAATCCATTTTGTTCATATCTTGCAACCATTGCATTCAATGAGGCGACATTTCTTTGGGGCATCATGCCAAACAATTCACGTGCCTTGTCTATGCTTCCATACTTTGCATACATGTCTACAAGGGCAGTTACAAAATTATAGCATGTGACAAATTTCCTATCTGCTTTATGCTTTGATGGTTGTCCATACACTATTCCAAACAATATATTTTGGTGCATGTCCATACCCTATTCCAAAGATCCCATTTTAGCATTTACACCTGTCAATTGATTTTTCTTGTATGTTTCTAAAGCCTTATCAAAAAATCCATTTTATGCATATCCTACAATCATGGCATTCCATGAGACCACATTTATTTGTGGCATCATGCCAAACAATTCACTTGTCTTATCTATGCTTCCACATTTTACATATATGTCTTCTAGGGTAGTTGTAACTACATCTATCAAAATTCCCATATCCTTTATACCTTATCAACAAAACCATTTTGTGCATATCCTACAATCATGGCATTCCATGAGATTCTATTTCTTTAAGGCATCATGTCAAACAATACACTTGCCTTTATCTATGCTTCCACATTTTGCATACATGTCTCCTACAATAGTTACAACTACAACATCTTACAAAATTCCCATATCCTTTACAATTTGATGGATGTCCATGTACTATGTTCCAAAGATCTTAGTTTGGCACTAGCAGAGAGGATGTAGTCAAAGGTTGTGGATTTTAGCTTTACACCCACCAATTGGTTTTGCTTGAAAGTTTCTAAATTCTATGAGACCACATTTCTTTGAGGCATCATGTCAAATAATTCACTCACCTTCTCTATGCTTCCACATTTTGCATACATGTCTTCTAGGGCAGTTGCAACTACAACATTTTTTAAAATTCCAGTAGACCACATTTTTTTGAGGCATCATTCAATGCAACTAAGACCTTTGATAAAATTCCCATATGCATTTTGTAAGAATACATGAGATACTATATATTTCTATATGATTACCCTAATTAGTAAGAACTAATAAGAAAGAAGCATAATGGTAATAATTAGCATTCAAGGATTTCTAATGAAGACCTAGGGTAATGGCAACTCACCAAACCCTCGGATCAATCTTTATAAATGAAGAGATTTTATGATTTAGACTAATACAAATGCTTGGGTATCTCATGATCATATTGAGATCTAATCATTGCTTTGTTTCTTGTAGGGTTTGTTTACATGCTTCCAATCATAATAATCAAGGTTATAGGACAGCAAGGTTATGGAAATGCTCTTCCATTATTTGCATATCCTGCAACCATACCATTCCATGAGACCACATTTATTTGAGGTATCATGTCAAACAATTCACTCACCTTCTCTATGCTTCCACATTTTGCATACATGTCTTCTAGGGCAGTTGCAACTACAACATTTTTCAAAATTCCAATAGAACACATTTTTTTGAGGCATCATTCAATGCAACTACAACATTTGATAAAATTTCCATATGTATTTTGTAAGAATACATGAGATACTATATATTTCTATATGATTACCCTAATTAGTAAGAATTAATAAGAAAGAAGCATAATGTCAATAATTAGGATTCAAGGATTTCAAATGAAGACCTAGGGTTTGGGTGCCAATGGCAACTCACCAAACCCTCAGATCAATCTTTATAAATGAAGAGATTTTATGATTTAGACTAATACAGATTCTTGGGTATCTCATCATCATATTGAGATCTAACCATTGCTTTGTTTCTTGTAGGGTTTGTTTCCATACTTCTAATCATAATAATCAAGGTTATGGGACAACAAGGTTATGGATTTGCTCTTCCATTATTTACATATCCTACAACCATACCATTCCATGAGACCATACCATACCATTGCATATCCTGCAACCATACATGAAATGAGATCTTCCCTAACATTTACCTGCCCACCCCAATGTGTTGGCGCAATCTGTTCAGCCTCACGACAAGCATATCAAAAAATAAGGCACTTGGCAAGGTTGTGCTGTAATATATGTTCCCTCTTCGTTATCTTCATCTGCAATAACTGCATAAACATGCCCTACAATGATATGTGTAGCAAATTAGATGAAATTAGTCAATATTACAAAAATACTACAAAGTAAGATAACGTTAGGAATTTCAAAAACTATGCAAGTAGATATATTACCTTGTTGAACTAGATCTAATATATGGTCAAAGTCAACTAATGATTCCATCTCTATTATTTCTAGTGCCATTGGAGGTCGATACGTGTCAAGTGGGCTAAGATAACTTAACCGCCATTCGGCAACCCAGTCCTTTGACTCACACTCATTCCAGGTTGAATTGTACATGAAGAACAAAATCATGTCATCGTCCGCATATAGATACTCCATGAACCTGCAATTGAGCTTCCGAAAGAGTGTAGCTCACTTGATCCTGTCAGTGTACAATAGTCCTCATATGGTGTAATGTTAGTATCATCTATTAACCAAAAACTCTACGAACTGAAGACTTATCTTCATTACGTAGACCCATCGAAGCATTACACCACTCGATGATTAATTTTGCATCTGTCAACTTTGCATTGTCTTTATACTTTATCTCTTCTCATGCTATGGCTCTTTTGATACATGCTTCTACACAATCATGCTCCCCCTTTCCATGCCCAGCCTCACAAAAGTTCCACATATGTTGAACACCTATAATATTATGCCTCTTGCTCAGCCAATAGAAATTTTGTGAGTTCATGAATTGTGATGCACATTTATCTGACCATATGATATGTTGACTAAATGATATGCCCCTTCTAGCCAAATCATTGTAGAACACCTAAAAGCAACCTTGCATGAACTCCATAGAATGCGTGTGATCATTGCTTATATAAAAATGATACTCCCTTATGATCTTTCTATCATCCTTTGTACTATTATTCGCATGAATGAATGCAATGTGCACAAATATAGAAACCTGTGTCGAGTTGTAATATTGGGATTGTACCTCATGTTGTGGCTATAGACTATAGTTCTCTGGAAAGTCGACGATTGAAACAATGCTACCAACTGGAAATGTGTCCTTGCATAACTTGAATTGCAAGTCCAACCATCAAGCTCTATGGGCATGTCTTACATACTCATACACTATACTGTCATGAAATATAGACATAAACTGATACACTGGAATCTTTTGAGCAACATATTCACACCTCTTTACTTCTTTGCCATCTTTTGTATTGTATACCACTATTTTATACTTGCTAAATTCTACTAGTTCATTTCCAACTGCATGTGTTCTTTCCATATGTTCACATATTAGCATACGTTGCAAGCCACCAAATGCTGATATGTGCCATCCAAGCATAATTTCCTATAGAATATTTGACCTTCCTCTCTATCACATGAAATTATTGATATGAAGTCTCTTGAAGTAGTTGGTGGGGCACGTATGCCACAATCCTGCAAAACATTGTTACTATGTAAATCTAAACATATAGACCGATAAACATCAAAATAGTTAGAAAATTCAATATGTAATCTACAACAAGTAGTGCGTGTGTGATTTATTTTGACAAAGAAAAGTTTTAGCATTTCAAAATATATTTAAGAAATTTTAATTTGAGGATACATCTCTAAAAATTTACCCAAAACTTGTGTTTGAGTCATATCCAAAAAATGCTTTGGATGTGGCTCACGGTTTCGACTACCAATTCTCCTTCTTACCGCATCCCTTTGATTCGGAGATACCCTTGTGTAATTCTTCCAAAAGTCTTCAATTAGTGATCTCAAAGCTTCAACAACAACTTTGTCTTTCCATGGGAGTCTCCCAGAGAATGCCCACAATTCATTAGTGTTTGGATCCTCAACTCTTTGACATCTTCCAACAGCTCTCATTAGAGTTTTTCTACTTATTTTCACTTCTTGAATTGTCTTTCTAATGAGGTGAGCTTTTCTTGTTTGTTGGCTTACTATTGTTGATGTAATGACACGTCGTGTGACATTACTATCCTTGGTGCATGAGGTGGAACCAACACTCTCATATACACTCATTAGATATTTGATAATTAATTTTTCACTTGAGGCATTCGATGTTCTTAGGCCAAGAATCTTCATAGTGGGCTGAAATTTTAGATTTCTCATCAATTCAACAAAGAGTTGACATCTTTCGGTTTCATTTAAATTCCCAAAGAATAATTTCCATATCTTATTCGCATATCTTTGGCAAGTGCGCATGGGAATCTTATCCTGCATTGGCTTCAATACATTCTCATCAATATCAATTAGAAACTTAGGCTTCCTTTGCAAAATTCTAGGAGGTGTTTTAATTGGTAAAGTAGACTCAACATTAGGAATTTCTTCAATATTTACTTGAGATGGGATAGGTGACGTACCTTCGATTGGAGGTGAAAAAGATGAAAATGATGTACCTTTAACTTGAGGTGTGAATGATGGTGTGCCACCAACTTGAGAAGAAAATACAGATGTACCTTCTACTTCACCTGTGAAAAATGGAGTGTCTCCAATTTGAGAAGATAATGATGGTGTTCCTTCAACTTGACCTGTAGACGATGGACTATGACTGGGTTCAAAGCAAGGGGAGAGTAGCTAAAGCAAGGGGAGACTCTCTACTATAGTCTATATAGTATAGCCAAACAACTATCTATAGTCGGGGAGGCCCTATATGCTCTATTCTATTTCGACGAGGTGGACGAATGAATGTGAGGCAGTGGGTAGATCCACACTGCCATTGATTGGATATAGAATCTAGGTTGCCCTGGCACCCGAGCTATGAACCCTAACCAAATAGATAGGGGAGGGCCTTCTTCCCCTGTATTCACCTCCACCTTCACCTATCAAGGCTTGACCTCTATCTGTGAATGTGAATCTAAGCATCTCAGAGAATACAACTTCTTATCTTTTATCGACAAATTTTTTGATATATGGGGAGACCTCGATCAAGCAAGATCTATTATTTGAGGAGTATTCATTTCTGAGCAAGCAAGATCAAGATAAGCTATTGCCCATTCTCCCACCAACTATGATATGAGGTAGGCATATCATGACGAGAGGGGGCTGAGGGCTACTATGGGTAGATAGAGATAGGTCGATGGGGAGGCTGGGGATATAGGATAGGGGTTAGGCTCCCCGGCTAGATCCTCCCAAACATAGCATATAGATGTGATGTCAGGCAGTTGGCCCTACAAGTATAGTATTGTATCACAGCTACTATAATAATAGACCTGACCTGACATACCGACTGATGAATGATGTGCTGATGGATGATGTGGTGCTCGACCCCATCTATCTCATCTATATAGATTCTATATGGGCCTCTCGTTCCAATAAAACCTTGCCCTTGCAATAATCACCCAACCGGCTACAAGGCCCTATACATCTATCTAGGGGCGGCCCTATATATGCTATCTAGGGGTGGGCAACTATATATACGAGGGGCGGGCCCCTACAACTACCGATGAAGACTGGGGTGGGTGGGTGGGAGATAGTTGGGCCCTTAGCCTCCTCGACCCCTATAGAGATATAGCTCACGAGCCTACTGCCTATAGATATAGAGAAGATATAGCTCACGGGCACTGCTATAGATATAGTTCACGGGCAACTAATCTAGAATCTAGAGGATAGGATAAGATCTATGTTCCAGTTGCAATTGCCAATCCATACAACTGATTAAGAGCCGTCAGAGATTACAGAAGTGGGGTCTCATCTTACCAATGATAATGACAATGATTGGTAGCTATCTATATCTATATCTATATAGGGTATACAAGGCAGTCGCTCTTTGGTTGGAGCAACTGCTCAAACCTTGCCTTTGAGGAATGAATCGAGGGCCCCCTCTCTTCTCTCACTCCCCTGATGAGCTCAGGCTTGAGGGGAGGGGAGGGGCCCTGTATATAGGTTGGCCTAAAGAAACAATAGGTGCTCTCAAATTCAAAATGTTACACAGCCGGGGGGCGGTTGGCCGGAACTTAATTGACCCCCATAGATCCATAGGGTGCCTCCAACTTGGAGATTCACTTTGCTCATTGCATGGAGTTTTTCATTTGTTCCCTTTGTACCGCCAGTTCCATCTCTCTCTTAGCTTCATTAGACACGTCATGTTCCTCTTCAATTGGTAATGGTGGAATATCTTCTTGTATGGATGACAATTTCCTACTTTCCTAAATTCACCTTATTCTTTCTCTTTTCCTCTCATTCTTAGCTTCACGCTCTTCTGGTGTTAGAGTCTTTTCTCATTTCCTCAGCATGATGATGATTTCTACAAGCATGATGAATAAGACAACGATAATTAGAACCTTTATAATGACAGTGAATAATGGTCACAATGAAAAAATACAAAATAAGTTATCATGTTTGGTGATTTGCATCACTTTAGAAGCTCCAATTTCATGAAATTCATCACTGTCCTTGTTTATTAAGATATGATAGACCATGATCAAATTTAAATCATAAATAGGACAAAAATCATTAAAAGATATGATAGACCAAAAAACTGTCCCAAAAAGCACTCAAATTTCTTGAATTGACAACATCAAGATCATGAGAAAACTCCCCTAATTCTTGCTTATGGTCATGTGTGAGAATTTCCTGGGCTAGGGTAGTATCATGGAGGTATCTAAAATACTTTTGAACTCATCCAAATGCACTAATATCATTCACCTCCCCCTGTGGTGAAAGACTAGCTTGATTTATACCCATTTTCTCAACCAAATCAGCAACTTGTTCTTCATGTTCATGGCTATTGTAGGTTTGATAAAAAGTCATTTTTATGATGCCCAGTTTGTCCTAGACATGAATAAGGTTCGTAACTTCTGAAAACTCATTCTGTAGTTCATTTTCTTGACCCTTGAAAAAAGTTATAACCGTTGTCCCAAAGTCTAGAGGAAGACGTGTGAAGACAAAAATCATGACTTGAATGAATCCCTTTGTGAGTAGTTTCAAATGGGACATGGGTAATTAATTAAACCCTAACTATGAACAATATCATTATGAATAAAAGAGGAATGTGGATCTGGGAGGTCATCAAGATGTGTCTTAGTAAGGATAATTTGGTGCAGGAGCACCCTCTTCGTCAAAATGTTCAAACTTTGGGTTTTGTCTTATTTTGTGTTGTTTCATTTGAATAAGGTCATTTTGGGCCATGGATGATCATTTGGAGTCATTGTGGAAAGTTTGGAGTCAATTGGTTAAAAGATGTAAAAGTTGCTATTTGTTGTCAATGTTGTCAATGACAACTTTTCTATGTAATGAACCAATTTGCAAAGTTGTTTCAAAAGTTAGTTGGGGTTAGTTGAATGGTGATATGATTTGTAGTGGCCAAAAGGGTATCTCAAACTAGTCTCACTTTATGAATGTTAGGTTTGCTCCAAAAGTTATGTCCATAAAGGCCTTTTTGAAAGGCTACAAGGATCAATGGCAGTTTGAGAAGGAAAGCCAATAGATAATGACTAACGGTTCTTGTGAGTGGTTGTTTGATTGTGTTTGATCATTTTATACCCCTACTCTACATCATAATTATTATGAGGACTAAATATATTGCATGCTATTAAATTATTTATCTAAGCTCTACAATGAGAACCACTATACAAGGCTCGTGGGACTGTCAACAAACCTGCTATGAATGTCATCCTATAAACCTCCAATCCTATTACAAAATGAAGATGGGGATTGTATTAAGTGTTTAATATACTATTATGATGTGATTAAAACTCACACATGCTATCATCAAGATGTCAGTCATAATCATTACACTTGTATTAAGTGTATAATAGACTATTAGGATGTGGCATGGTGATGTGTCATCCTACATGGAAGATGAAAACTTGTAATTTTGTCCTCGCATGAGGAGATAGGAATCCCACTTTGTGGTAGAAGTATTTTGCCATGTGTCGACACCTTGGATGTTGTGTAAGGGAATGTTTGACCGAAACGGTTATGACGGATTCCTATGACGAAGTTATGACATGTAAGAGTCAGAAATAGAAGCTTGTAAGACAGGTGAAGACATGTGTCATGAAGCATCTTTGAAAAATATGTCTTTGGGTGCCCCAAGGTGGACTATGACATGTTGTAAGAGAATATGCTATTTATAGCTTATGTATGATAGATTCTCTTACAGCTGTAAGTTGTAACTGCCATGACAGATTCTATGACGGTCGTAAGAGCATCTATCATAGCCCATTTTGGAAATAGGTGACCTCTTTGGGATGGGAGCTATGGACAAGTGTTAGATACATTCTACAATGTTGACCAAGTGTCCATAGGTGTGGGTTTTGGGCCATGAGGCCAAGTTGGACGCCCATCCCAAGATAGAGCCAATTTTGCCTTGTATATTCTATATAAACAGGTGCTTGGAGGAGGAGATTTAGTATGTGATTGACAGGTACTGTTATACTGCCAGATTGACTATAGACATGAGTGTCAAAGACTATTGAAGCTTGCATTGCAAGTGTATTGTAAACCATATTCATTTTTGATAATACATTGTGCAAGTTTCTGAGTGTGAGGTTTTTCACCCGGTAAGGGTTTTCCCCACGTTATATCTTGTCTCTCTTCTTCTGTCTTCTTTCTAGTTCTTTGTGTATTGCTAAAATATCTCTATTATATGTTTCATGTTACTATAATTGTAAAGATTAAATTGAATTTGTATAGCTCTCCCCTCATTAGATTAGTGTAGGAAGTGATTTCCACACACCTAGCTTCCTTTCAGTTGGTATCAGAGCCTGACTAGTTTTGGTCTTAGCTATTGGGTAGGGGTTTTTTGAGCTAATCTTAAGTTGAGTGGGAGTCTGTGCAGAGTATTCTGAATCTTATTGTAGCAAGGAGATGGCAAGCACATCTGAAAGGATAGAGGTGGAGAAATTCAATGGCACTAATTTTGAGCTATGGAAGCTCAAGATGGAAGACATGCTTGTTGATTGAGACCTCTGGGAAACTATCAGTGGAACAAAACCAGCTACAATGTCACAAGTTGATTGGGATCTAAAGGATTGGAAGGCTAAGGGTCTCATCAGACTTAGTCTTGCTAATTCTGTCCTGTTAAATGTCCATGAGGAGACTACTGCAAACTTGCTTTGGAAGAAGTTGGGAGATGTGTATCAAGCCAAATCCTAGGTTAACAAACTTTTTATGAGAAAGAAGTTGTATTCTCTTCGAATCGAGGATGGAGGATCTGTCACAGAACATATGAATGCTTTCAACATGTTGGTTGCACAATTGACATTTGTTGGTGTGAAGATGGAGGAGGAGGAAGGAGGAGGATTGGTGTATGACCTTGCTTTGTTCTTTGCCGGACTCGTGGGATCATCTTGTCATGGCTATTGGAAGCACCACATCCACATTCAAAATGGATGAAGTGGTTTCTTTGCTGTTATCTGAAGAGATGCAGAGAAAATCTTCTGAGGCAGCCAAAGAGGCTCTTACAGTTCGTGGAAGACCCAAGGAGAAAGGGAAAAAGAAGGACAAGAAAGATGAGAAGGGTAGATCCAAATCCCATGGGAGATCCAAATCTCCTGGAAAGTCCAAGGCTATTTGTTGGAACTGTGGTAAATCTAGGCATTTCTGAAATGAATGCAAAGAGGAAAAGAAAAAGAAGAAGAAGAACCCAGATTCAGATTCTAACAAGTCACAAGAAGATGGTGATGCCTTCATCGTAGCCCTAGAAACCCATGCATCTGATGATGTGTGGCTGATTGATTCTGGTGCATCATTCCAAATGACCTCACATCGAGACTAGTTTACTAAGTATGAGGAGTTCGATGGTGGAAAGGTGTACCTAGGTGACAACTCTCATCTAAAGATTATTGGTCATGGAAGAGTCTCTATCTGATTCCCTAATGGACGAGTCAAGGGGATCTCTGGGGTTATGCACATCCCAAGCTTAGCATGGAACCTGCTTTTTGTAAGTATGTTGAATGATGCAGGTGTGCAGGTTGTCTTTTCAAAAGGATGCAAGATGACTAGAGGACCTATGGTGCTTGCTAAGGGTACTAGGAGAGGTACTCTATTTTAGTTGGAGGCATGCATTTCACAATGCAATAGTTCTTCTGACTCAAGGAAGAGGGCAGCAGTCACTTCATCCCCACCATCTAAATGAGCAATGAAGAAATCTATTATATCTAGTCCTGATGGTTGTATTCATGCCTTGGAAGTTAAGCTTCCTAATGAAAAGACAATGTTATGGCATAAGAGATTTGGCCACATTGGTGAGAAGGGTCTGCGTATCTTGAAAAATAAAAACCTCATTGAGGGTTAGATAATTGTAATCTTGAGTTTGACTTTTGTGAACATTGCATAAATGGAAAACAAAACCGTGTTCAGTTTTATTCGAGTTCTCATAAGTCTTCTAGTGTATTGGACCTTGTTCATTTTGATGTATTTGGTCCTGTTAATGTTCCTTCATTATCAAAATCTATATATTTTGTATCTTTCATAGATGACTATAGTAGAAGGACATGGATTTATTTTCTTAGAAGAAAATCTGAAGTCTATAGTAAGTTTAAGGAGTTTAAGGCCTTTGTTGAAAATTAGACTGGTAAAAGGATTAAGTGTTTGAGAACTGACAACGGTGGTGAGTTCTATTCTACAAAATTTGACAAATATTGCAAGGAACTTGGGGTTGAAAGACATAAGACAACTCCATACACCTCATAGGAAAATGGAGTTACAGAGAGGATGAACAGGACACTGATGGAGAAGGCTAGGAGTATGCTTAGTGGAGCTAGCCTAGAACAAAAGTTTTGGGCTAAAGATGTTGCCACTGCATGCTCTCTTGTAAATAGATCTCATACATCAGCTCTTGTTGGAAAGATACCCATGGAGGTGTGGTCTGGTAGAAAGCCTTCAATAAGGTATCTTCATGTTTTTGGTTGTGAGGCATGTGCACATGTGCCTAGGGAGAAGCGGTCAAAATTGGAGAACAAGGCTGTTAAGTGTATCTTTATTGGCTATGGTGTTAGTGTGAAAGTATACAAGCTTTGGGACCCTGTGGTTGAAAAAGTGTTGTATAGCAATAGTGTCATCTTCAGAGAGCTAACACCTTCTTCCACTGTTTTATAGCTAGAAGAAAAAGAAAAGAAAGAGGATGTTGTTCAATTTCCTGCTACCTGTGAGAAGATTGAACAAAAAGACAATGTTGGCCCTAATGATGAGGAGAGCTCTTGCAGCTCTAAAAGCTCAGATGAAGAAGCTAAACCTCAACCTCAGCCCTTGAGGAGGTCCACATGAATCAAAAAGCAACCTGAGAGGTTTGGTTATACATTGCTTGATTCTAGTTGTGCTTTTGCTTTGCTTACTAACAATGATGAACTTAGAACTATATCAGAGGCTATGGATATGAAAGATGCAGGTTCCTGGAAGGAGGCCATGGAGGATGAGATGGCTTCTTTGGAAAAGAATCAAACTTGGGACTTGGTACCTTTGCCTCTTGGATGAAAACCCGTTGGATGCAAATGGGTGTTCAAGAAGAAATTTGGTGCAGATGGTAGTGTTGAGAAGTATAAGGCTAGATTGGTTGCGAAGGGGTATTCACAAGTGGAGGGTATAGATTATGGTGAGATCTTCTCTCCCATTGCAAAGCTGACATCCATTCAATTCCTATTATCTCTTGTAGCAACTTATGACTTAGAGGTAGAACAGATGGATGTGAAGACAACTTTCCTTCATGGTGATTTGGAGGAAGAAATCTACATGTCACAGCCAAAGCATTACATGGTGAAAGGTAAAGAAAATTTGGTTTGCAAGTTAAAGAAGTCTTTGTATGGTTTGAAGCAGTCTCCTAGGAGGTGGTACTTGAAGTTTGATGTACTTTGTGTCATCTATTAGATTTGTGAGATCAAAATCGGATCACTGTGTGTATTATAAGTTTGATGGTGATCGTATTCTCATTGTTGCATTATATGTCGATGATATGTTGCTCATTGGGAAGGGTAAGAATATGATTTATGATTTTAAATCTCAGTTGTTAGCATAGTTTGAAATGAAAGATTTAGGGGCAGCCAGGTACATTATAGGAATGGAAATCAGAAGATATAGAACTGATAGAAAACTTTGGTTAAGCCAAAGTATGTGAAGACCGTGTTGGATAGGTTCAGCATGGTAGATTGTAGACCATTGTGTGTTCCTGTTTCTTTGGGGACAAATTTGTTTGTTGAGGATTGTCCAAAATCTCCTAGTGAGGTGGAGGACATGAGCAGAGTACCTTATGCTAGTGTTGTTGGCAGTTTGATGTATGCTATGGTCTGCACAAGACCAGACATTGCCTAAGCAGTGGGAGTCCTTAGTCGATTTATGGCTAATCCTGGACAGGTACATTGGGATGTAGTTAAGCGAGTGTGCAGATATTTGAGGGGTACTTCTGAGTATTCCATATGCTATCATGGTAATGTTACAGGACCTCCACATTCTATTGATATTCATGGATTTGTGTATTCAGATTGGGCAGGTGACATTGACAGCAGGCGATCCACCAATACTTATGTGTTTACACTGTTTAGTGGTGCTATTAGTTGGATGACTAAGCAACAACCTATGGTTGCTTTGTCCATGATAGAAGATGAGTATATGGTAGCAACTCATGCTTGTAAGAAATCCATTTGGCTTAAGAGATTGTGTTCAGATATTGGTGTTGATGCAAGTCAGATTACAATCAGTTGTGACAGTCAAAGTGTGATTTACCTTGCGAAGAATCCAACTTTCCATGCCAGAACAAAGCATATTGATGTTTAGTTTCACTTTGTGTGAGACATGGTAGAGGATGGGAAGGTATATTTGGAGAAGATAGATACTTTGAAGAATGTTGCAGATGCATTGACGAAGCCAATGGGCATAGAGAACTTCAAATGGTGTTCAGATTCTATGGGCCTCTCGGCCTATAGCAGTTAAATCATGTTATTCTATTGGCTCTTACAAGGTGTTCAACAAGTGGGAGAATGTTGAGAATTAAGGTGTCTCAAACTTGGTAATTCCTTGCATTATTTATGATTGTATTTATTTATTCATTGCCTATGATGTAAATTAATTGTAAATTCCATATTGTCATTTTGTGGGATGTGGCACGATGATGTGTCATCCTACATGGAAGATGACAACTTGTAATTTTGTCCTCACATGAGGAGATAGGCATCTCACTTTGTGGTAGGAGTATTTTGCCATGTGTCAGCACCTTAGATGTTGTGTAAGGGAATGTTTGACCAAAACAGTTATAACAGATTCCTATGACGAAGTTATGACATGTAAGAGTCAGAAATAGAAGCTTGTAAGACAGGTGAAGACATGTGTCATGAAGCATCTTTGAAAAAGGCATATTTGGGCACCCCAAGGTGGACTATGACATGTTGTAAGAGAATATGCTATTTATAGCTTGTGTATGACATATTCTCTTACAGCTATAAGTTGTAACTGCTATGATAGATTCTATGACGGTCATAAGAGTCATAAGAGCATATGTCATAGCCCATTTTGGAAATACATGACCTCTTTGGGATGGGAGCTATGGACAAGTGTCAGATACATTCTACAATGTTGACCAAGTGTCCATAGGCATGGGTTTTGGGTCATGAGGCCAAGTTGGACACCCATTCCAAGATAAAGCCAATTTTGACTTGTATATTCTATATAAACAGGTGCTTGGAGGAGACGTAGTATGTGATTGACAGGTACTGTTATGCTGCCGAATTGACTACAAACACGAGTGTCAAAGACTATTGAATCTTGCATTGCAAGTATATTATGAACCATATTCAGTTTTGATAATACATTGTGCAAGTTTTTGAGTGTGGGGTTTTCCCCACATTATATCTTGTCTCTCTTCTTCTGTCTTCTTTCTGGTTCTTTGTGTATTGCTGAAATATCTCTGTTATATATTTCATGTTGCTATAATTGCAAAGATTAAATTGAATTTGTATAGATCTCCCCTTATTAGATAGTGTAGGAAGCAATTTCCACACACCTAGCTTCCTTTCAGAACACCTGTAATATTATGCCTCTTGCTCAACCAATAGAAATTTCATGAGTTCTTGAATTGTGATTCACAATTATCCAACCATATGATATGTTGACTGAATGATATGCCCCTTCTAGCCAAATCATTGAAGAACACCTGAAAGCAACTTTACATGAACTCCGCAGAATGCGTGTGATCATCGCTTATATAAAAATGATACTCCCTTATGATATTTCTATCATCCTCTATACTATCATTCACATGAATCAATGCGATGTGCACAAATATAGAAACCTGTGTCGAGTTAATATATTGGGATTGCACCTCATGCTATGGCTGTAGACTGTAGTTCTCTGCAAATTCAATGATTGAAACAATGCTACCAACTGGAAATGTGTCCTTGCATAACTTGAATTGCAAGTCCAAATATCGATCTCTATGGGCATGTCTTACATACTCATACACTATACTATCACGAAATATAGACATAAACTAATACACTGGAATCTTTTGAATAACATATTCACACCTCTTTACTTCTTTACCATCTTTTGTATTGTATGCCACTATTTTATACTTGTCGAACTCTACTAGTTCATTTCCAACTGCATGTGTTCTTTCCATATGTTCACATATTAGCATACATTGTAATCCACTGCAATGTTGACATGTGTCATTCAAGCATAATTTCCTATAAAATGTTTGACCTTCCTCTCTATCACATAAAATTATTGATATGAAGTCTCTTGAAGTAGTTGGTGGGGCACGTATGCCGCAATCCTGTAAAACATTGTTAGTATGTAAATCTAAACATATAGACCGATAAACATCAAAATGGTTAGAAAATTCAATATGTAATCTATAACAACAAGTAGTGCGTGTGTGATTTATTTTGACAAAGAAAAGTTTTAGCATTTCAAAATATCTTTGAGAAATTTCAATTTAAGGATACATCTCTAGAAATTTACCCAAAAATTGTGTTTGAGTCATATCCAAAAAATGCTTTGGATGTGGCTCACGGTTTCAACTACCAATTCTCCTTCTTACCACATCCCTTTGATTCGGAGATACCCTTGTGTAATTCTTCCAAAAGTCTTCAATTAGTGATCTCAAAGCTTTAACAACTTTGTCTTTCCATGGGAGTCTCCTAGAGAATGTCCACAATTCATTAGTGTTTGGATCCTCAACTCTTTGACATCTTCCAACGACTCTCATTAGAGTTTTTCTACTTATTTTCAATGCTTGACTTGTCTTTCTAATGAGGTGAGATTTTCTTGTTTGTTGGCTTACTATTGTCAATATAATGACACGTCGTGTGACATTACTATCCTTGGTGCATGAGGTGGAACCCACACTCTCATATGCACTCATTAGATTCTTGACAATTGATTTTTTACTTGAGGCATTTTGATGTTCTTAGGCCAAGAATCTTCATAGTGCGCCTAAATTTCAGATTTCTCATCAATTCAACAAAGAGTTGACATGTTTCAGTTTCATTTAAATTCTCAAAGAATAATTTCCATATCTTATTCACATATCTTTGGCAAGTGTGCATGGGAATCTTATCCTGCATTGGCTTCAATACATTCTCATCAATATCAATTAGAAACTTAGGCTTCCTATGCAAAATTTTAGGAGGTGTTTTAATTGGTAAAGTAGACTCAACATTAGGAATTTCTTCAATATGTACTTGAGATGGGATGGATGACATACCTTCAATTGGAGGTGAAAAATATGAAAATGATGTACCTTCAACTTGAGGTGTGAATGATGGTGTGCCACCAACTTGAGAAGAAAATGTAGATGTACCTTCTACTTCACATGTGAAAAATGGAGTGTCTCCAATTAGAGAAGATAATGATGGTGCTCCTTCAACTTAACCTGTGGATAATGGAGTGCCTCCAACTTGGAGATTCACTTTTCTCATTGCACAGAGGTTTTGCATTCATTCCCTTTGTACCGCCAATTTCATCTCTCTCTTAGCTTCATTAGACGTGTCATGTTCATCTTCAATTGGAAATGGTGGAATGTCTTCTTGTATGGATGACAATTTCCTACTTTCCTAAATTCACCTCATTCTTTCTCTTTCCCTCTCATTCTCAACTTCATACTCTTCTGGTGTTAGAGTCTTTGCTTGTTTCCTTGGCATGATGATGATTTCTACAAGCATGATGAATAAGACAATGATAATTAGAACCTTTAGAAAAAAATACAAAATAAGTTATCATGTTTTGTGATTTGCATCACTTTAGAAGCTCCAATTTCATGAAAGTCATTGCTATCCTTGTTTATTAAGATATGATAGACCATGATCAAATTTGAATCATAAATAGGACAAAAATCATTAAAAGATATGATAGACCAAAAAACTGTCCCAAAAAGCACTCAAATTCCTTGAATTGACAACATCAAGATCATGAGAAAACTCCCCTAATTCTTGCTTATGTTCATGTGTGAGGGTAGTATCATGGAGGTATCTAAAATACTTTTGAACTCATCCAAATGCACAAATATCATGCACCTCCCCTTGTGGTGAAAGACTAGCTTGATTTATACCCATTTTCTCAACCAAATCAGCAACTTGTTCTTCATGTTCATGGCTGTTGTAGATTTGATAAAAAGTCATTTTTATGATGCATGGGTCGTCCTAGACATGCATAAGGTTCATAACTTCTGAAAAATCATTCTGTAGTTCATTTTATTGACCCATGAAAAAAGTTATAATCATTGTCCCAAAGTCTAGAGGAAGACGTGTGAAGACAAAAATCATGACTTGAATGAATCCCTTTGCGAGTAGTTTCAAATGGGGCATGTGTAATTAATTAAACCCTAACTGTGAAGAATATCATTATGAATAAAAGAGGAATGTGGATCTAGGAGGTCATCAAGATGTTGTCTTAGTAAGGATAATTTGGTGCAAGAGCACCCTGTTCGTCAAAATGTTCAAACTTTGGGTTTTGTCTTATTTTGTGTTGTTTCATTTGAATAAGGTCATTTTGGGCCATGGATGATCATTTGGAGTCATTGTGGAAAGTTTGGATTCAATTGGTTAAAAGATGTAAAAGTTGTTATTTGTTGTCAATGTTGTCAATGACAACTTTTCTATGTAATGAACCAATTTGCAAAGTTGTTTCAAAAGTTAGTTGGGGTTGGTTGAATGGTGATATGTGTTGTAGTGGCCAAAAGGGTATCTAAAACTGGTCTCACTTTCTAAATGTCGGGTCTACTTCAAAAGTTATGTCCAAAAAGGCATTTTTGAAAGGCTACAAGGATCAATGATAGTTTGAGAAGGAAAGCCAATAGACAATGACTAAGGGTTCTTGTGAGTGATTGTTTGATTGTGTTTGATCATTTTATACCCCTACTCTACATCATAATCAATATGATGACTAAATATATTGCATGCTATTAAATTATCTGTCTAAGCTCTAAAATGAGAACCATTATACAAGGCTCATGGGACTGTCAACAAACCTACTATGAATGTCATACTATAAACCTCCAATCCTGTTACAAAATGAAGATGGGGATTGTATTAAGTGTTTAATAGACTATTATGATGTGATTAAAAATCACACATGCTATCATCAAGATGCCAGTCATAATCATTACACTTGGTAGGTATTTATGTGATCATGTTATCATGTTACAATAAAGAATTACCAATAGCCATAGGACAGTCCCTAGATGACTGTCATTAACCCTCACGATTGTCATGAGACATTTACCCAAGGTGAACCTATTTAGCATCAGGGAATTAGCCAACATGTCTCACAAGATGTTAAACTTTGTAGAAGAATTATCATGAAGGCAACTAGAAGGTAAGGGAAAGGGTTGTCATACCAAAATCAATGAGAATGATGGGACAGTTATGCATATCTCTTCCATAACAGTTGAAAATGGACATCTTCATAACCATCCATACTCTAATGGATTGGTAAGGCTTCCAATGAGTTGTGAAGCACATGATAACTATGCACCAACATTGTCAATCAAAAGACAATCCAATCTACATTTTCTTCTAAACTCAGACCTACCTCAGTGACCTAAGTGATGTATGTGCAAGGATAGTGATAGGAAGGGGATATTTTTATGTGGATGAGAGGATTTTGTGATGGGGGTGATGGGAATTTTTAACTAGTGACTACCAACACCTTGTCTATATGGGATTGCCAAAACAATGGCAATCTCAAATTTGATTGCGAAAGGCAACCTATCAAAATTCTATGATTTGGACTGTCCTAACCAACATTTTGAAATTGTTTAGCAAATTGTCAATACCCTATCTATGAATAAATCTCTCCACACCTCAAGATTATTCTAGTGAAGTATGGGTCAAGTGACTCATGAGATCCTACAAGCTTGTGAAATAAGGAAGAAGACTATCTTAATTAGAAGAGATGTCATTCAGCTACTCCCTAGTCATGCCTTAATTGTCACAACAATGGCAAAAAGCAAGACAGTCTCATGAAATATGTTGTGAATAGTAGTGACAAAATTATGCTTTGGATTAGTGTATAGGGTGAAGAAGGGATATCAAGAGATAATTATTTAAGTCAAGGCTCATTAATATGGCAATGCCAAACTCAAGTAGATAATCATATGCATAAGCTAAATTGCCATCAAAGCCACTATGAAGAAGGAGACAATTTGCTATCATAACCAACACAAGTAGGATAATCATGAATAGGTACAAATGCCTTGCTCAGGAGTGTTGTTGATCTTTGCAATGAGAATGAAGGTGAGGATGGGTGTTGTAGAAAGATATCCTAGACAAGTTCATCGCATGGAGACATGACTGTCATATTCAGATGCAAATAAGACTGTCACAGCTATGAGGGCAGTCATAATAGTCCTAACTATCTAAGACTATCACACCTAGTTCTAGAGACAACCATTACTATTGATCACTTCATGCACATGATAATAAATTTATTCTTAAGGTTCTAAGAGGATTATTTTAGAGATTTTTCAATACAAACAAAAGGTGAAAGTTTGAAGAAGATCAAGACCAAGTGCTCATAAAGGATTGTCATGCCATAATTGATTTATTCAAAAGGATAGTCATATTCATGAAATTTGGATTGAGTTTGATTTTATTTGAGGAGGTGTGATGGAGTTTAATTATGTTCAATAAGTTTCTCATACGATTGTCCTAACACTGCAAACCATTGAAACACACATGAAGTAAATTTAAAATGCTGAAATACATAGTGTGCAATTCATAGAGTAGTCCTAGGGATAGCCATCTAGGGTAATTGTGATTAGATAATTATGGAATGATGAAGCCACTATGACATGATTAATTATATGAATCATGAAGACAATGATTGAGATCCATGGAGAAAACCAAGGAGGACAAGATAAGACAAAATTTGTGGCAAATTTACCACCTAGTTGTCCTTAACTAATCCATGATTGCAAATGGATGTATTTTGGCTTCTATTGACTAAAAGTGACTTATTTATGATGAATATAATGCTCAGAATTGTTTCTTGCAGGTCTAAGAAGTTTCATAAACAATTGGACATTAGCTCGAGCTATCTTGGAAACATGAATATTTGGAGACATACCTAGGACTGTCATAAAAATCATTAAACTAATCTCTATAATTTAGGGTATTGAAAGGTATATAGTTGATCAAGGTAACCACCATCATGTGCTAACAAAGGACAATTAGGAAATTTTGAAATGTTGTTGTGTCACATGTGCATACAAATCATCATGAATAGGTGCATAAGGAATGTCCTAGCCCAAGACACTAAAGAGGTCTCCACATCCTCCAACCTTCTCCAAGAAAATTCATACTATGAAACATGTGTGGAGAAGTTATCAAAAGGACACCTAACAATTATTTCTAAATGATCAATAGAGACAAGTAGGATTGTCATAATAGGGGGCATAGGATAGTCCAAGATTTAATCCATTGCATGGTTCTATTGAATGAATTGAATTATGCATATTAAGGAATAAATCCTTCTATATCATCCTAGGGCAAAAATTAAGAGTCTTCTAAAATCAATTTTGGCTCCATTGATCATGAATATGAGTATGACAAACAATTGTTAACTAAAATTATTTTATGAAGTATTTGATAATGTTTTTCTCTTGTATATCTGAAAATAGGTGAAATGAAGGCATGAATGGCCGAAACAAGGTGGAAACATGAGGAATTTGGAGTCTCTTTGACAGAACTAACTGATATACCTAGACACATATATATCTTAGAACATAAAGAACATAGACATAAAGACATAAAGAACATAAGAACATATATATGTGAATTAAAATGGACATAAGTTGAACATACCTTAGAATTCGATATTGCAGTTGACCAATTCTCTAAAATATGGCTTCAAAATCCTCAAATTCTTCTTTTTTGCAAGTTTGATTATGAATTCTATATAATTCTAGAATAGGATTAGTGAAATTTATGGAAAAACAAACATATATCATCAAATTCAATCTATATATCAATGGTAATTAGCCTTGAAACAATATCACACATGAAACATGAAACTTTCAGTTTAAATAATCAAATTTTCTCCAAAAACATGCAAAATCAGTTCTTCTATGTTGAAAAAACAAAAAAGGTGGTGGATTGATATAAAAATGATTCTCAATAAGTCAAACTACATGAAAAGCATTTTCTTGTCCGATATACTACATGAAAAGTAGGAATAATAGTCATGTGGGGTCTAAAACATAGATCCCACATACTTTTTTACCATTTTTCATGCTTCCCAAAATGCGCTCGCATTATAATGCGAGCGCATTCTAGGAAGCATGAAAACATAAAGGTTCATGCATGCAAAAATCATAACCTTCTCAATGTTGGTGCCAAAATCATGGTCTAGGATGTCATGCTCTCACATAAAATATATTGTAACTATGCATGTAGTGCATCAAATAGGTAATCAAGTGACAGTCCAAGAGTATCCCTAGACTCAAATATCTATGTGGTTCATGAAATAAAACTTGTTTATAGTAGGAGGGACAAATGTAACCTTGTATCTACATGGGAGAGTCTCTCTCTCTCTCTCTCTCTCTCTCTCTCTCTCTCTATTTCTCTATCCTATATATAGAGAGGAATCAGGAGACATGGAGAGATAGAGAGGGACATGGACAAGGATAGGGAGAGAGCCTAGGGACATCCAGAAAGAGATGGAGAGATAGAGATAGAGTTAGAGAAAGGAAAAAATATAGAAAGAGGGTCAAATAGAGAGATATAGAGGGATAGGTGGAGATAGAGACGGGGAGAGGGAGAGATGGGGATTGAGATAGACAAAGGGGTCTATAGAGGGAGAAAGATAGAGATACATATATAGAGAGAGAGGGGAGATACATGGAGATAGATCTAGCAAGGGAGAGATAGATAGGAAATACAGAGAGAGGTAGAGAGGGATATATTAAGAGATAGGGTTATGCAGATAGATAGAGATAGGGAAAGAGATGGAGAGATGTCTAGAGACATAGGGAGAGAGATTTCAAGATGTAGAGGGATGGGGAGAGAGATAGAGAGGAGGAGAGAGAGGTAGTGAGGGATAGATTAAAAGAGATAGGGATCCATATGTCCAGAGAGATAGAGATAGGGAAAGAGATCAAGAGATACAACTTCCAAAGACATAGGGAGATAGATTTGAGGTAGAGGGATTGGGAGAGTGATAGAGAGGGGGAGTGAGATAGTGAGGGAGGGAGAGAGAAAGGTAGAGTTAGAGAGAGGGGATCAAAAGAGAGAGCAAGATAGAGAGACAGGGAGAGAGAGAGATAGAGAGGTAGGTATAGTTAGAGAGAGGGATAGAGGAGACATAGATATCTCTCCCAGGCTTGATCTCCTCTATATCTCCCTATTCTCCTCTCTACCTAAACTTCTAAACCTTAACCCCTAACTCCTAAACCATAAACCCTAAACCCTAAAAATGAGAAAGCTTAAACGCCTAAACCCCTAACCCCTAAACAATAAAATCTGGAAGCAACCCTAAACCTCTATCTCCCTATCTCTCCCAATCTCTTGGTCCCCTCACTCTATCTCTCTCTAAACCCTAAACCCTAACCCCTAAACTCAAGCAACCCTAAACCCCTAACCCCTAAACCCTAAACCCTAAACTTGAGCATCCTTAAACCCCTAAAGCCTAAATAATTCCCCTAAACTCTAACCCTAAACCCTAAACCCTATTTACTTGAGCAAACCTAAACTCATGTAAACCTTAAATAATGCCCCTGATCCCTAAACCCTAAACTCAAGCAACCGGGCTAAACACCTAAACATATAGTTCGATAGGGGATGATGGAGGATCAATGGGAAATGGATGTAGAATTCTTGGATCTTGATTAAATCATTATACTCATTGGGATGTGATTTGATAGGATACAAGTTATTTATTCGATTGTCTATGTTTTCTTGGGGACCAAGTGTCTCATCATGGGATATTGATGGATAATGAATAAGACTAGCATGAAATGATGGATAAGGCTAATGGGATGATGGATAGGAGTGATGTGGGTTAATTGCTCATGGATAAGATCTTGATCATAGATAATATCTTGATCATAGGGAGGATAAACATGGATAGCACGATATTAGATGTCAGAGGATTAATGATGGGATCGATGTACAGAGGGGTTGACCATGAGATGGTAAGGGAATCGAGATGCGATTAGATGGGATGTTTGGATTTTGATTAGGATGGGTGGTTGGTGTTTCCACATTCTTTGGACTAGGCTATTAATGTATATCTATTGGGTTTCTTAGATGGATGTGATGGGTTCTTGGATCCAAGATCAATAATCTTTGGATGTTTGACAACATGTCTACATGATGGGGTTTGACTTGGACTTATGGTAGGAGACTCTTCAATGAAATCGATAGACATAGGAGTGGATGATGATGTTGGAGTGGTATACATGTTATTAGGAGGTTCTTTGTTAGGCTAAAGGATAGGAATTTGAGTACATGATGTTCTTAGATTCATTACTAATAGTCCTTGGGTCACACCCTTCATGGCGTCATGGGTTGATGGACTAGGATATGCATATAGTTGATGGATAATGATGGAAGATGTTGTGGGGTTAGGATTAGGATCGAGTGAATGGATATAGGAGGCCTGGATGGATTAGGATTGGGAGTGTTAGAGGGGGATGAAATTGGATTAGTGGATTTGGATGGCTCCATATCTTTACTTTTATTTTTGGATTTTGTAAAGACTCTTTGGAGAAAATTTTTCAAGTGTTCATGGGTTGATGGATTAGAGCTTAGAATATTTGATGGTGGATCAAATAGTGAGTTATATGGTGGTGGATGATAAGGATTGATGGATTAGGAGATGGGTGGACTAATGCATTAGTATTACAAGGATAGTAGGGAAATTATAAAATAATTCCCCTTTAACCCCAACCCCTAAACCCTAAACTTGAGCAACCCTAGAAACTCATAAACCCTAAATAATTTGCCCCTAAAGGTCTGAGAGACCCTAAACTCATAAACCCTAAATATGCCCCTAAACTTGAGCAACCCTAAACCTCTCTCTCTCCCAAAACCCCTAAACCCTAAATAATACCCCTAAAATCTAACCCCTAAACCATAAACCTAAGAAACCCTAAACCCCTAAACCCTAAATAATTCCACTAAACCCTAAACTTAAGCAGTCCTAAACTCATAAACCTAACCAACCCTCTCTCTCTCTCCAAAACAAGAAAACTAGGACTCTCTCTCTCCTTATCACCCTATCTCTCCCCTCTCTCTCCCATCCATCTCCATCCTCTCTCCCTCTTCCTCCCTCTCCTCTCGCATGTTGATAAAGAATATGGAAACAAGAAAACTAGGACATGCAAAGAGGGATGAGGATATAAATTAGGATGATGAAATGGAAATAAGATAATTTATGAAATTTCATTGGATGTGAAGAATGATGAGGAGAGGTAGAGAGGGGAGGGAAGTAGAGAGAGGATAAGATGTAGAGACGGGAGGGAAGTAGAGAGTGGGAGAGGACCATAGGAGGTAGACAGGGGAAGGACGAAGAGAGAGGGTAGGAGGTAGACAGGGGAGGGAACCATAGACTGAGAGAGAGGGTGGGAGGTAGATAGGGGAGGGAAGTAGAAAGTGAGAGAGAGAGAGAGAGAGTAAGAGGTAGAGAGGGGGGGGAGAAGAGAGTGAGAGAGAAGTTAGGAGGTAGAGAGGCGAGGGAAGCAAAGACTCAGAAAGAGGGTAGGAGGTAGATAGGGGAGGGAAGTAGAGAGTGAGAGAGAGGGTAGAAGGTAGAGAGGGGAGGGAAGAAGAGAGAGAGAGAAGGTAGGAGGTAGAGAGGAGAGGGAAGCAAAGACTCAAAGAGATGGTAGGACATAGAGAGGGGAGGGAAGTAGAGAGTGAGAGAGACGATAGGAAGTGCAACTGCCCTTGTAGACATGTATATAAAGTGTGGAAGCATAGACAAGGCATGTCAATTTTATGACATAACAGCTCAAAGAGATGTTCTATAATAGAATGCAATGATTGCAAGATATGCAAAAAATGGGTTTGTTGAAAAGGCTTTAGAATCTTTCAAGCAAATGCAATTGGCATGTGTATTGCCAATTATGCTTAGCTTTCTTTGACGTGTTTTTATTAGTTTTTAGCAAAATATGGAGATAATCTAGAGTGTGTTCCCCATCAAGATGGCATTTTTTCAATGAAAACTCAAATAAAATACCACCATAATCTTAAGCTCTTTGTTAGCTATCTAACCATATAATTTTGTTCACATTTTGAGTACGTTTAGTGTTTCATCTTGAATTTCTTTTGTTAGTGTGTCTATTTTTTGTCAAAAACCAATGTCTAGTATTTTTGACTTTTTTTTAACCATTCATCAAAATTTGAGATAAGTTACATTTTTAGAAACTAGACTCCATTCTACACGTATTCAAAAAAAAATTAATTTTTGATTAGTTTTCAAACATTTTAGGGGGAGCACACTCAATTTTTTGTTTTTTTAGGATGTGTCCACTTTAAAATTACTAAAAAATCAATTATTCATTAAAAATTATTAGAAAAATCAGGGATAAACTACATGGTGTTAGCTAATTTCTCACTGGAGCGATTATTGAAATACTAAAAAAAAGTTAACATTTTAGGGGGAGCAAACCAGATGCTATGTTATGTTTTTTTGAGAAAAGCAGAACCAATTTGTGTGCTCCCCCTTTTTGAACCCCTTAATCTCAACTATTTTGAAAAAAATTAGTAGTTTAGAAACTAGATTCGAAGCACTACAACTCTTGTTTTTGTTCCATCTTCAAATTTTGAGTGTAGCTATCTTCAATTTCTTATCCAACATCAATGTTTCTTGATTTCAAAAAAAAGTGGCATCTTAAGACCCCATTTTGGTCCCTCATCTTTGTGCACTTATCCCCTAGAAATTTATAAGACATTAAAATAAACTACGCAAAAGATAACAATATAGATGCCTGGAAGTCTAGTAATTAAATATATTCTGGACCAAACCATAAACCCTTCTCCCATCTTTTGACAATAAGAATACCAAATAGAATACATTAAAACGAGTAATCTCAATGTATAGAAATTTAAAATAGTTTCAAGGCCATTAGGAGTTAATATAGATTAATAATAACTAGATGAAAATTGATGGATCTTCTCAAACCAAGCTATATATAATAACCCTAAACCCTAATCTAGATTACTAGTAAGGTACATCCAATATTCATTGGGGGTGCCTAAACATGTATATTAATAGTAATTTATTAATACTATAATATTCATACCATCCAAAACCATGGCAAGGTACACAATTTAACTTAAACATGAATCATGGTCCTCAAGAATCTTTACTATTTCCCTTTTCAACCAAATCTTAAAGTAGAACAGAAGGATATTTAGGTTGAAAAAGAAAACATGAATTGTACATCCAACTTTTGGTGAGGATGAGAGACCTAACCTTTGTGTTCATGGTGTGCTACATTTGTAACAATAAAGGTGATCATTCTAGACTTCTAAGCGCCCTTACAAGGTTCTCACCCCTATTGGTGCCATTGGCACTCTCACCATTGATAAGCTTGATGGTGTTGTTGCTATGTCCAACGGTGCACTCAATACTCATAACTATAAAATGTGTTTGGTATGGTTTTTATTACACCCATAAGGCATCTAATTCCTTTCCTAGACTAATTTATGTGTTTTTGTAGTTCTCGTCAATGGAGCACTCTACAAAAGATGGCTTGGGCTTTGACAATTCATAAATCACAGGGGCTCATACTTAATGGAGTGTCAATAGACATTAGAGACATCGATCACCAAGGTTATATGCTTGTTATGGTCTCATAGGTTGGACACTTGGTAGACTTGCATGTCTTCCCGGTGTTTAGCTTTTGGCGATATGCAAATGTGCAAGACAATGCATATGTAGCCCTAAGGAGAAGGAAGGAGGCCTACTTAGGGGCTTTTCCATCTTCTTTTAGGTAGGCATTCGAGTTACTTGCATACACCATTTCCTCACTCTTTGTATTCCATGCAATATATTATTGTTAATAAAAACTAGAATTTTAACTTATTTTCTCCCCACCCCTTACAACTTGTGCAATAATGCATGGCTACGTGCCCATTGCACATTAAGTGTGATTGCTAGTTAAAAGATACTTTTTCAAATTCTAAAAATGCATGAAGGAATAAGAAAGTGAAATATAAACTAGCAATCGCACCTTAGTGTGCAATGGGTACGCCGAGATAGCATGTAGATAAAATTAGTCAGTGGTAGAAGGCATGAAGTGAGAGCATTATAGAGAAAATAGGAAAAAGAACATGACAAACTGAACAAGGGTGGAAGTATTAGAAGAGTTGGTAAGGGACCTCAAGGAAATAATGGTGGAGATAGAAAATATTTGGCAAAGATATATAGACATAAAATTAAGCGATGATGAAGCACCTATGGATGAGGGCGATGAGTGTCTAATAGAGAGGAGAATGAAAAGGGCTATTATAGAGAGAGGTAGAGAGAGGGAGAGAGATGGGTGGATAGAGAGAGGTAGTGATATAGAGAGGGACAAAGAGACAATGAGAGAGAGGGAGGGAAAGAGAGGAAGGGAGAAGTGAAAAGTGACAAAGAGAGGGAAAATAGAGAATGGGGGAAATATATATATATATATAGAAAGAGAGATAGAGAGAGATAAGGAAATAGAGAAAAGAGAGAGGGATAGGGGGAGGGAGGAAGAGACAGAGAGAGGAGGAGGAGAAATAGAGACAGAAGAAGAGATATATAGAGAGAGGGAGATTTCAATAGAGATAGAGGAATAGACAAAGAGGGAGAAGATATATATATAGAGAGAGAGAGAGACAGAGTCCATACTCAGTGAGAGTGTGGGTTATACGAAAGATATACTAGAGAAAGTGAGAGAGGGAGACAGAGATATATATAGGTATAGAGATAGAGATATAGGGAGGGAGAGAGATAAAGAGGGAGAGATAGAGATATATAGGGAGGGAGATTAATAGAGGATTAGAGAAAGAGAGTTAAAGCAAAAGAGAGATAGAGATAAGAGATATAGAGGGAAAGATGGATAGAGAAAAGAGAGACGAACTTTTGATCAATCATGCCATGTGCTAACAATCTAACTATATCATGTGTCCATGGGGAGCTACACTCAACGCACCATGTCATTTGCATGGGAGAGGGAGACAAAGAGGCATATAGAGATAGAGTGTTAGAGAGAAAAATAGAGTAGGAGAGAGATTGAGATATGAGATAGAGAGAGATGGGGATAGAGAGAAGGGGGACAGAGAGAAGGGGGGACAAAGAGAAAGAGAGATATAGAGACAAAGGGATATGGAGAGAGAGGTAGAGAGATAGAGAGGTAGAAAGAGGGAGAAAGATAAAGAGAAATAAAGAGATAGAAAGGGAGAAAAGGATATGTAGAGAGAAATCCAAACAAAGATTTTATACCAAATGTTGGTTTTATAATGCTTATTCCTCAATTAGGAGCAATGCAAAGTAATAAAATTTGTTGATCTAAAACACATGTAACCTTAATTAAACATAGAAGAATAAAAGATTGACATTTCTCTCTCTCTCTCTACTCAACCTTCTATGTCTCTCTCAAATTAGTCTCTAATTCTCTCTTTATTCACCCCTATGTGTGTGTGTGTACATATAACCCCCTCTCTCACACACACACTCACTCTTTTTCTCTCCTACTCTATCTCTCTTTCTCTATTCCTCTCTATCAATCTTCCTCTTTCTCTTTATAAGTAAAAGGACAAACCACCTTATATATTGATATTCTATATAAAAATACATTAATAATATTAATCTATATTTTAATTGTAAAAATAAAATAAATAAATATTTCTATGAAATATTTATATATATTAAATATAAATCTTTAGCTATAAATAAAATTTAATATATATGATTTTATATAATTACATGAACTATAATATCAATTTTAGTATAACAAATAGAATTTATATTATATATGTTTTATTTAATATCATAGTAAAGAATCATAGATGTTAATATCATAGTTAAATATATATTTAATATATAGAATTTATAATATTTATGTTTTATTTAAGATATATTTAGTTTATATACTAACACAACAGAATGTTCAATAATTTACAGTTTTAAGTAACAAAAAGATCTTACTAAATGTATTAAATAGAAATCACAGAAAAACAAATAGATATAAGAGTTGAGTTTACCATGAGGACATTTTATTTGAAAAAACATATTGACAATGTTCTTATAATTATATTTCTTCATGATGCAGTAGATAGAATGCCAATACAAAATTTACTCTTTTAGCTTGTTAATAATCATTATTTTGAATATTTTTGGTAATGGAAACATTTCTATTTTTGTTAGTGTTGTACAAGAAAAAAGAAATTGTAGAAGCATGTGGAATTCATGGAAAACAATATTCTTCAAGATCATCGCTAGACAAATACTCTGAGCCTTGAAGCTTGTTAAAATTGAACCCTTAACTTTTATGTTACATATTTAATGCATAGATATGTGTTCTTTGTAAGATTGGGTTGTGCAGATAAAATATTTAATTATAAATATAACAAGAATATAAATGTTGTATATAAAATTAAGAGGGAATGGATTAGGATGGAGAGGAAAGGAAAAGAGGGTTGTTTGAAAGGAGAAATATATATAATAGTTGGAAACATTTATTAAAAAACAAAAGAATTTAAAAACCAATGTTTTTAACTATTTTTTATAGAATTTAAATATTAATTATAGTAAAAAGACATTTTCTTTCATCTATATTCATAAAAATCATAAGGTAATGAGACTAACTAAACACACACACTTGGCACTCCCTCTGGGTACCTAGACAAACCATTTGCCGAAGTTGCGGCTGCCTATCACACGATTTCTCTTGCTCAAGCTAAGGGATACATAAAAGTTCAGGTGGAGGGGGATTCTAATAACATTATAAGTTGTCTTAAGAACACCATAAAACCTAGTTGGTCTATAGCAACCCTTATTGAAGATACGACTATGATATTAGGAACCTTTGAAGAAACCTGTATATCTCACATATATTATGAAGGAAGAAAGGTGGCATATGTTTTTTCCAACTTTGGGGTTAATAGCCAATCAAAGATTATATGGGATGAAGTGGAAAAAATCTTGAGCAAGGCTAAGGAGCTTATTATTAATGATGGTAAGAATGGTATGAAGCTTGATATGTAATGAAGAGATCATCATGATCTCGAAGGGTCCAAAGGCCAATTCTTTCTAGAAAGGTTTGTTCACACGGATTATGGGTAGGAAGAATGGCAAGAACTTCCAGCACAAGATTCAATTCATTTTTGTTATCGTTTTGCTCTGTGGAGACTGTGGAAACTATAAGGGTCTGCAATTCAGCATGGGTACTAAGAGGAACAGAGTTGAACCGCCGTCTTGTGAGGGGACTCATCAGAAACAAAAGGTTTGGAAAATCTTGGAGGCTAGGGGGTTAACTCCCTCCATGGAGAAATTACTTGGAGCTCACCCTAATGTTATTGGTTTGTTTGTGAAAGGCTACAAGAACAAGAAGGTCTCTACGTATGGCTAGGAGTTAGCCATCACGGAAAGCCTCATAGCTTCAGTCTCAAGGTTATCTACTAGAGGGAAGAAATTCTTCCGTGAATGGAAATACAATGAGGAAGCCCTCAACAATTTCTTTAAAGGAAATGAATGTGACAAGCTAGTAAAGATGCAGTCAGGAGGGTATAATCACCTCTCTATCAAACCCATATGGGCTGAGGTGGATGAAGTGATCATGAGGTATATAACGTTGGACGAGAAGTACATTGCAGCCTATAGCTACCACTTCTATCTGATCAACCGTTTCTGTCATGGTATGTATGTCTCCATCCTAGTTTACTTGCTCTCCTCTCTGGAGTATGGCATTAAAGAAAATAGCAGAAACCTTAAGCTACCCATTTTGCATGAAAGTCTCATTCTGTTGATCATGGAACATATGAAAAACAATACTCCTAAAAAAGGGCTTAAGGAAAAACATAGTGGCAAGAAAAAGGGGCATGTGGTGTCTAATGAGGAGGAATCCCAAACAAATGATGAGGATTGGATAATGGAAGAAGAGGAGGAAAGTGAAGAAGAGTCTACTAAAAAGAGAACTCAAAAGAGGGAAGTCAATATTTCCTGGTCTGATGGGTCTAATATTGTAGATGACTTTGATACCTCTATCAAGGAGGTTATAGGAAAGAGGGCTATGCCTATGAGAAGGAAAATCCCCACTCCTATAAAGAAGGGTAAGAAGGTTCTGGAGAAAGAGAGTGATGAAGTGGGGGTTATACCTGACACTGTTAACATCACCCAGAAATAGGGGATCACCTAGAAACAGGGGAAACATGATATTTTGACTGAGAAGGGAGTGCAAAGTGGGTTGGAAATCTAGGGTAAAACTCTGCATACTCCTGACCCTAAAGTTGGCCTCCAATTTCCTAAGATTCCTGACCCATCGAGTAACCTCCCTGAGGATTTTGATGACATGCTAGCCCAAGCCAAAAAATAGAGACCAGGTGGAGGAAGTGTTTGAGCTGGTGAAAAATGATGTTAATTCATAGCATAAGATGACCAAATGGTTCTTTCTTGAGATCAACAAAATCAACATCAAGTAACAGCTGATGTAGGAAAGCTTGGGGAGAGGAAACAACACAGCTATTGAACAAGACACTTTGATTTTCAAAAATTGGGAAGCTATCTTGAAAATGGAGGAGATTGATCATGAACTGGGAAGGATGAGGGAAGAGTTTAATACTAGAATCCAGTATTTGGAAGAGAAACTCATGGAGGTTAGGGTAAGTGCAAGAAGATGGGGGGCCAAAAAGGGGTCTTAAGTGGCCACTTTTTTTCTGAAATCAGGAAATACTGGCCTTGGATGAGAAATTGAGCATAGTTACACTTAAAATTTGGAGATGCAACCAAAACAATGTTCGTAGTGCTCCGAGTCTACTTTCTAAACTACTATTTTGTTTTGAAAATGGCATAGATTAAGTGGTTCAAAAGAGGGAGCCACAGAAATTGGTGTTGTTTCTGTCAAAAAAACATAACATAGCATGTTTTGTGGCTCCCTCAAAAGGTCAACTTTTTTTGGTATTTTTAAAATCGCTTCGGTAAGAAATTAGCTAATAGCATGTAGTTTATGCCCAATTTTTCTGATAATTTTTTGATGAATATTTGATTTTTTACTAATTTTTAAAGTGGACACATCCTAAAAAATAGAATTTTGGCCGCGCTACCCCTATAAATTTTGAAAACTAATTGAAAATCATTTTTTTATTTTTTTAATATTTGTATAATGGAGTCTAGTTTCTAAATATGTAATTTTTTTTGAAATTTGAATGAATAGTTATTTTACAATGAAAAAAAGACCAAACAGTGGTTTTTGCCTAAAAACGGACACACAAACAAAAGAAATTAAAGATGAAAGGCTTAACATTGTTAAAATGTGAAAAAAATCACATCATCAAATAGCTAAGAGAAAGCCTAACATTACCCATGTGTTCGATTTGTTCAACCTTGAAACACGTGCAAATCTGAGGGTTAGCACGAACGAATTTATGTGAAATTTTGAAGAATATAGAAAAACACGTCTGTGACTGTTCATAAGGCACTCCAAGCCTTTGGGTTGGAAATCCAAAGCAAATCCCAAGCCCAAGGCTTGGGATTCCCAAAGCAAGAAATAACGCGAGCGCGTTATAACGTGCTCGCGTTATGTTTTGCCTTGCATTTTTCTTTCCCGCAAGTCTGTCTTTTGTCATGTTTGACATAACGCGCTCGCGTTATGTCCCACTCAAATTTTTTTACGTTCAAGGCTATTAATCATGAGGGTTAAGGCATAAGGGATAGAGTTGGAGGGTTTACGGATAAGGGATTAGCGTTTAAGGTATAGTATCGAGCCCATTGAGGGTCTAGGAATAGGGATAGCGTTTAAGGTTTAGGGATGAGGGATGACAGATTACGGTTGAGGGTCGAGGGATCAAAGTTAAGGGTTGAAGGATTAGGGTTTGACATTGAGGGTTGAGGGTTTAGGTTCAAGGGTCAAGGGTTTAGGGATAGGGTTTAGGGTCGAGGGATTAGGGTTAAAGTAGAGTGTGGAGGGTGTAAGGATTAGGGATAGGGTTGGAGGGTTTAGGGATAAGGGATTAGGGTTTAAGGTATAGTATCAAGTCTGTTGAGAGTTTAGGAATAGGGATAGCATTTAGGGATTAGGGATGAGGGATTATAGTTGAGGGATGATGGATTAGTGTTGAGGGTTGAGGGATTAGGGTTTAGGGATAAGGTTTAGGGTTGAGGGTTGAGGGATTAGGGTTTAAGGTATAGTGTTGAGGGTTGAGGGTTGAGGGTTTAGGATTAGGGTTTAGGGTTGACGGATTAGCATTTAATGTCGAGGTTAGGGTTAGAGTGTCGAGGGTAGAGGGATTAAGGATAGGGTTTAGGGTTGAAGGTTTAAGGATTGAGGGTTGAGGCTTTAGGGATGAGGGTTTAAGGCTTAAGATATAGTGTCAAGTGTTGAGGGTGTAGGGATAGGGTTTAAGTTTTAAGGGTTAAGGGTTGAGGGATATGGATTAGGGTTTAAGGTATAGTGTTGAGGGTCGAGGGATCAGAGTTAAGGGTTGAGGGATTAGGGTTTGATGTTGAGGGTTGAGGGTTGAGGTTCGAGGGTCAAGGGTTTAGGGATAGGGTTGAGGGTCGAGGAATTAGGGTTAAAGTAGAGTGTGGAGGGCATAAGGATTAGGGATAGGGTTGGAGGGTTTAGGGATAAGGGATTAGGGTTTAAGGTATAGTATCAATTTTGTTGAGGGTGTAGGAATAGGGATAGCATTTAGGGTTTAGGGATGAAGGATTAGAGTTGAGGGATGACAGATTAGGGTTGAGGGTTGAGGGATTAGGGTTTAGGGATAGGGTTTAGGGTTGAGGGCTGAGGGATTAGGGTTTAAGGTATAGTGTTGAGGGTTTAGGGATAGGGTTTAGGGTTGAGGGATTAGGATTTGACGTTGAGGGTTGAGGGTTTAGGGTTAGGGTTGAGAGATGAGGGATCAGAGTTAAGGGTTGAGGGAATAGGGTTTGATGTCGAGGGTTGAGGGTTGAGGTTCGAGGGTCAAGGGTTTAGGGATAGGGTTGAAGTTGAAGGGATTAGGGTTAAAGTAGAGTGTGGAGGGTGTAAGGATTAGGGATAGGGTTGGAGGGTTTAGGGATAAGGGATTAGAGTTTAAGGTATAGTATCGAGTCTGTTGAGGGTTTAGGAATAGGGATAGCATTTAGGGTTTAGGGATGAGGGATTAGAGTTGAAGGATGAGGGATTAGGGTTGAGGGTTGAGGGATTAGGGTTTAGGGATAAGGTTTAGGGTTGAGGGTTGAGGGATTAGGGTTTAAGGTATAGTGTTGAGGGTTGATGGTTTAGGGATAGGGTTTAGGTTTGACGGATTAGGGTTTAGGGTTGATGAATTAGGGTTTAATGTTGAGAGTTGAGGGTTGAGGGTTGAGGGTTGAGGTTGAGGGATAGGGTTAATGGTCAAGGGATTAGGGTTAAATAAGAGTGTCGATGGTAGAGGGATTAGGGTTTAAGGTATAGTATCGAGCCTATTGAGGGTCTAGGAATAGGGATAGCATTTAGGGTTTAGGAATGAGGGATTAGAGTTAAGGGATGACAGATGATAGATTAGGGTTGAGGGTTGAGGGATTAGGGTTTAGGGACAATGTTTAGGGTTAGGGTTGAGGGATTAGGGTTTAAGGTATAGTGTTGAGGGTTTAGGGATAGGGTTTAGGGTTGAGGGATTAGAGTGAAGGGTTGAGGGATTAGAATTTGGCATTGAGGGTTTAGGGTTTAGGATTAGGGTTGAAGGTCGAGGGATCAGAGTTAAGGGTTGAGGGATTAGGGTTTGATGTTGAGGGTTGAGGGTTGAGGTTCGAGGGTCAAGGGTTTAGGGATAGGGTTGAGGGTCAAGGAATTAGGGTTAAAGTAGAGTGTGGAGGGTATAAGGATTAGGGATAGGGTTGGAGGGTTTAGGGATAAGGGATTAGAGTTTAAGGTATAGTATCGAGTCTATTAAGGGTTTAGGAATAGGGATAGCATTTAGGGTTTAGGGATGAGGGATTAGAGTTGAGGGATGAGGGATTAGGGTTGAGGGTTGAGGGATTAGGGTTTAGGGATAAGGTTTAGGGTTGAGGGTTGAGGAATTAGGGTTTAAGGTATAGTGTTGAGGGTTGATGGTTTAGGGATAGGGTTTAGGTTTGAGGGATTAGGGTTTAGGGTTGATGAATTAGGGTTTAATGTTGAGAGTTGAGGGTTGAGGTTGAGGGATAGGGTTAATGGTCAAGGGATTAGGGTTAAATAAGAGTGTCGATGGTAGAGGGATTAGGGTTTAAGGTATAGTATCGAGCCTGTTGAGGGTCTAGGAATAGGGATAGCGTTTAGGGTTTAGGAATGAGGGATTAGAGTTGAGGGATGACGGATGACAGATTAGGGTTGAGGGTTGAGGGATTAGGGTTTAGGGACAAGGTTTAGGGTTAGGGTTGAGGGATTAGGGTTTAAGGTATAGTGTTGAGGGTTTAGGGATAGGGTTTAGGGTTGAGGGATTAGAATTTGGCATTGAGGGTTTAGGGTTTAGGATTAGGGTTGAAGGTCGAGGGATCAGAGTTAAGGGTTGAGGGATTAGGGTTTGATGTTGAGGGTTGAGGGTTGAGGTTCGAGGGTCAAGGGTTTAGGGATAGGGTTGAGGGTCGAGGAATTAGGGTTAAAGTAGAGTGTGGAGGGTATAAGGATTAGGGATAGGGTTGGAGGGTTTAGGGATAAGGGATTAGAGTTTAAGGTATAGTATCGAGTCTGTTGAGGGTTTAGGAATAGGGATAGCATTTAGGGTTTAGGGATGAGGGATTAGAGTTGAGGGATGAGGGGTTAGGGTTGAGGGATGAGGGATTCGGGTTTAGGGATAAGGTTTAGGGTTGAGGGTTGAGGGATTAGGGTTTAAGGTATAGTGTTGAGGGTTGAAGGCTTAGGGATAGGGTTTAGGTTTGAGGGATTAGGGTTTAGGGTTGATGAATTAGGGTTTAATGTTGAGAGTTGAGGGTTGAGGGTTGAGGGTTGAGGTTGAGGGATAGGGTTAATGGTCAAGGGATTAGGGTTAAATAAGAGTGTCAATGGTAGAGGGATTAGGGTTTAAGGTATAGTATCAAGCCTATTGAGGGTCTAGGAATAGGGATAGCATTTAGGGTTTAGGAATGTGGGATTAGAGTTGAGGGATGACGGATGACAGATTAGGGTTGAGGGTTGAGGGATTAGGGTTTAGGGACAAGGTTTAGGGTTAGGGTTGAGGGATTAGGGTTTAAGGTATAGTGTTGAGGGTTTAGGGAAAGGGTTTAGGGTTGAGGGATTAGAGTGAAGGGTTGAGGGATTAGAATTTGGCGTTGAGGGTTTAGGGTTTAGGATTAGGGTTGAAGGTCGAGGGATCAGAGTTAAGGGTTGAGGGATTAGGGTTTGATGTTGAGGGTTGAGGTTCGAGGGTCAAGGGTTTAGGGATAGGGTTGAGGGTCGAGGAATTAGGGTTAAAGTAGAGTGTGGAGGGTATAAGGATTAGGGATAGGGTTGGAGGGTTCAGGGATAAGGGATTAGAGTTTAAGGTATAGTATCGAGTCTGTTGAGGGTTTAGGAATAGGGATAGCATTTAGGGTTTAGGGATGAGGGATTAGAGTTGAGGGATGAGGGATTAGGGTTGAGGGTTGAGGGATTAGGGTTTAGGGTTGAGGGTTGAGGGATTAGGGTTTAAGGTATAGTGTTGAGGGTTGATGGTTTAGGGATAGGGTTTAGGTTTGAGGGATTAGGGTTTAGGGTTGATGAATTAGGGTTTAATGTTGAGAGTTGAGGGTTGAGGGTTGAGGGTTGAGGTTGAGGGATAGGGTTAATGGTCAAGGGATTAGGGTTAAATAAGAGTGTCGATGGTAGAAGGATTAGGGTTTAAGGTATAGTATCGAGCCTGTTGAGGGTCTAGGAATAGGGATAGCGTTTAGGGTTTAGGAATGAGGGATTAGAGTTGAGGGATGACGGATGACAGATTAGGGTTGAGGGTTGAGGGATTAGGGTTTGATGTTCAGGGTTGAGGGTTTAGGGTTAGGGTTGAGAGATGAGGGATCAGAGTTAAGGGTTGAGGGATTAGGGTTTGACGTCGAGGGCTGAGGTTCGAGGGTCAAGGGTTTAGGGATAGGTTTGAGGTTGAAGGGATTAGGGTTTAAGGTATAGTGTTGAGGGTTGATGGATCAAAGTTAAGGGTTGAGGGATTAGGGTTGAGGGTTGTAAGGGTTAGGGATAGGGTTGGAGGGTTGATGGATTAGGGTTGAGGGATTAGGATTTGACATTGAGGGTTGAGGGTTTAGGGATAGGGTTGAGGGATTAGGATTTGACGTTGAGGGTTGAGGGTTGAGGGTTTAGGGATAGGGTTGAGGGATTAGGATTTGATGTTGAGGGTTGAGGGTTTAGGGATAGGGTTGAGGGTTGAGGGATTAGGATTTGACATTGAGGGTTGAGGCTCGAGGGATCAAAGTTGAGGGTTTAGGGATTAGGGATCTATAGCAGGACAAAACGCGAGCACGTTATAGCACACTCACGTTTTGTATTTCTACTGAAATGGTAAAAAAGTGGTTACCCCCGTGATCCAGGCCCACATGCTTTGTTTTCTTACTGATTCTACGCGTGCTCTGACAAAAAAGAAGTGCTTTCATGCTATTGGGAAGTTCACATGCACATTTGACACATTGTACCACCTTTGCATGATCTTTCCACCACCTTTTCTGCTTTGCCAACTTGAGAAGGAGGAAATAACATAGTTTTCAAACCAAGTTTGATATATATCTATTCAAGTTTCAATTTTTGTAGTATTGCAATGTTAATTGTGATTCAATTTTAAGAATTTAACATTGAAAAGGAAGCAAGTGGTGAAAAACTCAAATTGTTGAGGAGTTTGATGCAAGAAGATAAAAACACTACATAATTGGGTACTCTCTCCATTCAAATCTTCATTTTTTAGGTATGTCAAGTCTTTACATGCATGTTCTTTACATTTTCCTTATTTCAGATTGAATTACTTTATTATGCTTTATCATACATGTTTAAAATAGACACATTCCCAATCAAGAAAGCAACCTACAATCTCACATGATGCCATGTATATTTTCTACACTTGGGCTCTTTAATAATTATGTGTAATAAACAAACCTTAGTTCATACCATGATGTCAAACTATACAAGAATAAATCCTTACAACATAAAAAAAAATACAATCCCACTATTATCATGTATTCATTTCTTAGGAACTAATATTGGTCTCTTTATCATTCTACAAACAAATTCTCCGTCATGCTGAGGAAACGATCAAGAATTAAACCAACACAGGAAGAGATAGAAGCTAAGAATGCAAAGAAAGCAATGGCTATGAGGGAACTTCATGAGAAGAGGAAATTGGACACGATAAATGAAGACATACCAATTGAAGAGGAACCACAACCATCACAAAGAGATATGGTATTGGCGGCACAAAGAGAACGAATGCAAAAACTTCGTGGTACGAGAGATTTGAATACCATAGTTGGAGACACATCCTTTACCACAAGTCAACATGTAGGGACACCATCTACCACATCTCAAGTTGAGAGTACATCATCACTCACATGTGATGAAGGAGGTACGCCATCGTTCCCACCTCAACCTCAAGGTATGTCATCTATTCCATCTTCAATCGAAGGTATGCCATCTAACCCATCTCATTTAAATATTGATGAAATTCCTAATTTTGAGATGAATTTACCTAACTTGACACCACCTAAAATTTTGCATAGAAAGCCAAAGTATTTGATTAATATTGATGAGAATATTTTGCAGCCAATGGAAGGTAAGATTCCAAAACGCACTTGTAGAAGATATGCTAATAAGATTTGGAGATTGTTCTTTGAAAAGTTAAATGAGACTGCAAGATGTCAACTATTCGTTGAAATGATGCGAAGTATAAAGTATAGGTCTATCATGAAGATTCTTGGGTTGAGAACATCAGAGACTTCAAGTGAAAAATCTATTGTCAAGAATCTAATGAGTGCGTATGAGAGTGTGGGTAACACCTCACGCACAAAAGATAGTAATGCAACATGGCGTGTGATTACATCGACTATAGTAAGTAGTCAAACGAGGAAAGCTCGTCTCATTAGAAAGACAAGTCAAGAATTAAGAATTAATAGGAAAACTTTATCAAGAGCCGTTGGAAGATGCCAAAGAATTGAGGACACTAATGCCAATGAATTATGGGCATTCTCAGGGAGACTACCACGAAAAGATAAACCAATTGTTGAAGCATTGAGATCACTAATTAAAGACTTTTGGAAGAATTACACAAGGGTATCTCTGAATCAAAGGGATGTGGTAAGAAGGAGAATTGGTAGTCAGAACCGTGAGCCACATCCAAAGCATTTTTTGGATGAGACTCAAACACAGTTTTATGGTAAATTTCTAGAGAAGTATCCTCAAATTAAAATTTGTCAAAGATATTTTGAAATGCTAAAACCTTTCTATGTTAAGATAAATCACACACGCACTACTTGTTGTTGTAGATTACATATTGAATTTTCTAACCATTTTGATGCTTATAGGTCTATATGTTTAGATATGCATACTAACAATGATTTGCAGGGTTGTGCCCCACCAACATCTTCAAGAGACTTCATATCAAGAATTTTATGTGAAAGAGAGGAAGGTCAAATATTCTACAAGAAATTATGCTTGGATGGCACATGTCATCATTGCGGTGGCTTGCAACATTTGCCAATATGTGAACATATGGAAATAACACATGCGGTTGGAAATGAACTAGTAGAGTTTGGCAAGTATAAAACAGTGGCATACAATACAAAAGATGGTAAATAAGCAAAGAGGTGTGAATTAGTTATTGAAAAGATTCCAATGTATTAGTTTATGCCTATATTTCGTGATAGCATAGTGTATGAGTATGCAAAACATGCCCATAGAGCTCGATGGTTGGACTTGCAATTCAAGTTATGCAAGGACACATTTCTGGTTGGTAGCATTGTTTCAGTCGTCGACTTTGCAGAGAACTACAGTCTATAGCCACAGCGTGAGGTGCAATCACAATATTACAACTCCACACAGGTTTCTATATTTGTACACATCGCATTCATTCATGCGAATGATAGTACAGAGGATGATAGAAAGATCATAAGGGAGTATAATTTCTATATTAGTGATGATCGCACGCATTCTACGAAGTTCGTGCAAGGTTGCTTTCAAGTGTTATACAATGATTTGGCTAGAAGGGGCATATCATTCAGTCAGCATATCATATGGTCAGATAATTGTGCGTCACAATTCAAGAACTCGTGGAATTTCTATTGGCTGAGTAGGAGGCATAATTTTACAGGTATTCAACATATGTGGAACTTTTGTGAGGCTGGGCATGGAAAAGGGGAGCATGATGGTGCAGGAGCATGTATCAAAAGAGCCATAGCACGAGAAGAGTTAAAGTATAAAGACAATGCAAAGTTAACAGATGCAAAATCGATTGTCGAGTGGTGTAATGCTTCCATGGGTCCAGGTAATGAAGGTAAGTCTTTAGTTCGTAGATTTTTTTGGTTGATAGATGATACTAACATTGCACCATATGAGGATTGTTGTACACTGACAGGATCAAATGAGATGCACTCTTTCAGAAGCTCAATTGCAGGTTCATGGAGTATCCATACACGAAAGATGTCATGCTTTTGTTCTTCCTGTACAATTCAAGTCTGGGATGAGTACGAGTCAAAGGAGTGGGTTGACGAGTGGGAGTTAAGTTATCTTAGCCCACTTGACACGTATCAACCCCTGACGGCACTGGAACTAACACAGATGGAATCGTCAGTTGACTTTGACCACATATCAGATTTAGTTCAACCAGGTAATATAGGGCATGTATATGCATCTAATTTCATCTAGTTCAACCAAGTAATGTCATCTTACTTTGTAGTGTTTTTGTAATGTTGACTAATTTCATCTAATTTGCTACACATATCAGTGTAGGGCACGTATATGCAGTTATTGCAGATGAAGATAATGAAGAGGGAACAGATTATTACTTATGTCATTGTGTTGAGGCCAAAAAGAAATTGGAGGCCCCTGTTATAGATGGAGAAAACATCGAATACCCTACAGGATTAGTTGTTATTACTGGAACATGGTTTAGAAGGTACCCACATAAGAGTGTTAATATTTGGCTATTTTAGGACTTTGACATGCATCGGAAGATTCTTCATTACTCGAACCTTGTCGTGGCATCTAATGTTCATTTGATAAAGTATTGGGGTAGACCTTTGAACAAAATATTGTGGAAGGTGCGTGAGTCTGACCATGAAGCAATACTTGACACAATAAAGAGTAGAGCAGATCCAGATGGTTCATTGGATTAATTTGTAAGTATTCACATTGATTTTGTAAAGTTATGTTACATTGAGTTGTAAGTATGCACATTAATTTGTAAGGTTTGTCTTTTTTTATTTCCTCCTGCATTTTTACACATATGTACATATTTTTACATCATCATGTTATGCATTTTTGGTGTCCTGCTCCTGATGTGACCAAACTCATAACTCACCCTACTAGACACCATTTGATGATCTCTCCAACACTCTGGATCTAGGGCACCCAATCATGATGATGACCTATATACCATTCTCCCAAGGCGCTCATAATGAATGAAAAGAAGACCAAGGGCGCCCAAGCTTAATAGACTTATTTCTTTCAATTTTGATGATCCAAATTCTTGCAATATGACATCCACTTTCATGCCTTTAGATCTTCCTTCACATATAGGGTGCCAAATCAATGCATTAAACTCTCTTGATATTAGGCGCTCATGATGATGAAACTTAGAGCTTTTTCCTTTCCTATGCGCTCGTCTAAGATGTTTGAATGATAAGGAGCGCCTTGACCTCTATAATGTACATTGGGCACCAAATCAAGGTGATTTTAAGTCACTTTGAGTCATTTGGGGTCAGTTTGAGTCTTTGAGTCATGTTGCAAAAAAGTGTCAATGTTGTCAAGTTGCACAAAGCAACTTTTGCATTTTTGGTGTCCTACTCGTGATGTGACCAAACTAACTGTTCCAACGCATCCGGATGGGTACATTTACACTAGGCATGGTCCTGTTTCTCACCCAAACATGTCGAAACAGTCTGAGCTACATTGTACCAACGATATCCCTGAAGAGTCCGAAGTGCAAAAAGGTTGCAATCTTTGACGAGATGTTACTCAAAATCTGTGTCACTTAGAAACATTCTGTCTGAGGCAACGCTATCATGTAGAGTGCCTCTATAATAACTTTTCTCGGTTTTTTATAGCTCTGAGGCATTTACCCGTGGTGAAAGGTTTTTTGTTGCCCCAAAAATCGTCAGAAGGAGGTAGTGTAAAGTTGCAAAGGGGTGTAACTTTTGTCCTACTCCTGATGCGATCAAACTGACTATTCCAACGCATCTGAATGGGTACATTTATGCTAGGCATGGTCCTATTTTTCACCCAAACATGTCGAAACAGTCGGAGCTATATTGTACCGACGATATCCCTGAAGAGTCCAAAGTGCAAAAAGGCAGCAATCTTTGACGAGATGTTACTCAAAAATCGTGTCACTTAGAAACATTCTGTCTGAGGCAAAGCGATCACGTAGAGTGCCTCTACAATAACCTCTCTCGGTTTTTTATAGTTCTGAGGTATTTGCCCGTGGTGAAAGGTTTTCTGCTGCCCCAAAAATCGTCAGAAGGAGGCAGTGTAAAGTTGCAAAGGGGTGTAACTTTCGTCCTGCTCCTGATGCGACCAAACTGACTGTTCCAACGCATCTGAATGGGTATATTACGCTAGGCATGGTCCTATTTTTCACCCAAACATGTTGAAACAGTCAGAGCTACATTGTACCGACGATATCTCTGAAGAGTCCAAAGTGGAAAAAGATAGCAATCTTTGACGAGATGTTACTCAAAAACTGTGTCACTTAGAAACATTCTGTCTGAGGCAATACGATCACGTAGAGTACCTCTACAATAACCTCTCTCAGTTTTTATAGCTTTGAGGCATTTGCCCGTGGTGAAAGGTTTTCTGCTGCCCCAAAAATCATTAGAAGGAGGCAATGTAAAGTTGCAAAGGGGTGTAACTTTTGTCCTGCTCCTGATGCGACCAAACTGACTATTCCAACGTGTCCAAATGGGTACATTTATGCTAGGCATGGTCCTATTTTTCACCCAAACATGTCAAAACAGTCGGAGCTACATTGTACCAACGATATCCCTGAAGAGTCCAAAGTGCAAAAAGGCAGCAATCTTTGACGAGATGTTACTCGAAAACTGTGTCACTTAGAAACATTCCGTCTGAGGAAACGTGATCACGTAGAGTGCCTCTACAATAACCTCTCTCAATTTTTTATAGCTCTGAGGCATTTGCCCATGGTGAAAGGTTTTTTGCTGCCCCAAAAATCGTCAAAAGGAGGCAGTGTAAAGTTGCAGAGGGGTGTAACTTTCGTCATGCTCCTGATGCGACCAAACTGACTATTCCAACGCGTCTGAATGGGTATATGTACACTAGGCATGGTCCTATTTTTCACCCAAACATGTTGAAACAGTCGGAGCTACATTGTACCGACGATATCCCTGAAGAGTCCAAAGTGCAAAAAGATAGCAATCTTTGACGAGATGTTACTCAAAAATTGTGTCACTTAGAAACATTCCGTCTAAGGCAACGTGATCATGTAGAGTACCTCTACAATAACCTCTCTCAATTTTTTATAGCTCTGAGGCATTTGCCCGTGGTGAAAGGTTTTCTGCTGCCCCAAAAATCGTCAGAAGGAGGTAGTGTAAAGTTGCAAAGGGGTGTAACTTTCGTCTTGCTCCTAATGCGACCAAACTGACTATTCCAACGTGTCTGAATGGGTACATTTATGCTAGGCATGGTCCTATTTCTCACCCAAACATGTCGAAATAGTTAGAGTTACATTGTATCGATGATATCCCTGAAGAGTCCAAAGTGCAAAAAGGCAGCAATCTTTGACGAGATGTTACTCAAAAATCATGTCACTTAGAAACATTCTGTCTAAGGCAACGGGATCACGTAGAGTGCCTCTACAATAACCTCTCTCAGTTTTTTATAGCTCTGAGGCATTTGCCCGTGGTGAAAGGTTTTCTGCTACCCCAAAAATCGTCAGAAGGAGGCAGTGTAAAGTTGCAAAAGGGTCTAACTTTCATCCTACTCCTAATGCGACCAAACTAACTATTCCAACGCGTCTGAATGGGTACATTTACGCTAGGCATGGTCCTATTTTTCACCCAAACATGTCGAAACAATCGGAGCTACATTGTACCGACGATATCCCTGAAGAGTCCAAAGTGCAAAAAGGTAGCAATCTTTGACGATATGTTACTCGAAAACCATGTCACTTGGAAACATTCCGTCTAAGGCAACGGGATCACGTAGAGTGCCTCTACAATAACCTCTCTCGATTATTTATAGCTCTGAGGCATTTGCCCGTGGTGAAAGGTTTTCTGCTGCCCTAAAAATCGTCAGAAGGAGGCAGTGTATTAATTCAGGATGAAAGCCTATTCACTCTAGGTGCCTATTTTTGACCAAATCAGACATGCGCCTTGAACAACTCTATCTTCAAGGTGCTTTTCTCTAATCTCTGTAACTCTCCAAATCCACTAAGGCACAAATTTTACCTCTTAGGCTCAAGATATAGGTTCTTCATCCAAGGCGCCAAAATGGTCCAAAGGTGCATTTCACCTCTAACCTCACCTCTGACCTTACTTTGAGGCGCTAAACCTTTTGACATTTCAAGTAACTTCAAGAGAACTATTTTTCCTTAAGGTGGTTCACTCCTTGCAATTGGATGTATGGTATTTGTAACTCATTTGATTGACTTTGTAATGTTTCTTCTTCTCGCAGAGTAGATAAGGATGATATAAGCTTACTTCATGAATCAGAGTAGAAATCTCTCTTGGACTTGCTAGGTGAAAGGACTTGAACTTGAAGGACTTGAAGTTGATGAAGTGATCCTTCATGATGGCTTTTGACATTACCTTCTCGGAGTGTAGATGATAACATCTTCCTTGGATAAAGTGGATAACCTCTGACCTAAACTTTGAAGCTTGATGAATCTTGAAGATTGGGTTTCCCCATACTCCCCTTCTGGGCTCCACTCCATCAAAGGCGTATTTAGTTGTCCAAGGCACCAACATTCACTCAAGGGCACCCAAAGAGAAAGTTTACAACTCTAAGGTGCTAAACTCTTATGCAAAAATGGTCATCATCAAAGGCGCAAAAATGGGTCTCTGGGCGCCAATCTCTACAAGACATTCCATCTCATTGCTCTCCTCCATTACAAGCACTCACTTACCTCAATCTTGGGCACATACCAACATCCCAACATCCAAATCACCTAGGCGCTCAAAACCTTCAAGACTCAAGGCACATTTTATGATCAAACAATGTATCTCCTGAACAAGGTGCTCATAGTCTCATCACGGCGTTAATCATCATCATGAGCGCTCATATTGTTCTAGGCGCACAGTTATCTCTGGAATGCTCAAGGTACTCAAGGCGCACATACCCTTCTCTAGGCTAGTTTACACTTATTCAAGGCGCTCATTCCAAACTTACATGAACTCCTCATTACAAGATGCACAAACTAGATGATCCTAGGGCATAAAGGCACTCAAACTAGATCTTTGCAAAAACTCCCCAAGCATTCAAACTTTTAAGGCGCCAAAAGTGGTCTTTTCTACAACTTCTCTAGCCATATGCCTTGGGTGCTCAAACCTTCCTTGAACTCCAATTATTCAATCCAGGGTGCTCAACTACCTCCTTAAGGCGCTCTATCTCAAGTATCATTACTCTTCTTAAAGACCTAGGCGCACATTGTGGGGTATTCTACACAACAAGACCTAGGCGCTCATTATGAAGACTCCAATTATCAAGGTTCACTTCAACTTTCAAAGGTGCATTTTGGACTCCAAAGGCGTTAGGTTAAAGCCACTAGGGCGCTAGATACCAAAGGGGGCAAGGTGTCAGAACCTCCTTTAAGATGTAAGAAAATCTCCTCAAGGCACAGCTAAAGGTGCTCCAAACCATATGAAGGTGCTAATATCCTCATCCAAGGCACTAAAACACTTAATGCAAGTTCTTCAAGTTCTTCAAGTACTTATCCAACTTGATTCCTCCAACACAGGGTGCATATCTTTCTTCATGTCTTCTCTCGGCGCATTTCAAGGTTTGATCTAGATGGTGTAATGTCTACTTGAGTTGGCCCCAAGGCGTTAAGTGAGTACTCTGAGAAAATCTTCTCTGGATGCCCAATCTTGTCCAAGGCGCCAAAACAATACCTCCCACTATAGGCGCTAAATGACTTATCCAATTCCTTGAAAACATTTGAAGTGTTTTACCTTCCAAGGTGATCAATTTCTATCATCTGTGGCGCATATTACCCTTAGATATTCAACCTTACTCTCTTCATCAAGACCTCTCCCCATCAAGGTGCCCAAGTCGCTTCAACATGCCAAGAATACTCCTTAAATGCCATCCTCTTGAAGGTGCTAGATTGGTTAAGGCATTCATCTCTGGAGACTTTAATCATCAGGGCGCTCTCATTCCATTAGTAAGGCGCTTCTACTCTTAGGCGCAAATTCAACTCAACCAAACCTTTCCTGATGATGGCCTATGCTTCTAGGCACTCATTTACTCTGAAATGGACCAACCTCAACTCCAAGGCGCATTTCCACTTGATCTTCATCCTGGCGCTAGATGGAAGTTTGAAGTTTGATTTTGATTGACACAAGGCATTCAAGGGGCATGAGTCACTTACCTTTGCTTAGGCGCTACTTCATGCTCTCTGCCACTTCAAAGAGCCCTTTTATCATCCTTCAAGGTGCCAATTCCTCCTAAGGTGCATCATCTTTCTTTATCAACCCATCTAAGGTGCTTCGTCTAGACTCATTACCTTCCTTAGGCGCCAACACCAACTTCAAGGCAACTGAAGGTGCTCAAGTCACTTCAAGGTGCCAACTCATGGACAATCTAATCCTCCACATCATTAATATTCAAGACCCTGACAACTTGGAAATGAGATCGCATAAATCAATGCAAAGCATCTGAGCTCAAAAAAGAGGGGATCCCCAGTCCGATGGGGTGATGTGTGATTTGGTCACAACAAGAAGTACCTTGAAGACTTAGATTAAGATGGAATTCACCTCCAGAATGTTAGGTGCTTGATAGAAGATAAAGGCGCTAGGGTAAAAGAGCTTCAAAAGTTTGATGTCAAGTGTGAATTGAGATAATAGGCGCTGATACCAGTTGACATTACTCCAAACATGCGCCTAAGAGAGATGCAAGTCCCCAAGACCAATTTTGGAACAAGACGCTCCATCAGAGGGTAAGATGATAATCCTTGGAAGTCAAGTGTTTCAAAGATTCTTTGAGAAATTGACAAGTTGTAACCTAGGTGCCAAAACCCCTGAGAATCCTCCTATCTGGCGCCTAGAACTAGAATGGGTGCCTAGAACTAGAAGGCGCCACTGCATGAGTTCAAGGATCCTCCATTGGAGCGCCTAGCCCAAATGGCTATAGATTGAAAGTTTTAAAGCTAAGTGATGTCTCTTAGGTGAATTCCTAGCCCAGGTGCATGTGTTGGGAAAAACTCTTTGGCTCTGGCGCCTAGAATTGGGAGCTTTGTAGGTGCACCAATTGATGAAACATTTCCATTTTGCACCTAGAATAGAACTCTCTCACATAGTTGAAATTGACTTGATAGAAGGAGATAAGTCTTAAGGACTAGTTTGGTGCCTCACTTGCCTATCTCACCTTTGAAATGCGCTTTGGTTGATGATCATCATTGATGGCGCCTAGTGAAATGAAAAGCTATTTGCATCTCCAGAGGATCAAAATTGGATTAGGAGATCATCCTTGCAGTTGAGATTGACAGAGAAGTGTTAAAGGAATCACTTCAAATGGGCGCCTAAGCTAGTTGAGACGCATATCAATTCCACTGTAACTCCAGACTGATGCTTAGGATCCAGTCATCTCCTAAGGCGCACTTCCATTCACCCATGACCTCGCTTGGCGTCTAAAACTTGGAAACTCCTTTGGAAAGCTCCTGTTGCGCCTAGAAGCATGAGTTTGGGATATCAACTTGCAAAAGGCTTAGAAACTCTTCAAAGATGTTAGGCACAATCCCATGGCACTGGAGCTCAATTTTGGCGCCTTCAAGGAATAGCACATGAAGGAACTTGGGAGGTCAGGTGCTTGTAAAAGGGAACACCTTGGAACATCTTCCAGGGGTTGAAGTAGTAAGAAAACATCAAGTGAGTCTAGGCGCACTCCCTTGTGTGAACAGTTTAGCTCTGGCGCCTAGCCACAGAGTGAGCCAGAAGAAGTAGTTTGGACATTAGAAGATAGGTGCTCATTCTACAATGAAGCACTCCACCTTCCTAATCAACAAAGACTTGAAAGAATTGACAAAGGAAGCCAAGGCGCACCTTCTACTTGTTTCCACCTCCAGAATGCGCCTAACCTTGAAAGGGGGTTCAAAGATGTTTGTTAGACCTTTTCACTCAAGGCGCTCACCTTAGGCGCACTTTCTAAGTCCTTGTCACCTCAAGGAAACACCTAGTTTGGAAGGTGCTTGCCCTATTCTCCACTCCTTTCAATTGGCGCCTAGAACACAGAATGCATGAAAGGAGCACCTAGACTCCAGAGGGCTCATTTGGGCGCCTAGCATTTAAAACACTTTCTTAATGATGATGTTTTGGCGCCTACTCTTGGAAACAATCCAGAGCATCCATAAACTCTAATTGGTGCCTAATGTTGACAAGGTGCAACTTCAGGAGGAGGTCACCTCAACTTGGCGCCCAAGTCAGAAAAACCTGTAAATCCTTCATTTGGTATCTATTTATTTGACAAAATTCTCTCTGCAAAGCTATTGAGCTTGTAATCTTGAGGCCTACGAGTTTCAAGTGTTGGGGTGATGCTCCCTCAACAAGCAAGGTGATGCTCCCTTGTGATACTGTGAGGTGTTGACATTTAGTTGACATCATTGAGTTCAATTGAGTTGCTCAAGTAAGGAAGACATTGTAACATCAAGGCTTCAAGGCCTGTCCTTGTATTTCCATTGAATGAGTTGTACTTCATGCTATTGAAAGCATTTTCCATGTAATAAGACATTGCAAGTTGATTGAATCAAGTAACAAGACAAGTACCCAACTCTAATGTTGTTTCATTCAAATAGTTATCTTGATGTATATCTTTATGTTATTGAAGTAGTTGATGAATTGTTAGCAAGTAAAAGTGTTTAAGTAAGGAAAAATTTTCGTAGAACTAGTTGGGTATCTTACACTTACACCATGCCTATCCATCAAACATCACAATGCAATCAAAATCCTAACAACATGCCCATGATCCAAGATCAAGTGCAATCATGCAAAGATATTATCAATCACAAGCCTATTAAGAATGAACTAGAGTCTTCTAGTACCATACTTTTCCATCAAACACCATCATGTAATCCATGGCCTATCAAGCCTATCAAAGAAAATGCAAACATCCTATGTAATACAATCGGACTTTAAATATTGAAATAGCCATCTACAAATATCCATTCAAAAGTGGATTTATAATGCAAGTATGGACGCCATCAATAAAAAAGATTTGTATTAACCAAATATCCATATAGGCATACATCAATATCTGTCGATATAAGTATAACATATATACAAAATAGCCATATAGGCTTATAAGAATGCCATATAGGCATACAATGTCAACTATGTACAATACAAAATATATGTCCACAAATGCCATATAGGCATACAACAGAGGAACACAATAAAAAGTCATTCCCCTCTGGCTAGTGAAGAGAATAAATCACGAGCAGCCTTTGATCTTCTAGGGGATGGAGACATGCATGTGGGTGGTCTACTACGAACCTGAGGGCTACTCCTCCTATTTAGTTCTTCCTGCACCTTTACCTGTTACAAAAAAGAGTATAGACATTAATATATAGAAATTACATGTTATAAAAAAATGAAACATTTAACAAAATAATCACTTACCGCTAACATATAATCTGTCTCCTCACTTGCCTCAGTAGCAGGAATAGGCCCTGGTGATGTCATGTCCTATAGAAACCATCCAGATAGAAATTAAACTTCAAATCAATAATCTTTTGATTTTTCAAAAATAGACAACTATAACAATGAATGTAAATTGAAATTTACTAATCTGCCTCATACTCCTGTCGATGCCATAGAGCTATGAATCGCAGAGGCCACACCCTACTCCATTGCCCTATGAACATGGGGAGGTGTATCTGCAGCTTGCATCATCTGGAAATAAAACAACATTATTCAATTACGAAAACTATAATAGTGATGCAAATCATGGCTCCTAACATACACACACGTTCATCTAAACATGGAAGTACACACAATAAAACACACAAATCACATACAAAAATTTAGTAAGTACAATTCATTCATTAAACTATTTATTTTATTACCTCCGTAAAGCTTTGAAGTCCACCACCGCTGGTAGGTGTTGCCATGAAATCTACAGTGTTAACCTATTCAACATCTAAAATTAGAAATTAGAATACCATTCATATAACGATGCTATTCACATGTAATATTTATAATTGTTTACTAGTTACATACCTCGACAATAGATGATCTAGTAAAAAATGTAGGTGGAGAACCACTGAAAACTGCATCGACGCTATGACCCTGAAATTTCATTAAAATCATCAATTTAAATTAGTTAATCTTGTATTTCAAAAATAAAATTTAATAAATTAAATTCAATAAACTTGCTAATATTTACCTGAGTATCAAGGCCGAAAGTCTCACTCATGAGGGTATCTGTCATCACCATCTGCTCAGCTGCAGATGTAGCCTGTGCACCTGCATCCTAACTGTCCATCGGGTCATAACCACAGGCTGACCCACAAGCCTGGCAAGTATGCGGTGGGACCCTGCTCCTCGCACTATCTCCCAACCCACTCTGTGTTGCAGGATCGGCATGCTCTATGATGCTCTGGGTCAAGGCACTAATCGACCTCACTGTATCGACCTCAACACTCTCCTTCACAATGGAAGGGATAGAAACATGCTCGTGGGCTGGTCTGCTGATTACTCATCTCACTACCCGCTGTGGGTCAAGACGTGCCCCTGGTCTATCCTGTGCTGAGCCCCCACCTCTACCCTGGAAGTCTCACATATCAAAATAGTTTGGCACTTTATTGAGGACAAACTCACAGTAGAGTTTCCTCAAAAAGTATTGCGGGACCTCATTATTATTGCATGGAGGATGGTCAAAAACCATCTACCACCTCTGCCCGAAATTGTCCCTTATCGCTTGGTTGTTGCACCAATGGATAGAGAACCTCTTGCATGTAATGGGTGGAGGTTGATTTGTTTGTGGATTTGTGAAAATTGAACACAAGTCTAATTTTGTAATTTGTAATTTTTTGACATCTTGGTATGACAATTTATCTGCATAGTAATCTCTAAACTCTCTCTTTTTTATCGGTCCAACTAGTTATTTGCTTGCTAATTGAATTTACATTTGATAACATAGACTCAAGAGATTCGGCAAGCGTGGACCTATGCAAGGTTGAAGTGGAAGGATCTTTCAACCTTGCAATTATATCTTCAATTTATTTTTTGTTGTTTTCAATTTCCCCCATTATATTATCTTGTGTTCCAGGGACATGTTGAGGAATGAATGGAGGAGGTTGTTGTTCTGCAGGTATTTCCTCCTCAAGATTTTGTGGATTTTGAGGAGGATGAGGAGGAGGTGCATTAACATTTCCTACAATTAACAAAATATACATCAAAAATCAACAAAAACCTACCTATTTAGGAAGAAATTCAAACAAAAAAATAAAGATAACTCACCCCTTTGGCGTGCTCGACGTCGTGGCAGCATTTTGGCGATGAATCGACAAGCTTTTTGTGTTGATTGGTGTTTTGTAGAACGCGAGCGCATTTTTGAGGGTTTTGAAGCCGCGGGTAGAGGAGAAAATCAGAATAAAATGAAATGGCATTGCTTTTTTTTATTTATAATAAGTTAAAACGTGAGCACATTATAACACGCTCGCGTTATGGCTCGGTAATGACGAGCCTAAGGCTTGTCATTACCAAGCCATAATGCGAGCACGTTTCTCGCGTTATAACGCGCTCGCGTTATGACTTAAATTTTTTTGAAAATTTTTTGGCCACTTTTTGGCCCCCCATCTTCTTGCACTTACCCATTAATAATAATTTGGAGAAGATTATGCACATCAATAAGCTAACTATACAAAATAGTCTAAATGGGATGAAGATGCTAATCGATAAGCTTAAAGAGCTAAAAAAAGAGCAATTCAAAGATTTCAGAGTAGAGGATATTCTGAATGTAGAAGATATGGGAATACAAGACAAAGAGGAAGGCACTAAAGGTACTGGTAAATAGGTGCTATGAAGGACTCTGGTGGCCCCTCTAACCGCACAAGGGGGAGTAAGAAGAAACAGTTTGAGGCTGAAAAGAAGGAATTGATTGACTTTGCCGAGATTCATGAGACTTTCTATGAACAGGAAATACAGCGAGGAAGCCCTCAATAATTTCTTTAAAGGTAATGAACATGACAAGCTAGTAAAGATGCAGTCAGGAGGGTATAACCACCTCTCTATCAAACCCATATGGGCCGAGGTGGATGAAGTGATCATGAGGTATATAACGTTGGATGAGAAGTACATTGTAGTCTATAGCTACCATTTCAATCTGCTCAACCATTTTCGTCATGGTATGTATGTCTCTATCCCGGTTTACTTGCTCTCCTCTCTAGAGTATGGCATTAAAGAAAATAGTAGAAACCCTAACCTACCCATTTTGCAAGAAAGGTTCATTCTGTTGATCATGGAACATATGGAAAACAATACTCCTAAAAAAGGGCTTAAGGAAAAACACATTGGAAAGAAAAAGGGGTGTGTGGTGTCCAATGAGGAGGAATCCCACATGGATGATGAGGATTGGATAATGGAAGAAGAGGAAGAGGAAAGTGAAGCGGAGTCTAATAAAAAGAGAACTCAAAAGAGGGAAGTCAATATTTCCTGGTCTAATGGGTTCAATACTAGAGACGACTCTGATACCTCTATCAAGAAGGTTACAGGTAAGAGGGCTATGCCTACGAAAAGGAAAATCCCCACTCCTGCGAAGAAGGGTAAGAAGGTTCTAGAGAAAGAGAGTGATGAAATGGGGGTTATTCCTGTCATTGTTAACATCAACCAGAAATAGGGGAAACATGATATTCTTACTGAGAAGGGAGTGGAAAGTGGGTTTGAAATCTAGGGTAAAACTCTGCATATTCTTGATGCTAAAGTTGGCCTCCAATTTCCTGAGATTCCTGACCCATCTAGCAACCTCCCTGAGAATTTTGATGACATGCTGGCCGAAGCCAAAAAATAGAGACCGGGTGAAGTGTTTGAGCTGGTGAAAAATGATGTTAATTCATAGCATAAGATGACCAAATGGTTCTTTCTTGAGATCAACAAAATCAACATCAAGTTACAACTGATGTCGGAAAGCTTGGGGAGAGGAAACAACACAGCTACTAAACATGATACTTTGATTTTCAAAAATTAGGAAGCTATCTCAAAAATGGAGGAGATTGATCATGAACTGGGAAGGATGAGGGAAGATTTTAATACTAGAATCTAGTATTGGGAAGAGAAACTCATGGAGGTTAATAATAATTTGGAGAAGATTATGCACATCAGCAAGCTAACTATACAAAATAGTCTAAATAGGATGAAGATGCTGACCGATAAGCTTAAAGAGCTGAAAAAAGAGCAATTCAAAGATTTCAGAGCAAAGGATATTCTGAATGTAGAAGAGCTGGGAATATAGGACAAAGAGGAAGACACTAAAGGTATTGGTAAACAGGTGGCTACAGAGGACTTTGGTGGCCCCTCTAACCGCACAAGGGGGAGTAAGAAGAAATAGTTTGAGGCTAAAAAGAAGGAATTGATTGACTTTGTCAAGATTCATGAGACTTTCTACGAACAGGAAATCGAGGTAGCTAAGACCCTAAAGAAAATGAATTAGTCTGGTATGTTCTCTTTTTTGCTATGTTATTCTATGCTTTTGTTGTTTTGGTAGCTTTCAGTTGGCAGACGGTTGGCTTATTGTTTTAGTTTGATTCCTTTTGTAAAGGGTTTTGGGGTCTCCTATAAAACCTGTTTGACCATATTAATAAAAAACTAAACACACACACTTTTAAACGTATGTTATTAAAGGTAGGAGCATCACACAAAAAGGTTCAAGATTGACTCACATGGGTGTGCCTAGTACATACTTTGGCCATAGCTTGTACATAAATGATATGACCATACTATGGCAGAAATAGCAATCTAAAAACTAATTTGCTTGTAAGACTATATTGATATTTGTTTGACTTATTATTCTTAGTATTGAAATATAAAGAATAACTGCAGACATATTTTCAAATAATCACAAACAATGGCATTGTCAATATTGAAATAATAGGTTTTTCAAAAAATTCAAGAAAACTTGCAAACCACTTTAATATATAATTTCTAATGATTTTGTAATGAATGAATTTACAACAAATCTTAGAGTTTCAATAGGTCTCATTCAAAGATTGTCCTCTTTACTATCTAATGATTTTCTAAGCTAGAGCGAAATGAAATTTCGATCACAAATTGCTAAATTTGTACAAGATGATCACATAGAAATGATTATCAAGATTAATGACAGTTGTTTTCTATAAATTGTTGTAGGCCTGCCCAAATAATGAGTTTATCAGTGTTTTCAAAACCTTCATGTGATATTTATTATATATAGAAATAAATTCATCGATACACAATATCTTTGGGTTAATCAGTCATATCAAGAAGGAAAGTAATAATCATGATATTATTTAATAGAATGGGTACTCTATTAATTTTTTATGAGATTCATACCTAAATGTCTTGAGCTTATTGGAGAGGCCCTCGTGCACAATCTCCAAATATGCTAATAGAGTATGTACAAAGCCTATCGTCAAACTGAACTTCCTTGGTCAAGAAATCAACTCCAAGTAAACAATAATGAAAGAGTGAGGCACTTGTGTAGCAATTTATATGAAATGTAAATAGCAATGAAACATAAGGCTTTGTAAATTTATGAAAATAGATGTTGCTTTTTAGGTAATTGTGTTGCACTGCACAATCTTGAAAGGTGGCAGAGATCAATAAATAAGGATGGTTCTTAAATTTCCTAGCTTCATGATGTCATTAATTTCATTTATTTCTTAGATTATTGTGTAAATCAAATATCAATACATCTACAAGATTTACAATGCAAATGGCAAGAGGGTTTGGTTTAGATTTTTATTTTGCATTCAATCTCATGTCTTGGTGGTTGCAGATGTCCTATCAAACCCAAGCATAGTGTAAAGGTAACCGACAGATATTGGCCTCACTCAGAGCTATAGGCAAATGGATATGTTGACTGTAATCTTAAAAACACTACACACTTTTTGCAAAGACCTTGTTTCTGACTCTACTATTAAGTAGTTGTAGCTGTTAAACTTAGTGAAGGGGAAGTACAAGAGACAAAGACACACCATATCCTATTATTGGTGATTGTAGATTGGACATCTTTGTTGGCACTCCAACTACCTATGAGTGCTTTCCCATGGAAAGAATGTTGGCATGATAGCAGTGACACCAATTCCTTCTCTTCATCATGTTCACAAAGACAAATAACGCACTCATCTATTCATTCTCCTTGTAATGATATTGATAGCTAAGATTTTAATTAGTTTGAGCTTTATCTTAGAAATTTCTCTTCTATGAAAGATATAACTTGAACAATTATAACAATTATAGATAAACTATGAAGATGACATTTTAACATAGTATTTCATCATTTTGGTTTCAACAGAAATGGCTAAACAATTATGGTGTTTTAGTTTGAACTTGTTGGGAAAATAATGTTGATGGTGTCACTCATTTATACCGTTTATCTGCAATAGGTACCTTCGTCAAACATTTGAAAACATTTTCATTTTTGTTTCAATCGATGTTTGATAGGTTGGGATAAGCAATGCAAGACTATATATTTGATCTTGCCTATACACGTGGTTTTTTGGTGGCATCATGTTGTTCATAGGTGGAAACGAAATTAGAAGAAGTGTTGTCATGTCATTGATTGGACACCTCTCGAATGTCATGGAAAGTGCTACTTTTCATTGTTTCCTGCAAAATCCCCCACTCTCCTCTATATGAGATGTGTTTGAGTGTTCATCCACAGCCATCGCCAATTTTGTGTAATGAAAACACTAAGACTCCTACCATTTCCCATATGTTTAAGTGTTTGAGACAATGAGTAAGCTTCTAATTCTGTTACCTAATATTTGTAATCAAATGAATAGTCCATTTCAATTTCATTTGTTATGCAAATAAAGATACACGCACAACCCTTCATAGAAAGAATAGTCAAACAAGAACAACTACAGTCACATATATAAATGCATACATAACAGATCTTTGCACGATGTGAAGTGAAGACAACTAATTATCAGTCTTGTAAGGGGCTTAACATTGTTCTCAATAATTCCATCTAAATATAAACCTTGTCATGGATTAAGAAGGGTCTTGTAAAAGATTCCTAAGGCAAGATCATCTTGTACCAAAACTATTAACTCCTTTCTGACATTAGCAAAAAAGAGCTAGCAATCTAGAGAATTTGGCACCAAAGTGTTGAGTTACTAAATGCCTATAAAATTAGGGCAAACTTATCTCAAGTACCTCCCTAAGAAATGCAATGTCACGGAAAGGAAAATTTTACATGCCCTCTGAGATGGTAATAATTTATTGAAAGATCTGCTTTCTATCCACAAAGGCATTGTCACATATCAAATCTTGCAATATAGAGACTTAAGATGGTACTTACAAACTACCCCATCAAAAAATACAAGGCTATTGCTATTTGGATTTCAATATATAATATATATTTTAAAATTTCAATATTTCTAGATATTTAATATTTTTAATATTTATATAGTTTTTAATATATAATATTATATATTTAATATTCTATTTAATTGAGTATTTTGATATATAATATTTATATATATTAAATATTTGATATTTATATACATTCTAATATATAATATTACATATTTAATATTATAGTTAATTAAATAAAAGTAGGACGTAAAAATTCTTCAATTATCATAGTACCAAATAATAAATATTAATTATTTTAATAAAGTACCAAATAATAAATATTAATTATTTTAATAAAATTCATAATGAATTAGTTATTATTATATAACAAATATGTATATCGCTGATCCCGTTTCTTTTGTAAGGTAATAAATTTCCTTATATTGAAAACAAAACTTAAAATATTAAAAAAACAATTTAAAAAACCTTAAAAAACTAAATTAGTTTATCCTATATAAAGTAAGTGTTTAAAGTAAGTAAAAAGATTGTTAAGCGTGTTTAAAGTAGGTAATGAAACCACACTTTTATCCCCTTGGCTCTCGTGAGAAACTCTAAGCTCTTTTTAAAACCATTACTTTGGCTACCTCGTAACATCAACTCTTACATTTTCTGTCATCGAATACGTCATGCTTTAGCGCTAAGGTATTTCGGTCAAAACCACCTTCGTCAGAGGCGAATTTCTCGTCGAAGTTGAACAGACAGCTGGCGAAGAAAAACAACGGACGGCAAGGATGATTTCAATCGTCTTGCCTGCTGCTCGTACACCCTATGCCGTTGATCTTCTGCCCCAGGCCTCTCTTTGCCAAAGGGAACGCCTTCGGCGTAAAAACAGTTTTGCTTTGAATGTACGCAGATATTCAAATGTCGGTGGAAATGTTATGCCGACTTCTCTACAATGAGAGAAATTTCAAAGGAAAAAAACAAAACACAATCATCTCTTTGATGAAATGTGTGGACGATATACTTCTACTCCACCTTCAAATTTAATGTACATGAAAATATGAAATCTTTAAATATACTCGGTGAAATTCACTGTACCCAAAACATGATGGGTCCCACTCACTTCAATTACGCGGGTTTTCCGCTATTTCTCGAGGAAGAAACGATGCAACTTCGCAGGGCAGTTGTCAGTTCATAAAGTAGCTGCTCTAAATTACCCTGAACGCTAAACTCTATTCAGCTGCTCTCAGTTACCCAGCAAGTTGCTGTGCGCAAGTATTTTATTACCGGCCAATTGTTCGCTGCATCTCGTACACTAATTTTCAGTTATCTTTGCTTTTGTAAGCATTTAATATGGCTTCCACCCAGTCATCTGCCCAGTTCTCTCGTGCCATTTCTCAACATATCGACCGGGTTATCAATACACAAGTGGACGGGCCAGACTTTGATCTTGATAATTTAATCGCCGAAATTGACAGTGTTTTGGCCCTTCATAAAGCTAATCAGGTATAAATCCCATCCATTTTCCGTTTTTTTTAAAACTCCCTGTTATTTTGTTATTGAACATAGCAAACACCAATTGTTGACAATCTTTCTTTGTTTACAGGGCAAAAGTTCAAAACCCAAGAAGTTAACGGTAGATTGGCTGCCCTCTACATCCGAGGCCGCTACAATCTCAGAAGGCATCTCAGAAAACGTCAAAAATATTGCCACGCAGGTGATTATTTTCAAAAACCATTCTGCATATGCTAAAGCATCAGTAGCTTATTCCAACAGTGGCATAGCCGTCTTTAGATAATAATAAGTTAATAGTAAAGCCAGCAGCGTGCCGGCATAGGCATCAGTTGATCCAGTTGAACCAGTCGATTCCGTTGTTTAAGCTGTGAATCTATATCCAGTACCATCAGCGGTAGTAGACCCTACAGTAGATGCACGCCTAGGGGCATATTTATAAGTTGATGTGGTTGATCCAGTAGTTTATCCACAGGTTCACCAGTAGAACCATCACAGCAATACCACCAGCAGTAGTATACCCAGCATCTTATCCAATACCAGTAGATCCAGCACCCCTCGTAGATTATGCCAATGATCCTGTTGATCCTGTTAGGCGGTGAAGCCCACTCACCACTCCACGTGGCCACTCCTCTATAAAGTATAACCGAACCGGTTGTAACTCACTAAGACTATTTTGTAACTGCCTCTTCTATTAGTTGGTAGTCGCTTCTCTTCCGTGAAGCAGTTGAAGATGTAAGAGTGGTTTTGGTTCTGGCTTTGTAGGAACAGCCATAGTAAGGCTGTGTGTATGTAAACTCATTAAGAGAGTTAATCTATATATCAAGGGATATCCCGTTCAGTGTGGACGTAGCCTGCTATGCAGGTGAACCACGATATATTTGGTGTATGTGTACTCTAAGTGTGTTCTCTTGTTTTCTCTGTTTTATTCTGTTTCATTCTGTTTTTAATCTCAACAGATCCATATCCAATACCAATAGATCCAGCACCCCTGGTAGATTATGCCAATGATCCTGTTGATCCAGCACCATCTACAGCGTAGACAATAGCATATCTAACAGCATATTCACCAATCCCAGTTAGAGTTGATCTAGTTGATTAAGCAAATGATCCTGTTGATCCATTCAAAGAACCACTAGTAGGATCATATAGAGAAGCATATCCAGTACCATAGACAGCACCTGAGTAAGCATCCGTATTAAAGGAACCACCTACATAGGTATAACCCGCAGCTCCCCTTCTGAAGGTTCAAGATCCTGCCATTAAAGCAGTCAGCTCTTTCCTTCCCGCTATTCTTAAATATCATCCACTTCAACAGTCAAAGGTAAATTTTGGTCAGTAAAAGTAAGACAAATATTTACCACTTTTTGTTGTGAATGAAGTGTAAAATTACTATTAACTGTTTGACCATATTGAAGTGGATGATGTTTAAGTAAAGTGTTTCCCTCCACCCCTTTGACAAAAGTGCCAATTATAGATTTGGGTAAAACCAGCCTATTATACCCAGCTACGGTAGTTGTTGATCCTGTTTATCCATATCTAAAATAGCCAGTAGCATTCCTTCCTGTCCCAACTTATCCACTGCTCAAGTTATCCACTATCACTCTTGTCCAGCGGCAAGTTATCCACTATTTGTAGGATCCATAATATATCTCCCTGTCCCAGAACTAGTTGTTGATCCTGTTTATCCATATATAGAATAGCCAGTAGCATTCCTTCCTGTCCCAGCTTATCCACCGCTCAAGTTATCCATCATCTCTCTTGTCCAGTGGCATCTCTAGAATCCATAGTATATCTCCATGTCCCAGAAGCAAAGATAAAGCTAGTATCAGATCCAGATGCAGTACTACCATGCACATCCATACCTAGCCAGCGGGAGCCGATCAATCATATGGTCATGCTTGCTTCGAGAATAGACCTTTACCTTGTCCTTGTCCTTATCTTATTGGCTTGGTAAAGAAATCGATTGAATGACTGTTATTTTCATTCCCGTCCATAGATAGTCCGTAGTAGATTGCTTGTCTCTACTCCCATCCCGGCTATCAATGCTATCACTTACCACTCCAATGCAGCAGCCAGCAATCTCGCTTTTCTTTCTCCCACTCACCTACTCCGGCCGTGTGGCAATCATTCATCTCACAATCCACCGATACCCACTACAAATAGTGGATAACTTAAGAGATTGATATCAGGCCAAGCGGAAGATATCATATCCAATCAATTAACACTAGAACCTTTTGTCTCAAGAGATTGATTGGTCAATGGGCAAATCATTCGCAAACAAAAATATCTATCGATCAGTTTTCTCTGGCCTCTGCTCTTTCTAAAAAAAATAGTTGTGACAAGAGTTAACTGTTGTATTGTGGCTTTTATACATATGTAATTATTTTGCTCAGATCTTTTAAGAACACTAATTAAATGATTCGTTCTCTGTCATGCCTAGTTAAGGATGTCAATTATTAATTAAATGATCTGTTCTCTGTCATGCCTAGTTAAGGATGTCACTTAATTATTGTATTGCAATGTCTGTTTTGAATGGGTTGAGCAGATATCTGAATATTCTGGAGACAAACACTCCACAGCTATAGCAGTGTTAAATGCAGCTGGAAATATTCACTGGGTGGGCGTCGGTTTATTGGTGGTGCCTGCGGTTATACAGAGGGTGGACACTATTAAGAATAACAAGAATGAGTGTTTAGACCTTCTTAACTCTATGAATGACTTGGCGAAAGTAGTCCGGACACTCAAGGAAATTCCTTGCGCAAAAGATCAGATGGAGACCCAAATAAATGAGTCTATTGCTTGTATAGTGGAAGGAGCCATCCTATGTTGTTCGCAGAAGAAAAAGAGAAAGTTTAAAAGGTGAGGAATGCATTTTTAATTAAACACCTGTTTTGTTTGTTAGAATTTCCTTGGTATCAGTTTTCCTCAAGTTTTTTTTGTTATAAACATTTCTATCTTCACCTATTATAGGATTCAATAGTCATATAGTTTGATTTCATTGAAAGTCTAAAGGCAAAGTAGTGCGTAACGAATTTGTAAATTTTAAGTGTTTCTTCTCTTAAACTCTGGCTGTGAAGCACTGTATTTAGTGTTTAAAAGCTTATAGATCTGTCACCATGAAGCATCGTGGAAGACTTAAATGTCACTATATAGAACTGTCACTATGAAGCACTGTGAAACGCCACACTTAAACAGCGAGATTTCATACCTTTGAGCACTGTAAGACATCTTTCATGAACAGCTCAGCCAGATTCACCTAAACAAAGTTGTAGTTATATGCTTGCAATTTTTTTTATAAGCTCTTTCTGTAAACAACTGGTTGAAGGCAGCCAGGCAGCTGTCTGAAAAAACAGTCCTTAGTTTCGATCCCACTATCCACAACTGTTCTATGCAAACTGTCCAAAATCACAGTTGAAAAAAACAAGAGAGAGCATTTTAAAGAAAATACAACCGTCATTTTGGATTCACATATTCAAACCTATGTAAAATATATATTTTATTAATTTCTAGTATTCATTATTTATATAATAAATTTATTATTTATATTTTTATTTATAATTTATTTTTATTTATAATTTATTATCATGATATTTTTATATTAAATTTATTGTGTATATATACTACAAAATTCAACATAATTTACTATGATTATTGATAATGTTTGAAACTTTATTGTACAATTATTAGTGCTCCTCCATCCATTGTGCTGATATCTCTTCACCTTCTTACTACAGTATTGTTGGAGAACGTCTCTTAGCATCCTCTTCCTCTACACCATTCTACTCATTCTCCTCAACAATGTGTAATTCTTCCTATCATCTCTCTATTTGCATTTGTGGTGGAATGTCTAGGTAGCACTTAAACCCCTTTTCCATCTATTTTTAGACCACCTTTTGTTAATCAAATTTATGAGAACAACATTGCTTGCAATCCTTCTTTTTTTCTTAGCATAAGGTTTCAAGCGTAATCCTTATATCCTCTCGTATTCCTTTACTTGAGTTGGGTTCAAATGTTTCAGGGAAATAAATTGCTTTTGAACTAATTTAATCTTCGTTTTAATTTGGGTGTAATATAATTAATCAAATTCAATTAAATTTAAATTAATAGAGCTGAGATTGAAATGCAATGATAAATGAAATTGAAGATAACATGGGGTTGGACTTTGGTCAATTTTAATGTGTTGATGTATATTGATTATGTTGTTTTGTTGTGATCGCCAATTTGAAAATAGAGATTTTAAACTGAATCTATAGATATAGAGCCTACAACAAATTTAGAATATGACCAGGTTGATGAAAGACTAGATTGTGCCACATGAACTAGTTTGGATATTTTTCTACCATGTCATTTGGTACCTTTGTTGCAGATCTTGTATCACATGTAGAAAATGAGCATAAAAAAAATAAACCAAAGCCATATTAGCCTATTCTACTCATAATCTAATGTAACCTCAAAGTTGAGTATAAAAGGAATGCATTTAACAAATGAAGCTAAACGATGAACCTCAAATGCAAGCCTTTATTCTTTGGATGTGCTCCTTTGATGTTTGATTGCTGATTGCTCCTCAAATTGACAACATAACGTTGCATTTTGTGGAGTCTTGAAAATGGCTTGGTTTGATATCTATTTATAAACTTTTTGGATAGTGGATGAAGGGCTAGGATTGATTTGGGAGGTCAATGGTTGAGGATGATTGAGAGGCTTGGATTAATGAGAGCTTGCCAAGTGGCAAGATTGGATTGGAGGAGAAGGATGGTCCTTGGATCAAGGAAAGATCATGGGTGGAAAAGTGAGTTCAATAAAGTGAATGGAGAAGATCAAAGGAGGACATAAAGGACCCTTTGTACAAAGGACTTGTCCATGCCTTTGTAAGAGGCCCATGTGGTGTGTACAAAGGGCCCATACCTTTGTACACATTGGAGGAAGTGAGGGATTTGAATGGGTTAATGAGGGGTTAGGAATGTGCAACCATGTGATTAAGTTGACTAAGTGGATTAGGTAGCTTAATCAAAAGTGCACAAAATAGGGAATAAAATAAATATAAGTATTTGTTTAATTCATGGGATGGGAATAAAAATATTAGATAAATAAAAATATTTATCTAATGTTGGACTATAGAAGATGGATGATCATTTATGCTAGGGATAGGTATAGATCAAGGTACAAATGAATAGTGATGAATACTGATTAGTACATGAATAGTGATTTTAATAATAAAATATTATTTAATCACTACCAGAAGGGGAATTGGATAATTAACTGTCTAAATAGACATTTATTCAATTAATTATGGAAGAAAGTAGTTTAGGGATGTCTTGATTGTAGATGAATAGTGGTAAGACAATGAGTGGATGATTTTAGGTGTTTACATTTTGCCCCTCTTTGAGATGGTGTTGCGAAGCAATATCATTTCAAATAATGATAAAATATAGTGTTGGGTTGGATAGAAGAAGATGGTATGATTATAGATGATGATGCCCCAACCACTTGAAGCGAGAGTGACCACTTCATTTTAGATGATATGTATAATTGTTGGTCTAGGTTAGGGATTTTAGGGGAGGGGGATTTAAAGGTATTTGTTTTGTGGATGGGAAGATAAAGGGATGAGGTAATTTAACAATGTGGGTGTTAGTGGATTTGAGGATGGGGATATTAGGGGTTGGGAGGAGTAGAGGAAGAGTGGATTTAGGGATGGGAGGGTGTTTGGATTTATGGATAGTATAAGATGGGGCAAGGATAATGGACACATGTCTTTGGGATTTGTATGATGATGGAGGGGCAATGGTGGCATATGGTTTGGAGGTGTGATGAGATGCACCTAGTTTGGAATTGGAAGAAGAGGATTTAGGAGGCATGAAGGTGGTACCAACATTTTTGGATCGTTTGCCTTGAGGTGTATAGCTGAGGCCATTGTGAGTGTGGATGGATTTTGACATGGATGGGCTCCAATATACCTTGTTCGCAAAGGCATAAGCCTTTGCCTTCATAGTTCATGTGTTGGAGCATGCAATGTGTGATGGGAAATTCATGGTTTTGGAAACAAGACACAAGTTCGTTATTAGATGGGGAGGATGGGTGGTGGATAGAAATCATTCCTCTTCTATGAGAGAACCACCATGGATAAAGGTAGCAAGACCAAGGAGATAGGATGATGGATTTGAGATGGGGTCAATAAGAGGTGGTAAAGGGTCAATGGGAGATGGTAAAGGATTAATAGGTGATGGTGTGGGATCAGAAAAGGAATGAGTTGGGATGCTTGGATCTTGGTTAGGATGGGGGCTGGATATTTCAACATGCTTTGGACTAGGCTTTTAACATAGTCAAATTTGCATGGATGGTGTGATAGGGGAGGAGTACAAGGTCAATTTGTATTTGAATAGGCTGCTCGGGTTGGCTAGATGGAGAAGTGGACGATATTTGGGATAGGACTTTAGATAAGAAGGATGGGGAGGATGGTGTGGTTTTGATGGGTGCTAGGTGGTAATGGCATCATCAACCGCATGTTTAGGTGATTTTGGAGAAGTGGGGTGGCATGACTACACAAGTTTGGTTTTAAGATTTTTCTCTAAATCCTTAATAAGGAGTCCTTAGAGAAAACTTGAGAAGGATGGTGTGGATTTAGTAGGAGAATTGGGTGGTCGATATGATGGTGAAGTGGATAGCGAGGTTAGTGGGTAATGACATGGTGGATTTGTATTAGTGGGATAAGGATATAAAGGATGTGGCAGGTGAGGAGATGAAGGATGTGGATAAGAGGTGGAGGTGACAGGGACCTCATGTGAGAATGGATGCTAGGATATGAATGGGGGATAGAATGATTTCCCTTGTCAAGGGTAGCATAAGAATGACCATAGGATGTGCAATTAGGCATAGGGGCATAGCTTGTGCTAGCCAATGCATGATCAAAGGATGCTTGCATGTTTATAGATGGGTGAGGGTAATTTATGGCAAGCTTACTCTTAGTGATTTCATCAAGGTTTTCAATTTTGTCTTGGTCAACAAGGCTATCATCATCATCAGAATTGTATGGATTCATGATTGGAATTAGTTTTAGGATGATGTGATGTAGGATGACTTGATGATTTTCATTTTGATTTTAGATTAGAGGGGTTTGGATTGATTTGGATTGATCACAGTCAACGATATATGACACTTGATGCTAGGATGGATTGATTTGATTAATCAAGGTCAATGATGTATGATGTTTGATCTTGGTTTGATTTGGACTGGTTGGGGTTGATTTGGATTAGGCCAAGGGCTCTTTGATGGATGGATTGGATTGGATTTGATGGGGATTGATTAGGGATTAGGTCTAGGACCCTTGGATGATGATTTGGATGAAAAGTGATTAAGTGTTGTATGCAATTGGATTAGGTTGAAAGAGGTTAAGTCCTTAACCAAATTTTGATTTTCAAGGGATGATTTTTTATTAAGGATGAGAGGTTGGATTTGATTAAGGATGGATAGATGAATAATGGATGATTGATTTTAGATGAGAGATTATTAGACTAGATGAGGATTTGGATGAAATGAGATTAGATGGGATTAGATTAGGGTAGAGGTGAATTGGGTTAGATGAATGATGGGATTGAATTAGAATGATGGTAGTGGATGAGATTGAGATGATAGGTTTGATTAGAGGGGTGGACTACATAGATTAAGGATGAATAAAATTGGATTGGGGGCAACAATGGACCAATAGATAAGTGGATGAAGTGATAAAGATGGGATAATGGAATTGGATGTAAGAAAGTGGATGATTATGTAGATGAAAATGAAGATAATAGAGGGGATTAAGCTCACTAATGGGATTATGATTAGGATTGGTTTATGGATGATAAGATTAGGGATAATGGATTACATTAAGATTATGATGAATGGGGGTTGGATTAGGATGGTGATGAGAGGATTAAGGTTGGATGATGAATGAGGAAATTTGATTAGGAGAGTGGATTATGATATGGATTAAGGATAATAATGGATGAAGTTGGATTAGGATAAGGACGAAAGAGGCAATTGGATTAGGGGTAGTGGATTATGATGTGGATTAAGGATAATAATGGATGAAGTTGGATTAGGATAAAGATGAAAGAGGAAATTGGATTATGGGTAGTGGATTATGATGATGGGGGTGATGTGGATAGGGTGATTAGTATGATTAGGATAGGTGGATAAGTTATATTTAGATGAGGGTGGAGAAGATATTAGATTAGGATGAATGAGGAAACTAGATTAGGATAAGTGGATTATGGTGTGGGTTATGATGTGGATTATGGATAAAAATGGATGAAGGATTAAGCTCAATAATGGGATTATTATTGATTAATGGATGAGATGATTTAAGATGATGGATTGGATTAAGATTAGGGATGAAATGATTAGGGGTAGATAATGGATTGGGTGATAGACTAAAGATTGGATTAGGAAGTGATTAGAATGAGAAAATATTTGGTTAAGTTCAAATCATGGGATTATATTAGAAGGATGGTGATTAGAAAGTGGACTAGGTGAATAAGATGGATTAGGATAAGGAACTTGATTAGACTCAGGCAAGTTGATTTGGATTAGGGTCCTAAATGATGGATCAATACTTAATGAGGATAGATAGGATGATGTGGATAGGGCGATTAGGATGATTAAGAGGTAGATGGATTTGAATGAATTGGACTAGGAAGAGGTGGATGATTTGGATTTGGATTAAGATGGGTGATTAAAATGTGATTAAGGATGGTTTGAGGCTTGACCTTAGGCAACTTTGCGAATAAATTTCATACACAATCATGCACAAGTTTGCAAAGGATTTGGATTTGGATATAAGGAAGTGCACAACTTTCAACAATGAAAACACACCAAGCACATTAACACTCTAAATTATTCAAGTACGAGTGTCAATCCTTGTGGGCCCACAAATATACTATTTATCAAGTGATGGATAGCTAGGGCATGCAAGGTCACATACCACCTATGCACCCTTACCTTGGAGGCTGAGGCCTTGCCCAAAGTGAGTTCTATCTCCCCACTATGAAAGTATGTTGTGAGTGACTTCTTGGGCCTTTTCAGAGTCAATGTACCACAAGGAAGGATGACCGACTTGGGTCTTATGCTAGGATGAACAAAGTGACCAGGGGTGTCCTTGATACACTCAAGGTGTATGAGGCCCAATTTTGTGAGATGAAGGATGTTGTCAAGGCATGGTTTGAGAGGGTGACCCACTCCCCGCCTTCACATTAAAAGGTATAAAGATCATGCAAGCTATCCTTAAGTGACAATGTCCTCTAATGGGAGAGTCTTTCAATTCTCTCCCAAATTTGTATACTCCATCGGAACACATGGGATGAGGTCATCCCCTTGGTGATGAAATCCAAGTAGCCCCATAGTGGAAAGAAAAACTAGGTGTTTTTGATCTCCAAGATTTCCAAGTGGCACGAGGAAAGAGCATACACACACTAGTCTTCTTGGGATTGAACAAAGATAACAAGATTAGATCAAGTCAAGGTTTTTATCTCCAAGTGTTAGTGTGAAAAGTTACATTATGTATCTAGTTAGCTTTTAGCATGTCTAGGAGATTAATATTCACACATGATTAAGTCCAACTTTGGGCTTCTTACCTTTTTGTCTCACCTCATGTGGTGAAGACATGTGTACTCACCTTTGTGAGACACCTATTTCATGCAAACTTGCCACTTACTCAAACATGTGTCATTTGAGTAGACAAGTGTTGCACCTTTGGAGGGTTCCTCAGTCGTTGTGTACAACCTTCTCACCTCCACTTGCTTGCTTATTTAAGCAAGGCTCTATGTACATAATCTTCATCTCTTGAGTATCAAATTTGGCTTTTCATGCTTATGCTTTGTAGAAGTTTATCTTGTTTTTCATTTGTTGATCTTGGCTAATCCCAACATGGTATCAGAGCCATGCAAGTGAAACACTTCTCGTTTTGAGCAAAATCAAGCACTCGGCCATTTCAAGGTTCAATTTTCGGTATTTTCTTTGCAATTAGGGGACTGTACTGAAATCAATTCTATACCGAAAAGTTGTAAAAATTTTTTTAAAAAAATTAACAGAAGGCCTTTCAACCCTCTGCCATCTACCCATTTTGGGTAATCCTGGTTTTTGCAGGTTTTTCAAGGAGGTAACTCACCTGCTCAGCCTCAATCTACTCTTTTTTGAGCAAAGTATTTTGGCTTATTCGGCCTCTTTGTAGTGTTTTTTTTGCAGAACTCTGGTTTATGGATCTTCATTTGGGTTCTGCAATCACATTGCTCTAACATTTGTTTAAGCTCTCTATTGAAAGTTGAGGTTGGTGTTTCCATTGAGCAGTGCTCATCCTTACCTATGTGTGGTCAAAGCTTTATTTCTGGTTGTTCAGCTATTCAGCAGTCGATGGTTCAAGTTTTTTGATGCAGGTTTTCATTCTGCCAAAAGATCAAAAGTCTTCATCTACGGCCGACTTGGCCTTGTCTCTCCAACTGCGGTTTCTTTTCGAGATTGTTGTTTGTTTTTTAGAGATCGACACCTTTCTTGGAGATGTTTTTTAATATTTTGGATGCCTCTGGTTTCATCTGTTCATCGCCAGTGCCAACATTGAAGGTCGCTGTCTGCTGATTCAAATACACAGTTGGCTTTCACATTCGATGCTTGTTGTTGTTCATTGTTGGATGGTGTAGTCTTCATCCTCTCTACAGACCGAAGACTCCACGCCTTCACATGTGCCACTCCAAATCAGTTGCCAGTGAAATCTGCTCGCCTCTTTAGACTGGAATCACCTGCATTTGTCTGTTCTTGGTGGTTGTGTTGTGGTTGTTGTCTCATTACAGCTTCGTTACCATTTCACTTGCACTGTATTTAATTGTAATGATAACAGTCTCATAGATCACTTCCGTAGCCACCCATTTCGGCCTCAATGGAGGAGACTCGGTTAGTTTTTTATTAGTCTTTTGACTTGGTCTTTGCAAGCATCCTTCTCACAACACTTTCCATGGCATTATCGCTACCAGCAGTTAAACAGTTAAAGAGTTGGAGGCCGCTAGGAAATCCTTGTCATCAAGCTTTGGTTTAATCTGCTAGCATCTTTTATTTGTGTTAACATTCTATGCCGAATCTCTTATTTGTTAGCATTAACCTTTGTCTTATTTGTTAGCAGGAGGCCAATACCCCCTCTTATATCAAACTATTGTAATCTTCACTTCGCCCCGATTCCAACGAGTAGTTGGAAGCCTATGCTCGCCTCCTGGATAGGGAATTTTTTGGCTTTTTAAGTGTTGTTTATTACAATACACCATATTTGTGGGAATCTGATATTGTAATAACTTTTGCTCGGTAGTTCGAAATTGAGTGTCGTTTTTTCCAAAAGTTCATAGTTTTCCATTTCCCATGCATTGGTGAAACTTATTTTGTAAAATGCACTAAGTTATAAAGTGCCAAAAATCTATGGGGGTCTTTGTTTTAGCATTTTTGGGGGGCTTCATTGCACTATTGCATTTTTGTATTTGCTCTTTGCACATCATAAAGACCATGTCTACATGTTGCATAGTCAAGTGTACATATTGTGGGAGCACTCAACATGGGATGACTTTTGTCCTCATTTCTCTCACACCATTTTTTCACTATTTTGTAAAATTGCAATTTAACAACCTACTACTATCATCTTTCCAGATTCCACCACTTTGGGATGTATATCTACCTGACATTTCATGTATTTTCGTAGAGTCCTGTATTGCAGATTTGGGAGACACCATTGAGGACATTAGTCTTCTCTTTGATGACAACTTCGATGAAGTTGCATCAACATTGGATTCATGCTCTACATTGTCCTACACATGGTTCTGGATCATCATCATCCTCATCTATTGTGCATGCACCTGATTTGATTATGGCATCTTTCGGCATTGACATGGGGACACCTGAGCACTCTTCGAAGGCATCAGCATGGACACCATCATCCTTGGATCTGCTTCAGCATGATTCAAGATCATACATACATACATCTTCTTGCATGGGAATATATCCTGCATCTTCAGGTGGTTTCTTTTCTTCCTAAGGGAAGGAACATTGTTCGGCATTCTTGGATCTACATTTGCATCCTTTGTTGACTATTCAACATCACTGCAGCAAGACATGTATTATGGGGGGTCTCATCGACCTTCTCATTTTCTCTCCTATGGGGGATGTTTATTGTACTTTAGTGTTAGAAGTAGTCCTTGGGGGTCATGTATAGTCCTCCTATCTTTTTCTTCTTCACTTGTACAACTTCTTTCATGCATTTCTCTTTTGGAGAGGAGTTTTATTTTTCACTGAGTTTCTCCTTTACTCCATTTACAAGAACTTGTTTGTACATGGGTACCTAACATGGCCTAGTAGTTGGGACCCATCATCATCTTTGTTTCACTACTCCCTAAGTTGCACTTAAGGGGGGTGTTAGTGTGAAAAGTTACATTATGTATCTAGTTAGCTTTTAGCATGTCTAGGAGATTAATATTCACACATGGTTAAGTCCAACTTTGGGCTTCTTACCTTTTTGTCTCACCTCATGTGGTGAAGACATGTGTACTCACCTTTGTGAGACACCTACTTCATGCAAACTTGCCACTTACTCAAACATGTGTCATTTGAGTAGACAAGTGTTGCACCTTTGGAGGGTTGCTCAGTCGTTGTCCTTCTCACCTCCACTTGCTTGCTTATTTAAGCAAGGCTCTATGTACATAATCTTCATCTCTTGAATATCAAATTTGGCTTTTTGTGCTCATGCTTTGTAGAAGTTTATCTTGTTTTTCATTTGCTGATCTTGGCTAATTCCAACACCAAGATTGCCAAATGGTGTGAGGAGAGAGCATACACCTTAACTTGACCCCAAACAAAGTAAACAAGATTTTTTAACCCCTTAGAAAAATAAATGTTCCTAAAGATTAGTGCAAAAAGAGATAGATCCTTCGACAAGCATGCTACAAAACATGAGTTAGTAGTTTGATTTTATGTCCTAGACCAATGATAGCTGTACAAGGAGATGTTAGGAAGCAAGGAACGTGCATATAATGATCAGATTCAATGGTTAGATGTCAGAAGTCCCAAGAAAATGGATGAAAATTTAGGATAGCACATAACCACCCACTCTTAAATTTTTTAAAAGTAAGGGTGAACATATAACACCACCTTATTATATATCGTATATTTTAAAAAATATAGAAATTCTTAATATATGTTTACTAAAAAGACACCTCATGTGCAAGATCTTTTAACTCAACTATTTTCTCCATACATATTGTAAGTATATATTTAATATATAGGAACTCATTTAAGATATTTTAACTCTAATCACTTTAATCATATCCACCATTAATCAATATTTAACAAATAAAAATCTAAATACTCAATAAATTTAGTAATATTCATTCACCTCAATAACTTAAGATAAAATATACCTTTTTTATTTTGAAAATTTTATATTTCATATAACTATCCAATATATTTTAACTATTTTTATAGCATTATTTTTCATGCTTTCCTTTATACCTTTCAATTTTGTAGATTCAACGTTGTGAAAGGATAACCCAATTGACACTAAAGAGTTTAAAATATTTGTCTTAATATGATCAAAATTAAATTAATTAATAAAAAAGAATTATATAGATCACCAAATAAAATTAATTTATATACATCTCTCAAAATCCGACATAAAATTTAGAGAATATTACATAAAGTGTCAGTGTAAAACGTAAACCTTTCTATTCTTGTGAGGATTTTACATTATTTATTCATTTTTATAAATGTTATGTATAGTTTTATCAGCGCTCCAAAAGATAGGGATGAGCTAATAGCACTTCGCTTGAGAGTCGACGAGAAGTACAAAAGCCTTACTCTACAAATAGGCGTCCAAGGCTTATCTGTAGGCGTCCAAAGTTTATCTATTTTGGAGAACAGTCTCACTTGCAACCAGCCACCTATTCCCTCTGTCAAACATGCAGGTAAAGTACATCCACTCAGTTAATAACAAGCTACTTCGTTTTGACAGCATGTTTATCAATATTCTCTAACATTTCTTTTTGTATTTTAAATATATGGCAGTTGGCATAGAACAACAGATTGTTGAAGTAGTTAAACGCCTCCAATGGGAAAATGATACGCCTTCTGTAGCAGTGGTTGTACATGGATTTGGTGGATCCGGCAAGACGACTTTAGCAGATGCAGTGTATGATTCCTTAAGAGACAAACTCAAAGGTTGGAAATATTCTAAAATTACCCTCATCCAAAACTTGGAATATCCCAAAGTAGAACAATTGAAGTCCTTGCAGTCATTGATTCTGCAGGATTTGACTGGTAGGAATGAAGAAGTAAGAGACTTGGAGAGTGGACGGCAGAGGTTGAAAGAAATTATGGAAAAAGAATCCACATTTTTGTACATCGATAATGTCATGTTGAGAAATCATCTTGAAGAGCTTCTACCGAGAGAGATAATAAATCCTAAGAAACTCCGGTTGCTTTTAACCGCGAGGATATCAACTATGTCAGATGTAATGAAGAAATGCGGGATTAAATGTGAAATTTATCCCATAGAGCCTCTTCCTCTTGGCGCAGCCATTAAAGTCTTATGCAGAGAAGAAAAGACAAACTTTGTTTTGAAGAACAGACATAAGATAGAGGTGATTGCCCAGAGATGCAGCAGCTGTCCTCTCTCATTGGAACTCGTAGGTGGCTATCTCCGCAGAAGGAATGATGTTGAAGCTTGTGACAGAGTATTAAAATGGATGGAAAATGGAGAGCCTTTCAGTGGTCATCGCGACGAGAGAGTCGATGATGAAAGAATTCTGTTTGCATATGAACAGCTTGAACCAAGTTTTCAGGAGGCATTCCTGGATATATGCTGCTTCTTCTACAATTGGGAGTGGGAGGAAGTTGCATGCATTATTGGGAAGGAAGAAATGGAATGCTTAGAAGAGGGAGCTCTGATCAAAAGAAAAATACTAAAATCTTATGACAGCGTAAGCGTCACAGAGATATGTATCCATGATCTTCTTCTCCACCTTGGGCGTAAGAAATCAAAAGGCACCCGCTTCAGAACTGTAGAAGAATTCAATAAAGCCTTGCAGGATCATAGTCAGGTATGAAAACTAAATATTTAAAAAATGAAAGAATAATATTTTGTTAACTTTAGGGTCGCCTAAGTCGTGAATTAGATTTAAATTTTTAACACCACGTTTTCAATTTCAACAGTTTCTTCCTCAAACAAAAGGACTGTGGCTGACACAAACTGAGAAGGATCGTCCACGTCCAATTGAAGTATCTGCAGAAGTGCTAGATACAATGAGTGGATCTCTGAGAGTATTTGCTATGGGAAACTGGACGAATGTGGAAGGAAAATGTAATAAAAGCTTTCATAAGCTGATATTTCTTCAAGCGGGTGAAGTGCCTATTCTCCCCATGGATATAGCAGAACTCCCTTGTTTAACTTATATGAACTGTCTTAGTTTCAAGGGTGCCATAAAGTTAAATCAACTGAAGGCAAGTAATTCTTCTCCTAAGACGATTTTGTGAATTGTAGAAGTTTTTACCAATTAAGATCTGCCATTTCAAAATTTCTCTCATGACATTTATTTCAGTATAACTATCATTTGTAATTCATATATTTTAAGATTTGATAGGAAGACGTTTTCAAGTGTTATGTTAACATAGCTACATGTAGCTGCAGAATCTATCGAGTTTGAAAGTGTTCAAAGTTTCAAATCCCGCAGTTTGCCAGAATTTCGAAGAAATCTCTGAATTTGGTCTCCCTAAAGAACTGAAACAGTTGGTTTTACAAAAATTTGGGGGTACAGTTATCCCAAGTTCAGACCTAGATCATCTCAAGAAGCTAGATTTGTCCCAATCTCATGCACTTGAGAATTTATCAGAATGGCTTGGAAAGCTCACATCTTTACAAGAGCTACGCTTGTATGGTTGTAAAAAGTTGCAGCAGTTACCAGAGGGAATTGGGAAATTGAAGACTCTTGTTTATCTAAATTTAAGCGACTGCAAGAGCTTGAAAGAGCTTCCCAGCAATTTTGGGAAACTTACTTCATTAAAAAATCTCAATTTGAAGGGTTGCTCTATGCTATTGAAGCTTCCGATGGATTTTGTGAAGCTTTCATCGTTAGAGCATCTAGATTTAAGCGACTGCAAGAGCTTGGAAGAGCTTCCCAGCAATTTTGAGAAACTTACTTCATTACAGAATCTCATTTTGAAGGGTTGCTCTGGGCTGTTGAAGCTAGAATGGCTAGGAAGTTTGCCATCCTTAAGGAAGATAGATTTTCGAAGATGTGACAAGGTGAGTACTCTTCCTCAAAACCTGGGAAGGGTGACTTCTCTGTTGACCTCCGATGAGCCATTTGATGGATGTGGAAGTTTGAGAGAACTACCAGAAGAAACCTGTTGGCTTTCAGGGATGAAAAAAATTTCATTTTATGGGTGTTCTAGTTTAGAGAGGATCCCCACCCAGTTCAGTAATCTCACTGGATTAGAGCAATTAGCAATGGGCAGATGCAAGAGCTTGTCAACCCTACCTCCAGGGTTTGGTAAACTAAGAAGTTTGCAAATTTTAGATTTATTCGAATGTGGTAAATTAAAGAAATTGTGCGACGACTTCCATTACCTTGGAGCATTAAGAGATTTGAATTTGTTTGCATGCGAGAGCTTGGAAGAGCTTCCCAGCAATTTTGATAAACTTACTTCATTACAAAATCTGAATTTGGAGGGTTGCTCTGGGCTGTTGAAGCTTCCAGAACGGCTGGGAAATTTGCCATCCTTAAGGAGGATACATTTTCAAAGATGTGAGAATCTGAGTACTCTTCCTCAAAGCCTGGGAAGGGTGAACTCTCTGTTGATGTCGGAAAGCCCATTTGATGGATGTAAAAGTTTGAGAGAACTACCAGAAGAAACCTCTTGGTTTTCAGGGATGAAAAAAATTTCATTTAATGGGTGTTCTAGTTTAGAGAGGATCCCCACCCAGTTCAGTAATCTCACTGGATTAGAGCAATTAGCAATGGGCAGATGCAAGAGCTTGTCAACCCTACCTCCAGGGTTTGGTAAACTAAGAAGTTTGCAAATTTTAGATTTATTCGAATGTGGTAAATTAAAGAAATTGTGCGACGACTTCCATTACCTTGGAGCATTAAGAGATTTGAATTTGTTTGCATGCGAGAGCTTGGAAGAGCTTCCCAGCAATTTTGATAAACTTACTTCATTACAAAATCTGAATTTGGAGGGTTGCTCTGGGCTGTTGAAGCTTCCAGAACGGCTGGGAAATTTGCCATCCTTAAGGAGGATACATTTTCAAAGATGTGAGAATCTGAGTACTCTTCCTCAAAGCCTGGGAAGGGTGAACTCTCTGTTGATGTCCGAAAGCCCATTTTATGGATGTAAAAGTTTGAGAGAACTACCAGAAGAAACCTCTTGGTTTTCAGGGATGAAAAAAATTTCATTTAATGGGTGTTCTAGTTTAGAGAGGATCCCCACCCAGTTCAGTAAACTCACTGGATTAGAGCAATTAAACATGGGCGGATGCAAGAGCTTGTCCACCCTCCCTCAAGGCTTTGGTAAACTAAGAAGTTTGCAAATTTTAGATTTATCCAAATGTGGTAAGTTAGAGGAATTCTGCGGCGACTTCCATTGGCTTGGAGCATTAAGAGTTTTGAATTTGTCCGGATGCTGCAGTTTAACCAAACTTCCCGATTGTTTCGGTCAGCTTGCTTGCTTGGAAACACTGAATTTGTCTGGATGCTGCAGTTTAGCCAAACTTCCCGATTGTTTCAGTCAGTTTGGTTGCTTGAAAAGTCTAGATTTATCAGGATTCTCTAATTTAGAGAAGCTTTGTGGGAGATTAGGTTGGGAATGGATGGAAAGTGTGGGTGCCATTCAGAGCTTGCGGAACTTTTCAGCAAGTGAAAGGATGGTTCAGCGATGGGGGGAAATTAAAAGGCAAAATGAAATGCAACGGGAAATGGGCAGAAAAGCTGAGATCCTGATAAAATTTCTTGGTGCTCATCACACAGAATACCTTCTCCACAATAATAAACAGGTATTTTTTTAAACTATAAAATTTAAATTTTGTTGTAAGTCAATTTTCCATAAAAATTGGTGATGTTGGATTTGCAGGTGAAAGTGAGCGATCTTAAGGGCAAAGTGGTATTACTTCTCCAAACATGCTTTTCCGTAAGGAGTATACAGATTTCAGCATTGGAAGATGTGTACCTGAAGCTCCAAAAGAGTTCTGAATATCGGGCCGAAGTAGTTTGGATTCCCTTCCCAGAGTGGTTCTACTCCAATCCCGAGGACTACGAAAGAGATGCTACAAGTGCTCCTTGGCCAGCGGTTCCCCATCCATGGTTGATTAACCCTGATTTGAAATACTGTTTTAAGGATGGAAGGGACCTAGTGGTGGTGGTGGTGGATGAGAAGGGAAACGTATCTTGCGTGGATGCAATGCCGATGATATTGAGGTGGGGGATAGAGGCATATCCATTTTCTGCAAACCGTGAAAAGGAACTGAGAAAGGCAGAATGGGGGGGACTCGAGATTAATTCTCAATCCAGCTTGGAATTTGTTTTTCAGAATTTGGAGCTCTTTCAATCAAATGTGAGATTATATTACTTCCGTCATCTCAATATATAAAATCATTTGCGCCAACGCAACCATTTAAACATATTAAAGTAGCATACAAATGCAAATCGAATGGATAATGTTATAAATATTGTATCATACAATTTTATGCAAATCGAATGGATAATGTTATAAATATTGTATCTTTATTGTCATAACTTATGCTCTGATAACAGGCCAGAGAGGCGATGCTTCGTGGAGAAATGATTTTTGTGTGCGTGGGTTCAATTCACAACATGTTGAAATTCCTGCCAAAATTAAATTGTGCTTTGAAAAAGCTGGAAAGTGTCGTCCAAATCTTCTATGTTGGGGAAGTTGTCAAATATTATCCGGTGAGAATCGTGCGTTCTCACAAAGAAGAAGAAAAAGAGTATGAAATGAAGAGAAACGAAATGTGCAGCATTACAAGTCTCTCTTTGTGTGATGTTTACAAATTTCGGGAGCGCGTCCAATGTTTGTGGGAGGAGTTGGTTTGGCAGGGTGTTGACGAAAAGACTGTGCAGGTGAGAAGTATGGTATTGGCTTTTGTTAGTGCACTGACTTTTGTTATGGCACACGGAAGGATATGGGACTCTCACATTAAAAAACTAATGGGACTCTCACATAATTACGAAGAGTATGAAGAGGAAGAAGAAGAGGAAGAGGAAGAGGAAGAGGAAGATGGAGAGGGAATAAGAATAGTGGGCGTGGATGAAAAGGGGGAGATGATAAGTGGGAGAGGAGAAGAAGTGGTGCAGCTGCTATGCCGAAGTGATACGGAGGAGCATCAGAAATTGTTGGATGACATTACAAGTGAAGGATTTAGCAACTTTCTTCGCAGGAGATGGGCACTTGTTACGGTTCATCCGAAACACCATCCGCATCATCCACTAGTTGGACATAATGAAGAATTGCTTTTGCAAAGAAAAGCACCAGAACGGTGCGACACATGCTCTCATCGTCTGTGGGGCATAGGCTATCGATGTAGTGTATGTCCTAAGTATGAAATGTGCTTAAAGTGTTTTATGTCATGAGACCAAAGAGGGGGAAAATAAGTAGATCAATAGGCATTCTATTAAGTTATTAATTATTCACCTTTCAAACATCATTTTGTTTTACAGTAATATTATTTTTAATAAATTTCAAATATTTATAAAGTTTTTTTAAATTTATGATTGGATTTGAAGTTTATTTTTAAATTTATAATTGGATTAATAGGAGGTAATTAGTGTTAGGTTGATATGATTCAAAGTGTTAGTTTGCAGTTATATAGTAATGTTTTGTTAATTTAATTGATAGTTATGTGTGGCTAAAAAGAAATAGCTAGCTTTATAAGCTCATATCTCATCGGGTAAATTTAATCCAACATAAGATGTTTTCTATGTTTGTTTTATATTAATTGCAAATGTACATTTTTGTTTTTGTTTTTTAATTTTTCATCTTTAACCTACAATGGTATCGAAGCAAGTTGATGAATATTGGAGAAACTTTGATGACTAGTTCAAATCAAGGGGAAGTTGCAAGTACATGCACTGTGAAGATTTGTGGATGAATATTGATAGAATAATCTTCAAAGAAGGAAATGAATAACTCATTTGTCTAGTGTTTGTGGAGATATATAATCTTGTAGAAAACATTATGATTTCACTCTCACCTCTATCAAAGTTCACAAACCTTGCCAAGCCAATAAATATTGATGGGAAATTTCAAAAATCATGTTTCATAATATTTGGGTACATATTTTACTAAGTGTATTGTTTTCAATTTTTACATATTTCCTCAACTGTGCATGTGAGGATGATGTTATGTTCCTTGATTACATAATTTTTACATATTTACCTCAATTGTGCACATGAGGGTTATAAAGTGTTTTTTTTAGTTTATGATTGGATTTGAGGTTTATTTTTTAAATTTATAATTAGATTAATAGGAGGTAAGTAGTGTTAGGTTGATATGATTCAAATTGTTAGTTTATGGTTATATGGTAATGTTTTTCTAATTTAAGTCATAGTTATGTGTGGCTAAAAAGAAATAGCTTTATAAGCTCATATTGTAATGCCTTAGGCATTTGTGCCTTTTTTTTATTATAGACTTATATTTTGGTTCCCGCTATTGTTATTAGCAATGACACTTTATTTTGTCATAGAGGTGATCTCAATGAGATTTTGTTTGACATCTAGACCTTATTATGGATGCATATGCTATGACTTCATTCGATGACCTTCTAGTATGTTATTCTATTGCTTATGCTCATATCAAATATGTATATTTGATTTTCATGTTATTGACTGAACATTGATCTTTGTGGATGATTATGATTTATGGGATGTTATTGATGATGTGTTTATCATGCCATGTTGGGTGTTATACTATGTTTCAGCTATATTATATTGATCAAGTATGCCTAATCTTTCATCTAGTGTGCAAGTATTGTTCCCCAACGATGGTTATATTGGAGATGTCGCATGGGATTATTTACTTGTTTAGCCATATTATCCCACTCGCATCGAGTATGGGAAGTATCTTGCATAACCCTATTTTTTTTGGATCTGAATCAATGGCGATTCAGGATTCTGCTTGTCACACCCCAAATTTTGACTATGTTTTACTTTTTACTTGCATGTAGTTAAAAGTTGATTATGCATTATTTAATGATTTGACATCATGTGAAAATGTTAGGATAAATCAATGATATCATGAGTTTATGATCATATGATTAGAAATTACGCATGTGATTATAGGATGTCATGATTATTTATTCATAAGGTTTATGGATTGACTAATGATGCACTGATCCCGGTTTGGTGATTGTAAGTTGTAACCAGGAAATAGGTTTTCCACCCTTCGAGAAAGAGAGGGAGAGCATCATTGGAGAGAAGAGAATAAACGTATGGATAGAATGGATTGTTGCCATCTAAGTCTGGTGCCTTCATAGTTTAGTGAACCTTTGTCGAGTTTGGTAAGTTGAGTTTGACCAATTGGTCTAAGTTTGATTTTGACTCAACAAATCATCGATTGTCAACTAGATCCTATAAGTTGAGGTTATTGTCGAAAACTAAGTTAGGCTTATTTTAGAATACATAAAAATGATATTGGTATTGTTTAAAACACCTAGTATAGTGATATTATATCACATATGCATTCTACAACAATGATAAGTATTATCATTACATTCAAAGGATGTTAGACGAGTTCACAACCTATTCCTTAACATAAGTCAGTGGACTTAAAAAGACCAAGAGGTCAAAATTATTGTATTATTATTATTGTAGATTCAAACCTAATTATGTTGAAAGATTGAACTTAGTCAAGAGTATTTTTGAAAATGATATTATTCATTAGGATCTCATATGAATAAGGATATACCTTGTATTCTATGTTTTCACATTATATGAGAAATGTGAATTCGAACAATGCCCAAGTGGTCTAGAGAAGACTAGAGGTTTTTACTTTTATGTTATATTATTATAAACTTTTACTTTTGGGAAAACAAGAGTATTTGATTTACCAAAGAGTTTGGGTTAGAGAAGTTAAAACCCTAGAATCAACCCAAAAGGGTTTAGAAAACTTTAAACTCCTAAGTTGGTTATGTCGTTGATTTAGTCTATTGTATATTATGGTCAACAACGAATAGTCAAGAAACCATAGATCAAGACAATATAATTTAGGAAGAGTCTAAGAATCACTTTGATAAATGTAACTAATTTCTTGATAGAATTGAAACTTGATATATTACAATAGAGTGCTTAATCTTTGGGTCATTGAGTAGAATGAGTGGAAGTCATAGACCCTAGTATTTACAAGTATGCAAAGAGGGACTCTCTAAAAGGTTAAAATTACATAAACCTACATATTGTATATATCCTAGATTAAGGATTAAATTCTAAGTTAGAATGACTAGGATTTGAGTTTAGTCAAGACAAATTATGTCTAGAGATACTAGTCATGCTAGTCAAACTATATGATGAAGTAGTTTCCAAGTCGAGTTAAAGGTGTGTGAACACACAACTATGTTTATTGCAAATGTCTATTTATATAGAAACTTTGGCCAAAGTGATGCATTTGTCTCTGCATCATTAGTCGGTTCACCGTGTCTAGATTATGTTACCTATCAGAATGATCATACTTACCTAGAAGATTGTCTAGAGTTATATGGTCGATTGAGTTACATAGGACACAACACTAGGACTCAGATGACAACCTATTGGTTCTTTATGTATATACTCTTTGTGAAGGGTAGGGCCACTTCGAGGAAGGAAGGTGTACAGAGGACCACTGGTCTGTGGTTGGAGGTAAATCACTTGGATGATGCTCCCCCTCTATAGCAAAAGACTCATCGAGACTTGTGAGACAAACACCAAGATTCCAGATGTAGCATGTACTTCATGATTGACTTCTAATTTTTCAAAATTATGTAAAAACTATTCTTTTTGCCAAGTGTGGAATATTTGTAAATGTAAAGTGAAATATCTTCATTATGATTTTATCTTTGAATATATTGTGATTTCAAGGTTGAAAAATATTCAGAAAAGATATGCATTTATTTCTTGAGAATATGCAAGTGAAAAAATTTTCATTCATGTTTAACATACATGTTCATTTACTTTCTTAGTAAATTGTTTGTGTAATTCCAAGTAAATGAGATGGCATGTTACATATGGTATTAGAGAAACTAGGTTCAACACATGGACCTAAGAGTCCACTACAAGAAAAACTTGTCAACATTTAGTAGATTGCCTAATATTTGAACTTGGTTTTATGCCAAAATGGCATGGAGAAGAACCAAGAAAACTACCAGGAAGTCTATTCCCTGGAACTTTCCCAAGATAGTGGTCAAGAAAGAACCAAATGAGGAGGTAAAACTCAAAGAACATATTAACTATGTTGAGGGTGCATGGCTGGAAGACTCTAAAACTTTGGCTGACGCTCTTAAGCATATTCAACTAGAAAAGAAACAACACAACAAAATGGCTAAGAAACCTATTGTTTCTACTCATGTAGATAAACCAAGTAAACCATTTGCTAGTCGCGACATGTTGTTTGGGTGTGGTCGTGATGCCCCTATTTTAAGAAAAGAGGTGATGGAAGAGTACCTGCATGTACATCCACCCTCTAAGTTTGTTTTACTGAATTTTGATGGGGAAGAGGACCCTGAGGAATATCCTTTAACCGATAGTGACATGTAGTCTTGTTGAGTTACCTATCTAAATAAGGATGTATTTATACCCAGAATAAACTATAATAAAGATGAAATTGTTTTGCACAAATCTAAGTTTTGTGAATAGATTTTTGATTAATTTTTAATTAATTCAAGATGCATTATTTCTAAATTCTAATCTATAACTTAATATGAATATCAGGTGTGATATAGAGTATCATCATGGTGCAAACTCGAACAAATCTTGAAGATAGTCAAGGAGAGTCGAATCCTTCTAAAAACCCAATGGCTAAGCTGGATCAAATATTGACCATGCTGAATGAAACCAAGGAAAGGCTTAGAAACTTGGAATAGGAAGTGAGGGGTCAAGGCAGACCCGAAGGAGAAAAAGAGAACTTGCATCAAGGGGATGATGATTATGCCCATGAACCCAATTTTCATAGTGAATGAAGGGAGGATGTTGATAAGACTAAGTCTCAAGAAGAAAAGAGAAGTAGACTTGCATCAGAGTTGTCAAGAGATATGAAGAAAGTAACGCCACCCAAGTTTAATGGAATAGTAAGTGGTGATGCTGCACAATCTTAGTTGAAAGAGATGGAAAAGTATTTTGAGATTAGAAATTACTCTAAGATAACCAAGGTCGTTTGGGGTGCCTGTTAGTTGGCAGGTGAAGCTTCCACTTACTGGATGGACAAGAAAATGGAAACTGGGGTTAAATTCTTTGAGCTTAACCTGGGATCAATTTGTAGTCATATTTCAATAGAGATGGTTAGCACAACTTTTCTTCTACCAAAAGCTAATAGATTTTCAGAATCTATGACAAGGAGAAATGTCCATGGTTGAATATTGGGAAAAGTTCACCCATCTCTTGAAGTATGTGCCACAATATTAGAAGGATGAAAGGTTTTGAATCAGAAAATTCATCATGGGTCTGAATACCCAGATAGGTGGAGAAGTGGATGTGCATGGTCCTACCACTATGGACCAAGTTTTTGAGAAGGCAATCAAACAAGAGCAAAAATTGAAGTCAATTTATGCATATCGTGAGAACAATTGCAAGAGGTTTAATAAGTCACCAAATTCTCAACCTTTCAAGAAAAGGAATGATAAACATGATGCGAATAAGAAAAGTGACAAGGGCTTCAGGAATAGTAGGAATGGACCTAGAAATGAGAAGAAAAATAATAACAATTTCTGGAAGAATGATTCAAGCAAACCTGCTGAAAAGTGAGGACCTCTTGGAGGATGTTTCTCTTGTGGTGGAGATCATTATGCAAATAAATGTCCAACCAAGAACCAAATAGTTCAATAGTGTAGTAATGCATTACCTACCCAGCAAGTAGCTTTTCAAGAAAGGATCCATGTAGCTTTGGACAATCACCAGACAGAGTACCAGATTACTCCCATAGAGATGACAGGTACTTTGTTTGGAGTTCCTATTTCTATTTTAATTGATACTGGAACAACTAAAAGTTTTATTTCTCCAAGAGTATTGAATAAATTTCCTAGAAGAGCTAGATCTATGGCTAAACCCTGGTTAGTATAATATGCTAACCAGACTAAAACTCAGGTAGAGAAATGCCTATTTGAAGCCAAGATTGATCTTCCTAGTTTTTTAACGAAGGTGAATTTGTTTGTAGCCCCCTAGGTTCCTATGATGTGATCTTAGGAATACGTTGGCTATGGAGGCATACGGCATTTGTCGATTGTTTTGCAAAAATAGTTGAGTGTCTATATGATGTAGGAAATAATGTCTATCTACGAGGCACACAAAGAGAAGTCAAGATCAGACCAATCTCTGCTATGCAATTGAAGAGGGCTAGGTGAAAAGGATGTCAACTTTTTGTGGTTAAAATGGCACAAGTAGAAGAGGATCCTAGTAAACAAATTGTAACCTTGGAAAACTATCCTTTCCTTCATGATTTTCAATATGTTTTCCCAGATGAACTTTTAGGATTACCTCCAAAGAGATATTTTGATTTCTTTATTGATATAATACCTGGATCTGAGCCAATTTCAAAGGTGCCATACTATATGACTACTACAGAGTTGATGGAATTGAAATCCCAACTTCAGGAGTTGTTGGCTAAAGGGTTGATTAGACCCAATGTTTCTCCTTGGGGAGCACATATGATCTTTGTCAAAAAGAAGAATGGAACCTTGCATCTATGTATAGACTATCATATGCTCAACAAAGCAATGATAAAGAATAAGTATCCTCTATCGCATATTGATGATCTTTTTGATCAGATGCATGGTGCAACATTATTCTCAAAGATTGATTTGTGATTTGGATATCATCATTTGAGAATAAAAGATGAAGATATTCATAAAACAACTTTCAGAACAAGGTATGGACATTATGAGTTCACGGTTTTACCTTTTGGACTTACAAATGCCCCTACAGTATTCATGAATTTAATGAACAATGTTTTATGAAATTGCTTGGATAAATTTGTTCTAGTGTTTCTAGATGACATTCTTATTTTTTCTAAGAATGAGGAAGAGCACTTGCAACATCTGCGTTTAGTTTTATAGAGGCTGAGGGAACATAAGCTGTATGTGAAGCTTTCTAAGTGTACTTTCTTTTAGAAAGAGATACAATATATGGGACATAATATCAACTAAAGGAATTTCAGTAGATCCTACAAAGATCAAAACTATACTTGAGTGGCATGTGCCAAAGAATGTGCGTGAAGTGCATAGTTTCATAGGGCTAGCTAGATAATATAGGAAGTTCATTTTGAAAATTTCTAAGATTGCAATCCCAATCACTTCGCTTCAAAGAAAAGGAAAATGTTTTGACTGGTTAGAAAAATGTTAGGAGACATTTAATTAGTTAAAAGAGAAGTTGACAACTGCACCAATATTGAAATTTCTTGATCTAAAAAGTCAATTTGTTGTAATCACTGATGCCTCAGGAGAAGATTTAGGAGGAGTTCTTATGCAGAATGGGCGAGTGGTAGCCTATGAATCCAGGAAGCTGAGAGCATATGAGAAGATCTATGCTCCTCATGACTTAGAGTTAGTAGTAGTTGTGCATGCTTTGCAAGTGTGGTGACACTATTTTCTAGGAAAGCCTTTTGAACTAAAGTCAAACCATCAAGGTCTTGAGTATATATTTTCTCAACCTCATTTGAATGCTCGACAAAGAAGATGGCTGGAATTAATATCCAAATTTGACTTTGAGATAAGTTATATTAAAGGTAAAGAAAACCAAGTAATAGATGCTCTGAGTTGACAGAGGCATATCTCTTTAATTGTCTCTATCCACTCAAACTTTAAGGATTTAGTGTTACAAAATTCTGCAGGTGATGAGTACTATGAGCAAGTTAAGTAGGCTCTTACAGTAAATCCTCAAGACTTGAGGTATGATGGGTTCTATTTTGAACCAGATGGACTTTTAAGATATAGAGGAAGTTTGTGTATGTTACAGATTCTATAGAATTAAGAAACCTTGTGTAGAAGGAAGTTCATTCCGCACCATATTCAGGTCATCCTAAAGTAAGCAAACTCCTAGCCGATGTGAAGCCTCTTTATTTATGGAAATGAATGAATAATGATGCTGCAAGATTTGTAGCAAGTTTCTTAGAGTGCCAAAGAGTTAAGGCTGAGCATCAGCATCCAATAGGACTTATGTATCTGCACGATATTCCAGAGTGGAAGTGACAGGTCATTAGAATGGACTTTGTGCAAGGTCTTCCAATGTCTTGAAATAGACATGATACTATTCTAGTGGTGGTGGACAAATTCACCAAGGTAGCTCATTTTATACCTGGGAATCTAATGGATGGAGCACCAGTTTTAGCTCTCAAGTTTGTGCAAGAAGTGTTTAGATTGCATAGAGTTCCTAAGAAAATTATCTCAGATAGAGATGCATACATGACGTCAAGATTTTGGCAAACTTTGTTCTCAGTGCTAGGAAATCAACTCAATATAAGCTCATCTTATCACCCTGAGACAGATGGTCAAACAAAGAGGGTAAATCAAGTTCTAGAATATTTGTTGTAGATGCATTTAATGGATCAGCATTACAAGTGGGAAGAATATCTACTGCTTGTGGAGTTTGCTTATAACAACTCCTACAATTCTGCTATCAAGATGGCTCCATTTGAAGCATTGCATGGAAGAATATGTCAAAATCCTATAAGCTAAGATAAGCTAGAAGATAGGATTAACATTGGTCCTAAAATGTTATTAGAAATGGAAGAATAGATCAAGCAGATCAAAAATAGATTGGTGGAAGCAAATAATAGACAGAAAAGTTACATTGATGCTAAGTGAATGTTCAGCAAGGAAATTCTTAGTTGGAGAAAAATCTCTTTTGAGAGTCAAACCTCAAAAGAGTTCCATAAAGTTTGGAAAGTATTCCAAACTAGCTCCTCGATATGTAGGACCCTTTGAAGTTCTCGAAGTGATCAATCTGGTTGCCTACAGAATTTCTCTACCACCAGCTCTTGTCAAGATGCATATTGTTTTTTATGTTTCATATTTGAAAAAGTATATAACAGGTGATAATACTATTTTTGATTAGAATTCTTTATAGGTACAAGACCCAAGAGTGGTCAAGATCAAGCCTCTCAGATTGATCGACATTCACAAGCTTCGCTTGCATAACAAACAGGTTACTCAATGCAAGGTTCAGTGCGACCAGTATGCAAATGATAATGCCACATGGGTAGATTACCATGATTTTTATCATAGATTTATTCATTTGTTTTATGCTTTTCAAAGTTGAACAAAAACTTTATATTATTGTTTTTGATACACTAGATCATTAAGGACAATGAATCTTATGGGGGAAGATATGTCACACCCCAAATTTTGACTATGTTTTACTTTTTACTTGCACGTAATTAGTAGTTGATTATGTATGATTTAATGATTTGACGTTATGTGAAAATGTTAGGATAAATCAATGATATCATGAGTTTATGTTTATAGGATTAGAAATTAGGCATGTGATTATAAGATGTCATAATTATTTATTCATAAGGTTTATGGATTGACTAATGATGCATTAATCCCAGCTTTGTGATTGCAAGTTGTAACCAAGAAACAGGTTTTCCACCCTTTGAGAAAGAGAGGGAGAGCATCATCAAGTCTAGAAGAGAATAGACGTATGGATAGAACAGATTGTTGCCATCTAAGTCTCGTGCCTTCATAGTTTAGTGAACCTTCATCAAGTTTGGTAAGTTGAGTTTGACCAATTGGTCTAAGTTTGATTTTGACTTGACAAATCATCGATTGTCAACTAGATCCTAGAAGTTGAGGTTATTGTCAAAAACTAAGTCAAGATAGTATATGACTGTTGACAAGGAAACGGTCGATAGTAGTTAAATATTTTTACTATTAGTAATTCCCGATTGGAATTCTATCTTGATATTTTGTCTATTTTGGTGTTTACACAAGATATAGATGGGGAGAATACCTCAACCTCATTCTCATATCTAGTTGAGTGTTAGAAAACAATGTAAGTATACGTTGTATACACAAATATTAAGTTGTTATATATATATATATATATATATATATATATATATAATATAAATTATTAGTTTAACCTATTGTTTTATAGTTGATAAGATCTCAAGAGAACGTGGTATGCTTGCAAATTAAATGTAAATCACTTCATATTATTTATGGTGCTCAACTCCCTTTACTCTACGATGGTTTTGGAAAATAAGGAGGAGCTTATCAAATAGCTTCAGAGTGGTTATAATGACTAGTTACTCCACCTTCAACTTGCATGCCAACATAGCATGAGAATAGGTGAGGAAGAGGGAAGAACCTCCATAGTCATGGAAGACTATCATGGGATTACAACTCTTTAAGAAGTATATCTTAGGAGTTGTAGAGAGAGAATAGAGAGGGTGACTGATTAAGGGATGATTTTGTTAAAATAGAGAGAGATCTTTGTATATCAGATAGAACCCACAGTGAAATAATTGGTAAGAATAGAGAAGCTTCATGGACAGTGAGCTTCATGCATAGGGAGCTGTGTGAACACCAAGAGCTTCGTGGAAGTCATCAACATTAGAAGGTAGGTATATCTACCATAAGATAATGTATCCATTAGTTAAACTGTATTATTTTTATTCTGTATGAATATAGAAAAATATGATGAAATCGTCGACACTATATGATGCATGAGACATTGGAGTATAAAATTTTGAGAGAGCCAGTTTATTATCTTTACATAGTAGTCTGATCTTGTACACTCAAAAGAATGACTCGGTGGCTTGGGGTGGTTGAGTTAGCTTTGATGTGCACATGGACGCCTCTCCTCGCCAGGGGGTGAACCTCCATGTCACTCTCACTCTCATGGAAGTAGCCATTCAAGAGGAGGTGAGACACGGGGGTGGTCTGGCTCACTTGAGAGATGGACTTCATGGAGAGTGGTCGGCCAATCCTGGGGCCTTTGTTGTTCATTTGTTCTGATGTGGTGTTCTATGACTGTTGTTAAAATAACTATATGACCTGAAGGGTCACTAGTCACTATTCTTCTATTTGGGTTTCAAAGGTTCCAATGTTGTGTAGGTTGAATATTATTTTTATTGATACTGTTACATTGGAAAATGTCTCCCTAAGACATTTTCCCTCCTAAGTTTAGCTCCCAGGTCCTTTTAGTGTAATCATGCATGTTCATTTTAACTCCCGATGGAAATCCCTGAAAACCTATGTCAAAATGGACCTAGGGGACTGTGATGAGCTTAACCCTGCCTTGAAAATAGGGCTGAGGACTTGGGTGCTAGTGCCCTAGTCTTGCCTTATTTGGTGGGGTCCCAAATTTTAAATATCATTTATGTGACCGTTATAAGTGTCCGTTGCTGACATCTCAAGTTTGAATTATGAAATTAAAGTGGGAATGTGTTTAGTTGCATATATAAGCATGTTTAGGGATTTATTTGTAAACTAAAAGATGATTATGAACTTTTGGTGCACTTATGATTTGAAAGCATTCAAAGTATTCATTTTTGCAAAGCAGATTTGTCTTGTTATTGTGTTTGTTATGCAAATTTGGCTTCATCTTCTCATGTGTTAAAGGATTTTCATCTACATGTGAACTACACCTCCGAGGTGACATTTATTTGTGTTTTCAATCATTTATCAATTGGTTTTTGCCTCTATCCCACAGGGATACACACTCTTTATCTAAAAATGGTGTTTGGAAGATTTGAATGTCCTTCCAAGGCTTGACTGAGGCAAGCTCCTAGACACCACAACCCCCAACCCCCTTTTCTGTGATTACAGGTTACATGTACAAAAGTAAAAGAAGTAGAGTTGCAGGGAGACATAACAGAGTGTCAAAATTATAGATCTGAGAAGAAAAGCAAGACCTGGACTTGGGTACCCACACCAGTGTCCTCCATATCCTCAAACACAGAAATCTCCAGAACAATAGAAAAAGGTTACATACAACTTTCAGAGATCATGACAGAAGATAACATCTTGGACTTGGGCACTCGCTCATTAGTCCCCAACTTTCCCACATCCAAAATATTTAAGTTTGGTATGTATTTACTTTGAATATTATATCTCTGTTTGTGATTATTTTTCGTGTTTCATCTATTTATTTACAATTTTACAAAATTAGGGTTTTAAGCATAATCGGGTTTTAATTAATCAATTAATCAACAAATTCCAAGTTTCCTCTTCATTCCAAGTGACACTAAATCTGTAGCAAAGCCCTCTTGCAAAGCTTGTGGTTTGACTCGATTTATGTCCTTGAATGTAAGGTGTGAAAGGAGGATTTAATCTACATATTCATTGAAATTGAAAACCCCTCCTCTTTTTCCACTAAACATTTTGGTGAACCCATGTTTTATTTAAATTTTGCACCTTTCTAAGTGTTGTACTTCAGATTTGCATTTATTTCATTCATCATTTTCATATTACATTTGAAAATTTACAAAAAAATTAAAAAAAATTGAAAAAAAATGGCATTTTTGGCTTGCATTTTCAAATAATTTCAACCGAGTTGAATCACACCTTTTGCAAGAGGACTCACCTACAGGTTGGATGTCACTTGGAATGATGTGGAAATTTAGAAATTATCAATTAATATATTAATTAATGCTCAAATATGCTCAAAAACCTAATTATAAAAAATCGTAAGCAAATGGACAAATTGCAACAAATGCTCGTAGACTAAGATAGTAGACAAAGACTAGTTACTAACCATTTTTTGAAGTTCATGATACAGAATATTTGGGGACACTGGAGCTAATGCCTGAGTCCAATGCAATGTTTTTTTCAAGGGATCCTAGACTTCTTCTGATGCTGATTGTCATTGTCACGGAAGTTTCTGTGTCAGAGACTTGGGGCACATTGGTGTAGGGCGCCCAAGTCCAAGTCCTACTTTTCTTCTTAGGTACGAGATCTAAATACTCTGTTTAAGCCTCCTGCAACTCCACTCCTTCAAATCTATCAACTATAACCTACAATCATGGAGAATGGGGTTGGGGGTTGTGGTGTTTAGGAGCTTGCCTCAGTCAAACCTCGAAAGGACATTCGAGTCTTCCAAACACCGTTATTAGATAAAAAGTGCATATCCCTACAGGATAGAGGCAAAAACAAATTGATAAATGATTTAAACACAAATAGATATCACCTCAGAGGTGTAGCTTTCATGTAAATGAAAATCCTTCAACACATGAGAAGATGAAGCTAAATCTGCAATCACAAACAGAACAACAATACTCTGCTCTGCAACAATGAATATCTTGAATGCTCTAAAATCATGAGTTTTCCAAAAGCTCATAATCATCTTCTAGTTTACAAATGAAACCCTAAACACACGTATACATGCAACTAAACATATTCCCACTTCAAATTTTATAATTCAAACTTAAGGTGTTGGCAATAGAACCTTCTAACGGTCACAAAACTGACATTTAAATTTGGGACTTACCAGAAATAGGGAAGGACAAGGGTACGAGTGCCAAAGTCCTTAGGTCCTATTTCAAGGCAGGATTAAGTGCAACAATGTCCCTCAAGTCCCATGTGACATGGGTTTCAGGCCATTTTGCCCTGGGAGTTAAAATGAACATGTAAGATGCAAAACAAGGGACCCTGGAGCTAAAATTAGGAGGTAAAAGTCCTAGGGGGACATTTTACGACATAACATTTAGCCTCCACTTTAATGTATGCATGAATGCAAGGCCCATACATGCATTAAAGTATGGTCAAAACACAAAAAACACGCCAAACACTTGAAGCTAATGCATACACAATGAATGAGGAACTATTTCTAGCCCCTAGTCTCAAGTAGACATTAGAGAAAACACATTATAGACACACCAAACACAGTGAAGACAGTATCGGGCACGCAAAACACGAAGAAGATAGTTACAGGTACACAAAAATGAAGAAGACAATATTGAAGATACGCAAAACACAATGAATACAGTGAATGCAGTGATTATTTCTTTTTTATTTTCATATATATGAATGAATGTAGATACATGGAAAGTAAAAATGCAACACACAAACCCAAAATGTAGGAGGGACATTTTGCCATGCTCTTTGGACTACATATGGGGAAACAGACATGCAATGCAAATCTCAGAGTGCAGGAGGGGCATTTCACCACACTCTTTGGACTACACTTGAGAACAAACACGCCATACAAATCCCAAAGCATAGGAGGGACATTTTGCCACTCTCTTTGGACTATACTTGGGAACAAACATGCCATACAAATCCCAAAGCATAGAAGGGGCATTTTTCCACACTCTTTGGACTATACTTGGGAATAAACACATGGAAGACACACAGAAAACATGAGCGTTGTATAGCATGCCAAAGACATACTATACGTCTAAAACACGACAAACAAGGCAATGGAAGGAACTTATTGCTAAGCCCCCACCATCTTAGGCACATTACAGGCACACTTGATGGTTGGGCTTATGCCATAACAACCCTAAAAGACATGCTTAAGGGAGGATACACCAACCTTGCCTGCTCGGAGGACTCTTGAAATAAAAAGGATGTACACTAGGTCAAGAGATACACCATCCTTGTCTCCATAGAGGGCTTTAAATAAAAGGATATGCATGATATCCCACCTCCACAGAGGGCTTAAAATAAAATAATATGCATGATATCCTACCTCTGCAGAGGGCTTTCTCATTGCAATATAAAATAAAGATGTGCACTCGCGTGGAGATACAACATCTCACCTCTGCAGAGGGCTTACAAACACGCTTCGTTATGTTGGGATAAGGTGCCATTAACCTTGTAAATCCCAATATTGTATTTATTTGATTTATTATATGTAATTTGTAATTATCCATGAGGAGATGTACTAGTTTCACTGGCAGGGGTAATTTCAGAGTAACCGGAGGTAATTACGGAGTGACTTTTACTGTTGGCAAATGTAAAAACTCAAAGTAAATGAGGGTAGGCATGCTCCCTTGAGGAATATACTATTTTTGGAATGTATGACAACTGTCATAATGTTTGGTAAGTGAATCTATGACAGTTGCAAGTTGTCATAAGATTCTGAGATTCTACGACGCATATGACAGATATATGTTAGTTGTATATTTGCTATATTTAGCCCAATGTTCCTATCTTGGAAAGATATTCTTTTTCTAGAATCTATGACAGTTATGACACGTCATAAGATGTTGTAAGAGGCCAGATTTAGTCTTGAGCCCCCAACCTTTGCATGGTTGTTTTTGGACAAGTGTAAGATGCTTGTAAGATGGTAATTAATGTTTACAGGTTGGAGAATCTTACGAGAGAGAAGGTGAATGCCTAGGATGAGTTGGAAAATGTTTCTATAAGTATTTTCCATGTATTTTTTGCTACAATATAGATTTTAGGTACTCAGGTGCTGCCGGAATGCTGTCGGATTGAAGACTTGTGGAGAGAGTTGTGTAGTTGATGTATTGTACAATCTTGTTGAGATTAATACAAACTTGTGCCTCTTTCCTGGTGGAGTTTTTTACCCACAAGGGTTTTCTCCATGTAAACACTATGTCATTGAGTTGAGTTCTTCATGTTTGACATCTTTTCTGTAGTGGGTTTTATGTTTTGTTACAATCTGGACATTATTAATGCACACTTAAAGATTGTTGAAATTTATCTTGAATCAGATTTCCATTGAAGTAGTGATTCTTTCATTTTTAACACGTTAGTACCAAAATCATCAGATAACTTACCTTATATATGCCCCCACCTTATATATGGTGAGATTCGGTGGGCAGACGTTTTGAGACTCTGCGACAGGATCTGATGGATAGTATATTCATTGATTGGCAGCTTCCTATGCCCAGATAGGTGATCTAGAGGATTATCTATAGGATGGGGCACTGTACTATCTTGGATGTTTACACATGGCATCCAGTATGCATGGGGCCCGTGTGTGCTTGGGCAGTTGTATCGAGATATGCACTACTGTGTATATAGGAGAGGTTGGAGTCTCTTAGCAAGGGTGACTCTAATATAGGTGTGGGCATGGGAGCACATCCCAGTGATCAGACCTATTACACAGCACCGCCATGAGAGGGGGGAGCCTTATGCATTTCTGTATGAGGGAGTTATTACACACAAGCGGTTTGGATCTGTTAGCCACTAGAGGCGATAGATTGACGAGATGGATCTATTCATTTGGAGGTCGTGGTTACTATGTGAGGAGTGGGAGGATGAGCATGAGTAGCTAATGTACTACCGATAGGCGTGATACCTATTCAGGAGATGGACGGATACCATTGAGAGATACTTGCCAGAGCGGGTTCTTAGACAATTTGGACTACCACAGGGGTTGCCAGTTGGGGAGGCTACCCATGCGAGGACACAGAGGGAGGTTGGGGACTAGGATGCCAAGATTCCAATGACCACAGCCTTGGCAGAGGCACGAGGACTTGTCCCAATTAGATGGGATTGGGATTCAGGGCTAGCAGACCTAGGTACTTTACCTGAGTACGACAGGTACTGGTAGACACATAGGCCAGTGAGACTGACTACACCAGGTGTGGTAGGGGCAGTGGGGGAGGTATTTGTCCCAGATGGGGAGACTAGGATGAGACAATAGGCTAGAGAGGTGAGATAGCAGGTAGGTGGAGAGGCCGGAGGCTAGCAGGCAGACATAGAGATGGCCAAGGAGGCGGATCCAGTCGTAGAGACTGACTTATAGTAGGCAGAGCGACTATTATAGGAGGAGACGACATGGAGGACACGTCTAGAGCTCCAGATGGTGAGGGTGAGGAGAGACAAGGATGCAGCGAGGGCAAAGGCAAGACAGGCTGGGGCCCTAGCACAGGTGCAGACACAGACAGCAGCAGTGGCATAGGCAACCTTGGCAGCGACCCAGGTGGCATTGACACAAGTGTTGGTCTCTTACAATGATTTAACAACTGAGCTCTTAAAATTGTAACTCAGAGATTGGACATTTGAACTGAGTAGCTATCTTAATCACTATGGAGATGCATTTCACTTGTCAACCCAGGGACGTGAACTTGAAATGGGTCAGCATAGTATGTGCACTAAGAACTTCAAAGTATCCATGTTCATTCTATAGCTAAAAAGACACAATGTTGATGATAAACTACTAAAAATGAAATAACAGGAATACTGAATATTAACCAACAACTATTCTGGAATCAAGTACATAACACAAAGTAACAATCTGGGCAAACAAATAGGAAACTACTCTGTCTTCTTTGGCTGCAGGAACAGACACAGAATAGAATTCTAGTGGCTGCAGGAACATTCAATGCCAGATTTACTAAACACTTGACAGAAAATGCAATTAAACTAAAGGGTGGAATTCTCACCAAGTGGGTCCCCTTGGATGAGTATTCCCTAAAACAAATGTAAACTCAGAAATGCGAACTCACAACTTTATTTTATTCATTCGAAAGGATGAGTACAATTGAACATGATAACTGTATTACTGAAAACTAGATAATGCAAGTACAATCTTTGAATAATCAACAACCCCTCAAAAGGAGTATCAGATTCTTATTTATAGAAGAAAGACTACTAACTAACTAGCAGGGCGGTCAACTCCATCAGCATAGGAGGATGCCACATTATGGAAAACATAGAAAGTGGAAGGAAGTTACACATGTGAGGAAATCTGGTTAAGCGAGTTGCTTTAATGCAGATTTAGCATAACTATAACTCCTAAATTCACTCAATAGATATTTAAGATCAGTTACAAAATGGTTGCTTTCCCCCCATTTGATATTTGAACTGCCACCACCTTTGACTTTTATGGTAAATGACCATTCAACAAAATCTTCCTCACTTTATGGATGCCAATTATATCTGCAAAATAATGTTAGTACACACAAATAATTGCACATTCGTAACCACCTTGGGGTAATATTCATTAACCATATACAACATTAACATAGATAGTTCAAATAGCATGTCTTTTCCATAAAAGGATATAACAAATGATCTATGCTCAACAAGTTATAGTTTTGCGGGTAATGACATAAAAAGACCAAGAGTAAAGTATCAAAGTCCAAGATAGCTACAACAAATAGACAATAAAGTTAACAAAATATGAGTCATAAACTAGACTCATCACTCTCCCCAACCTAAGACTTTGCTAGTCCTCCAGTAGAGGAAGGGTTGTTCTTTTGCTTGGTCAATGCTCTGAAGTTAGCAACTGCCAATTGTCCAATATCAGTCTCTCTGGTGCCTGAATTAGGATCCCAATAGAATCCTTGTTGCCTGTCCAACCTGCTCCATCTCTATTTTTCTTTTGCAATATCATACTGGTAAAATCTATAATTTGGCACTGGCCACAATAGGAGGGGTGGTTGAAAAATTAAGGGAAGCCAAAATTGTCCCTTTGTCCTTCCAATCTGAATATATTTTTCCACTCTTCTACATGTTGCAGGATAATTCTGCAGGGAGTGAGGCTCTGCCTGTTTTAGCTCATCAGATAAACTAGTCCACCTTTGTGTCAGTTGTCCTTTCACAGATTCTCCAATAGTGCGTGCCATCTTTTCATATTCTTTGTATGCTACTTCTCTTTCATATAGGATTTTGTTACCATAACTTGGCCTATAAAGCATCCTATGCCAATCATTAAAAATGCTTCCTGGATTTCTAGATTCTGCTCTAACAGGCAATGGAGTGTTGAATTCTAATTGCTTATAAGCCCTATAGTGTTGTCACCAACTAACCTCATTTTGCATCCAGGACATAAATGCCCTCAACTGAACATCCCCAACATACAACAAGGGGTTCCACTCATGGTCTTGGGACACAACAAAATTATGCAAATAAAACTCACACAACAAATTCTTTATTTCTGGAGGAGCAATCCTATAAGCATTGAAAATTTCAAGAGGAGTTTCAATGGAAGGGTTCAAACTAGAAATAATTCTTGCCAACTTAAAAGAGAGGTACCTTTCTTTTAAATGCAGAGCATAGACTCTCGGAGGAGTCCTGCATTCTAATACCTGAGGCACCAAACATGCCATACCATCTACTCTCTCTTTTAAAACTACAATTTCTGCATCCTTTTCTTTAATCTCTTCATCCTTCTCTTGAATTTCAATTTTCAACCTACGTTTCTCCCTCTTCCATTCCTCTTCTCTCCTCTGCATTTCATTCCACAAATTCATGGCAACCATTTGCATTGAAAAATCAGGAGGTCTGTCAATGCCTACCAAAGGTTTTCCTGGCACAGATGGCAGTTCTTCCTGCAACATAGGCTGTAGGGTTTCTGATTGCTTAGCCAAATCTGGCTGCAGGGTGTCTTGCTATAGGAACTCCTGTTTACTTTCATGTTCCTGTCTCTCCATATGCTCAGCAGCAGTGGCAAGGTCTGCCAGAGTTACATCTGCTGCTTCCTTAGTTATGTCTTCTTTTTCTACATCACTATCATGCCCCACTGGGGCCTCTGTTTCCTTAGCTACCATTTCATCAATCCTAGGGCTTGTCTATGTAAATGCACCAAAGGTAGGCTCAATAGGTCTTGGTTTACTAGAAGGGCTTTCATGTTGTTCTTTGGCTGCAAGAAGAATAGTGTCAGCTTTTTGTTTCCTAGAGTGCAGCACCTTCCTTTCTACGGTTTTCTTTTTGGTTTTACCTTTCTTTATTTCCGCCCTTCTCCTCTGTGCCCTAGTTTGAATTAAATTACAAAGAGGAATATCCTCATTGTCAGAATCTAAAGAATTTTCTTTATCTACATGCTCTGCTTCAGAAGGGCTAATTTCAATAGCTGGTTTTGTTGCAGGAGGGTTTGCACTGGAAGTTGAAGTTCTTGGAGTAGTTTCAACTCCACGTATCGTTCTCCTAGTTCTATGATGTTGTGGCACAACCACAGGTCGCAAATGACTAGGTCTTATTTGATCAATTTCGAGAAATTCCTCCCAAGTCATATCGGATACATCATGCAGAGACTTCTCAATAAACAATTTGATTAAACAGTGGTGAGAGATAGAATTAGGCCTACCTTTTTGATTCTCAGTGGCCATAATCGAGAGAAGGTGGGAAGCACATTTGGCATGTTCATTCTTCTTCCATGTCTCATATGATTTAGCAATTTGAAATGCACAAAGTGAAGGTTCGACTGTCAACCTTCGCAAGTGATGTATTTCACCACATGGACAGCTACCTGTTTCCACGGCTCTGGCAGAGAGGTTCTTTTGGCTCCCTGCTTGTCTATAATCAATGGTGGATCCCTAGGTTCAGTAAACTCGGTCCTAGCTATCCTGGCAACAGGGTATTCTTCACCATCAACAGACAGACTTGTAACCTCTGCAATTCTTTCTTCTGTGGCCAACACCTCTAAACCTCTTACCATTGCTTTACCATCAGACAATGTCTGAGCAAATTCCAATGCAATATTTTCATCAAAACCATTTAATTTCAAGAAATAGTCCATCCAACCACAATTTCTGAATTTAGGCTGGCTAAGTGAATCTTGTAACAATGCATCATGAACTGTGGGTTCATTCCGAATTAATCCTCCTCCCATGACTTAGCTGTCTGAAATCAATCAAATTGCAAAGTTTTTTTTTGCGCAAAATTTAAAAACTAGCTTCACCTTCCTACAACCCTGTAAGTTTTCAAAAATGCATGCTATCTGCATTTTCTTTTATGGCTTCTTTTCTTGGGAATGCAAGACAAGGGTGGTACAAGCATAAATGAATGATAGATGAAGGTTGTCATCTCACACTTGCGAGCCATCACCTCACTCAGGATTCAAATTATTCAATTTCAAAACTTTACTAACATTCAGGCATAAAACATATGGACGGACAGACACGTGGTCATTATATTTACACTCCCTCCCCAACCTATATTTAGGCATGTGTCCACACATGCGGATTTGAGGTGTGACAGGACAAGGAAGGGAATAATGACATGCTACGAGAAATATTGATATTAATCTACAATAATTAAATAAAAAAACCACAAGGTAATTAAGAGAGAATTATTGAAGTGTGCATACCTTTATTTGTGGAAGATCTGCTACAAGAATCATGGAGAAAGTAATGGGTAATGCATAAGAATTTGTTGAGCAATGAATGTAAGTGAAGTGGGCTGAAGCGAGATGGGATAATGTGTAATCAATACATGTTATGGAAGAGAGAAGAATGGATATGGGTGGGTGGATGGGCGAAGAAGTGAAAGAATGGACTCCCACAAATGTGGAAATCTTTATTATGATTATTGTTGTACCTTGGTTAGCCAGAAGGAGGGACACTAGGTCTGCTGACTTTGGCTGCAGGAAGTTCTGAAGTTACATGTTGATTGAACTGCTGCAGGAAATCTTCTTTGGAGGCTGGCTTATGATATAACTTGAGTCTATGACCACTGACTAATAGCTTGAATTTGACAGGGTCAACAGTAGTAAGCTGAACATCACCATTAGAAAATACTTTAGCAACTTCATATGGGCCTAGCCATCTTGTCTATAATTTTCCTGCATTCTCCTGATACCTTGAGTCATGAAGCAAAGCCCAATCACCATGCTTAAACTTCTTATCTTTGATGTATTTGTCATGCCACTTGATTCGCTGGTTCTGCACCACTTCTATATGTTGTAAAGTTGCTTTTCTCATCTCATCCAGAGCATTAAGCTGCATGATTCTTTCTTTTTGTGCTTGAGATAAATCCATCCCCAAGTCAAGTGCAGTTCTAAGAGTTCTATGTTCAAATTCAATAGGCATCATGGCTGTTTTGCCATATAGCAACTCAAAAGGAGTAAAACTAGTAGTTGTTTTCTAGGTTGTCCTATAGGCCCAGATAGCTTCTAGCAACCTACTTGCCCAATCCTTCCTATGAACTGCCACAGTTTTGGTCAGAATAGCTTCTAGTTCTCTATTAGTCACCTCAACTTGGCCATTAGCCTGGGGGTGATAAGGAGTAGACTTCTTGTGCCTTATGTTGTATTCCTGTACTAATGCTGCAATTAGAGTTGACGTAAACTGAGCTCCTTGATCAGTTACTAATTCTCTGGGGACTCCATACCTTGTAAAGATTTCTTCATAAAGAAATTCTGCAACTTTATTGTCTCTTACATGTTTCATGGCTTTAACTTCTACCCACTTAGTTACATAGTCAGTGCATACTAAGATATAAGATTTACCATTAGATGGAGGATCAATAGGTCTTACAAAATCTAACCCCCATTTATCAAATGGAATAATCACAAGCTGAGGATAAAAGGGCATCTCATCAGACTTTGTTGGCTATCCCATCCTTTGACAACTATCACATTTCTTGGTATACCTTGCTGCATCCTTGTATAGTGTAGGCCATTAATAATCTGCATTCAAAATCTTCATTGCAGTTCGCTTTGTTGGAAAATGTCCTCCACAAGGTTCATTGTGACAGGCATGCAAAATGTCATATGTTTCATCTTCTCTCATAGATCTCCTCATGACATTGTCTGGTCCAGTGTAGAACAAACAGCCAGTAATCCATGAAAAAGGAAAGAATTTTTCAATGAGTACCCTTCTTTCCTTAGGAGAGAAGTGAGGAGGGACTCTTCCTGTGACTAGGTAATTGGCTGTGTCAGCATACCAAGGTGTTTGCACAGAGAGTGAAAACAAATGTTCATCAGGAAAAGAGTCATCAATGACCTGGTTATCTTCTGATGTAGTCATTCTTGAAAGAAAATCTGCAACCACATTGGCTTTTCCTGGTTTATCCATAATAGTGATGTCAAACTCCTACATTAACAATACCCATCTTGCTAATCGACCTGAGATGAGAGGTTTGTTCATGAGATATCTAATGGCTGCATGATCTGTGTGCACAAAGATTTGATAACTAGTTATGTAGTGCCTAAACTTATTAAGTGCATAAATGACTGCTAATAATCCCTTCTCTGTGACTGTATAGTTGAATTTAGCACCCTGTAAGTTTTTGCTTACAAAGTAAATAGCATGTTCAATGACTCCTTCTTTCTGGCTTAAAACTGCTCCTATGGCATAATCTGATGCATCAGTATGAATGTGAAAAGGAAGTTCCCAATTGGGACCTTTAAGTATAGGAGCATGGGTTAAGGCTACATTTAGGTCAGAAAATGCTTTGTCACAGTCTTCATTCCACTGAAATTCAGCATCCTTTGTCAGAAGGGTATATAATGGGGATGCCATTTTGCTAAAATCTTTGATGAAGCATCTGTAATACCCTGCATGACCCAAGAAACTTCTAACTTCCTTTTGCTTTGTAGGAATGGGCAGATTGATGATGACTTCAATCTTAGCTGGGTCTACCTGTATTCCTTTTTGAGAAATATAGTGACCAAGTACTACACCTTCCTACATCATCATGAAGCACTTTGCATTGTTTAATGATAGTCTATGGTCTTCACATCTTTCCAAAACTTTGGCTAAGTTTGCTAATGCCTCTTCAAAAGTAGCACCATAAGTAGTGAAATCATCCATATAGATTTCCATACAATCATGTGAGATATCAGAAAATATGCTAATGACTGCTCTTTGGAAAGTTGTAGGTGCATTGCACAAGCCAAATGGAAGCACTGAGTAGGCATATTGTCATGCCCACATTTCCCATGCAGTCACAACATGTATTCACGCGTGTCATGTCCACATGCGTCATGTGGTCATGATACGAACTATCAAAATTTTTCTCTTACTACTTTGAAAAACCCCCTCGCACGCATAAGCATGCTCGGTGGCATATGCTTAAGGAGTAAATAAAGCAGTGGTTAGCGGGGTATTACACTCATGAATTACATTTGTACAACAGTTGTTTTAGGTGATAGATCATTTTTCAACAAAGCACGATCATTTGCCCTCTCTTCTGTTTCTCTAAAATTTAATATATATATATATATATATACCGCCATTATCTCAGTTCATTTTAACTCACAATTTCATTAATAAGTTCCTTAACTGTAAAGAAAGTATAGAATATATATATATATATAATTTGTTAAAACATATTACGATCCAATAAATCATTAAAAACAGAGCAAAGAGTTAATTTTTTTTTTTTTTTACAAATATAAACATTGTATTTCCGAATTACAACTCTAAGTTTAAGCATCTATTCAATTCGTATTATACAATATGCATAAATAAATCCCACTTTTACTATTCACTATTCACTATTCACTATTCATATTAAGGCAAACTTTTAATATGAGATTAGTTTCTATTTAACTCAATTACACAACTTTAATCCAATTTTATTTCCTTTCCAAATGGCAAAACTAAACGAACAATAAAACTACAACTATCAATACAATAAGGAAGTAATTTCCTCACAACTCCAAAATACCAAATTATACAACGAAAGAGAGAGAATGTTCTCCTCTTGTAAAATCAACAAAGATGAAGCTATTAAAAGACCAAGCTCCCTTAAGAGTAAAGGAAAATAAAATATTTTCTAAGATCCAATAATCTTCTCCAAGCTTCACCATAAGCTCCCAGAAAACTTGCATATCACACAAGGGAAGAAACACCACACAAGCTGCTCTCCTCCCTACCGTAGACCCGCAAGAGGATCAACCCTGAGCTAGGGAGATCATCCACACACCTAGGGGATTCAATACCACTTCACAACAAAATAAAAATAACACACCAAAACACAAATACATCCATAGATATTTACACAACACAAAACTCATCCACTGTGAGTTTAAAGAGGGGTAGAAAGAGGGGTAGAAGAGTGGACACACTCAACTCTAGAGTGTCACCCTTCAATTAAATTTCAACACAGTTTCCTTCTCATGGCCTCAAGCCAACTTGCCAACAAAGATTCCAAGGAGTTCATAATTTGACTCTCAAGCTAAATAACACAATTTTCCAAAGTCACACAAATGTCCTCAAGGCTTTCAACATCTCAAAAGAAACAAGGCATGTACTTGAGGAGGCTCACTCCTCCCCTAGCCCACACTTGATGAGCATTTCTCCCAAGTGGAAGAAGCTCTGTCAACACCCAAATAAATTTCCCCACAATTACATAATTTACAACACAACAAATCAAATTTCATTTCACAAATCCATCATGCAAGAAATAGAAAATGCAAAGGAAAGGCCTTGAAATACAGCCTTAAAAAGCCCTTTAATGGATGAAGTTGATGTAGAGTTCCTCTCCAGCCTCCTCTCCAAATCTCCCTTCTCAAAAAAAAAAACAATCTCTCTATGATCACAAGCAAGGGATAATAAATGGACGATATAGGATGGCTAGAATAATTTTGGCATTATGAGGTTGTGAAGAGGAGAATAGAGAAGAAATTGGGCATTATGAGGATGCCAGAAGAAGATTTCCTAGAAGAAATTAGGCATAATAAGAATGAAAGAATGAAGTCCCCTTGCAAGAATGAAGTTCCCCTGCAAGAATCAAGTTCCCTTGCAAAATCCAGTCTTCTCTAATTGCTTAGAGAAGGGTCTTATTTATAGATTTTTGAAAAGATGATGGAGGGTGAGGATCAAAAATTGAGATCAAGGGCTCTCATTATTTGTGAATTTTAAATTCATAGTGGATGAATTAAAAATTTATTTTTTTAAGATTGTAATATTTAAATAACCCCACTATCCCAAGTGGAATTAAAAAAATATCTCCACTATCCCAAGTGGAATTAATAAAATATCCCCACTATCCCAAGTGAGATTAAAAAATATCCCCACTATCCCAAGTGGGATTAAAAAATAACCCCATTCATGAAGGACCACACCACTTCATGGGGACTCTCACCAAAAGTGAGGGAATAAGAAGATAAGCCCCTCCATTATTGGTGGACCATGGAGTCATTTCAAGCCTTGAAAATGGAGAAAGGATGGGCTTGAGTGTTGGTCCCACTCATCCTATCCTTCCCATGCCTCCAAATTCTTCACTTAACTTCACTGTAAAGTTAAGGTGACCATATGGTGGTTAACCAAAGGTTATCCTAGTCAAAAGGGTCCCTAGACCCATGGGTATAACCCAGGGTCAATTTTAACTTAGTTAGGACACCCAGGGTCAAGTTAAGACACAAGAAAAGGGTCTCAAAAATTTAAATTAAAAAAAAAAATTCAAATACAATTCTTACAACACAAATCATAATTTAATTTTACAAAAGGGTAGACCTAACCCATTCAACCTCATGTAAGACAATATTACAACATTACAACATTGCACCAAACACAGAGTTGATCTTGATTCCTCGTGGAACTAGATCGGCTTCACAAGAGATTACAACATAAGGTGCGGAATGATCTCCAGTATCTGTGGTTTTGTTAGAAATACCTGCACACTCAATCTCAAAGTTAATTCCACATATACATACCATAGCCAAAGCAAATTTAATACATGTATTTCTAAAGCATACCACAGTTCTTATAAACATAATGAAATCACATGACAATTTTCTATCTAACCTCACCCAATTAGTTTTCCTTTAACATAATAAGATTTAATAGTTTGAAAATCTGGGAACAACAGTCCCATAAATATAAAAATACCAACAACAGTAAGCTAAATAGTCACATGTACAGAAATGAAAAAGTGTAGGCCTCACACATATGTTCCCCAAGGATAGGTAAATGTTGTCTTCTCTTGATCTTTAGGTGCAATCTGAATTTGATTGTAACCACTGAATCCATCCAAAGAGGAAAAGTATTGCTTTCCTACAAGTGAGTCCAAAACCTGGTCTATGAAAGGAAGGGGAAAATGATCCTTTTTGGTAGCAGAATTTAATTCTCTACAATCAATACATACTCTCCATTTTCCTCCCTTCTTGGGCACAAGAACCAGATGGGACACCCATTGACTATCTGAGATTGGGTAAATAAATCCTGCATCTAATAGCTTCTATAATTCTTCTTTGACAATTTCTCTTAGTTCAATGTTGATTCTCCTTTGTGGTAGTCTTACTGGTGTACAATCTTTCTTTATGTAAATCCTGTGAGTGCATAATGTAGGATCCAATCCCTTCATGTCATGATAATCCCATGCAAAAGCATTTTTATGTTTCTTTAACAAATTTGCCAAGGACAGTTGTTGTGCTTGAGTCAAGTTGTTATTAATATTGAGATATCGGTCCTCTAAAATTTCCACTTGAGTTGTGAAATCAACCATAGTTACTTCATTAATGCTAGGTACCTTAACTTCTTGTGGAAGCAATGTATGTAACATACCTGATGTTGCAGGAAAAATTGGAACAAGCATCCTTTTTGAATCAGCAGAATGAGAGGATGATGCTTCCTCAACTTCATAAAGATTTTGGATTACATTGGACAACACTTCCTCCTCTCCTTGAAGTTACAGGAAAGAAGTTCTACCAATCATCATAAGCTACTCCATAGAATTAACTTCCTCTACCTCTTCACCAACATGAAGCCAAATAGGATTCTCTATATCATGAGATGGCTATGCAGGTGGGTAAAGAACAAGTGTTTTAGTGCTTCTCCCATCAGAGATGGTCATGTCTCCTGATTGGCACCCAATATAAGCATCTGATGTGGCTAACCACGGCCTTCCCAAAATGATGGGGTATCCCCCCAATGTAGCTCTAGGAGAAAGTATCATGAAATCAGCTGGATATTCCCATGAGTCCAGGGATACCACAAGTTCCTCAACTATCCCATCAGGTTTAACAGTAGAGCTATCAACAAGCTGTAGGATAGTAGGGGTTGGTCGCATAGTTGCAACATTCAGTTGCTGTAGGATATCCTTTGTCATTACATTTATGGCTGCTCCCAGATCAATCCGAGCATTTCTGATTTGGATTCCATTTATGACAACTCCTACTATAGGACTTCCTAGATCATTATATTTAGGAACAGTCACTTTTCCAAGCATGATGTCAACCAATTGTCCCACCACATGGACCATAGTGGGGTCTTTCCTTTTTTTGCCTGGCTTCTTAAGGCATGCTTCTTTGATTGATTTGCCATATATAGGAACATCTTTTATGGCTTGAAATAGAGGTATCTTGACACATACATGTGTCAACTGCTCTAGAATATCAAAGGTGGATTTTTCTTCTACTACCTTTTGTTTCACAGTTTCTAACCTTTATGGAAATGGTGGTTCTTGGGGAGTCTATTTGACTGTCATTGGTTCAGGATTTTCAGGCACATTTGATTGAATGGGGGTTTTGTTAGGTTCCACTTCTTCCTCAGAAAGCTCAGTAATGACAGGTTTTGAAGGAGCTGCCAAGGTAGTTCCTGAATGCAGATGTATATCACTGACATTCACAACATATGCAGGGTATTGATTTGGATCAGCAGAATATACTGGCTATTGCTATGGTGTATTATTTGGGTTAGGTGAGGGTTGAACTGGTATTTGAGTAGGTTTAGGTGTATTTGAATTGGAGCTAGCAGGTGGAGGCATTATGGTGGGCTATTGGGGCTAAGGAGGTGTCTACATGTAATTAGTGGTCTGATTTGGCCATTGTTGTCCTCCTCTCCTTTGAGATGTTTGCTACCAATTCCCTGGAGGTGACTGCCAATTCCCTGGGGGCTGCTACCCCTGGGGTGTAGGGTTTTGGTAATTTAGCCAAGCATTTTGAGGGTTGTTCCAAGGTTGAGGTGGATATCCTCCATAACTAGATGGAAATGACTGTTGCCATTGATTACCATATGCATAAGTATTAAAATGTGGACCAGCATATGATAATGGATCTGGTGACATACCTTGTCTTGGATCCCATGGCCTTCTTTGTGCAACATAGAAGACTTGATCCTCTTCAACTTGTATTGGCTTGAACTCAGGTGGAATTAGCTTGCTATCTATGTTAGCTACTGGCTTACATCTGCAGTCCCTCTTCTTTTGTCTGCAATGAGGACAATATTCTGCCAACATTGCCTCAGCCTCTTCATGCTTCTTCTTTGCTTGGAGTGTATCCAACTGGGTGGCCATATTGTTTATAATATCTTGCTTAAAATTAGATAGCAAGTGGCTTATCTCCATCCTTGAAATTCCATTGGTAGAGGTTTTTCCCACAAGGGAATGGTAACCTCTTCCTTTCTTCATGGCTGCTATGGAATAATTCTGGCACAACTTCTTAATATCATCCCAAGACACTTGGGTAATATCTCCTCCTCCCATTAAATCCAAAGCATCTGTACAATGCTCACTTATTCCCCTGAGGAAGAGTAGTTTCTAAGAGTCCTCAGTGAGTGCATGGTGAGGAGACTTTTGTAAACAAAACAGGAACCTTGAGATGTAATCCTCCAAACTTTCTTCTTTCTGCTGCATTCTAAAAACATCATTGCGTCTCATATCCCCACTCCTACAGTAGTCTTTATATTTCTCAAGAAATTTATCTTTCATTTCTTCCTAGGTATTGACAACATCACTACCTAGACTCATAAACCACCTTAATATAGCCTCCTTCATGGTAGTAGGAAACAACTTAAGTCTATGAGAATCAGTAGTGTAATCATAGCTTCGGCAGGGGCTATCAAATTCAAACAAGAAGGTATCTGGGTCCTCTGTTGCAAGTTCATAGAACTTGGGGAGAGCTGAAGTAGGTATGTTCTTGAGATTATCCACTTCATTTTGAAGAGCAATCGGGAATGGACATGGTGGTTGATTAGGTACATTTTGGGCAGCCATGACTGCTTGACCTACTATCAAGGAAAATGGATTTTCAACTAGATTTGGGGTATCTTGTTCTTCAGAGGAGATTTCAGAGCTATTCAAATCAGGGAATACATCAAGGAAAGGATTCACTTCTACTTCTTCTGTTGGGTGAGTTAAATCATTAGGAAGGAATCTCCCTAAAGAATCTCTTCTCCAACCTCTATGCATGCAATATACTCAGTATCAGCCACTTCTCACACAAAAAATATTGATGGGTTGTAAATGGTTTCTTCCTAACTAACACACATTTTAAGGAAAAACTGCAAGGAATAATACTAAAAGATGACTCCAAAGATTTTCTTAGTTTGACACCATCTTCGGCAACGGTGCCAAAAATGTTGGTCTCTTACAATGATTTAACAACTCAACTCTTAAAACTGTAGCTCAGAGATTGGACATTTGAACTGAGTAGCTGTCTTAATCACTATGGAGATGCATTTCACTTGTCAACCTAGGGAGGTGAACTTGAAATGGGTCAGTACAGTATGTGCACTAAGAACTTCAAAGTAGCCATGTTCATTCTATAGCTAAAAAGACACAATGCTGATGATAAACTGCTAAAAAGGAAATAACAGGAATACTGAATATTAACCAACATCTATTCTGGAATCAAGTACATAACACAAAGTAACAATCTGGGAAAACAAATAGGAAACTACTATGTTTGCTTTGGCTGCAGGAACAGACATAGAATAGAATTCTAGTGGCTGCAGGAACATTCAATGCCAGATTTACTAAACAATTAACAGAAAATGCAATTAAACTAAAGGGTGGAATTCTCACCAAGTGGGCCCCCTTGGATGAGTATTCCCTAAAAAAATGTAAACTCAGAAATGTGAACTCACAACTTTATTCTATTCATTCAAAAGGATGAGTACAACTGAACATAATAACTGTATTACTGAAAACTAGATAATGCAAGTACAATCTTTGAATAATCAACAACCCCTCAAAAGGAGTATCAAAGTCTTATTTATAGAAGAAAGACTACTAACTATCTAGCAGAGTGGTCAACTCCATCAGTATAGGAGGATGCTTCATTATGGAAAACATAGAAAGTGGAAGGAAGTTACACATGGAAGGAAATCTGGTCAAGCGAGTTGTTTTAACGTAGATTTAGCATAACTATAACTCCTAAATTCACTCAATAGATATTTAAGATCAGTTACAAAATGGTTGCTTTCCCCCCATTTGATATTTGAATGGCCACCACCTTTGACTTTTATGGTAAATGACCATTCAACAGAATCTTCCTCACTTTATGGATGCCAATTATATCTTCAAAATAATGTTATTACACACAAATAATAGCACTTTCGTAACCACCTTGGGGTAATATTCATTAACCATATGCAACATTAACATAGATAGTTCAAATAGCATGTCTTTGCCATAAAAGGATATAAGAAATGACCTATGCTCAACAAGTTATAGTTTTGCAGGTAATGACATAGAAAGACCAAGAGTAAAGTATCAAAGTCCAAGATAGCTACAACAAATAGACAATAAAGTTAACAAAGTATGAGTCATAAACTAGACTCATCAACAAGCACAGGCAGCCCTGGCACATGCACAAGCACAGGCACCAGCTGCACTCATACTGGTAGGGGACGATGGGCAGTTAGCCCAGAGGACTTTGGAGAGGGACGCAACAGATCAGCTATGATTGACAGCCAAGGCCACACTACAAAGAGTGAGGCGGGAGAGAGATGAGGCATGCCATACATTAGGTGCCGATCAGAGGACACTCTACAGTGAGCTCATCCACATACAGGGAGAGCTTGTGACAGTAGGGAGAGAGGCCGAGTATTACAGAGGTCTCTACGTTGGTATGGTGCCAGCGGCTCAGTGAGAGCCGAGCTTCCGAGAGCAGAATAGGTTTGGAGCATCTAGATTTCATAGGACACGGTAGTTAGTGTCCTCAATTAGAGGACCCTTTCTACCACTAGGGGGAGGAGGACCAGTAGGGGGACTCATACCAAGCACAGGTGGACAGGGGCCACAATAGGAGGGCAGCTCTACCCACTAGAGCACGGACATTGTACATTGTATCATTTTTGTATCATTATGGACACTTGTATATTTTGACTGATGCCTGCATGCATCCTGATGTATATTTTGTGAGCTCTTGATAGCCTTGATGTACTTTATTGATGTATACATATGGACTATTGATGTAGACACATATAGTTTATATTTTGATGACCTTCACATGATATATATGATGACATATTACGCTCACTAATGTTCATGCTTTTGTGTATGCACTTCTATTGATGACATGGATGTGATGATATGTATGTATGATTATGGATTTATGTGATGATGTATATTGCTTATATGATGCTTATAGATGTATGACATATGATGACATGATACTTATAGATGTATGATGGTATAGATTCTATGACTTGCGATATCTAACATGTGGGTTTTGCAGATATGCACCAGAGAGAAGAAAAGTGGAGATGGAAGAGAGAGACTGTCGATTGATCATTGCTTTGAAAATGATATAAAGCCATGGGTAAATGGATGGGTAAATGATGAGCTTGTTGCATTGGTTTCACAATTGTATATAAAGAGCAATCCTTATTTTTGATATAGCACGTGGATAGTTCACCACCAAGGTATAAAAGACTAAGGTGCTATGATATCTGAGTACATGGATGTTGACCCTGCAAGAAAGCGGTTTGACCTTAGATCCCTGAGACATGATATAACCTTGCCATACATGTGAATGAGCCATAGTCTTGAACATAAAATAAACTTCAATACATAAATGCAAGAAGAATATAAATATGTAAGATGCTAGGTCATAACACACACAAGATAAATATGATGCCAAAAAATATGCGTAAAGATCATTCCTCAAACACGGCACACAAAAGCAATTACTATGCCCCCAATCCATACTAAGTTGCAACATACCAAGATAATGGATGAATCAAGGTAGTCTTAAATAGGTACTGGAAAAGGAACAAAAAGATAAACCAAAAAGCAAATTGACTGACTTACAAAGTAAACATACAGCCAACATATTCTCGTCAAAGAGGTTGCTCAAGATAGATTGGAAAGGAAAGATAATAGCCTTATCGTAGGAACTCTGTGTCCATTAAAGGGTTCTATCTACCTAAAAAGACAATGTCTTGCTACAAGAAATGCTACATGTCGCATGAGATGCGTGTTTTGGTCTCGACAATGGAACACTCTGCAGAAGACAAGCTTGTTGATCTGGTGCCTTGGTTAAGCTATATTTAGCTGATGTTGGCAATCGGAACAGTAGGACAGTAGATGACTCTAGAAGTAAGTTCCCTTGCTTCAGGTTTGTTAAGAACCTTTGCTATGAAAGGATGCGCTTGTTTGCTGCTTGAGTTAGTCAAGTCGAGGTGAACGGGTTGCGATAAATGGAAGACCAGAAAGGTGACATGTTAATGGGTTGAAATGGGTGAAGAATGATGAATCGTATGTGCTTGAGTACTAGATACATCCTTCGTATGTCAGACTACCTACATACCCTGTATCCACAGGATCAAGGCACATTACGATGAAAGATGAAAAATGATATGTAATTCTGGGTACAGTGATGAAATGGGTCAAGGTGAAAGGAGGAGATCTTATGTACCTGAGTACTGGAAACTTCCTTCGTATTCCAAACTACCTACATACCCATATCCATGGGATCAAGGTACCTTAAGATTGAGATGAGATAATATGTAGTTCTGGTTGGTGTGATGATGTAGGAAAAGTTTTGGGAAGATAACAGCCTTCTCGTAGGAGCGATGTGTCTGTTAAAGGGTGTTATCTGTGGAAAGGAGAACAATTGAAGTGTTTGTGAACCATGAACAAGGATCCATTCCTAGACCTAGGTTAAGGAAAGAGTTGCCCCCATTCCGGTAGAGGAAATTGCATAGGTGACTGATGAAGAAGACATAGAAATCTTGACCTAGGACAAGACAGTGATAACTATTGACATAGATCAAGACATGGTATGATGATGATGGACACTGACAAATTTCCAAGCTATAATAGATAGGGAGATGGAAATGCAAACAAGGTCAATGGTTTTATTATGGATGGATGGATGAAGTGTGTTGTGAAAAAATGGAATGAACAAGACTCAATATATGATGGATGCTTACTCTACACATAGTGCCTGTTTGCTAGGTTTTCACTATGGCACTTATCCAAGGCACCTGTTTACCAGGTTTTCACCATAGGACGGATTTTTTTTTTTTGAGGATTAGGCATAGAACTTCTTGAGATGAACACTGTTAAGTGGTTCATCTAGAGGAATGCCATCAGGTGTAGCTAAAGTATAAGCGCCTGATCCATATGCTATTGTGACAATAAAGGGACCTAACCAGTTAGGCTCAAACTTGCCCTTCTTTTCTCGGTCTTCTTGATTTCTCTGATTCTCTTTGAGTACAAGATCACCAACTTGAAACTATTTTTCTTTGATCTTTTTGTTGTAACTATGCCGGAGGCGGTTTTGATAGACATGGAGATGATTAAGTGCGGCAAGGCACCTCTCATCTAGTAGTTCTAGCTCAGCTAATCTGGAAGTGCGATACTCCTCTCCGCCGATCAGGTTCTGCATGGATACTCTGAGGGATGGGATCTCGACCTCTATAGGTAGGATGGCTTCAAAGCCATAGACCAAGGCATATGGTGTGGCACCAGTTGGTGTTTTGATACTAGTGCGGTAGGCCCATAGGGTGGGATTGAGTTGCAATTGCCAATCACGACCAGCTTCATTGACCATTTTCTTGAGGATTTTGAGAATGGTTTTGTTGGAAGCCTCAACTTGGCCGTTACTCTATGGATAGTAGGGAGTTGAAAAGTGATGTTGGATATTGTATTGTGTGCACAAGGCATGGACATCTTGGTTCTTGAATGGTCTCCCATTATCAGTGACAATGGCTTGGGGAATTCCATACCGAAAAATGAGGTAGTTAATGATAAACTTGGCTATTTGCTTACCGGTGATATAGGTCATGGGAATGGCTTCAACCCACTTCATGAAATACTTAGTGGTAGTAATGATGAACTTATGGCCATTGGATGAGGATGGGTGGATTTGTCCTACGAGGTCTAGACCCCATTGAGAAAAAGGCCATGGAGTCATCACAGATTGTAGTTCATGAGTTGGTGCGTGAATTAAATCTCCATGCTGTTGGCATTGTAGACATTTCTTAGCAAACTGTGTAGCATCCTGTTCTATTGTAGGCCAGTAATACCTTGTTCTGAGTATCTTCTTAGTGAGATTAGGACCGGTAGAATGTGTGCCATAGACACCTTTGTGTATGTCTCATAAGGTAGCTTCGGCTTCTTTTGTGTTAAGACATCATAAGAGGATACCATCGAGACTCCGGTGATAAAGTGTATCACCCAGAATGGTGTAACAGGAGGATCGACAGATAAAGGTTTTGCATTGGGTGGATGAGAGTTCAACGGGAAAGGTATTGTTTTTAAGGTATTCATAGATATCTTCGTACCATGGGGAATTGGGACCAACAAGTTCGCAGATGTTTTCAGTAACTAGAACATCAACAGCTGGTATCAACAACTGCTTGATCAAGAATTCACATTTCTGTGTATTTATAGGCACGTCGATAGGTGACCCTATAGAAGCCATAGAATATGCAGCCTTGTTATGCTCTCTTGGAATTTTCTCAAATGTGATGCTAGAAAAGTGGTTTGTAGGCATCCACTAGTTGCTTGTAGTGGACCAACTTTTCATCTTTTGTTTGGTACTCATCTGTGACTTGTCGAATGACTAGTTGTGAGTCTCCATATACCTATAATTTTGTGATGTCCCATTGAACTGTTGTATTGAGACCTATGAGGAGTGCTTCATACTCGGCAATGTTGTTGGTGCAAGGGAATGCAAGCCGATATGACTTTGGAATATAGTCATTTTGAGGTGTGATAAATAAGATGCCGGCCCCTGATCCATGCTGTGTGTAGGAACCATCAGAGTACAACTTCCACATTATTGAGTTGAAAAGAGTGAAGAGATTCTCCTCTGGAAAGTCTGCCACCATAGGGTATGTATATGTCATGGGTGCTTCTGCTAGTTGATCTACTAGGGCTTGTCCCTTGATTGCTTTACGATCCATATACTTAATGTTGAACTCACTAACTATCATGACCCATTTAGTTAGTCTTCTTGTGAGAGCTGCTTTCGCTAGTAGATACTTCAATGGATCAATTTTGGCTACAAGATTTGTGTGTTGGTTTAGCATGTAATGACGCAACTTTTGGGAAGCGAACACTACTGCTAAATAAGCTCTTTCCATTAGCGAATAATTGAGTTCGTATCCCACCAAGGTTCGACTGATATAATAAATTGCATGCTCTTTTCCTGACTCATCATGTTGTGCCAGAAGGGCCCCAAGGGCTGAAGTTGTAGTTGAGATGTATAATATCAAAGGTTTATCGGCAACTGGTGGTACCAAGACAGGAGGTGTAGCGAGATATTATTTGAGCTGATCAAATGTAGCTTGACACTTATTGTCCCATCGAAATGAGACATCCTTTCAGAGCAAGTGTTGAAATGGTTGACATTTATTTGCTAGCTGTGAGATGAAATGCCTAATGGATTGCAACCTTCCCTGAAGGCTCCTTAATGCTTTGAGGTTCTTTGGTGGAGGCATCTCCACTATAGCCTTTACTTTTGCGGGGTCTACTTTGATGCCTCTATGAGATACAATGTATCCCAACAGCTTCCCTGATGTTACACCAATGACACACTTCTTTGGATTGAGGCATACTTGGTATTTCTCGAGCCTATAAAAGATCTGTCCTAGAACTTGTATGTGATCTGCCCTAGAAGATTTAGCTAGTATGTCATCCACATAGTCCTCCATGATATGATGAAAGAGATCGTGGAATATCATTGTCATTGCTCTTTGATAAGTTTCCCCTGCATTCTTTAGACCAAACGGCATGACACACCAACAATAATTACCCCACGGACAAGTAAAAGTTGTTTTATGTTGATCTTCCTCTGCTATCTTTATCTGATTGTAGCCAGAGAATCCATCCATGAGAGAAGCATTTCATGACCTGCAGTCGAGTCTACTATGAGGTCAATGTTCAGTAATGGAAAGTCATCTTTGGGACATGCTTTGTTAAGTTCTCTAAAGTCATTACACATGCGGATGCGCCCATTGGGTTTAGACACAGGTACAATGTTTGAGACCCAATCTGAATAGTCAATAGGTCAGATGAACTTTGCATCTAACAACTTCTATATTTCCACTTTTACCAAGAGAGCTATCTGTGGGTGCATCTTCCTCAGCTTTTGCTTGACTGGTTTAACTATTGGATCCACTCTGAGATAGTGAACCACTAGCTTAGGGTCTAACCCTAGCAAATCAGCATAGGTCCATGCAAAGTTGATGGTTCTCTGTAAGAAGAATTTGTTAAGATTCTTGTGCTCTATTTCTGATAATGATGCTACTAAGAATGTGGTCTTTGGATTTTGCTCTGTGCCAAGGTTTATCTTTGTAGAATCTTCCACTAGGAGAGCTGACTTCTCTTGATACTTAGATGGTAGGGGAAGGTCAAATCCTCCATCCTCAGGTGCCATAGTTGGGTTTTCACCATTGGATACGTCCTTTTTTTTACTATTTTGTGATCAGGAGGTGCCATAGTGTGGTTTTTACCTAGAGATCTTTCTTTATTTTTACTTTTGCGACTGGAGGATTTGGCATTCTCACCAAAATAAGTTGTTGGCTCTAGTTCCATTACAAAACTTGCTTTATGATTGCCAAGAGGGATACCTTCCCAGAGTCCCATGAACTCAGCTATAGCTTCATCATTCTAAAATACATCTATAATGGCGGCCCCTTGTTGGTCCCAATTGATAAGTTCAGGGTAGACAAGTGTTACTTTCTAGGTGTTTGTGGTGGATGTTAGGGATACGGATGATAGCATAAATATGGAGGATCCTATAAATAGGTCAGTCATATGGAGGGAAGAGTCATCAATGGTATCCTCATTAGACATCGAATCTTTGAGAGAAGTTTAAGCCACCTTGTCAAGGATACCCTCGATGTCTAAGGTGCGCGGTACGTTTCTACCAAATCCTAACCCATTCTTGTCTAGTTTCTTTGTCATAATGATGGGTTCCATTGTTCCTTGATTCTATCTCCCAGGTTTATAGCCCATGTTTTTGACTATCCTTAAGCCATTGCTATATTGTTTGACTGGTATTGTGACTGGTTCTTTCTCCTTATAGAGCCAAGACGAGATGTCTTCAATAGTTTCCTCTGCCAATAATTTTCCCTCTTAGAATTGGGTTAAAGATGCTAGGGGAGGAATAGTTACTTTTTTAGTTACTTTGGCAATGGGTGGTTGGTCGTAAGATTTAGGGGATAAAGGCATCTGCCCTATACAACAAGATTTTGAGATATCATATGTTCCAAAGCCTATCACGGATGTGAGCTTTGATTTCAGGAAGAGGATTAGGTTCACTTGCAGAGGTTTTTGTCAGATTTTCAGGATCAACATATAGTGGGGATTCAAGGGCTTTGTCATTATTGGGCACTTGGTTGCAGTTCTTATAACTGCCTTGTAAGACGACAAAATTCAAAAAGATTGGGGTCTGCTGGGATAGTGATCTCCGTACCATTGAATGGGAACTTGAGAGACTGATGGTACGTTGAGGGAATAACTTTCATGGCATGGATCCATGGGTGTCCTAGGATGATGTTATAAGGTAGCTCAATGTCAAGGACTTGGCACTGAGTTTCAAGCATGACAGGGCCTACTTGTATAGGCAAATGGATAACACCCTCTGAACGGCGTTCAGCATCATCATACCCCTTGATTGTAATACTTTGATAAATCTTGACATGATCCTCAGAGTATCCCAATTGCTTAAGTAACTTTAGAGAACAGATGTTGAGACCAGCACCACCATCTATGAGTATACGTTTGATTTTGTGTTTATGAATGAGAACCTCAATATGAAGGGCATCATTGTGACATGGATCATGGGATGGGAGGTCTTTCTTAGAGAAGACCACATTATAGGGTGAAAAAATTTTACCTACTATAGCTCAGAATTCGACGACCACTATGTTGTTAGGAACCGAAGACTCTTGGAGGGCTTTTTCTAGCACCACTTTATGTGCAGGTGATGGCTGTAGAAGGTCCAAGATAGAGATCTATGCTGGCATTTTCCCTAGATGTTTGACAAGATTATAATCAGATTGAGTTGGGAGTCTAGGTGTAGGACCACGAATGGTGACACGACCACGATGAGTTGTAATAGCGCAATCTGTAGATTTGCCTTTGATTATGAGGGTAGATACACGACTCTCTTCAAAATGACCCACAATGGAGTCATAGGAAGTGGAAGCATGATTGACACCTTTACCTTTATCCAGAGGAGGACCTTGGCCATGGTTAGGGAATGGTTCCTTATACATGTTGAGGTCTTTAATCATGTGTTGAGTTGGTGGTTCATCTTCAAAAGAGATTTGGTTACCCTCGATGAGATTTTGGATTAGGTGCTTGAGTTTCATGCATGATGTAGTTCTATGCCCTTTGCTCCTATGGAATTCACAATATTCATTTTCTCTATACCGTGCAGTTTTCTAAACAGGTTCACCATATGGGGGAACATCTGGTAAGGTGAGGAGCCCTTTGTGTAAAAGCTTCTGTAGGACAGACTCTATGGGCTCTCTCAAGGGAGTGAATTGACGCCGCAAAGGGTAATCTTATTGAGGCCGCTCTTGTTGTTGTTGTTGTTGGTTTTAGTATGGTTGTCTTTGTTGTTACTACTATTGAGGTGGAGTTTGACTCAGTTTGGAAAGATGAAGTGGTGTTTGCAATGTTTGGATATGTTTAGAATCGACCACCCCATCGTTGACCACATTTTTATTTTTGTTCCAAAACTTTGGTTTATCATTTGTCTGTTGTTGAGGAGTATTGTCTTTAGTTTCTTTGAAGATTTTGACCACTCCTTTAGCAATGAGGGCCTTTTCAATGTTGATTCCCTTGTATGTAATTTCATCGAAGGTTGTAGCACTAAGAATTTGCAAATGAAAACCTAATTCTTGGTTGAGATTCTGCACAAATATGCTAACAAGCTACTTTTCAGGTATCTTGAATGGGAATTTGCTAGCCATTTATCTCCATCATTGAAGTAAAGAAATGAAAGTTTCACCATTTTTCTATTTGTTGTTGCATAGATTGGTCATGGAGATCTCATGCTCCGTGTTGTAGGAGAAATGAGTGGGAAATTTCTCTGCTAACTCATTAAAAGACTTGATACCCGTGGGGAGGTGTGAGAACCATTCTATAGCTTGACCTCCAAAACTGCAAGGAAAGAGATGCATAAGATATGTGTCGTTATGTGAGACCTCAAAGCAAGCAAGATAGAATTCCCTGAGATGGTCTTTTGGGTCCCCTTTTCCTTTGTATTTATCAAACTTGGGAATAGTGAAATTGTGAGGAAAAGGGATCGTGGGTAATGACCAATCAAAAGGATAAGGACACACTTCTTCTAAAGAGAAGGTCTTCTTGGTGTGGCCAAATGTTAAATCGGCTAACTGTTGTTGAGCTTCCACAGTTTTTAGCTCCATCGTTGTGGGAGGGGCTGGAAACATCTCCTGGTGTCCTAGAAGTGTTTGTTGATGCCCATACAGAAGATTGTAGTGGAAGCCATGGGCATTGGTATTATAAGGGTCATATGATTGGTTGGGGTTGTATATGTTTTAATTTTGGGGAGGTGGGGGTGGCGCTAGGTAAGAATGTAGGCTTTGTGATGGTTGAAGAAAAGAGTTTGGTGCTGGAAAGCTAAAGTTTGCTGGGTTAGGTTGCGGTTACGAAACATAGCTTTGGGAAGTTTGGTTTTGGGAATGTTGAGGGTGGTTAGGAAATGTGTTGAAAAAGTTTAGCACTGATGATCGTTGTGGTGGGGGGACATAGGTAGATGTGTTTTGTGATGGTTGAGGTTGATTGAGGATGAGTGTAGAAGAATGTTGTGGTTGGGGTTGCATGACCCTAGTTGGTTGAGGGATACGAAGGTTTGATGATGTTGGGGGTGGTGTTTGTAGAGACCCTTGTTGCATGGCTACATAAGTATTTCTGGGTTTGTAATTTGGTGGGAAACCTTCTCGTGATGGGGTAGCCAATTTTCCACTTGCGATTGGTGTGGGCATTCTAGGAGTTTGTTGTATGTTTGATCGAGCTATGGTGGCTTGTTTGGCTAGCTCTGCTTGACGTTGGAGAGTCTCCTATTGGTGTTTGTAGATCTCCATAGGAGTCAGAAGCGGTGATATGGGTCTCTCTCCTGTTGGGTTTTGATAAAGAGGATTCTCCTATTGTGCAATCGTTCTCCCTTGTGTGCTTTCTTCATGTAAGGACATGGTCACTGTTGACATGATTTGGACCATAGGTATGGCGTCTTGGGTGTTGTTAGGTTCGTTAAGATTTGATAGATCAAAACCTTTGGGTAATTTGGCTCCTTGCTTTGCTAGCAAGTGAAAGAAATGATCTTGGTTCTCACTAAGGATTTTGTCAAAGGTGGCCATGGCTTTAGGATCTTGTATGATTTCATCAAGGTCTTGTCTATCTTCTTGAGAGGATTGACCTATTTTAAAGTGTCGCTCTTCTTGAGATGGGACTTGACCTATGGAATAACCTTGTGGAATAAAGTCCGGAGGCATGCCTGTGGTATAGTGAGGTGTACTTACCAAAGGGACCCTACCTTCCTGAGATGGGACTTGATTGACAGTATAACCTTGTGGAACAAAATCCAGAGGCATGTTGGTGGTATAGTGAGGTGTACTTACCAAAGGGCCCATACCTTCTTGAGAATTGTTTGGTTGGTCAAGCTATGGCATGTTTGGAGAGTTGGTCAATCTTTCTGCTGGTGTCTTGGGAGTAACCTTGGGAGTAACGTTGGATCGGCCTAATTGAGGTGTGTGAAGAGGTGATTTGCACTTCCTCGGGACAACTTGCTTGGTCTTCATAGTTTGCTGGAGTCTAGTGGTTACCATGGAATACACTAGGACAATATGCTGGGATTCTGCTTGTGTTTTGAAAAAGACAAATTTTGATGCACAGTTTATTGGACAAAAGGCACTGTACTATTTACCAAAGGCGGAGGACTATGCCACCAAAAGAGAGCTACTGTAATACCAAAGGCAATGGACTAAGCTGCCAAAGGTGAGGTACTGTTATACCAAAGGCGGGCTACTGGTAGACCAAAAGTGAGCTACTATAATACCAAAGGCGATGGACTGAGCTGCCAAAGGTGAGATATTGCTATACCAAAGGCGAGCTACTGTTAGACCAAAAGTGAGCTACTGTGATATCAAGGGCACTGAAGTAGGTTTGCCAAAGGCAAGGTACTGTTATACCAAAGGCAGGCTACTGTAATACCAAAGGTGAGCTGTTGTTATGCTAGAGGTACTGAAGTAGTATCTGTGATGTTTTATAAGGCAAATTTTGATAGATTTGGTTTTGGTTATGATTGGATTTGCTTTGGCAAGAGAAAACACATCAAACAAGTTTGCAACAAAAGGACTGACATAACAAATAGTGTATGTTTGAGGCTCACAAAAGCCCAATGTTTCCATAGGTATAAGACAACTAAAAACAATATCAAGCACATTTTATCTCTAGAGACAAGGTTTCATTGTAGTAGATCATCTCACAACTTAATACTCCGTCGACAAAATGTCATTCCATAAAGGTGTCAGACATTTGTATCTTTGCGAGAGATGATAGGTAGGGATATCTCACCCTCCCCTCATAAATTTCAAGTAGGTCACAAGAACTTTATGGCCAAGGGAATACTATCTCTTCTCAAGGGAGCCATGGTGAGTATCTTGAGGGCTTAAATCGATTCCCCTTGCATTGATGATTACCGCAATGTTTAGAGGTGGATCAGGTAGTCACTATCTAGATTGGTTCTTAGTAACTTTGAGGGACCAACACCTTATGAGCAATGTGATAGGCTATTAAAAGCTTTAACCAATCCTACTAAGAGTATCAAACACTTCACTCAATGTAAAAATTGTTTCCACAAAGAGCTAGTACACCTCTTTTCAATTTGGCACCACAAGGTAAGGCTGACGTCGGTTAGGACTTGGCTTTCGCTTTATCCCTCTTATATAATGGTTCAAAGGAAAACTCTGCTTATGGTCATCCCTTTTGGATGAAGCGCAATCCAAAAGCAGGCCCTTCTAAAGGAATAACTGAAATGTAAGATCAAGCACGTCAAACAAAGGTCAATTGTCCCATTATAAAAAAAATAAGGTGCAACTAGATTAGGCACACACACGTTTGTAGTTGTCAATTGTCCCTTATGAAATTAAAGTGTTTGGCATTCATGTCCATTGTCCCTTAGAAAATTGAAGTGTTTTTGCATTCATGTCCATTGTCCCTTAAGAAAGCAAAGTGTTTCTAAGACTTAGATTACCAAAGTGATTTGTTCAATTATCCCTTAAGAAGGCAATATGTTTCTAAGACTTAGTGCAATAGATTGAGATTTCTTCAATGCTTGTCCTACATGAACATGTTAGGGAAACCCATTTTCTCTATTTGAGTGATAAGAAGTTGCAACAAGTCAATTAGTTCCACACAAACTCAAGAGTTAGCAAAAAAATAAATCAGTCTAACCCAAAAGTGCTTTACTGTCTTATTGGAGGCAACTTACTGTAATGCTAAAAGTGTTGAACTGTGTTGCCAGAAGTGAGTTACTACAGACCAGAGGCGATGCACTGTGCTACCAAAAGCACTGCTCTATGCTACCAATAGCGCGGTACTGTACTACTAAAAGTGTTTTACTGCCCCAGATCTAAAAAAAGTTGTATTTTGTCAAAAAAGTTAGGTCAAAAGATAATTTCATGTTTTCTTTGTAGATCTGGGATGAAGGGTTGATATAATCTATGCCCTGGAATAAAAACCACTCAACGATGTTGCAAAAAAAGATGGGTTAACTCAAAAATTATAAACACTCCTAAATACGTCAGCTTAGGCAGTACACAAGATAATTGAAAGGACAAATAAATCAGCTTGCCAATCAATAAAGGATAGATATGTCAGTAAAACCCTACAGAATCACAAAACAAAATAAAAAACCCTATTTTTCCAAAAGCACTTTACTATTGTGTTGACCGCGCTGCACTGTGTATCCAAAAGTGCGCTATTGCACCAGCAGAAGTGCTATAGTATCGCCTGAAGGCGCTACACTGTGCTACCAAAAGTGCTTTATTGTTCTACCAATAGCACTTTTCTAAATTTTTCCACTGTTCCGTACTGTACTTAACAAAAGCAATTTCTCAAAGAAAAAGAGGATTAGTGGGTCCCACCGGGCGTGCCAGAATGTGTATGAGGAAAATTGATTATGTTTAAATGATAAAATCAAAACTATGATAATAATCAAATCAAAAACCCATAACATAAAGAGATCTATCTAAATAAAAAGCCATTATTAATAAATCAATTTAAGAAATCTTTTACCCAGATTGTGTTGTTCTCTTTGTCGAATGTGGATTGCTCAATAACACTGCGAAACCATGTTTACAACAAGTAAGTGTAGGTGCTCAAAGATCAATGTCAAAAGATCGTAAGTTGCTCAAACGATGCGATGTATGATTCAAGCGCTGTAAAGGATGCCTGAGAATAAGTGATTGAAGAGGATTTGTGAAGGAGATGAGGGGGGTTTATATAGGTTTCAACAGAGATCGATCAATGGTCCAGATAATTCAAAAGAATCAACGAAGGAGATAAAACAAATAACCATGATGAATGTGCACACAACATGTGTCAATCCATAAGGATATTTTTATTAAGATATGATGAAAACAAGATTGATTAAATAGATAACTCAGCTTGTAATTTTGTCTTTTTTAGAGTTCTAAAAATAAGACTGATTGTGCACATGAGTTAACGAGATATTTTAAAAGGAATTAGAAGATAACTGAAAATAAATAAATAAATTTATTTAATTGCTTGTGCATGATAGAGGAATATATAAGATATGAAGATTTAAATAAATTAAACAAATAAATTGATTTAATTTATTTTGCATGATGAAGGATAAATAAAATATGTGATTTTATTTTATTTTTAGAAGATTGAGATAATATAAATAAATTTGCATGATTTATTTAAACTTAGAAGAACAAGTGATTTAATTAAATAATGTAGAATTATTTAATTGTAGATAAGATAGAATTGGATGAGTTAATTAAATAATTAGATTTATTTAATTAATGGAGATTTGAAATTTGAAAGAGGATAATGATTTAATTAAATAATTAGAATTATTTAATTTTGGAAGAATAAGGTTGATTTTGCTGAAATTAATTAAATAAAAAGAATTTATTCAATTAATATCAAAATTATGTGATCTAGAAGAATTTAATGAAATTAATTAAATAATTAGATTATTCAATTAATGTTAAATGCAGGCGATTAGATAGAAATGCAAGTGATGTGATGACCTGGTCATTTTAGGGTGTCTACACTCCTAAGGCTGATCAAAGCAAGTATAGATCAACGATTGGAGGACTACTATATTTGACTACTGCTAGACTAGATATTATGCATGGAGTCTGTCTTGTGGCTAGATTTCAAGAAGATCCTAGAGTCTCACCTATTATGGTAGTGAAGAGGATTCTATGATATTTAAAGGGCACTCCAAATCATGGCTTGTGGTATCCAAAAATATTGACTTTACTCTAAGTGCATATACAGATGTAGATTGGGTTGGTTGTGTAGATGACATGAAAAGTACAAGTGGTGGTGCATTCTTTCTTGGATATAGATTGGTGTCTTGGCTAAGTAAGAAAAAAGATCCAGTGTCTTTATCTACTGCAGAGGCAGAGTATATTGTTGCAGCATCATGTTGTACACATGTGTTATGGATGAAACAAACCTTGAAGGATATCAAAGTTGTGTATGATGAGCCAATTTCTATTTTATGTGATAATACAAGTGCTATTAACATTTCAAAGAATCTAGTGATGCATTCAAGGACAAAGCATATTTCAATTAGGTATCACTTTCTAAGAGAGAAGTTTGCAGAGAATGAAGTGAAGCTTGAGTATGTGCCTACAAAGGATCAGGTTACCAACATATTCACTAAGGCTCTTCCTAAGGATACATTTGAGTATCTCTAGGAAAAGTTAAGGGTTATTGCCCCTCCTTTGAACTAGATGCATAAGGAGATGCATCAGTCCAGTGGACTTCAAGATTCATTCTTTTCTAGACTGATGTTGGAGGCTACCTCTTAGGGGGAGCAGGTAATGGTCATGATGATTGTTTCAGACAACGGGAGTAAGAGTTGATATAATTTGGTGTGCACTCCTAAGGGGGAGTATTCAAAGTAGTGAAAAGAAAAGGGCATGTGAACTGATAAGAGTGAAAGAAGAGGTGTGTTGTGTTGCAAGTATGTGCCTAATCGGTGTTGTCATTTATGTCAACATATCCTTGTCATTGGTTTCAATTGTATCTTATTCTATTACTTGTTTAGAAGACTTGTATGTTGAGGATACTGAGAAAATTAGCCTCTCCGGAAGAAACAAGTGAGTTACATAGAAGTGCAGTATAGACAGTGAGTTGTATGCTGAAGAACAGTCTGGTAAACTACTCCACATTTACTTCTGCTTGAAGATCATGGTCTGTAGATTAGAAGTAAGTTAGAGGTATGTTTGAGGATGCTACATTCCAGGTTTGTGCTATCTGCATGAAGATCTGAGTGAGTTGTGTCCATCAGAGTGAAACCTACTTTTTCTGTAAGTTCAGTTAGGACAAGAAGAAAGTATTTTGTTCCGTATTCCTCCACAATAAAGTATTTGGCTTTGCAGTTCTAGAGGGAAGTCTGGTATGATGATAAGTGTCTATAGTTGCAATGGTTCGTGGTTTAGTGGTCCCCAAGCTATCTTTCTTTTATGACAGTTGAAGACAGTGAAGTGCATGTGTTCTGGTGAGAAGATTCCTATGGATTAAGTGGTTGAGGTTCATACGGTTGTTCCTGATGATTATAGCATTCTTGTGGATGTCTCCTAATTATGGTCCTATCTAGACTTTGGTCTGTGTTAATAAATTGAGATGGTGTGTGAAGATTGTTCCCAGATAATGTAGCATGTAACCAGTCTTGGCCAACCTGGTTGATCCCAATGATTGCAAAGATCTATGGAAGAATGTGGAAGCATGTTGTGACATGGAAGATTGTGTTTGAGTCCCAACTAAGGCATGGTATGATCTACATTTCATTTCCCTTGCACATTGTTGTAATAGGTCAGGACCTATTTTGTAAAAGTTTGTAATACCGACCTCGGAGATTGTTTCAATGGTTGATGATTGTGTTGCCGACCTTGATGATCATTCTAAGGTTGATGTAGTGTATAAATACTTGTAGCTGAGTCGTGGAAAAGTGTCCTTGAGAGAAAATGAGAATATATTAAGAAAGGTCCAAAAGGCAGAGCAGAGAAGAGACAGAGGAAAGAAGAGGAAAGGCAGAGCAAAGAAGAGGTAGAGGAAAGAAGAAGAAAGGCATAGCAGAGAAGAGGTAGAGGAAATAAGAGGAAGAGCAGAGCAAGGGAATCATTATATTCAATTACAAATATAGAAAAGTATTGATCGTGGCAGTAAGTATGGCAGTAAGCCACCAGTAGGGTTTAACAACCCTTATTGTAATCTTGCTAGGTTTAGGGCTGAAGCAATCATCTTGCTAGACCTAGTTGTTCTTCATGGCAGTAAGCCAGTATGTTTAGGCCCATGGAGTGACAAAGGCTGAACATCATTATTTCAAGATTGCAATATATATTGAGAGTTAATCCTCTCTGTGGCTTTTCCCCACCTTGGGGTTTTCTACGTAAATCTGGTGTCTCTTGTGTTTGATGTTGTTAAGTTTTTGATTCCATGCACTCATTGTTAAATCATAATAATTGTGGATAAGTGAAGAATGTTTAATTGTAGAAAGTGTTTAAGTTTTTGTGACAACTGATTCACCCCCCCATTAGTTGTTCGGCACATATCAACAATTGGTATTAGAGCCAAGTTCCTCTAAAGAAAGTTTAATAGCTTGAGGAAGATCCAAAATGTCTTACAAGAAGGAAGCGCTGCATTTTGATGGAATGAATTATGTTCTCTGGAAGGCTCGAATGAAAAGCCATCTTGTTTCTCTTGGTTACAAAGTTTGGAAAGCTACAAAAATAGAATACACCATAGCTCAAAATGGTTCGACAACTAAAGACAAAATCAAAGAATATGAGATAGATATCAAGGCAAAGGATGCTCTGTTAAGCTCATTAACTGACTCAATATTGATGAAAGTGGTGGATCTCAAAACTACAAATAAGGTATGGGAAAGAAGGAAGCCAAGTTACAAAGTCTAAAAGTGAAATATGAAAGATTGAAGATGAACAATGATGAAAACATATCAGCTTTTATGCAAAGAGTTTATGAACTTGTTACAGGGATAAAAGCCATAGACGGAACTCTCGAAGAAAAGGAAATTGTTATGAAAATTCTCAGATCTCTGCCTAAGTCCTACTGTCACAAGGTAGCCATGATTGAAGAATTTATGCAAGTAAAAATTGTTAACAGGGATCAATTTCTTGGTAAGCTTACTGCCTTTGAAATGAGGGAGTTAGATGATGCTCTGCCAAAAGTTGAGATGGCCTTCAAAGCTAGTACTCATGGAAGTACTTCCAGATCAGAAAAGCACAAGGTAGAATTTGATGATGAGTTAGATGAAGTTGAAGCCAACTTTGTAGACAGACTGCAAAGAGGATCTGATAAGTATAAAGGCAAATTACCTTTCAAATGTTTTTCCTGTGGTAAAGTAGGTTATTTTGCTTCCAGATGTCCTAGAAGAATTGAATGAAATAGAAGAAGATTTGAGAACAGGCCCCAAAAGACGTGTTATTATGTTGAAGATTTTGATGATGATGAAGGAGTATCAGATAATGGTGAACTAGATAATGTTACTTCCTCTGTAAATGAATGCTTGTTCATTGCTATTAAGGAAGATCTTGTGTCTACTAATTCTTCTAGTTGTATGAAGGAAGAAAAACTAGTGGAAAGTGCTTTGGCTGCTTAGGTCATTAAGGACAAGGATGAATGGGTTATTGATAGTGGTTTCTCTCACCACATGATTGGTGACAAAAGTAAGTTTGGAAAGATATGATGGTGGACTGGTTAGGTTTGGAGATGATACAACTGGTAGTATTTGTGGGAAAGGATCTATTTCTTTTGATGGCAAGCATAATACTTAAGATGTCTTGTATGTGAAAGGATTAAAGCACAATCTCCTGAATGTGGGTCAGATGTGTGACAAGGGCTATGACTTAAGCTTCAAGGACAATGGATGCAAGATCAGGGAAAGCTCCGAAATAGTCATTACAACTAGTAAGAAGATCAGAGGTAATATCTATCACTTGAAATGAACCGAGAACTATTGCTTGTTGACTCAGACTGATGAGAGTTGGTTATGGCATAGAAGGTTGTGTCACATAAAGTTTGATAATATTATGAAGATAAGTACTACACAGATTGTTAGAGATTTGCCTAAGCTTGTAAAGCCTGCTAATCGGGTTTGCAAGGAGTGTCAATTTGGGAAACAAACAAGAACAAGTTTCAAAAGCAATGATCAATCAGTTGGAGGACTACTTGAGCTAGTGTATACAGATTTGTGTGGAGCTACCAGAATAAGAAGTTTGCAAGGAGACATGTATTTCATGCTGCTCATTGATGATTATTCTAGAATGACTTGGGTCACCTTGAAAGAGAAACTTGAAGCTCTAGATAAATTCATGGCATTTAAGGCAATGGTTGAAAATGAGATGGATTTGAAAATTAAATGCTTGAGGTCTGATAGAGGAGGAGAGTTCACATCAAATGAATTCAATTTCTTTTGTGAAGAGCATGGAATAAAGAGATAGCTATCTGCACCCAGAACTCCACAACAAAATGGAGTTGTTGAAAGGAAAAACATAACAGTTCAAGAAGCTTCTAGAGCCATGACGAAGGAAGTTCATCTACTGGAAGCATATTGGAGAGAGATAATTCACACCACAATATATATCCTAAATAGAGTTCAAGTAAAAGGTAACAGTTCAAAAACTCCCTATGAATTGTGGCATGGTAGAGTTCCTACTATGAAATATTTCAAAGTTTTTGGTAGCAGATGTTATATCAAAAGAGAAGAAGATTTAGGCAAGTTTGATGCTAGATGTGGTGAAGGAATCTTCCTTGGTTACTCCACCAAGAGTAAGGCCTACCAATACTATAATAAGAGGCTAAATAAGATCATTGAAAGTGCAAATGTTAAAGTTGATGAATGTAAGGAAAGGTCTTCAGAATCAAGTGGATATGAGTTAGATGATCCAGATGTTTCAGAAGTGTTACAACATGAAGACAGCACAGATGAAGATGAACAAGCTCTAGTAAGTGCTACCAAAACTCCAATATATGTAAGAATTAGTCATTTTGAAAATCAAATCATAGGAGATAAGAGTAAAGGGATCTTAACTAGAAGAAAAGTTGCAGAGGAACAAGTAAATTTATGTCTAATTTCTAAGGTTGAACCTAAAACTGTGGATGAGGCTTGCAAAGATGAGAATTGGATAAAGGCTATGGAAGAGGAATTGATGTAGATAGGGAAGAATCAGACTTACGATCTTGTTCCTAGACCAACAGACAAGAATGTAATTGGTACAAAGTGGGTCTTCAGAAACAAAATGAATGAGAATGGTGATGTGGTAAGAAACAAAGCAAGGTTGGTATGCAAAGGATACACTCAAGTTGAAGGAATAGATTTTGAAGAAACTTTTGCTCCAGTACCAAGGATTGAAGCAATAAGGATGTTTCTAACTTTTGTAGCATACAAAGATTTCAAGGTTTATCAAATGGATGTGAAGTCTGCCTTCTTAAATGGAGAGTTGGAAGAGGAAGTCTATATTCAACAACCGGAAGGATTTCAGTCATCAGAACAAGGGGACATGGTATGTAGATTGAAGAAAGCATTGTATGGATTAAAAGAAGCTCTTAGGGCATGGTATGCATGGTTGGACAGGTACCTGATACAGATAGGGTTCAGTAAAGGTACTACAAATAGTAATCTATACTTCAAGATCAATGATGAACAAACCCTGATTGTTCTAATTTTTGTTGACGATATTATTTTTAGAGGCAATGAAGGTATCTGCTCATTTTTGCTGGAGAAATGCAAAGTGAATTTGAAATGTCTGTGTTTGGAGAAATGAACTTCTTTTTAGGTCTGCAAATAAGTTAATCAGATAAAGGTATCTTCATTTGTCAATCTAAGTATGTGAAAGAGTTGTTAAATAAATTTGGGATGGAAGACTCCAAACCAGTATGCACACCTATGATAACTAGTTGTAAGTTGAGCAAAGATGATAACTCACCCATGGCAGACCAGAAAAAGTATAGATCTATGATTGGAGGATTACTTTATTTGACTAAAAATAGACCTGACATAATGCATGCAGTATGTCTTGTGGCAAGATTTTAGGCAGAACCCAAGGAATCACTGGTGAAGGCAGTCAAAAGAATTCTAAGATATTTAAAAGGAATAATAGATTATGGTTTGTGGTACCCTAAGGACTATGACTTTACTCTCAGTGCATATACTAATGCAGCTTGGGCTGGAGATGTGGATGACAAAAAATGTACAAGTGGAGGTGCATTATTCTTGGGAAAAATATTAGTATCTTAGTTGAGAAAGAAATGGGATTCAATATCCATGTCTACTGCAAAGGCAAAATACATTACAGTAGCATGTAGTTGTACTCAAGTGTTATTGATGAAGTAGAATTTGAAAGACATCAAAGTTGTGTATGAGGATCCCATTGCAATCTTTTGTGATAACACAAGTGCCATTAACATATCAAAGAATCTAGTGATGCATTCAAGGACAAAGCACATATCCATTAGGTATAATTTCTTGAGAGAAAAAGAGGTAGAGAATGAAGTCAAGTTGGAATATGTTTCTACCAAGGATCAGATTGCAGACATTTTTACCAAGCCTTTACCTAAGGATACTTTTGAGTATCTTAGAGAAAAGTTAGGGGTCATCACCCCTCCTTCTCTAAACTAAGATGCACAATAGTGCATTAGTTTGGAGGTGTTCAGAGGTCTGAATTGATGGTTTTTAAGGCTACTTCTCGGGGGGAGTAGTCAAAGAATTCAGAAGAGAGATTAGATCAGAGCAAATGAATCCAAGTATGTGCCCTTTGCCATTGATGTCAAAGGGGGAGAGAAGTCATGTGAAAAACTTAGAGTGCAGATGTATAAGAGAAAGGGGAGAATTTTGGAGAAAGAAAGAGTGCAGGTGTGTAAAGAGAAAGGGGGAGAATCTTGTCTTGATGGTTGTTGCAATTTTTCACATCATATGTTGCCATCAATGACAAAGGGGCAGATTGTTGCAAGTATGTGCCTAATCGGTGTTGTCATTGATGTCAACATATCCTTATTGTCTTTGGTGTCAACTACATCTTATTCTATTACTTGTTTAGAAGACTTGTATGTTGAGGATATTGAGCAAATTAGCCTCTCTAGAAGAAACAAGTGAGTTACAAAGAAGTGCAGTACAAACATTGAGTTGTATGCTAAAGAATAGTCTGGTAAGCTGCTTTGCATTTACTTCTTCTTGAAGATCATGGTCTGTGGATTGGAAGTAAGTTAGAGGTATGTCTAAGGATGCTACATTCTAGGTTTGATCCATCCGTATGAAGATTTGAGTGAGTTGTGTTCATCAGAGTGAAACCTACTTTTTCTGTAAGTTCAGTTGGGACAGGAAGAAAGTATTCTGCTCTGCATTCCTCCACAATAAAGTATTTGGCTTTGCGATTCTAGAGGGAAGTCTGGGATGATGATAAGTGCCTACAGTTGCAATGGTTCATGGCTTGGTGGTCCGCAAGCTATCTTTCTTCTGTGACAGTTGAAGACAGTGAAGTTCATGTGTTCTGGTGAGAAGATTCCTATGGAGTAAGTGGTTGAGGTTCATGCAGTTACTCTTGATGATTATAGAATGCTTGTGGATGTCTCATTATTATGTTCCTATCTGGAATTTAGTCCACATTAAGAAATTGAGATGGTGTGTGAAGATTATTCCCAGATAATGTAGCATGTAACTAGTCTTGGCTGACCTAGTTGATCCCAGTGATTACAGAGATCTCTGGAAGATTGTGGAAGTGTGTTGTGGTGTGGAAGATTGTGTTTGAGACCTAGCTAAGGCATGGTGTGATCTACATTTCATTTCTCTTGCACATTATTTTAATAGGTTAGGACCTATTTTGTAAAAGTTTGTAATACCGACCTTGGAGATTGTTCCAATGGTTGATGATTGTGTTGCCGACCTTGATGATCATTCTAAGGTTGATGTACTGTATAAATACTTGTAGCTGAGTCATGGAAAAGTATCCTTGAGTGAAAATGAGAATGTATTTAGAAAGGTCCAAAAGACAGAGCAGAGAAGAGGTAGAGGAAAGAAGAGGAAAGGCAGAGCAGAGAAGAGGCAGAGGAAAGAAGAGGAAAGGCAGACTAAACAAGAGGCAGAGGAAAGAAGAGGAAGAGCAAAGTAGAAGAAGAGCAGAGCAGAAGAAGAGCAGAGTAGGGGAATCATTATACTTCAGTTGTAAATATAGAAAAGTGTTGATCGTGGCAGTAATTCTGGCAGTAAGCCACCAGTAGGGTTTAACAGCCCTCGGGGTTTAACAACCCTTTTTGTAATCTTACTAGGTTTAGGGTTTAGGCAGTGAGCTTGCTAGACCTAGTTGTTCTTCATGGCAATAAGCCAGTATGTTTAGGCCCATGGAGTGACCAAGCCTAAACATCATTATTTCAAGATTGCAACATATATTGAGAGTTAATCCTCTCTATGGTTTTTCCCCACCTTGGGGTTTTTTGCGTAAATTTGGTGTCTCTTGTGTTTGATGTTGTTAAGTTTCTGATTCCATGCACTCATTGTTAAATCATAATAATTGTAGATAAGTGATGAATTTTTAATTGTAGAAAGTGTTTAAGTTTTTGTGACAACTGATTCACCCCCCCTCTCAGTTGTCTGATGCATATCAACATGTTGCCCTTTTCCATTGATGTCAAAGGGGGAGAGAGAGCAATGTGAAAAAGAAAAAAATCAGTGATCAGGGAGAGAGAGTAAGATGTGTAAAAGAAAGGGGGAGAGTAAGAAAGAAAAGGAGTTGGTACAGATTTGTGTCTTGATGGTTTTTCACATTGTGAGTTGCCATCAATGACAAAGGGGGAGATTGTTGCAAGTATGTGCTATCGATGTTGTCATTGATGTCAACAAGCTTGTGTTGTCGTTGGTGTCAGCCATGTCAAGAGTATGAGTTATGAAATGATGCAAGAGTTTGAGTAGTTTGTGTTGAGTAGAGATCAGAGATAAGGTTGTACAGAGATGAGGATATGAGCTATTATTCAGGGGTAAAAGGGGGGGAAATGTTTTATTTTAGGTTTCAAAGGCAAATCCTCCCTTCTCACTAAACATTCAAGGGCATATCAACCAAGTTGAATCTCCACTAGTAGGAGCATTCACCTATTAGGTTAGGCTGCCACTTGGAACAATGCAAAAGTTTAGATGTATCACACAATATCTCAATTTAATGCTCAAATTACTCTTAAAACCCTATATAAGCAAAACAGTAAGCAAATTATCAAATTACGGAAAATCCTTTTAGACCAAGGTGAAGGAAAAAGATATTTAACTCACTATTTTTTGAAGTTCAGAAAGTGGAACAATCAGGGACATAGGGACTAATGCCCTAGTCCAAGGTATAGTTTTTATCACAGAATCTAGATCTTCTTCCGACACTGATCTACACTGTATCTTCTGTTTCTACCTCGGGAAAAATGGAGGACACAGGGACTAACGCCCTTATCCTGAAATGTTCACCAGAGTCCTCTGCTTGTTAGATCTTGAATCCTTGATGTCTACAACCTCCTTTTTGTAACTCCACTCTATGAAACTTGGTGCATGTAACCTGCAATCAAAAATGAGTGTGGGAGGGGGTTGTGGTGTTTAGAGGCTTGCCTCGGTCAAGCCCCAGAGAGATATTCAAGTCTTCCAAACACCATTGTCAGATAAGAGTGCGTATCCCTGTGGGATAAAGGAAAAAATCCAAATGATAAATGATTGAAAACACAATAGATATCACCTTGAAGTGTAGATCTCATGGAAGGAAGATTCTCTTCATGCCATGAGGAGATGGAGTCAAATCTGCAAATACAAACACAATAACAACAAAGTACTACTCTGCAACACTATGAATGCCTTGAATCCAAATCACTAAATCACAATGCTCATCTAATTTCCATCTAGTTTACAAATGAAACCTTAATCATGCTTATATATGCAACTACAAACATTCCAACTAAGAATTTCACAATTCAAACTTTAATAACAGTAATAAAACCAACATTTAAATTTAGGGCGGACCCAAAATAGGGCAGGACTAGGGCGTTAGTGCCCATGTCCACCACCTTATTTTTTCTTAGGGATCATCAAAATAGAACCTCCTAGGTTCTATTTGCCATAAGACTTCATGGTTTTCTTTTCGAGATTCAAAATTATTATGCAAGATGCTCTAAATGCAATTTAAGGACCTGGGAGCTAAACCTTAAGAGGGAAAAGCCCCCAAGGGGACATTTTCTGACATAATAGCTATTATTGAAGGTGGTTTGGTTGCTTTGTAGAGATGCTAAAGATGTTGAGAATATGCTTCTAATGGTTAGTTTCCAAGTGCTTTTGAGAAAATTTGATTAATAAAGGAAACAGGGTGTTGAAGACGTGTTCTGACTTAATAGAGTAGTGTTCTGGTTTTTCTCTGAATTTCTTCCTTATTGAAGATCTGCTTGTGTAGTTTGAATATGTTGTTTAGAGGAGTTTAGAGATGTTATATTCTAGATTTAGTTCTTCAGTTCATTATGTAGAGAAATTTGTGTTCACCAGTGTGTGGACTGTGTTTTTGGGTTGTGCAGAGGTGTCTAGGAGAAACTATTTTGCTCTACATTTCTCTATAGATTTGTTTCTAGATTTGTGGTTCTAGATTTATACTTATAAGCTCTTTCTTCAATTCAAGTGGTTCATGGTTTGGTGCTCCACAAGTTTATTTCTTGAGTTGTAGTTGATGATAGAGTAATCTAAGTGCTCCAGTGTGAACTTTCTTCAAGTGAAAGATGTTGCGAAGTATTTTGTTGGTTTTCAGGTGCTTGTGGATGTTTCTAGATCATGTTCAATATTGGAGTGTGGTCTGCATGTCATCTTTTGATCTTGAGGAAGCATGCACTTAAAAGTTCATAGTGTTAACACAAGTTTGGCCGACTTGGTTGTTTACACTAATTTTGGTTGTGCTTCAGTGATTGTGAAAGCGTGATGAAGTGTGTAAGAGTGGATTTAAGTTTGTGCTAAGATGTGATGTGGTCTGCACTCATTCCTTTCCTCTATGGGAATGTTTTGGTCCAGACCTAATTTGAATTTTCTGGGTTAAGATGTGTTGCCAACCTTGGAGAATATTTTCAAGGTTGTTGATGGCATAAATAAGTGTCAAAGATTCATGACTGGTGGTATGCGTGATGGATATGATGTTTGTGATGCAAATCTGATCAGTGCAGTGAGAGCTTTCATGTGTTAGGCTACTAGATGTAGTGAGTAGAAGGTGTCTACTATTTTTTAGTTTTGTTGCAAAGGTGATGGTTTTTTTGTGGTGAATATTGAGCTTCATTGGAACTATACTCCATGCATAGGTTAGATGAAATTATATTAGTTCATCCCTGAGAGTGAGCCTCCTCTTTTATCTCTTTCTTTTGAATAGTGAGTCCTTTAGCAATGAGCCTTTCTTTCTTTCTTTTGGGCAGTGAGCCTCTGATAGTGAGCCTTTTGTAATTTGATGTTGCTACTACTTTATATTGTGAGCTAATCCTAATTGTGGTTTTTCCCTTCTTGGGTTTTCCATGTAAAATATGGTGTTGTCTTGTGTTTGGTGTTGTTATGATTCAATTTCTATTACTTGCTTTTAATTCTTAATCATCATAACAAGTTTAAAGGTTAATGTGGATCTGAATGTTTGTGAGGGTTTGAAGTTTATGATACAACTGATTCACCCCCCCTCTTAGTTGTCTGTACTATCCAGTTCATCAAGGTGTACTGTCAACAATGACATTGTACTATTATCACATCAAAGTTTATTTCAAGAACACTGTCTACTAGAAACTACTAACACAAGAGTTATAAGTCACTGTCATAAACTAAACAACCAATATCACTATCATGTTATATCAACATTGTCAAGTCAAGAAAATGAAGACAACTATCACTGTCAAGAAACCATTCACTGTCTCTATCTCAGTTGGAAACTTAGGAACCAATGCATCCACAATACCATAGACCTTTGTTCATCAACAGCACAGTGATAGCAAGGAAAATGGACTATACATTGGAAAAGAGGCATATCATTAGCAAAGATAGAACAAAGACTTCATGTTGCATGAACATCAAGCTACTCCACTCTACTCCACATACCACTCCACTGTGCTATACAAATATTCATAACACTGCCATTAGAGACCTACAACTAATCATTTGAGTAGAAGGGATATAAGGACAAGAAACATATAGAAGCACTGTCTAAAATCATGAAATGGCACTGTCAAGTTAGAAGGCTTACTGTCACACCATCAAAGAACTGCTGCCATTAGGAACATGAGGCATAATGCACATGGATCTATATATTATCTTTGTAATTACTGCCATTACAAACCAACTGCAAACAAAGACACTTATGTCTGAAACCAATGAGGAAATCATTCATGTCTGAAACCATGTAACCACTGTTAGAGGAAAATGAAGTAAATATGCCATTGTTCACTATGCATTGACAATATAACTGTCTTAAAAGACCATATCTATTCACCTTTGATCGTATCAAAACATGACATGTCCCAACCTTGTATCTCTTGTAATCATACAATCACACCTCTTGCAACTTTTTGAAGCATAAATAACAATACACTTCCACTGAATATCTGAATGATCAAGAAACAACTCTATCATACCTATATGTATAAGTACCTTACCTTGCAACAACTTTTATCAACACCTTTGAAACTTACCTTGCATCAACAAACACCATTACCTTTGCCACCAATGATGTGCAACTAATGATCAAAGAAGGATGCAGATGCATACCACTGTCACAAGCAACCACTGTCATTAGTAAGCTACTTTTTCACTATCACAAGCAAGAAGTATAAGACCATAACTGTCACATTTAGAGAATTACAAACTGTCATTGTCAGACCAACTATTGTCACTGATCATTGATAGAATACTGTATTAGGCATACCATTTACTATGCATTCACTATGATACTCCATCACTCCATTGTGCATAGGCAAGATGATACTTTCACTATAATCCATATCAATTGTGAAGAATATGAAGACCTGTAGGTTATAATACAGGGCCTCCAAGATGAATTGATAAGTATTGAGAGAACGTATACAAACTTTGAATGACTTCCAAACTTATAGACACTTTTAAACCACCTTGATAATGCTATTTTAATCTTATGTAGGCTTCTTGGACTCTTTAGGGTTCTCATGAAGACTTTCAACTTATACAAAGCTTATGCAGGAGTTTTAGAACCTTCATACATCTTAGACATATTTGTATTCTTTTTGTAATTATTATAGACTTTCACTTACTACCCATGATGTCTCTTTCCTTTGCATCTTGCTACTATTATTAGGTTTCTACAATACTCTCATAAACCCATAAATATCTTGTAGAGTTTCAAAATGTGTTTGACATTAATGCATGGGTCCTTCATGTCTTTTGGTATGGTTTTTGTAGGGTTTCCTAAACTTGTACAAGTGTTTGACAATGTTGACATACCTCTAGGTTCACTATACAGACCCTAAACTATTGGTAGAGTTCTTTACTCTTGACAACTTCATTGGTAGAGTTCAATAACCATATCACCACCTTTGTCCATTTGTAGATCTCTTGATGATAGAGAAACTCTCCTCATATAGCCTTGAAATACAGTGATGACCCTATCCAAGATTGTAGTGCTTCCTTAATGCTTTTTAGGGTTTCATAGTCCACTCATAGTTCACAAACCTATGCATCTTTATACTAAGTTTTGGTGATGTTTGAACATTGTGCCCATAGTATTTCAAGGATCTGCAATGACTTTACAGACCTTGTGATAGCTTCTATAGGTTTTCTTCTTCATCAGTTCCAAATCTCTTTTTCCTTGTGCATACTACCCATTGTCCCATATCAACCTATAGGGACCCTTGTATGTCATTAAAACTTCACTATGCATGTTTCAACAATATTCACAACCTTCTCATTATCATGGAAGACATGGCACTGTTAGTACAGGCTCAAGGTAACTCAAGGTAATCGAGATCTTTAGAATGACTCTACATCTTTATTATGAGGACTCCATATTCTTGTACCTTGGACATGTTACAATACTTGAAAGTTCTCTCAAAGGTTATGCATAACATGCACTTCACTGCATTTGACACTAGCCTTAAAAAATTTTAATGGCTTCTATATCTACACAAGATCTTAAGACACTCTCCACACTCTATGAGATCTTCATTAAATGAGAATAGAATTTTAGAATGAAATAAGAAGCATCCATCATACTAATACCTGATACTACCCTTTATCCCTTGTAGATATCTTTTGATCTTTGTAGGCCTAGTTGATAACTCACAGTGACCTCTTCATACGTCCACTTTGGCCTTTGAATGATCTTTTTACAAACCTTAGTAGGATTTTTACAAATATTTGCACAGGAGTAGAATAAGATTTCATAAGTTTGACAGAGGTTAAAGTTATGCAGACCTTAATCTAGTTCACAGAGAGGTCTTCTTAAGATTTGATGGACCTGAATAGATACCACACACTATTTTGATACCCTTTTGATGATCCTCTATTATCCTTTTACAAACCCCTTAATATTTTATAAAAAGTTTATATAACATCATACAATTGTAAGAAAATAGAGCTATCAATACAAAACTCATGAATATAGGTCCTAGTCTCACCAGTCTCCTGTTGGTGACCAGCAGAGAGAAGACATATCTTCACAATGACAAAATCCATCTTGCATAGTATCAAAGGGAGATGGGAATGACCATTGTAAACTTTCTCAAGCTGCCACTTTTTTTCTAAAAACTATGTATAGTTATCATTCAGGGGTTTTTAGGCAATGGTAGAGGGTTGTGAAGAGAATAGAAGTCTATGTTTTGTTTCAGACAATATATATCTTAGAAGGCTCTTTCACAATAATTGAATCCTATCTATATCTCTAAAGCTTTGAAGGATAGCACAGACATAGATTGGTTCAATAGAGATAATAGGATGTAGAAAGAGATCTCAATATATGCTGATGTTATAAGGAGATCTATCTGGGTAGTAAGGTCTTGTAGGGGTATGATTGAAAGCCTTATATGCTTTAGAGACCTCTTCACAATCAAATCTATTTAGGGACCATACAAGACTGTGTAGGGAGAAAGAGCCAGGACACTATTAAATATTTTTGTGACCATAAAAGGGATATATAACAATATTTGAGGGTTTTCAAGCTTCATAGTCTTGCCAATTGTTTGAAAGAAGAACAAGGGGTACTTATGAACAAAGGCACTTTGACTGTTAACAAAAGAAGCAAAGATCGTTAGCATGCAAAGAGAGGTAAGGTGTAGCCAAGACAATCAACATCAAGAATGCTGGTCACTATTTCTATTCAGTTGGGCTTTACATCCACTGGTTGCATTTTCTTAAATTTTTCTAAGGACTTTTAAGAAAATCCCATTTTGAACATATCCTTTAATCACGGCATTCCATGATATCACATTTATTTGAGGCATCTTTGGAAACAGTTTGCTTGCCTTGTCTATGCTTCCACATTCATGTATGTCTAGCAGGGCACTTGTAACTACAACATATGACAAAAAAAAATCCTTGTTGTTATGCTTTGATGGATGTCCCTTTGTTATTATTGGATATCTGATGTAGTGCACATTATTATAGTGCAAGCCTATTTTTTAGATTGTTTCATTTAGTACCACCAATATTCTCCACAAGAACATTGACCCTGTTTAAAATGATGGAAATGGTTCACATCTCTTAGAACAATTTCTCTTGCAATTGTTTGCATTTACTTAATTATCCTAGATTTATGTAAAAGAGATTGTATTCCTTACAATTATATATGGCATTACATAAATACACATACATATACACATATAATATATGTATGTGTACAACTATATTTTAGAATTGCCACACCTAACAGGTTTGGAGATTTTATGCTACTTTTGTGGATGGTATAGGAAACTACAAGGAACGTCAAATCTCATCTACACATTATAAGCTACAAATAAATTGATCACAATTTGAAATCATTCAAAAGAGAATTTGTGCATAAATTCTCCATTATTGAATTTTGTGTAGAAGTTTTTGTGAAGGCTTTAGTGATCCGAAGTGGAACTTGCAACTACAATATCTAATAAAAATCCACTTCCAAATATGCTTTTGATGGATGTTCATATCCTCATCCAAAGCTCCAATTCACACATAGGCACCGTCAAAGAGACTACACCGTAAGCATCATTGAAGAAACTGCACCGTATCGACGGGAGCTACTTTCAAGTCTCCCTGATAAAACAAATATCATCGAAGACACCATACCATATTGGTAAGAGTTGTTCTAAAGTATCTTTGACAAAATAATTTGTATAAAAGAACATCATTGAGGAGAATATAACATATCGGGATAAGAAGTTTTAAGGTCCATCCGATGGAAGGATCCGCATTTTATTGTTTGTGTCAACAAAGCCAACTTTGAGATTTTGTTCCAAAATGAAGATGATTTCAGAGGCTTGAGGGTGTGTGTGAGGAGGAAGCACTACTCCCACTGCAATATCTACGCGAGCCATTATTATTCCCAATGTGTTTATGTTGAGGAGAAATTCTACTGTGGTGACAGTCACACTCACTCTGAACGGATTGTTTGATGTATTTCCCTTAGTGCTCAAAATGGATGTAGTGAAGTGTTTTGTAGAAGCGGTGGTGGGATTAATACAAGGCAGGACATTGATAAAAACTGGGGAAGAGGTAGTATCTGCTACGCAAAAATCCTACAATGAATCTAGATCTACACTTATTGTGGGCACTAGTAAAACCAAAAGCAGAGGAACCCAAAAGTATGCCATTGTAATTTTGAAGAAGCAGAGAGTGAATTACAAGAATATTGAGCTTCGTATAGTGTTATATATAGACATCCATGGACAAATAGATGATGAAGTTTTAAGGTCCCTTCGATGGAAGGATCAACATTTAATAACATGAAGTACATCAAGGAGACTACATTGTATTAGGAGGTGTTTTGAATTCCCTTCAATAAAGAGATTTATATTGACAATCATAAAGTTCATCAAAGAGACTGGATCATATCGATGAGAGTTTCTTTAAAGTCCCCCTGATCTTAGAACAATTTCTCTTGCAACAATCTTGGAGATGAATTTAGTTGCAGTGTGAAAATTAGAACATACTCAAAGGTTCTTAACAACTCTAATAGTTGTACCAAGGGCCATGTTTAACAAACCAAATGCAATTGCTAACATTTCACTATGGTGGCAGATAAATGATTCTTTTTTCTTCTATTCCACAACATTAAGTAAAAGTCTTGAATCTGGAAATACCCTGCTGCCTTCATTTGCCTAATTCCTTTGAGTCTTTGAATTATTCACAAGACACTTGCATCTAGGTTTGAAGCCCACAAAGGAGTTGCTAACTACAACTCTAGTTTTTATCTATTTACATGCTCTGCCACAAGAGTTCTAGTCAAGGTATGTCTTTTATTCTAATGCTAACCAATTCAAAAGGCAATACATAATTTGAAACCCTATCACAAAAACAATTTTACAAATTATGCTATATTGACTATGGAACTGGACCTGACAAAACCACTTCTAAAAAGCATCATGCTGCAAATGGGAGAGATTTGCTATAGCCATCCACTAGACTATGAAAGAATTCCTTTTTGGTGTCAAGAATGCTACAAATATGGATACTTGATTAAATGGTGTCCTGTTGCTCCAAATAATCCTATAGTTTAAAAGGATAATGGGGAAACCCACAAGGACATTGAGTCAAGAATAGGGGTAAAGAAGATTGCAATTACTAGTTAATAATGGGAAGAAGATTTATAATAGAACATTAGGTTTATGGCCAAGGGCATCTAAAAAACCAATCTCTTGATACTTACTTAATTGCAAAGGATTATCTACAAACCCATAACAAGCTCCATAAACAACTAAATCCTAATAATTGAAGTATAGTGACATACCTTCCATGCTTCAGAAGCCTTCCAAGCATTCCCAACAACACCAAGAATCACAAATACAACTAACTAGAACAAAAATATTGTGCCAATCAACTTATAAATCATTGCATCTATAGATGTAAGCTTAGGTTCTAGTAGACCTCTGCTCATGCCCAATTTTGTTTCATTACCTACCAAGGGAAACTTGTCAAATTAGTCCATTTCAACAACCCACTGCTAACCAAAAGAATGCTTCAATCACTCACACTGCAGTCATACATAGTCCATTTCTTTGATTATGTGAATAATGATCCATTGTGATTCATGAAGACACAAAGTACACACCTTCAAAAACTTATCATAGGTATACAAACAAACATTAGAGATTATATTTACAAACTAACTAGAAACAGTTTGTTACCATGCAGATGCCAGCCAGCTGAGAAACCATTTCCCTGAAGATGTCAGAAGCTAAACAATGGAGCAACTAAAACGTTAATCATGAAACAATTCACAAGCCATCCTGTTTCAACTTTTCTCCTTCCGAAGTTCTTCCCTAGCTTTCCAAAATCATCTATTTACTTCTTGTTCCCTATGCTATACCTTGTATATGTTAGAATAAAGTGCTACACTCTCATCAAAGATGCCTTTTGCACTCTCAATGTAATCCCTGATAGAAAATTATGTAGAAAGCACTATCTTATAAACTACAGGTCTGTAGATTTGAAGACTTGTTCTAAGACCATGATGATTCAATAAAAGAGGAAGACTAAAGAGGCTTGCCATGACAATTTAGAAAAGACAATCATCATAAGGGAAGTCTTCTACAATGAACAAAAGGTATAGTTTGGCAACAATAGAGAACTCAGTCACAGAAGACCAAAGGGTAGATTGGTGATGGTAAGGTTGCAAATGACAAAGGACGATGAAAAGTCAAGTTGAGTGCAGTCCTAAATACAAGTAGGACAATCCTTAGTATGATGAAGGAAAGTACAATAGGGGCAGAACTTAAGAAGTTAGAGAACAGTCATACAAATTGCATACACAGTCATGAAGGTTAGAGTCTCATGAAGAAACACAAATGATAGATCCATGAACCTTAAAATTTTTTCTAATACATAAGAAAATGACTGTAACCTAATTACAATGCATAGACAGGTCAAAGTATTGAAGGTACTGCCATTTAAATGGCAGTCACAAATGGTAGATTTTGTGTGATGATAATTATTATTGAAAGACAGTCATAAAAGAAGATCACAATTAAATGAATATATCACAGGGCAGTTTTGCACTATTGAAGGTTAGAAAAAGGTTGAGGAAATCAGTCATAGAGATGCGTAATTGAACAAGGGTCACCATGGATGTAATGAAGGGGTAGTTAATCAACAAATGGTAGTCATAGAATGCAAAGGGGACACTGGTCTTGAAAAGAAGAGGGTGCATAGACTGTGAATGAAGGACTATGTAGATGTTTTAACAGAGTAAGATAACATAAGAGCCACAAATCCATGACATTTCCCATCAATGAATGATGATAATCTTTTGGAAATACATGGGACTGTCATAGTCAATGTTCCATATGACATCCTTGTCAAAGGATCTTGTTTTTGTTGAATGCAACAATTGTGGGCTAGGATCCAAGAGAAGATTTAGACACCAAAACCATGTGATTGATGATAAGAATGCACCAAAAATTAAAAATAGATAGTGATACTTGTGACAGTGCTCATATAGAGCAGAGGAGCAATGATTCAAACCAAGGAAAGATAATTACTATAATCTATGATAGTGAACAATGCAAATGGCAAAGTTTAAAAAGTTTCACCAATGTCACAGTCACCTTTAATGGAAGTATAGAAACATGCGTCATTTGATGTTAACCTTTCCACTGAACTTCTTTTCTAGCTCTCACACAGGCCTCACATGAATCTTTTGGAAAGTCTTCCTCTAGTGGTATGGAACATGAATAGAAATTGTCTTACGGTTGCCAGATATATCAACTTTCTTGTACAAGACCAAAAGATTTTAAAACTAACAATTAGAATCTAAGACTTATTAAAATCTGCTTAAATATTATTCTAGGAGTGAAATCATCTAAGTAAAACTACAATACATGCTAATAACCATCCATGCATGTGAGTTTTGGAGAGTAGTAAAGATTTGAGTCATCACAAGTTGGTGCAGTCACGATAGGAGGGTTCACAGAATGAACTATCCAGACCATGCAATAAGAGTAAACACAATGGAAACAACTCAAAGATATGAAACAAATGCAAATTCAATCATTTAGTATACCATAGAATTAAAATATAGATCGACCGGCAACATGCGGGCTTATAATTAGGGCTCACAGGCCTGATTACAAAATATCAGAATATGCTCAAGATATAACTTTGAAGTCCTTCGTACAAAATATAAACTAAGGATTATGAATCAATCACTAACTCCTTTCCTAGGGATATATTACATCAATATATATCATCTCTAAAACATAAGATTCTTTCACATCACCCAAGAAAGATCACAAACTCCAATGAAGAGCTGTAACATGTGTACACGGATAGGTCGGACCTAAATGCATAGAATGCCTCCGCAAATGAATGGAATGATGTGCAGATCTCAGGAAAGGTTAGACATGAACTAAAGATCATTGAATGATGTTTCATTAAGCTCCACAAGTTGAGGAATGCTCCACAGGTCTTCTCCTTTAGCTAATTATTTGAGACTATCAAGATGCTCTATTATGAGAAACAGTCAATCTTTTGATAGTGATAACTTTCCGGTACTTGATCCAAATGTTTTGAATTTTGGATATGATGTAGATGAATGAATCTAGATGCTAAGTCCAACTCCGTAAGATCTGAAATGCAACTACGGTAGAATACGGACCAAAATACAGAAACTACTATTGACTGAACTACAAGAACTAAACTGGAAAAGAAACAAACTGAAATACAAATGTTTTTGGTTGATGAAAGATTGCTCTTGAACTAGGGATGTGTTGATTGTCAGGAACACTGAGAGGGGGGGTGAATCATTGTTCTATAAATCTTTTCTTGCACTTTTACTTTTAACCATTTTAAAAGAATAATCCAATAGAAGCAAAATTAACAACTAAACAACATCCACAAAAGCATGACACATAACACCAAGATTTTATGTGGAAAACCCAAAAAGGAAAAAACCATGGAGAGGATTAGCTCTCAAATATATATTGCAATATTTACAAGACTAATGTTTAGGCTTGGTCACTCCATGAGCCTAGAACATGCTGGCTTACTGCCATGAAGTACAAGTAGATTTAGCAGGCTCTGTCATGCCCGCATTTCCCATGCGGTCATGACACACAACACAACTCATGAAAATGAGTTTGATGGGGGTAGGGAATGGACCCCTCGACTTCAAAGGCCACCCAAAATACTAAAATACCAATCTCATGGCCTCAAGCCAAAACCTCCATATACACAACTCCTCAAATATCTCAAAATATACTCCCATGGCACTCTTGCCATTCAAATATTCTCCACACAAGTAAGAAGCCCTCAAGGCATAAATAACACAAATATGGGAGTGACCTCAAGGAGGTTCCTTTCCCCTACCCCAAAAAAGTTGAGCCTTACCTCCAAATGGAGGTGCTCTCACCATACTCCCATCCCACACAAAATAATGAAACAAACAACCAACAAAAAACAAAAACACATCACAATAAATAAGCAAGGGAGAAGAACATAGTTCGTGAGGCTTACCTTCAAAGCCCTATAATGGAAGCATGTTTGGTGATGAGATCCAATCTTCTCCAAACCTTCCAACCTCCAATAATTTCTCTAACTTTCTAAAAAATTCTCAAAAATAGAAAGAAACTCTCAAAATGCAAGAACCCCACACTCCTCAACAAGAGGAGATAATATAGGCCATCAATTTTGGCCTTGAGGAATGAGAAGGTGACACTTGTCACCTTCTCCTTCCTCCTCCAATGCCATTTGCAAGGGAGAGAAAGTGTGAGGGTGACGAGTGTCATCCTCCAATTCCATCTCAATCCTCACCTTATCCACTTGTGCTCTCACACATGTGTGAGAGAACAAGTGGTGAGGTGACATTCCCATTCAAACCTCCAAGAGGATAAGGGATGCCATATGGCATCCTCTTATACTCTCAAAGATCCATCTCCCTCCAAGATGCTCTCACACGTGTGTGAGAGTCTTGGAGGAAGATCCCACACACTTGGGAGTCTTGGAGACCTCCCAAGTCCTCCTAGGGAAGGGATTCCCAACATTGGGAAGGGAGATGAGTCTTTCTCAAAGCATGACTCATCTCCCACCTTATCTAAATTCAAATTTCGTCACTTTGACTAAACCATAGTTTAGAGTGACCAAGAGTGAGTTAGTCCAAGGGTTAATTAGTCAAAATTGACCCTAGACTCATGGGTAACCACCTAGGGTAGATTTTGGGACACTAAGGTTCACCAAGGGGGTCATAAATCTACTTTAAATGGCCTCAAAAAATAAAATAAATACCAAGTGGTGTAAGTCAATAAAAATTATACAACACTTAATATTAATTAATTTAAACAAAGGGTACTAGGCCAAAATGATAAAATTAAATCAAGCACTTAAATCAACATTCAATTTCAAACGTGATCCTTATCCCCCTTGGGAATGGATCAGTTTCACAGGGAATAACATTGGTGTGAATTCTACCTCCAATTTCCTGTGGCTTAGGAATTTAAAATCTGTACATCTCGATCAAGTGTCAATCATATCATGAATAATCATAGCCAAAGCAACTGTAATTAAATTCAAGCCATCGAATACAACAATAATTAACTATAACATAAATCTGAACTAAACTACATTTTTCTATCACATGTCAAATAATCATCATCATATAAATAACTAGAAATCACATCACAAAACCTCATCTAATATATCTCGTATGTTGGATCACAAAATAGCATCAAAATAGGATCAAATCGAATCACCATATGTCTAATCAATGTCATATCAAAATCAGGAGATATAATCAACTCCATAATGAAACCATAGTCTCTAAAAGTCTGATAATGTCATCAACTGAAATGCATAACGATCAAAATAAGGAAGGTAAAATAATCAGCCTCACATCCTCCCCTCCTTTAAGACTAAACTTCCTCCTGGAAGTCATAAAAAAGGTGAGGATAGAGTGCCCTCAAACTAGCTGCATCCTCCCAAGTCGCTGTGACCTCATCATAACAATCCCACTGGACCCTAACCTGGTCTAGCTTTCGACCTTGAAGGCCCAACGTCCGACGATCCAATATGCAAATTGCCTCCAAAGCTAATTTCCCATCCGCCTCTACCTATAGAGTACTCTAGTCCAGTACGTGAGATAAATCAAATATATATCACCTCAATACAAAAATATGAAAGACGTCGTGTATACATGACAGGCTAGGTGGCAATGCAAGACGATAGGCAATAGGTCCTATCCGCTCCAAGATCTCAAAGGGTCCTACAAACCATGGTACGAGCTTAGAGCCCTTTCCATAACTGATTGGACTCTTGTGTGGCCGCACTCTAAGGAATACCCTGTCACCCACTAAGAAGATCCGATCAGTCCTCTTAGCATCGGCATACTTCTTCTATCTATCCTGTGCCTCCTGTAGTCTCTGCCTAATCAGTGTGACCTGCTGCTCCATATCCTAAACTAACTTTGGACCAATGGCAACTTTGTACTCTATCTGATCCCAATTCAATGGTGTCCTGTATGGTCTACTGTATAAAGCCTGAAAAGGAGGCATACACAACGAGCTATGATGCCCATTATTGTAGGCAAACTCAACCAGATACAGATACTCCTCCCATCTAGACTGATGGTCCATAACATACATACGAAGCATGTCCTCCAACACCTGATTCACCCACTCTGTCTGTCTATCTGTCTTGGGATGATAAGCAGAGCTAAAGTTGAGCTATGTGCCCAATGCCTGCTACAAGGCTCTCTAGAATGTTAAAGTGAACATTGAATCTCTGTCTGAAATGATGCGGCGAGGTACTCCATGTAATCTCACAATATCATCTAAGAATACTCTCGCCATTTCTAGCGCATTATACATTGTGCATATAGGTGAGAAATGTGCCACCTTGGTCAACTTGTCCACTGTCACCATGATGGCATCATGGCGATGCAAAGACATAGGAAGACCAACAATAAAATCTATGGAAATGGTGTTCCATTTCCACTCGGGTATCTCATGTGGGTATAGAAGACCCGCTGGATGCTGATGCTCAGCCTTGACCCTTTGGCACTCAAGGCATCAAGCAACAAACTCTGCAATATCTCATCTCATACCCACCCAATGGTAAAGCTGTTGTAGGTCAGCATGCATCTTCTTCACCCCTAGATGTGCTGCATATGGTGCTCTGTGAGCCTCTGATAACACTATAGTATGTAGGTCACCTGCGCGGGGTACATAGATGCATTGTTGATGACGAAGTAACCCATCTGCCTCAAGTGAATACCCTGCAAACTTGCCCACAAGGGCCCTCTACAAACTAATCTCCTGTTGCACCTCAAGAAACTACTCATCCTCTGGCAGATGCTGAATAATGCGTCCTCTCAAGTCCACACTAAGAGTCAAGATTAAGATCTCGTGGCACCTTTGACTCAATGCATCATCAACCACATTCTCCTTCCCTTTGATGTAGTGGACATCAAAGTCATACTCGCAAAGAAACTCCATCCAACGCTACTGATGGGTGTTCAAATTTGACTATGTAAAGATATACTGAAGACTGTGGTGATATGAATGGAGCTCAAAGCGATGACCCAATAAGAAATGTCTCCAATGAACTAGAGCATGAACCACTGCCACTAACTCTAAGTCGTGCGTGGGTTAGTTCAGCTCATGGGTCTTGAGCTTTCGTGACTCATACGCGATCGCTCTGCTGCCCTACATAAGTATGTCTCCCAATCCCTCAAGTGATGCATCCGTGCAATCTATAAAATCTACTACAGGATCAGGAACCGTTAAAATGGGAGCGCTAGTAAGACGCTCCTTAAGGACCCCAAAGGCCCTCTCACACTGCTCAGTCCATAGAAACCTCTTCCCTTTCCACTGAAGGGAATTGATGGGGTGCATTATCCAAGAAAAACCCTCAACAAAGCGAAGGTAATAACCAACTAACCCCATAAAACTCCTGACCTCTGTCACACTAGTGGGTGCTAGCCAGTCCCTGATAGCCCTGATCTTTGATGGATCTATTGAGATTCCATCGCCAGATAGGATATGCCCTAGATACTGTACCTCTGTCCTGAAAAATGCACACTTTGCCAAGTTCTCATAAAGATTCTACTTCATCAAACACTGTAGAACCTGATGTAGGTGCTCCTCATGCTCCTCCTCAGTCCGTGAATAGATCAAAATGTCATCGAGGAAAATAATCACAAACTGATCTAAGTAGGTACGGAACACCCCATTCATGAGACTCATGAACACTGTAGGGGCATTCATCAAGCTAAAGGGGACCACAGTGAACTCATAGTGGTCATATCGAGTCCAGAAGGTGGTCTTATGGATGTCGACCTCTGTGATACGTAACTGATGATAACCAGACTTCAGGTCAATCTTAGAGAACACCCTGGTTCCCTGCATCTGATTGAAAAGATTGTCAATCCTAGGCAGAGGATAACGGTTCTTCACCATCACCTTATTCAACTACCTATAGTCCATGCACAATCGAAGGGACCCATCCTTCTTCACGAAGATGACAAAAGTACCCCAAGGTGAAATGCTCGGTCAGATGTGCCCCTTCTCGAGCAAGTCCTCCAACTATAACTTGAGATCTGTGAGCTCATGTGTGGTCATCATATAGGGTGCACGAGACACTGGCTCGGCACCTGGCACTAAGTCTATGTGAAATTCTACCTCATGACGGGGTGGCATCCCCAGTAACTCTGCTAGAAACACATTTACAAACTCTCTAAGGATGGGATGATCATCCAAAGATGCCTCAGGCTCGTCATCTGATTTGTCACTCACTATGATGGTGAACATTTGGCATCCCTTCCGTATGCAGCGCTTAAGATGTTGAGTAGATATCATACACACTGTTGTGGGCTTCTGCATGCCCGCTATCTCAACTGATGTACCGTGATCATCTAAGAAGCTGATCGCCTTTTGGCGATAATCTAGCTTGGCTCGATGAGCCACAAGCTAGTCCATACCCAACACCACATCATAGGATCCTAATGTCATAACTCTAAGGTCACATACTGTGGCAAAGGGTCCCAAAGAAATCTCACAGTCATGGACTAAGGCATCTACTGTCATCTTGGCCCCTAAGGCCAACTCAACCACCCACCTATCGCCCTGCCTAGAGGCCACCAGCCTGCAACGCTCCATTAACAATGGAGATATGAAAGAGTTAGTAGTGCCAGAATCAAAGAGAATAGAAATGGGGATACCCCCAATCATACCTGATGTCTCAATCAATGATGCCTAAAAATTAGCCTGGCAGTTATCAACCACTGTGAACATACGGTGGGACCTACCCACATCTCCAATAGTCTATTTGGATCCTCCTGCACAAGGCTATCCCCCTGCTGTAAAACCCTATGGACACTCTCTGGCTAGGTGTCCTACTCCACCACAAACATCACATGGGCCCCTAGCCTGTACCTATTCAGTTTGAGTCCTACTCGACTGCTGCTGTCCTGATCTACTAGTAGATCCCTCTGAGCCCCTATAAGACTGATGCGACCTCGTGGGTCTCACAGGTGGTCCCTGCTACTGCCAACCTCTATTATGTCCCCCATGTGCCCTCTGCTATGTCCTAGCTCTCTTCTGCTACTATGGCTATTGCTGCTATGGGGGCCTAGGAGGGAAGGGTACAGAACTAAATCCTCCCCTATGAGGTGGCTGTGATGGTCTACGGAAACTCTGCTAATGCTGCTGCTATCCACAATCTTGAAACTAAGGATGTGAACTCTGCCGTCGTCCCTGAATCTCCTCAGTGATATATGCCTTCGTGACAACATCACTCAAAGTCTGGGGGTCTGCCATACGAACAGGCCCTGCTATGCTGTGGTTCAGTCCTTTGATAAACTTATGAACCAAGAGTTTCTCATCATCGAGATACTCTGCATAACGGGATAACTCCATAAATCTACCCTCATACTGTGCCACTGTAAGTCCCCTCTGCTAAAGGTCACGGAAGTCATCTATGCGATGTTGCCTGTAATGAACTGATAAGTATCCAACATTGAAGCGCTTAATGAAGGTCTCCCATGTGAGAGTGTCTAATGAAACGTGATGCTTGCACTCCTCAGTACACCACCAGGTAGCTACTGCATCTCGCAACAGGTGTACTACTATATGAGCCTTCGTGTTGCCCTCGTGAGGATGCAATGCAAAGCATCTATCTAAGCTAATGAGCCAGGCCTCTACCTCGGCTCCCTCTGTGGTCCCGATGAATGTAGGAGGGTTCAACCTTAATAAATCCCTAATGGGATCTCCTCTGTCCCTGTGCCCTGTGATAGGCTCATTTGTATAATAGTCATAAGGTCTGTGAATAATGTGCTCTACTTGTACTGCCTCATCACACCTAGCATGATGTGGAGGGCTCCTGCTACAGGCCCTGTTGGCTGAACCAACCTCCTCTGCCGTCGTCTCTAGCACCTCAACATAAGGCTCCACATGTGGTGCCCCTCGTAGCTCAACGTGGGGCTCCACACGTGGCTTGACACAGGACTCAGCTCGTGGCTCCACGTGTGGCTCCTTTCAGGGATCCTCATGGGGCTCAACACATGGCTCTATACACGGCTCAGCTATGGCCGGTGGAAGCCTATCTAAAACTTCCTGTAAAGCCTTTAATATCTATGGCCCAATATCTGGTAGGGCCGGTGGTGCCTACGGTGCTTGTAGGACTGGCTGATCCTGTCCCTCAACTGAAGAGTCACTGTGCACCTCAGGGGATGGAGTGCGGCAGGACTACGCTCGTTGAACTCGTCGGGGAGGCATCCTACAAAAATGAGGTAACCACAAATTAATCAAAGTTGCAGAAATAATAATGTGCCATAAACAAGCCCAGTGTTTAAACTTAGGCTCTAATACCAAATGTCATGCTCGCATTTCCCATGCAGTCATGACACACAACACAACTCATGAAAATGAGTTTGATGGGGGTAGGGAATGGACCCCTCGACTTCAAAGGCCACCCAAAATACTAAAATACCAATCTCATGGCCTCAAGCAAAAACTGTCATATACACAACTCCTCAAATATCTCAAAATATACTCCCATGGTACTCTTGCCATTCAAATATTCTCCACACAAGTAAGAAGCCCTCAAGGCATAAATAACACAAATGTGGGAGTGACCTCAAGGAGGTTCCTTTCCCCTACCCCAAAAAAGTTGAGCCTTACCTCCAAATGGAGGTGCTCTCACCATACTCCCATCCCACACAAAATATTGAAACAAACAACCAACAAAAAACACAAACACATCACAATAAATAAGCAAGGGAGAAGAACATAGTTCGTGGGGCTTACCTTCAAAGCCCTATAATGGAAGCACGTTTGGTGATGAGCTCCAAACTTCTCCAAACCTTCCAACCTCCAAGAATTTCTCTAACTTTCCCAAAATTTCTCAAAAATATAAATAAACTCCCAAAATACAAGAACCCCACACTCCTCAACAAGAGGAGATAATATAGGCCATCAATTTTGGCCTTGAGGAATGAGAAGGTGACTCTTGTCACCTTCTCCTTCCTCCTCCAATGGCACTTGCAAGGGAGAGGAAGTGTGAGGGTGACAAGTGTCATCCTCCAATTCCATCTCAATCCTCACCTTATCCACTTGTGCTCTCACACATGTTTGAGAGAACAAGTGGTGAGGTGGCATTCCCATTCAAACCTCCAAGAGGATAAGGGATGCCATATGGCATCCTCTTATTCTCTCAAAGAGCCATCTCCCTCCAAGATGCTCTCACATGTGTGTGAGAGTCTTGGAGGAAGATCCCACACACTTGGGAGTCTTGGAGACCTCCCAAGTCCTCCTAGGGAAGGGATTCCCAACATTGGGAAGGGAGATGAGTCTTTCCCAAAGCATGACTCATCTCCCACCTTATCTAAATTTAAATTTCGTCACTTTGACTAAACCATAGTTTAGAGTGACCAAGAGTGAGTTAATCCAAGGGTTAGTTAGTCAAAATTGACCCTAGACCCATGGGTAACCACCTAGGGTAGATTTTGGGACACTAAGGTTCACCAAGGAGGTCATAAATCCACTTTAAATGGCCTCAAAAAATAAATACAACACTTAATATTTATTAATTTAAATAAAGGGTACTAGGCCAAAATGATAAAATTAAATCAAGCACTTAAATCAACATTCAATTTCAAATGTGATCCTTATCCCCCTTGGGAATTGATCGGTTTCACAGGGAATAACATTGGTGTGAATTCTACCTCTAATTTCCCGTAGCTTGGGAATGTAAAACCTGCACATCTTGATCAAGTGTCAATCATATCATGAATAATCATAGCCAAAGCAACTAGAATTAAATTCAAGCCATTGAATACAACAATAATCAACTATAACATAAATCTAAATTAAACTGCATTTTTCCATCACATGTCAAATAATCATCACATAAATAACTAGAAATCACATCACAAAACATCATCTAATATATCTCGTATGTCATATCACAAAATAGCATCAAAATAGGATCAAATCAAATCACCATATGTCTAATCAATGTCATATCAAAAGCAGGAGATATAATCAAATCTGCATAATGAAACCATAGTCTCTAAAAGTCTGATAATGTCATCAACTAAAATGCATAACGATCAAAATAAGGAAGGTAAAATAATCAGCCTCACAGGCTCACTACCTCAACCCTAAACCTAGCAAGATTACAATAAGGGCTATTAAACCCTGCTGAAGGCTCACTACCTTGATGGCAAAAGCTTTCTTCCAAACATATTGCACATGAAAATTGAACACTGCTTAAGCATCTGCCACTATGCTGGGGTGCAGTCATTTAGCAACTGAATTTTGAATCCCAAGTCTTCATCGCTGCTAATCTTCTAACTCTGCTCTGCTATTCACATCCTTATATCACACACACACACATTTCCACACCTCACTCAACCAAAATTTATTGCTCTTATATATCCGCATCATGATTTAATCCATAATTAGGTAGGCATTCAAGAAGTGAAACATGTACATAGAAAGATGTACCTTGTCACTTAATCCAATGTACTATGTGTCACACGGACCCAAATATTCACCCAAGTGTATTCATATAGGTCAGCTCTAATCATTCAATTACCTACATGGATCCTCCAAACATTAACTCTTCTCCGCCCAATGATTAATATACTTGTTGGCCTTTTCCTTAAGAGCATGCTTAACAACTTCATCTACTGACTTACAACTTTTACTGAGGATCTCAAAACACCTTCAAAATCATATCAAGGACTCTTTACACATTCCCAATCTTACCCTTAGAACTGTAAGGCATGATATCATCTTGCAAAGAAATGCGGACCATCAGAACTCAGACTCTGTCTCTGTCAAACTCTGTCAAACACTATGCTGATACTTAGCAGCTTGTAGCTAACCTTCCAGAGGACTTTAGATCTTCTAATTCTGGAATAAGACATTTCATACAAGTGTTTACAACACATTAAAACTGCATAACAAAATACTTATCTACGGAGGAATGCGGACCACTGCACTAGACCCTATTCATTGTTCTTGCTATACCTTTGCTTATTTGAACTTGGACAATTCTTCAAGGTGACTTCTAGAGGAGATCATGACTTATCCTTTGAAGTATAACACTATCAAATGACTGAGAATATCATACCTAAATCACATTATCAAATCATCATCCGTACAGACATACTATTTGACTTACTATCCTCTACTCAGAATACTTTCCATAGCCATTTTTTGTCAACCAGACCTGAAATCCAATATACTTTTCTGGAGTTATCTCTTCTAGCCATGGTAATAAGATCTCTAAGCCTTGTTTCCATCAATGACAACATACAGGTCCATACCGGAGTAGTTTATCTTTCCAACAGGATGTTCCTGCATCACAAGTCACAAATAACATATGAGAATCCAGCTACTGGTAGAAAAATAGCTTACTTGGTAGAGTTGATATACAAATCTTTGAGTTCACTCCCTAGCTCCTGATTGGTGTTTTCCAAATCAAATAAGCCCTGCAATATAGAGTGAAGGGTAGTAACAACAACCTGAAAGAAACCTAATACATATTGCATCAAAGATTACAAAGCAACTAATGACAAAGCAAGTGCTCAAGAGAATCACTGTGCAAGTAGGTTACAGTGATAGAGATTATAGTGGTAATCATAGATTTAAGTTTCCAAGTTTTAAGGGCAAATCTTTTGTTGTCAAGAAGGAGCAGACCATGCACATGAAGTCTGTGATGGATAACAGGCCTGAAACAACATTAAAGAGGACACCTTCAAACCTTGTTCAAATATTTGTAGAATTTGCATCTAGTATCCCTACTTTAGGAAGCTTATGCATACATTAAATTCATGAAGCAGTGAATAGAAAAATATGGTCAAAATGCTATCTTTGATAGGTACAAGTCTATGTTTTATAAGGCAGTGTTAATATCTTGTCACAATGTTGTGAGATTAGTAGGGTTACAATGACAAAGATGACAATGGAAATACAAGTTGAAAGTGGTTTTAGTTCCCTGTTGAAGCATGACGAAATGAAACCAAATAATGAAGTACAGTGACATGCTTTTTGTTAGAAAACATAGTCACAGTCTTTTGGTAATATGAAATATATAACACATTATGGTCTCATTGGTATGAAGTCATCATAGGGATCATTGAGGAGTGTAGAATGATGAAATAGTTACTCTAATGGATATAGGTGTGAATACCTTGGGAAAGAGTTTACCACTGTATTTTCAGTTGCCATGGGGTAAGAGTTGTTGTCTCAACCTTTTTTTCCTCTATTAAAGAGAGGTAACAACCCTTCTTAATTCTTGACTATCATAGCTCAAGGACAACATTATATCTTATTTAAAGCTTGTATCTTTTGTAACATACAGTTTGGGGTAGTCTTAGCATCATTTGCACTATGCTTTTAAGAGGTAGTGAGCTTTTTGGGGTTGCATTCCTAAAAGCTTGAGGAGTAGTGACATAAAGTCAACAAACTTACTATTGCACATTGAGGACAATACAAAGTTATGCATAGTCAAGGCAGTAGACTATGTCAAGGTCTGATTTTTTAATGGATAGTCAACATTGTTTTGCATAAAATAGTAAAGTGTGAGTTTGATGATAACGCTTGAAGGTAAGAAGAATTTGATGGTATCAAAGAACATGGTGAAGTGAAGATCATTTAAAATATGAATGGTCATTGTCACTTGGATATCATCAAAGTTCACAATGACATTCACATCTATATTCTTAGACAAAATAACCTCATTAATGCACATAGCCACTACAAAATCACTAACCCTCACAGTGACTTGATTCCCATTCCTTGTCAAAGAGACTAGATCCTCATTTTGATGCACACTTAGACTAATCTCCATTTTTGATGACTATTGCCTCCTTAATGAATCTAACACAATGGCTTTAATGGAAATGCAACAAACCAATATCCCTGAAACAAAACCATTGTCTCTTTGTTGCTCTTGAAACCCTAGGTCCCAAAGCATAATGATTTGAAACACAGTCCAAAGGTTAGATTGCAAGGGTTTTGAATCTGAAAACTTCTATTGCATAATGTTGCCTCTATAATACATAAAATAGAGCTCTACAAAGCAACATTTCAAACTAAAAATGCATATCAAAAACAAAAGAAAACCCTAACCCGTGGTAATAAGGGAAAGAGCCTTTAAATGGACGAAGAAGACATTGATATGCAAGAACATGAAGAAAGAGCACTCCCTTATTTGCCTTTTGCAACTCAGAACTGAAACAAAGCAACCCTAATGTTGTGTGGTTACACAACACGCCCCATTTTGACTTGGCAAAACAGGGACCCAACTTTTGTTCTGGTTTGTGTTGTCTGCTTTCTGGCGGTTTGGTAAAAATAGGTCAGGTGCATCATCATCATGAAGGTCAGGATGAGGTAGGTCATCATCACGAGGTTAGTTTGTCAAAGTTCATATTTTGTTTCTATGACTTCATGGTTAGAAAGAGCTTGAAATTCCATGCAGGTTTGCCTTTTACATCACTTGAAAATTCGTCCATATGAGGGAGTTATGAGCAGTCAAAGTTTTGGTCAAACCTGATAATTGCTGTATGATGAACATCATCATCATGATATTTGAAAAGCCCCCCCGATAATATCCTGAGGTCGAAACATCCGGACGTCAATTTTAGGTCGTAGTAGGTTGTCCCCGTCGAAGCGGTCTTTTGTATCGCGAAAGGTCATCATCATGATCTTTGTCTATCACCTGATAAAATGATGCAGTCCCACTATCCGGACGTCAATCTTAAGTGATACTGTGTTTTACCCGTCAAGCGACCCTGGAAACATCGCGAGCATCATGATATTCTAACATCACCCGATATTATAATATCATGCTGATATTATAATATCACCTTGCTTAGGAAATCTGCCATCTGCATAATTTGCACGCGCACGTCAAAGTCCTGGTGATCATCATCATCATGATCTTTCAAGGCAGGATCGCATTTCGTAATATCCTCCTGATCTCCTTTTGCGTGATCATGATGATCACCTTATCTTTCAAAGGGGAGGGTGATATTTCATTCCTAAGTCATGTTGACAAGATCATCATGATCTTGTTTGTCTACCCGACATTTCGCAATATCCTCCTGCCGAGAAGTATAACCTTTTGCAAATATCCTGATGACGTCATCCCGACCTGATAAACAAAGAAGTAAATATCAGGATGACGTCACCATCACCTTCTCCTTCGGTAGGATATTTTCCAAGGCATGATCCTGTTCGCGAATATGACGATGACGTCATGTTCTAAGATTAACAAAGGCCCCGGATATCCTGATGATGTCATCTGGACCTTCAGCAGGATCATATTTTAAATCACCTAGTGCAGATATGAAGATGATGATGATCATCGTCCTGATCTTTCGAGAGGGTTACCTTGGCCGCAAAAGGGGTCATTTTGCATTCATCACCCGATCATCTTCCTTAGGTGACCCGATCTTGCATTTATCCCCTGATCTTAACGAAACATGACGGTGACGTCATTCTTTGCATTTTAATGAAGCCCGAATATGACGATGACGTCACCATCATATTCCTTTCCTCAGCTGCAGGATCATATTCCAAAACCTCCTATTTATCTTCGTCATGATGATGACGATGATGTCTTTCTTTCCCCAATATGCAGAAGTGAAACATCCTGATGTGCTTTTCATCAGAGCATTCGGAAAGGAGAAGCATCATATTTCGTGATATCCTGCAGCTAGATAGAAGACATAGAGTTGGGCATCATCATGATTTTTGACGTAGGTATAACTGTTGCCATCGGCCAAGTCTAAATTTGTCACCCCGATCATATGTGGTCACACCGATGCTAATATGATGATGACCCGAAGCATACAAACAGAGCATGCAAAGCCAGATGTGAAGTAATTTGTTAAGGGCGGTTATTTCCTTGTATATTTTGACATGCATGATCATATTTGAACCTGATACACATGGAAATGGGCGGGAAAATTTGAAACGATAGAAATTTAAAAGCCCGACTGCCTGATTTTGGTCAACGAGGGTTGACCTGGTTGTTTTATGCTGTTTATGCATTTAGTGCATATTTTCCACAGGTAAAGCCTGATTGCCTGTAGCTGCACATTGGGAGGTATGTTTAATAAAATGTTTACTTCCTGTTGTTTATCCACATGATGATGAACTTAATGTGTCTGTTTATTTGCAGGAAGTCATGATGCTGCTACTGAAGCTGAGCATTGAAGTCATGATGCTGCTGCTGAAGCTGAGCATTGAAGTCATGATGCTGCTGCTGAAGCTGAGCATTACAAAGTTGCGCATGGAGGCAACATGAGCCAGAAATGAGGAGGATATTGTCAAATATGCTGTTCGCCAGCTGGAGACTGAATCAAGTTGAAGATGCTGGAATATTCCGTGCCAGCTGTGCATTTGCCAACTGACGAAGCATGTGCTTTTCATCTGGACCGTTGTTTGTTATGAGACGATCCTGATCCTTGGATCGTTGTAACCATTTTTTGGCAGTTGTTCTATATAAGAGCCAGAGCTTGTCATCAAATAAAGAGGGAATACATTAGAATACACAGACGCATCTGGCGCAAAAAGTCAATTACTGTAGAATCAATTAAGAGATCGGATTACTGAGACTAATGAGGATAGAATTGTTGAAATGTCAAGGTTCTTTCTTCAGATCACTGTAAATGTACCTGTTCTTGAGCATACTGAATGGATATGAAGTTCCAGATTACATCCTAATTGTAAATTTTACGTAATCTTTCTGTTGATTTCTGGATATGTACTGGTGAATGCTGTGTTCAACTGGAAGCGCTTTCATTTCATTACATGTTGTTGTCAACTTTTCCTTCGAAGATTTGCACTAGATCATGCGGATTTGTGGAATGTCCTGGTGAAGTATGATTTTAGTTTCCTTCTTTTCATTGCATGTATGGGAGCTTGTATGTAAATCAGTGATCTAAGTCAAGTAGTTTTGGGAATCTCATTTCTTACCCCTTTTTCTTCTTTTAATTTCATAAATTCATCACCATAACTGCAAATCATGATAAATAACAAGCAGAACAGAGAAATATGCTGAAATCCTGTAGGTAACTGAAAATCATTAGCATATTTGAGTTAAATGCATGTAGTATTGGAAATATCATGCAAAGAATCATAAATAATGATAGAAATCATGCAAATATCAGCCTGTAGGCACTTTATTTGACTAAATTCACAGTGCAGAGGTAGAATTGTTGGAGATTTATGCAGAACAAACATCCAGAACAGGATATTTGAAGATAATGATGATGAACTTTGCAGAAACACGTAAGGCCCCTGAATGGAAAATAGCAACACACATCAACCACTGAGTAACGTCAGTAGATTAAGACCTAATCAATGGAGACTTGGGATCATGAATTCTTTGAATTCATCGTATCTTTCAAGATGAGTAAAGGTTGTTGTGTAACTTTTATTCTATGTTTGCGAATGACTAACATCATGACCAACATAAATTGGCGCTAGAAGGAGGGCTATGTCTAGAAGATCACGATTCATCATCAGTACTTTCAGGTTTGATGACGCTTAGAGTAAGGTAACCTCAGATCGTCTGTGAATTTCATCATATTACGTAAATATTTGCTGCGACAAGTTTGTATATGTACATTCTATGTAAAGATTTCCTGATTTCACATAAATATTGCAAGCTTTACAGTAGATTTCTTTAAATTCACTAAATATTAGCCAAAGATGCGTAAATTTGTTCAAGCTTTGAGAATTTGAGCCTTAAACACGTGAGATCTGGTGCTACCGGTCGGAATATCCCAATATCCTGTCATATTTGTAGTATCTTCGCAAATATTTCGTAAATATCCAGTCTGATTTGCAAGTTGACCGCGAATATCACCTCGTCCGGTGGAATCCAGCCAATATTTGTAAAGTTTCAGCTAATTGGCCTCCAAATCGAGAAATCCTGGCTCACAGGATAAATACCAGGTCTAGACATAGTGAAATTTTTGAAGAATTGCCTGTTAGAGGTTTTAGACCTAGGACTGTAGACGTTCACCATACTCCAGGGTCTGGTACGTCTAGAGCTTCACCGGGACCTCCTCCCGTAACTCCTGTTGGTTTGCAAATACCTTTCGGTATATCTGTGACACCTCCTGTTCAACCTCAGGGTATACCTTTAGTCCAACCTCAGCCAACTGCACCACCAGTTCAGCCCCCTCAGGTTGCAATGTCTTTCTTTGCAGCAGAATCACCTTTGACCTTTACTGCGTATCATGAGTTACCAAAGTATCCGGACAAACTTTGTCCAAAATACCATCCTTATCAGGATGCGGATGATCATATCAGGACGTTTAAAGAAGCTTGCTGCAGAGCCAGAATAGAACATCAGGACGTGGTGTGCAGATTATTCCCTTTTTCCTTAGGGGAAGAGGCTTATAATTGGTTCATCAGTCTTGGTCAATCTTCTGTCGGTTCGTGGGCTGTCTTAGAGAAGGCCTTTCTTGACAGATTCAAGGTCCCTATTGATCCATCCATGAATTACCACATGTTTGCCACAATTAAGAGATTTGAGCATGAACCTATTGCAAATTTCAATGCTAGGTTCCAGAAAATGTTGTCCAAGCTAGTTACCCCATATGTGGTGGCTGATGCTGCTGCTAGGAGTATTTATTATTCAGCCCTGGATCCATTAACCTCCATGTTCATCAGGAGAACACATCCTGAGATCACCACATTGACAGGAGCTTTTCAAGAAGCTATCAAGGTAAATCAGCAGCTGATACCTGCTCCTACTCCTAATATAGCATTCCCTACTTTGCCTGGCGTACAATCACAATATCCAGCACCATATCCTGCAGCTTATCCTTCACAATATCCTGCACAATATCCAAATGGATCAGTGATGCCCCCAGCAATAATGCCTGCACCTTTGCAAATACCTCCATTGAGTATCATGCCTCCTCCTAATGGAAATGGCCAATTGCCACAATATCCTGCACATGCTCAGACACCTCAGGGTACAGATCTATCCCACAATAACCATGGATCTTCCTTTTTCCAGCCTCAGACTGAAAATGTAGTGGCCAAAGCTCAAGAGGAGAAAGAGGAAATCAAAGAAATTTCTGCTCAGTTGAGAAAACTCACCACAGAAGTAACACACTTGAGAAATCAAGGGTTTTATTCACAGTCAGGTCAGAATAGGAGTTATTCCAATGACAGACCAAATTACCCTGACAGAGGATACAACAATAACTTCAACAATAATGGTGGAAACAATAATAATCCTCCTAGGCAGCCCAGAGTGTGGAACTCCAGGCCAAATAATGGTTCATTACCATCACCCCTAGACAATCAGCCTCCTGGTGAAGCCAAACAGACTACTAGAGTCAATCTTGCTGAAGCAGCCCTTACCAATTGGTGCAGGATTCACAATACCAATGCACATGCAGAATTAGATTGTCCTCAATTTAGGATTGCTGCCAGCATCTTTCAGACTGAAGTGTCTAATACTTCTGGAAATCCACCTCAGGCAGAAGGAAATGAAATAGTTCCTTGTGGATATGACTCAGCTTTTGTGCTGGAAACATACACTAATCAGCCTCATCAGGATTATAATCAGACCTGTGAAGAATCTGCCTTAACCTTTGAAGCAAACTATGTCTTCCCTTTTGAGGATGAAAACGAACCTACAAGAGAGCATGAGGAAGTACATGCATACCAGCAGCAATACCCTGGTAAGCACAATTATAACCTGAGGAGTAATGCCAACAGACCTGCCGGTCCATTGACATCATCTCTACCTCCAAACAACTTCAACACACCTCCTGATCCTAAGGCTAGCAATAACCCTGGGTTCCCTAAGGTGAATGCTCAATACTTGTCTCCTCAAAACACAGTAACAAAAGTCGCAAATGCACCTCATGAGTCTGACAAGTTAGTCAGTTATTTGGCTGATGAAATGAAGAAAATCAAGATCAGCCTATCCCTATCTGAGTTACTGAAAACTCCTGCCATCAAAAGGGCATTCATGAAGTCGCTAGATGATCCTGCTCCTAAAGAGGATAATCACCTTTCGAGTCAATCCAATAGCAGAGACCATACTGCTAAAGATAATACTGTCAAGCCCAAAGGGTCAGCCACAGTCCAAGCTGCTGAAACCTCCCACATGACCTTGTACAGAGATAAAACTGAATCACCTCCGTTTCTCCTCACCATAAGAATGTTCAGTAAGAATTTGTACAATTGTTTAGTTGATTCAGGAGCCTCAACTAATGTTATGCCTTTGTCAATATGCAACGCATTAGGACTACATCCTGCTAAATCCTTAAAGAAGGTCACTCAACTGGACAAGACAGAAGTAAGTGTCGTAGGAGAACTCACTCACATTCACATGCAGCTAGCGTCTGATCCTAGGATCCAGTATTACATTGACATTCAGGTAGTTGACATACCTGATACATACGGGATGTTGCTTAGCCGGGACTGGTCTAAAACGCTTAACGGATACATGTCCACAGACTTCAGTCACATGTGGTTGCCATGGAAAGGTATACCTAATCAGATCAGGATTGATGCTGAGCCTAGGATGAAACATATGATCACGGAATATAACAGAACAAATGAGATCATGTATGTAAACGTAGAACCTGGAGTTTATCACATCAGGCCGCAAACTGTCAAAATAGAAGAGATCCTGATGCTTGATGTTCATCATCATCATGACGATGATTATCATGAGGATATGCCAGTTGTAGAACTTAATAATGATCCTGATAATGAGAATGAAATAGATCGCTTCAGGGATTTTGAGATGCACTTATCTACTCAGATAAAACGTTGTCAATTATTAAATATACCTGCTAATGATATTTTGATTGACGGATGGTGCAGATTACATGGCGAAGCACACTCGGAAAAGACTTGTGAACCATGCTTAGACATGATAATACTGGAACAGACGTATAGTGAAGCATCATCATCATATTCTGAGGTGAGTGCTACATCTGATGATGATGATGATACTAATTCTTATTTGTCTTCTGCAGGAACAGAAGAGTCGACGGATCCTGATGAGGATCATATCCGAAAAACAGAAGAGATCCTGGTGTCCAATCAGACGAATGATGCGAGAAAGGAAAAGATCACTCCTGGTAGTGATTGCTTCATGGAACCAGATTACGAGTTGTCTGATGAGGATAAAGGCAGTGACCTGATGAAGTTCGAAGAATTTCTGGTTAAAGAAATAAAAAAAATGACACAACAGTGTAGATCTCCCCAGGAGGTTTTAATTAAAGGTTGGTGTAGGCTGCATGAGGCGCCTCACTCAGAAACAACTTGCTCACTGTGCTTACACATTTTGAAGAAGCATGCAGCTGTATGTGTTGAATATCATCCTCCTGCTAGGGTGGAAGAGAAAACAGAAAAGCCATCAGGCTCATCAGATAAAGGAAAGAAGAAACTTGAAGATGACACCCCTAAGTTAAAGTGGATATCAGGCGGAGCAGCAGCCAGAGCTGCAAAGAAAAAAGAAAGCTCAAGCAAATGTCCTGCTGAAGATAAGCCTTGGATCCTGAGGTTTGATGGATCCAAATCTAAGCAAGGTGCTGGGGTAGGAATTGACCTTATTGATCCATCAGGAAAATCCTATTTAGCAGCTTACAGATTACAGTTCCCCTGCACTAATAATGTCACAGAGTATGAAGCTCTGATTCATGGACTGTTGTTTGCCCATAAGAAGAAGGTGAAGATCCTGCATGTCTTTGGAGATTCAGAACTAGTTGTGAGACAAGTAAGAGGAATTTACTCTTGTAACTACAGAAAGCTGTCAAATTACAGACATCGTGTGTGGGACCTGATTGAAGACTTTGATGCCTTCAACATCATTCACGTGCCAAGAGAACAGAACCAAAGGGCAGATGCACTTGCTCAGGCCGCCAGTACGCTGGAACCGCTGTCTATATCTGGTCTGAAGAGATTTTCAGTAGAATTGGTGTCAGTACCTTCGGTACCTGACAATGTGACTAATCTCCAAGTGTTTGATGATGATCAGCACATCCTGGACTTCATATCAAACAGAGACGTATTTGAAGCTCAGATCATAGATGAAAATGGTATGGAAGATCATGTCTGGGAAGAAGATGAGATATTAGAGTTGCCTAGCAACACAATTCCCAAAGGTATGATTGAATTAGAAAGAGCCTTTGATCTGGATAATATGCTTAAACATAAGGATCTGCCTAAGGCAGATGGAGGTCAATATTCACAGGTGAATATTGGACAAGCTGATGACAAGAGAAATGTCTTGTTGGGTAAGGTTTGTACACCTGAAGAGTTAGAAGGAATAACTCAGGCCCTTAAGGATTATATACATGTAATTGCATGGACTTATGACGAGCTGAAGACGTATGACACTTCTGTCATAACTCATACTATACCTCTCAAGCCAGATGCAAAACCTTTCAGACAGAAGCAGAGGCCAGTCAATGCTCTGCTTGAGCCCACCATCCTTGAAGAGGTCAAGAAATTGTTAAATGCCCGGATAATATTTCCTGTAAGGCACTCCACTTGGGTGGCAAATCTGGTGCCAGTCAGAAAGAAGAATGGAGACATCAGATTGTGTGTAGATTTCAGGAACTTGAACAGATCATCAGAAAAGGATAATTATCCTTTGCCCTCTTTGGATGAAGTTCTGCAGATGGTAAATGGAGCCAAGATGATGTCCTTCTTGGATGGTTTTTTAGGATACAACCAAGTGATGGTTGATAAAATTGACAGATTAAAAACTGCCTTCACCACAAAATGGGGGATATTTGCATATAGATGTATGCCATTTGGACTGATAAATGCTGGAGCTACATTCCAGCGAGCAATGGACATAGCCTTCAGAGGCTTAGTAGGAAAATGTATAGTCATCTACATGGATGACTTGACAGTATTCTCCAAGGAAAGGGGAAATCATGTTGCTGATCTCAGAAGTGTACTGAAGAAATGTGAAGAATATGGAATATCTTTGAATCCCAAGAAGTGCATATTCGGGGTCACAATAGGAAAGTTACTAGGCCACTTGATCACAGAAGATGGGATTATCATTGATCCTGACAGGGTGGAATCCATTATGAAGTTACCACTTCCAGGAAGCAAAAAGGAACTTAAATCTTATTTTGGTAAGATAAATTTTGTGAGGAAGTTCATCACCGGCTTTGCTGAGATTGTCAGACCACTGAATGCCATGTTGAAAAAAGATGCACAAATTGAGTGGACACCAGAAGCCAGAGCTGCTTTTGAAGATATAAAGAAGGCCATTTCAGATGCTCCTGTCCTCATTAGTCCAGATTATACAAGAGATTTCTACATCTACTCATTTGCTTCAGAACATACTTCTGCAGCAGTGTTAACTCAAAGAAATGAAGATAAAGAAGAGAAATCAATCGCTTTCATGAGCTGTCCTTTCAGGGATGCTGAGTTGAGATATGTAGATGTTGAAAGACAGGCACTTGCATTAGTCAGAGCAGTAAAGAAATTCAGACATTATATACTGAGAAGCAAAGTGATTGCTGTGGTACCAGATGCAGCAGTAAAGATGCTGCTGATGCAGAGTGAACCTGGTGAAAAAAGGGCCAAATGGATTACTGTATTACAAGAATATGACATGGAGATCACACCAATGAAGCTGGTAAGAGGACAAGCTCTGAGCCAGATGATATCTGAGACTGATCCAAACATCATCAGTCAGCAGTATGTGATCAATGAGAAAGACAATGGGGAATGGTATTCAGACATCAGGCACATCCTGATCATGGGAAGATGTCCTTCAGGAATGCAAGCCTCACAGAGGAGAGCCTTAAAGATAAGATCCCAGAAGTATATGATGAAGGGAGGAGCCCTGTTTAAAAAGAATTATGAAGGGATATACCTGAGATGCTTAGAGAAACTAGAAGCCAATAAAGTTTTGACAGAGTTACATGACAAGTTTGGAACTGCCCACGGATCAGCGTTGGCCACAACACATGCAATCCTCAGAGCAGGATATTACTGGCCTACAATTTTTAAAGACACAGCTGATCATGTTAAATGTTGTCATGTTTGCCAGGTTGCTGCCAACAGAGAAAAATATGCTGCACAACCATTGCAGCCAGTGATGGAAGAGCGCCCATTTGCACAGTGGGGCATGGATTTCATAGGACCGATCAATCCTCCGTCTTCTTCAGGCCAGAGGTATGTCCTAACAATTACTGATTATTGTACCAGATGGACTGAGGCTATCAGCAGCAAAACTTGTACTGCTGATGATGTCATTAAATTTCTGGAAAGCAACATTGTCACCAGGTATGGAATTCCTTATGCATTGGTAAGTGATAATGGTTCTGCCTTCATTTCCACTAAATTGTCAAGTTGGGCTTTTGATCATGGGATCATACTTAAGTTCTCATCCAATTACTATCCCCAGGGAAATGGATTAGCAGAATCCACCAATAAGAATTTACTGAGTATCATAAGAAAATTGATAGAGAAAAATCCCAGGGAATGGAACTCATTTCTGAAATATGCCTTATGGGTAGACAGAACTAGAATGAAAATTGCATTGGGAAACTCACCCTTCCAGCTAGTATCTGGGGTAGATCCTATCCTCCCTGTAAACTTGAAAATTCCTACTCTGCAGTTTGCCCAAGACTATCTAGGCATAGATAATAAACAGGAAGTCAGGTTGCTTCAGTTGATGCATCTGGAAGAAAAACGAAGTCAAGCGATTGACCAATTTGCAAAACATCAGGCTGTTGTCAAACGCTGGTTTGACAAGAGAGCCAGAATTAAAGCTTTCAGGATATCAGATTTAGTCCTGATGTGGGATAAAGCCCATGAAAGGAAAGGTGATCATGGTAAGTTTGATAGACTATGGATAGGTCCCTTTCAGATTTCTAAAATTTTAGGAGACAGCACTTATAGGCTTAAGAACCTGATAGGTGAGGATGTCCCGTTGCCAGTCAATGGACAATTCCTCAAACATTATTTCCAGGCCTGAGTGACTTCATGACAGTCTCATGTATCATATTGTATATTTGTATAGTTGTTTGTACAGTTTGCTTGTTGTTGTTGTTGTTTTGTTGGTTGGGACCTTGTTCTGGTAAGTCAGGATGATGCACTTCATCACCTTAAGAAAATAATTAAATTGTTAGGATTCAAGTGATGAGATCACATTTAAATATAGGTTATGATTCATTCTAAGAAGTGTTCATGATCATGTTTATGATGTCTTTTCATCAGGGTGCTTTTTCTTGTCCAAAGTGAATCAAACACAATGAAACACCTAACAGCCTTGGGTTTGTTGAAGATATGAGTATAGGTGTTAAGTGAAAAATCTAAAGGGACTCCCTTGCTACCAATACAATCTCCAACCTAAAGCTACAAGTGACTACACCTTGTACAAATGAGTTGACATGATGATATCAAATTTAAATTTTTAAAGGAAAATCAGAAACGAAATAAAATTAGGCCATCTAAGTAACTCTACCGGGGCTATGGACGCCTGCTGGCAGTGGAGCCCTACTTAGGGAGATTGTATAGATAACCTTGCCGGGGCTATAGACGCCTGCTGGCAGCAAGGCTCTATCCAGGTTGGCTATGAGGGATGATCTCCAACTATGTAGTTTAACACCAGTTACTTATGTTTTCAACTTACTTTCAAGATGAGGATAATTAATCATATGCACACACCTGATCCTTTGTTAGCTTTATCACCATAATAAAATTTTATCATTCAAAGATCATGATGATTTTACTTAGACAGAATTAGAACACTATAGATAAATGTGATCACATCACTTGAATCATTGGAATTTGTTTATTTTCTTTGGTGGCAAGTTGTTGTGTGGTTACACAACACGCCCCATTTTGACTTGGCAAAACAGGGACCCAACTTTTGTTCTGGTTTGTGTTGTCTGCTTTCTGGCGGTTTGGTAAAAATAGGTCAGGTGCATCATCATCATGAAGGTCAGGATGAGGTAGGTCATCATCACAAGGTTAGTTTGTCAAAGTTCATATTTTGTTTCTATGACTTCATGGTTAGAAAGAGCTTGAAATTCCATGCAGGTTTGCCTTTTACATCACTTGAAAATTCGTCCATATGAGGGAGTTATGAGCAGTCAAAGTTTTGGTCAAACCTGATAATTGCTGTATGATGAACATCATCATCATGATATTTGAAAAGCCCCCCCGATAATATCCTGAGGTCGAAACATCTGGACGTCAATTTTAGGTCGTAGTAGGTTGTCCCCGTCGAAGCGGTCTTTTGTATCGCGAAAGGTCATCATCATGATCTTTGTCTATCACCCGATAAAATGATGCAGTCCCAATATCCGGACGTCAATCTTAAGTGATACTGTGTTTTACCCGTCAAGCGACCCTGGAAACATCGCGAGCATCATGATATTCTAACATCACCCGATATTATAATATCATGCTGATATTATAATATCACCTTGCTTAGGAAATCTGCCATCTGCATAATTTGCACGCGCACGTCAAAGTCCTGGTGATCATCATCATCATGATCTTTCAAGGCAGGATCGCATTTCGTAATATCCTCCTGATCTCCTTTTGCATGATCATGATGATCACCTTATCTTTCAAAGGGGAGGGTGATATTTCATTCCTAAGTCATGTTGACAAGATCATCATGATCTTGTTTGTCTAACTGACATTTCGCAATATCCTCCTGCCGAGAAGTATAACCTTTTGCAAATATCCTGATGACGTCATCCCGACCTGATAAACGAAGAAGTAAATATCAGGATGACGTCACCATCACCTTCTCCTTCGGCAGGATATTTTCCAAGGCATGATCCTGTTCGCGAATATGACGATGACGTCATGTTCTAAGATTAACAAAGGCCCCGGATATCCTGATGACGTCATCTGGACCTTCAGCAGGATCATATTTTAAATCACCTAGTGCGGATATGAAGATGATGATGATCATCGTCCTGATCTTTCGAGAGGGTTACCTTGGCCGCAAAAGGGGTCATTTTGCATTCATCACCCGATCATCTTCCTTAGGTGACCCGATCTTGCATTTATCCCCTGATCTTAACGAAACATGACGGTGACGTCATTCTTTGCATTTTAATGAAGCCCGAATATGACGATGACGTCACCATCATATTCCAAAACCTCCTATTTGTCTTCATCATGATGATGACGATGATGTCTTTCTTTCCCCAATATGCAGAAGTGAAACATCCTGATGTGCTTTTCATCAGAGCATTCGGAAAGGAGGAGCATCATATTTCGTGATATCCTGCAGCTAGATAGAAGACATAGAGTTGGGCATCATCATGATTTTTGACGTAGGTATAACTGTTGCCATCGGCCAAGTCTAAATTTGTCACCCCAATCATATGTGGTCACACCGATGCTAATATGATGATGACCCGAAGCATACAAACAGAGCATGCAAAGCCAGATGTGAAGTAATTTGTTAAGGGCGGTTATTTCCTTGTATATTTTGACATGCATGATCATATTTGAACCCGATACACATGGAAATGGGCGGGAAAATTTGAAACGATAGAAATTTAAAAGCCCGACTGCCTGATTTTGGTCAACGAGGGTTGACCTGGTTGTTTTATGCTATTTATGCATTTAGTGCATATTTTCCACAGGTAAAGCCTGATTGCCTGTAGCTGCACATTGGGAGGTATGTTTAATAAAATGTTTACTTCCTATTGTTTATCCACATGATGATGAACTTAATGTTTGTCTGTTTATTTGCAGGAAGTCATGATGCTGCTACTGAAGCTGAGCATTGAAGTCATGATGCTGCTGCTGAAGCTGAGCATTGAAGTCATGATGCTGCTGCTGAAGCTGAGCATTACAAAGTTGCGCATGGAGGCAACATGAGCCAGAAATGAGGAGGATATTGTCAAATATGCTGTTCGCCAGCTGGAGACCGAATCAAGTTGAAGATGCTGGAATATTCCGTGCCAGCTGTGCATTTGCCAACTGATGAAGCATGTGCTTTTCATCTGGACCGTTGTTTGTTATGAGACGATCCTAATCCTTGGATCGTTGTAACCATTTTTTGGCAGTTGTTCTATATAAGAGCCAGAGCTTGTCATCAAATAAAGAGGGAATACATTAGAATACACAGACGCATCTGGCGCAAAAAGTCAATTACTGTAGAATCAATTAAGAGATCGGATTACTGAGACTAATGAGGATAGAATTGTTGAAATGTCAAGGTTCTTTCTTCAGATCACTGTAAATGTACCTGTTCTTGAGCATACTGAATGGATATGAAGTTCCAGATTACATCCTAATTGTAAATTTTACGTAATCTTTCTGTTGATTTCTGGATATGTACTGGTGAATGCTGTGTTCAACTGGAAGCGCTTTCATTTCATTACATGTTGTTGTCAACTTTTCCTTCGAAGATTTGCACTAGATCATGCGGATTTGTGGAATGTCCTGGTGAAGTATGATTTTAGTTTCCTTCTTTTCATTGCATGTATGGGAGCTTGTATGTGAATCAGTGATCTAAGTCAAGTAGTTTTGGGAATCTCATTTCTTACCCCTTTTTCTTCTTTTAATTTCATAAATTCATCACCATAACTGCAAATCATGATAAATAACAAGCAGAACAGAGAAATATGCTGAAATCCTGTAGGTAACTGAAAATCATTAGCATATTTGAGTTAAATGCATGTAGTATTGGAAATATCATGCAAAGAATCATAAATAATGATAGAAATCATGCAAATATCAGCCTGTAGGCACTTTATTTGACTAAATTCACAGTGCAGAGGTAGAATTGTTGGAGATTTATGCAGAACAAACATCCAGAACAGGATATTTGAAGATAATGATGATGAACTTTGCAGAAACACGTAAGGCCCCTGAATGGAAAACAGCAACACACATCAACCACTGAGTAACGTCAGTAGATTAAGACCTAATCAACGGAGACTTGGGATCATGAATTCTTTGAATTCATCATATCTTTCAAGATGAGTAAAGGTTGTTGTGTAACTTTTATTCTATGTTTGCGAATGACTAACATCATGACCAACACCTAAGAAGATGGAAAAATGCAAAAAAGAGGTAAAGGAAACAACCAACCGTGTAAATCAAGATTGAAAATGCTCAGAAACATTTCCATGAAGTTGCCCCATGATATTAGCTGATTGAAACTTAGATGACTTCCCAGAAATACTACAACCTTCCTCTTCAAAGCAGAAAATAGCAGAGAAGGCGTCCATCTTGGAATGGTAAAAGTAGCAAGTAAGGGTTTTCCCCTCAAAACTAAAACTTTCTTCATAAGCCCGTGTTGTTTTAGTCCTTTTGCCAAAAAAAAACTCATGCAAGTTTCCCTCCTTTCTTGCAAAAATAAAAAAAATTAGCTTTATCACTTGCTCAACTTCACATGGATTTGATGAAAAATGCCATTGAAGGATAAAATGCCTTTATAATGTTTTACCATAAAATATCACTCCCTTTAACTGATTATTTAGTTGTGTTTTTTACCTGATGATCAAATTAGTCATTTATTTAGTCATTTATAGCTGTGTTACAAAAAAATAGTAGAATTTAGTCATTTATTTTGTCATGACTAAAAGTTTTAGTCACATAGTCATTTATTTGCCAAAATTCTACTAGTGTAAGGAAGTGAAGACCCTTGATCTTCCTCCTTTGGATGAATGTTCAAATACTTTGGACATCACTAAGGATGTGAAAACCATAAATAGTTCTCCTTTATTTGCATTTTAAACCCCTTGGACATCACTAAAGATACAATCATTAACAGTTCTCTTAATGACATTGTACCTTCCTTTTTTTCCAATGTTCTCCCTTTAAGAGACATATCATTGGTGGATGAATAAAGTTCTCTCACATTAAATCCTTTAGGGATGGAGGTTGAGCTTAACCAAAGTAAAAACAATGTTAATTCAGTCATCACTAATACACTTATCCCACCCACTAAGGGAATAGTGGATAAGTGTATTAATATTCCTAAACTCATTATGAATGGGGCACATAATGTGCCTCCTTGCTTCAAACTGGTGATTATGGTTCAAGGTGCTCCAACACCATCTAGACCCCCAGGTTACATTCTGAATTTTGTAAAACAAATTACTCAAGAAAATCAAGTGTATCAAAATGTGTTGCAACAACCCTATTACAATGTGGTTTCTCAGACATACAATACACAAAATAATAAACAAAGTAAACAATAGTCGAACATTCTGATCTCTTTACAAACTTCTCAACCTATGCTTCCTCAACCACCTCATCTTACTCATAAAGTTGGTTAGGATTATGATCTTGTTGAGCAGTTTCATGCTACTCCTGCTAAGATATCTCTTTGGGAACTCATACAAACATTACCTACATCCCATAGAATGCTCCAAGAAGCTTTACAAAAGGTGATTGTACCACCTACTATTAAGCCTAATGATGTAGCAACTCTGTTAGATTGTATGCGTGTGACAAAAATGAATATTTTATTTCAACAACAGGAATTACCATCAATTGAAGTTCAAATTCAACGTGATCCTCTTGTAATCTTTGTCACACTAAACAAAAAGTTGATAAAGTGAGTTTTGATTGACAAAGGATTGGCTCTTAATGTTTGTGGCATTGATTTGCTACATAAAATCAAGGTTGACACATCTTTAATCAAACCAGATAAACGTAACATTCGTGGCTTTGATAACATTGGTAAACAATCCTTGGGTGCCATAAATTTACCAGTAAAGGTTGGACATGTGACATTATCTACCCTTATTCATGTCATGCTTGGTGCACTTGCATATAATATGGTTCTTGGTAGACCATGGATTCATGCTATGGGGGTAGTTCTATTTACCCTTCATCGATCAATAAAATTTATTTAGGAAAATAAACTTCACACCATTGAAGGTGACCTAGAACCGAAAAGCATTTTATAGGTTGAAGGGGAAAAACAAGTTATCAATCACACGATTCTCAATAACTTAAAAGTTGATTCATCAATACCTCTTATCGTATATAATGTTGTGCAAGATTCAACATCACCATCGAATGCACTTCTTGGTGATGATTGGGGTTCATTAGATTTTACTCCTTCCTCTAGGGGGGAATATAAACTTAATAACCCTAATCCTGAAGCATCAAAAGTTGCTTTGATCTGAACCAGGTAATCTTTGGAAACACCTAAGAAACCTAAATTTTCTTTAGTGGCAAACAAGGATAATACTCTTACTCACACTACAAAATATAAGACTTATGAGGCCCCACCTTCTTTTAAAAAGATGGAGCCTCTCTATGTTCATGGATTTCAAATCCTTTACAAAAATTGTGACTACATAGGCAATGGTTGTGGTGTAAACCAATAAGGAATTAGAGTACCTTTATAAGTTACTACAATTAACTACTCGACTAGTATTGGATACCATTCTCTAAAGCCCACCAAAGCTTATCATCATCCTAAACTTAATGTTAACATGATATAAATAAGTCAAAGACTAAATATGATATATCCTGAGATAATAGACATGGATTGTCCACTAGGAAATATCCCATTGAATTAGGTAAGTATTTCTCTGGTACAGTGATAGTCAAAGGGTTCACATAATGAACTGTCCAAACCATGCAGCTAAACACAATGGAAACAACACAAATGTAGTATGAAATGGAAGATTAAAATGCTCAATATGTAATGTATTCAGAATGCTTATATGTCGGGAACATGTGAGCTACAATCAAAGGGCTCACAGGCCTGCTTTCTAGGTTACAACTAATATGCAAGATATGGCAATGAAGTGCCCTCCAAAAAGGAAATCTATCTTTTAAAACTATCTAAATCATATCATATAACTAGTTATCACTACTGACCTCCTAATACATCCTAGAGATCTATATATATCATCTCCAAGCTCAAGAAATCCTTTGCATTGGCCACAAGAGGTTACAAACTCCAATGAAGGATCTAACGTGTAGAAACAAGTAGGTTAGCTTTAAACATCTGGTATTGCTCTACAAATGGATGAAACTTGGTGTGGACCTCAAGGAAGGTCTATCTGATCCATATGCACCATGTATGATACTTCATTTAGCTCTACAAGTCACGGAAGTGCTCTACAAACCTTCTCCTTCAACTGGCTGTCTGAATGCTCTATTATGAAAGTTGATGATCTTTTGATAGCGATAACTTTTAGCAGATAAGTCCAAATGACCTAAAATTTGGATATGATGTAGACGGTGATGTGTAGATGCGAAGTCCTACTCCATGAGATTTAATATGCAAATGCAGAAAAAAGTGATACAAAATGATGAAACTACAAATAACTAAACTGAACTGAAAATGAAAGAAAAAAAAGAATGCAAATGTTTTTGGTTGATGCAAGATTGCTCTGCAACCTGGGATGCTCCTGCATCAAACACCTGGGGTTGTTGAAAAAGTGAGTCCCTCACTTTGCTGGGGCTAGAGGAAAACCAAGGTGGTCTACCTCAGCCTAAGAAATCAAAGATGAATCTTCTGTCGGTCTTCCTTTCCACTTGACTAAATATTCCTTATATTGCTTACCTCTGGTGCTATGCCCAACTCTACTATCCAAGGCATCCTCTATCCTCTCCGATTGTTGTTGTGGTAACTAATTCTTCAATCCATATTCAATGTTGTCACTTGATTCTCCTTCATGATACTGATGTAGGTGTGCAATGTTGAATATAGGTGATATACCCAATGTCTTCAATAGCTCCACTTCATATGCATTTCCTAAATCAAACATCCTAAGTATCCTACATGGTCTAAACTTCTTCATCTTCAACTTGTTGTATGTCCCTACTGGAAATCTCTCCTTTCTCAAATATACCATCACTTTGTCTCCAACTAAAAAATTGGTTATGTCTCATCTTCTCATCTGCTTGCTCCTTATAATTTCTATTCATCTCGTCCAAATGCTTTTTGACTTGATCATGCACTATCTCCATGTACCCTACAAATTCTTCTACTTCTACACTTCTCTTGTTCTCCATACTTATGTCTCTCAATTCTACAACTCCTCTAGGGTTAGTTCCTGTCACAATCTCAAATGGTGTATTCCCTGTAGTCCTATTCACTAAATTATTGTATGCAAACTCTGCTTGTAGTAGAATTAGATCCCAATTTCCTGCCTTATCTTCTACCAAACATCTTAACAAGTTTCCCAAACTCCTATTTACCACTTTTGTTTGTCCATCTGTCTATGGATGAAATGTTGAACTGAACTTTAGGTCTATCTTTATCTTCTTCCACAATGTCCTCCAAAAGTATCTAATGAAGCTTGTGTCCATGTCTAAAATTATCCTCTTAGGTAATCCATGCAATCTCACAATCTCCTTGAAAAATAAGTCAGCAACATGAACTGCATCATTTGTCTTCTTACAATGTATGAAATGTGACATCTCTAAAAATCTATCCACCACTACAAATATCGAATCATGTCCTCTCTGTGTTCTTGGCAATCCTAATATGAAATCCATGCTTATGTCTTCACAATGTCTCTCCAGTACTATCAAAGATTTGTATAACCCAGTATTCTGAATACTCCCTTTTGGAACTTGACATACTCTACAACTCTACACAAACTTCCTTACATCCTTATTTATTAGGGGCCAAAAGTAATGTTCACTTACCAAAGCCACTGTTTTGACAATTCCAAAATGTCCTACCAATCCACCACTACGTTTTTCTTTGATTAAATTATCTCTCATTGAACTCCTAGGTATACACAACTAATTTCATTTGAACAACACATCCTCCTGAATGAAATAATCTAACCACTTAATTCTATCTATCACAACATGTTCCATACATGCCTTCCATGGTTCTGTAAAATCAAGATCCTCTTCATACATGTGCTTTAGTTCCTCAAAAGCTAATACTTCTACTCTCATCTCTGTCAGCAAATTCCTTCTTCTACTCAATGCATCTGCAACTTTGTTTGACTTCCCAGTCCTATGCTTCAATACAAATGTGTATCTCTACATGAACTCTACTCATCTCATATGTCTCTGATTCAACTTTCCTTGACTGTTTAGATATTGTAATGCTTGATGATCTCTATACAACACAAATTCCTTAGGCAACAAATAATGTTTCCACTTCTTTAAAGCTTGAATTCTGGCATAGAAATCCTGATCATAAAATAAATATCTTCTCCTTGCATCATTCAACTTTTCACTAAAGTATGCTCCTGGTAGATACCTTCTTGACTTAACATTGCTCCTATTACATTTCCACTTGCATCGCAATCTACTTGAAATACCTTGTTGAAATATGGTAATGCTAAAATTGGTTTTTTTGTCACTTTCTACTTCAACAATTGAAAACTTTTTATTTGCTCTAGATGTCCACTTGAAATCCTTTCTATCACCTCTCATTATCTCTATCATTGGTGTGCATACTAAACTAAAATTTCTAATGAACTTCTAGTAGAAACTAGCTAATCCATGAAATGATCTGACTTCTCCAATGCTCTTTGATGTTGGCCACTCAACAATTTCTCTAACCTTCGCAGGGTCCATCTTCAATCCTTCCACATAAATCACAAATCCCAAATATACCAATTCTTCCTTTATGAAACTATATTTCTTGATGTTTATCAACAATTTCTCTTCTCTCAACCACTGCAATACTTGTCTGATGTGCTACAAATGTTCTTCCTTTGTCTTACTATAAAACAAAATATCATCCAAGTATACAATAACAAACTTACCCAAGAATTTATTCAAAACATCTTTCATCAATCTCATGAAAGTACTCGATGCATTAGTCAATCCAAAAGGCATCACTAACCAATCATACAATCTTTCATTTGTCTTAAAAGAAGTCTTCCATTCATGTCCTTCTCTAATCCTAATATGATGGTATCCACTCTTCAAGTCTATCTTGGTAAAATACTTTGATCCACTCAAATAGTCCATAATGTCATCCATCCTTGGCAATGGAAATCTATACTTAACTATGATCTTGTTGATTTCTCTAGAGTCTATACACATCCTCCAATCTCCATCTTTATTTGGTGCTAATACTTAGGTATTGCACATGGGCTTAAATGTTCTCTGATCAATCCTTTCCTCAACCACTCTTGTATCTATCTATTCAACTCCTCATTATCTGCTGGTGTCATCCAGTGTGCTATGTTTTTAGGTAAACTAGATCTAGGTATAAGATCCATATGATGACTAATACTCTGGATTGGTTGCAATCCTTTAGGTACATTATCTGATATGATGTCTTCATATTCTATCAACAATTCAGTTATCTCCTCTGGTTGTGATTCTTCAGTCTTTGTACTTAGGGTTCCCTGCTTCTTAGGAATCAAAGAAAAACACATATTCTCATGTCTCAAACCATCCAAAAATTTCCTTCCATCAACCAAACAGATTCTGACATTCCCACATACTTCACTTTTAGGTTAATCTTCCAAAGGTATCAAGATATGCTTCTTCCCATTTGATGTTATAGTATAAGTATTCTTTCTCCCATCATGTATAGCTTTTCTATCATACTACTATGGTCTACCCAACAATTTATGACATACATCCATTGGCATAATATCACACAATACTTCATCATGATAAGATCTTATATGAAATTTCACCAAACATTGTTCACTCACCAGTACCTTGTGTTCATCCTAAATCCATGCTATCTTGTAGGGCTTATGGTGTTTCAATCTCTCCAGGTTCAGCTTAGTCACCATCTCTTTTGAAGCCAAATTATCAGTACTACCACTATCAATGATCATTTTACAACATTTACCTCCTAATTTGAATTTGGTCTGGAAATTTTTTTTCCTCTACACTGGTTCCTCAGTTGTCTATGTTTGAAATAAGTCTCTCCTCATGACTAATTATTCTCCTTTCTCTAGTTTTCCAATAGATTCTTCCTCCACATAAGCTTTTCTTGCATTGTTTTCTATCTTCTTACTTGTACTTCCCTAATGACATTCAAATGCTCTATGTCCTTCACCTCCACACTTAAAACAAGCTCCTCTAAATGTTCTCTTATCAAACTCTCTTTCATCTCTCTTGTACCCTTCACTACAGTAAGAATTATGATGTCCTCTGTGGTAGAAATTCCTATCATCTCTTTGATATGAATTGTTATCTCTATCTTCCTTCTTGAATGGACTACTCTCTTTGTTCTGCTCCACATAAGGTTTTTCTCCTCTAGAATAGGTTATATCTCTTTGAAATTTGCCTCCTCTACCTTTTTGTCTCTACTCATGCTTCTTATTAAACTTGTCTTCAACCTTCAATGCAAACTGATATGCTTCTTCTATTATTTTCATCCTTACCAGACTTAGTTCTTCTTGAATGTTCAATCTCAATTCATTTATGTATCTTGCCACTTTCTTCTTTCTTTCTTCACTATGTCCAATCCTTATGATCATCTTATGAAATTCTTTAGTATACTCCTTCACAGATTTCTCCTTTTGCCTTAGGTTCTGTAATCTCTTCAATAGTTCCAACTCATAGTCAGCAGGTATAAATTGGTTCTTCAACTTTGTCGCCATTCTATCCCATTGTGTGTTTTTTTCTTTTCCTCTCCTATTTCTATCCAACTAAATGTCTTTCCACCAAATAGAAGCATGTTCTTTCAACTTAGTCTTTGCAAATCTCACCTTCTCTAGATCTTCAATTTCTTCATGTTCAAAGTATTCTTCCAAGTCATTTATCTAATCAATCAATTCCTTCAAATTCAAATTTCTAGTATAATTTAGTACCTCCACTATAGGTCTCTTTCCAATCTTCAAAATAGCTTTCAACATATTCACTTGATCTGATTCTTCTTCTTCTAGGGTTTCTTCATTTTGATCAATGGATTGAAATTCATCATCATCACTTTCAACATCATGTCTAGGGTTTAATCCTCTTCTTCTATCTTATTCTACAACATCCAGTCTAATTTTTATTATTCTCATCATCTCCATCATTTCATCCATTCTTCCAGTAACAGTACCCATAGCAGGCATCCTCCTTGGTGGCATCTCTTCCTAGGATCTTGTGCAACTACCTCAATTTGGTGATCTGACTACAAGGTAGAAACTACCTCACAATCGGCACTCTATTGACAAACATAAGTAGAATGCCTCAAGTCAGTGATTGGTTCACCACAAGATCTTATATAATGCCTTCACTTCCCAAAGGATTCAAAAATTTTCTTTGATACCACTTGGTGCAGTCACGGTCGGAGGGTTCACTTAATGAATTGTCCAAACCATGCAGCTACAGTAAGCACAATGGAAACAACACAAATGTAGTATGCAATGGAAGATTCAAATGCTCAATATATCATATATTTATAATGCTTATATGCTGGCAACATGTGGGCTACAATCAAAGGACTCACAAGCCTACTTTTTGGGTTACAACTGATATGCAACATATGGCAATGAAGTGCCCTCCAGAAAGGAAATCTATCTTCTAAAACTATCTAAATCATATCATAGAACTACTTATCACTACTGACCTCCCAATACATCCTATAGATCTGTATATATCATCTCCAAGCTCAAGAAATCCTCTGCGTCAGCCACAAGAGGTTGCAAACTTCAATGAAGGATGTAACGTGTAGAAACAAGTAGGTCAGCCTTAAACATCTGGTATTGCTCTGCAAATAGATGAAACTTGGTGTGAACCTCAAGGAAGGTCTAGCTAATCCATATGTACCATGTATGATGCTTCATTTAGCTCCGCAAGTCACGGAAGTGTTCTGTAAACCTTCTCCTTCAACTAACTGTTTGAATGCTCTGCTCTATGAAAGTAGATGATCTTTTGATAGCGATAACTTTTAGTAGATAAGTCCAAATGACCTAAAATTTGGATATGATGTAGATGATGATGTGTAGATGCTAAGTCCTACTCTACAAGCTTTGATATGAAAATGTGGCAAAATCTAGTACAAAATGCTGAAACTGCAAATGACTGAACTAAATTGAAAATGAAAGAAAAGAAAGAATACAAATATTTTTGGTTGATGCAAGATTTCTCTACAACTCTGGGATGCTCCTGCATCATTCTCCCTCCTTTAGCCACACTTGATGTAGCACCTATTCCAATTTCTCTCAAGGGTTGCCTCCTCCTAGATATATATGTTAATAATGTTGTGTTCCCCCGTATTGTGTTAAATGTTGTTTAGGCATCCTTGGATGACCCTTGATACTATTGTAAGGTCAAGGATACAAGGAGACTACCTTCATTGTGATACTTCTTCTATTTGTTTCTCTGTTCTTCTATTCTCTTCTCTCTTATTGCAATTGTTGTGTGTGATGCCTTGGGGGAATAACATTGCAGATGATGTCTTGGAGGCATCTTCCCACATTTAAAACCTAAGTCACTTTCATCTCCTCTCTCATTTTTCATGTTTTCATTCTTCTGTAGCTCTACTAGTTGGCGAATGACAAAAAAAAATACTGATAAGGACCATATGTCCCTACAACAAGAATACAAATGGACCTAGTCCATAAATGAAGATGGGGTTAATATATTATTGATGCTTGACTAGTAGAATCACCTCATGTTGTGATGTGGTCATGTGTTGTGTTATGAAGATTCTTGTAACAATCCTTTGCAATACTCTAAATCTGCCTCTAGGCACTTTGGAATGTTTAGTATCTCACCTTGTGGCTACAATCAGTTCTGAGATAACTGAAGTATAACTTAATGGCTATACTTGGTTCTAAACCTAGAAGTGTAGCCTTGGTCTATTTATGGGGTATGTTACCTTATTTCTATGAATTGTTGATGATCAAAATTTGAAACTAATGTGTGTGATTGTTGGGAACATTCAGTTATTGTTAGAACATGTTACCTTTGAGGCATGGGCTTTGCGAAATCTCTTGTTCCCTTGCATGTTTTCACCTTACCTTAAACGTGTTTGATACCGTAAAGTGGGATCAACCACTTTAAGGTGGCGGCATATATTGTGGTATTATGCTTGATTATTTTAGATATTGTGATAAAGCATGTTTGCATATGCTTCCTTTTCATTGTAAGGTGTCTCCATGATGCAGGTGGGATTGTGTACTTTGTTTTGTTTTGCATATACCTCCTTTTCACTATAAGGCATCTATGCGAGGCATGTGGGGTTGTATACTTTGTGCATGCTTCCTTTTCATTGTAAGGCATCTATGGATGCAAGTGGGGTTGCATTTTGAAATCCCTTCTATGGAAGGTGGGATTGTGTATTCCTTGTTGGCAAGAGACACTACTAGGCATGCCAGGTGTTGTAATTGATGGAAATTGAATCTATCTTACACATCCGCATTGTATCGTTTGATCATACTAGAAGTCAAATTGTAGATTTGTCTAAGTTCAGATGGATAGGAATAGAGCATATGATAGGGTTCAACATTTTGGTCTACATTTCTCCACAGGTAATCATATTGTGTTACGGATCTGAGGGAATGTTAAGGGATGTCAGGGCTACCTAAATCCAAAGTTTTAGCCTCCGGTGATAAAGGGATTGAAAGTTATAAGCTTCTGAGTAGCAGGTTTTGGTTAGACAGTTCAGTTCGGTGAAGAATAGGCTGACTTGGTGTTTGATCCTTGTGCAGATCAAGAGAAGTGGTTGGTTGAGCAATTTATGAGATCCAGTGGTATTGGTGGACATGTGTGGTGACTTAATTACATAGGTTTTGGTCCGCATTGATATTTATGCATGGATTCAGTCGACAGAATAGTGATCTCGAAAAAGTTCCTAAGTTTTCTTGAGGCCGACTACATTTAATGTAATTTCATGTTGTGGATATATAAAATCGATGGGTTTGAGCATTTTGTGACATGGGTATGCGAATATGAAGTAAGAGGTGTGAAGTGTGGCAGTCTCAAGTGCAAAGTAGAGATCTAAGCCTTAGATCATGGCAGAACAGTGAAACAGGGTAGTGAGAGATGAAGTGTGTGAAGTTGGTCTATTGAGCCTAACCAAAACTGTAATCTTGCATTGTTAGATGCCATTCTTCAGTTCAAGTATTTCAGTGAACTCTTGTAATTAATCTTGTAGGCAGTGAGCTCTTGGCAGTATGCCCGAAGGCATGTGCCTTCCCATTTTGTAATACTTTTAACAAAGTATAAAATCTTGTGGGTTAACCTCCATCATGGTTTTTCCCTTAACCAGGTTTCCATGTAAAAATCTTGGTGTTCATGTGTGATGATCTTGTTTTTTCTATTCTTAAGTTCATGCTTCTTTCATTTGAATGTATGTGGTAAATTTACAAAGGAACATATTAATAAGTTTTGTAAAACATTGATTCACCCCACCTCTCAGTGTTCCTTAATTTCAACAATTAGTATCAGAGAAAGGTTCCTTAGAAGAAGTTTAACAGCTTGAGGAAGATCTAGGAAGGTGTTTCAATGGGTTCATTCAGGTATTCTGATGGTATCAATGAACAACTTCAAGTAGCCTTAGAAGATCTTGATCATGTTGCAAGTATGGGCCTAACATGTGTTTTCATTAATGTCAATATACTCCTATTACATTAATGATAAGGATTGGATTAGCTGTGTGCTGAGGATATTGAGAAAATTAGTCTCAATCAGGAACAATGAAGATCAGTAATGACAATAAGACAAAATTCCAAGATAGGAAGAGGATCAAAGGATACAGATTAAAGGGTTTGTAGATATGTGTCTTGAGGTGATCCAATAGAGATTTTAGAGGTCCACATGAAGATATGAAGAAGTTGTGGCCGCTCAAGTAAAACCGGTTCTGGTAGGTGTTCAGAGGTAACAGAGTGACACAGACAGGTCCGGTGAGATCCGGAAGTATAGTTTTCTACTCTGTGGATTTGAGACAGTGTTGAGGAAGTCCTGGTGATGTGTTAACTCGATTGGTTCATGAATTGAAGGTCTGGAAGTATCCATTCTTTGGTGACAGTGGTGACAAACTGTGTTCTTGAGGCTCTGGATGAAAGAGAGAAGGATTTCAGTATGCAGATGAAGTGTGGATGTTCTTGGTGATTCAGGAAACCTTGTGAAGGACTTTGTATTATGTCCAGCATGTGTTAGTGGTCCACATTGGAGTTGGAGCTTGATATTGAAGAATAACCTCCGGATAATGATGTTCTTCTTGAGACTAGCCGACCGGATAAGTTTCACATCTTGTGGATGTTTTGGTAGATGTTTGCTGACTTAGATGATTATTCCTAAGTTGATGTCTTGTATAAATAAGGGGTTGTGAAGTCATTTCAAAGGTGTGCTTGTAGTGATGAGTGTCTGGTAGCAAGGAGGAGAGCAAAAGGCAGAGTAGAAGTATTGGGCATAAATGGAACTGATTCAAGCATGGTGAAGATGCTATTTTCCAGTTCAAGTAGGTGATACTTATTTCTTTGTAGGCAGTGAGCCTCTTGTGAGTAGTGTGCTCGGGTAGTGAGCCCTAATTGGCATGTGCCATTTTGTTCTTTCTATTCTTCTAACAGAGAATACAATCTTGGGTTAATCACCTCGTGGTTTTTCCCTTAACCGGGTTTTCCACATCAAAATCTTGGTGTCTCATGTGTTGATATGTTTCTGCTCTTAATTTGTTGCATTGTGTTTTCATGATTAATTTATTATAAGATTGCTAATTGTAAAGTGGAATTAAGTGTTTAAATTGAGAGAAAGTTTTGTACAACTGATTCACCCCCGCTCTCAGTTGTGTGCCCTAAGTCTAATAATTGGTATCAGAGCTAAGTTCCTCTAAATAGAGCTTAACCGCTTGAGGAGATCCAGGATGTCATCTTACAAGAAGGATAGTTTGAAGTTTGATGGAAGCAATTTTAATCTCTGGAAAGGTTGCATGAAATGTCACTTGAGATGTATGGGAGTGGCGTACTGAACCATGGTTACAACATAGTATGTACCTCCACAGGGTGGTCTGAAAACCCAAAATGAAATCAGAGACATTGAAAACAATTTGCAGACTATAGAGGCTCTTCTAAGTGCATTATCTGATTCAGAGCTCTCAAATGTTATTGACCTACCAACTGCTTTTGAGATTTGGCAAAAATTGGAACTTCTGCATGAAGGAGACAAGTATGTCAAAAGTGCAAGGTTACAAAGTCTGAAAGGAAAATTTGAAAACCTGAAGATGAGAGAAGATGAAAACATCACTACTTTTATGCCAAGAGTAAATGAGCTTGTTTGTGGAATTAGAAATACTGGTGGAGTCTTGGAAGAAGATGAGATTGTTGGCAAAATTCTCAGATCCCTTCCTGCTTCTTACAAAATCAAGGCTGCTGCCATTGAAGAATTCAGAGCCCATACAACTGTCACAAGAGATCAATTGGCTGGAAAATTGGCTGCATTTGAAATGACAAAGTTTAGAGATGACCCCCCCAAGACTAAATCTGCATTCAAAGCCAGTGCCTCTGTTAAAGGTAAACAAAGGTTTGATCTGGGAGAGAATTCATCAAGGAAGCTGTCATGGTATGAAAAAGCAAGAAAAGGTCTAGAGGAAGATGAAGTAGAAACTGCTCAATTGGAAGCCCATATTGCAAAGAGGCTACCAAGAGGATCTGGTAAGTATGAAGGAAAATTACCTTTTAAGTGTTTTAACTGCAATAAGATTGGTCATTTTGCCTCAAGGTGTTTGGAAAGGTTTTCAAGGCAAAATCCTAACAAGCCAAGGTTCCAAAAGAACTATTATTATGTACATGAAGATGATGATAATGAAGGAGTAACAGATGATGAATCAGAGATAGGAAACAAATCCAGAAATGAATGGGTGTTCATTGCCATCAAGGAAGAAGATCCAATGTCCTTTGTATCTGTCAATCATAAGACTGTGGAAAGAGCTCTGGTTGCCCAAGTTGAAGAAAAGGATGATTGGGTCATTGACAGTGGTTGCTCTCACCATATGACAAGTGACAAAAATAAGTTCATAGATTTGGAAAGGTATGAAGGAGGAGTGGTAAAGTTTGGTGATAATTCTGCTGGTAGAATCAGAGGTAGAGGAACTATTTCTCTTGATGGAAGGAACAAAACTGGTAATGTAGTATATGTTGAAGGTTTGAAGCACAATCTTCTTAGTGTTGGACAGATGGTGGACAAAGGCTATGATCTCCGGTTCAAGAATGGAAAATGCAAGATCTTTGAAAATTCTAGAACAGAGATTGCATCCAATACTCAAACTAAAGGTAATATCTTTCACTTGGTTGGTACTGGAAAAAAGTTACTTGTTTGTTCAAATTGATCAAAGTTGGTTGTGACATAGGAGGATGTGTCATGTGAATTTTGATAATATCATCAAGATAAGCAATACTCAGGCTGTAAGAGATCTTCTAAAATTGGTGAAACCTACTAACAGCTTGTGCAAAGAATGTCAGTTGGGTAAGCTAAGCAGAGTCACATTCAAAAGTAAGGAACTATCTTCTACCGGATTATTGGACTTAGTTCATACTGATCTTTGTGGTCCAGCAAGAATCAAGAGTATTCAAGGTGATAGATACTTCATGCTACTAATTGATGACTATTCCAAGATGATGTGGGTAACCTTTCTAAAAGAGAAATTAGAAGCTCTTGAAAAATTCAAAATATTCAAGGCTATGGTAGAGAATGAAACCGGATTAAAATTGAAGTGTCTGAGGTCTGATAGAGGTGGAGAATTCACATCCGGTGAGTTCATAGAGTTCTGTGAGAAACATGGAATAAAAAGACAATTGTCTGCTCCTAGGACTCCATAGAAGAATGGAGTGGTGGAGAGAAAAAATAGGATCATCCAGGAAGCTTCTAGGACCATGATGATGGAAGCAAATGTTCCTCAGATCTATTGGAGAGAAGATGTCAGCACTGCAGTCTATACTCTCAATCAAGTTCAAATCAGAAGCAATACTGGTAAAACTCCTTATGAACTTTGGTTTGGTATCACTCCTACTGTAAGGTATTTCAGAGTTTTTGGTAGCAAATGTTACATTAAAAGAGATGAAGATCTAGGAAAGTTTGATACTAGAAGTGATGAAAGAATATTCTTGGGTTACTCTACTCAAAGCAAAGCATACTGATGTTATAACAAGAGATTGAGAAAGATGATAGAAAGTACAAATGTGAAGGTTGATGAAGGAATTGAAAAGCCCTCAAGATTCTATGAATATGATGAAGATGATCAGAATGATGTTCTGACTCAAGGAGCCCAAGCCTCTTCTAAGATTCAGATCTAGATTGATCTAGAAAATTAGGAAGAAGAGATAAGTTTGAATGAGCCTGATCAAGAAGCAGAAATATAAGTAACTCCCAAAGTGCCTAAGTATGTAAGACTGAATCACTCTCAAAATTAGATCATAGGTGATAAAAGCAAAGGTGTACAAACAAGAAGGAAAATTGCTCAAAACTCAGATGAGTATTGTCTGATTTCAAAAGTTGAACCTAAGACAGTGAATGAAGATTGTAATGATGAAAACTGGACTAAAGCAATGGAGGAAGAGTTGATGCAAATTGAGAAAAATCACACTTGGGATCTTGTTCCCAGACCTAGAAACAAAAATGTGATTGGAACCAAATGGGTCTTTCGGAACAAACTAAATGAAGTTGGTGAAGTAATCAGAAATAAAGCCAGATTGGTCTGCAAGGGTTACTCTCAAATAGAAGGAGTTGATTTTGAAGAAACTTTTGCTTCGGTGGCAAGAATTGAAGTAGTCAGATTATTTCTTGCTTTTGCTGCTTTCAAGGATTTCAAGGTATATCAGATGGATGTCAAGTCTACCTTCCTAAATGGTGACTTGGAAGAAGAAGTATACATTGAGCAACCAGATGGATTTCAATTATATGATCATGATGATATGGTCTGCAAGTTGAAGAAAGCACTGTATGGACTGAAGTAAGCCCCAAGAGCCTGGTATGAAAGATTGGATAAGCACCTTTTGGAGATTGGTTTCAACAAAGGTACTACTGACAGTAATTTGTATTTCAAAATTGATCATGAAAACATCCTGATTGTTGAAGTGTTTGTTGATGATATCATTTTTGGAGGAAGAGATAGTATGTGTAAAACTTTGCAAATCAAATGAAAAGTGAATTTGAGATGTCCATGCTTGGTGAAATGTATTTCTTCTTGGGTCTACAAATCACTCAAACAAAGAAAGGAATCTTTATTTCTCAAACCAAATATGTGAAAGAATTGTTGAAGAAATTTGGGATGGAAGACTCAAAACCAATGAATACTCCAATGGCAACCAGATGTAAATTGAGCAAAGATGATGATTCTCCTAAGGCTGATTAGACAAAGTATAGGTCAATGATTGGAGGACTGTTGTATCTTACTCAAACTAGACCAGACATTATGTAGGCTGTTGGTCTTGTTGCTAGATTTCAGGCTGATCCTAGAGAATCTCATGTCATGGCAATCAAGAGGATTTTTAGATATCTAAAAGGGACAGTTGAGTATGGTCTGTGGTATCCTAGAGATCATGATTTCTCTCTTCATGCATATACTGATACAGATTGGGCAGGAGATGTGGATGACCGGAAGAGTACCAGTGGTGGAGCATTCTTTTTGGGGAAGAGATTGGTTTCTGGGGTAAGCAAGAAATAAGAGGCAATATCTCTATCTACAACTAAAGTAGAATATATTACAGCAGCAGGTAGTTGCACTCATGTTTTATGGATGAAGCAGATGCTAAGAGATATCAAAGTGGAGTATGAAGAACCTATCACAATCTTCTGTGATAACTCAAGTGCTATAAATATATCTAAGAATCCAGTGTTGCATTCAAAGACTAAACACATATCCATTAAGTTTCACTTTTTGAGAGAGCAAGTGAACAAGAATGAAGTCACGTTGGAGTTTGTGCCTTCCAAGGATCAGATTACATACATCTTTACTAAATCTCTACCTAAGGACTCTTTTGAGTATCTCAGGGAGAAGTTAGGGGTTATTACCCCTCCGATGATGAACTAAGGTGCACTGAGGTGCATCAGTCTGATAGATATCACAGTCATATCTTGTGATCCGTATTGATGGGGAGCTACTATTCAGGAGGAGTAGCAGGTATGATTCTTAAGTGTTGGAATTGCAAATATGTGCCCTTTTCCATTGATGTCAAAGGGGGAGAGAAGACATGTGAAAAACAAGTGGTTGTTGATCAAAGGGGAGCAGTAAAAGGAGAGAAGACATGTGAATGGTTTTTGCTAATAGGGGGAGTTGTGACAGTGAGGAGAAGTTCTTGTCTTGATGGTCAAAACAATTTTTCACATCATATGTTGCCATCAATGACAAAGGGGGAGATTGTTGCAAGTATGGGCCTAACATGTGTTGTCATTGATGTCAACATACTCTTGTTACATTAATGATAAGGATTGGATTAGCTGTGTGCTGAGGATATTGAGAAAATTAGTCTCAATCAAGAACAATGAAGATCAATAATGACAATAAGACAAAAGTCCAAGATAGGAAGAGGATCAAAGGATACAGATTAAAGGGTTTGTAGCTATGTGTCTTAAGGTGATCCAGTAGAGATTTCAGAGGTCTGCATGAAGATATGAAGAAGTTGTGGCCGCTCAAGTAAAATTGGTTCCAGTAGGTGTTTAGAGGTAACAGAGTGACACAGATAGGTCCGGTGAGATCTAGAAGTATAGTTTCCTACTCTGCGGATTTGAGGTAGTGTTGAGCAAGTCTTGGTGATGTGTTAACTCGATTGGTTCATGAATTGAAGGTCTAGAAGTATCCATTCTTTGGTGACAGTGGTGACAGACTGTATTCTTGAGGCTCCGGATGAAAGAGAGAAGGATTTTAGTATGCAGATGAAGTGCGGATGTTCTTGGTGATTCAAGAAACCTTGTGAAGGACTTTGTATTATGTCCAGCATGTGTTAGTGGTCCGCATTGGAGTTGGAGCTTGATATTGAAGAATAACCTCTAGATAATGATGTTCTTCCTGAGACTGGCCGACTGGATGAGTTTCACATCTTGTGGATGTTCTGGTAGATGTTTGCCGACTTAGATGATTATTCCTAAGTTGATGTCTTGTATAAATAAGGGGTTATGAAGTCATTTCAAAGGTGTGCTTGTAGTGATGAGTGTGTGGTACCAAGGAGGAGAGTGAAAGGCGGAGCAGAAGTATTGGGCATAAATGGAACTGATTCAAGCATGGTGAAGATGCCATTTTCCAATTCAAGTAGGTGATACTTATTTCTTTGTAGATAGTGTGTCTCTTGTAGGCAGTGAGCCTCTTGTGAGCAGTGTGCTTGGGCAGTGAGCCCTAATTGGCATGTACCATTTTGTTCTTTCTATTCTTCTAACAGAGAATACAATCTTGGGTTAATCACCCCATGGTTTTTCCCTTAACCGGGTTTTCCACATCAAAATCTTGGTGTCTCATGTGTTGATATGTTTCTGCTCTTAATTTGTTGCATTGTGTTTTCATGATTAATTTATTATAAGACTACTAATTGCAAAGTGGAATTAAGTGTTTAAATTGAGAGAAAGTTTTGCACAACTGATTCACCCCCCCTCTTAGTTGTGTGCCCTAAGTCTAATAGATCAGTCTAGAGTAGAAGTCAAAGAAATGCAAGAGAACCTAAAAGATGCTAAGGATTTCATTATGACTTTAAAAGGGCAACTGAGAAAATCCAATAAAAAGAGGAAGGAGCTACTTCAAAAGCTAGCAAATCAAAATGAAGACAATAGCATGGATGAGGATCTGAAGGAAAAGACAAAGGAATGTGAGAAGCTGGCAAAAGAAGTTGTTATCCTAAAACATGTGATGGAATCTGGGTGATGATGCTAACCAAGGAAATTGAGGAAAGGAAGAAGACTGAGGAAAACCTGAATCAATTTCTGAAACAAGGAACAAAAGAGTGTTACAGATTAGACAGAATAATTGACCATCTAGAGTCTGATCTACAAGAAATTGGGGATAATGAGGAACAACTTGACAAATTATCATTCGCAAACATGACCTAGAAGTGGAAAATGAATACAAAGAGAAGTTCAAGATAAGCTCAGCTAAACTTGAGGTGTTGCTTGATAGTCAAAAGAAGGCAGATGATAAGCATGGTCTAGGATTTGAGAAAGGTGAAAGCTCTGGATTCGGTCAAAGAAATCCTGAAGCAAGAAATCAAAGAAGGAATCCTAGAAGGCCTTTGGTAAGACAACCTAAAGGTATCCATCTTTCAATGGTAATTGTTTCAAATGTAATGAGTATGGTCATAGAGCTAATCAATGCACAAGAAAAGTGAATCAAAATGCATCATCTTTCTCTGGTCAATGCTTTAATTGTAAAAAGATACGTCATAAGGCTAAGGATTGCAGAAGTGGATCAAGGAATCCTCCTAAGAACAAACAAGTTTTCAATGGAAGATGTTTTACTTGAAACAAGTTTGGGCATATTGCAATGTAATGCAGATCTAAACTTGCTCCAACATGTAATTGTCAGAGAAATAAGATTGTGTGTTTAAACTACAACAAATCCAGACATATTGCTAAATTATGCATAAGCAAAAAGGAGAACTCACAGGCAGGTAAAGGAAGAACAGAGTAAAAGATGGACAAAGGCAAGGGCAAAGTAGATGTGAATGAGATCTAGAATGATATGAACAAAACATGGGTGAATAAAAGTGTAATGAATGACAGTGATGGGTCTGCACTGGAATCTGATGCTAATAATTCCTCCAAGAATTGAAACAGGAGCTCTGGCTCAGGGGGAGCTGCATTGAAAACCTAATTCCCCCTACCAGTAAGTGGGTCCTTGAATATGGCATGATGAATGAAGATAAAGAAGCCTATTGTAGACCTATTGAAGCAAATTCTAGAAGAAAAGAAGCTAATGTGATTGATTGCAGAGCAATTGAAGATTGACTGTATTTAGAAATAGTGTAACCAGATGAATTAGGGCAAAGCATTTATTACAATGGTGAATTAGATTTTGTGGAGCATAAAAGGTCATTCACTCAACATTTGAAACACTTTACATTCGAAGAGAAAAAGGAGAAGAGCGCTTAAGCTGAGATTTCAAAGTTTTGGAGTGGGAAAAGCAAATTCGATAGCTAACCCTAACCAGTGAAACAATATATTCTCTGTAAAGCTCTCTGAATTTGCAATCTCTGGTTATGGCTACTCCATTGGTTATTGATATCACCAAAAGGCCTCGACCTAAATTTAAAATGCATCCACACAAATCTATAGAGGTTGATTTGTTAGGTGCTGTCTCTAATGTTCCGCATGGAGTATTGGACGTAGAAGATATTAGGGCTTACATTCATGCTAGCATAGATGAATTTGGGGATTTGAAGATACTAGATTTGTTTAAGAATCACCTGAGGGGTGAGATTTATGGTCTTAAACCTAAATATAAGGCATTACAAGACAAACATTTCATTCAATTTATAGGGTTCTCATCCTTCAATGAGGACGAGTGGGTCTGATATGTACTGAGTTGGATGCATGATGAATTCATGTGGTTGAAGGAACCTTTTAAGATCTCAAAAGATGCCATCAAGGCCATAACAGGATTGAACTCAACCAGTGGACTACCAATGCTAAAATCAGTGAAGAACCAGACTATAACTGAAGCTACCAGTTCAAAGTTTGATAAGAGGGAAATGACAATAGATGATATAATTGATCTAGATGTCAAATTTGCATCTATGGTAATTGGTTATAAGATATACCACTCTAGCAGGGAAAATTTAGTGTCCGGTATAGCCATCTATGCTTCTTATCAGATGTTAAGAGAAACTATTGACTATGATTTGTGTGAGCTTTTGAAAAACTAGCTAATGGAGAACTTGTACAAGATCAAGAAGGATAAGAAGAACACATTCAAGTATGGTACGTTGGTCTTGTGTTTATTCTTTTATTTCATGAATGAGTTGCCCAAAATGAAAAGCCTATGTTGGACCAGTGACAAACTTGTTTCCATCCAAATAAGAGAGCACATGCACAATATTGGTGACTCCAATGCCCAAAGGACTGCTCTTTGGGGATATTTCAAGAATTTCCAAAATATGATGCAATCAAGGGAAAGAATCCCTAGGTCTGTGGTAGAAAAATACAAAGACATAATTTGCTTCATGGTGGAAACAGGTCAATGCTTGATGGAAGTAGTTGAACCAAGGATTGTATGGATCACGCCCATGGGGTATGAGGTTGATGAACAAATACTAGTTGAACCTTCTGAGCAAACCAAAAGATACATCAGTTGAGAGATTCAGAACATATGGTGAACTTAGTATGAAACTGCATGTTGAACTCCAAAAACTTGAATCTAAGCGGAAGATCCAAAGGCAAGTTGAAATGTATGCAGAAAGTATTGGAATAACCAGAGAAGCTATGAGACAAAACATGGAAAGAATAGAGAAAGTTGAGAAGGAGAAGCAGGACAGGGAATATGGAAGTGTTCAAGTAGAATCCCTCTCTAAATCAAGGACTACTAGGAATTTTGGTACAACATTTGGCACATCACCTTCTCCTATTATAGATAAATTCAAAGAAAAATCTACTGGTAAGGAAGGAAAAAGAACAAAAGTAATGGCCAAAAGGTCATATCTCAGTGTGGAGGAGTATGAAGAAGAGACTAAGTCAGATGGCTAGGTTAAAGAGTTGAAGGCCTCAGGCACTAAGGTTGCTAAAGCGTCTAAGGTCAATCCCTCTAGAAGCATAAGGGTGAGCAAAAGATAAAAGACTGAGACTCATGTTGAAAAATACACCATGTCAATTGAAGACATTGTGAATGCAGTAACTATTCATGGGAATTTGAAGCCCATAACATAATATTATGATAGCTTTGATGATGCTAACAAGAAAATTTTGGAGGATACTACTATTAAGTACCTAAACACATTTAAAAGAGCACTTGTGGAAATTTTGTCAGATATCCCTAAGAGTCTAAGTGATATCTCAGAGATGAGAGAATAAGCTACAAAAGTAAAGGATTTGGAGTTAATGGAACATGTGTTGTCTAGTCTGTGTCCAGTCATCTCTAGAAAGGAAGCAGATAAATTTTTAAAGAAGTTAAAGATCAATTTAGAAGCAAGAAAAGGATGAATAAGCTAATGATTGGAGACATTGATGAAGTGGTCAAAGAAATAGAGAAAATTCTAAGGAAAGCCTAGACAAGAATAAGTTTTATGTGGTCACTAAGGAACCTGATGCTAATGATACATCCCTTCCAAATGAAGAAGAGTTGAAGGAAAATGAGCAGCAAGTTGAGGTAGATGACTCCTCTGTTCCAGAAGAGGAAATATCAAATAAAGGAGATGAAGAGATGGTAAAGGAAGATAATGTTGATGGTGTAGGGGATACTCAAATTCCTCTGGACCAATCTGGTGAGGCAAATGTAGAAAGGAATATGGAAATAAATGATCCTACTAAAGGTGATTCTGATAAGAATAAAGAGTAGAAAGCAAGAGTCAAGAATAAGGAAAATCAAGAAAAGGAAATTGATGATGGAGTTGATTCCTCCATTCTGGATGTTGAGGAATTTTATAAAAATGATGATAATGTTGCTACTGAGGATACACAAAATCCTCCAAAAAAGAATGCAAAAGACATTGCTGATGATGTAGAGAAAGTAGAAGAAGAGAAAAAGAATGAAAATGATAAGGAAGACAATGTAGTTGACTCTGGAAAGGGAAGAAATGCAGGCCCTAAAATTCAAACATCATATTGGGCAAGAGACATTGTAGAAGCAGTGAAAGAAATTTTTGAGAAAGACAAATAAGTTGTCGAAGATCCAGATATAATACAAGGTCCAATAAATTTTGATACTCTTTCTCTCGTATTGAAGATGAAGTTGGCCTCTTTTGCACAAGCTAAGGCCTGAGAGGAAATTTTGAAGTTCCATATAGAAGACAATGAGTTGCTTGGTCTTGCATCTGGTATTTTAGAGAAAACCATGCCTACATTTTAGAAGGATTCATCAGCATCCCCTTCTAGTCAGTTGAAGAGTCTGATGAACTCTGTAAGTACTCACTTTGAGTCTTTTGAAAAGTCAGCTGAAGTCAAAGTCTGGAATGAATTCAATGATAAAAGATTTAGTGAACTCAAAAGAATAATTGACAATGATAGAATTATGTTGGATACTAGTGTAAAGAGTATTCAAAATGCCCTCACCAAAGGAGGAGATGTGTACAAATTTTGTTTATCTTGGCCAAAAGTTGTAGAGGATATTTAGAAGAAAATGAAGGAGTCTAAGAAAAATTGTCAAATGTATCTCAATCCTTTAATCCTTTGACAGTATCTATAGCAAGTCAAGAATGTCAAGTAGTTAACTTGATTAATGAAATAAAGAAATTTGTGAAAGAAAAAGAGAACATTGTGGCAATGATGTGTGAACTTCGGGGACTGATTCTCCCTAAGTTAGAAACAATGTTCAATGCACTGACATAAGCCCAAGTTGCTGCTCTGACAAGTAATCCCACTAATCTGTAGAAGGTAGAGTCATAGGCATTTTTATTTAGTGGTCATATTTCAGTTTTGGATGGCATGAAGAAAAGTTGGGATAGTGAATTGGCACTGTTGAAAAACATTTTTGGTGATGTGTTTAAGTTTATGTAGACAAGAGGATTGTTTGTACATATACGGAGGTATGAATATAGAATTTTTGTGTGAATTTTTGGATCTGGACCTTGGCCTTTGCCATTGATGTCAAAGGGGGAGTGGAAAGTAGTCAAAAATAAGGAATTCATCTAAGGGGGACCATTGGAAATTACAAGTGTACATAGTAAGGGGGAGTTGTTCTAACACTTAGTCATTTTTCACTAAGTGTTGCCATCAATGCCAAAGGGGGAGATTTTTGGAAAGAGACACTGCTAGGCATGTTAGGTGTTTTCATTGATGGCAATTGAATCTATCTTACACATCTACATTGTATCATTTGATCATACCGGAAGTCAGATTGTAGATTTGTCTAAGTTTGGATAGATAGGAACATAGCATATGACAGGGTTCAACATTTTTGTCCGCATTTCTCCACAGGTAATCATATTGTGCTGTGGATCTGAGGGAATGTTAAGGGATGTCAGGGCTACCTAAATCTAAAGTTTTAGCCTCTGGTGATAAAGGGATTGAAAGTTACAAGCTTCTAAGTATCAGGTTTTGGTTAGACAGTTCAGTCCGGTGAAGAATAGGCCGACTTGGTGTTTGATCCTTGTGTGGATCAAGAGAAGTGGTTGGTTGAGCAATTTATGAGATCCAGTGGTATTGACCGACATGTGTGGTGACTTTATTACATAGGTTTTGGTCTGCATTGATATTTGTGCATGGATTCAGGCGACATAATAGTGATCTTGAAAATGTTCCTAAGTTTTATTAAGGCTGACTGCAGTTGATGTAATTTCATGTTGTGGATATATATAATCAATGGGTTTGAGCATTTTGTGATATGGGTATACGAATATGAAGTAATAGGTGTGAAGTCTAGTAGTCTCAAGTGCGAAGCAAAGCTCTAAGCCTTAGATCATGGTAGAATAGTGAAACAGGGCAGTACGAGATGAAGTGTGTGAAGTCAGTATATTGAGCCTAAACGAAATTGTAATCTTGCATTGTTAGATGCTATTCTTTAGTTCAAGTATTTCAGTGAACTCTTGTAACTAATCTTCTAGGCAATGAGCCTCCTTTGAGCAGTGAGTTCTGGACAGTACGCCTGAAGGCATGTGCCTTCCCATTTTGTAATAATTTTAACAGAGTATAAAATCCTGTGGGTTAACCCCCACCGTGGTTTTTCCCTTAACCAGGTTTCCACATAAAAATCCTGGTGTTCATGTGTGATGATCTTGTTGTTGTTGTTCTTAAGTTCATGCTTCTTTCATTTGAATGTATGTGGTAAATTTACAAAGGAACATAATGATAAGTTTTGCAGAACACTGATTCACCCCACCTCTTAGTGTTCCTTAATTTCAACATTCCCTTGAATGGTTACACATCCTTTTAAAATTCCTCTACGGAGGTGAAGTTGGTGAAAGGAAGCTAGGTATGCAGAAATCGCTTCCTACACTAATCTAATGAGGGGAGGAGAGTGAAAATTTATTTTAACCTTTACAATTACAGAACGTTTAATACAACAACAAAGATATTGCAGAAATGCACCACATAAGAATGTAAGACAGAAGAGAGAGAGACAAGATATAACATGGGGAAAACCCTTTCAGGTAAAAAACCTCACACTCCAAAACCTACACAATGTATTATCAAAACAACAATGTTTACAACACACTTGCAATACAAGTCTTCTCAGAAGTCTTCAACACTCATATCTAGAGACAAACTGGCAACATAACAACACCTATTAATCACCCCTTACATCTCTTCTCCAAGCACCTATATATAAAGAGAAGTAGTATGAATGGAGGTAGCTCCTAGAGAAAGTCACACAAGGAACTCATCCAAATCCATGTGGCCCAATTTTCAAGGCCATAAAACATGTGTATGACACTTGTAAGTGATTCTCTTTTATCCCTTACAACCCCCCAACTTGGGCACCCCAAATTTACCCAATTAAGGTATGACAGATGCTCTTACAATGTCATAAAATTTGTCATATATGACAACTCTTATAGTTGTAAGAGAATCTATCATAACTGTCTATTAATAGCAGATTCTCATACAACCTTGTCATAGTCAAACTTGGGTGCCTACTTCCCCATGCAAGATTCTTTTGGACACTTGTCTTCACCTATCATATAATCTTCTATTTCTGGCCCTTACATGTCATAGATTCTATCATAGGAATCTATCATAACTCTTACGCGTCATAAACCTCTTACAACACCCGAAAGATACCGACACATGGAAAAACTCTTCTACCACAAGGTGGAACACCTATCTCCTCATATGAGGACAAAAATACATTTGGTCAGCTTCCATGTAGGATGACACATCACCGTGCAAACTCCCACGAAGTGACGAAATAGGATTTGCATCCAAATTACAATAATAGGCAAAAAATAAATACAATTAAATAATAAATGCTAGAAACTTGCAAAGGTTGAGACACCTGAATTCCCAACATTCTCCCACTTGTTAAACACCTTTCAAGAGACAATGGAAATAACAGGGTTTAACATCTATAGGCCGAGAGGCCCACAGACTCTGAACACCATCTGAACTTCTCTATGCCCACTGGTTTCATTAATGCATATGCAACATCGCACTCTGACTGTCACAACAACTAGTAAACTGTCTGGCACCAACACCAATATCTGAACACAATATCTTAAGCCAAATGGCTTCCTTGCAAGCATGAGTAGCTGCCAAATACTCAACTCAACTAAACTCCACTATGCTCACTAGCTTTACAGAAGCACCTGCAACATCTTCCAAGTGATCACCAACATGACAAAAAGATTAGAATGCCAAAAATATGATGAAACACTAAATGCCACATAGACACACCAATGTATCCAACTTCAAACTGGTTAACAGAACATGACTTTGAAGTCCAAACATCTTCAAAACAAGATCAATCACATAAGCTCCAAAATAGTTAGAACAACAACCACAGCTAGTTGTTTACATCCAACTAAATAACCACCATTGATAGAACTTTTGCACATGACATATTCAGCCCATACTACAACTCTCATCCCTATATAATCCACTGTCCTGCTCAAAGTTACTGTCTCCCATGATAACAAATGCACCAGAACCATTGATGTGCAAAAAATATGAAGACCTTTGATATTGCAGTCCAATGAAAAATAATCTACCAAAGATATACATACATCCTAGGAATCAAACTGCATGAGCAATGCCAACCAAAGCAACTCAAAGTCTACTAATCAGCACTTACACAAAATTATGTTTTATAATCAAAACATATAGTACAAAGAACAATCATAATGATCTGCAAACTGCAACCAACTATTGCAGAACAGAGCATACTTCCACAAACAGTTTTCTGCTCACTCTCTTGCCTTTGATCTCCTCCACTTCTCCCAAGTCCACATCTCAATTAAGAGACATTAAAAAGAACACATACTATTGTTAAAAAATAATAAAGTACAACAATAGTAGATGACCACAAACCCAGTGATCATACTAGATGAATAAGAACCTCTAGGAAGAAATATGAGACCATAAAGAGAAACTGCAAACCATATCATGTCCTTTTGTCCAACACCACCAAGTGCTAAGTTGTGCCAAGTACGATCTCCTTTACAAAACCCCAACTGAAAAGCCTTAACAACACCCAACCATTCAATCTCATAAGATCAAATAAACATCATCATGGATGTAAGCCTCTCTAATCAAGGTAGATCAAACTCATAATCATTCCATAACAAGGAATAAGCCCAATCACATCTCCTAAACTGCTCATAAATGAACATCATAAACTAAACCATATGAATCAAGAAGATAACCATGCTAACATCCCTCAAATGAAACCTCTAGAACCAATAACTGTAGCTCAAGATTCATATCCATGAGAAATCAAAGCATAAAACAAAATGAATTTGAAATAACCTAGACAATACCTATCAAATCATTTTCTGCTGAGTGAAATGAGAGTGGGGAATGAGAATGATCCACTGAGATACACCGAGTCTCATATACTCTCTCCAAGAACAATCTCCTCTCAAGTTCAAATATTAACTCACATCCAAAATGAGTGAAAACTTCTCGGTCTTTCTGCTGAAACTTAACCATTCCAACACATGATCCCTACAACAAGAGATCTCAAGCCTCACCTCAAGTCTCTCTAGTATCCATGAGCATCCATCAACCAATACATGTCAACTTCAAATGCATCCTACAAAAAACATGAAGCTTCAAGCAAATGATTAATACTCAAAACCAAAGAGAACAGACAAGATCACTGTCAGAACTCCCACTGCACATCTGCATGATCAAGAAGCCCATCATGACATCATGATCTAACCATCTCCTCATAAGATCACATACAACAAAGTGTACAATGATGCATACATCCTATCTCAAGAGAACATGTATCATGCCAAAACGTTAAGCTAGCATCAAGAGTAAATCATGACATAGTAACATCTCTAAACAAAGGATAAACATGTCATACTGACAAATCATAAACCCGACACCTCAATCAAGATGTCAACATCTCCAAACATATGAAGATAACCATCTCCTGACAACAAAGCTAAAAATGTCAAAGAAATCTCAAAACCAAGAGCTCCTCCATGACACCAATATCCACTGCAGAAGATCATCCATCACGTATGATGAATCCAACATCACTGCCAAAACTCCCACTAAAATTGTGATATAGAGCTTATCAAGGCATAATGATAACCATCCTCTCAATGAAGATCATCCATGGCTCTAACACAATCAAACAATTGTCCTGGGCAATATTAGCAACACAGAATAATAAAGTAGAACCAAGATCTCCAAGTTAAGAAGATAAAACCATCACTATCAAAAGCTTACACTAAACTATGTAACCAAGCTATCCATGACATCGAGATAAACATGCTATAAGTCCCAATAACTGACTATCCATGCACTCTAATTATCCATCCTCTTATCCCAAAGCAACATACCAATACACAAATGACCACAGACAAGGCCAACTAACAAAGTCTACATAAACACTAAAACAATCTTGTGGATATAGATAGTCCACATCCGAGTCATCCGATTGCAATCAAATAGGTGATCAGCCCACAAAACTGCATAACTTGTAGATCCCAAACATGAAACATGCAAACTCATCATCACATTAGTAACTTGCAAACTGAGATACCAAAGAAGATAATTTGTAGACTTCAAGACTCAACCATCAAATCAACTCTAGATTCAATTTGCCAACAAGTCCACAAAGAAGTGATCGTAGTCAAGGAACTAAACAAGCATATGTTGTAGAAATGATGAGTGATAAATCACATACCAACATCTCCACACTAATAAAGATACAAACCTCCTCACATTATACATGAAGCATACATACAAATCTGCAACTATCTTACATCCAAAAACACTCTCAAGGAATCATAATCTGAAAAAATAGCTTGTCTGTAGATTTACAAAACCACAAGTTTTGATTAACCATGTAAAACCTACAAAACCACCATGTCATTGACATACATGCAGATCTATATCCACTTATCATCTGGAAAACACACAAGTATGAAAATCACCAATATAGTTAAACCAGAATAATGGAATAACATAGATAAGCATAACCATAGATTTTTGAATGGAACATCTACAAAACCCTCAGATCAAATCAATATGAAACTGAGACATGCAAGTACAACCAACTAAATGAAATAGAGGTCCAGGAACTTTAGGCCCACTTGTAGGCCAACTCCACAACCATCACCATGTACAAGCATATGGAGGAACTAGGCTGTTCCATAAGCTTTCAAACCATCCAAAGATTAACTCCACAGGCTACATGCATTCGGGGTTAACAAGACAATATCCTCCAATGCCAGGGACTAAAACCAAGCACCCAACATAAGCACATCAAACCACAGTCATGACAACCCAAGTTTCTCCATGTGATCAGGGAGCCAAGAATGAACACCCAACATGAATACTTTGCTGCAAACGACCATAGAATGATAGAACATAACCACCATGCATGAGGGTTATTGCATACTCTCAAACATAAGCTCTAGATTAATAACATACAAAATGTAACCACATGATTAGCTCCATAACACTCCATCTTAAGTTTCCATAACTCAAAATTTATGCCGTTAAACATCCCCATCTCTATTCTTCTAGATGTGCCTGCCATCTCATTCCTGCGACAAGATTTTAGAATACTTTACACGGACTCCCACTCAACCTAAGATTAGTACACAAAACCCCTATCCAACAACTAGGACTAAAGAGAATAGCTCTGATACCAACTGAAAGGAAGCTAGGTATGCGAAAATCGCTTCCTACACTAATCTAATGAGGGGAGGAGAGTGTAAATTCATTTTAACCTTTACAATTATAGAATGTTTAATACAACAACAGAGATATTGCAGCAATGTACCACATAAGAATGTAAGACAGAAGAGAGAGAGACAAGATATAACATGGGGAAAACCCTTTCGGGTAAAAAACCCCACACTCCAAAACCTACACAATGTATTATCAAAACAACAATGTTTACAACACACTTGAAATACAAGTCTTCTCAAGAGTCTTCAACACTCATATCTGGAGACAAACTGGTAGCATAACAACACTTATTAATCACCCCTTACATCTCCTCTCCAAGCACCAGTATATAAAAAGAAGTAGTACGAATGGAGGTAGCTTCTAGAGCAAGTCACATAAGGAACTCGTCCAAATCCATGTGGCCCAATTTTCAAGGCCATAAAACATGTGTATGACACTTGTAAGTGATTATCTTTTATCCCTTACAACCCCCCAACTTGGACACCATAAATTTACCCAATTAAGGTATGACAAATGCTCTTACAATGTCATAAAATCCATCATATATGACAACTCTTACAGTTGTAAGAGAATCTGTCATAACTGTCTATTAATAGCAGATTCTCTTACAACCTTGTCATAGTCGAACTTGGGTGCCTACTTCCCCATGCAAGATGCTTTTAGACACTTGTCTTCACCTGTCATATAATCTTCCATTTCTGGCCCTTACATGTCATAGATTCTGTCATAGGAATCTGTCATAACTCTTACGCGTCATAAACCTCTTACAACACCCGAAAGATGCCGACACATGGCAAAACTCTTCTACCACAAGGTGGAACGCCTATCTCCTCATATGAGGACAAAAATACATGTGGTCACGTTCCATGTAGGATGACACATCACCGTGCCAACTCCCACAAAGTGATGAAATAGGATTTGCATCCACATTACAATAATAGGCAAAAAATAAATACAATTAAATAATAAATGCTAGAAACTTGCAAAGGTTGAGACACCTTAATTCCCAATAATTGGATCTTAAGTTATTCACCCTTAAGCATGTATTTGGTAGTTGTGGTAGCGTAGCTCAATCATCAGGTGTGTTTGCTATGTCTTACATAGTGGAGAGTATCGATGATATCCTCCCCATTGCCCGTGTTTGTTGTGTATAAGACTTACAGTGTGTCAATGACATACTCTATGATTATCGTTTATTTCATGTGTCTTCCTTATGTGTCTTGTGTGATTTTTCATGTGTCTTACGTGTTATGATGGTAACACATAGCGATGAGATCCCCCATCACCTAGTTAGGGTTATATAATTGTTTAAGCATGTTCTCTTCATGTATACCTTGTGTATTGCATTTTTTTATTGTCTTCTCCATGTATTGCATGCTTCCTTACTTTCTTCACTGTGTTGTGTGTGACTATCAAGTGTTTTCTTATGTTTGCCTAAGCTTGGGGGCTAGAAATGGTCCCCCAAACTTAGGGTGTGTCTTTGCTCTAGTGTTTGATGTGTTTGATATGCTTCAACCGTACTTTACTACATGTACTGATCATAAGATCATACACACATTAAAGTGGGGGCTAAATGTTACTGAGTAAAAAGTGGACACATATCATTTTACCTCCTTGTTTAGTTTCTATGTCCCTATGATTACATTATGCATTATAATTGATCATCCCAAAGAAGATTTCCCAACACCCATGATAATCTGGGACATTGGGCCCTTCATTAAGCTTATCCTAGACTAAAAAGGGGCCCTTGGACTTGGGCGCCAACTGCCCAAGTCCTCCTTGATTGGTTGGGGTAAATTAGTGGCATGTCGGCTTTGGATCTTTCAAAAGATTTCTCTTTGTTAGCTCTTGTGGTTTAATTTGATGAATGTTAGCGGGAAAACATATATAAGTGTGTTTTTGAATTCATTATAAACCTAGATGGATAGATCAAACTTACGATCTTGGAGAAAAGAGCATTCAAAGCATTCATTGTGTTTCTAGAGTAGATTTGTGTTGTTATGTGTGTGTGTTGTTGCAGGTTTGGAATAATCATCCATCTCCTTATGAGTTGAAGAATCTTCATTCTCCTAAGGGCGTCACCACATAGGTGATATCATTATTATTTGAATCATTTTGTCATCATTTTTTTTGTCCTCTGCCCTACTAGGGCATTCTCTCTTATCTATCAACGGTGTTAGAAGTCTTGAATGCCATTTTGGGATTTGACTGAGGCAAATCCCTAAACACCATAACCCCCCAAACCCTCTCTTGTCATCATGTGTGCAGGTTACATGTACAAGATTTAGGAATTTAAGTGAAGATACAAGAAGATTGTGTAGGAATCAGAGTTTTGAGATCCAATAGAAGTTTGGGAATATTCCTCTATAAATACTTGGGTGGTTGGCACCCTAGTCTTCTGGGCCTTTCTAACCCGAGATCTGGCATCTGAGCAGTCCCTAGAGCATTTTCTCAGTTCAAAACTCTAGAAGATTCTCACTTCTAGGACTTAGGTGGTTCCTATTTCATCCTTTTGACACCTTTGCTTCTAGAATCAGGTTCTCCTCTATTCACTGATCTTGGCACTTCTTTCAGATTGTCTGTATCTATCTTTGTTTGTTTGTTATGCTCTAATCTTCATCAACTAGGGTTTAGTGCATAGTTGGCCTAGGGTTTGATAAAAGGGCTTGATTAAATGTGATCTTTCCATAGCAAACAAGAGTACAATATATGTAGTCAAGTCCACCTCCCTTTGGTAGTGATTTGGCTCGGTCTTGTCCTTAAATGTTATTGTGGAAGAGGGTTTGATCTAGTGTGCATGCTAGCTTTCATCATTCATCTTTTTCACACATAACAGGTACATGTTGGCTACATAGATCATTTCCTTGATGTTTGAGTTTACTTTTGACCCCTTATGAAATGTATACATGTGGGAGAATGTTGGGAAGGTGTGTTGTACACCTTGCATAACCTTGCATAATGCTAATAATGTAAAATGTAATATTTAATTGTGGTGCATCCCAAAGATGTGAACATCACAATGGGTTAGGCATTCTTGGGGCCACTTACAAGTTATATGTAACATTGGGAAAATATTTAGTATTGGAAAAAGTAAGTACCAAAAGGAAAAAATTAGTACCAAAAAGTAAATGAGGACATGGTTTAGTGAGCTCATGGTTTTTAGGGACATGGATATGTAATACCACTTAGTTGTTTTGTGCGGGTCTATTTCTATAAAAGTAAGCACATGAGTAATTGTTGAGGTTGGCTAGTTGTCTTGTTGGCTATAGTTGTATTGAACATATCTTGTAGGTTGCATATGTGTCACGTCTTAGACTTTGATGCATTTTGAACTTACTATAATTGGAAGCTATTCATGGATAATTGTGTGGATTAAATAAATATTATTTTATTTTGAAAGAATGAAATGTAATGAATATTATTTTATTTTGAAATGATGAAATATAGTGCTTCGGCTATGCTTCAACTATTTGAACACTAACCTATTAATGGAAAAATCATAGTATCATGAGTTGCAGGTTGTCGAAGACAAGGGTGTGGTTAAGGTAGAGGAGGTTAGCTACCTGGTAGGGTTACGATGGAGTGGACTCTCGCTTGTACACACAAACACTTAGATGTCATGTAGTTGTATTATCGTAGCATAATTCATTATGTTGAATATTGCTTTTATTTTACTAGAAAGGAAAATCATTATTGAGTTATAATTGATTATTTAATTAATTGTTAAAATGCTCATGGAAAAATAAAAAGTAGTTTTAATTATTTATTGATTTTATTCGAAATTAGAATTAATATTAATTACTATTTTTGAAAAAATTGTGATGCAAAGTTAATTAATAAATTATGTTAGTTATTAAATATGAGTTTTATTTGATAAATTAGAGATAAATAATAGAAAATAAAGCAAGATTTAGGAAAAAAAACAAAACAAAGAGATAGAAACAAATATAAAAATAGAAAAGACTTAAATTTAGAAAATAAAACACAAAAACAAAGAAAAATAAAAAGATAGAAAGAAAATAAGAAAAGAAAGTTATTAAAAAGGAGAAAACCCTCATTCTAACAGACACAAGAATCATTCATAACTTTCATTCTGAAGAAATAAGACAGAGACAGGGGAGTTGGAGATTTAACAAAGGGGCAAAGAGGAACGCTCAAAAGTAGAGGAGAATATTGAAAGAATCAACAACAGGGAAAGTGTTATATAGGTTTTTATCCCATATGTATTCACCTAATCTGTGTAAACAAAGATTGAATGGTTGTTTGTTGTCTTTGCAAGATCAAGTTATTTCTTTATTATTATTTTGTTATTATCATACAAAAAATATATATATATATAAGATGTTGTTTGAAATCAATGTATAATTACTATATAAATATTGTCAATTCCCTAAGACTAATTATATATATTCATTGTAAATATACTTATAAAAGATATATATTACATTGTGAATTATGTATATATGTTGTTGTTATTGTTTATATATGTTAGGGATTGCATATAGAAGATATCAATTAAATGCAAATAAAGATTAAACAGAGGAATGAGAATACATGGAAATAATAATAGTGAGAGACAAGTTTTAAGATGGTTCACCCAAAATCGGGCTACATCCACCAACAGAGAGTCCAATATTATTATCCAATAAATCAAACCGATTACAACCAGCAATCCTTGCAACTCAATACCGCTATAAAATGCTACAATACATCAATAGAAACCCTAACTCTTAGCCACTTTTATCAAGCCTTATGTCAGTTACAAGTCTTGGGGGCGTTGCCCCCAAACCCCCGCAAGGGGCGCTGCCCCTTGACCTCATTAAATAATTTGGGAGAACACCGCGTCGATAAAAGTGGGGTAAATTTAACCTCTGAAACTGATTAGGCTCCATATAACAACAATATATTACTGTGTATATAATATAATATTAAAGATGTTGTGTATACAACGAGCAATATAAATGCCATAAATATTTTACAGATTGCATATGTTATAGGTGATTGGCATTTTATTTTAAATTATTTACTGTAGAGTGTATGTGGGAGGGAGGGACCCCTCCCCACAGGGCATACGACCTGTAGAAAGGGGCCACAACCTCTATGAGGCTACAACACTCCATGATGGAGGTCGTTGCCTCCATTGAGGCCTGTGTATAATGTTTATAAAATTTTCTAAATAAAAACCATGCGATAAACTTCAAATTTGTTGCTGGCAATTTTTTATTCCATTGCCTGATAATGTATAATGACCAACGCTACTATGTTGTTCATAGTACTATGAATGATTATATATATATATATATATATATATATATATATATATATAATTTACTTGTTGTATAGGCTCTAAGTATATAATTTATGTATATAATCGGTTTATTTAATTACTATATGAAAATTGATTTCTGTATAAGGCATAGTTATTTCTGTTTAATGCATTGTCACACACACACACAGACATATATATGCATATTTTATTTTACCTATAAGTTGTGATATATATATATATATATATATATTATTTATATATTTACATTATTTTTATAATGTTGAATAAGTGTACACAATGAACTTCTATATATATATATAAATTAGTTTTTAATTAAAACCATTCAAGATGGGAAATATACTGAAACATCTTTTTGTAAAATATACCGAAACATAGAGATAAATCGCATGAGGAAATTAATAGATTTATTTCATACAATTATTTTATATCACCAAAATTAATTAACAATTTCTCTTTTGTTAGATCATTGTATATCACTGGAAGTGTAAATTAGACCAAAAACATGCAAACTAGAATAATGATGTAATTTTGTGTAAATCCATATTATATTCTAAAAAGAACTCTTTGTTAGAAAACACTTTAAATCTGAAACAAATTATTCTTTGAATTAAGTGAAATGGTATATTATTTTTCTGTGTAATTTTACTTCCAGGACATGATGCCGAATGTGGGCTCCTAGAGATGGTAATTTATTTTTTCTAAATTACCACATTTGTTATTATTTCTTTGGCCAAAGCTACTATACCATTGAAATAGATGGATTAGAAAAGCCTAGAAATTATGTTATATGTCTCTGCCACACCCTGCATGCAAGAAATATGTCATTCTATTTATTAGGAATGCATATAAGCATCAGGCTTGCATCAAGAGTCCCCTCCTGCCTTTACCATTCTAGGTTGCTAGGCTCCTCGTGTAGGGTCAGTTCTTTCTTCGAGTTAGGAGGAAACCCAGGGAAGTCCAGTACTTCGTGGTTGGGTGGAAAAGGTGCCTTAACCACACTCTTGGCCTCAACTTGTGGAAGTCCATTGGGGTCATGGTGGTTGAGGACAGAGATTGTAATGCCCCGCCAAGAAACCCCAAAGGACAACACTAAACTTGGTCAAATTCATGGAATTTAAAAAAAAAAAAAAAAATAACAATAGGATGCATAACATAACATAATAATCTAAACCTAGGTCCTCTAAGGTTCCTCGACTGCATTACTCACAAATTAAGATTACAAGAACAAAGGTTACATAAAGAGATACAAACGGAGATACATCTCAATTTACAAATACATGATAAGATATCTTTTCAAATAGGAACAAGACATCTCTCATGCATTTACAAATGATTATAGTAAGAACCATACTATCATCCTTAGCATAGTGGAAAAATATATTCTTTGCTCTAGTAATTTGCCTAGTTAACAGAGCTGTATCTGTGCATCTAAAAGTGAACATTAGTTCCACAAAGATTATCAATAAACATAAAAGAGAACTATATACTAGCCTAAGGCCCTAAGGGGCCAACCTAATGTCTCGGGGGCTCATCCATGATGGCCTTGCCTATGTACGCGTAGCACAAAGACTTTGTAGTTTGGGACATGAACTTGCAACTTTATGATTAACTAAGATGTAATATACTCATAAAAGGATTCCATCTCACTCTAGAGTCTTTAACAAATCAATATACTCATATTAGAATGAGATAGAAAACAAGAACTATCTACCTTATATCATTTTCATTAGTTCTCTTAAGGTTTCACATAACGAAATCAAGAGGTCTAACTCAATCTAATAACTCACCAAATATCACCATCAACTATGCTTATCCATGAAGCAAACACAATGTCTTTATTCAAAGCTACTTATCATTAATTGCATAATCTCATTTTTCATACATGAATGAGTTAGAAAACTAATTCCTTATTTAGACATAAATTCAACCATACCATTCCCTTGCACATGCTTAAAGAGAACAATGATCATGCATTAAATGAGTTTTTATTATCTTAAAGTATTGTTTCCACATGCATCTAATACAATTTACTATGTTCTAGAAGAAATACAAATCAAATAAACTTAGTCCCAAATGGATGTCACAATACAACCATTAGATAATACATCTCACATATCATGGATAGTATTCTATCCTCTCTACAAGGACATATATCTCACATGGATAAAGGTTAGAATAAATCACCAGACATATATTATACATTTCTACATAGTTCTACCCTATCCAAAGTCATAACCAGTGAGATAGATCCGTTACAAAATTCTCAACAAAAGCTCCATTTTGATCATAACAATCCTCTTGAATAATGAATCAACTATCTTACCATTATACTATATTTTTCAAAGCATCTACATGATTAAGCTACTTACATATATTTAGATCCATTGTGCTACAGACATACACTCAAGTAGATCAATTGGTGTAGGAGCACCCTCAGAACCTGATGCCTACAGGAGGCAAAGTTTGAGTTTTTGTCTTATTTTGTGTTGTTCAATGTTTTTGACAATATAAGGTGGCTAAACAAGGGGCCGAACCCTTACAAAAAGAAAAAGAGCCACAGAGGTAGACATCACAAAAGTGCCTCAAAACAGATACATCAAACTCTATTTTCCCAGGATAAATAGCATAAACAGCAACTACAGACTAAGATAGTTAATACGGAGTAGCAGAGTATCATCAATATAGAAGCAAAAACTAAGGAGGAAGAATCTCTCCTTACTTAACCATGGATTTAATAAGATCATCCAATTTCATAGAGTTCTCATCAGTGTCAGCAGTGACAATAGCCCCAAGGTTTTGCAATACAGAAATATTGAGTAAGATAGAACTCCTGAGCACCTTGGAAAGATTTTGTTCCAGCTTCTCAATGCAGCCCCTCAGAATGGCAATTTCAGACCCAAAGCCAGCACTGGTTTCTGTTTCTTCATCAGCTTCTTCCACGAACATCTTCCCCACGTTGCCAACATTTCCCATAGAATCATCAGCATCCTCCGCAATAGCCCCCATCTCTTTATACTCCTGCTGACCATCAGCATCCTCAGAGATCTCTTGAACATCCATATCCTTAGCCTCCTCACCTTGGGTGGATTCGTCAGAAGCACTCTCAGAATAATCAATAAGTTTGGCCTTGGGAGTAGGTTTGCTAGCAATTCTCCCAGACCACCTAACTCTTGAGGATAAGCCCTCCTTAATATTCTTTGCAGACGGATGAGACTTGCTACCTTGTCCCACGGGTGTCCTACAACGATTTTTAGGGGTCCCCATAGCAGCCCCCATAGTGCCAGCTTCACCAGCTTGTGTCTTCCTCTTCTTGCACTTTGTACTAATAGTAGAGCCCAGAGTATCTATGGGAATCTCCTTAGGAGTAGAAAAAGAAACTTCTTTTGTCTTAGTAGTAGGGGAAGGGCATGGTTTTTCAACAACAGTAGTATCATCAGGGTTTGAAGATATTTCCCCACTATTAGTCTAAATTTCCTTAGCAGGCTCTAGGGAAAGATGGAATTTGTAAAGACAAAGGATGAGGCCCTGATGAAGGGGGATGGGTTTTTTAGTAGGATTCTTGGCCAGTTTAGCTCTAACCCTAAGAACAAAATGCTCAAGGGAAGACAAAAGATAAAATGGAAAGCTAATATGAGCATTGCGTCTAAAGTGATTCAGAAGGGGAAGATGATAGTTATAGAACCTGGTGAAGCACCCCTCCAGAGTGAAATACTTCATAAGGAGAAAACACACATCGTCCCAAGGCTCAGGCAGCTTGGCTCGCTCGAATCCTCCCTGGTAGGGAACGAGTTCTTCGCCGTCTCCAAGAAAGAGTTTCTAGCTTGAATGGTCTACAATTTTGGTTTTCCTTTGCAGTTTAATCCCCTGAGTAGACATGCCAGTTGCCATAGCAATAACACTTTCTAAAATCTTGAAACTAATTCCCCCCACAAAGACACACCGGTTTTGCCAAGACCTAGCGAACTGTTCAGACAAGTTTTCATCATATCCATTGAGCCGCTCCAAATAGGGACTGATCCCACCCTCTTTACAATAATGCCAGACCACCAGGTTATCTTTGAACTCACAACAAGAAACGAGTTCCGTTCAGATTCTATTGCCACCCATGTTGGACTTACAGAGCAAATCACGAAAACTCTAAATTTCCACAGAGTTCATATGCAGGGTAACATTAACCCCTTGATCAAGGATAATGATAATGTTAATGGAATAGCATGCATTATCATTAATAAGGAAAGCCTTACAAAGATGATGCTTACTCTTCCCATGCTTAATCATAATTTCACGGCATACGCTATAATGAAAAAGTAAGTCGCTTGCCTTACCAGAGGGGCATAATAAGGCAGAAATAACAATAATCAAGAATGTACAAAAAATCCCATACTTGAATATGCACGTCAGCATCCTCCAATAGAACTGATGAAGTGATCTATCTTTCCAATAAATTTGACTCATCCTTGACACGTCACTTCCTTTTGAATAATATCCCTAATGTTAAAAGGGATGTAGTTGATTTGGTGCCAACATCGCCAATTTGAATACTATTGCCCAAGTTCGGCACAGGCATCTGCAACCCCATTACCCTCTCGATAAATATGAGAGATGTCCACCCTGGGAATCTTCTACAGGAGAATCTGAATATCCATAATAATATCTTTCAACTTAATACCAATGGTCGACACATTGTTCACCACATCAAGAACCATTTTGGAATCCCCCTGAATATTCAGATTTCTAATACCAAGGGAGATAGCCAATTTAATCCCCCATAGAAGAGAAATTGCTTGAGCATAATTATTGCTTTGACAACCTAACCCGCCAGCATAGACAACAACCATCCACCCTTTGTCATCCCTTATAATCCCTCCACCACTAGCTTTGCCATCTGCCTTAGAAGCCCCATCAAAGTTTAGTTTTAGCCAGTTAGGCTTCGGGGGACTCCATCTAGTGTTAAGCCTCTACAACCTTTTGGAATTATTATGAACAGGAATATGATTTAGGATCTTCCAATTAGTCGCAATTTGTTCCTCTTCATGGGTTAGAGGTTTTTCCACAATACGGATATGGGCATTAATGACACTTTCCATTAGAGTCTTAACAAAAGAGTGAATAACCTGAGAGGCATCTCTAGCAGTATCCCTAAAAATTCTATGATTACGTTCTTTCCATAAAATCCAGCCCAAACAGGGCAGAGTTTGGTTCCATAACTCAATAAGCCAGGGATGAGAAAAGGTAGGATACCAACTGGTAATAACTTCCTTAATATCAGAATGACAGACCCACTGAATGCCAAAATTTCTTAAGATTATGTTCCAGATTTCCCTGGCAAAATCATAGTGTATGAATAGATGAGAAACAATTTCCTCCTTTACACAGCACAGACAACATCTATTGACCAAAGTAAGCCCTCTCTTCTGTAAGTTGTCTTGGGTTAGAATTTTGTTATGAACAGATGCCCACCAAAACATATTGATTTTTGGTAAAAGTTTATGATTCCAAACTTTTCTCCATATCTCCTTTCTATGAACCTTAGGAACCAACAGATGGTAAGCAGACTTGACAGAGAAGCGTCCATTCTTATCTGGCCACCAATACTGCTCATCCTCTTGAGGGAAGAAAGGGATTCTGATCCCCTGAATCAAATGTTGAATAGCCTGAACTCTAGGAATGAGATCAGGGCGATGGGCACAACAATCCAATAAGTTTTTCCAGCTTCTATTGCCATTATTATTAACCATGTAATTGCAGACTTTATCCCCAAAAAACTGAGCAGCAATGCCAACAATAGCTCCATAATCCCCCTAAGTAATAAGAGCCTTATATTTTATCTAAATATCATTCCAGAAATTAATAGACATACCATTTCCCAATTTTCATCTAACCCCTTGCTTAAGAAGGCTTCTGGATTTCAGCAGTTTATTCCAAATAACAAATCCTTAAGGTAACCCTTCCTGTCGGAGAAAGCTGGACCAATCAGTGACATGAAGATATTTGGCTTGCATGATTTCCCCCCAATCTTTGTGGTTATAATTCAAGTTCTAGTTGATCTAATATTGAGACCACCATGGGATTTAGGAAGACACACTTTTTCCTAGCTAACCAAAGACATTCGTTGTTTGTCTTCCACCCTCGTCCATAAAAATTTTCTTTGAATCTGTTCCAATTTGTCGGCAAAAGAATTACGTATCTTAAAAAGAGACAGGAAATAAGTAGGTATACCTTACAGGGAGGCACAAAGAAGCTGTAATTTGCTCGCACTACTGAGTAATTTCCCTTTCCAACCCATCAATTTCCTCTGAGTTCTTTCCAATATTCCATTCCAGAAACCTTGAGACACCTCTTTGACCATAAGGGGGAGGCCAAGTTAAATAACAGGAAGATCAGCTTCAGCACAGTCCAGGATATTAGTGATTTTTTGCCAGAGATCATTAGGAGTATTAAAAAAATACACATTACTCTTTTGGAAATTTATGCTTTGACCAGAAGCTTTGGCATAGTTATTTAAAATATTCTTCCAACTCTGAGCTTTAATCACAGAAGAGATGCCAAAAAGAATGGTGTCATCAACAAACTGCTGCACAGACATAGGGGAAAGGGAGGAAGCAGGTTTGATGCCCAAGAGATCCTTAGAAGAGATATTAGCTTGAATGTGTCTCCCCAGGGCTTCTACCATCATGATAAACAAGTAAGGGGAAAGAGGATCCCCCTGGCGGAGTCTTCTCAAGGAAGAGAAAAAACCCCTAGGGACCCCATTGACTAGAACCGAGAATTTAGCAGAAGAAATAGCCTTCTGAATGAGAAGAGAGATTTTATCATTGAACCCAAACTTCCTAATGACTTGAAACAGAAAAGTCCATGAGACCCTATCATAGGCTTTAGAGATATCTAACTTAAGAGCCATACCAGGGATTCTACTCTTGTCCATGGAATGAATAGTTTCATGAGTGGAGATCACAGCATCAAGAATTTGACAGCCCGGGACAAAGCCTTTCTGAGAAGGGGAAATAATTTTATCTAAAAAAGGTTGAAGTCTCATAACAAGAACTTTAGTGCACAGCTTATAGATAGTATTACACAGACTAATGGGTCTGAACTTAGAAAGATGAGTAGGCTTCAACTTTTTAGGAACAAGGACAATAAAAGTATTATTGATCTGCTTTAAAATTTTACTAGTTTTGAAGAAGTCTCTAACACCAGCAGTGAGATCAGCCCCCACAATATCCCAATATTCCTGGAAAAAAATAGGAGGGAAGCCATCAGGGCCCAAAGCTTTGAAGGGGCCCATAGAGAATAAAACAGCACGAACCTCCTCCTTAGATATAGGCTTTAACATTTCCAGGTTATCTTCGTCAGTTATCAAACAGGGAATCTTGTCAATGAACTAATTCATAATCCTGCCATTCTCATCATTGTTAGCTTGTTCAGTCAACAAATTCTGAAAGAATAACACAGCTTGATCTCCAATCTCATTATCCTTAGTAATAGTATTGCCATTTTCCAAACATTATTTTGTTATGGAGTTAGTCTTCCTATGTTTCATGGCAGAAAGATGAAAAAAGGCCATATTCCTATCTCCCTCCTTAAGCCACTAAATCTTGGACTTCTATTTCCAATAGACCTCTTCTCTGCTCATCAGATTCTTCCAGTCAGAAATCATATCATATTCTTCCTTAGTAGTGTCTTCTGAATCATCTCCTTGGGCAATCCGCTGCTGGATATCTACTAGTTTTCTGGCTATATTTTTCTTCTGAAGAAACACATTACCAAAACTATATCTATTCCACCCACGAACTTCCTGTTTAATGTACAGGAGCTTTTTAACCAATCTGAACATAGGAGTACCCTGAATAAGAATTTGCCACCATTGAGCCACAAGTTGTCTAAAGTCTCTATGCTTGATCCACATAGCTTCAAAACGGAAAGGGAAGGGACCCCGTTGGCTCTGATCTTTCCAATTGAGGAAGATAGGGTAGTGATCAGACATGGTTCTAGGAAAAGCCTGCAGATTCATATTATGATGATTATCCCAATTACTAAAAATAAGAAACCTATCTAATTTTACTTGGATCATTTGGTCTCCTCTTCTTCTGTTAGACCAGGTAAAATTTTGATTCTGCAATTCCACATCAAGCAATCCACAAACATAGATGAATTCCACAAAATCAAACATGCTATCAGAATAATCAAGGATCCCACCAGATTTCTCAAAAGGATATAAGGGAGTGTTGAAGTCACCAGCCAACATCCATCGAGAGTGCGGGGTGTTGGTCAGAAAGTTACTCAAATCAGTCCACAATGTTTGCCTCAGAGTTCTAGTATTAGGGGCATAAATATTGATTAAAGACCAGTTTAAGGAAGGCAAAGAGAAGTTAATGACCAGAAAATGCTTACTAGAAGCAACAAGAGAACCCTAGATTTTAACACTGTTCCACATAGTAACAATCCCAGCAGAGGCCCCTATAGCCGGACTAATGCAGAAAGTAGCCTTGGGCCATATGTAATCAGCTATCTTCTTAAAGCTCTCCTCATTCATCTTGACCTTCTGAAGTAACAAAATATCTAACTTATTGTCTAAGACACAGTTTTTAACCTCAAACTGTTTAGTGGGGCTATTAAAGCCCCTCAAATTCCAGGATAGGATTCTCATTTAGAAGGTTTGAGGGTTTGGACCTCCAGTGTTTTCTGCTTACCACTGGCAATCTCTCTTTGCCTTGTTTCTCTGAGGGTCGGTCTCCCTTCTTTGGAGTCAGTGCCTACATCTGCAGATTTTTTGCCTCTACGGTTCTTTTTCTTAGGGGTAATCCATTCCTCCTGCTCATTACCACTACCACTTAGACCTATTTCAACTGTCAATGAGTTAGCTGATTGGTCCCCTATTTCCATAGCATGAGAAGCATCTTGGGTTAAATTTAAGGTTGTTACTCCAACAGTACCTACTATTTCTGGAGGTAGAACATCCTGATCATCCCTCAAAACCTTGCCTTCTTCATCATCCCCGTCTACAAATTGGGATCGTATTTCACCCTCCTTAATCATATTGGTCTGTTGATCCATATGATTATCTGTATCTGAAGCAGCATTTTGACAATCTTTTTCCATAACCTTCTAAGTATTATCTTCTAGGAAAGCATTTTCCTCATTACCCCCCATTCCCTGATTGACAGGGGTAACATTTTGGTGTGAATGATCCGCAGCCTCATTAGGAGGAGCAACCTCGGTATGAAGATTAGCCTCCTTTCCCATTTGCTTCGCCTTGCATTGGGTCATTACAGGGCCCTTCTTCTTGCATATTTGATAGAAGGTAGTAGCATTTTCATAGAGAATCAGCTGGGTCCAAATCCCATATTTAGAGTTTAACTCTATGGACATGGGAAGGTTTTGATTAATCTCCACATTAACACAAAACTAGGCATATACACACCTGGATTGAATGTGAGTAGTATGATCCACAGTAACATACTGGCCAAAGGAGTTGCCAATAGCAGTAAATATTTTTTCATCCTAGAATTCCAAGGGGAACCTTGGCAATCTTACCCAAACAGGAGCTGACTTGTTGAGGTCCATGTTAGGGTCAAACCCAGGTTTCCAAGGGCAAAAAGCAAGCGAATGAGAACCATAAAGCTAGGGGCCTCCTACAAGAATAGCTATCATATCCTCCCTATTTGTAAATTTAAATAGGAACAGACCTCTTGCCATAGCAATGACTGAGACACTACCTTTGATTCTCCATTGAGAAATCACCCATTTCCTAACCATCTCAATATTAGGATGGAAGGAAAAAAACTTACCAACTAGAGCAAGATCCATGGCTGCCACTATTTCTTCAATCAGATTGTCTGGAATATCCAGAGCCGTACCTTCTGCGGAATCCTTTTTGATAGGAAGCCCTGACCTGCTTTTAGGGGAGCACATCTTTTCCCCTATTAATGCTCTCTTCCATCCTTTGGAAGGATCTTCCTCCATCATGTTCGAGTTCCCAGAAGCACTGCCCAAGGCAGCAGCCTCCATTAACACAGAAAGCAAACAAATCTAAAACCCTAAAAACCCTAGAAAGCCATGGAAAGCAGAGAGCGCCGTGGGTGAAATATTAAGGATAGTTTGTTCAATGTTAATAAGGTCATTTTAAGCCAATATAATTCATTTGGAGTCATTGATGAAGGTTTGGTGTCATTTAATTGAGAAAAATGAAAACATTGTCAAAAGTTGTCAAGTGTTGTCATAACAACTTTTCTTGTCAAATGACAACTTTTAAAACGTTTATTAAAAATTGTTAAATGGTAGTTGTAGGTTGATTGGGAGGGGCATCAACTGATTGTACATGCATAAATATGAGCCTCCAAGTCGAATGGAGGGTTGGTGGTTGGATTTTGGAAGTTGAAGCAATAAAAATACCCTATTTTATGCTGTTATCTGGCATTGTATGGATCTGTACGACCTAGTACTAGTTTGAGACTGATTGGGTATGAAAGTATAGTGAATATAATTTCCATTTCTTTTTGTTTCATCTAATTTCATGGATATTTGAATAAGTTATGGCATTTTTATTGAGGGTAGGTCCGTAAAGTTTAGTTTCTAAAAATGTAGTCTAAAAACATGCATCGTATGGCCTATTACAGCCTCATATCAAGAACCATAATAGATGGATGGAAAGATATTTGTTTCTAGTTTACAATGCTTTTGCTTGCATGTGATTTCATTAGGTTTTGAGTGATTTATGACATTTTTACTAATAATAGGTCTGAACCCTGCCTAGGGATCCTAGTTTGGAACAACCTTGTTTTGCCTTATTTCATACAAAACAACCCTAGCCCATTTTTACATATGTTTAATAAGAGCCAAAAGAGTATTCCAAACAGGTTTTAGATTCTAAATATTAGGTCTCTACTGAAAGTTATGACCAAAAAGATCCAAATTGCTCCACCCATGTTTTAGGCTTTAAGAGTGAGTTGTCTAAGAATGAACAAGAATGCATATTTACATCATTTGTATTGAAACCCTATTTGGAATGTGTCAATTTATTCTTGTTTGAGTACTTTCTCTACATCATCAAAGTATTATAGTTGAACTACATCAATATAATTTGCAAATGACATATTATCCCAAAGCATATAGAAAAGAACCTAATATAAAAAATGTAATATTAATGTCATTAGTAATCTCCTGAAAGAAGAGGACAACAAAAATAACAATATGGCCACAAGCTCCCCTCCCAACCATAGGATTGATGCTCAATCCACCCCCGAGCTCTAAGGATCACATAGCTCTTCCAAACTTACATGGCTTACATTTCCAAACATGACACAAATATTCACATAACTCAAGCTTAACTTTAACACACAAAAATGGCTATTCATGTTCAACTCAATAAGATGGAACTCCTACCCACACAAACCCCAACACACACAACATCTAACATTAACTCTTCACATAGATTTCAATCACAACTACCCATTTAATCAAGGATCAACAAAGATATACATAGACCAATGAAAACTCCAATCATTCATTTTCATATCAACAAAACTCAAATCCAAAAGGGTAGATCTTACCAAGAGAATTGACAACCCAAATATGGTAGAAACCCTCACTTTCTCCAAGCCTTTTCCTCCATTCTTCCTCACCCATCCTTTCCTTTTCTTTCCATCAAGAAATCTCCTCCCAAATGAAGAAAAACAAGAACAACCAAGAGCAAGTAAGAGAAGCCAAGGCAAAAAGAGAAAAGCCCCCTCTCCTTTCAAAGAGAAGGAATATATATAGAAGGGAAAAAGGCAACCAACTCCTCATAACTCCCAACCACCCAACCAACTCCAATTTTTTCCACTTTTCATAAGTGGGTAATTAGAGTGGGTTTTAGACTTTATTTAAGGGGTTTTATGGAATAAAATGACCCCTAACTCATAGACCTACCACCTAGGAAACTTTTTATACAATTAAAACCACATAAAGACTTCATAAAACATACAATAAGTAATCACATTTAAAAAGGTGACTCAAGGGTCTAATAAAACAACCTCCCACACATTCACAACCCTTATAAACAAGGTTAAAACATATTCACAAGAATAACATAAGGGAAGTAGCTATGTGAACCCTTCATCAACATTGGCCATTTTTTTACCTGTATACTCAACCAAAAGTGTCAGTACTTCTCATAATTAATAGTAATTGAAACAAATGGCATATGAAAAATAACCTTCCAAGAATAATAATCGAATAGAGAATTAAATCTACACAAGTATAATTTAACTCTCCCTACTTGCATAATATATTTTAGAGTCAACCAATGATTGATCATACTATTTAATATCAAAATATTACCGCTTATCAATAATCTAATTAACCTGTAACAAATACTACTACAAGCAAATATTTAATATTAATTATTACCTTTATATTCACGCTTACTCACTCTCATAATATAAAGTCACCTAGCATGATGCAATCCATTTCATATACACAATAGTATTACCAACAACGAAACATCTCCATCATTGCATACTTACGTAGATAAGGAATATAACTCATCTGGCTATCACATGAAATCACAACAACCACTAGTTAGTTAGTTAACAATTAAAATATAAACAACTTGATGTATAGGGACAATAATCACTAATGTATATTGTTCAACATAAAAGATCATAAAATATACAACATAAACCATCGATGACTAGCAGGATCAATAAGGCCACAAGCAACAGGGTCTTACACTCTCCCCCCTAGGATTAGGCTTCCTCCTGGAAGTCCATTTTAACTATCTTTAAATATCCCTATTATTTTACCTTCACCTCCAAGTTCCAAAGCCAACTACCAACACATGCACGGTGAGAATGGAGGGGCACTACAAAGATTCTTATGCTATATGATTTATGATGTATATATTTCATTGTATGATTCATTGTATGGATGCATAGCCAATCTGAAAATTGTATAAATACTTTCATTGAGGTAACTGATGTAATAGATGTAACATTTTATACTTGTAACATTGAAACAGATGTAATGTAACACCCTTTGTGGTGTATGTAAATGTAACACTCTTTTAGTGTATGAGATTGTTTTTCTTTATTGGAACTTGCCATTATTATGCAACTATGGATATTTTATCTAATAAATGAATCACTTTCCTTATTTGGAATGAGCATTGTTTTTTTGGGAACACTATTTTTTTAGTAGGTGAGATTTGTGCACTTTACATTTGGTATCAGAGCACCCGGGTTCAACACTCGGCCTTGAGTCTTCTACGTTTAGGTTGCATTATAGTATGCGACCCTATTGTATCGGATAGAGAACCCTAGTTAAGGGTCAATGATTCTTTTGATGAGTTAGAATCAGCTAAATAGAAATTTAAATGTAGTTTGTTTGATCAGAGAACACTAGAGGTGTGAGACCTCTCGCCTTAGTCGCATTTTCATAGGACTTGCTAGTAAGAGTAATGGTTACTTTTTGAAATAAGACAAGATGGATAATATATAGAGCTATTTAAAGTTAACCAAGATGGATAATATATGGGGTGACCCATGAAGGATGATGTGGAAATTTAAAAGTGAATTAATAAGAGAAATACATTGAGAAGAGAGATCTCTCTGATGACGTAAAGGATGAATGAGTTGATAAGATACAAGGAAAGAAGAAAAGATGAAATTTTGATAAGAGGAAGAAGGAAAATCATTTGTAAAGGGATTCTCGACGATTACAGTACCTATCACCTCACTCCAAAATAAAGGAAAGAAAATTGAATGGAGTGATAAGTGTGAACATGCATTTTAGCTTTTGAAGGAGAGGCTTACAACTGTACCTATCTTGATTGTGCCAGATGCAAATGGGCACTTCACTGTGATAAAAGATGCTTCGAGAGATAGTGTAGGAGAAGTACTTATGCAGGATGGACAGGTGGTGGCATATGAATCTAGAAAATTGAAACATCATGAATTGAACTATGCACCACACGATTTGGAGTTGGTTGCCATAGTGCATGCCCTTCAAATGTGGAGACACTACCTTTTAGGAAAGCCTTTCAAATTGAAAACAAACCACTTGGGACTTAAGTATATCTTTACTTAGCCCAACCTAAATGCTCAATAGAGAAGGTGGTTGGATTTTTTGAGTGAGTATGATTTTGGTATAGAATATATAAAGGGAAAGGAAAACAAAGTAGTAGATGCCCTTAGTAGGAGGAGACATCTTGCAACTATGCTCACTGTAAGATTAAATTTTAAACAACGGGTGATTTAGGCCTTACCAGAAGATAAACATTATGATAGGGTGAAACAAGCCCTAGAGCAGGATCCTTTGGATCAAAGATTTGATGGATAAATGTTTTAGATAGATGGACTCTTAAGGTACCAGGGATGGATGTATGTTCCTAACTCAGTAGAGTTGAGGAAGCTTGTGCTTGAAGAATTTCACAATGCACCATATTCAGGGCACCATGGTGTGACAAAAATGATAGAAGGACTAAGACCCTTGTACTTCTAGCCAGGACTCAAGAAGGATATTACCAAATTTGTAGCCCAATGTTTAGAATGCCAACGAGTTAAGGATGAGCATGTGCATCCGGCCTGACTTTTATACCCACATAGTGTGCCTTATTGAAGATTTAAAGTGAGAAATAATAAACGCTGCTTATTGGAAGAAGGGTGTGTTGTGATAACTTGGTTGTGAATCTAATTTTTGTCCTAGTTTAAAACTTGGCTATTGAATGTTTGTTAGTGTACGACTATATGACTTTGCATGATGATTGTGATTTCCTTGATCAGAATGCAATCTTTATTGCTAGGTATCTTGAGTGATGTTTTGTGGATAGTAGAAGCAATTTTAGGTTATAGATGAGTTTGGAGTCTTGGGAAGACTTGTTGTTTTGTGCGATTGAGTGTGTTCTCTTAACTCACCCCAATTTTGGTACCAGGCATAGTGTAGCATCGTACTCCCTCTCTAGTTAATGCCGAGAGGCATTCTACAATGGCAGCAAGGGGTGGAGTGTAATGGCGTGAGTGTGTTAAAAAAAACTATTACCTTTTACCTTAAAATTGGCAGCCATTTACATGTCAAATTATTAATATTTAGTAATAAACGTATTATAAATCCAAAATAATATACCTGACAACTTTGGATAATCATCATTCTTCTCATTTTCAAAGTGTAGCAAGAACTCAAGAAAAATGGTAGAAAAATAAATGAAATCAATTTTTTAAAAAGTTTATGGGTTAAGAAAGAAAATATTTTATTTTCTTAATTTGTGAGTTTTTTAATTTGTGAATTATAGTTGAGAAATTGTTGAGTGGAAAAAAATGTCAATAGATATCAATATGAATAAAATAACTTAAAGTAAATAAAACAACTTCAAATGAATATCTTGGCATTTAATATTAAAATTTAATAACAAACATAATATTTCCAAAATAAGGAGTAAAACAAAGATATGCCATATCAACACTAGCATGCAAGAAAATAAAACTCAAAAAAATGTTAGAAAATCAAAACATTGCTTTGTATATATTAAATGAAAGAAAATGACTATAATCTTTTTATGTACTGTTAGAAATAATTTCAACCAAAATTTTATACATGTTTTAGGTTATAATCTTAATTAATTTATGTAAAACATTTTGAATCTTAATTAATTTATGTAAAAAAATGTAGTAGTGCAATTTAATCAATAAAAAGTGAAAATTTGATTTGTTAATTAATTTGATGGGAAAGATATAAACCTTAAATAATTAAATAACTAACCAAAATTTTGTATGTAGTAAATAAAATGGTTCTAATGTGAAGTAAATAAAATAACTTCAAATTGATATCTCTCGGCATTTCTTTAGATAGATGTATTTAAGATAGTGGCTAGAATTAGTCACATAGTTCATGGAGTGTGAAATTTTTGAATTTTGATCTTTACTTATTTGACTTTGATAATTTCTCTAAACATTGTAAAGACCAACATTGATTTTTTTTTTTTATAAAAAAGTATAGCCATCAAAATTTGATATTTTCTTATCTTGTGACCTTGATGGTCATGTTTGATTTACTATTGAAATTGCGTGCATTTTTATGAATTATTGTTGGAATTGACTTTTTCTTTCCTTTGGAATTATTTATTTTGTTTATTATTGGTGGCTATGCTTGAATGTTTTAAACTGTTGCTCATGTATCATGTTATGTTTTCTATCATGTCCCTAACGGGCCTCTGATAGGTCATGGATCACTTGAAGTAAGTTGAAATTTATGTTTGAAGTTAAAGGTTTATGGGGTAATAGGAATTAAAAAAAAAAGATATGCGAGGAAAGTTGAAGAACCTAGAAGGAGATAATTCAAATTTGAAAGATCAAAATGATGAGTTAAAACAATTATCTGCAGCATGCCAAAGAAAAAATGAATGTTAAAATCAAGCCATTAGTTTGTGGAGTCTCGTGTGACATAGATGATTTGTGTTCTTTAGATCAATATATGTAAAAAAAAATGATGATGAATCTACTAACATAGCTAGTTGTTGTGGATGATAATGTTAGTTTGAAAATCTTGAAGAAAATTGGTTATATAGGTGAAGGTTTGGGTAAGCATGGGTAAGGAATCAAAGAGCCCATTGAGTTAGTTGTAAGAACTAAGTATGAAGGTCTCGGGTATCAAGGTAAAGGAAAAGACAAATATTTTTGCAAGTACTAAGAAGTCATTTAAAAAAAAAGAGAGAGATTTTACATTGTTTCCATTATGATAGAGAAGATCATAGAAAAGAAAATTGTTGGAATTTACATCCTTGCAAAATTTGTGGTTTGGAAAAAATCATAGTGAAAAGACATGTTGGAATAGAGAGTTGAAAAATGAATCTATGACAAGTTTTTTGAAAATGAAGTGTGGTGGGATAAAGGTATTTGATTGGCAAAAGATCACAGACATGTTTAGAATGTTTTATAGACATAAGTCTTCTCATGTGGAGAAAAGGAAAAGGAATTGAACAAATAACCAAATATAGTGAACAACCAAGTGCATAGAATAGTAAAGAAATTGAAGAAATTGAATTGTTATAGCATTGTACAGAAGCATGAGGAAGACAAGGAAGAGATTTTCCAGAAATTTTTGAATTGTAGATTAGGTTGAAGATAAAGTTGGTTGCAAGTAATGAAAGAGGGAATGGATTCCATTGATAGGAATGATATGAGTCATATAGTTTCAGAGGAGTTGTTTGCACAATGATTGGATATGATCTGGTCGGTGTACCTTTGGAGTTATGTCTTGTTATTGGAGATCTCAACCAATGTTTGTTTGGAGGGTTGATCTTTTGATATTATATTGTGTTACCATGTGTTTCCATGTGCATTGTGATGATTGATTCACATCTTTGATGAATTGATTTATGCCTTCTTGGTGTGCATTAAAGATGTGATTGTTACTCAGGATTATGCTAGAATAAATGTAATTAAGTGGTAGTTGTACCATGTGTTGGATTATATACATTGAATTCATAGTTATGCCATGTGAATTTGTTGATTGATTATATACTTGGATTTATTTGATGGATGCAATGTTAAATGCAAATTTGAGAAATTGTTTTGTATAAGGTCAAGTAGGACCAATACTTTTGTGGATGGTGCCACCTGGGGAAATGCTGAGGATATAGATAGAGCTTTCCTGGATCTGAGATTTTAGCATACTTTTTATTACTGTATATTATGATTTTTTTATTATATTATTGATACTGGATGTGTAAGACTTTTTATGTAGATGTTTTGTTTAATAAGACATCGAGACGATGTCTCTTCCAAGTGGGGAAGGATGTCATGTCTTAGACTTTGATGCATTTTGAACTTACTATAATTGGAATCTATTCATGGATAATTGTGTGAATTAAACAAATATTATTTTATTTTTAAAGAATGAAATGTAATGAATATTATTTTATTTTGAAATGATGAAATATAGTGCTTCCGCTATTTGGAGTGTACTAACCTGTTAATGGAAAAATCAGAGTATCATGAGTTGCAGGTTGTCAAACACAAGGGTGTGGTTAAGGCAGAGGAGGTTAGCTACCTGGCAAGGTTAGAATGGAGTGGACTCTCGCTTGCATACACAAACACTTAGATGTCATGTAGTTGCATTATCATAGCATAATTCATTATGTTGAATATTGCTTTTATTTTACTAGAAAGGAAAATCATTATTGAGTTATAGTTGATTATTTAATTAATTGTTAAAATGCTCATAGAAAAATAAAAAGTAGTTTTAATTATTTATTGATTTTTATTCGAAATTAGAATTAATATTAATTACTATTTTTGAAAAAATTGTGATGCAAAGTTAATTAATAAATCATGTTAGTTATTAAATATGAGTTTTATTTGATAAATTAGAGATAAATAATAGAAAAGAAAGAAAGATTTAGAAAAAAAAAACAAAACAAAGAGATAGAAACAAATAGAAAAATAGAAAAGACTTAAATTTAGAAAATAAAACACAAAAACAAAGAAAAAATAAAAACAGAAAAAGATAGAAAGAAAATAAGAAAAGAAAGTTATTAAAAAGGAGAAAACCCTCATTCTCATAGACACAAGAATCATTCATAACTTTCATTTTGAAGAAATAAGATAGAGATAGAGGAGTTGGAGATTTAGCAAAGGGGCAAAGAGGAATGCTCGAAAGTCGAGGAGAACAGTGAAAGAATCAACAATAGGGAAAGTGTTATACAGGTTTTTATCCAATCCGTGATCACCCAATCTGTGTAAACAAAGATTGAATAGATGCTTGTTGTCTCTGCAAGATCAAGTTATTTCTTTATTATTATTTTGTTATTACCAATATTACTATTTTGTTATTATAATACAATATATATATATATATATAAGATGTCATTTGAAATCAATGTATAATTATTGTATAAATATTGTCAATTTCCTAAGACTGATTATATATATTCATTGTAAATATTTTTATGAAAGATATATATTACACTGTGAATTATGTATATATGCTGTTGTTATTGTTTATATATTACTGTGTATATAATAGATATGGTTGTTTTAATATATATATATATATTATTAATATTGTATATATATAATAATTATATATATTAATAATATATATATTAAAGATGTTGTGTATGAAACTAGCAATATAAATGCCATAAATATTTTATAGATTGCATATGTTATAGGCGATTAGAGTTTTATTTTAAATTATTTACTATAGAGTGTATGTGGGAGGGAGCAACCCCTCCCAATAGGCCATACGACCTTTGGAAAGGGGTTGCCGCCCTTCCCACAGGTGACCCCCATCATGGAGGGCCGCAGCCTCTATGAGGCTATGACACTCCATGGTGGAGGCTGTCGCCTCCATTGAGGCCTGTGTATAATGTTTATAAAATTTTCTAAATAAAAATCATGCGATAAACTTCAAATTCGCTGCTGGCAATTTTTTATTCCATTACCTGATAATGTATAACGACCAATGTTGCTATGTTGTTTGAACAGTACTACAAATGATTATATATATATATATAATTTACTTGTTGTGTAGGCTTTGTGTATATAATTAGTTTATTTAATTATTGTATGAAAATTGATTTCTGTATAAGGCACAGTTATTTCTGTTTAATGTACTGTCACATATATATATATATATATATATATATATATATATATATATATATATATATATATATATATATATATATATATATATATATATATATATGATTTTTGTTCTGATAACAAAACAAAAACATCTTTTTGTAAAATATACCAAAGCATAGAGATAAACCACATGAGGAAATTAATAGATTTATTTCATACAATTATTTTTTATCATCAAAATTAATAAACTATTTCTCTTTTGTTAGATCATTGTATATCACTGGAAGTGTAAATTAGACCCAAAACATGTAAATTGGAATAATGATGTAATTTTGTGTAAATCCATATTATTTTCCAAAAATAACTCTTTGTTAGCAAACACTTTAAATCTGAAATAAATTATTCTTTGAATTAAGTGAAATGGTATATTATTTTCCTGTGTAATTTTACTTCTGGGATAGAATGCCAAATGTGAGCTCCCAGAGACAGTATTTTACTTTTTCTATATTACCACATTTGTTATTATTGCTTTGGCTAAAGCTACTATACCATTGAAATAGATGGATTAGAAAATCCTAGAAAATTATGTTATATGTCTCTGCCACATCCTGCATGCAAGAAATATGTCATTCTAGTTATTAGGAATGCATATGGGCATCAGGCTTGCATCAAGAGTTCCCTCCTGCCTTACCGTTCTAGGTTTCTAGGCTCCTCGTACAGGGTCAGTGCTTTCTTTGAGTTAGGAAGAAACCCAGGAAAGTCGATAGTACTTCGTGGTTGGGTGGAAAAGGCGCCTTAACCACACTCTTGGCCTCAGCTTGTGGAAGACCATTGGAGTCATGGTGGTTGAGGACAGAGATTCTTATGCTATATGATTTAATATGATGTATATATTTTATTGTATGATTTATTATATGGCTTGCATAGCCAATCTAAAAATTGTATAAATACTTTCATTGAGGTAAATGATGTAACATTTTGTACTTGTAACATTGAAACAAATGTAATGTAACACCCTTTGTGGTATATGTAAATGTAACACTCTTTTAGTGTATGAGATTGTTTTTCTTTATTGGAACTTGCCATTATTGTGCAACTATGGATATTTTAATTAATAAATGAATCACTTTCCTTATTTGGAATGACCATTGTTTTTTTGGGAATACTATTTTTTTAGTATGTGAGATTTGCGCACTTTACAATATGTGAGGAGAGGAAGAATGGATTACGATGTGTGGTTACATTATTCTCATTTCCTTACATGGAGTGAAAATAGGGATCTTGATGTTTTAGAAGTATTCATGGAGGCTATGTTTGTAATCTTTGTTTATGAGATAATACATTGAGTGTGGATGATTTTGGAGGCTGGGTTTTTCCCTCATGAGGGATTTCCCAAGGTACATATTGTGTTATCTTGATGGTATGTTTCTCTATTATTTTTCTTGTGGATTTTGAATACTTGTTTGCATATTTTTGTCTCATGGGGTTATGTGGAAATAGTTTATTATGGCTACAAATTTCCTTTCACTTATATTTTGATTCTTGGTTAAGCCTTTGTGATCTCAATTTGATTTTATCTTCAAAACATTGTTTGACTAAGTTTAAGAACTTGATTAGCTTAAATGAAAAAGGTCTTGCAAATTGATTGTTTTTTTGAGTTCTCAATGAATTTTTGTAACTATTCTAATGTTAAAATCATAGTGCAAACAAGAAAAATGAGATGTCTACAATTGATTGTAAGTGCTTCTAATTATACTAAATGTTGAAACAAATAATATCAAACTAAATAGTTCCATTAAGCTATTTTTTTGTGTGCTTTCTATATGTTTTTGAGATGAGAACTAATTGAATCTATCTAATGCAATTTGTTAGAATAAACTATTAGAGAGAACAATCTTTTGTATTTTTGTATTTTGGAATGACTTGCATGCATGAAGCAAACTATTTTATCCTTGAAAATGAATTGTAATTATTAAATTTAGCAATGTAATATTTTCTCTTTTTCACGTGAATTGCAATTTGAACAATAAGTATAAAGGAAAACATATGAAAGCAACCAATGATTAAAGAATTTAACTCCTTCCTCTTATTGTTCTTAAATCAAGAGATCATTTTTGTAAATTGAAATGAAACTCAAGTGCTTGCTAATTGTTAAGACAATGCTAATAAAGGAATCATTTTACTCTTGTTTAGTTCTTGTTCATTGGTTTCATTGCTTGATTATTGTCTTGTTTGAGGAGATATTAGATGCATGTTGATCTCATTTTCTTTACTTTGTGGGTCCTTGAGGACAAAGTGTTGTTTTGACAAATAAAATTGTAGAGAAATAAACTAATCTAATCTAATAAACTAAAACTAATCTAAATTTGAAACTTACAAATGAATGTTGTGATTTCAAATTGATATGATAGATACTCTAACAACTATTCCCTATTCTACAAAAATGAAACTAATCTAAAATAACTATAAAAGAAATTTGGATTCACAGTTGAAGGAGTGTTTGCATAGAAGTTCTAGTGTAGGGTTTTATGTCTAATGAATCTAGAGTGTGGAGCCCAAGTGGGTCCAATGGGATCTTCTCTAGACCCCTATCAGTTCAATCCGACATCATTTGCTAAACAACTGAAGAAAAAAGTTCTAGATGAAATGGAGGAAGAAAAAAGATAGGTAGCTAGTAAGATATTCATGACTGCAGATAAAAGTACAACATGCAATAAAAAATGACTGCTTCCCCCAAGAAGAAACAAGGCCAAAGATTCTGATTCGGCAAGGAATGGTGGAAGAAATGATGCTAGGTATATAGGGTTAAACATGACTTAATCTACAAATTCATGAGATTTTGTCCAACCCTAAAATTTTTGCATGCATGGATATATCAAAATTGGGAACCCATGGTGAGTATTCTCTATGGTTTATCAGTAAGGGTATTTCATTGTTAGGTTCTCCTCTCTTTCTGATAGGATTAAGGCATTCAAATAAAAAAAGAGGAATTATGGCCCATCTATCCTTTTTGTCCAACCATGGAGAGTGGGCTTCGACCCATGAGTGGAACCGATTGCTATCCCAATATGGATTAGAATCTATGTGATATGTTGTCATTAAGTCCTAACAGTTTAGTTTAAAATATGTTAGTTATGTTGATCGGGTAGTGTCCAAGGTTGTATGCAATAGGGGGATTGGTTTGGACATCTCAAATCAGTAATGGTTTTCTGAACTTTTGAGAAAGCTTTTAACAGAATAAATCTAAACTGGACAGCATACAACTTAATCTATAAAGCATTTGAACTTAACCTAGAAAGCATATAAAATCTAAACTAGGAATCAACACATAAACTTTCTAAATAAGAATATGAAAGAAACATGTTAATCTAAGAAAATAGGAAATTCCTTAAATATAAACTTGCACTATCAACTAGTAACTTACTTCTGCATTTATGTAGGAGCTCCAAAAATTACAACATAACACACATAACTTCAAAGACTTTCAACTTTAAGAGAAATAACTAAACATAATATCCTATAGGGTCACAACAACACTATCCTATCATAACACCATTAAATAGAAGGTTATACTTAGAATCTAAAACAAAACATTCACAAAATAGAATTTGAACAACACAACTTCACAACATTGAAATACTTATCTATTCCTATATCCTTTGAGTGGCTAGCTCTCTAGAGATCTTCTACTAATTCAAATCACATTCATCATTTAACATCTTCAAAATTCCATTCGCATACTCATTACTTAGAACAAATATTGATTATTTTTCTTCATAGCATATTCATAACATAACTCAACTAAACATCACTATAGCATAGCATAACATAACTACTTTTAGAAATTATCCAATAATTTATACTACCAAAATCCTACATTTGAGGTGGTGTATTAATGCCACTGAAAAAGTCTTTAACAAGAAAAATAGACTTTAACTAAACTAGTTGTCTTTTAAATTCAACATATTAAAGGCTCTGAGTGGAGCTATGAAATGTCTTAAGTGCTTTCAACAGAAAATAATAGAAACTGCCAAGTGGTTGGATGTAACATAGACTAAAGTCCATGATCATGCAGTTCCTAAATTTCTAGCGCCCTAGTATTCTGGCATGACTGACTCTAGTTGGCATTCAAGTTTGATCCTTCCACTAAGCCATACTCAAAAACCCGCATAAATACACAAATCTTTACACACAATCACGTCAACATTAGTGAAAAACTCCAATCAATTTGAAAAAAAAGATTGTACATCATTCTTTAGAAAATAAATAAATATTGCTTATAAAACTAATAAATTGGCATGGTTTGGGTAATTTGGTAACACAGAAAGGGGTTATGTGGCTCATTATAGAAATGAGATTATTTGTACCTCATCACCCCCCCTTCTCTAAGGTTGAGTAGGTCCTCCTACTCTCTATTGAGAATGGATCCTCTGCCTCTTTGCTTCTCTTTTCCTGTTAAGTTCATCAAACATTGAACTAAGATCATACATGTCCCTTGCTTCTTCATCCTGATGGTCAAGAAATTTAAGAAAACCCTTATGTAATTTTATCCTCATTTTCCATGCATGCAGATCTCTAGGGTCTTGTTCTGCAGTAATTAAAAATGCAGGCAGGGGCTGAAGGAGCAAGGGAGGTCTGTACCTTATGCCTATCCACTTAGTCTTAATCTGCTATAGAATTTTTGCCAAGGCTTCTGCCCTCCTGTAGGACCAGTTGAGGTTGGTTGGAGAGACAATCTCCCTTCTTGTTAGGTACATTGGCAAAGGGGTATATCATTCCTCATAGGCATTCTATGCCCTATCTATTAAATTTAGCCCATTAATTATAAAGTCTTCAAAACAAATTTGCAAACCTTCATTATATTTCTCTTGTATAGCTTCATACTTTTTAATCCTTCTGAATTGAGGTTTGAAGGCAAAGGACTTATGGTGTGGATGCATCATGTGGAGCCCTCCAATTTTTTCTGGCTGAAGATATTCCTTAATTCTATCCTACCAATTGAGCTAATTCTATAGATTAGACATAAAATCTTTGAGTTGTACCTCTCCTACAAAGAGGTTAATGAAGAAATCATTATATTTCTCCAACAGAAGATTATGTACAAAAAATTCATATAGCATATTTTGTTGAGTAGGGGTGATTCTTTAAATGTTTCCAAGAACTGTTTATCATCTGGATCATGAGGTAAGTTGCAGGAAATTCTAAGGAGTTTCCATCTTACCACCTTCTCATTGAGGAACATAGAATACAACTTGGATGGTTTTTGACAAGCCAACAATAATTCTCCTATTTTACATGCATCTGTCTTAGCCTGGTATAGTCTATCATAGGATCCCTTCAGCAATACTAATTCCTTCTTGAGTTGGGCATTTTGTATTCCAGCTTGTCTTAAAAAATAACATTTTTTCATCCATTTTCTCAACATGGGAGGAATGTGTACTTGGAACCATTCCATCTTTGTTGGTTCAGTCTGTATTTCCTTTGACTCCATGATTGGTTTGACATTTACTTCTTGCAATTCTTGTTCCAATTCTACAGTTTGGCTAAGGGCTACATTAAGTTCATGTTTATGATTTTCCTATCTTTCCACAAAGGTTTGAAGGAATACTTCAAAATTATTAGTCATATTCTTTATTTGTTCATCCTTTTTAGACAGTTTGGTCAAATGTTATTTTTCTTTCTCCTCAAAATGTTTCAACTGGGACTGCAAATATTCAATGAGTTTATCTTTCTGCTCTAGTTTGGTCCCCAAATTTCTTATCTCATGATCTCTTTTTTGTAGGAGTGCTGCCTGGGTATCAATTTCTTACTTCTATACACTAATCTGCCTATCACTCTATTTTAGTTTATCTCTTAATTGTATAATTTCTTCTCTTAACTCTTTCAACTCTATTTCCATTTGATCATGCTTCTCATTTCCTATATATGTTGAAAGAGGTGAGCCAAGAATCTTTGTATTGTGGTCAGCTACATGTCCTTCATCATTTTCCTCTATAGGGCCTTGCTTTGTGTTATTTACATCATCCAGTGAGGGTGGTTGTTTATTTGGCAAGGTTGTTTCAAGCTCATTTCTATCTAATGATTGTTTGGTCATTGAAATTATTTCTACAAAATCCTATTCTTGAGCTTCAGTTTCTTCAATAATTATATAATTCAGGTTCTATTCATCTATTTTCTCCTATTCCTTCTCAGGTGGGTGAATTTCTTTTTCAGACTCATGAATGTCATTTTTTTCTAGGGTTTTATTTCCATTGGTTGTTTGTCCCGCCTCTTCTTTTTTAGTATAGGCAATTGATCACATGCAATAGAACAACTAAAATCCGTAGCTGGTCTTTTGCTCCTTCTTAAAAGAGGGGATCTTTGCAATTTTTCTTTAGGCCTCTTTTCTCTTGTCCTAGGTAGGCTTTCTGGGTCATTCTTGGAATCAACAAATTCCACATTCTCTTGTTTTTCCAGAGTCTCTGGAATATTGTGTGGCCAAGGTGTTCATCAATCTCTAAAGGATTTGGTGCAAGTTTTGGTACTTCACCTTCGGGAGCTCCTTTATAAGGCTAAACTTTAGGTGAAGGCTCCCTAGGGTTTTCCATTGCTATTCCAAATGATTCTCCCCTTTCAAAGTGCCCTGTGGGTGTTGGGGTTTCAACTTTTCTAAGAAACCTCTGCCATTTTTCATCTGTTTTCCTCTTTTCCAACAATTGGCATTTACAAATTAACGAGATGAGTCCATCGTGTTTCAATGACCTAGAACCAATTTTATATCTTCCAATCATATGAATGAGGGAATAATATAGGAAAGTGGGGAGGTTAATTCTTACCTTAGGGTTTTTAGTGTCATGGCACATGTTGGTTGTTTTAAATTCCCAACCTGATCTTAAGGAAACAGATCTATAAAATAGCCATTTCTAATAACTAATCTATCTCGAGGGATTGGCCAATGAACAGGAAAGGGGTTTTCAGTCCTTTTCCTTTGCACTTTAGGCTTTGCAAGACCAAGGAGGGTGTTCCTAATAGTGTATTTTGATTTGGGGTTTCTCAATATCTTCTCAAAATACTATTCTAAAACAGATATGTTCTTTCTAGATTGCTTAAAGAATTACTGATATAGTGAAGTAATGGGCTAGATTCTTAATCTTTAACACAATTCTTTACAGAAGAACATGCAAATAGACTAACATTAATATGAAATACATAAATAAAATTGTTCTTTGATTTTATAAATGATTAGGGAGATTGAATGAGAATAATAATCCTAAGAGATCAGTGCCTAAATCCAGTGTCACATAGTCAAAACAAATATAAATGAAACTAATGTGTAATAATGCTTTCCCAATTCATATAAGAAAACTGCAATGATGCATTACACCATTACACCTTGAAATTAGTCCAGAACTAATTCTATTTGCTAATCCTTGCGTACATTTACTACATTTGATATCTTCCTTAAAACATTAAATTTACTCTTTGAGCAAAAGCCCTTCAGAAAAGATATCCTTTCACAGGAAATACTATGAAGATGAATAAGATTGATACTTGATCAATTTGTATTCAGAAATATAGTAAAAGAACCAACTGCAGGAGACAATGTAGTTTGAACTTTGACAATATATTCAAAATGATGAACTAGTACAGTTCACACCAATAGTTGCAAGTACAAATAAATCTATTCTCAAAAAACACCTAGAAGTAGAAAAATCCCTATTATGACTATGTACTATGTTACAAAATTTTCTCCAAGATCCCTGTCAATAGGTCCTGAATTCCATTTTATAGAAACAAGGGAGAAAAACAAGCTTTAGACCTAAGACAGATGTCAAGTTTACATTTGACAAGATTCCAACAATTAGAGACAAAGATAACTAATCAGGGATCAGATTTTCCATAGGAGCAGAAGTTGTTATATGTGCTGCCACTTAATAAGTTGCTCTTGGGAAATGTGTATTGAAAGAGGTGTAACAAACTTTGCCGACCTTTTTCCATTATCTGCTCTCTTATTCCTTTCCTTTTAAGAAACCTGATGATTCACAAGAAGACAAAAGGAAACCAGTACAGGACAAATATGCTCAAAATTTGGAAATAAGAATGTCCCTTTGCTAACAAGAAAAGATTTGTAGAAGTATATTCTTAATTTGAGAAAGGAATAAACAACAATATTCAACTTTATGAATTTTCACAATACTCAAAACTTCAAATGTCAAGCAAGTTATTATATTTCTCATCTCAGGCCTTGTATTGCTCCTCTGTTGGCCATTGAAAAGTGATGAGATTATTCACACAAGATGCATATTTGTTGTTATACTTGGCTATAATTGATTCATCTTCCCTTGTGAAATCTAATGCAAGTTTACAAGAATCCCATAATTTGTTGATACTTCTTCTAAACAAGGGAATGTCAACCTTGTTATCTTGGTAGATAAAGAAAGAAATGGTTGGAATGATATTACTAAACTGAAGGATCCAAGAATGGCAAGGATTGATATCACCATTATCTAGCTTAATTGTAGGGATCACTCCAATTTCATCACTATCAAAATCTTGAATCAACTTTAATGCCTTCTCTTCGAGGTGATTTATAAATGCCTATGACTCCCCTACTTCTTTTGTTGCCATGTAGATTTGTATGATTTCTTTGGGAGAATTAGGTTCATGATTTGATCCTTTATAAATACCCAGTAAAGAAGCAATCCTTGGGACCCATTTATTGAACAAAGGCATTGTTTCCCTTTATCTTCAACTATTTTCTTAGTGACTTGTGACAAGTTAGAGTATCACTTCTGAATATTAACTGCCTTGTTTGAAATCTTATCCATTAACAACCTCAAAATACTTGAAACAATAAGCCAATTATCTTTCTGCTGACTATCAATGGAACTTGCAAAAAATTATTCAAAAGCGTCGATTTTCTACCTCAATTCTTCATTCTCTTTTTCAAGTATAGATTTGGATGAGGAAGAAGGGTTAGAAAATATAAGACCTAAATCTTTTATTGCCAAAGTTGTTTGTGGTGAGTTCGATGTTGAGGCTTTATGTTCTTGTTGTTGCCATTGGATTTCCCTCTCCTTTAACTTATTATATTCATGTAGTAAATGCATGTGGTCATCACGTAATTCATCATGTCTTTTTCTGGAGGGCATCGGTGGCTTCCTTACTAAACTTTGCAACTTCCACTACCATCTTAGATGCATCTGGAGTAGGGGTATCAAATACTATTTTGACTATTAAGCCACCCTTTAAATCTCTATTAGGTTCTTTCACCAATGGCTTATCAGTATTAGGGGCCAAAGCCCAAATAGCCAAGGTTTTCCATTTTGGATTGAACCCAGCTCCTAATATTGCAGCTTCAACTTGTTCTTCTGTGGAAAAAACCTTTTGATCATGTCTTCTTACAGTATCCAGAACAATAGCAGAAGCTATATCCCACTCAGGAAGTAATAAAATTCTACTATCTTTGATCATCTTTCTACCTTGTTCTGGAGTAATGTCTCTAACTTCCTCTTTCATTTTTGTAAGTATCCTAATGGATACTTGCTCTTGAGTTTCTTGAGGAGATTGAGACATTTCTTCCTCCAATATTTTTTCATACTCATTTGTCCTACTCTTCCACAAGAATTCAAAACATTCTTGAGAGTTAACAAATTCATCATCACTTATGAAAATCTTACAAGCCACATCTCTCATGTCATCTAAAATGTCCTTGCCTTGAATGCTAATTTCAGTGATCATGTCCAAAGGCAACTCCTTAGGCTCATTTCAGCTAGGGGACGACATCTTATGTTGTATTTCCTCCTCAGTGATTTCCATTTCTTATTCATCATCCAGATAATCAACTAAGGGGCCCTGTTCAACTCTCCTCTTTGGAGATGACTCCCTATGAGGAGAATCCAATTCAATCACTAGCATGGGAGGGGGAGATACTTGTGGAACTAGTAAAAGAGACACAATTAGTTGAGTCTCTGGAGGGGCATGTGGAGCTTGTTCTTTGACTTCCTCCTTTTTGAATTTTCTCTTGAAAGTATACCTCAACTGATTGATAGCAGGGGGTGGGCATGATTGCCTTTCTCCTTCTGTGGGCTCAGTAGACTTGTCATCCTTTATATCAACTAATTCATCAATATGTGACAATCATTTTTATCCTGTTGAGGGGGTCGGTAACATCTAGGAAAATTCCCTTCTAAGAAGGCCTCTTCTTTCTCATTGTTTCATCATATTTCATGTACATAGCCCATTTTTTTCTTTTCACCTTAACTTCTTCATCAATATTAGAATTCCTAATGACAACCTTAGGGGAAAACACTTGATGGGAAATAGAAGACATGTTCATACCCTGTCTGATGTTATTTATGAAACCCTCAGGATCAAAGAATCTGACATTCTCTTGCTTCATCTTAAAAACAAGTAATTTGTCATTCAACTTAGAAAATCCTTCCTTGTTCATTCTGAAATCAGAAAAACTTGTTAGGTAAGGGAAGAAAGATCTTTTTTTCTATCCTACAATGTGAATCCTTTCTGACTCAGCCAATTGCTAAATTACCTCCAAGAAACCAACCCTTAGTGGTACATACTTAAGAAAAACATGAGGGCCAATAGGGGTACCATATACTCTCAGAACTATGCACTCCTCATGGAGGAAAAAGTCTCCCCAATTATGCTTAGTATCTAAAGTAGGAGTCCTTATTACAGGTATAAGGAAATTCAATAATGGGGCTGGAATTCTTGGTATATCTGTCTGAAATTATCTCAATACTGTGACCACAAAATGGTCTCTTAAAAACCTATAACTAGAATGGGAATCATGTTTGTCCCATATATGAGTCCAACACTAGACTAGCGGTACATTCCCCATGCTGTCAACATGATTAATCATCAACTTAGGGCTCCAATTTATCTTTGTTTTCCCATGATGTAGGAACATATGACGCAACAATGAAAACCACCTAAATTTCGCTGGTTCCTTCTTACTTTTGATTTTTACCAGTTCATCATGTATGTGTTTTTCCAGATAAGAAGCAAAATCAAATTGAACACTTTGAGATGGGTGTTGAATATCAGCAGCCATATAGGTATAATCAATGGGGATTCTTTCATTTTCCCAAAAACTTGACAGAGAGCATAATAGATTTTAACAAAGTAGCTTTCAAAAGTATCTAACCTGAAAGGCTCTTGCTCATTTTGAGGAATTCTCACTGACATATCATTCAGTGCCTTCTCCCTAAACCTGGGTAAATATATGGTTCTATAACTGCTCATGTCCTTTGCATATAGCACCTTGAATTTATATGTATCAATTATTGTAGAAGTACCCAAATTTAGCCCAAAGACTATGGCAATAGTCTCTTTGTTAATTTCCACCAAAACACCCCCATTCTTACCCCTAATTACGTTAGCAGCTTCATCAGAATGGGAAGCCATGGCTAGGAGTAGTTCAACATCTTCAAACACATTGGTGACTACCAACTTTCCTAGGTCTCGCATCCATACATTGGACAATGGTGCGTGGGCATTTTTTTTGCTCCACCAGTGGTAAAATAGTGACCATCTAGAAACAGGGCTTTCTGCATCCTTACATTCAAAATATTTATCGACCAACCCATCCTTGAATTCTGGGCCACTAACTTTTAACTTCTGTGCATAGGAACAAGGGAGTCGGGCTATGAGGTCCTCATGCAGGGCTCATTTTTGGGAGGTGGAGGCAGCCGAGGCCTTAGGGGGATCCATTTTCAAATGATAAAACAAAGGTGAGGGTTTTCTTCTTTTTCTTGTTCAAGGATTCTTTATTCAGACTTCAGAATAATTTTAAGGGAAGGAAGGAAGGAAAAAACCCAAATGGGAACATGATGAAGGGGGTAAATCAATAAACACACAACAATAGAAATTGCACATAGAAAATAGAACTTTCTTTATTGATTTAGACAACTTATTATGTTACAGAAGCTCAAATACAATAAGAGGAATCAACCCTCCACATGCTGCAACACATTACAGCTTCCTCTCGAAGACTCTAGAATCATCTACCTTTTGTAACCCCAAATCAGCTAGGGTTTTTATTTTCCCACCTATTCTTGACTCTATTCTTCCCCCCTTAACTCTACTACTACCCAGGGTTCCCAAAAATGGTTATTAATAGCCTTTTTTGGCAGCCAACAACCTAATTTCAAATTTTGCATCTCCCTCCAAAAATAGGTCAACTTCTGGGAGCCATAACTTTTGATCCAGGTGTCCGATTGATGAACCCTTTTATGCGTCAGAAATTTCACGGAGTGCTCTACGTGCTAAGAACCCACTTTGCTAGTTCTAGCCATTTTTGGTCCTGTATAGGACCGTTTAGTGCCTCAAACCTAAGTTTGAATAATTTTTTGGCATTTTTTAGGAGACGTAAACTTTAATATCTTTCAGCTCGCAAATGATCTTTGTGTGATTCCTTCGCCAAAGGTCTTATTTTTTAGTTATGAAACTTCCTATAAAATTTCACTTCATTCCGTGCCCAAATGCAAACTTTCTACAAATAGCAGGTTGCTATTTTTAGTAGTTTGGAAAAACTGAAAGTTCTACATCATTATTCAAGCGATTATGGAACCAGAACCACAAATTTTTAAAATAAATGGAAAGAACATCAACAATTTTGAAACACATCTTTTTTTGGGTGATGCAAGATTTCTCTTACACCACTGGATGCTCCTGCATCAGACACCCAGGGTAATTTGAGAAGTGACCCTATCACATCTCAGGTGTTTGTGTGAGGAAAACCCAAATGGTCAACCTCTGCCTTAGACAACCAAGAAGAATCTTCAATAGGCCTTCCTTTCCATTTCACTAGATATTCTTCATATTTCCTGTTCTAAGTACTTCTTCCCACACGGCTATCCAAGATCTCTTCTATCTCCTCTGTTGAAGTAGATGCCAGGATACTCCACTATTCTTCTGTTGGTCCATCCTCTGTTCCACCTTCACAATATTCTGATAAATCAACAATGTTGAAAATAGGGGAAATATTGATCCCACTCGGTAGCTCTACCTCATATGTATTTCCTGAATCATGCTTCTTCAGGATTCTGCATGGTCCAAAATTCTTCATTTTCATCTTATTGTATGTTCCAATTGGGAACCTTTCTTTTCTCAAGTGAACCATGACTTCATCTCCTTCCTGGAACTCCTTATATCTCCTCTTTTGATCCACCTTAGCCTTGTACTAAATATTCATCTTATTAATGTGCTTTTTCACCTCTTCATGCAAATTCTTCATGTGTTCTACAAAGTCTTCAACCTCAACACTTGTCTTTTCTCCTCTGTCCAGCTTCCTTAACTCAGAAGCATTTCTTGGGCTATTGCCATATATAATCTAGAATGGTGATTTACCAGTACTCCTATTGACAGAGTTGTTGTAAGCAAATTTTGCCTATGGTAAAATCAAATCCCATCCCTTGGGCTTATCTCCTACTAAGCATCATAGCTGGTTACCCAAACTCCTATTCACCACTTCAGTCTATCCATCAGTCTATGGATGGTGTGTAGAACTGAACTTCAAATCTGTCTTCAACTTCTTCCACAATGTCCTCTAGAAATAACCAACAAACTTGGTATCTCGATCTAAAACTATGCTCTTTGGTAGACTATGTAATCTCACATAATTTAGCAATATGGACAGCATCATTAGTCTTCTTGCAAGGAATGAAATGTGCCATCTTCAATAATCTATCCAACACCACAAAAATGGAATCATGTCCTCTCTGTGTCCTTGGTAAACCAAGAATAAAATCCATACTAATATCATCCCAGAACTTCTCTGGTACAGGTAGTGGCTGATATAGACGTATATTCTGACTTGCTCCTTTCACCATCTGACATACTCTACAACTCTACACAAATTTCCTCACATCCTACTGCAACTGTGGCTAATAATAATTTTCACCAATAATAGCAATGGTCTTATCTCGACCAAAGTGTCCAGGCAATCCTCCACTATGCTTCTCATTAATTGGGTTCTCTCTCATAGAACTCCTTGGAATGCACAACTGGCTTCCTCTAAACAACATGCCATCTTGGATTATGAAATCCAACCATTTTTTCCTGTCCAAAGTAATAGGTTCCAAACAAGTTTTCCAGGCCTTCACAAAATCTGGATCTTCAGGATACAAACTTTTGAGCTCATCGAACCCAACAACCTCTATCTTCATTTCTGTCAACAAATTTTGCCTTCTGCTCAAGGCATCTGCAACTCTGTTGGACTTCCCACTCCTGTGCTTGAAAACAAAAATATAGCTCTACAAAAACTCAACCCATTTTAAATGCTTTTGGTTCAACTTTCCTTGACTATTAAGATACTTTAAAGCCTGATGATCAATATATAAAACAAACTCTTTTGGCAAAAAATAATGTCTCCATTTCTTCAAAGCCTGAACTATTGCATAAAATTCCTAATCATAAACATAATACTTTTTCTTGGCATCATTAAGCTTCTCACTAAAATAGGCAATGGGCTTACCTTCTTGGCTCAAAACAACTCCTATACCACTACCACTAGCATCACAATCTACCTGAAATACCTTATTGAAATATGGAAGTGCCAAAACAGGTTGTTCTATGACTTTATGCTTCAATGTATCAAAGCTCTTGTCTACTCCTTTAGTCCATCTAAAATCTTTTCTATCCCCTCTCATTGTCTCTGTTAGGGGTGCACAAATGCTACTAAAATACTTGATAAACTTTCTGTAAAAACTTGCCAAACCATGAAAAGATCGTACCTCTGAAGCACTCCTTGGCATAGGCCATTCAATAATAGCCCTCACCTTCTCTGGGTCCATCTTAAGACCTTCCTCTGAGACAACAAATCCTAGGTATACCAACTCCTTTGCAAAACTACATTTCTTCAGATTAATCAACAACTTCCCCTCCCTCAGCTTCTCTAAAACTCTTCTGATATGCATCAGATGCTCATCCCAAGTCTTACTGAAAATCAAAATATCTAAATAAACAATAACAAAACTTCCCAAAAATTCTTTCAGTACCTCGTTCATGAGCCGCATGAATGTGCTCGGTGCATTGGTTAGCCCAAATGGCATGACTAACCACTCATACAAACCTTCCTTTGTCTTGAAGGTTGTCTTCCACTCATCTCCTTCTCTAATATGGATCTGGTGATACCCACTCTTCAGGTCGATCTTTGTGAAGTACTTGGCTCCGCTCAAATAGTCCATTATGTCATCCATTTTGGGCAATGGAAATACTTGATCATGATCTTATTGATGGCTTGAGAGTCTGTACACATTCTCCACTCTCCATCTTTCTTTGGTACTAGTACTATAGGTACCGCACATGGACTTCGGCTCTCTCTTATCAATCCCTTCCTCAACAACTCCTGAACTTGTTTGTTCAACTCTTCACTCTCTGCTAGAGTTATTCTATGGGCTGCCTTATTCAGAAAATTGGCTCCTGGTATCAAATCCATTTGATGACTTATCTTCCTCATTGGTGGTAAACATTCAGGTACATTATCAGAGACAATATCTTGAAATTCTTCCAACATTTTAGAGACTTCTACTGGTACATCTTCACATTTATCTTGACTAATCTTAGGAATCAATGCAAAGCAATGATGCTCATGCTTCATGCCTTCCAAAATTTCCTACCATCTACCAAGAAAATTTTGGCAGTACTACATACCTTTTCTTCCACCTCCTTCAAGGGCTTCAACTTATGATGAACTCCATCCTTTGTTAAGGAATATGTGTTTGCATGGCCATCATGGATAGTGCTCCTATCATACTGCCACAGCCTCCCCAATAGCATATGACATGCATCCATTGGTATGATATCACACAACACCTCATCATGGTAGTCCCCAATCTTGAACTTCACTAAACACTACTCATTGACTAAAGCTCTGTGGTCTTTCTGCAACCATGCAATCTGATATGGATGTGGATGCTTTCTTCTTGTCAACTTCAACTTGTCAACCATCTCCTTTGAAACAAGATTATTAGTGCTTCCACTGTCAATAATAATATCACAACACTTACCTTCACATTTGCACCTTGTGCGAAATAAACTCTTCCTCTGATTTGGTTCTTTCTCCTCATTCAACAAGGTTCTTCTGACCACTAGCGTTTCTCCCCTTTAAGCATCTTCTGAATTCTCAGACTGTGCATCTTCATCTACATATGCAACTCGTGGATTACCTTCAGGTCTTCTATTCATCCTTCCTTGATGTTGTGGACACTAATATGCTCGATGCCCTTCTTCTCCACATTGGAAACAGGTTCCTCTGAAACCTCCTCTTCCGGGTCCTTGCCCAGGTCTGCCCCTTCCTCTTCCTCTTTTCTCACCATTATTCTAGTCACGAGGGTGGTAGGCATTATCCCCCCTCTGATTTTAACTAGTGCCAGCTTCTTCACTTTTCTTTGAATCTTCATTTTGGCCCCTAGAGGGTTTCCACCAGTCCTTCCACCTTGACCTCTTCCCCTTTGCTTGCTGTCAAATCTTTTATTCAGCTTCTCTTCCACCTTCAGGGAAAACTTGTATGCATCTTCTATGGTGGTCATTCTGACCAGGCTCATCTCCTCCTGAATACTCAGCCTCAACCCACTAATGTAACAAGCCACCTTCTCCTTGTTGGGCTCTACATGGCCTGCCCTAATAGTAATTTTATAAAACTCTTCTGTATACTCCTTAACAGACTTGTTACTTTGCTTCAGTCCTTGCAGGTTCTTCAACAGCTCCATCTCATAGTCCACATGAATGAACTACTTCTTCAATTTCTCCACCATTTGATCCCATCTGATGATCTTTCCTTTTCCTCTTTTGTTCCTCTCTAATTGGACCTCATTCCACCAAATACTGGCATGGCCCTTCAACTTTGTTTTTGCAAACTTGACCTGATCTGGGTCCTCCACATCTTCATACTCAAAATACTCCTCCATGTCATTGATCCAATCAATAAGTTGTTCTGGATTCAAATCTCTAGAATATGTAGAAACTTCAATCTTGGGCCTCTTTCCAATATTTGAAATGGCCCTCAACAACCTAACTTCTATAGGATCTCCTGTAGCTTCTTGTTCTACCTTGGATAGCTCTTCTTCAGCTTCATCATCACTTTCTTCTCTTGTTCTCGGATCAAACCCTATTCGTAGCTCCTCTTACAATGCATCAATTTGCCTTTGTAGGACTCTAAAATCCTCTTCTGTCAAATTATTCCTCCCAATACAATTTCTTCGTGGAGGCATCTTGGTCTCCATGGCAAACCCACAACCTCAGGTCCTGGTGCAAACTGCCTCATAGTTGGTGATCTGTCTACACACTCAGGAACCCTTGCTCTGATACCACTTGATGAAGGGGGTAAATCAATAAACACACAACAACAGAAATTGCACACAAAAAATAGAACTTTATTTATTAATTTGGACAACTTATTATGTTAGAGAAGCTCAAATACAATCAGAGGAATCAACCCTCCACATGCTACAACACATTACAACTTCCTCTCACAAGACTCTGGAATCATCTGCCTTCTGTAACCCCAAATCAGCTAGGGTTTCTATTTTCCCACCTATTCTTGACTCTACGCTTCCCCCCTTAACTCTACTACCACCAAAGATTCCCAAAAATGGTTATTAATAGCCTTTTTTGGCGGCCAACAACCTAATTTCAAAAGTTGCATCTCCCTACAAAAATAGGTCAACTTCCGGGAGCCATAACTTTTGATCTGGGTGTCCGATTGATCAATTGTTTTATGCATTGGAAAGCTTGCGGAGTGCTCTACGCGCTAAAAACTATTTCTACCGATTCCATCCATTTTCGGGTCCGTACAGGACCGTTTAGTGCCTCAAACCTGAGTTTGAATAATTTTTAGGCATTTTTCAGGAAACAGAAACTTTAATATCTTTCAGCTTGCAAATGATCTTTGCGTGATTCCTTCACCAAAGGTCTTATTTTTTAGTTATGAAACTTCCTGTAAAATTTCACTTCATTCCATGCCCAAATGCAAACTTTCTAAAAATAGTAGGTTGCTATTTTTAGCAGTTTGGAAAAACTAAAAGTTCTACATCATTATTCAAGCAATTATGGAACCAGAACCATAAATTTTGAAAAGAAATGGAAAGAACATCAATAATTTTGAAACACATCTTTTTTTTTTGGGTGATGCAAGATTGCCCTTACACCACTGGATGCTTTTGCATCAGAACAACATAGTGCAATAGACAAGATGTATGTAACTTACCTGATTGTTTCGTACAACCAACTCTGAATTGATGCTAGGGATGTTGCAACAGTCACCAACCTCAATACTTCAACATCTCAAATGTTTAAAATGGAAAGTATGAAAGAATTGGAGCGTGATTTATATAAGGAGTACCATCAATTCAGAGCTGAAATTAGTCATTTCTACCATTACTCCATCTTGTGCAAACTAGATATACAGAATCATTTAGCTCCTTAAAATTTGAATATATGTCATCAGATTATGCAACACTGGAAAAGATCGGATGGCCCCGATCGGTCTTGAAGATTTGACCCCACTTGACATGTCATGCGACATCTAAATTATATCATCATTGCCAAGTGGTGGTTTTCCATTGTTCCACAGTCTAGTGGGGCACACTAAGTTATGACCCAGTAGAATGATGGAAATATGTAGGAGCACTCAACTTAGCATGCCTTTCTCCACTTGGGCCTTGATATGTAGCACAGATGCCATATGTCATTTTACCGCCCTTTCGCAGACGTTTGGTGGTGTTAGTCAAAACAACAAGAGATAAAATTCACAAAGAACTTTGTCTTATCTTGAAGAATATGGAGAATTATTAGAAAATAGTTCTCAATTCCAAGTCTACGATAATCAGATCATGATTGTGTTGGACTCACTCAAGGTTCAATGTGAAGCTATTTGTTCAAGGGGACTTACATGATTTAAATGTTCATTACTGGCAATTGTCACTCATTCCATGCAAATAACCTCAAATACTTCTAAAGATATAGATTCTTTGCAAATATTTATAACTTTCAAGTCAAACCTTGCATGAATTTCATGGAAACAAACTTTATATTTCAAACTTTATAAAAATCATTAAAGTTCTTTAGTATTTTCATGTATTTACCAGAATCTTTAACAATTTCCTTTGGATTACTGCGTTTTGGCTATTTATTTAAACTACTGATAAAAAAGAAAGATAAAATATAAGGTTAGAAACATGATCCAAATGAATATGTTGTTCTGCTACTCACGTGGACAAATTCTGATTACTATGGACAATTCATAAAACAAATAAACTCTTATATGTTAATCCAAATCATTTCTCAAATCAGCACATAGAATTGCAATCTTCAAGGAAATATACCAAAAGAACACATAAATTGAATGACACTCTGGAATAGATGCAGAAATTCAATGTTTGTATTTACTGATATATGATAGTCATTTCCCATTTACAATATTTCATGACCTTACCTTTCTGAATACATCAACAAAATCACCAAAACTTATAGATGTTTTTACAGATATAGTAAGTAAATAGGATGTTCCACATATTCCTTGCTACAGACATAGGCAAAAGCTTGCTCAACTAGCTATGCTCAAAGTATTCTCCTCAATCACTTCTCTTGCATACTCTCTAGTATTTTCTATGTTAACCATGTGTGTTAAAATATACATATCAAAGTTCCTTATATAGACTCAAAATCCCTTGCTACGATCACAAAAAAGCATCAACGGTCCCAATTTAAAATATCATATCAACAGTAGATAAAGACTGGCCCATGATGCCAGCTTTCACTCAAAATATCTTAAAAGAATATTCACTCAGGCACAAAGATGCCTTTTTAGAATCTTTTGAAATATTTGACTTTACTTTGACCATTCACTTAGTACAAAATCCTAATAGAATACAACATGAAACAAATAGTGAACAAGCATTCTAATCACAATCCCTGGAGTCCTCTATCTACATATCCCTCTTCTTATTTCTCGTGTAATGTGTGAATCTTTTAGTTATGGTGGATATGGATGCATGACTTGTTCTTTGAGAAGCATCCCAAGTGTACTGTTGCATTTCAACACTTGCCTTTAATACTTGTGCTTTGTTTTCTCTATCTTCTCTCCTCTTATGATACTTTCTAATCTTGGTGCTCAGCTCCATTATCTTTTCCATTATATCTTCATCTAACTTGTTCATAGGATCTTCAACACATGGCTGGAAGTGGTCTCTAAATTCTTTTATAGCTGTGTCTACATCAAATACCTAAACTTGAGAGCATGAATGCTTCACCAAATGCTCCACCATCTTTACATGTTTCTTTAACAAATCTTGAATAGTCTTCTCTAATTCTTGCACATTAACAAGGAAAGGTCTAATTATCCCTTCCTCGAACTTCAGTTCCATCTTCATTTTAGGGATTTGAAACACAATTTGTAAAGTTATAACCCCTTCATTAACCAAGGATTGTGTATGTCCTTCCAAAGATTTGAGTTTTTTCAACTCATCCCTAGTTTGCAATATTCTTGATTGACATTTTTGTATAATGTTACCACAATTATTCTTTTTAGTTAATGCAATACTCCAATTGCCAATTGCAATTTTTATTACTTCCTCTCACTTATGAATAAATGCCTTGACAAAGTCCTCCAGCATGTTAGCTTCATGCTTCTTGTTTTCTATTTCCCCAATCTGTTCTTTAGATAAAATAGCCAAATCATAAGACAATTCTAGTACACTTTGTGTAGGATCAAATATCCCTTGAATAAATTGTTGATACTGGGCAATTTTCCCCTTCAAATCTTTTATTTTCTATTTATTTTTTCTCATTTTACTTGCTGTCAACTCAATCATCTCTTGTAATTCCTTAATATGTTGTTCTCAGTTCACATGGCCAATAATCATACTAATAACATTGTATTCTTCAACACTTATTTCTCCTTTTTTCTTATCATCTTGAGGGATTGCCATTTGTATAGTTCTAGCACCAGAGGGATCCCTCTTTATGGCTAACATGGTTCTAGCCTTCCTTTTGCTTCTCTTAATAAACTCATTAGTTAACAAACTTTTAATATCAATCGGTACAATTTGGATTGTTGAATGTTGTCTTACTTTAGATTCTAGCCAAGTTGGCACCTCTTTATCCAAACCTGTCTCTGCCACTTTCTCATTAACCACCTCCTCCTGAGCCCCTTCTGTGACTACCTCTTCTTGTTCCTATTCTTGTTGTTGCTGATCATGTTGTTGTTGTGGAGGTACCTGTTGAGGAGGTTGTTGTCCTTGTTGAACATTCTCTACATTATGTTGTTCTTCACCATGAGATACTTCAGGATTGGGAACCTCCTAATGTGTATCTTGTCTTTCATCATCTCCTTATTCCTCCATCCTATCTATAGGCACATTTTCCTAATTAGCCACTTTCCCATGTCAGTATCCTCTTTCTCTTCAGCCTGATTTTTCAATATTTCTTTAGCCACTTCTTTAAATTCTTCCATGATGTTCTTGGGCACTAAGTTATCAAAAGTATCAGTCATTTCCACATCTTGTACAGATTGTGTGGCATCCAATCATGATACCCCGGTATCCAATACTCCTAGCATGAGAGATGATTTAGGTATTTGCCCATCTTCTTCTTCTTCTTCACTACTCATCTCAAAGCTATCATCACTACCTTCATCCTCACCTTCCTCTTCATCATCTTCCACATCCTCTATTTTATCTACATCCACTACTTCTATATTTCCTTTAGTGGATGTTGGGCCATGGATGTATTTTCTATCATCTCCTCGGTCATTTCTTGTTTGACCATTATAAACCCCTGTACCCCTTCTTGTATAAACCCTTGTACTTTCTCTTGTTGGGTCTGTTTTGTAGCTATGGGTGTTTGCTGAGATACCTATGGTGTTTGAATAATTGGGTCTTGTTGCACATTTGCAGGTGCTTGTTCAGGGGTTTTCCCTACTAGCTCAACTGCACTTGATGCTTCTCCTTCTATAGATGTGATAAACTCTGAAGCAATGGCCACAGTTACCCCTAGTGCATAGGGATCCAATAGTGTAGCTCCTGTATCTTCCTTAGCTATTCTTGCTTCCACTATTTGTCTTTTTCTCTTTAAGAAATCATCAAATTTATCATTAACCTCTAAACTTCTCTTTTTACCCTTCTTTGAAAGGGTGACTATTATACCTTTAGCCTCCAATTCTATAATTCTCTCTTTTATCCATGAATTTGAGAGGGCCACTACTGATTTTGATATATTGTCAATGGAAGCCTCTTCAGGTTGAGTCCAATCTGGCTCTGTAATGAATTCTTCAGCCACCTTATTTATGTCATAGCTAGCATGTAATGCATTTTCATCATCATTCTTTATTTCTTGGGGTACTTCTAGTACTCCCAATGTCCTTATTTGATCTAATGTTAATCTTTGATATGCTTTTTTCTTTACCTCTGCTTCACTATCACAATCAACCCAATAGTCTTCAATATAGGGCTGGTGTTTAAATTTCTTGTTTACAAATTTGTGTATCCTTCCAAAAGAATCAAAAGACCTGGCTAACTCAAAATTCTAGAAACCATAATATTGTAGCTCTGCCTCTGATACTTTAGCTGACTCCTCATTAACACAGATGTATCTACCAATGCTAAATGGGAACTTGATAATACATCTGCCAAACTTATTTTTATACATTTGATGAATATTTAATACTTGCCTAGTGAACTCCAACAATATCATCGTATATGTTGGATATCTTGGTAATTTGAAGGGTTCACCTATAAATCTTTTTGTTCTGATATATGTAAAAGTAGAAAATTGAATATACCAAGCACTGTGTAAATTAATGGTACTTCGTGCCTATTCTGATAATCTTTTCTCCTTATCTCCTATTAATACTCTTACCAAATACATGTAAAATACATCATTCATCCTAACATAGTTTTGCATTACATTCTTCTCTTGTAGGTCAGGGTAATGATCATACACAAGTGTTTGCCCTGGCCCACTTCTTAATGTGCCAATTCTGGGCATTCCACTTAATTGCATATTTGCTACACATGAATATACTACATAGGAAGACATAAAAAACATCTTATGCTTGTTCCATCTCATGACCTATTTGAAAATAGTATTGTTGATTGCCTGGGCCCAATGAATTGCCCCTGTCTCTTTTCTAATAAACTGGATCATTGAAAACATCCATGGTTCACACTTACTAGCATCTGCTAATCCCATTATCCTTCTCAATAAAGTAACCAATATGTGAATCTCCTCCTTGAAATTAATTATGCATAAGGTTTTTGTTACTCGGACTGCTGCCTTTGGCTTCTTATATGAAGGATACCATTCATAGAATATAACACTTTTGCACGCTCCTTCATTATTCTTAAAGTTTGTTGCATATTGTTCTTCATTTATTTCCTTCATTTTATCTATAATCTTCAGGACAAAAGTTTTAGCAATGCCTTCAGTTGATAAATCTACATACACCACCCCATTGTATATCACTTTCCTAGAATTCATATCATATCTCTAGATACATTCAATCACCAAATCCCTAGCTTCCATCGCTAATGGGAATCCTACATCATTATATAATCCTACATCCATTATGTTCCTCATTGCCAAAGTTGCTCCCAGCTCATTGATCTTCTGTAGAACTATAATAGAATTGAAATCCTCGATCCCTATGTCAACTGCCATTCCGCCGATAGGGTATATCTTTGAATTATATCCTTTATGTTGAAATGTCTCTTTAACCACTTCTTTCTTCTTCGCCTCTATTTTCATTTCCTTACCAACTACCTTCACTGTTGTCTTTTGTTTAGGTGCCATCCTGAATCGCAACTGTTGACTTTATACCATTGACAAGATCCATTTACCTTTCCCAGCTCACTGCAACCGTTTTCAAATTTCAATTCACCTTTGTATTGTACTTCACCCTAGCTCTGTAAAATGCTCTACAACTAAATTTTGAATGCAATTGTGAAATTACTCATAATTAGAATTCCTTTTTACTTCCTCAAATTTAGGTTTTTCAGTAGTAGCTATGCATTAAATGTTGTAGTTAATGCATCCAATTCGATTTGTGTTTTACCTTTACCATTCAATGCATATTTTGAATTTTGTATACGTTGATTCCTTGCACTTTTACATTTTTGTATATCATATACATGCACGTTTCACTGAAGCACACCTGATAAGTCTTAATGCACTTTAGTATTTTCTCTCTCTTACTTTTTGTATATTCTATTTTGTATATCCTCATGTATATCTTATACAATCATCGAAATATACAAATTTGGACTCTATTGTGTTTTATAAAACAAATTGGAATTAGTTTCAAGTTTGGTTTTGTATCTATGTATTTTGTATCCCATTTTTATATATTGCATTCATGCATCTTTAAATATACATAGGTGGACCCCACACCCAATATACAACGTTCAAACCTTTAATCGTGTCGGGTTTTGCATATAATTCATTTGTATATTGTCATGTATATCATATACATGGGCATATACAAATATTCATGATGTTGACTTTTCAAACCTTTATTATGAGTGACCACCCCCTTTTTCATTATTTAATCCTAGATTCAAATCTGCAAATGCATCTTTCACCTTTTGTATTTCCAATACATGCATCAACATATACAAAGATGAGCATTCACTCCTCATTTTCTAAACTCAATTAGATTTTACCTTCAGGTCTGGATCTACATTTGTATCAATAGCATACCAAAAACAATGTATTTATTATACAAATAAGACGTCCCTAACCTTATACATTATTTTGAATTTATTATGGCATCCACTCACGTATATTTTGAATTTATATTTCTAATACACAAGTTGTAATATACAAATACAACTATGGATTTCTACGTTTATACAATTCACCTTGAAATGTCGTCGGGTCCAGATCTGCATAAGTTCTTCTTAAACCATTAACACAAGTGATTTTTGGAACACGATGAATACAATAACCCGATAGACCAAATGCATAACAAATACATACAAATGACAATGTATATCAAATACATGTTGACCAACAATGGATCCAACGTTGACGTTTCATAGAAACATGCATATCTCTCAAAATATGTAGAATTTTTAATTGGTTCAAAAGGAAACCCTAGCTTATTTTTCATGCAGATTCTATTGATAACAATCATTTATCACCAAGCATTGTGAAACTCAAATTTCAAGAATCAAGGACATTTTACCCATACCGCCAAACAAGCAGAACCCACACAAACCAAAAGCAAAAGTCACAGCAAGGGTCCTCATTTTGCTAAAGGTTAAAATGGAGTGTGTTGTGAGCATCACAATAGGTAGGACCCTTTGGTGAAGCTCAACAGAATGACGGAGGCCATTGAGAAGTCCCAATGTGGCAATCAGGACCCACTACTTCTTGTTGTTGCAGTTGATGAAAGATTTCTTGCCAGATGACACCTTTCTACAGTTCTATGGGCAATTATTTATTCAATATTTTATCATTGGAGGAACGACAAAAATAAATCAACATGTGCCACCTGTCACCAAAGTTGGCAGGACCTAACCCTCGATATATCTTTTTAAAACAACCTTAGTCTACTAGTAATAAGGGGGCCATGGGACCACTTAAAAGGGATAAATATGCAAAATACTTTGACATATTTAAGAAATATTGGGCATGGGCTGAAGGTGATAAACTATATGGCAAGGGGCCAGTAAACAACGTATCTCAAGACATAACACAACACTTAAAGAACTGAGCAATAGGTGATAGACGGTCAACCTAAAAATAGAACAAAAGTAACTTTCATCACCCATACTTAAATGACACTAGGGTTTAGCGTTTAAGGGCTACTATTCATATGTTCCAAATATGTGCCTAATCAGTGTTGTCATTGATGTCAACATATCCTTGTTGCCATTGGTGTCAACTGTATCCTATTTTGTTGCCTGTTTAGAAGACTGGAATGTTGAGGATATTGAGAAAATTAATGAAGAAAAATGTTTGCGGACCATATGGCTATGTAGAGGATTGTCTAAAGTAGCTCTAGTTATGTTTTGAGAGGTCTGCATAAAGATTTGAAGAAGTTTGGCCTTCTGAGTAGAACTGGGTTTTGCAGTGTTAAGAAGAGATAGAGTGATAGGAAATTGGTCTGGATTACTTCACATTGAAATATTATGATCTGCAGATCTAGAGGCATGTTTAGGAAGTTAGTGTGTATCATCAACTCAAGTGGTTAGTGATTTGGAGGTCTGTAAGCAATCTTTCTAGGTTGAAATTCATAGCAGACAATGTTCTTGAGGTTCCGGATGAAGATATAAGTGATTTTGATGATTTGGAGGAGTGCGGATGTCTTTGTTGTATTCAATGTGCTTGTGGAGGTTTCAAAATCGTGTGACTGCTGTGTTGGAGGTCCACATTAAAGATTGAGATCGTTGTTGAAGATTTCTTCCTTGGTGTTGTTGTTTTTCCCAGTCTTAGCTGACCAGATCATTTAAGCATGTTGTGGATAATCTAAGAGCAATTCTATGGAGCGTGGCGTGTTGATTGAGGAAGATTTGAGTCCCAGTTATTTTTGGCTGATAGATTAGTGATTCACATTAAGTTAGATGTTTGTAGTGCCGACCTTGATGTTCATTCCAATATTGATGAAGCATATGAATACTTGTTGATAAGTTGTGGAAAATTATCCTTGTGCGAAATAATAAAATCCCAAGAAAGGATCATAGGTAGAGCAGAGAAGAGGAGGAGCAGAGAAACAAGAACATTAAAGGATGAAATAACAGTGAAGAAGTATTTGGGAGAAGAGCAGAAGTTTGAGAATTCAATGAGACTGAACCAGGCATGAAGAAGATACTATTTCTTAGTTATTTCCTTCTGTATTAAACATAAATTTCTATAGGTAGTGAGCCTCTTTTGAGTAGTGAGCTCTAGGCAGTGCACCTGAAGGCAAGTGCCTTCCCATTTTTAAGTACTTTTAATAGGGTATGAATCTTGTGGGTTAACCCCCACTGTGGTTTTCCCTTAACCGGGTTTCCACATTAAAAATCTTGGTGTCAAGTGTGTTAATTTTGTTTCTGTTCATGTGTTATTGTTTCATGCTTTAATGATTACATCATTAATCTGTTTATAAGTTGTGAAATAAGATTAAAAGGAAGAAAAGGTTAATTTTGTGGACAACTAATTCACCCCCCTCTCAGTTGTCTAGCCTAATTCCAACAATTGGTATCAGAGCCAAGTTCCTTTGAAGGAAGCTTGACCGCTTGTGGAGATCTAGAATGTCGACTTACAAGAAAGACAGTCCAAGATTTGATGGAGCAAATTACACTCTGTGGAAGATGCGCATGTAGTGTCATTTGCAATGTATGGGTGATGCCTACTGGTCAATAACTGAGAATGAGTATAAGATTCCAAAAAAAGGTCCTACAACTCCAGATGAAATCAAAGATGCTGAGAACAAAATCTGAGCTAAAGAAGCCTTGTTGAGTGCCCTGTCTAATACAGAAATGACAAATGTACTGGAATTGAAGACCGTGTATGAAATCTAGGAGAAGTTGAAAACCCTACATGAAGGTGATGAATATGTCAAATGTGCCAAGCTACAAAGCTTGAAGGGTAGATATGAAAGCTTAAGAATGAGTGAAGATGAAAATATTACCTCATACATGCTAAAAGTGAATGAACTTGTGAGCAGTATAAGGTGTGTTGGTGGAGTATTGGATGAATAAGAGATTGTTACAAAAGTGCTCAGATCCTTACCTCGAGCCTACAAGCATAAAGTTGTTTCCATTGAAGAAATCAGGACTGTGACAACTGTTACAAGGGATCAGTTGGTTGGTAAACTTTCAGCATTTGAAATGAGTGAGTTTGGTGATTCTCTTCCTAAGTTTGAATTTGCATTTAAAGCTAGTATTCATGGGAAACAAAGGTATGATCTGGGTGAAAGCTCTTCAAGAAGATCAAATAGGTTCGACAAGACAAGGAAGGATCTTGAAGATGATGAAACTAAGTCTGATGAACTTGAAGCCCTTTTTGCCAAAAGATTGCCAAGAGGATCTAGTAAGTATGAAGGAAAGTTGTCATTCAAATGTTTTGCTTGTAATAAGATTGGTCATTTTGCCTCAAGATGTCCAGATAGGGGTTCAAAGACAAACCCTAATAGATCTAGAGTTCAGAATAAATGCTACTATGTCCAAGAAGATGGTGAAGAAGGAGTCACAGATGATGAGTCTGATCATGGAGGTTCCACTGAAAATGATTGGGTGTCCATTGCTATCAAAGAAGAAGATCCGGTACCTACTAAGTCTGCTAACTGTGCAAATGTGGAAAGTACCTTGAATGCTTAAGTTGTAGAAAAAGATGAATGGGTAATTGACAGTGGATGTTCTCATCAAATGACTGGTGATAAAAGTAAGTTTGTAAGATTTGAAAAATATGAAGGTGGAATTGTGAAATTTGGAGACAACTTAGCTGGTAGAATTTGTGGTAGAGGATCCATCTCTTTTGATGGTAAGAATAACACTAATGATGTTCTATATGTGGAAGGATTGAAGCATAATCTTCTTAGTGTTGGACAGTTGGTTGAAAAGGGCTATGATCTCCAATTCAAGGATGGAAAATGTAGAATCTTGGAAAGCTCCGGAACTGTAATTACATCTAGTACTCAGACTAGAGTTAACATCTTTCATTTAAGTAGTTCTAGTAAAATTTGCTTAATTGCTTAGGTTGATCAGAGTTGGCTCTGGCATAGGAGAATATCTCATGTGAATTTTGATAACATTGTCAAGATAAGTTCCACTCAGGCTATAAGAGATCTTCCAAGACTTGTGAAACCTACTGATAGCATGTGCAGAGAATGTCAATTGGGTAAACAAAATAGAACTTCATTCAAGAGTAAAGAACATTCATCAAGTGGATTGTTGGAACTTGTGCATATTGATTTTTGTGGTCCTGCTAGAATTAAGAGTGTGCAAGGAGACAGATATTTTATGTTGCTGATTGATGATTACTCCCGGATGATGTGGGTAACCTTCTTGAAAGAAAAATCAGAAGCTCTTGACAAATTCAAAGTGTTTAAGGTCACGGTGGAGAATGAGATTGGTGTAAAGATAAAGTGTCTGAGATCTGATAGAGGTGGAGAGTTTGCCTCAGGTGAGTTTGATACATTCTGTGAGAAGCAAGGAATAAAAAGATAGTTATGTGCTCCTAGAACTCCTCAGCAGAATGGAGTTGTGGAAAGAAAGAACCAGACCATTCAAGAAGCTACCAGGACCATGATGGAAGCAAATGTTCCACAAGTCTATTGGAGAGAAGCTGTGAGTACTATTGTCTACACTCTCAACCAGGTGCAAATCAAAGGCAATTCTGGTAAGACCCCTTATAAACTATGGTTTGGTCATCCTCCTACTGTGAAGTATTTCAGAGTTTTTGGTGGTAAATACTATATCAAAAAAGATGAGTATCTAGTCAAGTTTGATGCAAGAAGTGATGAAAGAATATTTTTGGGGTACTCTACTCAAAGCAAGGCATACCGGTGCTTTAACAAGAGATTGAAAAAGATTGTTGAAAGTACTAATGTCAGAGTTGATGAGAGCAAAGAAGGTCATTCCAAGTCTTGTGGATATGACTCAAATGATCAAGATGAAATTCAAATTCAAGGAAGGCAAGTTCAAACCTAGACTCAGATTCAGATTGATTCGAAAAATCTAGTAACTCAAGAGGATAATGCAGATATTGAAGAACAAGATCAAGAAACAGAGGTTCAAATAAATCCGAAAACTCCTAGGTATATAAGACTAAATCACCCTGAAGATCAGATCATAGGAGATAGATATAAAGGTATTTGAACTAGGAGAATAATTTCTAAAGATTAAGAGGAGATTTGTTTGATTTCAAAGGTTGAACCAAAATCAGTAAGTGAAGCTTGCAATGATGAAAATTGGGTAAAAGCAATGGAAGAAGAATTAATGCAAATTGAAAAGAATCACACTTGGGATCTTGCTCCTAGACCTAATGACAAAAATGTGATTGGAACCAAGTGGGTCTAACTAAATGAATATGGTGAAATTGTAAGAAACAAAGTGAAGTTGGTATGTAAAGGATACTCTCTAGTGGAAGGAATTGATTTTGAGGAAACTTTTACTCCGGTGGCAAGAATAGAAGCAGTCAGATTATTTCTTGCATTTACTGCTTATAAAGATTTCAAGGTCTATCAGATGGATGTCAAGTCAACATTACTAAACGGTGAATTAGAAGAAGTCTACATTGAGCAACCAGAATTTAGTTGTCTGATCACATAGATATGGTCTGCATGTTGAGGAAAGCATTGTATGGACTCAAACAAGCCCCAAGAATCTGGTATGAAAGATTAGATAAGTATCTGCTAAAGCTAGGATATAGCAAAGGCACTATTGACAATAATCTTTACTTCAAGATTGATCATGAGCATATTCTGATTGTTGAGGTATTTGTTGATGATATCATTTTTGGTGGAAATGAGAGTATGTGCAAAACATTTGTTGATCAGATACTGAGTGAATTTGAGATTTCCATGTTTGGTGAAATGAATTTCTTCTTAGGTCTGCAAATCATTCAATCAGATAAAGTTATCTTCATAACTCAATCTAAGTATGTGAGAGAACTATTGAAAAAGTTTGGAATGGAAGATCTAAAGCCAGTGGCTACACCCATGGTAACTAGATGTAAGCTCAGTAAAGATGATGACTCCCCTAAGACAAATCAGAAAAGGTATAGATCAATGATTAGAGGACTGCTCTATCTGACTCAGACTAGACCTGATATCATGAATGCAGTTGGACTTGTTGCTAGATTTCAAGCTGATCCTAGAGAATCCCATGTTGTAGTAGTCAAGAGAATTTTTAGATATCTAAAAGGGACACTTGATTATGGCTTATGGTATCCAAAGGATAATAACTTCACTCTTCATGCATATACAAATGTTGATTGGGTAGGAGATGTGGATGATAGAAAAAGTACTAGTGGTGGTGCATTCTTCTTGGGAAGTAGATTGGTTTATTAGCTGAGCAAAAAGAAGGAGGCAATATCCCTATCTACTACAGAGGTAGAGTATATAGTAGTAGCAAACAATTGTACTCAATTTCTGTGGATGAAGCAAATGTTAAAGGACATCAAAATTGTGTTTGAGGAGCCTATCACAATCTTCTGTGATAATTCAAGTACAATAAGCATCTCAAAGAATTCAGTGTTGCATTCAAAGACAAAGCACATATCAATCAAGTTTCACTTTTTGAGAGAGAAGGTTAATGAGGATGAAGTCAAATTGGAGTTTGTTTCTTCAAAGGATCAGATTGCAGATATTTTCACTGAGCCTCTACCCAAGGACACTTTTGAATATCTCAGAAAGAAGTTAGGGGTTATTACCCCTCCTGATCAGAACTATGATGCACTAGGGTGCATCAGTCCAGTGGAATTTACAGTCACATCTTGTGATTTGGATTGATGTAAAGGAGATACTACTCAGGGGGAGTAGTTAGTATGCAAATTTTTAGAGATCAATCTGGAACAAAGGGGCAGAAAAGATTGCAAATATGTGCCCTTTGCCATTGATGTCAAAGTGGGAGAGAAGTTATGTGAAAAAATAGTTGATGATGAAAGGGGGAGTAATGAAGAAAGTAGTTACAGAAGTGATAAGAGAAAAAGGGGGACAATTTCTTGTCTTGATGGTTGAATCAATTTTTCACATCATATGTTGCCATCAATGACAAAGGGGGAGATTGTTGCAAATATGTGCCTAATCAGTGTTGTCATTGATGTCAACATATCCTTGTTGCCATTGGTGTCAACTGTATCCTATTTTGTTGCCTGTTTAGAAGACTGGAATGTTGAGGATATTGAGAAAATTAATGAAGAAAAATGTATGAGGACCATATGGCTATGTAGAGGATTGTCTGAAGTAGCTCCAGTTAGGTTTTGAGAGGTCTGCATAAAGATTTGAAGAAGTTATGGCCTTCTGAGTAGAACTAGGTTTTGCAGTGTTCAGAAGAGACAGAGTCATAGGAAATTGGTCCAGATTGCTCCACATTGAAATATTATGATCTGCAAATCTAGAGGCATGTTTAGGAAGTCAGTGTGTATCATCAATTCAAGTGGTTTGTGATTAGAAGGTCTGCAAGCAATCTTTCTAGGTTGACAGTCATAGCAGACAGTGTTCTTGAGGTTTCGAATGAAGATACAAGTGATTCTGATGATTTGAAGGACTGTGGATGTCTTTGTTGTATTCAATGTGTTTGTGGAGGTTTCAGAATCATGTGACTATTGTGTTGGAGGTTCGTATTGAAGATTGAGCTCGTTGTTTAGGATTTCTTCCTTAGTGTTGCTATTTTTCCTAGTCTTGGCCGACCAGATGATTCAAGCATGTTGCAGATAATCTAAGATCAATTCTATGGAGCATGGTGTGTTGATTGAGGAAGATTTGAGTCCCAGTTATGTTTAGCTGACAGCTTAGTGATTCACATTAAGTTAGATGTTTGTAGTGTTGACCTTGATGTTAATTCCAAGGTTGATGAAGCATATAAATACTTGTTGATAAGTTGTTATCCTTGTGTAAAATAATAAAATCTCAAGAAAGGATCAGAGGCAGAGCAGAGAAGAGGAGAAGAGAAACAAGAATAGTAAAGGATGAAATAATAATGAAGAAGTATTTGGGAGAAGAGCAAAATTTTGAGCATTCAATGAGACTGAACCAGCCATGAAGAAGATTCTATTTCTCAATTATTTCCTTCTGTATTAAACATAAATTTTTGTAGGCAATGAGCCTCTTTTGAGTAATGAGCTCTGGGTAGTGCACCTGAAGGCAAGTGCCTTCCTATTTTTAAGTACTTTTAATAGGGTATGAATCTTGTGGGTTAACCCCCACCGTGGTTTTCCCTTAAGTTTCCACATTAAAAATCTTTGTGTCAAGTGTGTTAATTTTGTTTCTGCTCATGTGTTATTGTTTCATACTTTAATGATTACATCATTAATCTATTTATAAGTTGTGAAAGAATATTAAAAGGAAGAAAGGTTAATTTTGTGGACAACTTATTCACCCCCCCTCTCATTTGTCTAGCCTAATTCCAACATCATAGTCTTTTCAATAGGCAAAACCCTAGGCCAGAGACCTCTTAACATGATGACACAAGATTTGGGCCAAATACGAGAACCAAGGAGAAAATTTTATAGGGTCCCATCAGTGGCTCTAGTTGGGGACATCTGTTCAACCTAAACAGAGAAAGATCACAGAAGAGCTCTAGAGAAGCAGACCACAACACAAAAAGGAAAAAAGAAACAAACTAAAGGACAAAAACTAAAGCAGGGAACTACCTAAAAAATAAAATACAATATGCATTGAAAACACTCATACCTTATGAAAAGTACGATTTCAGGAACTGTCCATGCATTGGTAGTTCAAGTAATTCTCCAACCAGATTTTGCAAGAAATAGGAATCTTCTCAATGGGTATTGCTGATCAAATATGGTCCAAGCCAAAGGGCATCAAATTTTCCATGTTTCTCTTTATCTTGAGATCTAGCATCCCATAGTAATACCATATCCCCTATCTAAAATTTTCTTTCAGATGTTCTCTTGTCATGCAAATTTTTTATCTGTTGCTGCAACTTGATGTTTCTCTATTGAGATAGCCTTCTTGTTTCATCCAACTGAGTCACCTAATTGATCCTATTTTGCATTACATTAGAAAGGTCGTCATCATGTTCCTAAATGAATTTAAAAATAGGTAGTAAGTTATTTATGGGCATCCTTGCATCCAAGCCATCTACCAGATTGAATGGCCATGGCCTTTTTTATAGTTACTCTGTCAGCCCAGACAACAAGTCTAAATTTGGTATCCCAAGATTTCTTGTTCTTTTCAATGATTCTTTTTATAATCTTCATCAAGCTTTTGTTGCTTGATTTAGCCTATCCATTACCTTGAGGATGGTATGGGGAAGAATAAGAAATTGAAATCCCAAACTGTCTACAAAAACTTGTAAATTCTTCAGATCTAAAGCACATTGCATTGTCTAAGATTATTTTTATAGGGACTCCAAATCTTGTCATGACATTATTCGTTAGGAAATCAATCACAACTTTACTAGTTTCTTTTTTGGTAGGGATAGCCTCGACCCGTTTGGTGAAATAATCAGTGGCAACTAAAATCTAGCTATGTCCTCAACTTGACTTCTAGAGAATCTTAATTTCCCTAAGAATCTCTAGCAAGCATCACAGCTTCAGACCATTTGGTGAGCATCCTTGAAACTAGTAGGCCACCAATATCCAGCTCTTAAGACTTTATGGGCTATTATCTTGGCCATATAATGTCCTCCACACACACCATGGTGCATATCCTTTAATACTTCTAACGCTTGTTTCCTATCTACACACTTGAGTAGAATGCCTTCAAAATTTCTCCACCAAAGTTCACTCTCTATGATCACATATTTTATAGCTTGTAACCTTAGTGTCCTTTTTTATTTTCAGTCATTCCATTAGGGCAAGACATAATCTACAAGTAGTGAACAACATTTCTATACCATTTAGAGTTCTTCATGTCATAATTAGCAACTACCTCCTAAATCTCAACACTGTTTGTTTGATTAGATTCTAAGTTTGACTCAACCATCAATTTTGCTAATCCTTGTCCCCTTACCATCCTAGTAATCTGAATATCAATATTGAATTCTTGGATCTTGTTGATCCATCCATATCTTCTTCCAGTTAGTTCTTGTTGGGTAAATACATCCTTGCCAGCAGTTGTTGGGACATAAGTGATAATTGTTGCCCCCACCAGATAGGGTCTAAAATTCTTAACAAACTTTACCAAAGTATAAGCTTGTTTCTCAGTTATATCATATTTTAACTCAGTAGTCTGGAGAGATTTACTAAAAAATGAAATGGGTTTCTCATAACCCTCATTATTTTTCTGTAGTAAAACAACTACTATAGTATGGAAAGAAGCAAAAGAAAACAACTGGAAGGGTTTGGAAAAATTAGGGGACTTCAATACATGGGCTTCTTTGATGGCTCCCTTGATTTTCTTGAAAGCATTCATTGGTTCATCATTCCATGCGATATCCTCCCCTTTATTCAACATCTTGGATATCAGTCTAGTGGTTTCTACAAAATTTGTAACAAACCTTCTTAGGAAATTGACTTGCCTGAAGAAAGACTGAATCCCCTTAATACTTTTGGGTATTGGGATCTTTTCAATAGTAGCAACCCTCTCTGGATCAATCCTAATTCCTTCCTTAGACACTATGTGGCCTAAGAGATTTCCCTCTGTCACCCCAAACACACATTTCTTGGGGTTCAGAGAAATGCCAAATTTCATGTATCTCTCAAAAATTCTCTCTAGGTGAGAGCAGTGATCTTGGTCCTTCTTTGAATATGCAGTCAGGTCATCCTGATATACCACCATTATTACATTTATGAGATCAGAAAAAGCTACATCCATAGCCCACTGAAATGTGGCTCCTGCATTAGTCAACCCAAAGGGCATCCTAATGTATACATATGTTCCCCATGGAGTAGTAAATGCAGTTTTATATTGCTTAGATTCTCTAACCATTACCTAGTTATACCCTGAGAAACCATCCATCATAGACAAGAGCTCACAGCCAGTTACCTTTTGTAGCATAGCCTCCATATTTGATAATGGATAATTGTCTTTTAATGTCGCCATATTCAGGTTTCTAAAATCAACACAAAGCCTGATATCTCCATTCTTTTTTCTAACATGAACTAGGTTTGAAACCCAAGTGGAATGCCTAATAGGTTTGATAATTCCTCCTTCACTCAATTTGGCTAGCTCTTGTTGCATTTTTGGCCTCAAAGTAGGATTTATAGGCCTTTGCTTCTACCTAAAAGGTTTTGCATCTGGTTTTAATGGGATTTCATGATAAAATAAATCTTCCCTTATGCCTTCAGATCTTCATATGACCATGGCAAAACTTTCTTGTGTTTCTTGAGTAAAGAAATTAACATTGCCTTAATTTTAGGGTTCAGACACTTACCTACATAGACAAGCTTTGGATGGGCTTTAGTTCCTAGTTTCACCTCTTCAAGGTCATTTTGGTGCACTCGAGTAGATTTTTCAGTCTATTTGTCATTCCCATCAAAGACTCTTTCTAGAGCCACAAGTCCCCTTGGAATTCTGTTAGTCTTCAACTGGATGATCTCGTTTCCAAATATAGTTTGTTTCCCATCTACTGTCTCCACAAACTCTTGAAAACCAATCTCTTGTTCATGGTATTTATCCATGCAGTTCATGAATTTGTAAAGATCCTGGTCATCATTGAAAATCTGCCAGTGATGAAAATTATCAAGAACAGAGGGTCTTGTTAGTATCTCCACTTTTGAAATTCTTGCTAATGTGATATCTTCAGATTTAACTACAATATTAGCCAAGAAGTCTACCATAACATTCTTACTCCATTCCACCCAATCAATAGCAAAAGCACCACATTATTCAATGGTATCCCAAACTACATTTCTATATTATTTGAGCCTTTTATTTTTGGAGGCATATTTGGATCTGACCTGTGAGACTACCAATTCAGAATCTCCCAAGACTCCAAGCTTTTTAACTCCATGCTTAAGGGCCATTTTTAAGCCTGTAAGCAAGGCTTCATACTCTGCAACATTGTTAGTACATGCAAAAACAAATCTAAAGGATGATTTGAATGTTTTTCCTGAAGGGAAAATAAGCACCACTCCTACTCTAGACCCTTCCTTAGAACATGCCCCATCAAATTGCATAGACCACAATCCTTCCTTATCAACGATTGATTCAAGGTCACGATCCACTGAATTTTAAAATTGTCTATAGCCAAATCCAAGAAGTATACTTGATCGCCTTCCTCATTAATGCCATCTATTATTTGGGGACACTTATTTTCTCTATCAAATCTTACTTCCTCTCCATCCATGGGAATCATAGCATATGATGAATCCATTTGGATGCTACCACCCATAGTAGAAGCCCATTTTCTTGACAACATCATCCCGTACATAGGACGAATGTCCACCACAGTAATATTCATTTTATATTCTGTATGTGGGAAAGATGCAAGTCTAAAGCTAACATCCTTAATAATTCCAATGATTGGGACTTCTCAAGAATCCATGGAAAAACATTTCCCATAGGACTTGGTTACTTGTAGACCTAATATTTCCATGACTCCTAATGGCATTATGTTGGCAGAGGCACCTCAGTCAATCTGTGAGGCCCATCTCTTTCTATTGCTTTAGTTGTTATGATTTAGACTATTTCTCTATGTTGTTGGATATTTTATACTTGATTCAGTTTGGATAATTATGGACATTTATATTATTTCACTAGACATTATGCTTGATGATCTCTTGGACATTATTATGGTTATACTTTATGGACTTATGTAGTTGGACTATATGACTTGATTAAATTGAGTAATTGATTTTCAGACTTATTGATGTTTATTTGTTAGTAATTAAATAAATTAATTTTAAATTGTTTGAGAATGTGATTATGAATGAAGATAGATTATTTAAATGATTTTTGATTATGTATTAACTTGCTTCGGCTATTATTATCATGACAAACTGATATTCAAATTTTAAGTGTGCAGGTGGGTGGTCAAGATCCCTTAAGTGGATTTCATACACTCCATAAATTCTAGGTCAGCCTAGTTAAGCCTAGCCTAACCTGGGGAAGGGGTTAAGGCTAATTTGTGATGTAATGTTATTATTTGTCCTTTATTTTAGTTTTTGTTGGTTATGGTAATTTCATTATTATTTTATAAATTTTTAATTATTTCATTTAAGTGGTGAGAGAGTATTTTAAATTATTTTATTTTATTATTATTTTTTGGATGATATTATTTTTATTTAATTTTATTTAAATTGTCATTTGAGGTAAAAGTCATTTCTATTTATTTTATTTTAATTTATTTTCTTGTGGGATGAGGATAAATATTTTAATTTTATATTTTAATATTTTAAAATTTGGAGAAAGTTTATCTCCTTGTTTTATTTTTAGAAAAAGATGAGTTTTATGGGAAGAGAAAAAGAAAGCTGCTTTATTTTCTGCTTTTTTACATTTTGGAAGTTTTTGGGAGTTTTTATTTATGGGAAATTTGGAGAGGGTTTTCATACTTTGATTTTTTTTCTTATTTTTATGTGAAGTTTTATGAATGGAAAAAAATGGTGAGAAGATAGGGATTTTGGGTTTTGAGTTGGAAGAAGTTCTGTTAATTGAAGGCCTTGGATTCATGAGCAAACAGTTGGGAAATTATTTTAGTTTTCAATTTTTGGGCTTGCCCTAACTTAGGGAACTAAGGTAAATTTTTCGAAAGCTTCTTACTTTTTTAATCTAGTAAAAACTTTGTGTATGTTTGAGAAATATGATTTTTTTTTTATGAGTGTTGGGTTTTGTCTATGTTGGTTATTGCAAATTGTGTGGGACTGGGTTGTATGGGAGTGGCCCTCCAACTTGTTGAGAGCCTCCCACGTGTTTGGGGTAGAGAGAGGAGTGGAGCCTCTCTTGGGGACCTTTATGTTTCATGATTCAGACGGTGATAATGATGTTTTATGATAAGTATGTGGGTGATGGTAATTGGAAGGTATGGGTTTGTGTTGAGAAGGAAGTTTGTATTTACTGTTGGTTATTGGAGTATGGAGGAACGTGGAGATATGGGTGTTATGTAGAGTGGATGATTTTTGATGTGTGGGGTATTAGATGATGATATGTGATGATTTATGATTATGTTGGTTTTCTTCCCCAAGAGGGATGTTAATCCCCTCTCTCCCCCTATTTTGGATCCAAGAAGGATTCCTGTGTTTGTGAGTCTACCCTTCAGAAAGTGTTTGAATGTTGATTCTCTGAATGTTGTAAACTTGTAAGTTATGATGTGTTTGTTAATCCCGGTTTATGGAGTTCTCCTACTCAAGGGTGGGATATGCTGAGGCAATTCCTACGGTAGGGTGGAGAGCAGGACTTGACCATCTATTTTGGCTGTGTGTTTGCAGGTTTGGAAATGATTCCTTGGTAGATTGAAAATTGAAGAATTTCTCTATGGGTGTTCAAGGAAAAAGATAATAGTTATTTGTGTTTATTGGCAAAAAGGCCTTCATGTATAGTTCCATTGTTGGAAATCTTCTATTTGTTGTTCAAATGAATTCTTGTTGATGTTGTATATGTATTCAAGAAATTGAACAACGAAGATAAACACATTAAATGCAAATTTACCTTTATGTCCAACTTTCCAAATACCTCAAATGATCAATGCAAGATTGATTCGATGTAGATGTTCAGATGTTGATTGCACACAATCGCAACATAACAATGAGAAGATGATTCGACAGAGTAAGGATGCTCAAAAACTTAAATGATGATCTCCCAAATGGCTTGAAAGTGGGGGTATTTATCAGTTTTCAGGATGAGGAGAAGAAGATAAGGATAAGATTTGATAGGATTTGATTTTTCAGATAAGGTAGGGAAAAAGATAAAAAGATTTGTTTTTCTATTTTAAATCCTCATAAATCTTCAAAAAGAATGGGATAAAAGAAAGCAGAGTCTTTTTAGGATTTTATTAATTAAATAAATATTTAATTATAGGAAAAGGATAAATGACTAATTAAATAATTAGAAATAATTATTTAACTAGATCTAGGATTAATGGTCATGAATAATTAAATAAATTATTAAAATTTATTTAATTATAGAAGATACGATAAATGAATAGAAAGAGAATAAATGAAAATTAGTTAAATAAATAAGACTTATTTAACTAATTAGGTGAATGATACGGGTACCTAAGACAAAACATGTTAATGACAAGGTGTTGGACATTTTTAAGTGTCTACAGTATAAACCTGCGATAGTTATGAATGTGAAGTCAAGAGACTTATCGAATGTGGATGAGTTAATGTCAGTGTTATAAATCTATAATGGAAATTTATTGTGATTTCAACATGCATATGGGAAGTATGGGGTTTGTATCCAAACCTATAGTAGAGTTAATTCTAGCTATGATTTCATGGTTATCAATTTATTTATTTTCCCATTGATGTAAATTTGTTGTTTTTTTTGGAAATATATATATATATATGTGTGTATGTATAATCTGAGTAGGAAATTTATATTTTGTAGTGAATGCCTATTTATTTCTGCATACTATAATATGAATTGTTTTAATAAGATGTAATATGATATACAAGAATACTGTTGTGGTTTCATAATAATAATAATAATAATAATAAGATATAGATTTGTAGTATGGTCTAAGGAGGCCGTGGGAGCCACGAATTTCCACAGACTACAGGCCACGGCTCCCTCATTAGAGGCTACAACCTCTTATGTAGGCCATGAGCCTCACAGTTAATAATTTCTCTTCATTTTTATTTTTAATCTCTTTCTTATTACTTACTTTTAAATTTCAACAATATAAAAACAAAAAAATATACAACAAGGGCTGGGTTGCAGCTGCAGTCCCTGCCTAAAAGAAAGAAAGAAATAAAAGAAAGTCTCTGCCTAAAAGAAAAAAAAAATAAAAGAAAGAAACTACCATGATGAATACAAGTCAAATTTTACTTAGATAAAGCTGTTCAGTTTCAAGTCTAGTTGTAACCGATTTCTTTGTTTCAATTAGCCACCATGTCCTTATCAGCATTCTTTGTGTATATCTCATTCAACAAGTTTGTCACGTGATTTAATTAACTGTTCATGCAGAATTAAAAAGCATATACAACAAGCAAGTCTTTACAAATCCAGGCTGAGATAATACACATTGCAACTTACTAGAAATCCAACTCTTCCTGAATGTCTTATATGTTTACTGACAGCCACTTTGGGCTTCAAACTCTATGATCATAACACAAATAGTTATAAAAAATGTCCCCATCCAATTTGGTTTTTCACGGTACAACACTAGATTTGATTTTTATATGATGCTTGTCTGTATTCGATACCCATTAAATTGACAATGGGTGTCATACCTAAAACATCAAATGCATATCAAATTGTCTACTGTAACTTCTATATGCAAAATAAATATGCTTTATCTCCTCAAAACAAGACCAAATTCAGCTAACATGGTGTGCACTTTTTATGATCACTGTGCAAAAATTTCAACGGTCAGGTGTACTTATATGCAAATAATGCATCATTTCATGGAACTAATGATTGAACTCATGCCTCGTGCTTTTGCCAAAATACAAACAATACTTGAACTCAAACTATAAGTTAATGTTATATTCTTTCTACTAGTCCAATGCCTATTCCACTGACTAAAGGGTATGCACATTGTCAAAGCAATTAGAAGATAACAAATTTCAAGTTATATTGCAAATTATAAACAATACACAAAGAATGATACAAAAGTAACTTTTCTTTATTATATAATATATAAATTACATTAATGTCATCACATTTTTCTATAATTAGAAGTTCCAAGTTTATTAGCTAGTATACCATATCAAGGGTGTTGCCCAACTGTCAGGTATACCAATCTCTATGCACTATTAGGAAGCTAGGTCAAACTCTATATAGAAATACTGCCAAAGGAATGTAGTATGTAAACTGTATGAAATCTGTTTATGCACTCTCATGCAAAGAGAAATAACTAATTGAGCTCTTTTTGATCTCTTAGAAGCAGAAGCTAAATCAACTACAAGATATAATGCACAGAATGTGCACAAATGAGTTCTTCAAGAGTTCACTGCATATTGGTTAGAAGCTCAAAACAAAGTGGAGAATTTATCTAACTAGTAATCAGAAAATATAACAATCATATATGAGGCATAACAAAACACAAAAAAATCAAGATCCATAATTTGTATAAACCTTTCATTAGGTATGTTGAATAGATGATACATGCTGTCAAATCTATGTGAAAAAAACATCATATAACCCAGCAACCAACTTTTAAATTGTGCAAAAGAAAAGGTAGAGAGCTCAAGCAATTTTGTTGAAGGTGACTGGCCTTAATTTAGAAAATTGCATACCTGTGCTTTCTTATGAATCTTAGCAACCTTCTATGGTACAATGATTCTTCAAAAGAACAAAATTTGTCTTTGGGAAGCTTGTGGCTACATGGCATGTAAACAAGCGTAGTTGTAAGTATGCATGTAGCAAAAAATACAAGGAAGAGATGGCACTCACCAAGTCATGTATCACTACCAAAAATATGTGGATTATCTGTGAGACACATTGAAATTGTTCCCAGCTTGTGGTTAGGTTCTAGCATTTGGATATTTTTCAATACCAAAACTTGAGCATGCCAAGCTAAAGATCTAAGCACTAGTATCAATGTTTATTTGCAATAAATTGAATATGGAGAGGTAGACAAATAATAAATAGATTGAATACGAAGAGGCAAACAAATAGATAATACAAATGGTAAATATAGATGTTGAAGATAATTTGAATATTTTACAAGCCAATTTCGTTAAGTGCCCTCAAACGACATAAATCATCAAATTTATCTGAAAGTGTTGCTATGAATACCCATGAACTGTCAAATATTTACAAATTGAACTTGGCATGCTTCTTGCGATGGATAAGGAACTATAAATTGAATGTAGCATGCTTCCTAAGATGGACAAGCATGTGCTGCCAGTATTAGTAGGAATCTAAGGTTTGCCAATGTCAAATAATTCTTGAAGGTTGTGATGAATTGTGAAAGACAACTTTTGAAGGGTAGACATATTACACACTACTAGACAATTCCTTGGAAATATTACAGTGATCAAACATAGATACCCTTCCTTATATGTAGATTTACTACTATGAAATGATTTTACAACATCTAAAGTTGTAAATAGGCATACTTTATTAAAACTATACTTGATTCCAACCCATTTGCTTTAGTGAGCCTTCAAGCACTTTGACTAGAATCTAGGCCTAGACCTAGATGCACACCATCCTAGTGGCATAAATCCAAAAGCATCTTACCTTTATTGATTGCAATCACCTTTGCATTGTTGAGAATATCTATTGTCCTTGGACTCAGATCTCACATAACATCCAATCAGCAATGGTGCCTGCAATCATGATTTAGAGGAAATGGCATTTCAAATTGTTTCATCATCATCATTTAGTATATAATTTAGAAAAAGTAAACAGGACATTTATCAAGAGTCTCAATGATGACATTGTATGTATGTTTAACCATGCAACATCTATTTGCATCTAAACCAAACCAACAAAGGAAATGGAAATCAAAAAGTCCTTTTCAATTAGATCCAAAACATCTTGATTGTCAACATTTTCAATGTAGCTCCATTCAATATCATCATCGTCAAAAAGAGCTTGTGTTGCACCAGCCGCAAGTTCTACCTCATACCTGAATTAAGTCAAAATTTCAAATTTTAGATATCATAAATTAGTGTTAGTGCGAAAAAAAACCATAGAAGATTCCAAAATATTCCCTTTACAAAATATAATGCTTATTGCAATTTGCAGTGAAACACAAAAAAATCCCACAGATTGCACTTAAAATAAAAATAATGCTTCTTGACTCTTTTACTTCACCATCCTTTATAAAAGGAACTAATTTCAGTCCTTGACAACAAAAACCAAAGCATCAAAACATGAACTATAGTAAACTCCTACAAAATAAACTGGTCCACCCAAAAACAATGCAAGAAGAGAGAATTTACAATAGATGTAACTTATATGAAAACTATCCAGTCAAATGTGGATGGCATCACAAAAAGCATACCTAAGAAACAAAGAAATTGTAAGGGGTGTTTAACTTATGAAAAATATTTATTGGATATAGATGGACCCACAATATATGAAGATGACTAGCAACAAATTAAAAGTTTCCCCTTATAAAAGTTGATCTTGCTTTAATTTAAATTGATCTTCACTATGATGCATTTTGATCCTAGAAGTAACATCATTATAAATCATCTCATGAATACTACAATGAATTAAAAGAGATATGTCAAACGCAAGGGGTCATATGTAAAAAAATAATGTTTAGGTATGAATTCTGACATAGTTGAACTCATATGACTTACACTCTAACGACATCCAGTGCATAATTGGAACCAATTTATAATGCATGACATCTCCAGATGAGAGAAGTTTGTAAGGGATATAACTTGGAGAAAATATTTATTGTAGTGTAGATGGATCCACCCAAAATCATAGGAAGAAGGAATATGTAAGAGATCTCTTTAAAGAAGATGAAACAAATCAAGCATATAGTGATAATACACACAGCTACAAATATTTAAAGCACGTGATACAAATATCACAGAAAACAAAATTGTGGATAATTTGTAATAACTGAACACCAATAGTACAATCAGCCCTACCCCCTCTATCAATCTAACTTATTCAATTTTGGTCCTGCATTCAGTTATGCATGATGGTTGATGGTACACTCACCAACTACTAGTTAGTTTCATACAACATATCTAAATGCTACAGCTTTATGCTAAAAATGACTCAAAACATCCAAAGGAAAAAAAAACAATGTTATTAAACTTACTGTCGTTGCATAGCCATATCAATCTGAAGTTGAACCTCTAGAGGAGCAAGTGTTGGTGTCTCCACAAAATGAAGATTTGGATCCCTATTTACAATAATGCAGCATAGGAAATGCATCAAACATGATAATATCACACTGGCCATGAATACTGGTCAACCAAATAATAGAAGTAAATTAGTAAAACAATTAATTGAATAGCATATCTTTGACACTCAACAGAAATTTATCAGCATTAAAAATTATCGCTATGCAATGAATACAAGAATTTATACTACTTTACAATTTCATTTGCAACAAATAGAATTTATATCTTCAAAAGCATAAGAATTATACCCTTTCCTCCTTGGCTTCAGCATCAAAAGAACAAGAAGAAATAACTTCAACAGAATTTCCTAATAGTGACTCTCTATATCTTTTCATCTTTTCAAATATGCATAGTTATGGATTACTCTACTATCGCCCTTCAGTTCAGTATCAAAAGAAATCAAGAAGAAATAGCTCCAATAAAGTTTCTTAATAGATCTGCCATCCATCTTTTCAAACGTGCATAGATAGCTTATGGCATCTCAATAAAGATTGTATTTTGTTCCCTGTTGTTTAATATCAAAATAAATCAAACAGAAATAACCCCACAGTGTCTTGATACTCATATATCAATATCTTTCTAGCTAGTCATAGTTAGCTTGTGGCATTAGTCTTATCAAAAACTGTACGCTGATTTAATTGATTTGGTTTAGTATGTGTATTGATAGAGTTTCTATTGCTAGTGTTTGTATACATCAATTTGTGTTGGGACCTTGAGAAAACACAAGATCTTCTGTCTTCAGCACAAGGAAAGAATATACAAATCATACATCTGTCTTCACCTGTAATGTCCCCTTCTAGCAAGCCAAAATTTAACTTGTAAAGAGCACATTAGTATTCTATCTTTTTCTTGTAATATTTAACTATATATTATTTCTTTCATAACTATATGCTTTTCTTGTTTATACTTCATGAATTACCTTGGGTGAGATAACCTTAAGCCTATTAATCATTCTTTCCAACTTATGGAAGAAGATACTTAAGGATGTAATGTCACCCCAATCCTCATGGGTCCATCATTATTCCTTCAATTCTCTAATTGAAGGCCTAATCCTTCGATTCTCTAATCGAAGGCCTATTATTCCTTGGTTCGTCAACCAAGGCCTATTAGTCCTTGGTTCTTTAGCCAAGGACTATTATCTCCTTGGTTCTCTAACCAAGGCCTATTATTTCCTTGGTTCTCTAACCAAGGCCTATCCCTTCAATACTAGATTGAGGGCTTCATTCCTTGGTTCTCTTACCAAGGTCTATCCCTTCAATACTAGATTGAGGGCTTATTATCTTCCTTGATTCGTCAATCAAGGCCTATGATTTATCTCATGAATTGGTCAACTACGATCCTTGTTTTCCACCCCATCTCTATGGTGAAGATGATTAATGTTTAAGGACTATTATCTACCCCTTGGGTAATCATGCTTTTACAAATCTATTTCATATTCATAACTATGTACTTATAACCTTTTTGTACTCATTATCTTATTTAAACAAGAATCATGCATTTATGTAGGACATCTATTAGTCTCATATTTACTTGAGTTTATAAGACCTCTACCTTTATATCTCATTCATAATGGATCATCTTTTCTTACTTATATGCAGTTCTAAGACTAATCTTATATTGTTATTTTTACACATGTGGATTCCACTTAGACCATATATATATATATATATATATATATATATATATATATATATATATATATATATAATTCTATTATAATATTTATTATAATCTCTATATTATATTATTATATATATGTACTATGCAAAATTTATATTATTTATATTACATAACAATTATTATTATAATAATAATAATTAATCACTACTATTATAATGATCAATGATCATTATTATTGTTATCACAATATTATTATATCATTATCCATATGATTTTGTAATTAATTCAAATTGTATCTTGGTTCTTATCTGAATATCAGAATTCAGTTTAGAATATCTATATACTCTTAGAAATCCAAAAATATATTATTTTCATTAACATCATATAATTATTATATATATATATATATATATATATATATATATATATATATTATAATATTATTAATTATTGTTATTATAATATCATTATTATAGTATTATCATAAATATAATTTTTAATAATGTTTAATCGTGCTCGGGACACCACATCTTTTATCTACTATATATATATATATCTATTTTTACTTGAATCATTTCTCCTTTTTGCTGTTGATGTACATATCTCTATACATTAATTTATGATATTTTGCCTATGATGTTTTCCTTCTATCTCACAACCTTTATTTATTTCCCTTTCAAGGGATATGTTCGAAGATATGTTCGAAGAGGCACGTCTTTTATTATGCTTGGTGGTAAAAGACATACTTACCCTCTTATAATTTTTATATTAATTCCCTTTTATGGTAAAACTAGTTCTACTCCCTGATCATAAGGGGTTAGGTTAAAAGATGTTTATTTATATTATTTGTATTTATATTATAATGTAAGATAATTAAAGAATATTCATATATATATATATATATATATATATATATATATATTCATATATATATATATATATATATATATATATATATATATATATATATATATATATATATTGTTAGTTATAATATGGATATTACATTTTAATTATAATAAAATATTCATACAATAATATTATTTATTAAATAATATGTAATTATTTCTATCATCCGAAATAATATTTTACAAACCATCTTTATCATGTTCAAATCTTTACTTTAAGAGTGTCTTGATATGGGGACATGACATCACCACATATCCTCTAGCTCAATAAATTAGGAGATTTGTTCCACAATTATATAAATAAAGCAAAAACCATTCAGAAAGATATTACAATTTTGGCATTACCATTACAACATAACACAATAGTTAGAAGTGCGAGAAGCTTTTATCTTGTGCATGTTTCTAAGAACAAATTCTTTCAAGAATTAAACTTGAGGACTAATCATAAAGATCAAGAAAGTCCACAGAATTATGAAACATCATCCAAATCTTTTAGAAGACACAATGGAATCAGACAGCAAATGAGTGTTGATCTGAACATGTTATTGAATCGAAATAAACCTTCTCTACCTAGGACTCCTTGCATTCCACAATGTAAGGATGATTCGCTTTGGAGATGAGAGCCATTTGAAGAACCAATCATACAGACCACAAGTCAGAATGTTAAAGAAACTAAACACAAATGAAGTCAAGTCTTGAATTGCCAAATTCACACCATTGAAAAATCACAAAATCACCACAAGACTTCATAAATTGCCATTATTCAAGGCTACTATCCCATCCCTTCATAGCCAACAATCTTTTCCCTTCACTCGTAGCCCTGCTTATTTTCAAAGAAGGGACTATGACATAAAAGTTCAGATCAAAAACCACAAGCAGTCACACAAGCTAAAGTTGTCTTATTTAATTTGAAATGGGTGTAGTAGCTCTGGAAAGAGAATGTCCAGCAGGCAGCTTAAAAGAAACTGATATGCTAAGTTTTGTCTTTTGGAGCATTTCATACAAATAAAAACTCGTTGCCTAGTTCTGGAGTACAAACATAAGAATAAACAAATTTATACCTCTTGGTGTGCTGATCGTCTGTACCTATCTGTTTGGTGAGCAAGACGAATTTTCTTCAATACATACCTGCAGAACACACAATCCTAAAAATCTTTAACATAAACACCAATATGTTTATTCTGCAGACACAGTGAAATCCTATGGGCACGTAACATTAAAAACTATATTTATTAACCACCATTGTTCAACAGAAAAAATGTGAAATCAAAGGATAGCAGTACTTATACTCACTTCTTCTTTTCAAGCTTATGGAGCACAAGAATTGCAGAGCCAAAGGCTTCTTTGCCAATTTGCTCCATAACCTCATAATTGTCCATTTTGGATTCCATAACAAGTCAATTCCAAAGCTCTTGAAAACTGTCAATACACAACAGATTGACAAGGGATTGTTTTAGAACTTAGCAATTTAAATAATCAGTTAACTACTGCAATCAGAAACACATTGGACAGCTTTTTCTAAAAGTTTCAATTGTTCAAACTTTATATTATGACGAACAACAAATGCATTAGCACATTATCTTGCCAATATAGCAGATTGCATAGGGGTAACATCCAATCCTGCTTGGTATGGGGAGATAAGGAAATTATTATAGACCTTACAGATGCCTTAAATAAAGATATTGGCTCCTAACAACTGATCTTTACCTGAATTCTTTAAAGAGATATCATTTCTTCTTTAGGTTTAACCGAATGATGTAAAACCCCTATTGGAACTTCTCAGTTTGTTAGATTTACCCTGTACCATGAAGAATAATGGCTGGGCACTTGATATGATCTATGTGCGAAGAATGCCCACAATGTTTGCTATCTCCAACAGAATCACTCACTTGAAACATTGCCTTTGCCTTGCCCACTGCCATCTTCCCATCCTTTCCTCTTCAACAAAATCTACAAATGTTTGTGCGTTGCCCCTGCTGTTACTATTACGGCATCATCAATGTGTCTATGGCATGCTTGCAAAATGTGGAACCTGGAGAATGCCACATCACACAGCTTTTGCCCTGTTCTATGTGCCAAGTGTGTGAAAAAAACATTAGCAATCACATTTTAAAACTTCATAAAAAAATTCAGATTTAAACAAATCAAAAATTCAATACCAATAGGCTTATATAGCCCGAGCCAATCACTAAATCAGTTTTTATGAATTTCCACTCTACATTTTTTTGAAAAAGTTAAAACTTTAGGAAAATCATAAAATTTTTTACTTGCACTGATATCAAAGCAGGGACTAATATTTCTATTATTATTATTATATATCAAATTACCTTGCTGTGTTGTTGAAATTTAACTTACTACCTTTCCTTAAAATAATAAGGAATATTGGTAAATTTTTATTTACTTACTAGTTGGGAAGTTTAGAAAACTCTTTTAAATAGGGAATATATTTAATAACGTAAATAGTAACATTTGAATTATGTAAATCCAATGATGATGGCATAAAGAAAAAAAAATTGGTTTAGTTAGTTACTAAATTTCATCTTACATTATAGTGCTGGAAAAATCCCTATTGTTATGTAATAAATCCTATGCCAATTCACTTTCTAAAAATTACTAGATGTTTAATTCTAGTTTCTAATTTTAATTATTATAACTATGACTATTGGTTATTTAATAATTTTGTTTTGAATACTAGAGGTTTAATTCTAGTTTCTAATTTTAATTATTATAACTATGAATATTGGTTATTTAATAATTTGTTATTCTAATAAATTTGTTAATTTTTGTATTAGTTAGAAATGAATTAGATTTAGATAATTAGATACTTTCCAAATTTATCTCTGGTGTAGTGATAAAATCTTACTCTAGAAAAGAAACTTCCAATTTAAATTATTATTATTTTTTGAATATATAATAGTTATAAAATACTCATTTGAATTTTCATAATAGCTTAAATAAATTTAATTCTATTCTTAAATTCTTAACTGACTTATCTATAGTCTTATACCTAATTTAATTGTTAAATTAATTAATAATTCACTTTATTTTTACTAGAGTATTGAAGATTGTAACATTGTTAAATACTCATTAATTTATCAACTTATTAATTTTTAATATACTTAGATATAATGTATTTTCATCCAATAGTGTCCTTATCACAATACTCTCTAGAAACTATTTTTATAAAGTTACTTAATTTTATATACTTTTCTTCTAGGGAACTAATGTGGCTAAGTTAAACTACCACAAGTAAAATGTTATTGATTTTATTCCTAAATGATGTAGGGGTCATAATAGATGTATTCTTATAGAGATTAATAGCTTGGGAGTCAATTTCTAATGACTAGGCATAATAACTGATTTGTTAAGATGTTGGAAGTGACGTCATTTTATTGGCTCATATTCTTCCATTAATGACGTCTAGGGTTAAACTATAGACATTTACAATCTTAGTTGGCAATATCACCATGTTAGTTTTCATACAAAAATAAAGAAAATGAAATGTTGTTAAGTAATGCATAAACCCTAACCTTAGTTTACTAAAAAAAAATTAATTAGTAGATTTAGTGAATTAACCAACGTAGTTAGAAATTGACTTATAGAATAATATGGGTTCGAGAATAACACTTCCTTCTTTTGAATAGAAATCACTTGAGTAGAAAAGATGACTTGGGTGTTCTCCTTGGTCAACATGTGGTTGTTAGAAGAAAACCTAAGTAAAAGTTTCTTTAAATTTCTTATAGGTTTCACCTATAACCTTTTCAATTATTAAACTTAGGAAGAAAAAATTGGTTGGTTCCATGTGTGTATGCCCACTTGCATGGTTAACATACGGGTGGGCATGACATTTGGTATCAGAGCCAAGTTCCCAACACTTTGGGAACTCTGGGGAATTCGATTAGTAACCTAACTATAAATTGTGTTGGTGTAGGATGGCACCAAAGAGAAGGTTTAACCTACTTCCAACCCAAACAACTGCACCGCCAGGATCTTTGGATCCTAAATAAACTCAAGAAGAGAAAGAACCTCTTATAGCCGCACCAAAAACAAAACCTGACATACCCTCCAATTCTGAAACACTTGCTATTGCGCTAAGGCGTCTCCAATTAAGAAAAGGAAAGAAGGCCTTGTGCCCCTTCACAATAGCAAACCCAATGACACCGAGGGCCACCTCCGGAAAACCTAAACCATCCGTAAAAAAGGATTGTCCCTTAGGTTGTGGGCACAATGTGCTAGAACTCTCCAGCGAGGAAATCATCAAGTTGAAGGAAGATTCCCCCAAACTACCTGTGGTAGTAACCTTGGATGAGGAAGAGATTAAAGAAGAAAAAGGTAGTGATGTAGGAGAAAATCCTTAGAACATTACTAGATACCCCATTGTTAAGAGACATATTAGTGATTTTTGTTTTTTAATTAGGGTACTCCTTAGTATTTTAAACAATTATAAATTGTGGTTTGTATGCTACTAGTGGAAACTATAGTTATGAATTCCTTGAATAGTTATGAAATTTACTTTTGGAGATTATGTGTTGTGTGTATCCAATTTTCCATATGAGTTTTCTTAATGTTGTGTTCTCTTGTTATATTAGTTCGATTGATTAAATTAGTTGACAAAAGTTGGGTAAAAAGGTTAGTGAGTAAAATCTTGTTCCATAAACATTAGAAGATCATTGTATGTTCTTTTCTTTTAAGAAATATAGTTGACTACTCTATGGCGAAGTCCTTGAGGATGAGGTGTTTTATCTAGGAGGGATCAGTGATGTGTATTGTTAGGTAATGTTATATTAGGAATAGAGTATTTCCTCTTATTAGTTGTGGAATCATCCAAATATTGATATCTTGCATTTTGTTATAGGGCTTCGTAACCTCTGTAGAAGTTATGTATATAGACGATTGTTGTCCTTGTTTATAGGTAAAGAAGTAAAGAGTTCACAATCCTTTTCAAATAGAATTTAGTGTATTCTTTCTTTTCTTTTCAATTGTTATGACTTTATGTTCATGAAGAAACTCTGTCTTCTTAACTATATATAAATATGTTTAGATTTGGTGGAATTTCTCATGTAAATATTAGCAAGTAACTATTTTATATTCTTAAGGTGAAATTGTAGGAGTGAATAGGGTCTTTAGATAAAATTTAAACTATATTGTTTGCTTAAGGTACACTCCTCTTATTTTGGATTTAGAGCCCGTTATAATTAGAAAGTATTGGGAATTTTATTATTCTATTTAGATTATTAAGGAATACCTTGTCAATTGCATTATTTTTTATTTGGAAAGAGTTGAAGTAATTTATTAATAGGATTATTTGTTGTTAGAATCAAGGTAGACAACTGAGAGGGGGGGGTGAATTAGTTGTCCCAAAACTTCCTCTCATTAATTACTTAAATCCTTCTTGTAATTCAGCAGCATAATCATAAATTAATCATGGAAATATAATGTAATCATTCAAGAGTAGAAACACATTAACACATATGACACCAAGATTTTGACGTGGAAAACCTGGTTAAGGGAAAAACCACGGGGTGACTAACCCAAGATTGTATTCTCTGTTAGAAAAATAAAAGGAACAAAATGACACATGCCAATTAGGGCTCACTGCCCGAGCACACTACTTGCAAGAGGCCCACTGCCTACAGGAGACACACTGTCTACAAAAAATAAATATTACATACTTGAACTGAAGAATAGCATCTTCACCATGCTTGAGTTAGTTCCATTTAAGCCCAATACTTCTACTCTGCTTTTCGTACTTCTCTCTACCACACTCTCATCTCGACCAAGATACTTTTGAAATGACTTCACAGCTCTGATTTATACAAGAGATTGACTTTGGGATAATCATCCAAGTCAGCATACTTTATAGAGAAAATACATAAATTCAACTAGACTAATTACAAAAGACTTCATGTGGATCATCACATTGTCGGCCACACAGATCTAGGACTTCAATCTTCTGAGGAACACACCATGCATCGTAGAACATCTTCAAGATCATCTGCAAGATGTGTAACTCATTCGGTCGGCCAAACTTAGGAAGAACATCATTATCTGGAAGTAATTCTTCAATTACAAGCTCAATCTTCAATGCGGACCACCAACACAAACTGGACACAATCCAAAGACCTCCACAAGCTTGCCTAAATCACCAAGAACATCCACACTACTTCTGCTTACTGAAATCATTCTCTCCTTCATCCAAAACCTCAAGAACACAGTCTGTCATCACTGTCATATTGGAATAGATGCTTGCAGACCTTCAGACCACGAACCAATTGAGTTGTCAATTCATATTGTCTTCCTAAACACTCCACCAAATTCACAGAATAAGATATTTCATTTCCGGAGCTCACCGGACCTATTTGTGTCACTCTGTTACCTCTGAACAACTGCCAGAACCAGTTTTACTCAAGTGGCCATAACTTCTTCAGATCTTCATTCAGACCTACCAAAACTTTACTGGATCATCTTAAGACACATATCTACAAACCCTTTGATGCACATCCTCTGACCTTCATATTAGCTGGGATCTTTACCTCACTGTCTTCACTGTTCTTCTCTGTTCCTAATAGGACTAATTTTCTTAATATCCTCAACATACAACTCATCCAATCCTTGACATCAATGCAATAGGAGTATGTTGACATCAATGACAACACCAGTTAGGCCCATACTTGCAACATTTGTCTACGTGACATGGAAGAAGATTAGATTAATTGGTGTATTTTATCAATTTAATGATTTAATCAAATTTAGAAGGGGTAAAGTAATAATGATAGCTACTATAATTGTTATTTAGTTGAATTAAGTAAACATGCTTTAGAATATTTAAATAATGGCTTCCACTATGCTAATTTTATTAGTATCATGATCACCTAGTCTAGACTATTATTAATGGTGGATAGGGTAGATGAGTCATTTAATTAAGATAATTTAGGGAGAATAAGTTATGGCTTGGCTAAAATTTACATGATAGGGTTAACTTGATCCTTTTGGGGGATTGTTAGGACTTTCGCAAATAAAGTATTAGAAACCTCAATCGAACTTGTTGTGTGAGCTTTGAGTCAAGAGTATGTTGTCCTTGAAGCATAGTAATGGTTGTCCTAAGTTAGTCATAATTACCCTTCTTCACGCGTTGGGCTTGAGTAGGTTTCATTTCCTACGTTAAGGCATTAAGCATGTGGTCAATTAAACAACTTGTATTAGGATAAGAGCACCAACATTCCTGCTCCCCTTCAAGTGGCTCTCAAGCCACATAGTGAGAATTTTGGGTGGGAAAAGTTTCTACCTTTGACGTGTTTGCAAATTTATTTCTTTTATGCATTGTAATTTTTATAAATTTCTTTCTTTTGTGCATTGTAATTTTTATAAATATTTTATAACCAACAGTATAATGATTTTAAAATTTTGCATTTGGCTATTTAGCCGATTAGATTGATGTATTCCCTGGCCTTGGGAATCTTGATTTATTTGGAGTGTTTTATGTGAGTGGCCATATTTGAAGTTTTTGGTTTTAGTGTTTATATTTTTGGTTATATTGATTTGAGGCCGTGTTTTGTTAATACTGTTGGTTGTTATAAGAACCTTTGTGTATGTTGTTTTTCATGAAAGGAAAGGTTATGTAAGTAATTGGGGAGCTAGAAGATGGTGGCTTAGAAGTCTTGAAAATTTTAGGCTAACTAGTTTTAGTCCTAGTTCGTGTAATCTCTAAAGGACACATAATGGTCCCTTCATAGGGGTAGTAGTATTCTTGGGCTTTGTGTTAATTAAAGTAGCCCTCGCCCTAAGTGTTAGCTGGTTTCACTGTAACTTTGAAACACAAGTTAGTGCATTTAGTGAAATCTAGTAATGTTTGTCTTTGCCTCCTAGTGAAGACTACATGTCAGTAAGAAAAAGTTGACATTATCAACCTAACTAGAGGCAACCTTACCTAATGTCCTGTAGTGATGATTGTTGTAACAACATAACAACATTTTTGTCTGGGTGAAGTGCGGTACCTAAATTTCATAGTGCAATTATCAACTAAAGAAACTAAATTAGCTTAAACATAGTTAGCAATGGAGGTTAATGCATCTAATGTAGATTTTATTAAAATCATCTCATATTGCCCCATTTCGGAAGGAGATTGGAGTATATATAGATTACACCACTTATTGACCATTGCAATAATAATAATGTTGTTTTTCTTAATCAAATCCCCTCATGGGTAGTTTCCATCCAAAAATAAGTTATCTGGTGATTGCTGATCCTTACTCAACTGTATAGTCTTAGAGTACTGAGACGTTGTCATGAAGATTCAACTTTAGTACTGGTACAAGCCTATAACTGTATAACAAGGGTTGAACAAGTAGTTCTAAAATACATATATATCACAAAGTAATTGAACTAACTCAAAATTTTATCCATTGATCCCTTCCTTATGAAATATTGTAGTCCTTAATTAGTAAAAGAGGCAATCTTTTGTGTTAATAGGTAATCGGTAGAGGTTGAACTGTTTAAATTCATCTATCAAAGTATACCTTATATTAACCGATTAGTCATATAAAAGATATTGAGATGAAAACTAAATATATTGTATTACTCAAAAGAAGTGAATTTTGGAAGTTCTAGTTTTATAAGATTGTGAACAATAACTGTCGTTTTGTATGTATAAACAAGAAGTGGTTTTTCCTTTGTGAATCTTATCCTTTGTTTTCTATTGGGCATGAAGATTATACTAAGGTACTTGGTAGTTGTCAACTATCATGTCTCATTTTTGTGGACTATATTATTATTCTAGATTAGAGAACAATTATTGTGATTGACTTTTACCTTAAAGTAATTTTATGTGTGTAGGTAATTATCATGAGTTTATATTGATGAAAATTGGAAAAATTGATTTAAATGTTAAATATTATTGATGTGATTACAATGATTTGCTTTGGCTATGTTTTTAGAGACACTAACCTATTGATGTCAAGTTGAGTACAAATGAATCCAGGTACTCGTTGAAGACAAGAACATGGTTGAGGTAGAGGTGTTCTAGCCACTTGGCAAGAAATAATGGGATGGTTTACGCTGATGCAATCACACACTCACGTAGTCTCATATGCATTGTCGAATGGATTATTTTTATGCATCAATGTGTGGTTGATAAGTGTGATTGATAGTTTAATATTTGGAAAATATTGTGTTTTCAATTGCTACAATAGTTTACTTTAAATACATTATTTTATTAAATGGAGTGACCATTAAATTTTAATGGAATATTTAAATTAGTGTAGCTAAAATGATTTAAATAAATAAATGCTTTTCTATTTTCATGATTTTAGATGTTTGGAAGACAATATGTTAATTGAAGATCTAAATAATTATATTAAATTATAATAAATGTATATATATTTATATTATATTTCACTTCTTGATTTATTTAAAGTACTTATGATTGTGTTTTTATAAAACAATAGTTAATTATATTAGCAATAATGTTATTATATTTAGAAAATGAATAAAATAATTAAAATTTACTTACTGTCACTCTTGAGGGATAGTAAGCTAACTTAAATAGCTATTATTTAATTTTAAATAAGAAAGATTTTGAGTTTTATATTGTTTTTCTCATGCAAACTAAAAATAAGAACTTTAGTTCTTTAAACCTAAAGGAGATCGCCAAAATTAGGGAGACAATTTGGATAAAAGATAAGATCTTGAGTAGAAAGAAAACCACAGAGAATTTGAGCAGAGAAGGGCATTTTCAGAGCAACAGAGTGGACATGGTTCTAGTTAGACAGCGACAGGAAAGAATTGCTGGTAACTACAACTAGATTTGACTCTCTTGTTTGGCAATCGATCCAGGTATTCCTCTCATGTTTGTATTGATTAAAAAGTTTGTTAAAATGGAAAGAGAACATAAGAAATTTGCCTGTGTCTTACTTGCTTTGGCCTGTAAATTTGAGCCGACATTTTTCCTTATTTCCTGTTGGGCATGTGTTATTTCTGGCTGCATGTGTTTTTAGGCTAGCTATTTTCCTTAGGCTGGCTGTTGACTGTTGGGCGCCATTTTTATTGGTCATTTTTTCTTCCACCTTGAGTGATATTACCCTGCTAAAATAGATTGAACTACCTTCTATTCTACCCTGTAGCTATTTTTGCTAAGGAAATCATTTTCCTTGTGTGTTGTCAACTTGCCTTTCATTCTATCTCTTCTCTCTTTCAGTCTAGGTGGCGTCTTATTCATTCTGGGTGACTAGAATGGGATCAACCTATTGGAGTTGGGTCTCTTTATCTTCTAACCTACTCTTTTATTTTTTATTCTAGTCTCCTAGAAACTCTCCAAACCATGGTGATTTATCTCTGTAGCTATGCCTAACAAATCGCCTTATTCAGATCTTGAGTTTTACTTTGAAAACAATGAGTTATCCAAATCCCTAATTACTGTTTAAATTTATTCTCTATCAGAAAAAAATATGATTGTATTACTTTCTTTATGCTTGCTGAAATCAGTTCTATGTTATAAATCGACCTTACTATGAGTGAAATTCATATTCTTAAAAATAGAAAAGAAAACTATTATTATCTCCATAGACACATTCCTCAGTTGTTGTTGTGTTAAACATTGTTTTGAACCATTATCTTAGATGACAATAGACTATTACAAACTCTATATATATTTATTTTTAAACTATGTCACAGCTCCTGTCACTGAAATGACATGAGGGTTATTGAATGTTACTTTTAAACTTATTGAATAAACTGAGTAGTTTGAATGTCACAGAAATGATAGTAGGTTTGAATAAAATTGAGAATGACTTTTATACAAAGAATTGTGACTGAAATGGATTAGAAATTATATAAATTTGATAACCTTATGAATGCAATTGTTTGAACAAAAGATGGATTACTAGTTGGAAAGAGTATTTTCCTTGATTGATGTTTTGGGAAAAAGGGATTTTTATGATTTATTGATGAAATTTGATTCTTTTATGTTATCATTGTTTACTTGCTCCTTGGGGAAAGAGGTAGTTTTTATCTAAGAATATACTGGGTTACTTTCTAGGCTAGGATGCAGAATGTGGATTTTTAGAGATGGCTTTTCCTCTTTTCGGGAATTGAACCAAGTTACTATTTAAAGGATTAGATCTAATCGAGATGACATTGAAATAGATGTTTATTTGTCTAGCAAACTTATTTATATATATCTCTTCCACATCCTGTTGTGAGACAATTTGCTTTTCATTATTTACAATTGCACATTCAGACATCAGGGTTGCATCGGGTGTTCCCTCTTGCCAGTTGTTTCCAGGTAGCTAGATATTTTGTGCAGGGCTGGGTTTCCTTCGTTTCATGAAGGGATCTAGGCAAGTGTAATTACATCATGGTTGGGTTGAAAAAGCACCTGGGCCATGTTCCTGTCTCTTGGCTCGCAGGTGGTGGACCACTTGGTTCGTGCGACTGATGAGTGTATTGATTTATTGATTATTGTTGTACTTGATTATTGTAACTTGAATTTTGGATGTAATATGGCAAGATTGCCCATGGATTTTTGTATATTATTTATAGTGCTTGTACATGGATTGAGCACACGATTTTGTGAGATTAATGACATTATGATTCATATTTATGAGATTATTCATTTTACTTGAGATGTTGTAATTAAGCGGATTAATTACACCCATTTTATCTTTTGTATTTTAATTAAGTGGATTAATTACATCTTTTTACTTTGGATATTGTGATGTTGTATTTAAGTGGATTATTTACTTCATTTACTTTTGTGATGAAATCGAGGGCTTTACATTTTGGCATCAGAGCTCTAGGTTGAACACTAGGGCATCTATTTTTCTTTTGGGACTATTGTGCTAAAGTTGTGAATTTGGTACAGATTATCCATCATGAATACTAGAAACACTGATTGAGGTGAAGGATCAGGAATTGGTTAAGGTAGAGGAAACCATGGAGGTGCACGTGGAGGTGCTCATGGTGGTCAAAATGTTAGGGATCGTGGAGATGCTAGTAATGATCAAGATGGAAGATTGGAGCGTATTCTTGCTCTCTTGACCCAACAGGACACAGGGATGAATGTTCTCGAATAGGAGATTAGAGGAATTCCTAGAGGACATAATGCTAATGAAAATCCAAGGGTTGAGGTACAAAATGAAAATCCAAGGATAGAATTTCAAGTCCCCGAAGTTGGAGCTAATGATATAAATCAAGCAAATATTGTAGAAGAATTGGGGAAAGACCTCAAGAAAGTATCACCGCCAAAATTTGATGGAAAGACAATTGGAGATGGAGCTGAATCTTGGATAATAGAAATCAAGAAATACTTTGGACTCCAAAACCTTTCGGATCACATGAAGGCAATATGGGGATCTTACTAGTTGACTAGAGAAGCAACAACATGGTGGGATAATGAGAAGGCATATAAGAAGCTGCTACCTGGTGAAATAACTTGGGAGATTTTCTTGCAACTATTCAGAAAAAGATGGTTACCACAGTTATTCTTTGACAAGAAGATGACAGAGTTTCAAAATTTGATTCAAGGAGGTATGACCATAACCAGTTATTGGGAAAGGTTTTCTCATCTACTTAAGTATGTTCCTCAATATCAGACAGATGAGAGATTTTGGATCAGGAAGTTTATTTTGGGATTAAGGCCTTAGATTGGAGCAGAGGTAGACATTCATAATCCACTCACTATGGATGCAGTTTTTGAGAAAGCAATTAAGCAATAGTAGAAGTTACAACAAGCAACCAGTTACTGTAAGCAAAGAGATGCAAAGTTTGCTAATAAGAAACCTTAGAATAACAACCAAGGTAATAATAGGCAGATCAGGAATCAAAGGGAAAGAGCTGAAGGATCGAGAGCACCTAAGGGTGGATGCTATACTTGTGGAGGAGAGAATTATGCAAATGCTTGTCCACATAAAAGGGGAAACAAGAATCAGCAAGGAGCACCTCAACATCATATTCATGCTGCAGTGGACAATCGATAAGCAAATTTTCAAGTAGCACCTATTTAGTTTCAAGGTAAGCTCTATGGACTACCTGTTTCTATTTTAATTGATACTGATGCCACAGAATGTTTTATAGATCCTAGAGTAGTATCTAAGTTATCTATTAGATCTGGTCATATGGAAAACTCTTGGATGGTACAATATGGAAATAGTGTAGAAAAAAGAGTAGACTCATGTCTAGCATGCAGTGAGTTAGAGCTTCCTAGTTTTCAGACACAATTAAATTTGTATGTAGCACCTTTGGGCTCTTATGATGTAATCTTGGGAATCAACTAGTTAGCTAAACATAAGTCTCTAGTAAACTGTGAAGACAAAGTTGTTAGATATTTGGATGACCTAGAGAATCAAGTGCAAATTAATGGATCTAAGAGACCTTTAGAGCTTAGACAAATCTCAGCTATGCAATTGAAGAAAGCCAAGAGGAAAGGGTTTGCAATCTATGTTGTCCAAGTAAAGGATCTTGACAAAGAAGAACCAGTATTCAATGACTACCCAATCCTTAGAGATTTTAGAGATGTATTCCGTATAGAGTTGACAGAGTTACCACCAAAGAGAGAATTTGACTTCTCGATTGATTTGCTACCAGGGACTTGTGAGACCTATTTATTTCACTCTTGCATTTTTCTTATACTATATTTATATTTTGACATGACATTTGGACTTTGGGACTGTTGATCCGGATATGCAGATTTTCTAGACTCTATCCCCTTATTTTGTTTGGTTATATTTAGTATGTTGTGGCATGACTATATCTTGATTTTAGATTTCACTAATGATTAATTTGACATGTGATATTCATTTTGATGCCATTAGAGATATTAGTTGTGAAATTATTAAATGGAATTGTTATACGATTTTGATCTTGAATTAGTGTTTAGAAATGCAATAAAACTATAAATCTTGTATATGATGCTATGTGATTTTTAATAATGTTTTAAATGATTATGTGACATTGTGAGTGTATGCATTTCCTTGCTCCAGCTATGATGTATATGTTAGATTAATCTATTTGTTCAAGTGCGCAGGTGATTTTCCATGCCACGGAAAATTGGAGATCATCCCACACCTTTATGTGAATTCTATGTAAACCGATCTAATCCCAAGAGGGACTAAGGTCTTATGTGTATTGCATGATGATTTTTTATGATGACTGATTTTGATGTCCCTTCAGTTAGGTCTACCATTTTTAATTGATTTAAATTATGGTGTTGTGAGATGTATGTTTGATTTTACACATTTTGGTGTTTTTATTTTTGATGACATTTTCATGTGATTTTAGGCTACCTAAGGCGTTTATTATGGGCTAATTTTGATCCTAGGTTGTACCCCTAGGGTCTAGGGCCCATTTGAGCATGCTAAACCCTAGGGTAACCTCTTTCTAGTCACTTTAACTTCAGCCTGAAGTAAAGTGACGAAATTCAAATTTAGGAAGGAGTGGTGAATGAGTCAAGCATTCAACCATGACTCACTCCTCCTTCCAAGTCTTTGGTTCCCTTGCCTTGAAGACTTGGGGAGTCTTCAAGACTCCCAAGTGTGTGGAACCCATCTCCAATGCTCTCACACATGTGTGAGAGCATCTTGGAGTGAATGGGATTCCCTTGGAAAATAAGACTATGACAATTGTCATACCTTATCGTCTTGGAGTCCACCTTGTGAGATTCCTTCTCTCCACCTTTGCTCTCACATGTTTTCAAGAGCACATGTGGAGAGGGTGAGGCTTGGTGGGATGGGAGAGTGACATTTGTCACCTCCACATCCCATGGAGCTTGTAAGTGGATTGTGAGGAGGAAGGAGAAGGTGACATGTGTCACCTTCTCATTCCTCGAGGCTCTTGAGAAGAGCCTATAATACTCCCTCTTTGAGAGAGGGAGAGGGTTCTCCATTTTTCACTTATTTTCTTTTTTGATGGCATTTTGGGGACTTAACAAGATTTGGAGGCTTGGAGGCAAGAATTGGAGAAGGTTGGAAAGCTCTACATCAACCCTCTTCCATTATTAGGCTTTCATAGGTAAGATTCAAGGCTTGAAGCCTTTCTCATGTATTTAAATTTATGTGTGTTTGTATTTTGAGTGTTTGAATATTTTTGTGTTGTGGGGTTTTTGTGGGAGTTTGTATGAGACTCTCCATTTTTGGAGAGCTCAACATGTAAGGGGTGGGAGAGGAGTGAACCTCCTCGAGGTCACCCTCTTGTTCTACTTGGCATATTTTGTGGCCATTTGAGTATTTGGAGGTGTATGGAGATATTATTGAGAAGGCAAGAGTGCCTTGAGTTATTATTTTGTTGGGAGTATTGTCTATGGCTTGAGGCCTTGTTATTGAGATTCATGAGATTGGGTTTTTTTTTAGCGTGCACCTCTTGAGTAGAGAGTTGCCCACTCTCCTACCCACTTGAATCCATGAAATGGATTCCGTTGTGTGTCAAACTTGGATAGGTATTCTTCCTTCTTGTGTGTGTTTTGTTTTCATTATGTTTGTGGTGTGAAACCGGGTGAGGATGGTCTCCAAGCTCGGGGGTGACCCTCTTTCGGGTCTATGGTTGGGTGGAGAGCATTTTGGTGGCTTGGAGTTTCTCTTTGGTGTTTTTTCTTTATTTGCAGGTTGGTGTTTTAGCTATGGGAGCTTGGAGGAAGAGTTTCATTTTATATGTGTTGTGTATTTTGTTTGGCTATTGAGAGCCATGGTCATTAGACCTCATTGTAAGGTTATTGTGAGAGTGGAGCTCTCTTGTGTTATTTATAAACTGAAGCCTTATATGTAAACATGATTATTGCAATGTAATATTGTTGTTTTCTTTTGTTAGTATTTCTATTCAAACATATATGAGTTGTTGTTTTGTGTTACAAATACAATAATTTATGTTGCTGTTGCATTTTGAGATCCTATAAAAGTGAGGAGAATAATGGTTGTGTATTGTAAGGGAATAAATAAACTTAATATTGTTGCTGTTGAAAAGGTTATCTTACTGTGTATTTGGAAAGGAAATGAATTCTAATATTTGTTGTGGAAGATTTTGTTGTTGGAATTTATATTTAAAAAAAAAGGTGTCTATTCTAGCTTGTTGTTACTTTCCTTTTTATGCAAAAGAATTGTTGTAATATTCTTATAGGAAAAAAAAAAGAATTGTATGTGTGTATATTTAAATCTGAGCTATATCTCTATGTGATTATATATATATATGTGTGTGTGTGTGTGTGTGTGTGTGTGTGTGTGTGTGTGTGTGTGTGTGTGTAATCCCTTTGTTTATTAGTGAATCTATTTCTAAAAAAAAGAGAACTAGTTAGCCTAGTTAGCCTAGAATATATATATGTATATATATAAATATTTACGTTCACAACTAGGCTAACTAGTTCTCTCTTTTTTATAAATAGATTCACTAATAAACAAAGGGATTATATATATATATATATATATATATATATATATATATATATATATATATATATATATATATATATATATATATATATATATATATATTACTTCTTTAATATCAACTCAAGGTAAATGTTTCCTTTTATTGTAGAATATTCTACACAACAGAACCAACATATATATATATATATATATATATATATATATATATATATATATATATATATATATATATATATTCCCACACAATATGCTGCAATATTGAAAACTATAGAAAGAGGAAGGAAAGTTTCTTTTACTGTTTTGTTTTTACCTTGCAACAGAGCCCTAATGACCTATTGTTATTTTATTTTGTTTAAAAAAAAATGGAGCAAAGGGGGGGGGCATGGCTCTTCTTTGAATAGGGATGGGGGGGGGGACAGACCCCCCACCCACCTATCCACCATTTGGTGGAAGGTGGGTGGGGCGGTAGACTATGTTACACTTGGCATCGGGTGCCATCTAAAATGCCTCCTTTGCCGCCGTTTACTTCGTAAACCCTTCACTGCTATATATTGGTCATCATTCTGCCTGCATCAATCTCAGACCTACAAACCTTGTTATATATATATATACCCTCTACATAATATATGTACATTGTGAATCATTTTGCTCCTGGGGTTTTCCCAGTTTGCTCCTATAGACATATAAAAAAAGGGTATAAATTGAAACAATCAATGCACAGTATACCTCTGTATTTTGTTCATCCATGGCTGCCCATTTTTCTTTCAAATCTAGAGAATAGAAGAGAAGAGAAGGAGAATTAGGGTTAGAAAAGAAAGCAAATAGAAAATAGGAATAGGTTTAGGGCATTTGTGTTTGAGAGTAATATTTTATTTGGGAGCCCTTTTAGGGTTGTAGGGAAATTAGTTTATTTTTTTTATTTATTGCTTTTATGTGTGCACGGAAAATTTGTTTCCCCATCTTTTTTATTTTAATTATCTTGGTGGGAATAATTATAACACTTGCCCTTAATGTATTTCTATGGGTTTTAGCTTAGTGGGCCCAAAATTAAACCTAGCCTTTTTATTTATCCTTATGGATTTTAGAGGAAATTGGATGAGGGAAATTATATTAATTTGAGCATATTTGTATAATAATAGTATTGTATTAAAATTTAAAAGATGGGTTTTGTTTTTAAATTTGTTTGGCTAATATTAGAGTAAGGGTAAAATAGTTAATTGGTTAGATTATCATTTTGATTAAAAAGGGGTGTTTGGGATAATTTATGCTTATGAGTGTATTTTAAATTTTGATTTAATTTTCTCATAAATGGTTTAACTAGGAAATCTTTTTAATTATTTTCTATGAACGCTAATAAGGCATTATGCTGCCGGATTTTTCTGGAATCTAGGGTCGAATAATTAAGTGTTTTTATTACGCATTTTAATAATATTTTAATTGTTTATGCAATATAATTATGTTTTAGATGAATTTTATTTTAATCTTATTTTTCTATAGTGTTAGGGATTTGGATTTCGACAATCCCTCCTCTTCACTTAGGAATCTTAGGGTTAGCTTCAAATTAGATCCTAACCCTATTGGTGACACTCCTCACGTCGCATAACCCCCTAGTCAAATTACATCTCATAGGGGTTGCGAAAGGTGTTTGCATTACCCCGTTGATCAATTGACCTGTTTACACCTTTGTGTGTATGCCACCGAGCATGCTAATGCATGCGAGTGGGTTTCTAGGGTAGCGTGGAAAAGTTTTTGATAATTCATGTCACGACCACATGAAAAATGTGGACATGACACGTGTGTTGTGTGTTGTGACCACATGGGAAATGTGGGAATGACAGGACTGAGCCACAATCTAAGGCACCCTACAGAATGACTACAACCGAATTATATGAGCTTAAAGCACAATTGCAGGAGTTGCTAAATCAAGAGTTCATTAGACCTAATGTGTCACCATGGGGTGCACTGGTCATCTTTGTAAAGAAGAATGATGGTACTTTGAGATTATGCATTGATTACAAGATGCTTAACAAAGCTACTATAAAGAACAAGTACCCACTTCCAAGAATAGATGAGCTCTTTGATCAGATGAAAGGAGTGACAGTGTTCTTGAAGATAGACCTTAGATCCGGTTATCACCAATTGCAGATTAAGGATGAGGACATCTCTAAAACAACTTTTAGGACTCGAATTGGTCACTACGAGTTCACAGTGGTGCATTTGGGTTGACTAATGCTCCAGCAACTTTCATGAATTTGGTGAATAGCATTTTTAGAGATTGTTTAGATGATTTTGTGTTGATCTTCCTTGATGACATATTGATATATTCAAAACCAATGGAAGAGCATGAGAGGCATTTGAGGATAGTTTTGCAGCACTTAAGAGAGCAAAATTTTTATGGTAAATTATCTAAGTGTGCATTCTTTCAAGATAAAGTGCACTACCTTGGTCATGTGATCTCAGTAGAAGGGATTCCAGTTGATCCTACGAAGATAAAATAAATAATGGAATGGCCTACACCGTAAAATGTGATAGAAGTCAGAAGTTTTATGGGACTTGCATGTTACTATAGAAAGTTTGTGGAAGGTTTTTCAACTATAGTAGCACCGATTACCTCGTTGCAAAAGAAGGGTAAGAAGTTTGAATGGATCAAAAAGTGTGAACAAGCTTTCCAACTACTAAAGGAAAATCTCACAACTGCTCCTATCTTGGCCATACCAGATCCTAATGGTCACTTTATAGTTATAATAGATGCTTTGGGAGAAGGAGTAGGTGGAGTGTTGATGTAGAATGAGCAAGTGATTACTTATGAGTCAAGAAAGTTAAAGCAACATGAGTTCAACTATGCGTTGCATGACCTTGAGTTAGCTGCCATAGTTCATGCACTTCAGATGTGGAGGCATTATATTCTAGGTAAGCCCTTTGAGTTAAAGACATATCATTTAGGACTCAAGTATATATTTACTCAACCTAACCTTAATGCACGACAAAGAAGGTGGTTAGAATTCCTTAGTGAGTATGACTTTGGAATTGAGTATATAAAAGGAAAAGAGAATAGAGTAGCAGATGCTCTTAGCAGAAGAAGACATCTAGCTGTCATGGTTACAATGAGATCCAATTTGAAGTAGAAAGTAATTCAGAATCTCTAAGGGGATGAGCATTATGAAAGAGTAAAGAAAGCTTTGGAAGTAGACCCCTTAGATCATAGGTTTGATGGTTATGTGATTGAAATAGATGGACTTTTGAGATTTCATGGAAGGATGTATATTCCTAACTTAGGAGAGTTGAGGAAGTTGGTGCTTGAAGAGATCCACAATGCACCATATTTAGGGCACCCTGGAGTGACCAAAATGGTCAAAGTTTTGAAACCTTTATACTTTTGGCCTAGACTTAAAAAGGATGTGACAAAATTTGTGGCTCGATGTTTGGAATGTCAGCAAGTCAAGGTGGAGCATGTACATCCCGCAAGATTGTTGTACCTGCATAGTATTCTTGAGCATAAGTGGCAAGTGATAAGTATGGATTTTATTCAGGGGTTACTGATGTCTAAGAATAGACATGATGTCATATTAGTGGTTGTGGACAAGTTGACTAAAGTAGCACATTTCATTCCAGTGAATTTTTCAGATGGTTCCATAGTTTTAGCTATGAAGTTTGTTCAGGAGATTTTCTGATTACATGGAATGCCTAAGATGATCATTTCAGATTGAGACACTCATATGACATCTAGATTTTGGATAATTCTTAGTGTAGCTTTGGGTAGAAAGTTGAATTTCAGTTCGGCCTATCATCCTCAAATGGATGGTCAGATAGAAAGAGTAAATCAGGTTGTAGAAGACCTTCTCAAAATGTATTATATGGATCAACAATATAAATGGGAGGAGTATCTTCCATTAGTAGAGTTTGCATACAACAATTCATACCATGCATATTTGGGAATGGCACCATTCGAAGCTCATTATGGGCGTAAGTGTCAAACACTTATCAGTTGGGATAAGGTGGAGGATAGAATAGTGGTTGGTCCTGAAATGTTAAGAGAAATGGATGATCAGATGAAGTTGATCAAGGAAAAGTTGAAGCAAGCTTTAGATCCTCAAAAGAGTTATGCAGATAGAAATAGAATGCCTAGATAGTTCTCAGTGGGTGACAAAGTCTTTTTGAGGGTTAGACCTCATAAGAGTTTAGTTTCATTTGGCAAAGCATCCAAACTTGCTCCTCATTTTGTAGGACCATTTGAAGTTATGGAAGTGATTAATACTGTAGCTTATAGCCTTGCTCTACCTCCTACACTTGCAAGAATCCATATTATTTTTCATGTGTCCTTACTTAATCTTTATCATCCTGACGCGTCACATATTCTTGATTGGCATCCTTTACAAGTTCAGGATCTAGGAGTGGTACTGGTGGAGCCCACTCGAATTTTGGAGAAGCATAACATTAAGTTGCGTAGCAGAGATGTGGTGCAATATAAGGTCCAATGGGACCATTAGTCAGAGGACAATGCCACATGGGAGGATGTGGAGGAGATTGATAGATCTTTTCCTCATTTGAGGAGGATATATCATAGATTTCTTATTCATGCATAGATTATGATACCTTGAGTTTGATTATTGTTTGAGATACTTTGAGTTTGATTATTGTTTGCAATACTTTGAGTTGATGTTATTGTTTTATGATACTTTAATACTTTATTGATGGTTGATTGATACCTTACTATTTTGATGTGTAATAAGACATCGGGACAATGTCTCTTCCAAGTGGGGAAGGATGTCACGTCTCATTTTTGTGGACTATATTAAGGATGTCACGTCTCATTTTTGTGGACTATATTATTATTCTAGATTAGAGAACAATTACTGTGATTGACTTTTACCTTAAGTAATTTTATATGTGTGAAGGTAATTATCATGAGTTTATATTGATGAAAATTGGGAAAATTGATTTAAATGTTAAATATTATCAATGTGATTACAATGATTTGCTTTGGCTATGTTTTTGGAGACACTAACCTATTGGCGTCAAGTTGAGTGTAAATAAATTCAGGTACTCATCGAAGACGAGAACATGGTTGAGGTAGAGGTGTTCTAGCCACTTGGCAAGAACTGATGGGATGGTTTACCCTAATGCAATCACGCACTCACATAGTTTCATATGCATTATCAAATGGATTATTTTTATGCATCAATGTGTGGTTGATAAGTGTGATTGATAGTTTAATATTTGGAAAATATTGTGTTTTTAATTGCTACAATAGTTTACTTTAAATACATTATTTTATTAAATGGAGTGACGATTAAATTTTAATGGAATATTTAAATTAGTGTAGCTAACATTATTTAAATAAATAAATGCTTTTCTATTTTCATGATTTTAGATGTTTGGAAGACAATATGTTAATTTAAGATCTGAATAATTATATTAAATTATAATAAATGTATATATATTTATATTATATTTCACTTCTTGATTTATTTAAAGTAATTATGATTGTGTTTTTATAAAACAATAGTTAATTATATTAACAATAATGTTATTATATTTAGAAAATGAATAAAATAATTAAAATTTACTTACTGTCACTCAAGCGATAGTAAGCTAACTTAAATAGCTATTATTTAATTTTAAATAAGAAAGATTGTGAGTTTTAAATTGTTTTTCTCATGCAAACTAAAAATAAGAACTTCAGTTCTTTAAACCTAAAGGAGATCGCCAAAATTAGGGGGACAATTTGGATAAAAGATAGGATCTTGAGCAGAAAGAAAACCATGGAGAATTTAAGCAGAGAAGGGCATTTTCAGAGCAATAGAGTGGATGTGGTTCTGGTTAGACAGTGACAGGAAAGAATTGTTGGCAAATGCAACTAGATTTGACTCCTCTTTGGCAATCAATCCAAGTATTCCTCTCATGTTTGCATTGATTAAAAAGTCTGTTAAAATGGAAAGAGAACATAAGAAATCTGCCTGTGTCTTACTTTCTTTGGCCTACAAATTTGAGCCAACATTTTTCCTTATTTCTTGTTGGGCGTGTGTTATTTTTGGCTATATGTGTTTATAGGTTGGCTGTTGACTTCTTTTTGACCATCTGAGTTTTCATGTTAGGTGTTTACAATCTGGCTGACATGCTGGCCGCCCTTTTTATTGGCCATTTTTCCTTCCACCTTGGGCGATCTTACCCTACTCAAATAGATCGAACTATCTTGTATTCTGCCCTGTCAGCATTTTTGCTAAGGAAATCATTTTCCTTGTGTGTCGTCGACATGCCTTTTGTCCCATCTCTTCTCTCTTTCAGTCTAGGTAGCATCTGATTCATTCTAGTTGACTAGAATGGGATCGACCTATTGGAGTTGGGTCTCTTTATCTTCTGACCTACTCTTTTATTTGTTATTCCAGTCGCCTAACAACTCTCCAAACCATGGTGATTTATCTCTATAGCTATGCCTAGCAAATCACCTTATTCAGATCTTGAGTTTTACTGTGAAAACAACGAGTTATCCAAATCCCTAATTATTGTTTAAATTTATTCTTTGTCAGAAAATATATGACTGCATTTCTTTCTTTATGTTGGCTAAAATTGGTTCTTTATTATAAATTGACCTTACTACATAGGTGAAATTCATATTCTTAAAAATAGAAAAGAAAACTATTATTATCTTCATAGACATATTCCTTAGTTGTTGTTGTGTTAAACACTATTTTGAACCATTATCTTAGATGATAGTAGACTATTACAAACTTTGTATCTTATTTATTTTTTAATTTTATCACAGATCCTATCACTAAAATGACAGGAGGGTTACTGAATGTTACTTTTAAACTTATTGAATAAACTGAGTAGTTCATGTCATAGAAATGACAATAGGTTTGAATAAAACTGAGAATGATTTTTATACAGAGAATCACTACAACAAATCCCTGTGATTAGCTCCCTTTTTTGCTCCATTTTTTGCTTCCACCCACTATTTTAATGTATTTTTCTCCATTTTTTTTAAAAAATTGGTGCTATTTATCGGGATGGCGCTATTTTTGGCATTTTTTGCACTAATCAAAACAAGTAGGCACTAAATTAGGTGCAAAATAGCACCTAAATTAGCACTTAAATTAGCACCTAAATTAGCACTTAAATTAGCACCTAAATTAGTGCCTAGTTTAGCACCGAGTTTAGCGCCTAGTTTAGCGTCGAGTTTAGCACCTATTTTAGCGTCTAGTTTAGCACCTAGTTTAGCGTCGTACCTCTAAGCGTCTATGGATTGTTTGAGATGTTTCAGTTGGAATGTCAGAGGTTTGGAATCCTTTGAGAGGAAATATGCAGTTAGAGATTTTTGTACCACTCTATGACTTTTAAATGACATAGTTCAATGCTATTCCACCCATGTAAAGGAGTTGTATACCATCATGCAAGCCATCAAGAAATGATCTCACTACATCTTGGGAAAGGATGTCCAATCATCCACTTTGATCACAAGCCACTCTAATTCTTGCAAACTCAGAACAAATTGGAAAATGTGCATCACATGAAATGGATGACATGTCTACAACAATTCCATCTAGTTATTAATCACGAGAAGGGAAAAGACAAAAAGGTATTTGACTACCTAAGCTAATAGCTAGTTCATGCACTCACCATAATATTGGACTCATGTGGTCACAACTTCTTTGACTATGAACCTCTCTACCCACTAGACTTTGACTTTGCATAGATCTACACCAAGCTCTTACAAGGTAAATAGGTTGGTGAATTTTACATGTCTAACAAGCTTCTCTACAAGCTCAAGTATCTCTATGTTTTAGACACCACACCACACTGCTAGAGACTCATCTAGGAAGCATACTATGCCCAAATAGCTCAACACTTCAACATTAATAAAACACTAGAAACACTTGAAAAACACTTCTAGTGGCCTCACATATGTGCAAACATTGAGAACCACATCAAGTCTCTCATTCTTTGTAGCATTGCAAAATATTGCAAATAGAGGAAGCTTGGACTCTACACCCCTCTCTTAGTTTTGAGTACACCACCTTGGGAATCATTAACATGGATTTATTAAGAAGACTACCTATGACAAAGCACTGGTGTAACTCTATGTTTCTTGTGGTAGATGAATTCTCCAAGATGACCATCATGATTGCTTGCAAGAAAAATCTCACCATGCCAAATATTGTGCCACTTTTATTCACCCATGTTTGGGTCCATTTTAGCTTACCCACATCCATTATCTTTTACTATGACCATCATTTTATTAGTCACTTTTGGTAAATTTTTTGGATGATGTTAGATATGCAACTAAATCAACTTATATATTTCCACATATAGATAGATGGATAAATAGAAGTGGTCAACTGCATTGTTGTGCATCTAATGTGCATCTATAATAGTGCACACCTACACACTTGAGATGACAACATCCTTTGCATTTAACATTCCTACAAAAATGCTCTACACAACTCTATGAGGCATAGTCCTTTCTAGACATGTCTTGGGTTCCAATAGGAAGCATCCCTTGACATATCCTATTGCACATCATCCACATTAGAGTCATGTACATAGGAATAGGAAATCAACAAGGTATAAAAGTTTATGCAACACATCCAACATGTGTTCCAATGTGGACTAGCTTCAAGGATCTAGATAGTGTGGCTATACACATTGCTACACATGTTGGTGTCTAGTTAGACACATGGAACATCAAAAACCACGTGTTATGCTTCCATACACGTGTGCCACCTAATGACATTTGTACTACAAAACTTGATCATATAATTGGTACTGTATGTGTCTGACACATGGTGATGTCCATGTCACATGTCACAATGATCTAGTTGGCACCATACAAGTTTGACATTTGTTCTCATCCCATCCACATAAGAAATGCACCATACATGTTGGATACTTGTCAACATCTACATGGAGCATAACTGATGGTATTCTTGAACAAATGCCTACTTTGTACATTTTGTAGAGTAAAAGAGGTATAACAAATTTTCATCTTACCTCTCTATATATTTCCTCTGTTCATTTTGAATAGAAGTGACATATATGTTAGAACCCTTCTATATTTGAATGTGTTTTGGTTTACATATCTATTTTCCTTTATGTATTCTATGATCTTATTACATTAATAGATAATATAGGATTGTCCCTCAGTTCACCTTGGGAATTAGATTAAATAACATATGAAGTTGATTGCAAATTAACAACATGGTGAGCATTTTGTTGATTTTCTTGCTTATTTTCACCTTTTTGAAAACTAAATTTTCCTATTGAAAATTTGAAGGATGAGATCCATATTTAAGTGCATTAGTAAGAAGTTTCAATTCAATGTTTGTTACATTTGCAGACAAATCCATGGAAGAATAATAGTTGTTTAGGTACATTGTCTCTTGGATAGTAGGTAATAAGCCCTTAACGAATATTCTTTGCAATTCATCATTAGGAATTTGATAGTGTATCTTTGTTGACAAAGTTTGAAATCTGATAACATAATCATGATTGCACTCATTTGATCCTTGTTTACATCCTACTAAATCTAGAATTGTAACCTTTAAACCTATTAGGACCTCTCTGAATTTGCTTGATCCTATTCAGTTTGATGCTCTCCTTTTCCTTCAATCTATCTTGGAACCTATACTTTTGCCAAAATGCTCTAACATCCAATCTCTGGAATATATATCATGGCCATTGTGAAACAATCTTGACTATTTTTGACTATATGAGTGTTTTTGTTTATTACTGTTGTCCCGCAGGTTAATTGAATATCTTTTGCAGTTATGCATGAACAAGAGGAATGAAATATGGCACATACTGCATTCTCACAGTGAATAAAAGAATAGGTTGTGGCTTAGCAGTAGGAATCAATTCATATGAAGAAGCTACCACTACCCCGTGGATGGTTCATCTCACACTTGCGGATTGGCGGTGTTCGGGTGCAGATAGTCTCTCCTCGCGGTCTCGCGGAGGTTTGAAAAGTAACCGGCAACATTGCGGTAATAATATCAGGAGGTATCATTTACCACATCCCTGCAATGGTTTCAACCAAGGCCCATGGTAGAGAGACAAGACGAGAATGTAATGGGTTTTCACCCCACTATCCTGCGACGGTCATTCATAACATTTTCGGGTGGGCAGTAAACAAAAGGACATCGAGTAATAATTTCCTGTGGTCCTGCAGGGGTCAATCTAAGCATTTGTGGTCTAGCAGTAAAGGATGAAATAAAAGTGTAGTGGTTGTAAGCCATTTTCAATGTGAAAGGTCTAAAGCTTGTTGCTTCCTTTATAAAAGGAAACCAAGACCTTATGGCTTGGGATTGTACGCTCACAATCGTGACTCCAGTTGCCTGGGGCTATCGAGTCAGATTTCAGCACGCACACGGCCCTTTCCCTCCTTGCCACGGGGTGATCTACCACATCACTCTTGCTCATGTGGAATTAGCCAATCGAGAGGAGGCGAGACACGGTGGGGGTTTGACTCATTGGAGAGCTGGACTTCGTGGAGAGGGATCGGCATGTTCTATGGCCTTTGTTGTTGTGTGTTTTGTTTTATGTTTCATTCAACAGTTGTTGTAGTTGAGATAACCCTATGACCCAAAGGGTCACTCATTTCTTTTCTTCTATTTGGATTCCTTAAATTCCACCTTTGTGTGGGTAAATGATTATTTTCATTGATGGTTTCTGCTATTTCTATGTCTCTGAGAAATGCTCTTTGCGATTGTAATTGCCTAGTTCATTCTAACAACAAGAGGACAAATGGGTCTCCTTGTGGTAGAACAAACATCTGTTGTTGTGGTCATGGATGGATCTCCTTGATCTCATCATGGATAGCCCTCACCCACTCTCCTATCACTCCTAAGTACATTCATGAATCAAGATAGAGGAAATTGTGTGAATGTTAACCTTAACCAGATCTAGGGTTTTGACCTAGGGTTTTGTTGACCTAGGGTTTGACTTGTGTTTTTACTTTGTTTTTACCTTGTGATGAAACCAAGGGTTTGTTTGGAATCATTTTGAACTGTGATTACCTCGTGATGGAATCAAGGGTTTACAATTTTATCTATCCTAGGGTATCTATATGCATGCAAGCTAAATGATATGAAAAATGTCTTTTTGGTATTTTTTAGAGTTTTTAAGAAATAAAAGTGCTTCTAATCTATGAAAAGGAAATATGTATGCAATCGTATATGGCTTTTCCAATGCAATGTAATCTATGTTTTTTGGGGTTTTTGGTGTTTTCAATGCAATCTAATCTAATGGAAAGGGAAAATGCTTTTTCTAACAATGTAGATCTAGAAATATGAAAGCAATTAATCTAATATGCAAGATCAAGGAAAAAGCAATGTGTTACTATTCCCAAGAGCAAATGTGATTATCTAATTACTATGAAAGCAATGAAATAACCTAATAGAGATGAAGATTTGTTGACTCCACTACCCTCAGTAATCCTTGTGTAGGCAACCTTGAATCCTTCTGTGGCAGCAGGTGATCCTCTTGACAACAAAATGACCTGAAGAAGCAAAAAGAAGCTTTGATAAAGCTTGTATGAGCTCGATGAGAGATTGGATTGAGAAAAATGGCATAGAATGAAGCAGTGTGATGCTACTTGGTTGAACAATAAAAGGAAAAGGCACCTTCATACTATAAGAGCATTCGAATGCTAAGTTAGAGAGAAAATTTGGCAAGAGTTGTGTGTACAATGAATTTGCCTCCGTGGAAGAGCTTTGAAGCTATGCAACAATCAAATCTTTAAAGAAATAAAGAAAGAAATGAAGAAAGAGGCTCAAAGGCCTGTGAAGAAGATTGAAAAAGCTTGTGAAGATGGGAAGAGTATTCTCCAACTTGCTCAACTTGGAAAATAATGAAGAGGTGAGGGGTATTTATAGGTTTGAAGAAGGGATGAGAGGTGGAATTGATTGAGAAGTTAACTCATTTGATTGATGTGTTAACAAGAATAGATTGGGGAGTTAACAAGGTTGATTACCTAGTGAACTCAGCTAATTAGAGAGTGATGAAGCAATGATAGCCTATCACTAGAGAGAAATGGAGGTGAGGGAATGCATGTGATTGATTAGAGAGTTAATTTGAGGTCAAATAGAGTTAATTATGCATGTGTGGGTGCATGAAATAGTTAACTCTATATCAAGAATCAAAAATCATGCAAACAAAAAGAAAAACAAGCAAAAACAGAGCAAAAAATGAGAGAGAAACTCAAGTTTTTTCACAAGTCCAAAAATCACAGGGTCGCCCCTTTTGCTAGTAGAGTCGGCCAGGGAGATCCGGGCTAGACAGGGTCAGATGCAGAAAAGCAGGCTAGGAGATGGTAGAAGAGAGGAAAAAAATGAGTTCTGCATCAAGAAATAGGTCAGTCATGTGGAAGAATCCAAATCTCCCCTTGCATCTATAGGATCTCCAGGGGAGATCTAGAAATAATATGGGGAGATTTGGATTGGTTGGTAAAAAATGAAAACTATCAGTGGGAGATGGATCAGGGGACCTCTAGAAGGCTTCTATGAGGTGCATTAGAGGAAAAACAAAGAAGAAAGATGAAAACTACCTACAAGACACTCACAAGGCTTAGGATCAAGGTCGAAAGATAGAAAATGCAAGTCGACAAGTGTCGCAACAAGTGTTGAAAAGTGTCACAAACGGGGAGAGAGGGAAATCGACAAAGAAGAAATGACAAAAGACAAGAAAAGAGGACATGTCATCAAGAGGCTTGCTGGTTAAAGGATTTATTTTCACACTTACATGTATGTGACAAGGATTTGAATCATCATAGGGGTCGTCGTGGAGGGAGTGCATGATTTTTGTGCTTACATATTTGCCCCCTCGAGGACGGTAGTCTACATGAAAGGTAGGTACCGTTCCTGAACTAGGCCTTACTTGGTGTCAATTTTCTTGCAATAACTAGTATTAGTCTAACATTCAAATCTATCAAAAATGAGAATGAAAACTGAAATGACGAACTTACCATTGATCGTTTGAGTTCAACTAGTTGCTTTCTTTTGTCGGTTTGGACATGTAGGGATGAGAACACACAAAACAATGCATGAAATGGATGCATAAAATAAAAGAACTAATCTAAAATGCATAGAAGACATGCTAAGCTAGAGAGGAGAGTAGATTCTCTTTTTTATTGCATATTTTGAAGAACATATTTGATTTTTAGGGATTTTTTTTATGTTGTACAATTTTTATGTTTTTTCTATGAAGGGTGAAATGTGGATTAATCAAAATGAATAACAAATCCAATACATTAATAGAATATGAAGGAAAAGGAGATTTAAAATAACAAATATACTTACAGCCTTTACCTTACGCCTTCCATTGTTTGCCTATCTTGTTCTTGATCTTGATAATGATGAAGCCCTCAGAAGCATATGCTCCCTTGTTTGTTGAAGATGACAAGAATAGAATGTCTATGATACTTTGTGTGATTGAAGATGAGCTTCAACACACTAATGAAATGGATGATAGTGAAATGCTATGGAGATAGGGGTGCCAAAGGCGCTCTAGTGTTTCTGTAACATAAGTTTGCTCAAGCGATGGATTATATGAAATGAAGAAGAAGAGGGTTGTATTTATAGAGTTGTGTGGGAGAAGATCAATGGTTGAGAAGAGATGACAAGATCAATGGAGGAGGATGGTTGAGGAACGTGCAACAAATGGAAGAAAGACATGTGTCATTCAAAAATAAGCTTTGTTGAGTTAACTGCTTTGTTGATGAGGATGAGTTTTGTTTTTCTTAAATTAGAATTTGTTTTTCTAATTTAAGAGAAAAGTTGTTTTAAAGTTGCTTTAACTTAGCTTTTTCTTTTGTATGACAAGAGGAATATATTTTTAGAAGATATGAAGATTTTTAGAAGATAAGAAAGCATAATTAAATAAATGAATTTATTTAATTACTTATAGCTAATTTGGAGGAATAAATAAAATATTAAATATATTTTATTTTGTGGAGATTTAAGATTTTATTTAAATAAAATTGCATTTTATTTAAATTTGGAAGAATAAAAGAATTTAATTGAATAATTAAAATTATTTAATTATTTAGAAGAATGAAGTTGATGTAGGTGAATTTTAATTAATTAAATAAATGTAATTTATTTAATAATATGAGAGGAGAGGAATCAAATAAATAAATAAATTTATTTATTGATAGAGGAATGTGAAGATGAAATAAATATTTAAAATATTTATTTAAGTAGAGTCATGTCATTTTTAGGTGTATACATTTTGCCCCTCTTTGATGCAACATGTTTTATCATGTTGTTTCAAAGAATAAGAATTTTTGATAGTGATACATGCCCCAGTTTGCCCCTAGTACAAGTTTAATGACAGGATGCCCCCTCAGGAGATTGGATGGGAAGAAGGCAGAAGGCGTGAGACAGACAATCTCATGAAGAAGGTGAAAAATGGGTTAGGATGGAGAAAAATGAGATATGGTTTAGAGAAACAGACATGGGAAGTAGTCGCAGTTGTCATACAGTCAGAAATGGTTCACTTGCTATAAATAGGAGTTGGGTCCACGAGTTCTATTCATTTGCACACTTGTCCTTAGTTGATTGGTCTTTTGAGAGCTTAGGAGAGCATGGCAGCTAGAGAGATGGATATTCCATGCGAGGAGTATCAGTTTGAGTGAGTCCGACGATTCGATCGGCCAGCAGAGGTATGACCCCTGGTATGTAGTTCGTCAAAACTCACTAAAAGTCATTTATTAGGCTCATTAATGGCTAGGGAAAAATACTAGGATAGATGTGTCAAACTGTCATTTGGCGCATATACTCTCCGAAATGGCGCATATGCCTCTAAGTGGCACATTTGAGATATACTACGGTGCATATGATAGTTTGGCGCATATAGGCTCTGAATTGGCGCATCCATTTCAGAATGGCACATGTGACATAATAAGCAGTGCATGTACCAGAATGAGGCATACACGTCAAAGGGCGGTGCATTCATGGTGAAGCGGCGCATGTGATATGGATCAACACATTTACCACCTGGATCAGCGCACTTGTACTAGGAAAAATTAATTGACTTAACGAAATTAACCCAATTGGCACCTTGATTGATGTGTCAATTGATAAGCAATCTTCGAGATTGTCGAGAATCTAGTCAAGAGATGATATGATGTTTTGATTAATTTGATATGTTAAGTCATTGATAGGATAGTTTGATTGCTTTGAGTAGGCTTGCTTGGATATGGATTTCTTTGACATTACGCTTGGTTTGGTTGCAGGAGGATATTCAGGATGTCCTTACGTCATGAGAGTAGTTCCTGTTGTCATTTTTGTAGCGGTATATGTTGACTGAAATAGATCGTGAGGCTCTAGGTGCGATGGGTTTGCATTATGTTTGCTTCATGCCTGAGGTTCACGCGAACCAGGCTATGTTGATGGCAGCGGTGGAGTGATTCCACAGTGAGGATGGTACATTCCATCTTCCAACGGGGGAGATGGTGGTCACTCTTGAGGACGTGTACCAGATTCTGCACCTCCCTATTCAGGGAGAGTTGGTTGAGTATGAGTCACAGCAGAATGCTGGATTAGCCAAGTGTAGATGGGTATTTGATGACCCAGAGTTGGTGGAGCAGGTGATTTTGTGGCAGGACATACATGACTTCTATGACTACTTTCTGGGCATAGTGGCAGGATTGATCGGTGGTGTAGTATGCCTCGATAGGTCACACGGCTTCCCGATTGGCTGGGGGAGGGTGTTAGAGAGCATGATCATGGATGGGACCTGGTATGCATGGGGTGTGTGCATGCTTGCACACTTATACAGAGATATGCACCAGGTGGTGTACCACAGAGGAGCCAGTTTGTCTGCGGGTGTGTCGCTCTTGTAGTTTTGGTTGTGGGAGCATATAGCTATCACATGGCTGGAGTGTCTATTTCACAGGTAGAGGGGTGAGCCCTATAGTTATTGTTACGTAGGTGTGATTTCTCAGCACAAGCTGGGGAAGCTAGAGTACTGGAGACATGCGTTTGATAATGTAGATCTGGTTGTCTAGCATCCATACTTAGACTATGAGGTATGGGATGATGAGGCAGACGAGCTTCCATATTATTTCTAGACTCTATGGCTCATTGGCAGGACTAGGTATATTCTGGAGCGACAGATTGTGAGCCGAGTGCAGAGACAGTTTGGCCGAGTACAGGGCAGACCATAGGGACAGGCATGTTTTGCTAGGACTCATGCAGAGAGGTTCAGGTGGGGTCCCGTGGCATCATACAAGGAGGCTTTGATAGATTTTTAGTAGATTCCTTATGCAGCTTGGTCCATGAGGAGGGACATAGTGGATGCTAGCATGATGCCAGACTATGAGGAGTGGTTTGCAGGGCATCCATTCCCTAGATACTCAGGGCCCGGAGAGTTAGCTCCTTGTATAGACAAGGATGATTCCGATGACGAAGGTGCAGCCAACAAGAGGAGGGGAGGATAGAGGAGGAGGAGAGGGGGTCAGGGGGATGATGGAGGAGGAGGAGGAGATGGAGAGGGAGGTGGCCGACCTAGACAGAGGAGGAGGTCCAGGGAGGGACCTTCTAGTCAGCAAGCAGTTATACAGCCACAGGCTATGGGACAGGCGCATGCACAGGGGCCAGTACATCCGGTGGCAGCATAGCAGAGGTAGATGTCACCACCACAGTAGGTGGCACAGCAGCAGGTACAGGGACAGGTGCCAACACAATAGGTTCTGTAGCCTGATTTACAACAATAGGCCATTGCGACACTACAGGGTCAGATTAGGCAGCTGAGGGCTCATCTGAGAGCAGCGGAGTCTTAGAGAGATGCAGATGCAGGATGGATATCAGAGATATCCAGAGAGAGACGCAACCTTGGCTAGTGCAAGGGCAATGAGGGCAAAGAGGGATGCAGCAGTGACAGCTATGGGTACAGATGGTACCTCTAGCTTTTTGGTATCACAGGTACAGTAGGCACAGACACAGTTAGCCCAGGTTCAGAGTGAGCTAGCTAGAGCGCAGGCTCAGGCTCAGTACTATAGAGGTCTGTATCACGGGGCAGTGTTAGCGGATCAACGTGTGCCCAGTTTCAAGAGCCATTTTGTGGCATCCCAAAGGGCAGGTGGGTCTCGATCTGTGGGATCAGTGAGGGGTCCCCAACAGTCAGGGGGAGATAGAGGAGAAGGCAGCACAGGGAGTAGTGCTCCATGGCAGAAGGGTTAGCCAGACCTGGACATTTGTACCATTTTTGAGTTGATATACACATTTTTGAGTGCTAAGATGGCTTGTATATGTATTATTTTTGCCCTGAGACATGCATCACTATCTTTTTGTACCTTGTATACATTTTTATGATATGACTCTGAGAGATGGATAGATATTTTGATCTGTTGTACATTTGGACACATTTTTATGCTTATATGATGATACAGTTATGGATGTTCTATATGCTCATGTTTTCTATGTTAATATGCTATGGATGCAATCTATTTTATATGTGATGCATACTAGATGGATGTATATGATTTTGATATGCAATGCAGATGTGGCATGTTATGGAAATGTTTTAATGCAGCTCTATATGCAGTTTGTCTATTTTTTGATGAGATATATGGATGCACATGTATGTGGGTAACCTAATGCACTTTATTATGTATGCAAATGATGTAATCATGTAAATGACTATCTCATGTGATATGATATGTGACCTATGCTATATTTTTTATGTGTCTAATGCACTCAATCGACACAGAGATGAGATAGATAGGAGGAAGAAGAGATGAAGAAATACTAACTTTTATTTGATATACTGCAGGATTTTCTTTCTGCATAGATGATATGGACTTTTGGATATGGGATGGATGTGGATTGTCATCTTGATATTTGCAAGTCTTTTGCTTTCATCATTGGGCACTTTTTGGTATTTTTCTCTTTTTGAAATGTTGTAAGGAAATACAAGCATCTAGGTATAATTAAACCAAGATGACCTGAGTATCGCTTACATGGATTTAGATATAGCAAGTTGATACAAGCATCTAGTCAAACTTGAATCTAGATGACCTAAGTACTTCTTGCATTTCAACAGACAAGGATTGCCCCTTTTCATGTTTAGACCTCAAAGTCCTTGATGATCTTTTGCTGATCATGTCGTTAGACCAAGTCATCACATTACTAAAGTTTGATCCACAAACAACAGACAAAGAAAAATATTATGCCCCCATCCTAGCATCTCTATCTTTTGGCATCCTTGAGTAGCATAGGAAGACATAATGACAAAAATCCAAGACTTTGTAAGTTAACCTGTTCACAAAACATTCTTGCATTAGATGTGTCTTTTTGCCATAATTGATATAGAGTCAGCTTGAGTATTTTCGGTATGGTGTTCTGTTTTGGACAAGTTGATGTTCTACATGTCAAGAGTTTTGCTTTTTGGGAGCTTGTTGTTGCTGTGCTCACTTGTCTAGTGAGAAGTATCACAATCCTTTATTGGTATCCTCTTAGAAAAAAAAATGGCACTCAAGAATCCAAATCTGTAACTAGGTCGAGGAGTTGCCTCTAGTTTAAACAAGGATTGACTTATTATGGGTGAGATGACAACAGATATGGAGAGACGGACCCTAAGGGACTAACCTAGTGCCTTGGGGGCTCATTGCTAAATGGCCTTGCCTACGTGACAACGCAAAGGCAATGTAGTTCGAGGTGAACCTGATGGACCTAAGACCTAGGCGATGGCAAAGATGCAAAAATGGCATGGATAGCAGGACATATAACACTGGAATGAACATATAGAAAGGAAGGGGAGTGGAGCGGAGTGGAGCCTCGAGGGTGCATTGAGAATGGCCTTGCCTACATGATAACTCAGAGGCGACGTAGTTCAACAATGGTTCAAAGGACTAGTTTAAGATGAATGATACGATGGACATAAGAGATATGAGGACAAAACAGATGGAGGAAGTGGTTTGTCGCAGATAGCGCATGTTTACCAGGTGTTCACCACTTGCTTTTATTTGCATGGAAGCTAAAAGTACACATGACGCCTGTTTTCTAGGTTTTCATCATGGTACCTATCCAAGGCGCCTGTTTGCTAGGTTTTCACCAGAGGCTAATTTTTTTGTTATTTTTCCATCTTTCTAATTTTTTTGTTTGTTTTTTATCACTTTTTCAAATTTTTTTGGATTTTTCTAGGACTCCCTTACATTAGGGTTTTCACGTATAGAACTTATGGAGGTGCATGTTGTTGATAGGATCATCAAACAGTTCACCTTCAGATGTAGCCAATTGATATGCCCCTGATCCATAGGCTACAATGATGACATAGGGACCTAGCCAGTTAGGTTTGAATTTGCCTTTCTTTTCTCTATCTTGTTGATTTCTGGGATTTTCTCTGAGGACTAGGTCACCAACTTGGAATACTCGGGGCTTTACCCTGTGGTTATAGCTTCTGGACATCTGTTGTTGATATGCTTTTAGGAGGTTGAAGGCCTGTTGCCTTCTCTCTTCGAGTAGCTGCAACTCTTGAAGTTTGGACACTCTATATTCTTCATTAGATATGAGGCCTTTTAATGAAACTCACAAGGATGGGATCTCGACTTCAATGGGCAAGATAGCTTCAGATCCATAGACTAGGGAGTATGGTATTACACCTGTGGGTGTGCGGATGCTTGAGCGGTAGGCCCACAGTGTGGGGTTCAGTTGGACATGCCAATCTTGGTTGGCATCATTGATAGTCTTCTTTAGGATTTTCAAGATAGTTTTATTTGATGCCTCAACCTGGCCATTGCCTTGGGGGTAATAGGGGGTTGAAAAGCGGTGCTAGATATGGAATTTCTCACAAAGGTCCCTGACATCTTGATTTTTGAAAGGTCGTCTATTATCCGTGATAATGGATGAAGGGATACCGTAGCGACAAATGATATAGTTCAAGATAAACGAGGCAATCTGCTTGCCTGTGACATTGGCTAGAGGCATAGCTTCAATCCACCTCGTGAAGTACTTGGTGGCAGTGATTATGAATTTATGGCTGCTGGAGGAAGAGGGGTGAATCTTTCCCACTAAGTCAAGTCCCCATTGACAGAAAGGCCAAGGAGTCGTTAATAGCTGTAGCTCTTATGTTGGTGCATGTATCAGGTTTCCATGGATTTGGCACTTTTTGCACTTCTTTACAAAATGATAGGAATCTTGTTCCATTGTTGGCCAGTAGTATCCCATGTGTATGAGTTTCTTGGCTAGGGTAGGGCCACTAGAGTGGGTCTCGCATATACCATCGTGTACTTCGCTCAGGGTAGTTTGATATTATTCACTATCGAGACATTTAAGGAGGGTACCATCGAGACCTCTGTAATATAGGGTATTGGCGACAATGGCATGCTGGGATGCCTGACGGATGAAGGTTCGTTTCTGGTTATTAGAGAGATCAGGCAAGAGGGTATTCTATTTAAGATAGGCAAATATTTTTCCATAGAGGGGGTAATTGGCTCCAACAATGTGGCAAATGATATGGGATTCAGGGGTGTCATATGTAGGATAGGACACTGGCTCTACCAAGAACTCATAACGTGATTGATTATCTGGAATATCAACGAGAGATGCAATCGTGGCCATGGCGTCTACAACTTTGTTCTCAATCCTTGGTATCTGCTTAAAAGAGATCTTAACAAAGTATTCTTTAAAGTCATCTACCATTCTCTTGTAAGGGATTAGTTCCTCATCTTTTGTTTGGTAGTCATCATTTACTTGATTTATGACCAGCTGTGAGTCACCATACACCTGAAGTTCTTGGATATTCCATTCAACTGCTAGCTTGATGCCAATGACTAGGGCTTCATACTCTGCCACGTTGTTAGTGCAAGAAAAGAGTAATCTATATCATTTAGGAATGGTGTCTCCATTAGGTGTGATCAACAAGATACCTACTCCTGATCCATGCTGAGTGTATGATCCATTAAAGTACATTTTCCAAGTTGTTGTGTTTACGTGGAAGATAGATTCATTTGGAAATTCAAAGCTTATAGGGTTGTCATCTGTTAGAGGTGCATCTACCAGTTGATCTACAAGTACTTGGCCTTTTATTGCTTTTTGTCTACATATTCGATATCGAACTCGCTGAGAAGCATGACCCATTTGGACAATCTACCCGTTAAGGCTGCTTTGTTGAGTAGGTACTTGAGTGGATCAATCTTTGCTACCAATTTGATAGAATGTGATAACATGTAATGTCTCCACTTTTGTGAGGCGAAGACTACAGGAAGACATGCTCTTTCAATTGGTGTGTACTACAGTTTATATCCAACAAGTGTTCGACTGATATAGTATATTGCTTGTTCTTTCCTGTCATAGTTTTGTTGTGCAAGGAGAGCTCCCAGAGCTGTTGGTGTGGCTGAGATATACAGTAGCAGTAGTTTACCCTGAATTGGTGGCATCAATATAGGTGGCTTCATGAGATACTCTTTTAAATACTGAAATGCCTGCTCACATGACTAATTCCATTTGAAAGGGACATTCTTATGTAGGAGGTGAGAAAATGGGTGGCACTTGTCTGCAAATTGAGAAATGAACCTTTTGATAGATTGTAGTTTTCTTTGTAGGGATCTTAGCTGAGTGAGATTCTTAGGGGGTGGCATTTCCATGATGGCCTTCACTTTAGCTAGATCGACTTCTATTCCATTAGCAGACACTATGTATCCAAGTAGCTTACCTGAGGTAACTCCAAATATGCACTTCTTTGGATTGAGGTGCACGTTAAACTTTTCTAGTCTATTAAAGATTTTGTCCAGTACTTCTAGATGTCCTTCTCTTGTGAGTGATTTTGTCAGAATGTCATCAACATAGTCTTCCATTATAGTGTGCATCATGTCATGGAAGATTGTGGTCATAACTCTCTGATATGTTGCACTAGCATTTTTCAAACCAAATGGCATGACACACCAACAATAGGTGCCCCAAGCACATGTGAATGCAGTCTTGTGTTGATCTTCAAGTGTAATTTTTATCTAGTTGTATCCAGAAAAACCATCCATTAGTGACAACATGGTGTGCCCTGTCGTGAGATCTACAATCATGTCAATGCTTGGCAAGGGAAAATCATCTTTCAGACAAGTTTTGTTCAGGTCCCTGAAGTTGTTACATATTCAAACTCTGCCATCTAGTTTAGCAATTGGTACTATGTTTGAAACGCACTCAGGATAGTCTATTGGTCTGATGAATCTGACATCCAATAGTTTCTTTAGTTCTTTCACCATGAGGGCCACATGTGGGTGCATCTTCTGAGTTTTTGCTTTACTGGTTTAGCTCCTGGAGCTAGAGATAAATGATGCATTATAAGATTCAGATCTAACCTTGGTGTAGTGCCCCTTCGTTCTCACCTTGGATGTATAGGTGAACTGGTCAAGGCGCATGAAGATGAAGGTAAAATAACAGGAAGATTCAAGGTAAGGTAAATAACTGATGTTGTATTATATAGATAGATGCTTCATCCATGTGTGGGTTCATATGATAGTTAATGTGTTTTTTTGATAATCTCTATTACAACACTGATAATGTAGGCTTTGGTATTGTTTTGCATTCCAATGATTGAGATGTCGATCTTACTACAATTGTTATATATTAGAATGGATCTCATGTGACCGATTTTGTTAGATTTATTTGTTATGATGGTACTTCTGACACTTATGATTTCATGAACCTGTATGTTAAGTGTAGATAGATTTGATTTGGTTATGATTATGTGTTGAGCTAATCTAGATTGATATGATGTGGAAGGGACGATGTCGCATCACTCACTTGTGAGTGCCCTGTGATGTTGCGATTCCTTTTTCCACCTAGTGCTAGCTTATATGCATCTATACATGCTTGATCGTGACATTTGTTGCAGGATGCAGGTACTAGGCATCGACTCCACCTGAATTAACAGGTCTGAGCATGCCTTGAACCCAATGGATACGTTGTTTCAGAGATAACTTAAGGTCCCACATCCCAAGTCATTATCCTCAATCAGGATGCATGACATGCCTAGTCAACCTGTCAGTTCTGTTAGTATGTCGGTCTTGCAATTGATTTATATTTGATGGAGCTTGTTGGCTAAGTGTATTTTGGCCTGACTTGAGAACAGTTTTGATTTGGTCTTTGAGAACATGTTTGATTTGGTTATTGACGGTTGTCCTGCTCAGTGGGCTAGGTTGTATGCCCAAATTTTGTTAGATAGTCATAGTATTATTTGATCCACTAAGATACTTAACAAGATCACATCATATTATCATTATTATTATTGATATTTAATAAGATTAAAATGGTAATTGACAATTGCCTAGTTCAAGATAATTATTTAAAGTTGTTTGAATATGAATTATTTTATTACTATTATTAAATTGATTTAATTGAGGGTATTTATAAATTTAAATAAGGAGTCATGACTGTAAAGGTCAAGATTATTGTCATCATAAATACATATTATTCCTTTTGTAATTACTTTATCTATTATTTAGATATTGGCCTTATCTATTATTAATTACTTTATCTAAGAAATGTTGAGATATTCAACATATCCTATGCTCAATTGGTTTGTATTTTGATAAAATTAATATATGTAAATGAAATATACAAACTAATACGTGTTATGTTCTAAGACTATAAAAAAATATAAGGCATTTGATGAGTGACACCTCTTGCAGGCTCTCTGCCGAACAGGCCACGTGCCTCATCCCTGCTACCTCAAACGCATGCATAGACAGCCTTGGAAAGATAAATGAAGGGGAAATCTTAGCATTCGGGAAGGTCATCACTCGGGAGCTGTTTAGTATGACTGTGTTGTTTGTTTTGTCTGGGAAGAGATTCTAAACATATCTTTTCTTTGAAGCCTCTGTTGAGGAGCATAGGAGATGCTGGGAAGGGCAGGGTTTGAAGAAGTTGCAGAGAGAGAAGGGTGAGATGGGTATGAAGCAATAGAGGTGGATCCAGCATCAAACCTTCAGCCGGTGGAACATTTGATACCTAGGTTCTATCATTTCTTCAAATCTTGCCTCTGATCAGTTGAATCTGCATGTGAGTTGTCTTCTTGTCATTTGAATGATTTAGGCTCTGTTGTTTTAAACAAAACCATTTCTTGCCTTCCGATAATCTGGGTATTTATCATTCTTTGGGTATTTAGGCCCTTCTCTTTCCAGTGCCATTGTAGCAAGGCTCCATTGAATTTTTGGCAACAACAATGTTGGTAATTCTGGGTATCATACTCGCCCCTGCCTACACTATTTGCAACTTTTTCCCCTACCCCTCGCATTTCTTGCCCCAATCAAGTGCTTTAGAAATTTATGCAAGTAGATATATTCTTATCCTGTAATCGTTTAGCCAAACTGCTGTAATGGTTGTCGAGTTTCCTCATCCGTAACTTTTTTATCTGATATTGGTTTGTTTTAACTTCCTCCCTTGTATCTCTCGCTGGGGCTTGATTGAATTTAAACTTAATGTACCTCTATCTATTACTAAAAAATACGCATCTTAGATTTGCTAAAAATTCTCATATCTATATATCTAATTGCCCCTCTTAAGAGTTTTACTGTATTTCATGTTTCGTTCTATTTCACTATGCAATGCAAAACCCTTTCATTATAACACAGTGGCTGTTAACAATCCATTGCTTTTAACAGTGGCATTGGGGGAATTTTTTGTTTCAAGTAAATGTCGCTTTCCATGCTATTTTCAAATAGGCTTGCTCTTTAGGATTTTATTTTTGAACTATAAGGCATGTGACAGAGACATTGCATATTTGATATCCAATTGAAGTAAGACATTCCATCAAGATGGGCTCAAAACTAAATGGGAATGACAGAGCTATTGGTTTGTTTTAACTTCCTTTTTCATAGCAGACGTTGACGCTTAAAGTTGTAATAGAAATGCTTATAATTAAGTATTATTATCTGTTAACAATTCTACTTGGGATCTTATCATTCGACCTTTCCTTTGAATAGCATGATGGACATCACATCAACTTGAAGTTTTGAATATACTATGGCATTTCTTTAGAAAATTTCTAGTTTAAGGTAGTTTGTTCACTGTGGGACACTGATCATGTATTCATATTAGTAACTTTCTATTCTTTAGCTCTTGTCAGTGACCGTTGCATGGAAATTTCTAAGCTATTCATTAGTAATTTAAACAGAACTTAGTTATCGGTTAAGTAAATGTCTTGAATCTGTAGAGTACCCTGCTGCCATCCTCTTCCAAATCCAGTTTCCCAATCTGTATAGTTCTCCTATGTTTGGATGTGATTGTGCTTAGATTCATCTCCTTAGTGATATCCTCTTAGTAGATCTCCATGCAAACTCCTCTTCATTCTTTCCACGCCTTTTCTAAATTCATGATAGGCTCTTGCATTAATAAGAAATTTCCCCTTTTGTTATGTTTTGATAGATTTCCATACCCTGGTTTCAAAGTTCCCATTTGGCTTGCGCAGAGGGAGAATGCTGGCAAGGTGGTGTGGTTATGATTATGTATGTAGATGTTAAGTGTAGATAGATTTGATTTGGTTATGATTATGTGTTGAGCTGATCTAGATTGATATGATGTGGAAGGGACGATGTCGCATCACTCACTTGTGAGTGCCCTGCGATGTCGCGATTCCTTTTTCCACCTAGTGCTAGCTTATATGCATCTATACATGCTTGACCGTGACATTTGTTGCAGGATGCAGGTACTAGGCATCGACTCCACGTGAATTAACAGGTCTGAGCGTGCCTTGAACCCAATGGATACGTTGTTTCAGAGATAACTTAAGGTCCCACATCCCAAGTCATTATCCTCAATCAGGATGCATGACATGCCTAGTCAACCTGTCAGTTTTGTTAGTATGTCGGTCTTGCAATTGATTTATATTTGATGGAGCTTGTTGGCTAAGTGTATTTTGGCCTGACTTGAGAACATGTTTGATTTGGTCTTTGAGAACATGTTTGATTTGGTTATTGACGATTGTCCTGCTCAGTGGGCTAGGTTGTATGCCCAGATTTTGTTAGATAGTCATAGTATTATTTGATCCACTAAGATACTTAACAAGATCACATCATATTATCATTATTATTATTGATATTTAATAAGATTAAAATGGTAATTGACAATTGCCTAGTTCAAGATAATTATTTAAAGTTGTTTGAATATGAATTATTTTATTACTATTATTAAATTGATTTAATTGAGGGTATTTATAAATTTAAATAAGGAGTCATGATTGTAAAGGTCAAGATTATTGTCATCATAAATACATATTATTCCTTTTGTAATTACTTTATCTATTATTTAGATATTGGCCTTATCTATTATTAATTACTTTATCTAAGAAATGTTGAGATATTCAACATATCCAATGCTCAATTGGTTTGTATTTTGATAAAATTAATATATGTAAATGAAATATACAAACTAACATGTGTTATGTTCTAAGACTATAAAAAAATATAAGGCATTCGATGAGTGACACCTCTTGCAAGCTCTCTGCCGAACAGGCCATGTGCCTCATCCTTGCTACCTCAAATGCATGCATAGACAGCCTTGGAAAGATAAATGAAGGGGAAATCTTAGCATTTGGGAAGGTCATCACTCGGGAGCTATTTAGTATGACTGTGTTGTTTGTTTTGTCTGGGAAGAGATTTTGAACATATCTTTTCTTTGAAGCCTCTGTTGAGGAGCATAGGAGATGCTGGGAAGGGCAGGGTTTGAAGAAGTTGCAGAGAGAGAAGGGTGAGATGGGTATGAAGCAATAGAGGTGGATCCAGCATCAAACCTTCAGCTGGTGGAACATTTGATACCCAGGTTCTATCATTTCTTCAAATCTTGCCTCTAATCAGTTAAATCTGCATGTGAGTTGTCTTCTTGTCATTTGAATGATTTAGGCTCTGTTGTTTTAAACAAAACCATTTCTTGCCTTCCGGTAATCTAGGTATTTATCATTCTTTGGGTATTTAGGCCCTTCTCTTTCCAGTGCCATTGTAGCAGGGCTCCATCGAATTTTTGGCAACAACAATGTTGGTAATTCTCGGTATCATACTCGCCCCTGCCTACACTGTTTGCAACTTTTTCTCCTACCCCTCGCATTTCTTGCCCCAATCAAGTGCTTTAGAAATTTATGCAAGTAGATATATGCTTATCATGTAATCGTTTAGCCAACCTGCTATAATGGTTGTCGAGTTTCCTCATCAGTAACTTTTTTATCTGATATTGGTTTGTTTTAACTTCCTCCCTTGTATCTCTCACTGGGGCTTGATCGAATTTAAATTTAATGTACCTCTTGTTGATAACTAAGAGGGGGGGTGAATCAGTTATCCTAATTATTTCTTCTTTTGAACTTTCTTATTAATCAGTGCAGCATTGAATCAAACATAAAAACAATACCATGAAATGAGAAACACATGACACAGTATTTTTGACGTGGAAACCCTGTTAAGGGAGAAAACCACGGGGTGATTAACCCAAAGATTACTCTCTGTTAGAAGAATAAGGAATTACAAAATGGCACTTGCCAATTAGGGCTCACTGCCTGAGCACACTGTTCACAAAGAGGCACACTGCCTACAAGGAGACACACTGTCTACAAAAGAATGTTATACAATACTTGAACTAATTGGAAGCATCCACATATGCTGGAGTTCAATTCCGGTTAGGCTCAGTACACCGATCTGCTGCACTTCATCTTTCCTCTTCTCTTTATTCTGCTTTCCTTTTACATACCAGATCTCTCTAGCTATTTCTGCTCTGCTCTACACTTATTCGCACATCAACAACACACAACAACACAACTCACAACTGAATCCATCGTGCATATATATCCGCACAAGTAATTTCATCACCTTTCTAGTCGGCATCCGGAATAGTCTATTTTCTCACAAACTCTGTTCTGTCGGCTGAATCCTTGCCCATCAAGTAATGCGGATCAAGCATATACTTGTAGATATCATTAATCATGTTGTCCAAACATGATTCATGCCTTCACAACCTTTACCATCAACAGTAACACATCTGGAAAGCAGTCTGATGTTCTGTCAGTCAATTCTTCCTCTGTTCTCACTGTCACTCAGGAATCCGGTACTCAACTACTCATATCTTTTTCCTTGTCCATCACCGGAGGCTAAATCCTTGGAATATACCACTCAAGGTAGTCCTTTTGACTTCCCCAAATCCGCACTACACCAAGATACTTCTTCTGAGAGATCCGGACCAATCTGTCAGACCTTGCCATATGCTCTGTTCTTGTTCACTGGATCACAACAATCTTCATTCTGACTTCCAGTAGAGACACACCATGACTTGCGGATATGTGGGATGACCTTTGTTGCCATCAATGACAACAACCATGAATCCATTTAGTGTCTCTTGCCAACAATCTCCCCCTTTGGCATTGATGGCAACACTTAGTGAAAAATGACTAAGTATTTACACTATGCTCCCCCTTGGCTGATGCTCTATCTTTATATACAATTTTTGGAACTCCCCCTTAGTTGGATTCCTCATTTTTCACTACTCCTCACTCCCCCTTTGACATCAATGGCAAAGGGTAGGGTCCGCACACAAAAATTTTCAAAAATTTTACTGTACTTGGCTGTATATTACATATTCACAAAAATTGAAGAATGTCTGCAAAGGATGTCTTCAATTGGATGAGTTCTGTAGCTCAACTTTGCTTCATTCTATCCAAAATTGAAATGTGACCACTCAACAAAAATGCAAAAGCTTCTGCCCTCTTAAGATCTGTCGGATCGATGGTTTGGGCGGTAGTCTTGGCATCACTTATGGCCTCATGCATAGTTTCTAACTTAGGGATTATAATCCTTCTAAGTTCTCCCATCCGATTAATTATATTCTTCCTTTCCTTCTCAAAGTTCTTTATTGCATTTGTGATTGCAATAGTTTGACATTCTTGAGTTACTATGGAGGAAGAGAGAGGATCAAAACTTTGAGACAAACTTTGTAGTTTGTCCTGTTCCTCTTTTATTTTCTTATCAATTTCTACTGTTGCCTTTGACCAAGAGATACAAAATTTGTAAATGTCACCGCCATCCTTAAAAGCATTTTCTAAGCTCTTTACTCCAATACTCATATTTCTCCTATCATTAGAGATTAATCCTAGTATTTCTGAAAATCTCTTATCCAAAAACTCCTTCCAGACCTTTTCTTCAGCTGATTTTTCTAGAGAATCAAAATGTGTACCAACACTGTTGACTAAGGTTTTGAGATTACCGGAAGAGGAGGCTGTCGGATCTATCTTGACTGATGGCATAATCTTTTCAAGCACTCCGGAAGCAACCTCTATCAACTCACAGTCTTCCATATGAGACTTTAGGAGTTTTTCATTTGCCTTAGCATTTGCAAATGAAGCTATCTTCATTGTCTATACCGGAGAGAGGGAGTCAAAGTTGAATGGACCTTTTAGAAGCTCTGGTTCATCAATCTCTATTGTTTCTTGGCTCAGAAATTTTTGAACAGTTTGTGCAGTGTCTCTTGCTGGAGACAGATGTTTCTTCTCTTCTGTAGTCTTGTCCTTTGGAATTTTCTCTCCTTCCACATTCTTACCACTTTCAGTTGTGGTTTTCTCTATTGGAATCTTCTCTTTCTCTGCATCCTTGGTACTATCAACTTCCTTTTCTTTTACCGCTGCTTCTTTCTCCTGTAATTTCTCTTCTTCTTTGGATCTAGAGATTGTAGGGGAAACCGGAGGAGAAATGTTGGTTTGTTCAGGGCCCATCTCTTCTGTTGCTTTCTCAGAAGTTTATTCTGTAGCACTTGTGGATGAGGGATCAGTACCCAAGTCCTCTACAACAGGAAGATTAAACCTTTTGAAGGCCTTCCAGAGGATCTCTTTTGTCTCTATGGCCACCTTGTCAGTCTCACCAAGCATGAGTTGATTCATCCTTGCTTTACTCCTGAACTCATCTTTGCAGTCTTTGAATATTATGTTCATTGTCTTGGGATCAATTTGAGGATATAGCTAAATAGCTATCTGCTCCCGGATCTCAAGATCTTTTGCTTGGGCATTGTTCTTTCTTATTTCTAATTCCTTTTCTAGGCTTTTGGGAATTAGAGATATAATCTCAATGAAAGCCTTATTGTATATGTTCAGATACTTGATTGTGGTTTCCTACAGAATCTTTTGGTCAGCCTCATTGTAGTCATCATAGAATTCAGTCATTGGTTGAAGGTTTCCATCCACCGTAACTGACTTGATTACACTCTCTAGAGACAGGGTGGGCTTTTCAACAAATACCTCTACCATTTCTTCCTTGTCTTGGCCTGTGGAGGGTTTACCAGATCCTTTCTTCTTCTGCTTCTTTATTTCTTTTACCCCCTCATCTGATTCTGTTTCCTCTTCATCTTTCTGACTTGTATAAGCCCTTGTGGCTTTTATTTTAGACCTTTTCTCTCCTTTACAGGATGTCTGACCTTCCGGTTTAGATATTTTTGAGCTTTTGGTTCTGACAGGTGTAGATCCTTTTGATGATCTGGTCTGGGTTGAGGTTTCCACCGGAGCACTTTTCTTGCTTTTCTTTTCTGCCTCTTTCTTTTCTTCCTCAGCCTTTCTCCTCTTTTCCCGGTTGGCATCAAGTGCCTCCTTTGGGATGCCTAGGCCTTGGGCAATATGTTCAACTTCTTTTCTTACTTTCCTTTTTATCTCAGGTTCTCTGAGTTCCACATGGATCTTCACACTCAGCTCCTCAAAGGTTCCAAACCTTTCTGCTTTTGGATCTTTAGGTTAACTAAGCATGTGTTGAACATGCAGTTCCACAATCTATTCATCAACCTCATACCCCATGGGCATGATCCAGACTGTCCTTGGCTCAACTGCCTCCATTAGGCACTGATCAGTATCAACCATAAAGCAGACTGAGTCTTTGTATTTTTCAACAAGAGACTGGGGGATTCTTTCTCTTGCTTGCATCATACTCTAGAAGTTTTTGAAGTATCCCCACAGAGCTATATTTCTTGCTTTGGCATCCCCAAGTCCATGTAAGTAATCTCTGATCTGGACTGCTACAGGTTTGTCATTCTACCATACCCATCCACTTGATCCGGGCAGCTCTTTCATGAAATAGAAAAATAGACATAATATAAGAGTACCATACTTAAAAGAATTCTTTTTGTCCTTTTTGATCTTCTGTATATTTTCCATTAATTGGCTTAAAAGAAGTTCACAGAGATCATAATCTGCACTCTTCCTCAGCATCTCATAGGCAGTGTATACTGCAGTTCCAGATACAGAAATTTCCCTACTGGAGTGATAAATCTTGTATCCTATTATCATAGATGCATACTTGATATCCAGATCAAAAATATCTTCAATGGTCATTGCCCTCTTATCAAATTTTGATCTGGTGGCCTCAATTACAATGTTATCTTTGATGGATTTGAGGATAGGTATCCCTCCAGAAGAGTATTGGCTAGTCACTGCCCTAATTGCCTCTTTTGTGATCTTGCAGGGTCTATCTAGCCATAGGAAGTTGTCATGCATCCTGCTCAATACATACCGGACCCATTCATCTTCTTCAAAGCAGGGGAAATGAATGAATTGATCAAACTGTTTCTTTTGGATACCCTTATACTCTGGTTTAAGCTCAAAAGCATTGTCTATTAGTTGTTTGTGATAGAAATCTCTCAATTTGAATTCCCTGAATTCCTCAATGCTTGCATGTATGTAAACCCTAATGTCTTCTGTGTGTAAAATGCCATGAGGAACACTAGAGAATGCTCCTAAGGGATCTACCTCCAATGACTTGTATGGGTGTTTCTTAAATTCAGGTCGGGGCCTATCTGAGATCTTTACTATATTCGGAGTAGCCATTTCTCAAAAGATTTGTAGTAAGATATCGAAAATGAAAAATACCTTGTGCGCCTTCGGTTGCACGGAGTGGTTGGATTGATTTCTGTATGTAATGACTTTGGCAGGAGATCTTTGGTGAGCTTGATGAATCTTGTTGCAGAGCTCCGCTTTTCACTTCTTCTTGAGTGCAGAATGAGCAAGTGTTTTATGAGAAATCCCTTATATTGCTCCGCAAACCCTAATATCTGATGGCAATAAATGCTCGACCTACATTATTCCGGTTTGCCTTATTCGGATAACTTGAAGAACCGGATCAGTCCTGATCTATGAACATCATGCAGATCTTCCAACTATGAACAAATCAAGATGACACATCACAAGGACATCCCAAACACTCTGTCCAATCTGCAGAATAAGATAATGCACTTCCGGATCTCTCTGGACCTTTTTGTAGTCTTCTGTCATTCCGGAGCATCTCCCGGAATAGGTCTTACTCGATCGATTACAACTTCTTCACATCTTCATGTGGACCTATGAAATCTTATCTGGATCATCTCAAGACTTATATCTATAAACCTTTTACTCCGCATCTTGTGCCACATCCGGCACCACTAGATTGGCTAGGGGAACAGGATTTTCTTTGAGTCTCCCCCTGAGCCAGAGCTCACCTTTTAATTTCTGGAAGGAATATCAGCACCAGAGTCTAGTGCAGATCTAACCTCTACATTCTCTAAACTTTTCTTCACCCAAATCTTGTTCATCTAATTCCTAACTTCATCCGCATTCATCTTTTGTTTACCCTTGTCTTGATTCTGATTATACACTGGACCTCTTTTGTCCTGATTCTTGCTTCTACAGACTTTTGCATTATGACCGGACCTATTACAGATTTGGCAAATAACATTTCCTTGCATATTTGACTGATAACTTCTTGATCTGCATTGATTAGCCATATGACCTACTCTATTGCATGCAAAGCATCTACCATTGAATGATTTGTTTATTTGCATATTTCTGCATTCATGAGACTTGTGTCCATACTTTTTGCAGTTAAAGCACTGTCCAGAGAAGGATAAATTAGTCCGATTCATTCTCTTTCTGCACTGATTAGCTTTGTGACCAAAGTGATTACAGCTGTGGCAGTATCCATTAAAGGATGAATATCTTTGAGCATTGGGCTGTCTTACCGGAGGTCTTCTAGGCCTATTCCTTGGATTTTCTGATCCAAAATTCTTTTGACCGCATCTGAAGATTTCTCCTTTCTCATATCCCAAACCATACTTGTCATCTGCCCTCTTTTGACTTCCAAGAAGAACTTCAAGTTGAGCAGAACTTATCTTGAATTTCTCTTTATATTCATTTGCTGTTTGAAGATCTCTTTTGAGAGAGACAATTTGATCCTCAAGTTTTTCTTCATTATCTTTGGCATCTTCAAGATCAGATTCAAGATGTCTGATAATCCTATCCATTTGGAGGCAATCTTTTGATTTCTCTTTAAGAGATTGTCTTAGTTTGTCTTCAACTTTTCTTTTCTCTTCAATCTCTTGAGTAAACTTTATAACTCCTGATTCCATTTCATGTCTTACCATAATGACTTCTTTTGATAACTTTTCACATAACTTGGTTTTCTCAGTCAATTCTTCATTTGTATTACTTTCTTCACTTTGTCTTGCCAATTGTTGGAGCAGCTTCTTTCTCTTTTTCATAGAGAGACTTAATTTGTCTTTTAGTTCTCTCATGAATTCATCAGTCTGTTTGAGTCTTTCCTTTAATTCATTGACTTCAGAGTTTGACTGTTCAAGATCCTCAAGGGCAGTCTTGAGTTGCTCCCTTAAACCATATGCATCCATTTGAACTCCCAGATCTTCCTCAAGCTGTTAGGCTCTATTAGGAGGAACTTAGCTCTGATACCAATTGTTGATAACTGAGAGGGGGGTGAATCAGTTATCCTAGTTATTTCTTCTTTTGAACTTTCTTATTAATCAATGCAGCATGAATCAAACATAAAAACAATACCATGAAATGAGAAACACATGACACAGTATTTTTGACGTGGAAACCCTGTTAAGGGAGAAAACCACGGGGTGATTAACCCAAAGATTATTCTCTGTTAGAAGAATAAGGAATTACAAAATGGCACTTGCCAATTAGGGCTCACTGCTTGAGCACACTACTCACAAAGAGGCACACTGCCTACAAGGAGACACACTGTCTACAAAAGAATGTTATACAATACTTGAACTGATTGGAAGCATCCACATATGCTGGAGTTCAATTCCAGTTAGGCTTAGTACACCGATCTGTTGCACTTCATCTTTCCTCTTCTCTTTATTCTGCTTTCCTTTCACATACCGGATCTCTCTAGCTATTTTTTCTCTGCTCTGCACTTATTCGCACATCAACAACACACAACAACATAACTCACAACTGAATCCATCGTGCATATATATCCGCACAAGTAATTTCATCACCTTTCTAGTCGGCATCCGGAACAGTCTATTTTCTCACAAACTCTGTTCTGTTGGCTGAATCCTTGCCCATCAAGTAATGCAGATCAAGCATATACTTGTAGATATCATTAATCATGTCAGCAAAACATGATTCATGCCTTCACAACCTTTACCATCAACAGTAACACATCCGGAAAGCAGTCTGATGTTCTGTCAGTCAGTTCTTCCTCTGTTCTCACTGTCACTCAGGAATCCGGTAGTCAACTACTCATATCTTTTTCCTTGTCCATCACCGGAGGCTAAATCCTTGGAATATGCCACTCAAGGTAGTCCTTTTGACTTCCCCAAATCTGCACTACACCAAGATACTTCTTCTGAGAGATCCGGACCAATCTATCGGACCTTGCCATATGCTCTGTTCTTGTTCACCGGACCACAACAATCTTCATTCTGACTTCCGGTAGAGACACACCATGACTTGCGGATATGTGGGATGACCTTTGTTGCCATCAATGACAACAACCATGAATCCATATAGTGTCTCTTGCCAACACCTCTATCTATTACTAAAAAATACGCATCTTAGATTTGCTAAAAATTCTCATATCTGTATATCTAATTGCCCCTCTTAAGAGTTTTACTATATTTCATGTTTCATTCTATTTCACTGCACAATGCAAAACCCTTTCATTATAACACAGTGGCTATTAACAATGCATTGCTTTTAACAGTGGCATTGGGGGAACTTTTTGTTCCAAGTAAATGTCGCTTTCCATGCTATTTTCAAATAGGCTTGCTCTTTAGGATTTTATTTTTGAACTATAAGGCATGTGACAGAGACATTGCATATTTGATATCCAATTGAAGTAAGACATTCCATCAAGATGGGCCTAAAACTAAATGGGAATGATAGAGCTATTGGTTTGTTTTAACTTCCTTTTTCATAGCAGACGCTGATGCTTAAAGTTGTAGTAGAAATGCTTATAATTAAGTATTATTATCTGTTAACAATTCTACTTGGGATCTTATCATTCGACCTTTCCTTTGAATAGCATGATGGACGTTATGTCAACTTGAAGTTTTGAATATACTATGGTGTTTCTTTAGAAAATTTCCAGTTTAAGGTAGTTTGTTCACTGTGGGACACTGATCGCATATTCAGATTAGTAACTTTCTATTCTTTAGCTCTTGTCAGTGACCGTTGCATGGAAATTTCTAAGCTATTCATTAGTAATTTAAACAGAACCTAGTTATTGGTTAAGTAAATGTCTTGAATCTGTAGAGTACCCTGCTGCCATCCTCTTCCAAATCTAGTTTCCCAATCTATATAGTTCTCCTATGTTTGGATGTGATTGTGCTTAGATTCATCTCCTTAGTGATATCCTCTTAGTAGATCTCCATGCAAACTCCTCTTCATTCTTTCCACGCCTTTTCTAAATTCATGATAGGCTCTTGTATTAATAAGAAATTTCCCCTTTTGTTATGTTTTGATAGATTTCCATACCCTGGTTTCAAAGTTCCCATTTGGCTTGCGCAGAGGGAGAATGCTAGCAAGGTGGTGTGGTTGGGCTTAACACCCACCAGTTGCATTTGCTTAAAAAGTTTCTAAGTACTTTTCAACAACTCCATTTTAAATATATCCTGCAATCGTGGCATTCTATGAGACCATATTTCTTAGGGACCCCATGTTTTGCATGCTTGTCCACCAGGGCACTTGCAACTACCACATCTGGCAAAAATTCCCCTCGTGCTATGCTTCGGTGAATGTATCACTATCTTCATTATTACTGGAGATCTGATGCAGTGCACATTATTATAATGCAAGCCAATTTTTCAGATTGTTTCGTTTGGCATCGCCGATAATCTCCACAAGATCATTGTCTCATGACAATCTTGAATATAAATTTTGTTGCACTGGGGCAATCAGCACATACTCAAGGTTCTTAACAACTCTAATAGTTGTTCCATGGGGCATGTTTAACAAACCAAATGTGATTGCCACCATGGTGGCAGTGAAATAATTCTTTTTCCTTTTTCTCCATAGTATTAAGTAAATATCTTGAATCTGGAAAATACCTTGCTGCCTTCATCTTACAAGCCAATTTCTCCAACTTTGCATAGATCTCTATCATCTATGGATGTGATCTATCTACTACACAAAAGCATGTACCATTTTATGCCTTTAAATCCAAGTGCAGCCAGTGATATTTTTAAGCCCTTTATCTTTCTTTTATCTCTTTACCAAATTTGAACCTCACCACACCTGTCGACTTATGCATAGATGTATGAACATAAGTTGATATATTCATATGTTATCTACAGGCACTAAGAAAACACATCCATACAACCACCACAAATTTAATTTGCTTTTCCCATCTATTGTCAATTGAGACCAGTAAAGTTTAGTAGAGACCATATTCATATTGCCACCAGGTAGGCATATAGAGCTTCCTATATCTGTCATCCTAAACCTATTCCTGATCTTCCATAGCCCTCTTCCTTCCATTGTAGTTCCCAGACATTCCTATATTCATGCCTGCAAACAAAAGGGTAATATCATGCACCATCAAAAATAGAACCATTCAATTCTCAAAATAGTACCCAAGAAATCCAATATAATTCAGGCAGAGCTCTTCTCTCTTAAGAGGTGTCTTATCGAACAACAGTTTTCACCTGGTGATTTTATGTCAAAATGGCTGGTCCAGCTATCGCATCCCATTTGCTATCATAGATTTTATGCCTTCTTAGTCAAGATACAATCAGAGTAGAATTCCTCCTTGCAACCATTGTATTTCATGGGAAGACATCTCCTTGCTGTGTTCTATCAAATAGTACATGTGCCTTGCCAATACTTCTACATTTTGCTTACATGTTATTCTGAGCATTCACAACTATAATATCTGGAAAAGTTTCCTTTCCCTCCATGCATCGATGGATGCCCTTTGCTATTCTAAAACAACCTTTGGCACTGGCAGAAGTTGCAGAACTTGGCATTCAATCTGCTAGATGTACCTGCTTAAAACAAATCCATTTTGTGTATATTTTACAACCATTGCATTCATGTCTATCATGGAACATTCTCAAGAGATAGTGGAATTCTTTTGGATCAGTCATACTTTTAAGTGATAGAAAATTTCTTTCAATTCATTTGATTGTTGTATGATTGACCAACTTCAACGTCAACTTGGTAGGATCTTGTAGTTATTTATGGGGTGTTTAATGAGACAAAGGTATAAAAGAAATTAGTTCAACTGAGTGAAGTGTTAACATTGGTTGATATGAAATTATGTTGTGTCTGTGAGTTACATTGATAGGAATTATGTATCTCAGAACTATATTGTCTTCCTACATGTTTTAGAAAGCAATTTAATTGTTTGTTTAACTCCATTATATGATCTTAGAACTTTTGTAGGTATGGTTATAGATTGTTATTGATTTTAATATGAATTCTTGTCGAGATATAACTTAAATCTAGTTGCTAATATGATTAAATGTAATTGGATATGACAAAATTATTAGGGTAATGAATTGTATATATATATATATATATCTTGTATTAGATTGTCGTTTAAAGACAAATGTAAATCAAATATTATAGTTAAGTGATTTTATTAAATTAAATTATTGAAATTTAGTTGATTGGACCATTTGATTTATCTATAGTTTGAAAGGAATACAATAAAGAAAATTAGTAGATATAGATTGCATTGCATCTGATGCATCTGTTTGATTAGATTAATTAAAGGTTGATATGATTATATAGTTATAGATTTATTAATGTCATGTGTAACCTGCTATAGTGGATTAGTGGTCGAGAAGGCATCATCTAATTATAAGTGTTTTAATATATAATTATTTTGGAAATAGGTTCAATAATTACCTGTGTGTTAGAATTAGATATGTATCAAACGAAGTTATGTTATTGGTATCATGTTATTCTCTTTAAACGTTGTTGTAATAGATTTAATTAGTATTACTATTCTAGAATCACTAATATTGGAGATGTAACAGTGTGTATTGCCTTGTAAGTCAAGTCAATGGTATTGTAGAAAAAGTATGATAGCTTGGGAGAAGTAGGGTTTCTTTATTGTTTAGGGCCATGCCATGTGAGTGAAGTACCTTGAGGAATAATCTTGTTAGTTTAAAGTTGTTAATGAAGAAGTCGAGTTATCCTTTTTTAGTTATTAATGTTGAGTATATGTGTGTTTGGTTTGAAGTGTTTTAGATCTTGAGGTATCATTTTGAAAACTGGTATAAGTAATTATATTGTGGCTAACCTCTAATTAACTTTTAGGCTATGTATTTATACTTTCATAAATACAAAGTCTCTTAAGTAGAGAATGTGGTAATGAATTAGGGGCCACTTATGAATCATGTTACTTTCTCCAAGACCCATGGTCAGTGTGTCATTTTTATATGATGTAATTGTTGAATTTTATTGAAATTTGATGAGGGATCTTAGTCTATGTTGTCTATTTGAGAGAGAGAGTGTCAATGTGAGATTTTTGTGTTACAGTGGTGTCTAGGGGAAGTTGATTCCAAAGGCTAGGAGGGGTTGTTGTGAGTTGACCCTTGTCATATTTCAATCTTGTTAAAGGATGAACTTGTTTTGGTTTTATGTGATGTTGACTTCTCTCTACTTATGGTTTATATGAGTTTAACGACTATGTAAGAGGGACAATGCCTTGCTTAGTATATCTAGTCCTATTGTTATGTCTTGAATCTAGGTTGTTGAGCTCTTCTTGAAGGTTGTGGTTCCCTATTGTGCTGAGCTTGTTTTAAAATTCTATGTTGGTCTGTGTTAAGGATTGATTTTGGGAGCAAGAGGACCCATGCCTTGCTCTAGATTACACCTTGTTATGGTTGAAATGTTGGAGCAAGAGGACCCATGCCTTGCTCTGGTGATTTATTACGTTGTGATTGGTTGCAAGATGGTTGATGCCTTGCATTGTTATGTATATATGTTGTCATGATGGTAGTTGTTATGTTTGATGGATAGGGTTTCCTAGATGCAGATAGGGGAGTGGCTTCCAATGTGGGGCTGGTGCCCAAAGTGGCTACTAGGGTAACCCATTGGGAGTTGGTAATCAAGTGATAACCTAATAATTAATCTAGGGGTTGGGTAGTTTTCACACTAACAAGATAATTGGATGCCTCACTCATGCCTGTAGTGCTCGTTCAGGCTAAGGATGAGATGAGAAGGCCGTGGTTGGCAAAATCAACTTCCTTGTCCTCATGAAAGGAATGTTGATTCCACATGTGTCACCCTATGGGGCCGGCGTCTAGTAAGAGACTATCAAGGTAACCATAGATGGGGGCCAGCGCCTAGCGAGAGATTGTTAGGGTAACCCATGGATGGGGGCCAGCGTCTAGCTAGACGCTGTCAGGGTAACCCATGTAGGACCATGTGATGACACTCTCTCTACTATAGCCTAGCATTCCCTAGTTGTACTTTCCCCATTTGTTAAGTGTTTGCCTTTGGAAATACTATGGTGTTGTTTGTGATTTTGACATGTGATGTTGGAGTCATGTGTTGTCTTATAGTTTACTATCTACCTGACTGTCTATTGTAGTGGGACCTTATGTTATCTCCTAGCTCAGGGGGTGGACCTCAGGGTTCCACATGGTTGGGTGGAAGAGCTTATATCCATTGGTATTTTCCCTTGCCATTGTTCGTGAGTGAGGGGGTTATATCTTGTGTATCAGGCTTCAGATCTTGTACCAATTAAGAAGGCAGTGATCTATATTCATGTACTAGTCTTGTGTACCAGTTGATTCATAATGTATGTATTTAAAAGGTGATAATGTAACAATGTAATGTTGTACTCATACGTGAGGAGAAATTGTAACAGTGAACTAGATCCTGATGATTACTTATCTGATGTTGTGATATGGAATGCAAATGTTTATTGATATAAAGCAATAGGTTCAGAATGATCTGTTGATGTTAGTTAATAATGTATGTTAAAGTATGTTGATTAGATTGTCAAGTAATGCACCCACGAAACCTTAGAAGACAAGTTGTTAGGTTAATGATGTGCATTGATTTGATAAACATTACCTTGTGATCTTATACAAAAAAATATATATATATTTTGCTTTGCTTAGCATAGATGTGTTGGATTCTAAGGTGTCTATGGCGGGGCATTACACTTGGCATGTCTGCATATGTCCAAGCAAAGTTGATTTGTTTTCTCTTGAAGAAATCTGTGAATGCTAGTTTTTCTTATTCTGTTAAATCTTTTGCCATGTAGATCATTCTGGGATCATCACCTATGCTGACATTGATTGGATTTGCTAGTTCTATCAAGATCAAAGATCTCTTTTGATTTGTAAGATTGGGTAGAGGGTCAACCCTTCCATCCTTCAGCGCCTCAGAGAGGTTTTCACTATTGGATGTCTTTATTTTTACTATTTTCATGATCTAACACTGCCGCGGAATGGTTTTCATCGTTAGATCTTTCTTTCATTTTGATATTTTTGAGACTGAAAGGCTTGGCACTCTCTCCAAAATAGGCCTTCTCATTGAGTTCTATAGCATAGCCAACTTTGTGGTCCCCTACGGGTATATGATCTCTAAGCTCAAGATAATCTATGATGGCTTCATCATTCTCAAAGGTATCAAGCTCAGGGGTAGTGCCTTGTAGGTCCCAGTCTATGAGTTCAGGGTGGACCAAAGGTAAGGGATCATTGGGTTGGTCAAGTTCGGTGGTGTTGATATTTAGGATAGAGTTGTTAAAAGCACGGATGAAGTCTGCAATGGTACTCTCTGTTAGCAGATCCATGAAGGGAGGTATCATTCTTTCCTCACGATTTTCACTATCGTTATTACGCAGGTCAGACTCTAGCGGTCTAGCCCTTGGACCTTGTCTCTCATTAGCATGGGTTGGGTCATACTCGTGGACAACATCGATTCCTTTGTCATCACAAGATAGCTCAGAGAGGCTATCCCATTCATATTCATTGGAATCGGTCTCACTATTCAATTGCAGTTGTTGAATTTGCTCAACCAGATTATTAGTGGATGTTTTTGGTTGTTTACCTTTATTCCTCTTTGCTCTATTAGTTCTTGATGTGCCATTGTAACCTAGCCCTGTAGTGTCTCGAGCTGTCAAGGTATGAGGTTGGATGGGTTCAGTGATACCATCCTTTCTTGAACCGAGTGGACTGTGTCCTTCATACCCCATTCTTTGTAGCATTTGGAATCCTTGACCATATTGTTCAGTTGGTATAGTGTGATGGTCATGTTGTGTTGATGAACTGCCTTCATCCTTGTATAACCACTTCAGGATATCTTTCTCATCACTCTCATCTTCAAGGCTACCCCATCTAACAAACGGTCCTTTGATAATTTTGTCTGCTTTGGGTTTGCTCAAAGTAGGTCTTCCATATGATCTTGGAGATAGGGGGAGCTGTGCCAAGCAGAGGGATTGGGAGATTATGTACTCGCCCAAGCCTTTATCTTTGAGTTTGAGGTTGGGTTGGGACGTCTTTGAAGAGGAAGCAAGTGTAGTTGGGTCAACACGAGATGAGGATGAAGCAAAAGCATGGTTGTTGGGAATCACCACTTTAGGTTTAGGATGGATAGAGTTACAATACTGAAATGGGTTGGGGTCACCTTGGATGGTGATCTCTTGACCTTCGTAATAGAACTTGATACACTGATGGTAAGTTGAAGGTACTGCTTTTAGAGCATGTATCCATGGTCTCCCAAGAAGAATTTTGTATGCTAGCTCCATATCGAGGAATTGGCAACCCACATCTTTTACTACAGGACCCACTCTGATTGGTAAAGTATCAATTCCCTTTGAAGTTCTCTCCTCCTCATCATAGGCTTTTATAGTGATTTTCTTTTTTGGATCTATAGCTTTCTCTAAAAACCCCAATGTAAGGATTAGCTTCAAGGTACAAATATTCAAACTAGCTCCTCCATCGATTAGGACCCTCTTTATCTTGTGTTTGTGAATGAAGGCTTTGATATGAAGAGAGGCATTGTGGGGTTGGGTGATTGACATATCATCCTTTTCAGTGAATGATAGGGAATGAGGTAATGTAATGTGACCTACCATGGTTTGAAACTATTCTTCAATGAGGTTTGTTGGGATAGAGGCTTCTGCTAAAGCTTTGTCAAGAATGGCCCTATGGGACGGGGATAGACGCAGAAGTTCCAGAATGGAGATATGCACAGGTGTCTTATGTAGCTGATCCAAGACACTGTACTGATTAGCTAGAGGGGTGGAAGTTCCTCTAAGGGTGACTCTATTGCTTCAGGTGGTAACATTGCAATCCAGATCTTTGTTTATAGTGATCACATTGATGTGTGAATCACCTTCTGAGATATGGTTGACAACATAGTCAAAACTGACGTTTGTGTAGTTCACGTTGTTAGATCCACTATTGTTTCTGTTGGAGGGCCCTCCCTGTTCGTAGTTGGGAAGAGGATCCTTGAATGCCTGGTGATCATTGTTAGAGGTATGCCTGTCAATTGATATTTTGTTTTGTTCGATCAAGTCTTGGATAATATGTTTTAGCGCAATGTAGTCATTTGTTTTGTGCCCCCTGTTTTGATGGAATTCACAAAAGTCATTGTCATTCCACCAATGGGGTTTGAATTTGGGTTCATACTCTCATGCCGAGGGAAGTTATATGATCTTGTTTGTAATTAACTTCCGTAGGGCAATTTCCAAGGATTCTCTCAAAGGGGTGAATTTTCTCCTAGGTTGAAAGTTGGTGAACCGAGATTCAGTGTTTCTTGGTTTGTTTTGTGGGGGGTTGTTTTGAGGAGTTGACAAATTGAAAATTGGTTGCTTGGGTGCCGCATTCTTGGCATCTACCACCCCATCATTCATAACATTTTTGTTTTTCATCTAGAATCTCAGTTTGTCTGTGTTGGTGTTGGTACTAGGGGTGTCCTTATAGAGTTTTATTTGACCCTTGGCAATTAGAGATTTTCACTAATGAGACCCATCTCAATGACCTTGCTAAAGGAAGTAGGACATTGGATTTGTATATGATAGCTCATGTCAGTTTGCAAGTTGTGCACAAACATTTCTAGCATTTGTTTTTTGGGCATTTGGTGTGGACACTTGTTTGCTAGCTGTCTCCATCTTTGTAAGAAGGTGGCAAAAGATTTCGCACCTTTTTGTTTGGTGTTACAAAGATCCAATATTGAGGTGTCATTATCAATATTGTAAGAGAATTGGGTGACAAATTTGTCTACAAGTTCGTTGAATGTTTTAATGCCAGGTGGTAGTCTAGAAAACCACTCCATGGCTTGTCCTCCCAAGCTTCTTGGAAATAGTCACATAAGGTAAGTGTCATTATGTGTGACCTCTAGGCATGCAACATTGAACTCCCTAATATGGTCCCATGGATCACCCTTTCCTCGATATTTATCAAATTTTGGTACCTCAAATTTAGAGGGGAAAGGTATCATGATTAGGGTCCTATCAAAAGGATATGGTGAAATATCCTCTAGGGTGTAATGTTTAGTTGATGCCCCTGTTTTCATCCCATGAATTGTTGTTGTAATGCTTGGATTTGTTGGTTCACTAGACTTAGGGCATCCGTAGTGTCAGTGGTTGTTTTGCTTTTGTCTGAAGGTGTTCCTTCCTCATGTCTACTTCCTTTAGGGTTTCTTTCATCCTCAGTTTCTTTGAGATATGTCAAAATCTTTAGTGAGCTTGACTCCTAGATGTGCTAGATGTAAAAAGAATTTGGTAGGGTCTTGACCAAGTACCTTTTCCAATAGGCATTGAAATTTTGGGTCATGTTGCATTTGAAGGATCTCTTCCATAGAGATTTCTTCATCACTTTCATGAGCGTTTGGAATAATTTTATCAGCCATTTCAATCTACCTTTGTTTTTGTAATCTTGTTAAGACCATGCAAGTGGCGACTAGAGATGGGATGAAGTGAATTTTTGAGCGAGGTGCTAGAATGTGACAAGATTTTAGCAAGGTTCTTCTTAGATCTAGGTGGTGTCAAACAAAGTTGGGTGTGCAAAATGATAGTCAAAGTAAGGATGATAGGAATCTGTTTACTTGATGTTGACTTAGTCTAGCACAATCCACTAGTGGAGTTCTGATAGAGAAGGATAAGTGATCCTTGATAGAGGAGACTCACTAGGTTTGTTTGAGATGTGATGTGATCAAGAAGAGCTTGGTTCTAACCTTGTTGGATTTTGGAAGAAATTTGGCGAGATTTTGGATAAAAGTAGTTATGATGTGGAAGGAGATAGAAATTTTTTGATTTCCATGATCTTAGTTAGATTTTGGAAAACTAAGACAGGTTTGAAAAGGTTTTCGAAAAGTTGAAGATTTTGCTTTTGGAAGGTATGAAATTTGCTTTCTGTTTTAAATGCACAGCAGTTTAAATGTACCACAACAGAGTGCAGAAGCTCCACGAGTTGTATCAAATGCACCACTCTGGTTTTTGTTCAAATGCACCGTGATAGATATAAAATGTGATAAAAGTCTTAGCAAATGCACAATTTTGGTCTTTTTCTTGGTTTTTCAAAGTTTTTGGGAATGTTTTTCGAGATTTTTCTGTTTTTGGTTTGAAAACTCAATGTTGCTAAGAATTTATTTTCAATTATGGCAAAGACACAGCAAACACATAGAAGTTTTCATGATTTTTATCTTTTGTTATTTTTTTGTATTTTTTAGACTATTTTGACTCAAAAACAAGTGCACCCTAAGCTGGATAGGACAATATTCGTTGAATCCTCTAGCTGTGCATACTTAAAGCATGTAGTGCTAGGATCTGGTAGCACCAGTTCCCCCCAACGACACTCACTTCTCACGCATACCAGATCTGGGTTTCCTTAGGCTCGTACCCCCACCAAACCTTAGGATTGTCCTTGCTACCTCTACTAAGAGTCACATGAATCAAGGTCACTTCAAGAGCTCTGCCCTTTGCATCAACAAATAGGGGTTTTTGGATTACTAAACAATTGGTTCATAGTTAGGGCAATCGTTCAAGTGGTTACACGTGTGGCGGTACTACTCTCCATTATGGATTCTCCCAGCCTCTAAGGGTTATGCCTTAGATGGTTTTGGGGGAGGTTGGTCGTCGATGTAACACAGCAGTACTCGTTGCAGGAGGTTTTCACCTCAAGCACAATTTATTTTAAGTGGCTTGGTAGGGCTTGGCTTTAGCCTATTACCACTCAGGGTCATTCCCACTTGGATAGGTGTGCATCCAAGGGCAAGCCCCTCTAAAGGTTAAACAAATGGAATGACAAGTCTAGCATTCTGGTCACCTAGTTAAGGGGAGAGCATAAGCCTATTGTCATTCACAGTCACAGAATACACTGATTAATCCAAACCTAGTTAAAAGTGGAAAAACTAAATGGGCTATTCTACTTGTGCACTCATGCGATTGTTAACTTTGAAGTGTTTAAGACATAGCAATGTTCATTCCCGTTTGTTGAGATAGCAATGATCTAATCTAGGAAAGAAATCAACAATGCAAAGATAGCAGTGGTTCAATTACTTTCCATCCTAGTTAGAGACTATGTGGAATTTGCATGCATACATTTTTTGTTACTTTTTCCCTTAATTAGTCTAAATGAACTAATCAATGTAGCTAAAATGATCTAATCCAGCCTCTAATCTTGCAAAACAAATGTTATCTCAAACACAAAAATCAGATGAAACCCTAAAACAACAGTGCAGAATAGAAGCGTCGCTATGTAGTTTAAATGTGCAGAAATAGAACTTGCATGCACCATTGTACAGAAGCACGGAGACAGGTGTCAAAAGTGTTGTAATGAGGTGCAAATGCATTAAACTACCAAATGCATTGTTACATAGTACAAAAGTGCTGCAATCTAAAGTATATGCGTTGTAAATACAAAAGCACCGGAATAGGGGGTATAAGCACCGAAACAGAGTGCGTATATGTTGTATCTATAGAAGCACTGAAACAAAAGGTGAAAGCATCAGTTATGAGATTGAATGAATAGGAATTATGTATGCATCGAAGTAGGAGGTAGATGCACTAGTTTGGAAGATAAATGTGTCGGATGCCTCTGTCAAAACCTTGTACGACACCTGTATGGCACCTGTATGGACCTGTCACTTAGAAAAACTTAGTTTTTTATTAGATAGAGGGGCAAGGGCCCCATGGTGGGCGTCAAAATGTGAAGGGTGAAATGTGGATTAATCAAAATGAATAACAAATCCAATACATCAATAGAATATGAAGGAAAAGAAGATTTAAAATAACAAATATACTTACAACCTTTACCTTACGCCTTTTATTGTTCACCTATCTTGTTCTTGATCTTGATAATGATGAATCCCTCAGAAGCGTATGCTCCCTTGTTTGTTGAAGATGACAAGAATAGAATGGCTATGATACTTTGTGTGATTGAAGATGAGCTTCAACACACTATGAAATGAATGATAGTGAAATGCTATGGAGATAGGGGTGCCAAAGGTGTGCTAGTGTTTCTATAGCATAAGTTTGCTCAAGTGATGGATTATATGAAATGAAGAAGAAGAGGGTTGTATTTATAGAGTTGTGTGGGAGAAGATCAATGGTTGAGAAGAGATGAGAAGATCAACAGAGGAGGATGGTTGAGGAACGTGCAACAAATGGAAGAAATACATGTGTCATTCAAAAAGAAGCTTTGTTGAGTTAACTGCTCTGTTGATGAGGATGAGTTTTGTTTTTCTTAAATTAGAATTTGTTTTTCTAATTTAAGAGCAAAGTTGCTTTAACTCAGATTTTGCTTTTGTATGACAAGAGGAATATATTTTTAGAAGATATGAAGATTTTCAGAAGATATGAAAATTTTTAGAAGATAAGAAAGCATAATTAAATAAATGAATTTATTTAATTACTTGTAGATAATTTAGAGGAATAAATAAAATATTAAATATATTTTATTTTGTGGAGATTTAAGATTTTATTTAAATTTGGAAGAGTAAAAGATTTTAATTAAATAATTAAAATTATTTAATTATTTAGAAGAATGAAGTTAATGTAGGTGAATTTTAATTAATTAAATAAATGTAGTTTATTTAATAATATGAGAGGAGATAAATCAAATAAATAAATAAATATATTTATTTATTGATAGAGGAATGTGAAGATGAAATAAATATTTAAAATATTTATTTAAGTAGAGTCATGTCATTTTTAGGTGTATACATTTTCAATTTTTCTATTTTTTATGGTTTTTGTGGAGATCTTGTGAAGGTTTGATTTGAAACTCCTTGAGGTCTTTGGAAGACCTATATTTAAGATATTTCTACTCTTGCCCCCTTGCATGGGGAGACTTGTGTACTTGATTAAACAATATTGTTCTTTGGACTTGTTGGAGGAGTGACTTGTGCTCAGACATTGTTTTACACTTTATTGTTACAAGACCTGATTTGATGAGATCCATACATAGCTTTAGTTGACATCTTGTACTTCACTTTCCCTCTTGTGCATGTGGTTGGCTAGAGCTTTTATTTTGCTTACGAGAATGCATACCTAGGATAATTACATATGGATGATGCAATTTATTTTTATCTTTTTCATCATATATATATGAATGCAGGTGATGATATGCGGATGCAATAACACAAGCAATGCTGAAATGAATCTTTTACTTTGATGGAATGCCATGAGTTATGACATTGATTTTATTTCTTTGGAACTCTTTTTTCTGATTTTGATATGAATGCAATGTGAAACAAACAATGTGGCTGCTCTTAAATACGATTTTTGATTCAGGGGATTATGAGTTGTCCTGATATAAGAGACATATTCAAGGCTGTGAGATAGGATTTTAAAAATGCAAGTGGGGAGTGGGAATGAATATGGAGCATTTCTGATTTTAGACCTCTCTAAAGGCTAAACGCTGATCCTTATCTAAATAGGACAATCTGATAAGCTTTCAACTTAGACAAGTAGCAAATTTTATTGGTGTTCGCTAGACTTAGATCATAGATGGCAAGCAAGGTAGACCCGGGGTAAAGGATAAATGAAAAAGAACAAGGGTCCCTAGATAGAAGATGATCCTAGAGACTACTAGACCCTCAGCTTTGCTCAGCTAGTGTGTATGTGTGCTTAGTACCTCTCTTTCTCTGTTATAATGTCACCCTTGAGGCTTTGAGCTTAGACTGATCTCCACCCAAGAGTACAGACATTCAACAATCTTTACACTTTTTTTTTGTATCTCTCTTTTTTTCTTTGATTTTTCACTTTTTTTATATTTTCCTCACTTGATTTTTTTCATTTTTTTGGATTTTCTGACTTTTCAAGAAATGAATGCTTTTGGAACTTTTTCTATGCAATGCTTTGATCTCTCAATTCTCACTTTTTAAACACTCTTATTTTGATCACTCATTTTTTTTATTCACTCGTATCTTACATTGCTTCCTTCAGAGTTTTGATCATCCTGACGTTTTTGGCCAAGAAAGATAAGGGGTTGAACGCCACCTAAAGTTTTTGTAATCTGGTTGGACTTCTCTACTACTAGGGGAGAATTGGGAAGGTCTACTCGCAAGCTTCCTTTGAACACTGTAGGTTTGAATACTAACTTTGTTTAGACCTAACATCTTGACTCATTAAGACTGGGATCAGTGTAAAGCTAAGAGCTATGCTTTGATTTAGAACCACTGGGAATGAAGGGGGATAATGGTAATTTTTGAAAGATGAGGGATCTCTAGGTCCTGAAAGGATAATGTATATATCTAGGAAATGTTAGACTCCTTACTAAAGGGAAAATAGTACAAGAGCAAGTCACTAACTGTAATGCAAGATGAACAAAATGATGCAAAAATGCAAGAAACAAATTGTTTTTGACATTTTATGATTTTATAATTTTTTTTATATTTTTATATTTTATGATTTTTTTGGTTTTTTGAGATGTTGAAATCTTCTCCTTCCATAATGCACACGAGGTAGTGTCTTTTCTGACATCTTCCTTAACTATGTGTGGACCTATCAAATTTAGTCTAAACTTCACTTGGAAGTCTTTACAAGGACACTCAAAGACTTGGTGTGTAAATGTCTTTGTGTTCAGTGAGGAATTTTGTGTACTCACATGTTTCATTGTTTGATGATTTGCCCCCTAGCTTTATCATTTTTTGTTATTGTTGAGTTCCCATATTTGTTTTGAAATTGTTAAGGGCAATTGGAGTTGGTGTTGACTCTCCTAGTTTCTGTGTGGATTTTGGTTCTTCTTCTTCAGTCGTGATTTCAACCATAGGGATGTTTATGTCTGGTTCGATTGGAATGGCCACTAAGTTGAATGGAGTGTAAGACTGTGTTAATTTGGGATCAAAGGGGAATTCTCTTGCTTCCCCCTTCCATATACATTTTGATGTCTTGTCTATGTTTGCAATTTGCTTTGATGTCTCTCCTTTTTCAAAAGTGTTGATTTTTGGGTCACTAGTGGTTTCCATGGACTTTCCCTTATTTTTAACTTGTTCGACTCTATAAATGCTAAAAGGATCGGGGTCTCCTTTGATGATGTGAGTTTGTCCCATGTACAAGAAGAGGATTTATTGAAATAATGTGGATGGAATGACCCTCATCCTATGGATCCAAGGTCTTCCTAGGATCATGTTGTAAGTGGTTTCTTCATTAATGACATAAAATTTAGTTGGGAGGGTTTTGCTACCCAATGTGATTTGAAGATTGACCTCGCCCATGGTTTGAGTGTTTGGGTTATCATGAATTCTAAGGATGGAAGTTTGTTTTGTGATTTGTGTTTCATCATATCCCATTCCTTGAAGAAGCGAAAAGGAGATGATGTTGATTGCAAACCCATCATCGATCATTACACGTTTAATGGAACAATCTTGGACTTGGAGTATCAGATGGAGAGGGATGTCACCTTGTTTATCTATGTCATTGTCCAAGGGTAACTTTTTAAAATCAAATGTTGAAGAAGAACACTTTTCACTTGGAGTGTTTTGAACTAGATGGCCTAGATCTAAGGCATTGAGGAGAGCATTCTTGTGTGTAGGAGAACTCTTGATAAGCTTTAGCATGTGAGAAAAATTTGAATTGTTGGTCTCATCTGTTTGGTCTGGTCCTTGGGTGACACAAATTGCTTGATATTTATCCAATTCCACAAGGCCTAAGGTGTTTTGATCAAAGGTGTTGGGACTAAGTTCTTCATCTTGTCACATGAATACTTTTTGTTGACGCTTTGGGAGGTTTGATATGAAGCGATGGTACCCCCGACATGACTTGATAGCATGCCCCCTTCTCTTGTGAAATGAGCAATATTTATCATGATTGTGATCTCAAGGATTATGATGGTTGTTGTATGATTTTTTGTTGATTTTTGAGGGATAGTTGGTATTTTCATTTCCCAAATTTGTATGACTATTATAGTCATAATTGTCATTCCCTGATGATGAAGTGTTTGTTGACCCATCTATGTCTTGATTGTTTGTCCAGGATTTGTTATTTGTATCTTGGTTTATCAACCTTCCATTGGCATCATATTCCCTTCTTCCACTATTAATAGCGACTTGGTCAATTTTAAGGGCACTTTCAAGTGCTTCTTAATATGATTTGTAAGAGATTTTTTGGACTTGTTCTCATATGTCATTGTTGAGAGTATGTAAGAAGAGATCACAAAGTTCTCTATGATCCATGTTTGGTGTGCTAGTTGAAGAATATAGAACTTTCCTCCATCATGTGATAAAATGTGCTACCAACTCATTGTCTTCTTGTTTGATTGTTAAAAATTATCGTATTCCTGTCTTGACCAATTTTTTTTATGTCAAAGGCAACCACAAACCAATCAACGAGTTGCCTAAAAGAGTGGATCGATGCTTTTGGAAGTTGATAGTACCAATCTAGAGCAATACCCTCTAATTTTTTTGGAAAAATATTTGCTACCACCCCATCCCAAGGAAGGAGTTCTAACACTACCATGATGTAAGCCTTGATATGAGAGTTGGGATCACCCTCTCCTTTAAACTTTGGAAGCGTAGGGAGAGGCAGTGGTAGTATAACCTAACGAATGTTCTAGTCAAGAGGCTCCTTTAAATACTCAAGGTATGTTCCTAGGAGGGAGTTATTTTTAGAGGGGATTTTGTTCCTCTAAACATTAGCCCTTCAAGTGGGGTTTGTTGTGTTTGTTGAAGGGGTATGCTAGTTTGTTGATATCCTGAAAACATTGGGTAACTAGATAGCATCATTTATATGTTTTGAAGATTGGGTGGGATCATTTGTGGTTGATCTTGCGTCATAGGAATCCCACCTATTTGATTAAGACTTGTCATGTTGGATTGTGAGGGCAAGGGAGGCCTGAATGTTTCATGGAAGTTTAGATGAGGGGTATTTTGTGTTGCCCCCTGGTTTGATTTTATCTTGTCAATGAAATGATTTCTATGTGCCCTAGGTTTTTCCTTAATTTTGTTTTGGCAATTTTGTTCAACCCTCCTAGCCTCAAGGGTCTCGATTCATTGGACCAAACTTTCTATAAGGTCTACGAGTGAGGCTTTGTCCATTCTTTGAGTTTTTCCACCTTGCAATGGATTACTTTGCATTGGGGTTTGAGTTACCCTATTTGTTCTTTCTGATGACATTTCACATGTTGTGGAATTTTTATCTTGATGTATTATGTGGAGGGGTTTCTATGCCCCCCAAGCTTCTTGTAAGCTTTTCTTTTGATGGCTCACCTCATTGTCAATTTCACTGGCCATTTTCAAATCACTGGTTATGGGTTGGTCTTGTTGATGGATTTTAGACCGAACACCCACTAGGCATGTTTTGATTTCATCAATGTTGTAGGGATCTTGTTGGATCCCCTTTGAGCTATTGGATCTGAACATGTGCTACTTTCATTGGAGGGGTGATTCCCATGAGCTTCGTGTAAATTCTTCTCTTGACAACATACTTCATTGTCCATTTTGCTGGCCATTTTTTTATGGCTTGTTATGGGTTGATCATCTTGATGGATTTGAGATTGATTGTTCACTTGTTGTGTTTTGATTTGGTCAACATTGTCAAGATCACTTTGGATTTGTGTTGAATTTGTAACTTTACTCGAGGGGACATTCCCTTTGACTTTTTTCATGAAACATTGTGAAGTATGAAAAAATGTGAAAGAATCCATTTTAAAAGGATTTGTTCTTCACATCGGGTTCACCAAAATATGTAGGTGAAGTTGACATCGTATGTGACAATGATGATGGAAATGAGATCCACACAATGGGAACACAAAAAACATAACCAAGAGGCTTTGCTCTTCAATTCAGGTTCACCAAAATATGTACGATCAAAATCATGACTCTGGTTGCCCGGAGCTGTCAGGTCAGATTTTGGCATGCACATGGACCCTTTGCCTCCTTACTACGGGAAGATACACCACATCACTCTCGCTCACGTGGAATTAGCCAGTCAAGAGGAGGTGAGACACAATAGGGGTCTTGTTCATTGGAGAGCTGGACTTTCCAGAGAGGGGTCGGCAAGTTCTATGGCCTTTGTTGTTGTGCATTTTGTTGTATGTTTCATTCAACAGTTGTTGTAGTTGAGATAACACTATGACCCGAAGGGTCACTAGTTTCTCTTCTTCTGTTTGGATTCCTTAAATTCCACCTTTGTGTGGGTAAACAATTGTTTTCATTGATGGCTTCTGCTATTTCTATGTCTCTGAGAAATGCTCTTTGCAGTTGTAATTGCCTAGTTCTTTCTAACAATAAGAGGAAAAATGGGTCTCCTTATGGTAGAATAAATGTCTGTTGTTGTGGTTGTGGATGGATCTCCTCGATCTTGTCATGGATAGCCCTCACCCACTCTCCTCTCACTCTTAAGCACATTTGTGAATTAAGATAGAGGAAATTGTGTGATTGTTAACCTTAAGCAGATCTAGGGTTTTGTTGACCTAGGGTTTGACTTGTGTTTTTACTTTGTTTGTACCTTGTGATGAAACCAAGGGTTTGTTTGGAATCATTTTGAACTGTGATTACCTCATGATGGAATCAAGGGTTTACAATTTTATCTATCTTAGGGTATCTATATGCATGCAAGCTAAATGATATGCAAAACGTCTTTTTGGTATTTTTTAGAGTTTTTAGAAATAAAAGTGCTTCTAATATATGAAAAAAAATATGTATGCAATACTATATGAATTTTCCAATGCAATGTAATCTATGTTTTTTGGGTTTTTGGTGTTTTCAATGCAATCTAATCTAATGGAAACGGAAAATGTTTTTTCTAACAATGTAGATCTAGAAATATGAAAGCAATTAATCTAACATGCAAGATCTAACCTATCAAGGAAAAATCAAAGTGTTACTATTCCCAAGAGAAAATGTGATTATCTAATTACTATGAAAGCAATGAAAGAACCTAAAAGAGATGAAGATTTGTTGACTCCACTACCCTCAGTAATCTTTGTGTAGGCAACCTTGAATCCTTCTGTGGCAACAGGTGATCCTCTTGACAACAAAATGACCTGAAGAAGCAAAAAGAAGCTTTGATAAAGCTTGTATGAGCTTGATGAGAGCTTGGATTGAGCATAATGGCATAGAATGAAGCAGTGTGATGCTACTTGGTTGAACAATGAAAGCAAAAGGCACCTTCGTACTGTAAGAGCATTTGAATGCTAAGTTGGAGAGAAAATTTGGCAAGAAGTATGTGCACAATGAATTTACCTCCGTGGAAGAGCTTTGAAGCTATGCAACAATGAAAGCTTTGAATCTTTGAACAAATAAAGAAAGAGATGAAGAAAGAGGCTCAAAGATCTATGAAGATGAGAAGAGTATTCTCCAACTTGCTCAACTTGGAAAATAATGAAGAGGTGAGGGGTATTTATAGGTTTGAAGAAGGGATTAGGGGTAGAATTAATTGAGAAGTTAACTCATTTAATTGATGAGTTAACAAGAATAGATTGGGGAGTTAACAAGGTTGATTACCCAGTGAGCTCATCTAATTAGAGAGTGATGAAGCAATGATAGCTTATCACTAGAGAGAAATGGAGGTGAGGGAATGCATGAGATTGATTAGAGAGTTAATTTGAGGTCAAATATAGTTAATTATGAATGTGTGGGTGCATGAAATAGTTAACTCTATATCAAGGATCAAAAATCATGCAAATAGAAAGAAAAATGGGCAAAAATGGAGCAAAAATGAGAGAGAAATCAAGTTTTTCTGCAGGTCCAAAAATGGAAGGGTCACCCCTTTTGCCAGTAGGGTCGCCCTGGGGTGACCCTAGGTCGCCTGGGGAGATCTGGGTTGGGCAAGGTCAGATGCTGAAAAGCAGGCTGGGAGATGGTAGAAGAGAGGAAAAGGATGAGTTTTGCATCAAGAAGCAGGTCATTCATGTGGAAGAATCCAAATCTCCCCTTACATCTACAGGATCTCCAGGGGAGATAAGTCCTCCTGTAAGTAGACCAAAACTGAAAGATAAGAGCAAAGGGGCTAACTTTGGGCCTATTTGCAGTTGTAGACAGAGGACTTGGATCCTAAACTAATTCTACTGTCCTAATGGTTGTTTTAGAATTTGATTTTGATTTTATGTTTGGATGCAAAGCTGGACATGGTAAATAACACAAACACAAAGCTAGATCGGTGCCTGTCCAGGGCCTGGAGTCAGTAGACATACACCTGTGAATGATATGCATAAACAACTAAAACTAGATTTCAGGGGGATACATATGATACCTGCCTTACAGATATCTCCCAATACAAAGTGTTAAGCTATCTATACTTATGGCATCCCTACTGCAGTGTACCCTTCCCAATGTTCAATCTAAAAATAGTTTAATCTACCTTTGAGCAGAAGTTAAGAGATCAGACATTCAACACAGGAATTCTATGTTCTAGAGTTTCAAACATTCCTTAAATTTCAGACTCAGAAGAAAGATACATGCAATAGTGGAGACAGAATTAACAAAACACATGCTAACATAGCATTTCTCATATAGAATTAACCATGAAATCAGTGGATTCATGCAAAGCATACAACAGGAGATACATAAACTCAAAAGTTTTTATGGACAGAGCAGCCAAAACCAACTGTATTGTATCACAGAGCCAAAATGTTCAACTTTCAACAACCAAAAAAATGGTAACACAATCTGCTTATAACAGCTAGATAGTGTACCATAAGCAATTAATTACATGGCAAAAATATCAAAAATCGCCAGATACAGATCCCACAAAGGAATGGCACTCAGAAGATATTAATGTAGTAGACAAAGAGGGGCCTCGAGCCATGCGCCATTATCTGGGGTCTTCACTCAAAAATCAGGCAACCTAATCGCTTGTACGATTGCCCGTACCTCCGCATCGTCACCATTAAAGGCCTCAATCACCTGCAGCCACTCGGAAACTGTCACAACATTTCAAATAGAAAGAAAAATGGGCAAAAACGGAGCAAAAATGAGAGAGAAATCAAGTTTTTCTGCAGGTCCAAAAATGGAAGGGTCACCCCTTTTGCCAGTAGGGTCGCCCTGGGGTGACCCTAGGTTGCGTGGGGAGATCTGGGTTGGGCAGGGTCAGATGCAGAAAAGCAGGCTGGGAGATGGTAGAAGAGAGGAAAAGGATGAGTTTTGCATCAAGAAACAGGTCATTCATGTGGAAGAATCCAAATCTCCCCTTGCATCTACAGGATCTCCAGGGGAGATCTAGAAATAATAGGGGGAGTTTTGGATTGGTTGGTCGAAAATGAATACTATTAGTGGGAGATGGATTGGGGGACCTCTAGAAGGCTTCTATGAGGTGCATTAGAGGAAAAACAAAGGGGAAAGCTGAAAACTCACCTACAAGACACTCACAAGGCTTAGGATCAAGGTTGAAAGCCAGAAAATGCAAGTCAACAAGTGTCACAACAAGTGTCGAAAAGCGTCACAAATGGGGAGAGAGGGAAATTGAGAAAGAAGAAAAGACAAAAGACAAGAAAAGAGGACACGTCATCAAGAGGCCTACTGCTTAAAGGATTTATTTTCACACTTACATGTACATGAAAAGGATTTGAATCATCATAGGGGTCCTCATGGAGGCAGTGCATGATTTTTGTGCTTACAGGGATCTATTTGGGACTTTGATTTTTTGAAAGAGACATTGCACTACTTGTACTTTGAAGCAAATCAAGATAAAAGTTGCTATTCTCTGGTGGTCAACTTTAGGTTCTCATTTGTTTGTTGAATTGGATTGCTAATAATTTATCTAGTTTTCTCCAATTTACTTTTTCTTTGTTATTCAAATCAACCTATCAAGTATATTATTGATTTGTCAGAACACATTTGATGTTTTTTGTGTGTTTTGTTTATTGGGCTCCTTCAAGCAAGGATTAAAATCCTATAGGTGAATCACAGTAACTTTTGAAAGTTAAATTGGATGGTTATAGAAGAACTTGATAACTTACATATTTGCATGTCTATGTAAGTCATAGACCTAGAATTGCCAAGCAAATTGATTTGTGGCTAAAAGGGATGCACATATTCTTCTTAGAGTGAAAACTCTGTAACCCAAAGGTAGGCACCAGTCATTCTCTTTTGAAAATCATTCCCTTATATATATTTTCAAAATCTAGTTTTGTTTTTCTATTTTAGGAGTAGTGTTTAAAGATTTATAGAAAACATTAATCCAAATCATATGCCAGATTGAGTTAAGTGAAGTGGATGATTTAATTGACAAAATTACATAAGCTCCTTAATCTGTTCTGAAGTCACCAGCAAACTTGAAAGTAAATTGTCATTGGTGAAACAAGGCAACACCCACCTAGGCTTGAACAAAGCCTAAAGTGTGGAGAATTTTGATTAATATGATCAATTTTGTTAGTTGGCCAAATTCACATGTAAAACCTAATCATAAGATTTGGCATATCTTTAGGGTTTTATAATTTGTAAATTTGAGTACCAACAAAACCAATATTGACATTAAAGTGATGTACAAAAGCATTGGCCAAATCATTGAAGGAATGAATAGAACTATGAGAAAGAAAATAAAGCCATTCAATTGCATAATCCTTTTAGTTTCTAGGGAAGAGCTTTGTAAAAATTTTATCATCATAAACATAATCAAAACAAACTCCCAATTGTGTCATAAGGTCCCCTTTACTACTATACATTACAAAACTAGGGGCCACTAAACAAACTAGAAATGGATAAGAAATAACTCAAATGAAAGTGGATTATGCTTGATATCTCCTATGATATCCTTTGATTACACTAGGGGTAATGCATCAACTTTACTTTGCATCTCATCAATTATTTAAGGATGACATCTATGTTGGAAAGATGAACATTAGGATTTATGATTAAAATGGGAGTGGAACTGGCAACATGAGATAATAGGTGGAGTGTAGGTTGATTGGGGGACAAAGAATGAAGTGTTGATAACTAAGAGGGGGGGTGAATCCATTATCCTAATTATTTCTTCTTTCTGAACTTTCTTATTAATCAATGCAACATTAATTCAAACAAGCAAACATTACCATGAAATGGAAAAACACATGACATAGTATTTTTGACGTCGAAACCCTGTTAAGGGAGAAAACCACGGGGTGATTAACCCAAAGATTATTCTCTGTTAGAAGAATAAGGAAATACAAAAATGGCACTTACCAATTAGGGCTCACTGCCTGAGCACACTGCTCACAAAGGAGGCACACTGCCTACAAAGAGACACACTATCTACAAGATCATAAGGATCACAACCTTGAACTAGAGAATGACATCTTCACCATGTCTGGATCAGTTCCATTTAAGCCCAAAACACTTCTGCTCTGCCTTTGCTCTTTCGCTATACCACACTCATTTGCTTCACCACCACACTTTGAAATGAACTCACAAACCTTTATTTATACAAGACATCGGCTTAGGAACAATCATCTAAATCGGCAATCAACCATAAGAACATTTGTAGGATGTACAACACATCTGGTCAGCCACCACAAGAACATTTGCAAGATGAACAACTCATCCAGTCGGCTAGTCTAAACAAGAACTTCATCCGGAAGAATATCTTCAATTCCAGGCTCTACCACTAATGCAGATCAAGAACACAACCTCAACACGATCCAAGAACCTTCACAAGCCTACCTGAATGACCAGGTACATCCGCACTTCCTCTACTCACTGGAATCTCTTCTCTTCCTCATCCAGAACTTCAAGAACACAGTCTATAGCCACTGTCATACTGCTAGAGGTTCTTCTGGACCTCCAAACCACATACCAATCGAGATGACACATTACAAGGACCTCCCAAACACTCTATCCAATCCACAGAATAGGACAATGCACTTCCAGATCTTACCAGACCTTTTTGTAACACTCTGTCACTCTGGAGCATCTTCCGAAACTAATTCTACTTGATTGATCACAACTTCTTCACATCTTCATACAGACCTCTGAAATCTTAACTAGATCATCTCAAGACTCGTATCTACAAACCCTTTAATCCGCATCCTCTAAATCTCAACCTATTGAGTACTTTTGCCTTCTTCTCATCACTATTCTTCACTGTTCCTGATTGAGACTAATTTTCTCAATATCCTCAGCACACAGCTCATCCAATCCTTCTTGTCAATGCAATATGAGTATGTTGACATCAATGACAACACTGGTTCACCTCATACTTGCAACAATCTCCCCCTTTGTCATTGATGGCAACATATGATGTGAATCCTTTCTGTCACAGCTCCCCCTATCAACAACAACTCTTCACATGTCTTCTCTTCCTTTACTACTCCCCCTTTGATCATCAACCACTTGTTTTTCACATGTCTTCTCTCCCCCTTTGACATCAATGGAAAAGCGCTCATACTTGCAATTCTAACACATCAGAATCATACCAGCTGCTCCCCCTTAGTAGTAGCTCCCCATCATCAATCCGGATCACAAGATATGACTGTGATATCCACCGGACTGATGCACATTAGTGCATCCTAGTTCATCACTGGAGGGGCCATGACCCCTAACTTCTCCTGGAGATACTCAAAAGAGTCCTTGGGAAGAGGTTTAGTAAAGATATCTGCAATCTGATCCTTGGAGGGTACATACTCCAATCTGACTTCTTCCTTGTTCACTTGTTCTCTCAAAAAGTGAAACTTGATAGATATGTGCTTAGTCTTAGAATGCAATATCGAATTCTTAGAAATGTTAATTGCACTTGCATTATCACAGAAAATTGTGATAGGCTCCTCATATTCAACTTTAATGTCTCTTAGCATCTACTTCATCCATAAGATTTGAGTGCAACTACCTACTGCTGTAATGTATTCTGCTTCAGTTGTAGACAGAGATATTGCATCTTGTTTCTTGCTTAGCCAAGAAACCAATCTCTTTCCCAAAAAGAATGCTCCACCACTGGTGCTCTTCCAGTCATCCACATCTCCTGCCCAATCTACATCTGTGTAAGCATGAAGAGAGAAATCATGATCTCTTGGATACCACAAACCATACTCCACTGTCCCTTTTAGATATCTAAAAATTCTCTTGATTGCCATAACATGAGATTCTCTAGGATCAGCCTGAAATCTTGCCACAAGACCAACAACCTGCATTATATCTGTTTTAGTCTGAGTGAGATACAACAATCCACCAATCATTGATCTATACTTTATCTGATCTGCCTTGGGAGAGTCATCATCTCTGCTCAACTTACATCCGGTTGCCATAGGAGTGTTCATAGGCTTTGAATCGTCCATACCAAATTTCCTCAACAATTCTTTCACATATTTGGTTTGAGAAATGAAGATCCCTTTCTTTGTTTGAGTAATTTGCAGACCCAAGAAGAAATTCATTTCACCAAGCATAGACATTTCAAACTCACTTTTCATCTGATTTGCAAAAGTTTTGCACATACTATCTCTTCCTCCAAAAATGATATCATCCACAAACACTTCAACAATCAAAATGTTTTCATGATCAATTTTGAAATATAAGTTACTGTCAGCAGTACCTTTGTTGAATCCAATTTGCACAAGATGCTTATCCAACCTTTCATACCATGCTCTTGGGGCTTGCTTCAATCCATATAATGCTTTCTTCAACTTGCAGACCATATCATCATTATCAGACAATTGAAATCCATCCGGTTGTTCAATGTAAACTTCTTCTTCCAGATCACCATTTAGGAAGGCAGACTTGACATCCATCTAATATACCTTGAAGTCTTTGAAGGCAACAAATGCAAGAAATAATCTGACTGCTTCAATTCTTGCCACCAAAGCAAAGGTCTCTTCAAAATCAATTCCTTCTATTTGAGAGTAGCCTTTGCAGACCAATCTATCTTTGTTTCTGATTACTTCACCAACTTCATTCAGTTTGTTCTGGAAGACCCATTTGGTTCCAATCACATTCTTGTCTCTAGGTCAGGGAACAAGATCCCAAGTATGATTTTTCTCAATTTGCATCAATTCTTCCTCCATTGCTTTGGTCCAGTTTTCATCATTGCAAGCTTCATTAACTGTCTTAGGTTCAATCTTTGAAATCAGACAGTATTCATTTGAATCTTGAGCAATTCTTCTCCTTGTTTGTACCCCTTTACTTTTGTCACCTATGATCTAATCTTCAGAGTGATTTAGAGTTACATACCTTAGAACTTTGGGAGTTTCTTGCACTACTAATTCTTGATCAGGCTCATTCAGATGAACTTCTTCTTCCTGATTTACCAGATCAGTCTGGATCTAAATTTCAGAGGAGGATGGAGCTCCTTGCACCAAAGGATCATTCTGATCATCTTCATCACATTCATAGAATCTTGAGGGCTTCTCCATTCTTTCATCAACCTTCACATTTGTACTTTCTATCATCTTTCTCAATCTCTTATTGTAACACCAGTATGCTTTGCTTTGAGTGGAGTAACCCAAGAAAATTCCTTCATCACGGTGTTGCTTCTGATTTGAACTCGATTAAGAGTGTAGACTATAGTTCCAGATACTGAATTCTCCCTACTAGAATGATATATCTTGTATTCTATTATCATAGATGCATACTTGATATCCAGGTCAGTAATATCTTCAATGGTCATTGCCCTCTTATCAAATTTTGATCCGGTGGCCTCTGTGACAATGTTGTTTTTGACAGATTTGAGGACAGGAATTCCTCTGAAGGAGTGTAAACCAGTTACTACCCTAATTGCTTCCTTGGTGATTTTGCAAGGTCTGTTCAGCCACAGAAAGTTGTCATGTACCCTACTCAATACATACCGGACCCATTCATCTTCTTCAAAGCAAGGGAAATGAATGAACTGGTCAAAGTGTTTTTCCTGGATGCTCTTATACTAAGGTTTGATCTCAAAAGAATCATCTATTAACTACTTGTGGTATAAGTCTCTTAGTTTGAATTCCTCAAACTCTTCAATGTTTGCATGTATATAAACCCTAATATCTTTAGTGTGCAAAATGCCATGCGGAACACTGGAAAATGCACCTAGGGGGTCTACCTCCAGGGATTTGTATGGATGTTTCTTAAATGTAGGGTGAGGTCTATCAGAAATCTTTACAATATTCAAAGTACCCATTATCAAGAGATTTGCAGTGAGATATTTGAAAATAGAAAATACCTTTTGCGCCTATCGGTTTCATGGAGTAGGTTGGATTGATCTCTGGAAGTAATGACTTCTGCAAGTGATCTTCGATGAACTTGAGGAATTTAGTTGCAGAGCTCTGCTTTTTGTTTCTTCTTGAGTGCAGAATGAGCAAATGATTAATGAAAAACCCTTATATTGCTCTGCAAGCCCTAATATTAGATTGCAATAAATGCTCGACCTACATTATTCCGGTTTGCCTTATTTGGGTGATTTGAAGAACTGGATCAACCCTGATCTTTAAACATCTTGCAGATCTTCCAAATCTTAACCACTGTTTGTTTGAATATATCCCTTATGACTCCTTTAATCTGCAACTCTTCTTGTGCCAGTTCCGGCACCAATTGACTGGCTGGGGGAACAAGGTTTTCTTTGTGTCTCCCCCTAAGCCAGAGCTCACTTTTCAATTTTTGGAAGGAATATCAGCACTAGAGTCTGGTGCGGATCCAATCTCTACATTCTCAATACTTTTCTTCACCCAAATCTTGCTCATCTCATTTTTAACTTCATCCGCATTCATCTTTTGTTTACCCTTATCTTGATTCTGATTATATATCAGACCTCTTTTGTCTTGATTCTTGCTTCTGCAGACTTTTGCATTATGACCGGACCTATTACAGATTTGGCAAACAACATTTCTTTGCATATTTGACTGATATCCTCTTGATTTGCATTGATTAGCCATATGACCTATTCTATTGTATGCAAAGCATCTACCATTGAATGATTTGTTCATTTGCATATTTCTGCATTCATGAGACTTTTGACCATACCTTTTGTAGTTAAAACGCTATCCAGAGAAGGATGAATTAGTCTGATTCATTCTCTTTGTGCACTGATTAGCTTTGTGACCAAAGTGATTGCAGCTGTGGCAGTATCCATTGAAGGATGGATATCTTTGAGCATTGGGCTGTCTTACCGGAGGTCTTCTAGGCCCGTTCCTTGGATTTTCTAATCCATAATTCTTCTAACCAGATCCGGAGCTTTCTCCTTTCTCATATCCCAAACCACATTTGTCATCTACCTTCTTTTGACTTTTAAGAAGAACTTCAAGTTGAGCAGAACTTATCTTGAATTTCTCTTTATACTCATTTGTTGTTTGAAGATCTCCTTTTAGAGAGACAATTTGATCTTCAAGTTTTTCTTCATTATCTTTAGCATCTTCAAGATCAGATTCAAGATATCTAATAATTCTTTCCATCTGGTGGCAATCTTCTGATTTCTCTTTGAGAGATTGTCTTAGATTATCTTCAGTTTTTCTTTTCTCTTCAACTTCTTCAGTAAACTTTATAACTCCTGATTCCATTTCATGTCTTACCATAATGATTTCTTTTGATAACTTTTCACATAACTTGGTTTTCTCAGTCAGCTCTTCATTTGCATTATTTTCTTCACCTTGTCTTGCCAATTGCTGAAGCAGCTCCTTTCTCCTTTTCATAGAGAGACTTAATTTATCTTTTAGTTCTCTCATGAAATCATCAGCCTGTTTGAGTCTTTCCTTTAATTCATTGACTTCAGAGTTTGACTATTCAAGATCATCAAGGGCAGTCTTGAGTTGCTCTCTTAAACCATATGCATCCATTTGAACTCCCAGATCTTCCTTGAGCTGTTAGACTCTGTTAGGAGGAACTTAGCTCTGATACCAATTGTTGATAATTGAGGGGGGGGTGAATTAGTTATCCTAATTATTTCTTCTTTCTAAACTTTCTTATTAATCAATGCAACATTAATTCAAACAAGCAAACATTACCATGAAATGGAAAAACACATGACAGTATTTTTGACATGGAAACCCTGTTAAGGGAGAAAACCATGGGGTGATTAACCCAAAGATTATTCTTTGTTAGAAGAATAAGGAAATACAAAAATGGCACTTGCCAATTAGGGCTCACTGCCTGAGCACACTGCTCACAAAGGAGGCACACTACCTACAAAGAGACACACTGTCTACAAGATCATAAGGATCACAACCTTGAACTAGAGAATGACATCTTCACCATGTCTGGATCAATTCCATTTAAGCCCGAAACACTTCTGCTCTGCCTTTCTCTCTTTCTCTATACCACACTCATCTGCTTCACCACCACACTTTGAAATGACCTCAAAAACCTTTATTTATACAAGACATCAGCTTAGGAACAATCATCTAAATCAGAAATCAACCATAAGAACATTCACAGGATGTATAACACATCCGGTCAGCCACCACAAGAACATTTGCAAGATGAACAACTCATCCGGTCGGCTAGTCTGAACAAGAACTTCATCTGGAAGAATATCTTCAATTCTGGGCTCTACCACCAATGTGGATCAACAACACAACCTCAACACAATCCAAGAACCTTCACAAGCCTGCCTGAATGACTAGGTACATCTGCACTTCCTCTATTCACTGGAATCTCTTCTCTTCCTCATCTGAAACTTCAAGAACACAGTCTATAGCCACTGTCATACTGCCAGAGGTTCTTCCGGACCTCCAAACCACATACCAATCGAGATGACACATTACAAGGACCTCCTAAACACTCTGTCCAATCCGTAGAATAGGACAATGCACTTTCAGATCTCACCGGACCTTTTTGTAACACTCTGTCACTCTAGAGCATCTCCCGGAACTAGTTCTACTTGATCGATCACAACTTCTTCACATCTCCATGCAGACCTCTGAAATCTTAACTGGATCATCTCAAGACTCATATCTACAAACCCTTTAATCCGCATCCTCTGAATCTCAACCTATTGAGTACTTTTGCCTTCTTCTCATCATTGGTCTTCACCGTTCCTGATTGAGACTAATTTTCTCAATATCCTCAGCACAGAGCTCATCCAATCCTTCTTGTCAATGCAATATGAGTATGTTGACATCAATGACAACACTGGTTCACCTCATACTTGCAACATGAAGTTGGAATGACCACACTAGAAGTGGGAACATGAGTAGTGGGTGAGAAGTAAACACAATCAGGGGATGAGTGGAAGGTACAATATGAGAAGTAGGTACAATGAGAGGATCAATGACAGGAGCTATGAAAAATTGATAAGCAATACAGAGAAGAGAAGAAATATGTGGCATGTCTAATGCAGGAGAAAATATGGAAGGAGGCACACTAGATGAAGAGGCTTGTGAAGGAAGGGGAGGAGACACACTATTTAAGGAACTTGATGAGCTTATCATTTGACCTATATCACTTAATACTTCCATCGCATAAGGATTATCCATTAACAAGTTATGAAGAACATCAATCAAATTTGAATAATTAACATTATTGCTCAAATTTGTAAAGGTCTGATATAAGTATTTGTGTAGTAAGATTCATGTCTTGCCTATCCATATGTGCAACATGTGTATCATGATGAAAAACATCTTCCCCATTAAAATATGTAGTAGTCATCAAATCCTCAATCATAACTTCCTCGCAATGGATCGAGGCCATTGTAGAGTTAGGCCTAAGGTTTCTTCTTAATATAAAATGAGGATTAGGTTGAGACCTTGACATTCAAGAAAAATATAAAGCAATGAAAAGGAAATTGATTCCAAGTAATCCTAATTTTTTCTGTCAACAATTCATACCAAAGATTGAACAATTTAAGGATATTGCAATAGGTGATTTGTATTGACACAAATAATATTACTGAAGCATTTCAAAGTTTAGGCCATAAGAATCATCCTTTTTTAAACATGGATTACAAATAATTCTAAAAATTTAGAAGTCTTGGTCATTAACATTATTGTTTGCTACAATGTCATCCAGTGTATCATTATCAATGTTCATATGTTCTTTCAAATATTTAATATTATCATCATCCTCATCTTGACCTGTATCATCTTCATCATCATTGAAATTTGATTGTAGACCATCTATATTGTTAACAGATGTATTTGGATTATCATTTTCTATACCATCCATATTGTTGTCTTCCATAACATCATCTAACTCTGGATTGTTGTCTTCTTGTGCCCGAACATAACCATCTTCAACATCATCATGGAAGTCAATTTCTTTGATGTTCTCTAATCCCTCTCTCTCATTTTGTTGGCCATCATTATTTTGCTCAGTATCCACTAATGCATTGTCAAATACATGCCTTAATCTTGGATCATAATGTATGACAAATATCCATTTCGGGTCCAAAATATCTTCACAGAAAAATACCTACACATGAACGACATACATATATTAGATGTATGGTATAACAATTTTATTGATTAATAAACACATGTATATATTCGCAATAAACTATGAATTAATAGATTAATCTATGTTTTCTATAGATTACTGATTACTACCGCTTCTTGTTTGAGTTAAAGAAATACCTGCTCACAATGAATTGGTAGAACATGAGGCTCCTTATCCTCTGGTAGGAAACATGATGAATCTATAGAAAACAATCCACTGTGGGTATCATGTCTTCATGTCCTCTCAAATGCTTCATACCATCTATTGGTTTTTTCCCAGACTGGATGCTTACTTCCAGATTTCCCTACAAGGTAGCCATCAATGATCAACAGGATCTCTGGGCCAGGGGCCAACAGTGTAGGAGATAGACTCTATATTTTATCTCCTCTTCTTCTTCAGGCTCTGCAAAACCTAGGGGGGGTTTTCCTACTCAACATCCATAAGGATATGCATACTAAGGCTGGGATGCTGACAGAAAGCAGATAAGTCCTCCTGTAAGTAGACCAAAACTGAAAGATAAGAGCAAAGGGGCTAACTTTGGGCCTATTTGCAGTTGTAGATAGAGGACTTGGATCCTAAACTAATTCTACTGTCCTAATGGTTGTTTTAGAATTTGATTTTGATTTTATGTTTGGATGCAAAGCTGGACATGGTATATAACACAAACACAAAGCTAGATCGGTGCCTGTCCAGGGCCTGGAGTCAGTAGACATACACCTGTGAATGATATGCATAAACAACTAAAACTAGATTTCAGGGGGATACATATGATACCTGCCTTACAGATATCTCCCAATACAAAGTGTTAAGCTATCTATACTTATGGCATCCCTAATGCAGTGTACCCTTCCCAATGTTCAATCTGAAAATAGTTTAATCTACCTTTGAGCAGAAGTTAAGAGATCAGACATTCAACACAGGAATTCTATGTTCTAGAGTTTCAAACATTCCTTAAATATTCAGACTTAGAAGAAAGATACATGCAATAGTGGAGACAGAATTAACAAAACACATGCTAAGCATTTCTCATATAGAATTAACCATGAAATCAGTGGATTCATGCAAAGCATACAACAGGAGATACATAAACTCACAAGTTTTTATGGACAGAGCAGCCAAAACCAACTTTATTGTATCACAGAGCCAAAATGTTCAACTTTCAACAACCAAAAAAATGGTAACACAATCTACTTATAATAGCCAGATAGTGTACCATAAGCAATTAATTACATGGCAAAAATCTCAAAAATCACCAGATACAGATCCCACAAAGGAATGGCGCTCAGAAGATATTAATGTAGCAAACAAAGAGGGGCCTCGAGCCATGCACCATTATCTGGGGTCTTCACTCAAAAATTAGGCAACCTGATCACTTGTACGATTGCCCATACCTCCACATTGTCGCCATTAAAGGCCTCAACCACCTGCAGCCACTCGGAAACTGTCGCAACATTTCAAACAGAAGTTCCCGCTAAAAGTGATTCGCTCAAAGTTTGAAAATACACAAGGGAATAATCCCACATGCATGGTGAGGAGATCACATTAGTAGTTCATAAACATGGTCGCACACATGATAGGTGTCGAGCATTTTGCCACTCTCGACACACAACCCTTCGCCAAATACCCATCGCCGTGACATATACCATCGGCCAAGCTCAAATCCCCTTCGCCGATCTCCAAAGTTTGGCTGACACAAACTACACTCCCCACCTCCGTCGGCGTAACCCACACCATCAGAGCATCTAGAAATCCTCTGGCCGACCCACCAAGTCTCACCGATGCCTACATCGCAACTCCATCATCGGCCAGACCAGAACTATCAGGCAAACATCTTGAACCTATGCCGACACCTACGTTCATGCCGATGAACTATGGCCTCATCCTTCCGTCGGCCAAACACACGCCGATGAATCTTCATCGGCCAAACACTACCCCATCGGTGGACCCTCCAACTGCTAGCCTGATCTCAATATTCTTGCCGATGTGCCAAACGTCAACTCCACCGTCAGCCAGACTGAACACAAAGTCATCCCGATGGCATTCCCCATCGGGGTGACTTCCTTCTATCGGCGAACCACAAAACACACTGGCCAATAATATAAGTCTAGCCGATGAACACTTGAGATACCCCCATCGGCATGACCAACACCGTCGGCGGACCCACAATCTCCTTCGCTGATAGGCAAAAGTCTAGGCAATGGAAGAAGATATGACTGCTACAATCATGATTGCTAAGACAAAAACAAATTCATGTCGATGAAGAGGGAAACCTAGGGTTTGAGTGAAGAAACCCTCCACATGCTAGCTCAACCTCCAGGCCAAAATGAGCACCAACACTGGCTCCAAATAGGGACGTGCAAGTGAAAACCTGCAACGAGAATCAGATCTCCAGGCAGACCAGGCAAAAAGCCAAAAAGCATGAACTGTACAAGGCACCTACAATATATACATAGTTTTACATATGTGCACAGAGATAGGTCATCATGCAAAGTAGAACTTGAGGAATTGGCCATGCATAGGCAATTCCAGAAATTCACCATCTAGGGCCTGGAGGAAATATGAGTCCTCCCCATGGGTATTGCAAATCTGATATGGGCCCATCCATAAGGGTTTCAATTTACCATGTTTACCCTTGTCCTGATCTTTTGCATTCCATACAAGCACCAGATCATTAATTTGAAACTTCCTCTTAGTAGCTCTCCTGTCAAACAGATATTTCACATCTTGTTGTCTCTTGAGGTTGATCTGGTGTGCTTTCCTTCTATTTTCATCCAGTGCAACCAGCTAGTTCACTCTTTCTGTCATGGGATCTTCAATTTCCTCATCATTATCTTGGATGAATCTGTAAACTGGTAGGAAATTGTTTATAGGCAATCTGGCTGATGCACCATATACTAGTTCAAAGGGTGACATCCCAATAGCCTTTTTTACTATCACTCTGTCAGCCCATATTGCTAACTTTAATTTTGAGTCCCAAGCTCTCTTGTTCTTGTCCAGCATCCTCTTGATAATCTTCATGATGCTCTTATTGCTTGATTCTGCTTGACCATTTCCCTGTGGGTGGTATGGTGATGCATATGATAGATTGATCCCATACCTGTTGCAAAAATCAACAAATTCACCTGATCTGAAGCACATAGCATTATCAGTGACTATCTTGAGTGGTACTCCAAACCTGATGATAACATTTTCTAGTATAAAATCTGTCACCACCTTACTTGTAGCTCTCTTAGTTGGAATGGCCTCAATCCATTTGGTAAAATAATCAGTTGCCACCAAAATCCAACTGTGTCCCCCACTTGACTTGTCTGCAATTTCCCCTCTGAAGTCAATTCCCCATTGCTGAAATGGAGCATCCACAGTTACAGTTCTGAGGGGTAAAGCACCATCATATCTCAACTTCCCTGAGAATCTTTGGCAAGGGTCACACTTCCTCACTAACCTTTGTGCATCTGAAAAGAGAGTGGGCCACCAATATCCTACCCTAAGAATCTTATGGGCTGTTGTTTGGGTAGTATAATGTCCACCACACAATCCTTTATGCATGTCAATCAAAACATTGTTAGCTACATCCCCATCCACACATCTCAGCAGCACACCATTAGGGTTTTTCCAGTATAGCTCACCTTGAACAATAACATACCTGATTGTATGTAACTTTAAAGTCCTCTTTTGACTGTCATTGAAATGGGAAGGACAATTTAGATTTTGCAAGTAATATATAATATCCTTATACCATCCAGATCTTGATACATTTACGTTCTCATTTCGGACTGCATTAACTTGGCATGCTTCCAAGTTTGACTGTGCCATCATCTTGGCTAACCCTTGTCCTCTTACCAACTTGGTAATTTGTATGTCTATGTCAAACTCTTGTAGTTTGTTTATCCATTTGCACCTTCTTCTAGTCACTTCCTGTTGAGTGAATATATCTTTGACTGCTGCATGGGGTACATATGCAATTACATGTGATCCTACCAGGTATGGTCTAAAACTTTTGATGGCTCTGACTAATGCATATGCCTGTTTTTCCATGATATCATATTTCAACTCAGCAGCCTGCAAGGACATACTGAAAAAAGCTATGGGTTGCTCAAACCCATCCTTATTTTTCTATAACAAACATGCAGCAACAGTGTGAAAGGAAGCAAATGAAAACAATTGGAATGGCTTAGAAAAATCAGGAGATTTAAGAATAGGGGCCATCTTGATTGCCTCTTTGATACTCTGAAATGATTCAATTGCTTCACTTTCCCAGTGGACAGTTGCATCCTTTTTCATCATTTTGGAAATATTCCTTGTGGTTTCTACAAAGTTGGGAACAAATCTTCTAACAAAATTTATCTATCCAAAGAAGGACTGAACTCCTTTTATAGTTTTGGGCATTTGAATTCTGTCAATAGCAGCCACTCTTTCTAGATATATCCTAATTCCATCCTTGGAAACAATGTGCCCCAGAAGTTTTCCTTCAACTACCCCAAAAGCACACTTCTTTGGATTTAAAGAAATGCCATACTCTAGTGCTCTTATGAAAATCTGCTCTAGATGCAAACAATGCTGCTCTTCTTTCTTTGAATAAGCAATCAGATCATCTTGATACACAGCTAGGATTGAATCAATCAACCCTGCAAAAGCAACATCCATTGCCCTTTGAAATGTAGCACCTGCATTTGTTAGTCCAAATAGCATTCTAACATATACATAAGTTCCCCATGGAGTGGTGAAGGCAGTCTTATACTGTTCTGATTCCTTTACCTTCACCTGATTATAACCTAAAAATCCATCCATCATGGACAAGAGTTCACAACCAATCACTCTTTGCAACATAGCTTCCATATTAGGCAGTGGATAATTATCCTTTAGAGAGGACACATTCAAGTTCCTAAAATCAACACAAAGCCTAATATCACCATTCTTTTTTTTGACTGGGACAAGGTTAGACACCCAAGTTGAATGTCTGATCGGCACAATTATTCCAGCTTCCCTAAGTTTTTTGAGTTCTTCTTGCATCTTAGGAGCTAAGGTAGGATTAATAGGTCTTTGCCTTTGTCTAAATGGCTTAGCTCCAGGCTTCAATGGGATCTCATGCTGGAATAGATCTTCCCTATAAGTTTTTAGGTCCTCATATGACCAAGCAAAAAAATGTTTATATCTTTTCAGTAATGCAATCAGCATACTCCTGATGTGTGGTTTGAGCTGCTTACCAATGTATACCTTCTTGGGGACCTGAGATGTTCCCAAATTTATCTCTTCTAAATCCTCCTTGTTTGCGGGAGATGTCTTTGTGACCAATTGGTCTCTACTGTCAAAAGCTCTCTCCAAAGCTACTAACCCTCTAGGGATCTTATTAGTCTTCAATTGAATTATCTCCTTTCCCACAAGAGTTTCTTTTCCATCTATAGTTTCTACAAAAGCTTGGAAATCAATTTCTTGATTCTCAAATTCATCTATGCAGTGCAAAAATTTTAACAAGTCCCTATCATCATTAAACACTTGCCAACTGCATATAATTTCTGGTACTGCAGGCCTGATTTTGACTTCTACATTTGTAACATCTGACAGAGTGATGTCATCTGGCCTTATTGCAACATTAGCTAAGAAATCAGCCATAACATTCTTTGATCTCTCTACCCAGCCTATTGAAAATGCATCAAAAAGTTCAACGGTATCCCAAATAGCATGCTTATATTGTTTCAATCTTTTGTTTTTTGAAGCATATCTATCTCTAATTTGGGATACAATCAGCTCAGAATCCCCAAATAATCTTAGCATTTTGATTCCATGTTTGAGAGCTATATTTAGGCCTAAGAGTAAAGCCTCATATTCTGCAATGTTGTTTGTGCAAACAAACCTCAGCAAGAAAGAGAATTTGAGGAGCTTACCATTTGGAGATAGGAAAACAACTCCAGCTCCAGAGCCTTCTTTTGCACAAGCTCCATCAAAAAACATAGTCCATAAACCTTGCTGGTCCAGCTCCTTGATGCAGACATTTTTTTCTTTATCCTCTCTATCATCTGAGACAACCTTGAAGTTATCACAGTCAGTGTTTACAAAGCATATCTGTTCCTCTGCTTCTTGGTCTTCCACTGTCTCTGATGATCTTTCTTCTCTGATTAGCTTAACATCCTTGCCATTCATTGGAATCATGGCATATGACAAGTCCAGCTGCATACTTCCACCAATTAGTGCTGCCCATCTTCTTGATAGCAACATACCATACTGTGGCTTGATGTCAACCACTGTTATATTCATTTTATATCTCTTTTCAGGAAATGTTGCCAGTTTGAAATCTACATCCTTCATGATTCCAATGACTGGTACCTCTCTGGCATCCATAGCATAGCATTTCCCACATGCCCTATCAATTTTCAATCCATCTTGTTGCATGATGGCTAAAGGCATGATATTTGTAGATGCTCTAGAGTCAAGCATACAATTTCTGATTATTTTTCCATTTATGACCACAGATACATAAAATGGTTCCACTTGTGAAGGACACTTTGTCATAGTCACTCCTAAATAGACTTCAGGGGCCTCATCTTCTTAATTACATATGACATGTCTCTCACCCTGGATCTGAGCATTTTGTTTGGCTTGAAAAGGCACCCTTGAAATTAGGGATATTGTCCTATTCTTGATTTCTTCCACTTTCATCAGTTCTATAAGTGGAACAGAGACTTTTACTTAGGAGAGGACTTGAGCTATATCAAATGAAGCACAATTTTGTATAACAGTTGTAGCTTGCTCCACGGTCTTACTCTTATCCTGAACTGGTTTAGCTTTTACTTTCATAATTCCTTGATCGTTATTCTTGTCTTGGGAATCTTTACCTTGATCTTTAGCTTGGGGGATTCTATTCTCTGGTCCTTGAGATTCATGACCTATTCTATGTCTAAAATTATGTTTATTATTAACCCACTGCCTCTTTTGTGATTCAATTCCCTTACGACCATGCACTGGCTGACCTGCAAAAATACCTTCTGGCTGATGTGAGCTGCTTAACTGAGCTTTACCTCTGAGATTGTAGTTACTCTTGACTTGGGCCACTGCTGCAGCTGTGAGGGCTCTAATTTCCTCATCAGAAGGCCGTTGTAAGTTACTCAGAAAATTATGTGAGCTCTGAGCATACACATAGTTTTCTTCATCATTTTCATCATAAGAATCCCATTGACAGGCTTGAATTCCATTATCTATATTCTCATCAGCATCATAAATATGGTATCCATTGCTTAGAGACATCATATTAACATCATCATCTTGCACATAATGTGGCTCATTGCATTCATTACAAGATGTAGCATTATCATACAAGGACTGAGCAATCACACACTGTGACTGTGAATGCGGCATCTGACAAATTATACACCATGGAGTATCATCAACAATATCTACAGCTTTCTTTAGAGGATCAGGAGTTTCTTTGACATGTTGAGATCTCTGATTTGTGTTGTTATGTGGGAATATAGGCTTACCATTATGCCAATTGGTATTATAAGGCATTTCATGCAATGATGGTTTCCTTTCTTGCCTTTGGTAGACTTGCCTATCAGGACCTATCCCTTTTTCACTTCTAGCTAGTCTATAACTTAGGTCCTTAACAACATTTGCCAATTTATCTATCTTATCTTCAGGGGTAGATGTATTACCTTGAGTGTTCTGAGGCTTGTTTGGATTCTGCAGAATTTTCACATAATCCCTTCTGTTTGTTTTGCCTGATGCTTTCCTGTTGTTCTCAATATTCACTGCAATTCTAAAAGCATCCCTGAGAGTAGCAGGGCTTTTATCTCTTAATCCATATGCAGTTTTTGCATCAAAAGCATTAATATATAATATTATGCACATTGGTTCAATTGGCCTCATGTGATGTGGCAATTTGTTTAACACTTTAGTAAATCTTGCATTAAAATCTGCAACCTGCTCATTTGACCCTTTAGTGATACTGGTAAACTCATTTACAAAAAAGCTGGGGTCAGTTTTGTCACCATATTGCTCCTTGAACACCCTTTTAAAATCATCCCATGATGAAATACTCCTGTCAGGCAGATTCTTGTACCATTCTCTTGCCTCATCAACCAAAGATTGCATGAATGACTTCATGAAAACATCCTCATGTTCAACCTCAAAGTTGTCTATGACATTTTGAAAAGCCTTTAGATGATCTTCTCCTGACACAGTGTTGTTTCCTAAAAATTTAGGCACTTGCAGCCTTAGATGCTTGTCAATGGGGTTAGGATACCATCAAATACCAGCTATCCGAATCTATCTAGCTGCATGGGCTGTCTGTCAAACTGATTAACATTGATATTTCTGTTTGCATTCTGGTTTCTTACATTGTTCAGTGGTATCCTAGCATCATTCACATTTTGTCTTTCATCATTATGCTGATGTTGCACCTCATTTCTTTGCTGATGTCTCTGCACATTTGCATTCTCAAGGGTAGGAATTGAATCATTTTGGGTAGTCCTTAAAGCTTGCACTTTCTGCCTCATATCATCTCTGATTTTCATGGCTTGCAGATACTCTAATTCTGCTCTCAACTTTCTGATTTCTTCAGCTAACTGTTCTTCCTTAGGCATGGAGGTAGATGGTCTTATACCATTCTGATCATCATCTTCATCATCCCTCTAAGACTCTGCCTCCTCAAACCTTTCACTAGGGTCTAGAAATGGGCGTTCTTGGAACACCTCTGACCTCATTCTCACGCTACCACCCTATTGCCTCTCATATGCACCTTGAATATCAGCTTCTGCATTTGAAAAGTAAGGCACATGCTGTCCTGATGGCCTAGGGTTATCTTGCATATCATCATTTTTTCTGGGGGAACCCTCATGACTGGCTAAGATAGCTCCCTTTCTTCTGTACATCATTCTTCTTGTTACTAATAACTCTTCAAATAAAGGATTTTGTTGGGATCTTCTCCCCTGCATATAAATTTTACTTCAACCAGTTGGGAGATTACTTCAGAGTCGCCATCTATTACTAGGAACTGTTTTCTTTTTGTAAACCAGGGTTCTCTCACAAACGTCCCCAGTAGAGTCACCAATTTCTGTTGGGACTCGGATGGGCCACAAATATTTCACCAGGGAGGACAAAAAAGATAACAATTTTAAAATCACTCCCCAGTAGAGTCACCAATTTCTGTTGGTTTTTTCCCAGACTGGATGCTTACTCCCAGATTTCCCTACAAGGTAGCCATCAATGATCAACAGGATCTCTGGGCCAGGGGCCAACAGTGTAGGAGATAGACTCTATATTTTATCTCTTCTTCTTCAGGCTTTGCAAAATCGAGGGGGGTTTTCCCTACTCAACATCCATAAGGATATGCATACTAAGGCTGGGATGCTGACAGAAAGTAGATAAGTCCTCCTGTAAGTAGACCAAAACTGAAAGATAAGAGCAAAGGGGCTAACTTTGGACCTATTTGCAGTTGTAGACAGAGGACTTGGATCCTAAACTAATTCTACTATCCTAATGGTTGTTTTAGAATTTGATTTTGATTTTATGTTTGGATGCAAAGCTGGACATGGTATATAACACAAACACAAAGCTAGATCGGTGCTTGTCCAGGGCCTGGAGTCAGTAGACATACACCTGTGAATGATATGCATAAACAACTAAAACTGGATTTCAGGGGGATACATATGATACCTGCCTTACAGATATCTCCTAATACAAAGTGTTAAGCTATCTATACTTATGGCATCCCTACTATAGTGTACCCTTCCCAATGTTCAATCTGAAAACAGTTTAATCTACCTTTGAGTAGAAGTTAAGAGATCAGACATTCAACACAGGAATTCTATGTTCTAGAGTTTCAAACATTCCTTAAATATTCAGACTCAGAAGAAAGATACATGCAATAGTGGAGACAGAATTAACAAAACACATGCTAACATAGCATTTCTCATATAGAATTAACCATGAAATCAGTGGATTCATGCAAAGCATACAACAGGAGATACATAAACTCACAAGTTTTTATGGACATAGCAGCCAAAACCAACTGTATTGTATCACAGAGCCAAAATGTTCAACTTTCAACAACTAAAAAAATGGTAACACAATCTGCTTATAACAGCCAGATAGTGTACCATAAGCAATTAATTACATGGCAAAAATATCAAAAATCACCAGATACAAATCCCACAAAGGAATGGCACTCAGAAGATATTAATGCAGTAGACAAAGAGGGGCCTCGAGCCATGCGCCATTATCTGGGGTCTTCACTCAAAATCAGGCAACCTGATCGCTTGTACAATTGCCCATACCTCCGCATCGTCGCCATTAAAGGCCTCAACCACCTGCAGCCACTCAGAAACTGTCGCAACATTCCAAACAGAAGTTCCCCCTAAAAGTGATTCGCTCAAAGTTTGAAAATACACAGGGGAATAATCCCACATGCATGGTGAGGAGATCACATCAGTAGTTCATAAACATGGTCGCACACATGATAGGTGTCAAGTGTTTTGCCACGCTCGACGCACAACCCTTCGCCAAATACCCATCGCCGTGACATATACCATCGGCCAAGCTCAAATCCCCTTCGCCGATCTCCAAAGTCTGGCTGACACAAACTACACTCCCCACCTCCGTCGGCATAACCCACACCATCGGAGCATCTAGAAATCCTCTGGCCGACCCACCAAGTCTCACCGTTGCCTACATCGCAACTCCATCATCGGCCAGACCAGAACTATCGGGCAAACATCTCGAACCTATGCCGACACCTACGTTCATGCCGATGAACTATGGCCTCATCCTTCTGTCAGCCAAACACATGCCGATGAATCTTCATTGGCCAAACACTACCCCATCGGCGGACCCTCCAACTGGTAGCCCGATCTCAATATTCTCGCCGATGTGCCGAACGTCAACTCCACCGTCGGCCAGACTGAACACAAAGTCATCCCGATGGCATTCCCCATCGGGGTGACTTCCTTCTATCGGCGAACCACAAAACACACTGGCCGATAATATAAGTCTAGCCGATGAACACTTGAGATACCCCCATCGGCATGACCAACACTGTCGGTAGAACCACAATCTCCTTCACCGATAGGCAAAAGTCTAGGCGATGGAAGAAGATATGACTGCTACCATCATGATCGCTAAGACAAAAACAAATTCATGTCAATGAAGAGGGAAACCTAGGGTTTGAGTGAAGAAACCCTCCACATGCTAGCTCAACCTCCAGGCCAAAATGAGCACCAACACCATCTTCACTTAAAAATACAACATTTAAAAGAGCGGTAATCCAACTCAATAATTTATTGTATTTTCCCAACATATTGTAGATTCCCTTCAATTATATTCTTATCTTTTGAGCTTGATCAACTGGATTGCTTGAATTCAACCATGATGGCACAATTGAAGGATCGTCTCTTTACATCTACACTTTCTACATGATAATGTCGACCATATGCCCACATTGTTGTATATTTCCTTGCCTGTGAAAGACCATTTATTTCAGTGAAAACAAATATAATGATGAATATTAAAATAGTTAATAGTGTCAAAACTGTAAGGAAACAACATTTTGTAAAATTCTAATTGTACCTTTCTTTCACATCCTCAAGACATGTTGATTTCATCTTTTGTTATGTTTGAATCTATACCTGCATCTTCTATTTGATTTTGAATTTGTTCAGTAACCCATTCTAGTGTGCAATCTTTGCCCCATTCCCCAAGCAGATCAGTGGGAAGTGGAGTATTCCTTGGGTTTGATCTCTTAAATTGTCTCCTTGCTTCTAACACTTCTTCTCTATTTATCATACAGATCAATCCATTTGTTCATAAAGTCCATGTGGTACATAATGAACTTGTTGAGTATAGCACTTTCGTCTACACCTATTACATGTCAACATGCTTATTTCAAACTCCAAATGTCATGTTGTTAATTTGACAAATAAATTACAAAGTAAATTAATGATTGCAAGAAAAACAACCACACTGATCATGAATTTACTTACTAATTTCTACTTGAACACCATTAGATTGTGGTTTTTCTCCATCAATAATATCTGATGCTCATTCTTCATCCCAGAAGCATGGCCATCTTCAAAATCCTTACCAAGGACTTCACATAGTATGAAAAATGCTTCATTCAATACATACCCTTTAGCCATGCAACCCTCTGGATGTGCCTTTTGTCGGACATATCTTTTTAGAGTCTTCATATACCTCTCAAAGAAAAACATCCACCTCATTGATACGACACTTGCCAATTCAATGTCATCGACTAAGTGTATAAGTAAATGCACTTGTAGGTCCATGAAACTTGTAGGGAGCTCCTTCTAAAAAACACATACAATTTCTACAATTTCCTTCTTCCATTTTGGAAATTCACATTTGTGGATCTCCTTGGAGATCACCCACCTAATATAAGAATAGTAAATTAGTATGAACCTTTAGTCAAAAATTAAAATGCAATATAATATCTCTATGTCTCTCACACACGGACATTTCATATAACCACATACCTTGTAAATGTTGACAATCGACTTATGGCATTCCTTAAGTCAACTGTAAGACAGGAATCCCCCTAATTGTGAATGGCATGATATGCTATCAAACACATTTATGAAAAGGTCATTAGTAATTTTTTCTCACACAACAAAATATCAAAATTTATTTAGTACTTAATCAATGTTACCAGTAAATGTTAAATGATGATAAATAATACCTTCATAAAATTATGAAAATCATGTGTTTTATCTCATGTGATATGTCCAACTATAAAATCTTTAGCCAATGATGACCCATACCTAGTAGGTGTCCTTATTAATTAGATGACATTTTTTAGTTGGTCTAGCTCTTTTTTTTTCAAAATCCATGGAGCTTCTGCATATGTTTCATTTTCCATGTTTGGCCACAAATGTTTTCTATCAATTTTGGTACATGAAAGAGCAATATCTCTCCTCAAAGATAAGGTGCCCTTCTCTTTGCCTAATATATGTCAAAATATAGATCTGGGAAATTTTTAAAGATGTGCATAGGATCTAATAGGTGAGATATTAATAGATCCTTCCAGTAAGGGAGCTCAAAAAATATGGATTTCCTTTTCATTCCTTCTGGCATATTAACTACAACTTGTTCTGGTTCTTCAATTTAATCACCCCGATCAAAAAAATCATCCCAAGCTTTCAATTCAACATCTTCATACTTCTTAAGCCAATCACCTGGACCCATAATCATGGAAGGGCCTCTATTTTCAACTTTTCCATCAAATTGATTCTTTAGGCGATTTATAAACTTATGATCTAGTGGTAGAAAAACCCTATTGTTTGCATAAATAAATTTATGTAGATCTTTAGATTACCGCCCTTGAAATTATTCTGCACATCTTGGACATGCAAATATCCCTTTTATTTGAAGCCCTACAATTCAATAAGTAATGTTAATAACATAAAAAAAATAGTATAAAACTAAGTATGAAAGTTGGGATGAAAATAAATTATGAGTGTAAATACGTAAATATTTTATCTTACCAGAACAAACACCAAGTCCTGGAAAATCATGAATATTCCAACATAGGACACCATACAACATGAAGGACCTATTTGATGGGGGATGTGATATGTCATACATTCTTATGCCTTTCCATAGTAGTTGCATCTCATCAATAAAAGGCGTGAGATAAACATCCATATTTTTAACTTGATGTTTTCCTAGAACAATGAGAGTCAACATAAGGTGCTCCTTTCTAACACTCATCCATGGGGAATATTGTATACTATCAATCTGACTAGCCAAACACTATAATTTGAGCTCAGGAAAGAGAATGGGCACACTCCATCAATTGCAAGATCAAACCTAATATTACGGGGTTCATCTTTGAATTTTCTTGGCCATTTTTCCTCTGTGTTTCATTGCTTTGGAGTTGGCCAGAATTCGTATGAATCCATCTTTATTCCCATTATTTTCATGCCATTCCATCAATTGTGCAAGTGACTTGCAACGAAACATTCGTTGAAGTCTATGTATAATTGGCATGTGACTTAAAACCTTCTTTGGAACTGTAGGACCTTGTACATCTGTACGATATCTCTTCTCTTTGCATACAGGGCATTCTACCTTGTTTTGATATTCATCTCTATATAAAATGCAATTATTTTTACATGAATGAATTTTCTTATACTCAATCCCCAACTCAACCAACAACAGATGCACCTCTCTGCAAGTTGATGGCAACACATTCTCTTCAAGGAATATTTTAGTTTTTAGTGCCCTGTAAGATTGCTAGAGATTAAATCAATTGAATGTTTGACTTATGATGAACATGTTTGATATGTCAATCTATACTAGGATTGTTTATATACAATATATGGTTTTGAAATCCCCTTAAAGAAATATAAATGAAGTTGATGAATGTTTACAAATTATGTACACCAATTGACAATACATAGTAAGAAATAGATTTCAACTCACTTCAATAGGGTAGTGAATCTTTTGTCTGACCAACCAAATAGTGACTTGATTTCTAATAATATTAATGTGCATGCCAGTTTTGAGGTTCTACTTGTACCCAATTTGAACACAAGTGTCTTCGCTGCTTGCTTGACGGAGTCTTTCAGGTTGTTATTATCAACATTACGTTGGTGGTAATTACCCCTGCTATCATCATTACTATCAACCATATGATCATTATTGTCATCATTGTTTCCATCCCCAAAGAAACCTGTAAGCATTTCATTCAATCCTTCTTCATGCACTACATTTTCACTATCATGATCATCATCATTAAGGCTAGGTGGCATGTCATCAGTGTATGCGGATCTCATCAGCTCTTCAAATTTCTTAGCTGGTAGTATTCTCTTCAATGTTGCTCTTTTCACCCTGGTGTTGTTTAAAGGATGGTTTGGATCATCTTGTCCAAATCTTAATAACCTAGTTGGATCTTGGGTATTAGTATGTGTTTCATCAACATCTTCTACCTATCAACAAACACAAGCATTATTTAATGTTTGGCAACAATTGGATAAATCATAAATGTATCAATTTCAAAGAAATACATTCAAATATGGCTTAAAAATAGACATATAAATTGTATGAACATATTTACATCAATTATATAATGGAACATTTTTTTATAGACTACCTTTTTTATACAATAATTTAAATAAAACACAATTTTGACAACATAGTTTATAAAACATCAGTCCACACTCATTTATTAGTCTTTGGTTTTTTTCCCTTAAGAACATCCTTAGGGAGACCTTGTTCTTCCCTTTTCTTTTGCACAGGAGTGCGTTTTAAGAAGGCGTAATCAATCAATAACGCATCCCCAATGGTAAGGTCCATAATAGCCTCAACCATTATCAATATATCAACCTCTCTTTCCATATCTCCATCTTTATCATTTATAACCTCAACAAATTGACAATTTAGTCTTACAATAGGGTCCCTTCCCTTACTACTATTTATAAATCCTGCAATATTTTTGTGTGTGTATGCACGTCCATCTATATACATAAGATGACCTCTATTCATTTCTTTTCCACTTTCCAATTGGAGACGATGTGTATACATATTCAAATTTAGACCATATGCTGACATGCTAGGCTTATATTCTGCTAGCCTTCTCCATTCATCACTGTAATATGATGGACCATAATATGGCATTAATCTCCTAGTGGTTTGTTCTGAATTATTTCTATGTTTAGATCCCACATTTACATTTTGGACAATAAAGAGGCATAGATTCTCTCCATGAATATTGGAGGGTCGTATCATGTAGCTATATCCCCAAAATTGAAACACCTCATACACTCTAGGTAGTTGTTGATCACTAGGCCAAGCACAATATAGTCGACGATCAAATGTCTCTTTGTAAATTGATCTTAAACTCAGGGGCAAGTCATCATCTCCATCACATTCATTCTCATCGGGTATGTAGTCCACTTTCCCCTTGTCTTTAAGAAAATTATGCATCTTTAAACCGGTTCTTGTTCTATTACTTGTTTTCATCAATTCCTCATCTTCTGAGCTAGTATTTTGGCACATATTTTTGTTAGATGTATCATTTGATAAATGATCATTGCCCTCTAGGCTAGAAGTTGGTGATCTAGGAAACTTTAAACCAATAACTTTATCCTACAAGTATCCATTAAGAAAAAATTAGTTATTTAAATAATTTAAAACAATGTTTAAATGAAGTATACATGTTATTTATATCAAATTGGAAAATTCTTTACCACAATTCCTATTGGATTTGAATTGATTGTAGGAGGCATACTACCGACTGGAAGCTCATCATATATGTAATGTCTTTGTACAATCACTCGTTTGAATTGTTTCTTTCCACGACATACAGAACATCCACAAACAACAATTTTCTCAAAGTATTCATCCCATGTACTATAGTCCTACCCAACCTCTTGTTCAGTGCAATCATTTGTTGTGTCTACAGGATCCATTGTCGTATCCTCTTCCACCCACTGTCCTCTATGTGATTTAACAATTTTAGGTCCATGTCCACATACATATCTTTTTATTTTTCTAGTTGAACGTTCAGGCTCTGCATTTGCTCCAATCTCCATCTAAAATAATCAACAACATGCATTAATCTATGTCAAGATTGGATAATACATTATAAATTTCAATAATACTATGAAAAAATATGGACGTATCACAAAATTCCATCAGATCATTTTTTCCTTATTTAAGTTAAAATTTGAGTACCTGATGTCCCGCTTCATCCATTGTGTCCTCATTTGATATGACACAATATGTTGCCATGGCCTCGTCTGACCCCTATAATACACAACATAGTAAATAATGTTTAACTAGTACACCAATTATATCATTTCAATGAATATATGCTATCCAATACAGAACCTCACTTTAGTCATATATTTGACATATTGATATCATGTTATGGCCATCCTAATTTTCAAACTTTTCCCTTGATCATAGAATCACATTTAATCACTATTCCTTTACATTTTCAACCAATAAGTTTGACCTCAGAGGCCTCATAGACAAAAAAATGACTTTATCTCCTCTATGTTGTAGCATTTGTGAATTCATAAACACCTTCCTCCTTTGGTCGAGATTGCTTTCTCTTCTTACCTCTATTGTATCTGCAGATTCCATTGTCATATCTATTTCCACCGACTTTCCTCTATGTGATTTAGTAGTTCTACGCCGTCTACGTCCTCTCTCCATGGCCTCCTCTAGATCTTGTAATACACAACAATGACAATAGTCACATAATAGTTGTGCACCAAGAGAATATTGTTGAAATTATCTCGTTAATACGCTCGCTTTTCATTAAGACACACTATGAAAAAAATAGGACATTGCAACATTTTGCTCTTCACAAAAAGTTTACACATGAAATCTTGACAACTAGAGCTCAAATCTTATGATTACAAGATGACTACAAATTCACATCAAAAAGACATTTATTTACAAGCTAACTACAAATAAAACCTATTACAAATAATTTTAGCTGAACATCCCTTCCATGGTCCCTTGTTATCCTAGATGAAAGAAAACCTATTACTAATAATTTTAGCTAGTTTTCTACCTTACACTTCTTCCACAAATTCATTAAAACCATAGATATTTTCTCTTTGAAAACTATAGATTGTATTCCTTGTTCTTGATTGAAACCACCTTTACATTGGATAGTGTGAGAATATTTATCTTAGATAAGATCCAAAACTTTAATTCTTGATTTTTTGTTTTTCATGACTGGTGTTTATCCTCCATAGAGGCCGTGGTGAAAGTAGTTGGCTTGGTTATGTAGAAATCCCCTCATCAAATAAAAGCCAACAAATATTTACAAATGGCTCAACCCATATAAGACTTAACAATTTACAACAACTTTAATGAAGAGTTCCATCAAATTATGTTTTTATTATGTTAAGTTTCTAGGATGTATCCATTTTTTTCCAAGATAGTTGGTGGTATGTTGTTGTCACACTAGATTCCAATATTATAAAACCCTTTGTCATGCCCACATTTCCCATGCGGTCACAACACGCATCACACGTGTCATGTCCACATTCACCATGTGGTCATGACATGAAATACCAAAAATTTTCTCTCTTCCCTAGAAATCCCCTTGCACACGTAGGCGTGCTCAGCGGCATACGCTTAAGGCGAAAATAATACAGTTGTCGGCGGCGTACCAAATACATGTGCACACACCCTACGCAAGGAAACATGTGGTTTCCTGACTTAGGTTAATCTCACGAATTATATTTGAACAACAATTGTTTTAGGTGATAGATCATTTTTTAGCAAAGCACGATCATCTGATTCTTCTTTCCATTTTCTGGAATTTAATATTAATTTCTTCAGACTTAGCATTTTCAACCAAGCCCATTCATTTGCCCTCTCTTCCTTTTCTTGGAATTTAGTTTTGATTGTATTTCTATCACATTCATTTTACTGTTTCTCTAAAATTTAATTTTGATTGTATTTCTATCTCATTTCCCTTCCCATTGTGCAAGATCTTATGTTATCCTATTTTTTTCTTCACGTTCTTTATCGAACAGCAATAACACTACATCCTTTACATTATTCCTAATTTCTTGGTAAACCAGATCACTTACATAGGGTTGGTTAACTTCACTTGACTCAGTCCCCCTAGGGTTCCGTTCTAGGTTTTAGTTCAACGTTTGAATTAATTTTAATAATCAACCTATTCCTAAACAGGATTAATAGTAGGTTAAACTTACTTAATTCTCTTAGCCCTGTTCAGAAATGCTGCCCATTTTCTCCTCTTTGTTTTCCAAGGTTAGTTGTTCTTTCTCTTTCTCTCTCTTTTTTTTTACTTGGACGTTTATTCTCTAAATCTACAGTTGAGTTTAAAATGGCCACTCATGGAATGCCTGTGATGGCTTGTTTGCATTTATTTTCAGTGTCCTTTGTAAATGAAGGGATCATACTTTCCTCTTCATTTTCCTATCATTTAATTTAGGATAATTGTTAAAACTTCCGAGAAACTCTTCCTTAAAATTAAAATATATTTACCTATGCTCTTTTTAAATTGTAATTGTATAAATAATGTATTTCTAAATTGCAACTCTGAGTTTAAACATCTATTCAATTTGTATTATACATTATGCATAAACAAATCCCACTTTCCTCGATTAAAATTTCTATTTCAAGTCAAATGTTTTAAACTACATATAGTTTGCCTTCAATGAATAGTGAAAAGTGAATAGTAAAAGTAAATAGTGAATAGTAAAAATGAATAGTGATTAGTGGAAAGTGAATAGTAAATAGTGAAAAGTGAATAGTAAAATGGTCCCCATCCTAGGAAGAGACCCTCAAGGTGGTGGTAATTTCAAAAGCAATACTGCAGCCCAAATTTCATTTCTTTCATGGTAGCAAAATTACAACTTGACTTATAACAAAATTTAAGACTAATATTTCTACTAAGCTTGCACAGAAATAATACTTTTACAAACTTAATTAAAACATCAACTAACTAACAACTTTGCAAGTAGAATAAGGAACTAGACAAGTCTAATAACCTTTTAAAGTGAATGGTAAAACTTAATGACAAGTAGAATACAAACAACAATCCAATCACAGAGGATTTCCTCACAACTCCAAAAATAACAATTTATACAACAATAGGGAGATAATTTTCTCCTTTTAGAAAATTGACAAGGAATGAGCTATTAAAAGATCAGGCTCTCCATAAGACTTAAGGAAAATAAAATATTTTCTAAGATCCAATAATCTTTTCCAAGCCTCACAATAAGCTTCCAGAAAACCTACATATCACACAAGGAAAGAAACACCACACAAGCTGCTCTCCTCCCTACCGTAGACCCACAAAAGGGTCACCCCCAAGCTAGGGAGATCATCCACACACCTAGGGAATCCAAATCCACTTCACAACAGGTAAAAAAATAACACACCGGAACACATACACCCATGGATATTTACACAACATAAAAACTCAACAAAGGTGAGTTTACAGAGGGGTAAGAGAGTGGACACACTCAACTCTAGAGTACCACCCTTCACAATAATTCAACACAATTTTTCTCATGGCCTCAAGCCAAACAAGATCATCAGATTTCAAGGAATATCATATTTGGCTCTCAAGCCATATAACCAATTTTCTCAAATTCACACAAATGCCCTCAAGGCTTTCAACATCTCAAAAGAAACAAGGCATGCACTCGAGGAGGATCACTCCTCCTTTACCCCACACTTGATGAGCATTTCTCCCAAGTGGAAGACACTCTGTCAACACCCCACAGTTGATGAGCATTTCTCCCAAGTGGAAGAAGCTCTATCAACAACCCAATAAAATTTTCCCATAATAACAAAATTTACAACACAAACAAAATAAATAATTTTCACACATCCTTCATGCAACAAATAAATAATTTTCACACATCCTTCATGCAACAAATAGAGATACAAAGGAAAAGCCATGAAATCTAACCTTAAAAAGCCCTTTAATGGATGAAGTTGATGAAGAGCTCCACACTTAGTCTCTTCTCCCAATCTCTCCTCTAAAAAAAAACAATCTCTCTATGATCACAAGCAAGGAATAATGAATGGAGGATATAGGATGGCTAGAATAATTTCGGCATTATGAGGCTATGAAGAAGAGAATAGAGAAGGAATTGGGCATTATGAGGATGCCAGAAGAATATTTCTTAGAGGAAATTATGCATGATAAGAATGCAAAAATGAAGTCCCCTACAAGAATGAAGTTCCCCTACAAGAATCAAGTTCCCCTGCAAAAATCTAGTCTTCTCTAATTGCTTAGAGAAGGGTCTTATTTATAGATTTTCTGAAAAGGGAATGGAAGGTGAGGATCAAGAGTTGAGATCAAGGGCTTATATTATTTGTGAATTTTAAATTCATAGTGGATGAATTAAAAATTTATTCTTTTGGGAAGAGTGGATTATGACATCAAGGGCTCACATTATTTGTGAATTTTAAATTCATAGTGGATGAATTAAAAATTTATTTTTTTGGGAAGAGTGGATTATGACATCAAGGGCTCACATTATTTGTGAATTTTAAATTCATAGTGGATGAATTAAAATTTTTTTTTTTTGGGAAGAGTGGATTATGACATCAAGGGCTCACATTATTTGTGAATTTTAAATTCATAGTGGATGAATTAAAAATTTATTTTTTTAGGAAGAGTGAATTATGATATCAAGGGCTCACATTATTTGTGAATTTTAAATTCATAGTGGATGAATTAAAAATTCATTTTTTGGGAAGAGTGAGATTGGGAGAAGAGACTAAGTGTGGAGCTCTTCATCAACTTCATCCATTAAAGGGCTTTTTAAGGTTGGATTTCATGGCTTTTCCTTTGTATCTCTATTTGTTGCATGAAGGATGTGCGAAAATTATTTATTTGTTGCATGAAGGATGTGTGAAAATTATTTATTTTGCTTGTGTTGTAAATTTTGTTATTGTGGGGAAATTTTATTGGGTTGTTGACAGAGCTTCTTCCACTTGGGAGAAATGCTCATCAACTGTGGGGTGTTGACAGAGCGTCTTCCACTTGGGAGAAATGCTCATCAAGTGTGGGGTAAGGGAGGAGTGATCCTCCTCGAGTGCATGCCTTGTTTCTTTTGAGATGTTGAAAGCCTTGAGGGCATTTGTGTGAATTTGAGAAAATTGGTTATATGGCTTGAGAGCCAAATATGATATTCCTTAAAATCTAATGATCTTGATTGGCTTGAGGCTATGAGAAAAATTGTGTTGAATTATTGTGAAGGGTGGTACTCTAGAGTTGAGTGTGTCCACTCTCTTACCCCTCTGTAAACTCACCTTTGTTGAGTTTTTGTGTTGTGTAAATATCCATGGGTGTATGTGTGTTCCAGTGTGTTATTTTTTTATCTGTTGTGAAGTGGATTTAGATTCCCTAGGTGTGTGGATGATCTCCCTAGCTCAGGGGTGACCCTCTTGTGGGTCTACAGTAGGGAGGAGAGCAGCTTGTGTGATGTTTCTTTCTTTGTGTGATATGCAGGTTTTTTGGGAGCTTATTGTGAGGCTTGGACAAGATTATTAGATCTTAGAAAATATTTTATTTTCCTTAAGTCTTATGGAGAGCCTAATCTTTTAATAGCTCCTTCCTTGTCAATTTTCCAAAAGGAGAAAATTATCTCCCTATTGTTGTATAAATTATTATTTTTGGAGTTGTGAGGAAATCCTCTGTGATTGGATTGTTGTTTGTATTCTACTTTTCATTAAGTTTTACCATTTTAAAATGAGGAAAGGAAGAGAAAATTTGTTTTTAAAAGGATATTAGACTTGTCTAGTTCCTTCTTCTTCTACTTGCAAAGTTGTGAGTTAGTTGATGTTTTAATTAAGTTTATAAAAGTATTATTTCTGTGCAAGCTTAGTAGAAATATTAGTCTTAAATTTTGTTATAAGTCAAGTTGTAATTTTGTTACCATGAAAGAAATGAAATTTGGGCTGCAGTATTGCTTTTGAAATTACCGCCACCTCGAGGGTCTCTTCCTAGGATGGGGACCATTTTACTATTCACTTTTCACTATTTACTATTCACTTTCCACTAATCACTATTCATTTTTACTATTCACTATTTGCTTTTACTATTCACTTTTCACTATTCATTGAAGGCAAACTATAGGTAGTTTAAAACATTTGACTTAAAATAAAAATTTTAATCGAGGAAAGTGGGATTTATTTATGCATAATGTATAATATGAATTGAATAGATGTTTAAACTCAGAGTTGCAATTCAGAAATACATTATTTATACAATTACAATTTAAAAAGAGCATAGGTAAATATATTTTAATTTTAAGGAAGAGTTTCTTGGAAGTTTTAACAATTATCCTAAATTAAATGACAAGAAAATGAAGAGGAAAGTATGATCCCTTCATTTACAAAGGACACTGAAAATAAACGCAAACAAGCCATCACAGGCATTCCATGAGTGGGCATTTTAAACTCAACTATAGATTTAGAGAATAAACGTCTAAGTAAAAAAAAAAAAGAGAGAGAAAGAAAAAGAACAACTAACCTTGGAAAACAAAGAGGAGAAAATGCACAGCATTTCCGAATAGGGCTAAGAGAACTAAGTAAGTTTAACCTACCATTAATCTTGTTTAGGAACAGGTTGATTATTAAAATTAATTCAAACGTTGAACTAAAACCTAGAACAGAACCCTAGGGGGACTGAGTTAAGTGAATTTAACCAACCCTGTGTAAGTGATCTTGTTTACCAAGAAATTAGGAATAATGTAAAGGATGTAGTGTTATTGCTGTTCGATAAAGAATGTGAAGAAAAAAAAATAGGATAACATAAGATCTTGCACAACGAGAAGGGAAATGAGATAGAAATACAATCAAAATTAAATTTCAAAGAAACGGTAAAATGAACATGATAGAAATACAATCAAACCTAAATTTCAAGAAAAGGAAGAGAGGGCAAATGAATGGGCTTGGTTGAAAATGCTAAGTCTGAAGAAATTAATATTAAATTCCAGAAAATGGAAATAAGAATCAGATGATCGTGCTTTGCTGAAAAATAATCTATCACCTAAAACAATTGTTGTTCAAATATAATTCGTGAGATTAACCTAAGTCAGGAAACCACGCGTTTCCTTATGTAGGGTGTGTGCACATGTATTTGGTACGCCACCGACAACTGTATTGTTTTCACCTTAAGCGTACGCCACCAAGCACGCCTACGCGTGTGAGGGGATTTCTAGGGAAGAGTGGGAAAATTTTTGGTATTTCGTGTTATGACCACATGGCGCATGTGGACATGACACGTGTGATGCGTGTTGTGACCGCATGGGAAATGTGGGCATGACATTTGGTATCAAAGCCAAGTTTAAACACTGGGCATAATTGGGCACGTTATTATTCTCAACGTTGATTAATTAGAGTCTACCATGTTTTGTAGGATGCCTCCCCGGCGTGCTTGACAAGTGCAATTATGCAACACGACATCTATTGAGGTGCATAGTGATTCCTTGACTGAGGGACAAGGACCCGCAGTTATAGCAGATCCACTTGTACCATAGGCACCACCCGTACCACAGGCACCACCTGAACCACAGGCACCACCCGTACCACAGGCACCACCAGTAATTGACCTAGGCCACAAATTCTTCAGACACTGGAGGTTTTGTTAGAGCGGTTACCACCAGCTATTCTAGAGCCATGTAATGAGCCTTGCGTTGATCCACGAGAAGAGCCATGTAATGAGCCACGTGCAGAATCACGTGCTGAGCCATATGTGGAACCCCGCATAGATCCGTTAGAGGTGCCATGCATGGAGCCTTTCGTTGAGATTCCTAATACTACAGTAGAAGAGGTAGGGTCAGCCTACCGTGCACAGAGTAGGAGTCCTCTGAGACACTCGAGACGAGATGAGACCAGGAGGGTAGGACAGGTATACCATGGACCGTATGAGTATGGATTAGATGAGCCAGTTATAGGGCTCAGAGACAGAGGAGATCCCATTAGAAATCTGCTTAGGCTCAACCCACCTACTTTCACAGGAGCTACCGAGGGAGCTGTGGCCGAGGCTTGGTTGATTAGTCTTGACAGGTGTTTCATGTTGTGACCTTACAGGAGCAACATGAAAGTACGAGTGGCAGTGCATCTCCTGAGAGATGTAGCAGCTACCTGGTGGCGCACTGAGGAGTGCAAGCACCGACTATCCCTAGATACACTCACTTGGGATATCTTCATAGAGCGCTTTAATGCTGATATTTGTCAGAGCATTACAGACAGCGCAGGATTGATGAGTTCCATGAGTTACAGCAGAGAGGACTCACTGTTGCTCAATATGAGAGCCGGTTCATCGAGCCTTCTCGTTACGCAGAGTACCTCTAGGACGAGAAACTCTTGGTACACATATTCATCAGAGGCCTAAATCACAGGATAGCAGGACCAATATGTATGGCAGATCCCCAGACCATGAGCGAGACTGTTGAAAAGGCTTTTATTGCAGAGGAAATTCAGGGACAAGGGCAGAATTCACGCCCGCAGTATCAAGATCATAATCCCCAACAACAACAAAATTTCTATAGACCGCAATTTACACCATAGAGAGGAGGGTTTAATTCCTCATCATTACCTCCTAGGCCTCCACAATAGCATCAGCAAAAATCTAGGCCCCAATAGAGGGTTTAGGGGGGACAGAACCATGGATGGCAGCAGCGGGGCCAGCGTAGAGACCAGAGACAGTAGGGATCTTCTGCAAAACCTATAAGGTCTCAGCAATCAAACAGAGGTTCATAGGGGTCCACTAGGTAGACTAGACAGTAGCAGTTGGGCAAGACTCAGTCTATACAGTTACAGGCTAGGGGCCCGTGCTATGTATGTGGTGGGGCTTGACACCCTTACTACTTAAACATTTACCTCAATTCCAAATGTTTACATGAGGAAAATTTTGGTTTGGCACAGCTAGGTGCTAAATTAGGTGCACTTTGCGCTGCCTTTTGTGCCCCAAAGAGATTACATTTAGGGCTGAAAGTCGGTGCTAAAGTGGTGTTAACTACACCAACTATAGCGCTGACTAATGAATCAAAAATAAAAAATTAAAAAATCTTGCCTACGTTAAAACATAACACACAACAAAAAACACATACCATAAAAAATTCCCGCCTGGCAGTATCATTGTTTCACCACGACTGTTTTGTTAATGTAATGAAAATGTTTTCTAAATCATTTATCTCTACATTTTTATCATCCACATAGCTAAATGTTTAGGGTTTTCTCTCCAATATAGCTAAATTTTTAGGTTTTGTACTCTTGGACGACACAATAACATTCAGAGGAGAAAAGGGTTTCAAGGTCATTGATAAAATTAAGACTTGGATTGTGAATGTGTGCAGCGGCATTGTTTCATGCGCTAATATTTTGGCAATAGTCACTCGTGATTCTGTTGTCCAATTAAATATTTTTGTACTCCTCTACTTTTGCTTACATTTTTTTCTAATGTTATAGACAAATTATTCTTGCTCTCCTCTATAATGACATTAGAAATTTGTGCTTATAATTGGAAGTTGGGAGGTCCATACCTGGTGTGATAGGTGAAAGTCAGGTATAGCATATCAGACATAGTCATGAAACCCTAACCCTACCATCATCAAGGAATCTAACCTAAATGAAATCAAAGAACAATGCAATTCAAGCATAACATCACCTAGACTGTGTGATTCCTTGTTTGAGGGATGTGGACTGCTTCTTCAACAATGAACAATTGCAATGCTGAAAGCTGCCATGATGGATGATAAAAGCTCAAATGGATGCTCAGATGCTCAAGATGATAGTGTAGGTGCTATATGATTGCTGGATATGATTGCTGGATATGATTGTTGGATATGATTGCTGGATATGATTGCTGGATATCTCATATGAAGTGAGAGGGTGTTTATATAGGACTTAGCCAAGATCAATCAACGGTGGAGATTCAGAGGCTATGTGAATGGCTAGGATTGAAAGTTACTAAATTTAGATTCCATTAATTGTGCATGTGAAGGATATGAATGAAAGTTGTCTTACAACACATGATTGACTGGACAAGTGTTGGAATGTGGTAAATGATGAGGGCTTAATTCAAATAAAATATTTGAATTAGTTGGGATATGAGTTGGATATTAATTAAATAAATTAAATTTATTTAATTAATAGGATAAATGAATAAAATGGGATAAGATATGATGTGGAAATTAATTAAATAAATAAAATTTATTTAATTAATTGGCTTAATGATTAATGAGTTAACCAGGTGTTGCTAGACATGAACAAAGTTGGGACAAATTTGGGTGTCTACATTTTGCCCCTCTTTGATACAATGTTCGATAGAACGTTGTGTCAAAGAAGATACGATATGTGTTCGATAAACAAGTTATGCCCCAATGTAACTGGCAGGTGATGCCCCCTCAAGAGGTAAGCCAGGCTAACTAGGAAGGGTTGGGTTAGCTCTCGATAGAAGAAAAAGGCTAAAAAGAAGGCTGACACGAAGAAAATGGGAGTTGGATGGAAGAAAATAGGCTGTGGCATAGAAGAATTAGGGTTTTGAGAAGGGCTATAAGTAGGTTCTTCAATGGCAAATAGGCTCATTTGTGCTCATTTGTGCTCAGAAACTAGAGAAGCCCAGAGCGCCTGAGAGTGAGAGTTGCAGAGCTAGTAGGATGGTTATTCCACGCAGGGATCATTGTGCGGAGCGAATGAGGACACATTGACGACCAGAGGGAGCAGGTGCACCGGTATGTTTCAAAACTTTTCCCAAAAGCATGTAATTAATAGCCTAAAAGCGTAATTAATTCACACATCACCAAAAGTGACTAGGTTAGGAAATAGCACATGTAGGTCGCTTATGTAGGAATAGAGAGTGCTTGCAGTAGTTTGGGTCGCTTATGGGCGCGGGTAGGTCGCATAGGGGAAAACAGGTCGCATCCCGTCGGCGGGAAAAATGCAGTCAAAAAGTGTGGAAAGAGCAATATGCATCGCTTATGGCTAGAAAGGGCGCGCTTATAAGCAAATAGAGGTCGCTTCACGTAGTGTGGCTCGCATATAGATAGAAATGGCTTGTATAGGGAAAGTAGCACGCGTTTAAGGCTAGAAGGATCGCGCATGGTAATGTAGCTCGCTTAAGGTGTAAAATTAGGCGCATGTAGAATATAGCGCGCATATGCAGTAAGAGTAAGCGCTTATAGTGGTAGAGCTCGCTTATGGGCAAACAGTAAGCGCATAGGATAAAATAGCTTGCATATAGTGAAAACAGGGGCGCATATGCAAAAGAGCTCACTTTTGGGCAAAACAGTAGGGCATAAGGAAAGGCTGGTCGCTAATAAGCTAGGAAGAAGCGCATGTGGTAAAATGGGACGCGTATGGTAGGTTGAAGATAGAATAGCAAATAGAGAAGCAAATTTTGATATGGATGACTAACGGAATGGACTGACAAGGGTAAATGGATGATGCAGGATGTACTACCACCATTGTTATCGCGAGAGCCCCATCCGAGAGATTTACGGCTGGTGAGACGGTTAGATACAGAGGAGCTACTGGTGTTAGAGATCCTGGGCTTGGAGCATGTGTCACGATTAGAGCCAGTTCAGGCACATCGAGGGCTGATGACAGCGATGGTGGAGCAATGGATGAGCGAGCACAGTTCATTCTTGTTACCGACAGGAGAGGAGACCATCACCTTAGAGGATGTATTCCGGATATTGAGGATTCTGATAGATGGGGATCGTGTGGATTATGATCCAGAGATGGGCCCAGCTACATTCAGGAGATTGTTTGGGACACCAGACATCGGAGCAGAGGGTTCAGAGATACCGATGGGGAGGATGGAGGAGCTTTGTGACAGGTTACAGCGGGTGGTAGTGGCTATCATTAGATGGCTAGTGGGTGATAGGAGAGCCAGAGGTTTTCCCGTAGGATGGGGGACAGTGATGGAGGGCATGTTTGCATATGGCACGAGATATGCGTGGGTAGAGTGTGTGTTGGGACAGCTCTATCATTATCTGCATGATTGTGCTTACATGTTTGGAGCTAGTATGTCGGCAGGAGTGACGGTGTTACATGTATGGGCGTATGAGCACATTCCGGTGACGAGACTAGAGGAATGGGTGGCTAGAGCAGCAGGAGAGCCATTTGCATGGATGTATAGAGGAGCGTTGACATATCGACAGTGCCGAGGTGTGGTATACCGGCGGCGGAGATTAGATGAGGTAGATAGATTTGTATGGAGGCCATGGCTAGGATGTGAGCAGTGAGAGGAGGAGGATGCGGAGCTTGTCTATCCTAAACAGGCGAGATACATTTTTGGACGCGACGTGTATATCATAGAGCACTATTTGCCAGAGAGAGCCCTGAGACAGTTTGGAGAGGCACAGGCAGTACCAGTAGGTGATGCCGTTTTTGGGAGGACGAGGCAGGAGGTGTTTGATTGGGGTCCAGAGGTTGTGGTTGACACAGCTTTGGCAGAGAGAGATGGACTGCAGCCAGTAGCATGGTAGTGGGGATAGGGTCCTGCAGATCCAGGCACATTACCAGAGTACAATGTATACTGGGCGACAGCTAGGCCGACTCGGTTGACACGAGATGGGGAGATAGGAGAGATTGGGATGGAGAGGCCAGTTCAGAGGAGACGACGACAGGCTCCACCAACACAGGCAGTTGTGCCAGCTGCACCAGGGATACAAATGCCAGGGCAGGTGCCAGGTCAACCTGCTATATTAGCATAGCCTCAGGCACAGATTGGAGCAGGTGATGATGTTGGTATTCAGCAGCTGCGGAGATAGATTAGAGAGGAGAGGAGATGGAGGCAGCGAGCGCAAATGAGGCTGAGGAGGGTGGAGATGGATAGACATCAGGCCGTGATTAGTCTGTGGCATGCGAGAGCACAGGCACAGACCTATCAGGCTCAGCTACAGTTGAGAGCACAGGGAGGAGATGGATAGGATGACGGTGCTCTAGCTAGAGTGACAGGAGAGAGGGATGCAGCTAGGCAGCATGAGCAGATGATGAGACTAGAGCGAGACACTGTGATACAGCAGGAGCAGGCTATGAGAGCAGAGAGGGATGGTCTATGAGCTGAGAGAGATAGGGCAGTGTAGCAGCTGCAGGGGATGACCAGTGAGCGAGATAGAGCAGTGGCTGCCTTGGGGACTGATGGAGCTACTATGTACTTGGCCACACAGTTGACAGCGGTACAGGCAGAGCTTCAGAGAGTGCAGGGTGAGGCTGAGTATTACAGAAGCTTATACTATGGAGCTGTGCCGGCAGAGCAGAGGCAGCCTAGCTTCAGGAGCAAATCAGGGGCTTCGAGTTCATGGAGGTCAGGTGGATCTCGATCAGTAGCCTCAGTGATGGGGCCACCGAGAGATGGAGGACCAGGTACAGGACCTAGTGGCGGTGGTGGTCAGGGCGAGGGAGCTGGCAGTAGTCACTAGGGCATACCTTTGTTTACATTGTATTATGATGAGGCCTAGAGCTGATGTTGTACATTCATTCTTTCAGGGCTCAGCTTGTATTGTAGACACTTGTATTTTGACACACATGTATATATATATATATGGCAGTTGTGGCGATCTATATGATGTTGTAATGGTTCTTATGATGTTGATATTATGATGGCTATGCATGTTGTATGGATTATATATGGATTATGGATGGATGTTTATGCAAATGGTAATGAATAGAAAATGTACGAATATGTAAATGGTAAGGATAGGGATAGATGTATGCCTATAGGTAGATGGTAATGAAAGATATATATGATGGACTTATGTATGGCTAACACACTTGTTTTGGCAGGAGCGGGAACATGGACAAAGGATGATGGAAATGATTGATCTTGGCTGAGTATGATGTAATGGATAGGTAGAATGAATAGGTAGGATGATGATGGGCAGCTTTCAAGTAATTGCTCAAAATGAAAAGAAATGCAGTCCTTATGTTTGATATAGCATATGGATGTTATGCACCAGGGTATGAGAGACCAAGGTGTCGAGGTATCTAATGTGCAACTAGCGTGTTACAATCTTGTCTGAACGCATGAGGTCAAGATGTTGAGCCAACATACACAAGATATGAATAACAGCTAGTGTTGGACTTTGACGCTACAAGCAATGGTTTGAGTTTATCTCCACTACACATAATAGTAGCTTGTTGGTTATATGTATGGAGTTAGTCTTAACATAGAATAGTCTCAAATGCATAAGAGACTGTTTAGCTTCTCAAATGCTAGAGATATTGATATGTAAGATGCTAATCCCAACACGTACAAGATACCAATACGCATAGGAAGAGAATAAGATCATCCCGCAAACATGGCATATGAAAGCTATATGACCATGCCCTAGTCCTTACTTCATCGCAACATACCAAGATATAAATGGATCAAGGCAGTCTTGATTAGGCATAGAAAAGGGACAAAAGATAAATCAAAAGATAAAACAAAAGATACTGTCATCACGTTCTCTTGCCAAATTTTGGGTGCTCTTGGATAGATCAAGCTGGCGCCTTGTTAAGAGAAAAGCTACATCCTGTTGAAGGCTAAAGTTGGTGATAAACTGTTATAGCAAATGTTGGCTTAAGGCATGCGGACAAATAGCTTCTGGCATACTGTTGATTGGTTAAAGTGCTTGAGCTTTCAATATACACGTGGTTTGCTTCTTGTTTGAGCTAATCAAAGAGAAGAAGATGGATGAGGAAAGAAGATGAAGAAGATGGGGTGGATCATTTGTGCTTGAGTACTGGAAACTTCCTTCGTATTCCAGACTGCCTACATACCCTGTATCCACGGGATCAAAGCACATTTACGATGAAGATGAGACATGATGAATATGTAGTTCTGGGTTTTATTGATGATGTAAGTGATGAAAGATAGAAGGATTTAAGCTGAAAGATTAAAGGATGTTTAGAAGAAAGATGAAAGATGAATGATGAAAGGGGGCTATCGTCTTAGCCTGAATCAGAGTGCTTCCTTCGCATCTCAAATTGCCTACATACCCTGTATCCACGGGATCAAGGCGTCAACGATAGAGCTGTATGTAGTTCTTATGGATGTCGCTAATTGGTTGGATGTTTGATCAAGCGACGTTTGTTGCGATTGTTGGATGAATGTGGATAGATTGTGAAGATATGGGTCCTGGTTGCAAGTCATTAAGTCACATTTGTTGTTGGATATGTGCCATGGCTGAAGTTGATAAGGTTTGTTGTGTTGTAAGCTGAGTTGTTTGATGTGTTATGAGCTAGAGATAACAGGATCCACTTCCAAATAAGACTCGACAAATGCCCCCAGTGCGGGATGAGGTTTATTATGCAGAAGTGACAATGCAGAAAAGATGTGGCCAAGATGCGAAGGTGCCAAAAGATATAGATATCACGACAATGTCTCAAATATGATAGCTAGTATTGGCAAAGACAGGGATGAAGATGAAAGGCTATGTGTGGGATTGCGATATGGCTTATGATTATGGCTTATACAAGATGAAGTGGGGAAATATGATCAAATGAACCAAACAGATGAGGGAAGCTGGTCACTACACATAGCGCCTATTTGCCAGGTTTTCACTATGGTACTTATCTAAGGCGCCTGTTTACCAGGTTTTCACCAGAGGACAGATTATTTATCGTATATATTTTTTTTTTGTTTTTTTTTGGTTTTTTGGGGGATAGCTGAGATTTATGGATAAAACTTCTTGAGATGAACGCTGTTGACTGGTTCATCCAAGGGAATGCCTTCAGGTGTTGATAGAGTGTATGCACCGGATCCATAGACTGCTGTGATAATGAAAGGACCAAGCCAATTGGGTTCAAACTTGCCCTGTTTCTCTCGATGTTGTTGATTCCTTTGGTTTTCTTTAAGGACAAGGTCGCCAACTTGAAATCTGTGTTCTCTAATCTTTTTGTTGTAGCTGCGGCGTAGCCGGTTTTGATAGACTTGAAGATGGTTCAATGCTGTAAGGCGGCGTTCATCTAATAGCTCAAGATCATGGAGTCTAGATACTCGATACTCTTCATCTGAGATAGTATGTTGCAAGGATATGCGCAAAGAGGGGATCTCAACCTCGATAGGCAAAATTGCTTCAGTGCCATAGACGAGAGCATAGGGTGTGGATCCAGTGGGAGTTCTGATGCTTGTTCTATATGCCCATAATGCAGGATGTAGTTGTAGATGCCAATCTCGACCAACTTCATTAACAGTCTTTTTAAGGATCTTGATGATTGTCTTATTAGAAGCTTCAGCTTGACCATTGCTCTGAGGATAGTAAGGTGTAGAGAATCTATGGTGAATATGGAACTTATTGCAAAGATCTCTAACCTCTTGGTTCTTGAAAGGGCAACCATTGTCTGTGACAATAGCTTGAGGAACTCCATAACGGCAGATAATGTAATGTAAGATGAATTTGGCTATTTGTTTACCTGTGATATAGGTCATTGGTATGGCTTCTACCCACTTCGTAAAATACTCAGTGGCAGTAATAATAAACTTATGACCGTTGGATGAAGTAGGATGGATTTTACCTATGAGATCAAGTCCCCATTGCAAAAAAGGCCATGGAGTGACAATAGGCTGAAGCTCATGTGCTGGTGCATGTATTAGATCTCCATGTTTTTGACATTGTAGACATCTCCTTGCAAATTGTTGTGCATCTTTTTCCATAGTTGGCCAATAGTATCCTGCTCGTAGAAGTTTCTTAACAAGGCTAGGGCCAGCGGAATGCGAACCGCAGACACCTTCATGTACTTCACGTAAGGCCGTTTTTGCTTCCTCAGAATCAAGACATCTAAGAAGGATACCATCAAGACTCCAGTGATAAAGGGTGTCTCCTAAGATAGTGTAACAAGAGGCTCGACAGATAAAGGTTTTGCACTGGGTGTTGGATAGTTGAAGTGGAAGGGTTTGATTACAGAGATACTCGTCTATATCCTTGTACCACGACGAGTTGGGACCAACAATTTCACATATAAGCTCAGACTGTGGAACTTCAAATGCTGGGATCAAAAGCTGTTCAACCAAGAATTCACATTTATAGGTGTTAGATGGCATGTCTAAAAGAGATCCAATCATAGCCATGGCATCTGCTGCTCTGTTTTGTAGTCTAGGAATTTGCTCAAAGGTAATATCCTCAAAATATTTCTTGAAATCATCCACCATTAGCTTGTATGGGAGAAGCTTTTCGTCTTTTGTTTGATATTCATCTAAGACCTGTTTGATAACTAGCTGAGAATCACCAAAGACTCGTAACTGTTTGATAGCCCATTGTACTGTCGTGCGCAAGCCTGTGATTAAAGCTTCATACTCTGCTATGTTGTTGGTACATGGGAATGCTATTCTGTATGATTTAGGTATACAATCTCCTTGAGGGGTGACAAACAAGATACCTGCTCCAGAACCATGTTGTGTGTATGGTCCATCAAAGTATAGCTGCCATCGTGCTGGAGAATTCAAATTAAACAATCCTTCATCAGGGAATTCTGGATATATGGGCTGAATATCTGTGATGGGTGCTGAAGCTAATTGATCAGCAATAACTTGTCCTTTGATAGCTTTGCGGTTCACATATTGTATGTCAAATTCACTTAAGATTATAACCCATTTTGCTAATCTCCCTGTGAGAAGGGCTTTTGAAAGGAGATACTTGAGGGGATCCACATTAGAGATGAGCTTCGTTGTTTGGTTCAGCATATAGTGTCGCAACTTTTGGGAAGCAAACACTAATGCTAAACAAGCTTTTTCCATGAATAAGTAATTGAGTTCATATCCCACAAGGGTTCTGTTAATGTAGTAAATGGCTTGTTCTTTTCCTGAGTCATCATGTTGAGCTAGAAGGGCACCCAATGCTGCGGTTGTTGATGATATATAGAGCAGTAATGGACGATCAGGTATAGGGGGTACTAACACAGGAGGTGTTGCCAAGTATTCCTTTATCTTATCAAAAGTTTGTTGACACTTTTCATCCCACTTAAAAGGTTCACCCTTACGAAGAAGATGTTGAAAAGAATGACATTTATCTGCTAGTTGTGAGATAAATCTGTGGATAGATTGTAGCCTACCTTGTAAACTGTGGAGCTGTTTGAGATTCGTTGGTGGAGGCATTTCTATGATAGCTTTTACCTTAGCTGGGTCCACTTCTATCCCTCATCGAGACACAATATATCCCAACAGTTTTCCTGATGTTACACCAAATACACACTTCTTTGGATTTAGTCTGACTTGGTATTTTTCTAATCGATCAAAGATTTGTGCCAATACTTGTAGATGTCCTTCTCTTGTCTTGGATTTTCCCAGGATGTCATCAACATAGTCTTCCATGATAGTATGAAAAAGGTCATGAAAAATAACTGTCATGGCTTGTTGATAGGTGGCTCCAGTGTTTTTAAGACCAAAAGGCATTACAACCCAGCAATAGGTACCCCATGGAAAGATAAAGGATGTTTTATCTTGGTCTTCCTCTGCAATTCAAATTTGATTATAACCTGAAAATCCATCCATCAAAGATAGCATTTCATGTCCTGCTGTAAGATCTACAATGTTGTCTATGCTTGGTAGTGGGAAATCATCCTTAGGACAAGCTTTGTTAAGATCTCTAAAGTCTATGCAGCAACGAACACGTCCATCTAGTTTTGCTACAGGTACCAAATTTGAAACCCATTCTAGATAATCAATAGGCTTTATAAATTTTGCTTCTAACAGTTTCTAAATTTCTGCTTTGACCAATAAGGCAACTTGTGGATGCATTTTGCGCAATTTTTGTTTGACAGGCTTCGCATCAGGAGATACTGCTAAATGATGTACCACAAGTGAAGGATCTAGACCTGGCATGTCTGCATAAGTCCATGCAAAATTTATAGCTCTTCTCATAAAGAATGCTGTGAAGTTTTTTCGTTCTTGCTCTGATAGTGATGCTGCCAAAAAGTGATTTTCAGATTCTGCTCTGTTCCCAAGTTCATGTCTTGTGATTTTTCCACTAGCACAATTGATTTTTCATGGTAATCAGTGGTAACAGGAAGATCAAATCCCTCATCCTCAGGCGCCTCAGAGAGGTTTTCACCTTCAGATACGTCCTTTATTTTTACTTTTGCATGGTCAAGAGGTGCCTTTCAGTTTTCACCTAGTGACCTATTTTGTTGAATTTTGTTTATTTCACTTTTGCGACTGAAGGATTTGATACTTCCGCCAAAATATGCTAGTTTAGGTAAATCCATCATGAAACCTGCTTTATGATCACCCAGTAGAATACCTTGTCTCAAACCCATGAATTCTGCAATGGCTTCGTCATTTTCAAATGTATCTAATATCGGTGCCCCCTGTTGGTCCCAATCAATGAGGTCAGGATATACGAGTGAAAGGCTAATGGAGGAATCGTGATGGCTAGAAGAGGTTGCGGAAAACATGAAGATGGAATGTTCCTGAAAAAGGTCGGTGATATGAAGGGAGGAGTCATCGATAGTATCCGAATTAGAAGTCTCTCCTACCGAAGAAGGTCCAACGTCAATATCAGAAATACACTTAATGTCTTTGGGTCGCGGTACCTCCGGTTGGCAACCAAGGCCTTGCTTATTAAACTTCTTAGACACAATAATGGGCTCAGTAGGTCCTTGTTCCTATGATCCCAAGCCGCCATGTCCTTTATAGCCCATGTTCTTTATGATACGAAACCCATTGTTGTATCACTCTACTTCAAGTTGGACTTGGTCATTTTCATCAAAGAATATCCAAGAGTTGATGTCCTCAATGTCTTCATCATCCAAGAAACCACCTTTAATGAATACTGTAGGGGGAGCTCTGATAACAACGGAGGATGAAGTTGGCTTGGATGTAGAGGGCTTACCACGGGATTTAGGAGATAGTGGAAGGGTACCAACACAATAGGACTCTTGTAATTTGTATTCACCAGGGCCATGTTCGGTATATTTGATATAGAGGTTAGAAGCGGCTTTGCTAGATGAGGGCTTGAGAAGACGAATGGGTTGATATAGGATGAAGACGGATATGCCTCGGTGTTGATAGGAATGTGATTCGGACTCTGATATTTAGCTTGAAAGGCACGGCAGAACTCAAATGGATTGGGATCAGCTTGAATGGTAACCTCAACACCCTTATGTGGAAATTTAAGGCATTGGTGGTATGTAGAGGGAATTGCTTTAAGGGTATGGATCCAAGGGTGTCCAAGGATGATGTTGTAAGGAAGATCAATATCGAGGACTTGACAGCGAGTTTCTGTAATGACTGGCCCAACTTGAATAGGCAATAAGATAATCCCTTCGGTATCTCTTTCAGCGTCATCATATGCTCTAATGGTAATAACCTTGGAAGTGTCAACATCTTTCTCAGAATATCCCAATTGTTTGATAAGTTTCAAAGAACATATATTAAGACCAGCTTCCCCATCTATCAAGACTCGTTTGATACGGCGTTGTTTAACAAATACTTCAATATGGAGGGCTTTGTTGTGTGACGGATGAATGGAGGGCTGAAGATCTTTGTTGGAAAAGGTCAAGTGACAAGGAGCTGCAATGCTAGCGACCATGGATTGGAATTGTGTGATATTAATATTATTAGGCACCGAAGACTCTTGTAAGGCTTTATCAAGGATAGCTTTATGTGCGGGGGATATGCGGAGCAGCTCAAGAATAGATATGTGTGCGGGTGTTTTGCCAAGGTGATCCAAGAGGTTATAGTCAGAGAGAGATCGAGGAGGATGGGGAGGTACTCCTTGAATAGTAACTCGACCTCTTCGCGTGGTTACGGCACAATCAGGTGCTCTCCCTTGGACGGTAATGGTAGAAATGCGAGCATGGTCAATGCGGCCAATGGTGGATGATGCATAGTTATATGGAATAGCATTTCCAGCCTGAAGGTTATTTGTCTGATCATGAGATGGAAGTGGATTCTTGAAAGTCTCTAGATCATAGTTTGATGTTGATTGTTGAGCAGGTTGAGCTGTTGAAGGTGTGACGTTGATTAAACCTTGATCAATGTAGTCTTGGATAACATGTTTTAAGCACATACAAACATTTGTTTTGTGCCCTTTAACTCGATGGTAATCACAATACTCATTTTCTTTGTACCAAGGAGCTCGAAAGAGTGGTTCGCCATTTGGTGGTGCATCGGGTAGAATAATATCTCCTGCTTGAAGTAGCTTTTGAAGAATAACTTCCATGGGTTCCACTAATGGTGTAAATTGTCGGCGTGGATTGGAAGTTTGGCATTGGTTTCTTCGTTGTGGAAAAGGCTGTCTTGGTGTAGAGGCTGCTTGAATGTTGATGGGAGCTCTCATAGTTTGAATATTCTTTGTGTCTACAATACCGTCATTGACAACATTCTTGTTCTTGTTCCAAAAACGAGACTTATCATTGGAATTTTGGGGAGAATCTTTGTTGTCGCGAAAGATCTTGATAGTGCCCTTGGCAATTAAGGCTCGTTCAATAATAACTCCTTTGGAAACTAGTTCATCAAAGGTGCTAGCACTCTGCAATTGTAGTTGGAATGACAGCTCAGGATGAAGATTTTGAACAAAGATGTCAAGTTGTTGTTTCTCAGGTATTTCCCATGATAATTTGCTATCCATATTACGCCATCGTTGGGTAAAAGCAGAAAAGGGTTCACCATTGCGTTGTTTGGTATTGACAAGGTCATTCATGTTTACCTCATGTTCAATGTTGAAGGCAAAGTGTGATTGAAATTTGTTTGCTAATTCCGTAAAAGATTTGATGCCCAGGGGTAAATGAGAAAACCATTCAAGAGCTTGTCCTGCTAAGCTTCGAGGAAATAGTCTCAAAAGATACGTATCGTCATAAGAGACATCAAGACATGCTACAAAAAAGGCTCGAAGATGGTCTTCCGGATTCCCTTTCCCTTTGTATTTATCAAATTGTGGGATTTCAAAATGTGGTGGAAAAGGTATCATATTAAGAGACTTGTCAAATGGACAAGCACATATGTTTTCGAGAGAAAAAGGTTTCTTGCCTTGTCCTACCCTTTCATCGATCATCTATTGAACATCTGCTAAAGATAATTGCTGTTGTTGTGAAGGGGGTGGAGTATGGTAGGAGATATATTGTGGTTACGGTTGTGGGATATATGGGGTTGTGACTATTTGTTGCGGTTGTGTACCCACAATGTATGTCAAAGGATTGGTATGTGACACGTATGTGTTGGAGGATTGCTGTCCTTAAGACACAAGTGGCAATTGGGTGTGCATCACATGGGAAGTGGATAGTGGATTGATAGTAGCGAATGGTTGGGAAGTTGGGATTTGATTCATGACATGGTAAGTAATGGAGGGATTGGTAGATACGACAGAAACATTCAGATTTGTATTTTGGACGATATGAGGATGGGTATGTGTCATAGGCTGGGTGATAATAAGAACGCTTTGGGTAGCATAGGATGGATTGATGGTGCGTGAAGGATTGGAAGAATATGACGACATGGATGTGAGTTGATCAACATAATCAATCTTATTATTCGGATTGGCTTGAGAAACGGGGGGATCACTCATGTCAATGAGACTAACGTTGGGATTATATGATAGCATTGAGGTATTAGCAGTTGGTATGTGGGATATGGTATTTGTATGAGATGTAGTGGATTGTAATGGGTGTGAAGCATGGACAACATGGGTTGTTGGAGTGGTTTGAGAGGTTTGCACATTATAAGACATGGGAATAGCTTGTGATGCTCGAAGTATTTGTGCTTATGTTACATGGACAGCTTGTGTTACTTGAGGCATGGAAACAGTCATGGTAGAAGGAGAGATATGTTGAGGAACATGGAAAGATGGAATGTTGAGATTTTGTGACATGAGAGGGAGCACATTGGTGGGCACTATCAATGGTTCTAAAGTATGCTCTGATCGTGGTGGCTCAAAGGAAGCAACAATAGGCAATGAGGACGATGTTTGCGATGTAATAGGAGATGATGTGACTATAGTAGATGCAACAATAGCAGTAGTGTTGGGATCTTGCTCTCTAATAGCGGATATGTCAAAGTCTTTTGGTAGTTTAGCACCCATGTGAGCAAGTTGGAGAAAGCAACGATCAGGCTCAGATATCATGAGTTTCTCAACTTGGTCCCATAGATAGGTATCTTGGAATTCCGATGAGTCGTCTTGAGATTGTTCTTCGAAAGTTTTAAGGATGGTGGAGGTTGCATTCGTTGTGAAGATGACTCGCCAATAGTGTATCCTTGAGGTATAAACATATGAGAAGGCATACCAGTTGTGAATTGAGTTGCATCCTTAAGAGGTGTTGTGAATTGTTTCATCTCAGCTTACAATTTGGCTTCCATTTCAGCTTTCAATTTGGCTTCTATTTCGGCTCGATATTGACTCCTAGTTTGAGGCATGATGTTGATGATGAAGTTGAGCTTGTCTAAGTTTTGAGACCCAAAAGATGATAGTTGGCTAGTTGGTTGATTGGTTGTTGTTTTGGTTTGCTGGTTTGGCTAATTCGCTTGGTTGATTTGTTTTGGCTGAGTTGTTGTTGTTGGGTTGTTGTTGGTTGTCCCTAGAGGATAGCTCAAACACTCAAGGGAAAGATTGTTTGCTGTTGATGTTTGTTGGAGCTAAAGCTAAAGGATGTTGTTTGCTAAAGCTAAAGCTGAAGGATGTTGTTGGCTGAAGCTAAAACTAAAGGATGTTTGCTGATTGAAATGATTGTGTTGATGTCTGATTTGCTGGTTGGGGTCTCAAAAGGATGGAAAGCTCATGAGTTGTGATTGATTGATAAGCTCAAAAATAGGAGACAAAGTCCAGGTATTTGCTGTTGATCAAAGAGAAGTCTGAAAGCTGATGTTTAAGACTCAAGCAAGCTGGACCTGTGGCTAATTTAGCTAATGGACGAAGATTTGTAGGTATTTTAGCTACAGGTGACTAATGATAGCTCAAATGCGACTCAAAGGATGCTAAAGGCGATCAATGATAGCTCAGATGCGATCTAGTTTAGGCTCAACAGAAAATGATAGTGTTAACCAGAAGTGAATGCTATGCCAGAGGTGACGACTGTTCGTTCAAAGGTGATTTCCTGTTGATCAGAGGTGACTCAAATATCCCTAAAGGTGACAGTCTGTTGTTCAAAGGCGAGCTCGTTCAGACAGAAGGTGACTAACTGCGGCGTAAAGGTGACTTGGTTCAGACAAGATGCGATCAACTGTTGTTTAAATGTGATTTTGTTCAGGCAGTAGGTGATCATCTGTGGTTTCAAAGCGACTCTGTTCAGGCAATATGCAGGCAGCTATTGTTTAAAAGTGACATAGTTTAGGCAAAAAGTGAATTACTACAGTTCAGAAGTGATGTCTGTGATCTGTGCGAGTAGTTTAGGTTCAAAAGTGACTGTGTTTGTCCAAAAGTTGTCTGATTTTGTAGTTTTTCAGCAAGAAAACAGTGATAACAGTCACTCACACTCACAACAAGCACAAACTGATACAACCTAGGCTAGGATAGGATAGTATCCGTTGAATCCCCTAGCTGCGCCTATTCAAAGCGGGTAGCTCCAGGATCTTGGTAGCACCGGCTCCTCCTTACATTTGCACACACTTCTCATGCATACCAAGATCCAGGTTTCTTATAAGGCTTGACTCTCTCCAAACCTTTAGATTGTCCCTGCTACCTCAGCTAAGAACCGCATGAATCAGGGCCATTTCAAGGGTTTTGCCCTCTGCGTCAACAGATAGAAGGTTTTTGGCTACTACACAAAGTTGCTAATAAGGGCATCTGTTCGGGTGGCTATACATGCAGCAGCGCTACTCTCCATTATGGAGTCTCCCAGCCTCCAAGGGTTGCGCCTTGGAGGGTTTTGGGGGAGGTTGGCTGTCGGTATAATGCAACAGCACCCGTTGTTTGTGGCTTTCGACACAAACACTTTTCTTATATAGCAGTTTGGAAGGACTTGGCTTTAGCCCATTACCGCTTGGGTCGTATCCCTTCTCACACCGGGAAGGCAGGCCCTCTAAAGATAATGACAAGTTCTCATACACCCAAGATCCATTGGATAGGCAAGGGGAGAGGATACTTTTGCCATTAAATTTGGGTTACAATCAGGCACATGCAAGCAAACAAAAAGATAAATCAAGCACAGAGCAAACAATAGTTCATTTTAAGCACCAAGCCCAAATATGCCTAATTTAGTGAAAAAGCACAAATCTTGGACCGATCGAACCTACAACAGATATGTCAGTAGTTTGATAACCTCCTTTCTTGGACAAATCGATAAGATGCTACGCAAATACCCAATTAATAGCCAAAGAAATCGAACTGGAACTGAAACAGATTTGAAAACAATAAAACTTACCTGATGCGATTCACTACTGATCAAAAGCGATCTTCATTTTCCCATAGGTGAAAGACTGTAGATCATATGCGATGCCGAAAATATAGTATGCGACACCTGTCAGCTCATAAGCGATGCGTATTAGCCTAAAGCGATCAATTGAGGGCTAAATGTGAATAGTATCTGCAAAACACAGTAAAGAGACAAAACCCTAGTCTAACAGGCGATCACTGTCAATTCAAAAGCAATGCTAATTAATTCAGACGCGGCCTCTGTAGACTCATAAGTGATCCAGATATACCGAGAAGTGACCGGCTGTGAGACAAAAGCGACCTATATCTGCAAAAAAAACTAAACCCTAACCTGCATAGGCGATCACTCTTAGTTCATAAGTGATTCATATCAGAGCAAAAGTGACAACTGTTAGATCAAAAGTGATGCGAATATGTCCAAAAGTGGCCACTGTTAGGTCAAAAGTGATGCGATTGTGTGCAAAAGCGGCCACTGTTAGGTCAAAAGCGATAAATACAGTCTAAAAAAGCAACCGCAATCAGTGCTACATCACAGGCGAGCCTTTTTAAAATAAAAGCGATACAAATTTTATCGTAGGCGATGACTGTCTATTTAAAGGCGATCCAGAGAGGTAGATGCAGCTGTTCTAGCTTAAAAGCGGCACAGAGATGCGGAAGCAGCGGATTTTCGTTCAGAAGCGACCGAAATTTTCTACAAGCACCTGCAAAATCTGATCTTCAAAGAAAACAACTCCGAAAAATGAAGTCAATCAAGGATGTCAGTCCCACCGGGCGTGCCAAAATGTGATAGGTGAAAGTCAGGTGTAGCATATCAGACATAGTCATGAAACCCTAACCCTACCATCATCAAGGTATCTAACCTAAATGAAATCAAAGAACAATGCAATTCAAGCATAACATCACTTAGACCGTGTGATTCCTTGTTTGAGGGATGTGGACTGCTTCTTCAACAATGAACAATTGCAATGCTGAAAGCTGCCATGATGGATGATTAAAGCTCAAATGGATGCTTAGATGCTCAAGATGATAGTGTAGGTGCTATATGATTGCTGGATATGATTGTTGGATATCTCATATGAAGTGAGAGGGTGTTTATATAGGACTTAGCCAAGATCAATCAATGGTGGAGATTCAGAGGCTATGTGAATGGCTAGGATTGAAAGTTACTAAATTTAGATTCCATTAATTGTGCATGTGAAGGATATGAATGAAAGTTGTCTTACAACACATGATTGATTGGACAAGTGTTGGAATGTGGTAAATGATGAGGGCTTAATTCAAATAAAATATTTGAATTAGTTGGGATATGAGTTGGATATTAATTAAATAAATTAAATTTATTTAATTAATAGGATAAATGAATAAAATGGGATAAGATATGATGTGGAAATTAATTAAATAAATAAAATTTATTTAAT